>CM061069.1:59131693-60421693 GCA_030762895.1 Sophora flavescens
TAAATCTGTCATTACTCCTATATACATGTTCTTTCAACTAAGCATTAGTTCAGGGGGAGTAATAATACAATAATTTAAGTGGAATATGTCTAATATGCTTGCTGCATTACTATGATTTTCTTAACATGTTATCTTGCCTTTAACATATCTCATAAATAAAACTTGATAACCCTTTTTTATGTTGACAAAAGGGGGAGAAAGGGTGAAATGAATAGGGAGAATGGGAGAAATGAAAATGGGAGAATATGAGAAATAGAATGAGAGAATGAATATGATATGACCTGTTCACACATAAGAAAATTTCAACCTGTCTATATATGCTATTTTCTTTGTTGATATTTTCTGAGGTTCATTAAATCATCTCAATGTTTGTCATCATCAAAAAGGGGGAGATTGTTAAGTCTCTAAAATGTCTGATGATGTGCATTTCCCTAAGTTTTGATGAGAACTAAACATTGGTTAATGATTTAATTAACCTTCATATTGGTTGCTAACCTATCTATCGAGTGTGCAGATTAAATAAGAGAATCATTCGTCCAACAGTGTAGTGATAAAAACTCACGTTCAAGACACGTGTTTTAAACAAACGTCCAGCACTGTAGTGATTGAAGCGCACGTCCAAAACGCAAGAGAAACAAACCCGCGTCTACTAAAAGTATCATAAGGCCGCGTCCACTAAAGTATCAGAAGGCCGCGTCTACTAAAATCAGAAGGCCGTGTCTACTAAAAATATCAGAAGGCCGCGTCCACTAAAAGTATCACTTGGAGCGCGTCCATCAAAGTATCAGAAAAGCCCGTCCATCAAAGTATCAGAATAACGCGTCCACTAAGGTATCAGAATGGCTCGTCCAATGACGTGGCAAAAGACTCTCATCCACTAGAGTAACTGAGACTCTCGTCCACTAGAGTAACTAAGATTCTCGTCCACTAAAGTAACTGAGACTCTCGTCCACTAGACTAACTGAGACTCTCGTCCAGTAAAGTAACAGAGGCTCACGTCCACTAAAGTAACTGAGACTCTCGTCCACCAGACTAATTGAGGCTCTCGTCCACTAAAGTAACAGAGGCTCTCGTCCACTAAAGGTGACAGAGACTCTCGTCCGCTAAAGGTGACAGAAGCGTTCGTCCACTAGTCTTTGTACTTGCTGAGGCCTTAATATAGATCTCATCTACTAGCCCGAATGAAAACTCAAATGACTAGATAGACGTGATTATTTTCAAGATGGAAGCACTTATCTTATGAACGCAAATTCTCTAAGGATTATCAGAATCTCAGTTCAAGAATCAGAAAGAGACTTGAAGCCTTCTCTCCTACTCAATTTCACGATTATCAAGAAAAGTCAAAAGACTACTCTCTCAAGCAACCTTGGATAATCTAAAAGAATGCATCCAACATGCTTTATTCCACAAAAAGGGGAGTGTGCTCAGCAAAGTGCAAAAAGCTCTCTGCCTAACTCTGACATCGCTGTACCCCAACGCATAAAGCCTTGATCCTACATGTTAGAGTAAAACAAATGTTCCTATTACATTAATGGCTTCTCAGAACGACTCTATTGCATTAATGGGTGATCAGAACGACTATATTACATTTAATGAAGTTCTGCTTGAAGCCAACATCTGAAAGAATGTCTTTAACGGATTCTAAATATTTGAAGACTATAAATACAGAAGTCATTAAAGATGAAGAAAAAGAGAATACACACTGCATTAAAACACCATTACTCTGCTCATTAATTCTTTTATTCTGTATTCTTCAAACATTTGAAGTTATTATGCAGACTTTCCTAGACTTCACATTTAAACCACCCTCCGAGTGTTAGTGAAAGATCTGCTTGTGAAAAGTTGTATTTTTTACAAACCCAATCTCTCAAACAAGCCTAAGTGAAACTGAAGAGGCTAGGTGTGAAAACAATACTTGTCTTGAGCCTGAAGAGGCTAGGTGTGAATACAATACTTGTCTTGAGCCTGAAGAGGCTAAGTGTGCAAATAATACTTGAGTCTGTAACCTTATCAGTTATAGTGGATAAATATTGGTGTTGCCAAGGACTGGACGTAGCTCTTTGATTTGAAGAGTGAACCAGGATAAATCACGTTGTCAATCTCTCTTCCCTTAAACTCTTTAATTGCTTTAGTTTTCTTGCGTCTGTCAAGTGGTGTGTTTGCAATAGTCACCCGTCCATCCTGTATTCTTCCACTCGTCCAAAGCTAGCTTTCTGTTTGCGAAAAGATTTCAGCTTTGCTTAAATTCTGATACACACAATTCAACCCCCCTTCTCGTGTTTATAGTTGTCTATTTCAATTTGTAATAAATATTTTACGTTAGGAATAATCCATCTAATAGCCCGACGCCTTTCACCATGCAGCATGTGGATTGCATCAATAGAACTATCATAAAAAAATAAACATTAATTTAAGTATATCTTATAGATTTCAGATGATTAAAATAATTTCATTACTGATTATAAATTATTTTAATACGTACATTTCCATGATGATCTTC
The DNA here is from genome assembly GCA_030762895.1 of Sophora flavescens. Classification (NCBI taxonomy): domain Eukaryota; kingdom Viridiplantae; phylum Streptophyta; class Magnoliopsida; order Fabales; family Fabaceae; genus Sophora; species Sophora flavescens. Next base: position 59,134,194 of record CM061069.1, read on the forward strand.
AGTTGCTTCGTCGGCTTATTTCACATCGAGCAGAAGAAGACCACGACATTCAACCGAGGGAACAAGATCAACAATTGCCAATGTTTACTGCATTTGCGGAACAATTAGTAACTAAGTCATATATAGTACGTTATAATTAAATAACTGGTACTTACTTATTGAGATAAGGCGCAAGGTATAACTGATGATCATCACGGGCAAGTATATCACATATGGTGGCGATCGGGTCTTCTGATGTTAAGAGAACATCACCCTGAATGAGCATGGGGTCAATGAACTCATAAAGGGTGAGGTTACCCTGATCAACTAACATGCGATGCAGATATCTAATATATTGATAAAACATGTTAATTATTATAGTATTTAAAATTTAATTACTTAACTTACAAATAAAATTTACTTACGTGCACCATAACGAGATGTGTTCTGCACTAGCCATTTCACGATCGAGCACCATCTCCATAATTTCCTTCTTTGGGATATACAGATCGTCACCTTGTAACAGCCTGTTTTTAATTATATTGTATTACCAGATAAAACATAGTTATTTATATTTTAATTTGAGACCGAGAAAATGATTTTGAATAAAACAAAATCATATTCATACTCTACTTTAGGGTAGAGGGTTACAGTGAAATTTTAGGTTGAAAATCCAGATGGAAATCGATCTGCGTTTTCACTGACAATACAACTTTACTGGTCAGAAAATTCTGATTTAACCTGAAACTGAAAAATCATATATCGTATTATTATTTTTAGTGCTGCTGTCTTTTAAATAAAATAATAATAATAATAATCATCTTTCCTGTTAAATGAACAAAATATTATATTTTATTCGGAGCTGAGCACGAAGCTGTAGAGATAGACCGGACAGATGAGAAAAATGTGTCAGATCAACAATAACTCGTCATTAATAATCTTGGTTAAAATATTTTGATAAAATATCTATACTAGTTAATATCCCTAATGCTCTTAAGATCCTAATTAACTACCCATTTATAAAACTTCTTGGAGAAGTTACTTCTTTCTCTATCTTCCCTTTCCTCCTACCCGTGTTTTTCTTCTTCTTCAACATAACACTCCTTTTCTTTATTCTTCTCACCATAACACCAAACCAAAGTCTTATCTCCTTCTTCCTCCTCCTACACCAGTCGCGCAACCCAGTCCCTGCCCAGTCGCGCTGCGCCACCGCCATGAACCGTCGGAATCGTGTCTTGTTTGCTCGGTTCTGATCGCGCCTGCTGCGGCTGGTTTGAGCTCCGCCTCATGAACCATCGTCTCGGGTCGCAGGTGAGCAATCTGATCGCCATATATGGTGGTCTTCCACCATAGTTGTGTTGTTTGAACCTCCTTTCTCTCCTTCCATGAGTTTTAGCTATATTTTGTTCATGGATGCCTTAGGAACACTACTGCCGCCATTAGTCGCCGCCGCCACCACCGGTCGTCGCCGCGTCAGCCGCCATTAGCCCCACCACAAGCTCATTTTCTTCTTTGGGTGAGTGGTTTTCTCACTTCCTTTGTCAATTTTCACGAAACCCCAATTTTTCCCCAATCTCAAACCCTATTCTTTGATTTCAGATTTGGATTTTGAAATTAAATGGTGGTTTATGAAATTGGGATCATGATTAAGTATTTCCCTAAATCAATTTCATCAATCTCTTGTTAAATTGATTTTTTCCCAATTTTCATCTCGAGCCTAAAAACCCCAAATCTGTTTTGATTTAAATCAATGAGGTTTTTGAGAAATTAAATATGTTACTGGGTTATATTCATAGTGTTGATGTTGAGAAATTAATTTGGTGAATTGTCTGGTTGTTTCTATATTGGATCGTCTCTCTGGGTTATCGTTCATGTTAGTGCTTGCTCTGGGGAAGCAGAAATTGCTTTTTGAGAACTCTGACTAGAACTGACTGCATTTCTGACAAGTGCCTGGAAGACTTCAAATGTCACTTTAAGGGGAGGAAAGAACCAACCTATCCTCGGAATGGATAAGTAGTAGATTATATAATAATTGTGTAGGGCGACCTAAACCCTACTAGTAGTCGAGTAATCGACAAGACCAAAATCACATTGGAAACCTTTTCTGAAAAACTAATGGCGATTCGGGGATTGTAGGTTTATCGATATTAGGTTGATTTTATATTGATGGTTGATTTTATTTTATTACCTTTCTTGAATTGATTCTGTGCTATGTTGGTGATATGAGAATATTTTGATTGATATTGTGTTATGCATGATCTGCCTGATTTGTATTATTATGCTTAGTGGTTTTTAAGAATATATATATATATATGTTGTCTAAGAGACGATGGTTTTGGGTGTGAGGAAAATAATGATTTAGAAGTGCCTAACCTAAATGATGTATGTTAAAGAGGTGTTATGGCATAGAATATGTGTCAAGTTCTAATGGAAGGTTAAGGCACTAGGATGTTGTTAAAACGGATTGGTGAGATTCAAGTATATGTGTTGTTGTTCACAACCGTGTATTGGTAATATAATACACAAGGACAAAAGTTTTTTGGTAATATAATACACAAAGACAAAAGTGTATTGGTAATATAATACACAAGGACATTTGTGTATTGGTAATATAATACACCGTGTATTGGTAATATAATACACGTAAAACACTTATGTGTATTGGTAATATAATACACGTAAAATAAAGAGTTCTCGCGAGACCACTTCTACCTTAGGGAATAGGTGTGCAACTATGGTGTCCTTGAGTAGCATGAGATTGAGGGTAGAGGATGATATATTAATTTGACGATGATTTGTTAGTTAGGTGTATTGATTGTCTGTGACAATTACTGTATAATTTACTATGACTCTTTTCCGCTTTTGATGATAGAACTGTTTCTTATCCCCTGTATATTTCTGTATGTTTTATTTTATCTTTGATGGGATCGTGCGTGAAGACCATGTGAATGAGCTAATCGAAGAGGAGTTGGATGGAACTCCCTATGAATCGGAAGCCGGAGGGCGAGCTGTGATCCATGGTGATTAGGGTCTAGTTAGTTATGACCAGTGCGTCTCGTGAGGCGTATTTTTAATATGTTTTCCACTGTTTAACACTTTGTCTAAGTATATGCCTGTGAGGGATCCTACTGATAGGATATCCTCAACAGTGTTTTGTAATATGCATAATATACTTATGTTGTGATATGCCATTCTATATGAAGTTGTATACTTTATAAGTTAAGTTTTAATTTTTACGTATTTTCACGTTAAGCGTGCGATTAAGTAATTAAATAATGAGGTTTTAATCTAATGAGACAAAGGGGCACAATGGGTTGTCTCACACCTGGCTTGGCAACATGTTCCAACCTTACCAAAGCTGCATCAGCCTCCATGTTCACAACCTGTATAGCCAGACGTATAAAAACACCACCATGATCCCCTTTGTCAATCCCCTAAACAACAAAGATATACATTAGTAATCACAATTAAGTTATTTCATTCATAATTAATTGAATGGTCAAATGAATACCTTGGCAGGAGCAGACTTCTCTGGTCTTCCTGGATCTGACCTTTTAGGCAGAATATCATTTCCAACATTCTAAAAAAAAGCGTTATCTTTAAACAATAATAAATAATTTCAACTATAAATATAGAAAAACATAACTAATTGAATACCTCAGATGCAACAAGAAACCTGACCAGTCTTCTTGGCCAGGGGATGAAGTTACCAGTGGCCTGGCCCACTGTTTGAACCTCCTCAGTGGGCACAGGGACTCGAGCATCAACATCTCGAATAATCTCAACCACGACCCTCACCTGATCATCCGGTAATAAACGGTGGTGTATGGTATTTCCTAAGTTATGTGCCCTCCCCAATGCCACTAAGCGGCGATCATGATGATCGTCAACATACAGCTCACACCTATCAGGGTCGTCATCATCATCATCATCAACATCGTCGTCGTCGTCGTCGTCATCATCATCATCATCATCATCATCATCATCATCATCATCATCATCATCATCATCATCAGGATGATGAAGAGAATCACATGAGCCATTAGTACTCACATGGACAGAGGGTTGGACAGAGGGTTGGACATCTGTGTTTTACTGGGACATAGCAGCCATTATTGCTAGCTGCTGGGAAAACTGCTGGGCCATCTCCTGTCTAAGCTCATCTGCAATCTCCCGTTTTAACCGTTCTCTATCTGGATCATCATCCATGTGGCATTGGTGTGAACATGAACCATGGTATTGGCGAATGCCAGCGCCCCATCCAACACCAATGACAAGGCCTGGGTGGTTTGGTTTATCGATGGCAGCAGCTAAGATATCCCCGCGTCCTCTAGGAACAAAGGTTCCTTGAGTGGCCTGCTCGTCTAAGACATCCTACAACATATAAAATATTAGGTCACATTACAATTCGATAACAGTGTTAAAATCACAATTACATTTCAAACTATACTTACAATCTTCTCAGCTACTTGGCGGGCCTCCTCAGATGTATATTGTCCCGTACTTCTTTGTCGGGCCCTCTTCCATTTACGATGGGGTGGGGGTGGAGGTGGATCAACAACTTCTGGACGATTATCAGCTGTAGGATCTGCCTGAGATGCTTCTTGCTGAAGTCTTTTCTTTTCCTCTTCCACCATTGTCAGGTCAAGTTTTTTATATCCCCACGAGACAGTATGTGGGGGTAGACATTCTTGCTTCGATTTTCCTGCCCTTTTTTCCTCTTCTCCTATTATAAATAGAAGACAATTAAATTACATAAGTAAATTAATAAAATTAATGAAATTACATAAATTTAGAGACAACTCAAATAAGTTAACCTGAAAGTTATGATCATGTCGGCTCACGAACAAAGCGATCCCACGTCGCCTGGTCAAAAAACAGGTACACCTCAAATAGGTTCTTTCACATCTTGGCTTGAATACATAATATCTGCCCAGGTCCACCTTAAAAGCCCTCCAACACTCACCAGCATACTTTATCAAACGCTTCTTCATATCCGTCGTATCCGGCAGGTCAAAGGTGAGCTACATTAACACCAAAAGAATCAACGAATTACTGTATGATATTAATAAGATTAAAATAAAGTAGATACAAACACAGGATGTAAAAGTATAGATACTAGAATACTCTCCCATATCCGATCCTTCACGCCCTGCGGTACATCTTTCCAACGCTCAATAAGTATACTAGACTTGCTTCGAGCAAGGGACCCCACCAAACTGATAAACTACTCTGGCATTGGCCCAATAGGATTGAGATTAGCATCAAAGTCGATTCTTATCCTTTGATTTGAACCACGGTTGGCAAGCAAATTCCTCATTCGTGTGGCACGTCTACCCTTTCTACCCGTAGATAGGTTCTCCGACCCGCTGCATGAAGGAGGGATACCCTCAGGATCAGCCATGTATACCTGTTTAGCCAAAAAAAAATTGTCAGTATGTCTGGATAAATATCAAACATAACTTATAAATATCAATCAACGTAAGCATAACTTATAAATATCAACGTAAACATATAATATGACTGATCGCGCTGTCGCCACGCGCCAAAAAAGAACGAGCGTTTACAAAATAATGTAGATAAGGAAGCGACAACTCGAGTATCGTCTCTCAAGGACTCTTAGGTGTTGTTGTTATTAACAGAAAACCAAAAAGTTAGTTTTGGGGGGGGGGGTTGGATCGAAATAAAATAAAGAACAAAAACAGAAACAAAGCAATAAAACAAAGCAGTTAAAGAAGGTTATCAAATAACTAAAGAACGATTAACCTACTGTTCTCGGTTTCTCACTATCATTGGTTCATATAAATCCAAGCCCTAAGCAGATTCTAATCCCCTTTCAGTTGTAGCAACAATTAACAAACGAAATCGCTACTACGGATACATGTTCCTATTCCCGAATTAAACAAACGGGGTTAAGCCCTCATGAACTAAACGAACATGAATGAACACACGCGAATTAAACAAACGCGATTAAGTATAGGAACATAGCATCACTGAAATGAATCAACACTACACTACACACTCCTGAATTAAACAAACAGAAATGCATAATATAGTATTGAAAAGAGAAAAGCAAATGAAAACAGGAAATACAGAACCTCAAATGTAAATGGAAACCAATCCCAGTAGATTAATCTAGGAGACTAGTTCTCCATTACAAAGGGAAAACAAAAGACAAGAATTAAACTACTGAAAGCTACTACTACTGTCTAAGACTAGCCAAAACTGGCTAACTCTGACTACTCCCTTCAGTTCTGTCTAAAATGCTTAAATACAATTTCTGGAATCAGCTTTCTCGCGAGGCGAAACCTATCTCGCGACGCGAATCTTGTGAACAGTCTGCAACCTTTGGTATTCTTACGAGTCTAACACACATTCGCGAGGCGAGAATCTGAAGAGTCTTCTTATTACGCCCGTTATGAACATCAGGGGCCAACCGTGATGCTTTTTGACTTCCAGGCTCGCGAGGCGAATGGATGCTCGCGAGGCGAACGCTTCAACTTCAAAACTGCCACAGCCGTGACCTTCAACACGGGTAAACCGTGATCGTCTCTGACTTTCTGGGCTGGGTGACTCGCGGGGCGAGATATCCTTCGCGGGGCAAACCAGAATTATTCATTTTTATTAACCTGAAAATAAGAAATAACAGTAAGTATTTTATTTAACTCTAAATCAACTAAATTAACCTAAAAATACTTTACAAACTCAAAATACTACTTGAGGACAATCAAGTCTAATTTGGGTGAAAATGATATAAAATTAGCACAAAGCCAAGGTCTTTACTAGTTATAAAACCAGTCAACTAGAGGCTCATCAAAATACCCCAAACTTAAACTTTGCTTGTCCCCAAGCAAACTAAAACTTAAAAACTTAAAAAGACTCAAGACCTGCAAAACATGGCAACACATGGCAAGCTTAAGGATTCAATCAACTTTGCACAAATTTCAAGCAATTCACCAAAACAAATTTTTTTTTCTCAATGTTCCCCCCTTCAAGCAAAGTAATCCCCACGATCATTTATTCTAAACAATTGAGAATTTCATCATTCAAACAATCATTACTCTAAGCAGGGGATCCAAGTCACACACAAGAAGGAGATCACCAAATTCAAACAACTGCCTTCCTCACAAGGGAAATTTGTGTTCACTCAATCGCTCAGTTTGTGTCAGGCTATCAACAATTCACTCAATTTCACTTTTAAGAGCACCTCCCATAAATTTGATTTTCATCTCAAAATGATTCCCACAGAAAACATGCAAGCAACATCAGAAGGTCTTTTATGGGTTGTAATGGGGCCTTGCTAAGGGTAGGATATACAAATGTACTAGGCTGAAGACCCTAGGAACTAAGAGAGCATGAAACATTTTTACACTTTGAAATTAAATCAAGTTCCTTTTCTCATTCATCTTTTTGCCTTGGGTGACTACAGCCTCTTTTATTTTTATCATTTTTACACTTTCCTTTTTTTTTTCCTTTTTTTTTTTTTACATTCATCATTTTTTTTTCTACAAGCCTTTGGCTCCAACCTTTTTATTGTATTTTTTTTCTCAATCCCAACAACATATTACCTTGTAGCCACCCCAAACTTAGTTTCTTGCAACCATTCTCTTATCAAGATTCCATGTTCTCCTAATCCTAAGATCGGGTTAACATGGTTTTTTCAGATTTTGAGCTCATAACTTTAGGTTATCAAGAATTAACAGGCTAATAGGCTCAATGGGGCTAACTAAGGAACATGCATTAAGGGTGGTTATTTTTAGGCTAAGTAGCTATTTACAAAGAAAATGCCTAAATCATCTGAAGCAAAAACATAATCATGCAAACCAAAAAGAGACTCAAGTAAATTCGGGAAAGTGCAACTTAAAAAGTGATTTCACACAGTCAAAAAAATGTTGGAGGCTCAAAACCTCACCTGGACATTTTTGCAAATTATTTGAAAGAGATTCTATCCCTAGTGTGTGCTTCCTATCACCCCAAACTTATCATAAATCATGCCATCATAACAAAATCTCAAAGTTCAGTTTTCAATCACAAGGGGATCATTTTTCAAAAAAATTTCAAATCCTAGGGGTAAACAGTCAAAACATATTATGCAATCCATCTATGCAAATTCAACCAAATCCAATAAACTTGCCATAACAAGACTCAACACAACTCCTGAGCTTCTCAAATTATTCAGGAGCTTTATTGAAAACAAAACAGAAATAAAGCAGGGAAAAGAAAATTAAAAAGAAGAAAGGGTTAAGAAAACTCATTAAGGGCAGTTCCACCAGGATCCCATTGGTTGTAGCATAAGGCCCACGTGATGGACAAAGAGTGGGAGTTCATTCCATGCTTCCCTAACTCGCAGCCTTGATGTGGGGGTGAGCACTTGACAATTATGATGACTTCGCCGAGTGCGGCGGACTTCTCACTCCCCTTCGGATCACAGCTGACCTCTTTATCTACAAAGTCTCCCCAATAGAAGTGGGTTTCAACCTCTTGGACCGGCCATGGTGCAAAATCCAAAGGCTTAAACTCCATCACTGGTGGCTCTTCAGCGGGAGGTGGCAAACAGTTAGCTGGGGTTACTGGTGCTGCTTCAACTCCTGCACTTTCTTCATTCACTGCACTAACAAATTTATCACCTGCTATACATGCAGAAATTTCAGCACACACCACACAAAGGTTAGAGTTAGTAGAGTCAGTACATATATCACAATAAAATGAATCAGTAAAATTCTGAATGTCTGGAAATTCAGCAATTAATTCATCCACCCCATTACTCTCAACACATGCATTTGATGTACTTGAATCATCTACTCCCAAAGGTTCTTCATCATCTTCAGGCACGGGGGAGCAGATGTCCTCCTGATCCTCCTGATCCTCCTTTTCTATGTTTCCTGAACAGAATAAAGCTGCATAACAGTATATACACAAAGCAGTGCCATCACAATAACAATCATCACATGCATTAGAGTCAGGGGATTCAACACACAATTCATCATCAACAGAAATATTATCACAATCATCATCAGAAGTATCTTCAAGAATAACTTGTGACTCTGTAAGTTCTTCAATGGGCTGTGGAGTTAGCATTGCAGCCGAGTTGGCGACAATTTGATCAATTTGCATGGCCAACTTCTGAGATTCAGCTTCTCCCCTCTGGTATTCAAGATTACTTGCCTCCATCATCCGTTGAGTGTTCTCAGCCATTTGTTGTAGCATACAAGCAATCTCATCCAAGGTGCTCTGTGAAGGTTCGGAAGGTGCAGAGGTGGTCACTTGGCTAGGATAGTATGTAAACAGGAAGGCTTCCTTCAAATCAAACCAGCTTGAGATGGAATGCTCATCAAGACAATACAACCAATCCCTTGCAGCGCCTTCAAGTGAGAACTGGAAAGCTTCCATCTTGATGTGGTCTTCTGTTATTCCTGCAGGTCTCAGCATTATAGAACAAGCAATCTGGAATTCCCTCATATGCTCCTGCGGATTCTCACCTGCAAAACCACTAAACCTTGGCAACCAGTGTGATAAACCAAGAAAATCAGGAAAATATATGCATGGTGGTGGTTCATAGTAAACATTAGGCATGTAACCATATATGTGATTATCCATGGGGGGTGCTAAAACTCACAACCAGACAATGCAGACAAAACTAATTAGCAAAGAGATTTTTTTTTTAAATTTTATTTTCTGCTAATAACAACAAACCAGAGTCCCCGGCAACGGCGCCAATTTTTTGATCGCGCTGTCGCCACGCGCCACAAAAGAACGAGCGTTTACAAAATAATGTAGATAAGGAAGCGACAACTCGAGTATCGTCTCTCAAGGACTCTTAGGTGTTGTTGTTATTAACAGAAAACCAAAAAGTTAGTTTTGGGGGGGGGGGGGATTGAAATAAAATAAAGAACAAAAACAGAAACAAAGCAGTTAAAGAAGGTTATCGAATAACTAAAGAACGATTAACCTACTGTTCTCGGTTTCCCACTATCATTGGTTCATATAAATCCAAGCCCTAAGCAGATTCTAATCCCCTTTCAGTTGTAGCAACAATTAACAAACGAAATCGCTACTACGGATACATGTTCCTATTCCCGAATTAAACAAACGGGGTTAAGCCCTAATGAACTAAACGAACATGAATGAACACACGCGAATTAGACAAACACGATTAAGTATAGGAACATAGCATCACTGAAATGAATCAACACTACACTACACACTCCTGAATTAAACAAACAGAAATGCATAATATAGTATTGAAAAGAGAAAAACAAATGAAAACAGGAAATACAGAACCTCAAATGTAAATGGAAACCAATCCCAGTAGATTAATCTAGGAGACTAGTTCTCCATTACAAAGGGAAAACAAAAGACAAGAATTAAACTACTGAAAGCTACTACTACTGTCTAAGACTAGCCAAAACTGGCTAACTCTGACTACTCCCTTCAGTTCTGTCTAAAACGCTTAAATACAATTTCTGGAATCAGCTTTCTCGCGAGGCGAAACCTATCTCGCGACGCGAATCTTGTGAACAGTCTGCAACCTTTGGTATTCTTGCGAGGCTAACACACATTCGCGAGGCGAGAATCGGAAGAGTCTTCTTATTACGCCCGTTATGAACATCAGGGGCCAACTGTGATGCTTTCTGACTTCCAGGCTCGCGAGGCGAATGGATGCTCGCGAGGCGAACGCTTCAACTTCAAAACTGCCACAGCCGTGACCTTCAACACGGGTAAACCGTGATCGTCTCTGACTTTCTAGGCTGGGTGACTCGCGGGGCGAGATATCCTTCACGGGGAGAACCAGAATTATTCATTTTTATTAACCTGAAAATAAGAAATAACAATAAGTATTTTATTTAACTCTAAATCAACTAAATTAACCTAAAAATACTTTACAGACTCAAAATACTACTTAAGGACAATCAAGTCTAATTTGGGTGAAAATGATATAAAATTAGCACAAAGCCAAGGTCTTTACTAGTTATAAAACCAGTCAACCAGAGGCTCATCAATGACTTTAAACATAACTCAAACTAAACTTACACTGTGGTCAAGTAGTAAAGTTCTCCCATAACCCTTCTTGGTGATCATTACGAGTAGCATGTACATCATCCACTTCATTTTCCTCATTGAAATTAGGCACCCGTGTTAAGAAAGAAGGAGCTAGTATCAGAAATATCAAGAGTTGAATCTTGATTTCCCTCACTACCATTATACATGTTTTTTCCCTGGAGAACCATTGACCACCTTTTGTTAGAAGGATCACGGATATAAAACACTTGTTTTGCTTGGGATGCCATGATAAAAGGCTCTTCTTTTTTACCTACCTTATTAAGGTCTACTAATTTGAATCCTAACTCATCGGTTTGCACACCGTTGTTACTGTCGACCCATTGACATTTAAAAACAGGCACTCTAAACTTCATGTAATCAACCTCCCAGATCTCTTCAATGATTCCAAAGTATGAAACGGATGCCATAACAAGGTTTTTATCTTTCGAACTAGAGAAATGCATGGACTCAGCGACGACCATAACCCCACTGTTTTGCATAGTACTTTTGTCATCATGGGACTTTGTATAGAAGGAAAACTTATTGATATCGTACCCACTCCAGCATATGGCATCAAAGTTAGGCCCATGTGTAAGCCATTTTAATGTATCAGAAGCAGTACCCTCCTTTGCATTTTTTTCTTTAAACCAGTTCAAGAAAGTCTTATTATGCTTGTTCAAACATCATTTTTCATTCATTATAGGGTAAGTTTCATTGATGATGCTTTTGTGCTCATATAAGTATGGTTCAACCTCATCAGTGTTATTCAATATATACAAATGTGCTTGAAGCACTTCCTCCCAATCCATGCTCTTAACAGTGATACCACATGTACCCTTACCATCATATCTTCCTTCGTGGCGAGACTTCGGAAGCCCTACAGGTTCCGCTTCTGACATGTAGTCTGTACAAAACTCAATAGCTTCTTCTGCAACATTCCTTTCAACAATAGATGCTTCGGGACGGTGTGGATTCTTCATATATCCTTTCAAGATCTTCATGTATCGCTCAACCGGGTACATCCACCTTAAATAAACGGGGCCACACAATCTAATCTCCCTCACTAGATGAACAATCAAATGAACCATGATGTCAAAAAATGAAGGTTGGCACAAGATAATGGCTGCCTCATTTTCCAAGTCATCCAACTTTTTAGTGTCAATGACCTTGCTACATATAGCATTAAAGAATAAGCATAACCTAGTAATGGCATGTCTGACTTTTTTAGGCAAGATGTCACGAATGGCCACCGGTAGTAGTTGTTGCATCAAGACATGGCAATCATGAGACTTTAAGCCTACTAATTTGAGATCTTTCATTGAGACAAGTCTCTTGATATTCGAAGAGTAACCCTGTGGCACTTTGACTCCCCGTAGACATTCACAGAAACTTCTTTTCTCTTTTTTTGATAAAGTATGACATGTTGGGGGCAAATAAGTCTTCTTATCCCCCACTTTATGTGGAGCTAACTGCTTTCGTAAACCCATCGCAATTAGATCCAGACGAGCATTCACACCATCATTTGTCTTGCCTTCAATGTTGAGAAGCGTTCCGATTAAACTGTCACACACATTCTTCTCCACATGCATCACATCAATACGATGTCTTACATCAAGCTTGCACCAGTATGGAAGATCAAAGAAGATCGACCTCTTCTTCCAGGTATTCTTCTTAGTAGCCTTCTTTTGGGTCTTCCCATAGATAATATTAGTGTTCTTCACCCGTTCATAAACTTGGTCTCCAGTCAAGGCCACCGGAGCAATTTCATTCTCCGGAAGTCCATTGAAAGCTTTCCTCAATCTACGATAAGGATGATTATGCTGGAGAAATCTCTGATGCCCAAGGTAAACTGTCTTCCTTCCATGTTGCAATTGATGGTGACATGTGCCTTCTTCACATATTGGACATGCTTTATGCCCCTTAACACTATACCCGCACAGGTTCCCGTATGCAGGAAAGTCATTGATGGTGCAAAATAACATGACACGCAATCTGAAAGTCTCACGGCAATACCCGTTGATCACATCAACGCCTTCATCCCACAACATTCTCAAGTCTTCAATCAAGGGACTCGGATAAACATCAATATCATTTCCTGGCTGTTTTGGACCAGAAATCATCACACTTAACATAATGTATTTACGCTTCATGCACAACCAAGGAGATAGGTTTTAAATTACCAGGAGAATAGGCCATGAACTATGAATACTACTTAAGTTTCCATATGGATTCATTCCATCGGTAGCAAGTCCAAGTCTGAGGTTTCTAGGCTCATTGCCAAACTCCGAAAACAAACTATCAATTCTCTTCCATTGCAAAGAATCATCCAGATGACGAAGCTATCCATCACATTTCCTCTCATCTGCATGCCATCTAATATTATTTGCATCCTTTTCATTAGCAAACAATCGTTTGAACAGCGGAATTACTGGAAGATACCATAACACCTTCGCAGGAGGACCCTTGGTGACGACGTCACAACTAGAATCACCATCCTTCACTTTGTAGCGTGATACCCCACACCTAGGGCACTCGTGCAATGTCTTTCAACAACTCAAGTAATTATGTAAAGCTTTTATCGCTCAACCCATTTCTCGCCTTCACATTGAACAATCTTAACACCACTAACAACCGTGTGAAATTAGTGCACCCCGGATACAAAGCCACTTCCGCATCACAGCACAAAGTATGATACACATGTGACGCCGAAAAGACTCTTGCCCAACATCACGGATCATGTCCTATAGTTCATCGTCCATATCCACGTCATCAACTTCCTCTCTATGCGACACCCTCGGCCTGTCTAACGATCCACCATGACATATCCATATTGTATAACTCTTGAAAATCCCCTCACAAATAAGATGCTCCCGTATCTCCTCAGCTACTAGTCGTCTCTCATTCAAAAAGTGAACACAAGGACAATAAAACCTTCCGTTACCACTATCAGGAGCATTTATTTTTGTAAATTTTAGAAAATCTTTCACTCCATTCTCATACTCATCACTAGTCCGTCTAACATTATCCAACCACGATCCATGACTAAAACCAATAACTTCGTATTTAGTCCAAGATCTTCATCAACTACTTCTTATGACAGGGTATGACCCTATCCCATTCGAGAAGAAACTTTTTCAACATTCGGCTAACAGTTAGTCATTAACTCTCATGCTCATACTCGAAGAAATTTCGGCAACATTTCCCTTCGGTCTTCGACGTACACGACTTGAACGCGATGACATCCACCACGATAAAGTATGATCCCGGAGAACCAAAGGAAATGTATCAATCCGAACTTTCATCGAGTATATAACATGAGAATCAATGAATAACTATTTTAACTGAATGAAGAAAAAGTTTTTTCCCAAACTGTCCAACTTTGGACAATTCAAGATCCAATACAATGAGCGGTACCTTAAGCACGTACACGTGTGCTCATTAGTATTGCATCTCAAACGGGAAACTAAGGCATTACTAATTAATTAACATTAAAAAAAATAATAAAACACTCCAATCCCCAAGTACAATGCAAACAAAAACCAAACGAGAAAAATGGAGAGGAGAAAGCTTACTGGATGGGGGAAGAACACTCAGCCGGAAACCGTAATGAATAATGAATATTCTGCTTAATATTTTGCTTGGAACTTGTACCATAATAGTTTCTATAACAACAAGTGTACCTATACAAAAAGAGAAGCACTTTGTGAATATTTTCATAACAAGACCAGAATAACAAGTTCACAACAACAATTATGTAGCTTGATAAGTATAGAAGCAGAAATACAGAAGAACTATGACAGAGATAAATCACACACATACATATAAGAAATACCTGAGCTTACAGTAGAAAATTCAAGTTGATGAACGCATATAAGGCTACACATATAAATGATTTAGCAGGTAGAATGATAAGTCACGGCACCAAAAAATAAAGGTAAAGAATCGGAGCACCAAAAAAGAAAGGTAAAGAATCATGGCCTATATGTACATTCCAAAAATTTATGCATGTTATTTTTTCTTGGCATGATACAAGTAAATAATAAGCCATGCTCTGAATAGCAATGCTGATTAATTTTAACATAGGTTTGTAGATGTTAGGTGCTCCCATATCGGTATGTTGCTATCAATCATTTAATTATATAATTAATTTACAAAACATCTTTAGTTGAGAAGCTGCAAATGCCAAAGTGCTGGTGGCTTAGTGCATAACTGAATGGGTTGACAAGATCCAAAAGATGGTAATGATACATTTCTTTATCGAAAAAACTAATATGTAGTTGCAGAAAAAAGAGCTTTCTTATTTAAATATTTAGAATATGAGATCTTTCAATATTTCATTTATATTTGTAAATTTGACATATGATATATAACAATATTCTATTATATCCATCCAAATATAATATTTATCCAGATGTCATGCTCTGAACGTAAAAACATCTTTCGATGAAAATAGGCATTTTCCTATTTACTCGATTATTCAATCACATCTCTCACCCACTCACTATCAATAAGTAGTCTCATGTTAGCACATGTAAGATAAGAGCACTATAACTACACAATAAACTAAGTCAAATTTGCTAGAAAAAAAAATCATTCTAATTTTTTCAACACTTGTTCTTCAATCACATTAAAAAAAAGAGACAGATAATAAACTTAATGTGAAAGGTAAAATAAAAGAAGCAGTACCTTATTTTGCAGGACTCTTAAAGTTGTTTCTGGTCTACATCATTCATCACTATACTCATATACATCTTATTATTCAAAGCATTAAATAAATTAATATTTTGATTTGGAAAGGTCACGACTGCGACATGGAGGAGCAAGCGGAGAACAGCGAACTTCGTGGCTGAGGTGACGTAGTGGTCCTCCCAAGCCGTAGATGGTGATGTGGTGGAGCGAGCAAGGAACAGAGGTTATGAGGGTGTGAGCATTACGGTTTCTATATCTTTTTGAGCTTTTGAGGGTGTTGGGGTTGTTGGGGTAATGGGAGGAGAAGAAAACCCAAGCCCACTGCCTCACGCGGAACAAGCGGAGCAAGCAGAGGCTACAGGGTCACGACACAAAGCGGTGGAGCAAGCGGAGGGGCTTCGAGGCTGAGGCGACAACGGAGGACGGGGCGGAGCGAGCAAGAATGGAGGTGTGAGGGTTACGGAGCACGCATGCAACAGAGAAAATATTGGGTTTCAGACATTTAGTGGTAGCTAGCGCGCAAGAAAGGAATTGGAGGGATGAATAAATGAAAACAAAATGAAAATACACATCGGCTATATCCAAAACCGATGTGTTATATTGCTTTTCCACATCGGTTAACAACAAAAACCGATGTTAAAAATGTTGCTGCTTAAAAAAATTCAATTTTTTTGTTCAATCTTCCACATCGGTTATAATAAAACCGATGTGTAATCTTATGGCTGATTAAAAAAAATTTGTTTTTGTTTCCCTTTTCCACATCGGTTATCATAAAACCGATGTCTACAATTAGTGTTTTTCACTATTCCACATCGGTTATACTAAAATCGATGTCTAATCTTATGTCTCATAAAAAAAAATTTGGTTTCACTTTTCCACATCGGTTTTTATAAAAACCCACTGGTGCAATAAGTGTTTTTTACGTCAGTTAAAATTGATTTTTTACGTCAGAATACTGACTGACGTAAATACAGCTGACGTTAAAAGTTACACTTTTAACGCCGATTGAGAACGACGTTAAATATAACACTATTAACGCCGGTTCTTTAACACAACCGACGTTAATTTTGTCAAAATTAACGCCGCTTCTTTAACATAACCGACGTAAATTTTGTTAAAACTAACGTCATTTGTTATAAAGAACTGACGTTAAAGGTCTTAATTTTAACGTCAGTTGTAGTAAACAACTGACGTTAATAGTGTACTGTATATTTTTATAAAATACTTTTAACGTCAGTTGTATGATACAACTGACGTTAATAGTATTTTTTTTTTTAAATTCAGTTTTAAAATATCACTCCCCTAAGCCATCCCTGCATTCAGTAAATATACCAGGAATACGTAATATCACACACATTACTGAATTGCAAAGGAAAAATGGAACAATGATCCATATAATGTATGCCTGTTCAAAACAATATATATTAATTTATTAACATAGGTTATAAATGTATACTAAGTTTAAACTACCTATATCAATATCCCTTCGTGATGATCATCACGAGTGGCATGTACATCGTCCACCTGTGTCTCCTCGATTATAGTAGGCATGTTTGTTGAAAAAGAAGGAGTCTCAGGAATATCAAGATTTGAATCTTCATTTTCATCACTACCATTATACATGCTTTTTCCTTGGAGAACCACGGACAACCTTTTGTTAGAAGGATCAGTGATGTAAAACACTTGTTTTGCTTGTGAAGCCATTATGAAAGGCTCATTTATATGACCTAACTTGTTGAGGTCTACCAATGTGAACCCCAATTCGTCAATTTGTACACCACCGTTACTATCAACCCACTTACATTTAAATACCGGCACGGTAAGCTTAGTGTAATCGAGCACCCAAATATCTTCAATATATCCA
The DNA here is from genome assembly GCA_030762895.1 of Sophora flavescens. Lineage (NCBI taxonomy): Eukaryota > Viridiplantae > Streptophyta > Magnoliopsida > Fabales > Fabaceae > Sophora > Sophora flavescens. The sequence continues at coordinate 59,151,766 of CM061069.1, forward strand.
AAGTAAGGTGTCGGTGCTGTAACGGGTTTTGTGTCCTTTGCACTAGAGAAGTGCATTGCTTCGGCAACGATCATAACCCCACTATTTTGCATGGTACTCTTGTTATCTTGTTCCTTTGTATAAAAGGAAAAGTTATTTATGTCGTATCCGCTCCAACATATGACGTTGAAGTTAGGCCCACGTGCTAGCCATTTTACGTCATCAGAAGCAGTACTACCATCCTTAAGCATTTCTTCCTTGAACCATGGTAAGAAAGTCTTGTTATGCTTGTTCAACAACCACCTTTCGCTCATTCGAGGGTTTTCTTGATTGACTTTTCTTTTATGTTCAAATAAGAAAGGCTGAACACATTCGATGTTGTTCAATACATACAAATGTGCTTGAAGCACTTCCTCCCGATCCTTCCTATTAATTCTTAAGCCATGTGTACCCTTACCTTGACATCTGATCTCATCATGCCGAGGCTTAGGAACCCCTATAGGATCCGTGTTATGAAGGTAGTCCGAACAAAACTCAATAGCTTCTTCTGCAACATACCTTTGAACAATAGATGCTTCCGGACGATGATGATTCTTCACGTACCCTTTCAAGATCTTCATGTAGCGCTCAACTGGGTACATCCATCTCAGAAAAACGAGCCCACATAATCTAATCTCCCTCACCAAATGAACAATTAAGTGAAACATTATGTCGAAAAAGGAAGGAGGAAAATACATCTCCAATTGGCACAAGATTTTAGAATCCTCAACTTCCAAGTCATCCAACATACGGGGTCAACGACTTTGCTACATATAGAATTGAAGAATGAGCACAACCGAGTAATGGCATGTCTCACATTTTTGTAGCAATACCACGAATAGCAACGGGCAGAAGTTGTTGCACTAAGATATGACAATCATGAGACTTCAAGCCAACCAATTTAAGATCACTAGAGACAAGCCTCTTCATATTTGAAGAGTAACCATGTGGAACTTTGATGCCCTGAAGACACCCGAAGAAACTTTGTCTCTCTTTTTTTGACAAAGTATGACATCTTTGGCGGCAAATAAGTCCGCTTACGATAACAACTAGAGCTAACTGCTCTCGTATACCCATAGCAACGAGGTCGAGACGAGCATTCACACCATCCTTTGTCTTGCCCTGAATGTTGAGAAGCGTCCCGATCACACTATCACACACATTTTTCTCCACATGCATCACATCAATGCAGTGTCTGACATCAAGCTTGCGCCAAAGATGGAAGATCAAAGAATATCGACCTCTTCTTCCATATGTTTTTCTCAACAGCTTTACCTTTCTTTTGGGACTTGCCGAATATAACATCGATGTCCTTTACCCTCTGATAAACCTGCTCTCCAATTAAGGTCGCCGACGCTTCTTCTGTCTCTTGGCATCCATTAAAAGCTTTTTTCATCTTATGATATGGGTGATCACGTCTAAGAAATCTCCGATGCCCAAGGTAAACCGTCTTCTTTCCATGATGCAACTGAGTGTAGCATGTGCCTTCTTCACATATAGGGCATGCTTTATGCCCCTTGACACTGTACCTGGACAAGTTACCGTATGCTGGAAAGTCGTTGATGGTGCAAAATAACATGGCACGAAGCTTGAAAGTCTCATGAGAATACCCATCAACTACATCAACACCTTCCACCCACAACGTTTTCAAGTCTTCAATCAAGGGACCTAGATAAACATCTAAGTCATTTCCCGGTTGCTTTGGGCCCGAAATCATCATAGACAACATCATGTATTTGCGTTTCATGCACAACCAAGGGGGCATGTTGTAAATCACCAACAGAACAGGCCATGAACTATGAATACTACTCATGTTACCATAAGGATTCAGTCCATCCGTAGCAAGTCCAAGCCTTAGGTTTCTTGGCTCATTGGCGAAATCCGGAAAGATAGTATCGATATTCTTCCGTTGAATAGAATCAGCAGGATGACGAACCTTTCCATCACGTTTCCTCTCATCATTATGCCATCTAAGATTCTTCGCATCTTTCCCATTGGCAAACAATCGCTTGAACCTTGGAATTATTGGAAGATACCACAACACCTTCGCAGGAGGACCCTTTTTTCTCACATCATCAACATCATCATCATCATCACCACCCTTCACTTTGTATCGTGATAACCCACATTTGGGGCAATCGTGTTTGTCTTCATGAACACCGGTGTACAATATGCAATCATTGGGGCATGCGTGTATCTTCTTATACTCCATACCCATAGGACACAATACCTTCTTGGCCTCATAGTTACGGTCAGGCAATGTGTTGTCCTCCGGAAGCAAGTCTTTCAACACTTCAAGCAATTCCGTGAAGCTTTTATCACTCCAACCATTTCTCGCCTTCACACAAACCAATTTTAGCACCGCCGACAACCGTGTATGAGTAGTACACCCTGGATATAAAGGCTTATTTGCATCACCGCACAACCTATCATACACATGCGCTCGATGAAAAGATTCTTGTCCAATATCACGGATCATGTCCTCTACTCGATCATCCTCCATATCTACGTCAACGTTCTCACTTTGGGAGACACTCGCCGTATTACTACTCAACAACATATCACCATGCCATATCCATCTTGTATAACTCAAGCAAATCCCTTCACAAATCAAATGAGTACGTATATCCTTCACCGTACATTTCCTCGTATTCAAACACTTGACACAAGGACAACAGAACATTCCATTACTATTAGGAACATTCCTTTGAGCAAATTCTATAAATTCTCCCACCCCCTTCAAATACTCAGCACTAGTACGCTTACAAACCATCCAACTACGATCCATAACTAGATAGGTCCTGTAGATATACAAAACATATATATATCCAATATAAGGACAATACGAGAGATTGAAAACTATAGTTTTTAAAGATTAATTGCCAAGAACTGGTCACTGCCTGGCAGTGATGTCCATCACGGCCGTAACGTGCCAACTGAACAGACTATGCCATCACAGGAAGAACTGATCACGGCCAAGCCATGATTAGCACCACGGTCGTGACAGATCAACCAGCAGAGCAACATGCACTCAAAACCAAAAACAGAGACGTACATTCCAAACAAATCAAACTCACGGTTTCAAGTTTCAACTACCGAGACTACAGTTTCAACATACACTCAAAACCAAAAATACAAAAATGTGCCCTAAATACTCACCAGAAATAGGTGCTCGCGTGGTGGTGGGGAGGGGAGCTCGAGTGGTGGCCAACGTTCGATGTGGTTACTGAGAGCAGAGGGACAAGGAGAGTTAGTGCGCGGGAAGGGGAAAGAGAGATGTACGTCAAGTTATTGCAAAGAATGAATGGAAAGACAGAGTTAGTGTTAATAGTGTACCTCACGGTGGTGGCGAAGAAGCCCTCGCGGTGGTTGCGGTGGAGATGAGCTCGCGATTAGGGTTCTCTGGCTGGGTGAGAGTGAGAGTGAGGGTTGAGAGTGATTTAGGGTTGAGCGTGATGAAAAGAGAAAAGAGACGTCACGTACAGAGCGAAGTGCGGAGAAGGCGCGCGGTGTAAACATAAAACAACATTTAACGTCGATTGTATTAAACAAGTGACGTTAAAATTAATTTTTTAACGCCGGCTTTATTAACAACCGACGTTAAATATTAATATTTTTTAAAAACACTTTTAACGCCGGTTGTTGAATACAACCGACGCGTTAAAAGTGTTGTCAGATATAAAGTAACATTCTTCCGTAAATATCATATCTGCCTCTTCTTTTCCTCTATATTTCTATTCCTTCACAAAATGGCTCTGAGACTGTGTTAATTGAGTGACAACAGGGCATTTCGAGATAGCTAGGGATATAGGATTATTTACGTCGCTATTTATTTAATCAAGTAAAAATCACACTTTTAACGTCAATTGTATAAACAATGGACGTTAAAAATAAATATTTTTATTTTAAAAACACTTTTAACTTCAGTTTTATTCAACAATCGACGTTAATAGACTCGTGTGACAACAGGGCATTTCGATAGGGATATAGGATTATTTACGCTCAATTGTTTATTTAACTAAAGTAAAAATCACACTTTTAACGCTCGGTTGTATAAACAACTGACGTTAAAAATAAATATTTTTATTTTAAAAACGCTTTTTACGTCGGTTTTATTCAACAACCGACGTTAAAAGTGTATCTTCCCTATTCCTTCTGGCGTTTTCTTTTCTGCACGTTTATAATATATGACTGCCAGGCCAACTCCCAATGCGCCTTGGAACCTAATGCTCTTGATGATCAATTTAATTTTTTAGCAACTTACGACGCCTAGTAACTTCATCCACTACTCCTATAAATAGCTTCCTTCCTTCCTTTAATTTTTCTGCTTCACAATATGGCCCTGCCATGGAGATTAACTTCATCACTCTTTCTTCCTATACCTAGACTTAAAGGTCTCTGTCTTAATGGTCAAAACAACTTCTGAGGTTGTGTGAATCACGTAACATGGATGGTAAGGTTGGGTGAATCACGTAATGTGATTTGCACACACCATCATCCTTTTGGAGAATCAGCAGACTACGATTCCAAAACTTGGCTTTGGAACCAAGTGGCTGTTCCAAGAATATTCTTGAAACAGATCGAGTGCACCATTCACTCTGCCACGGCTCCAAAGTGATCTGTGGATTCAGATGGAGCATCGACTTCAAATGAGGGAGGGGATGCATTCAATGTTGGAGATTCTGAGCACGGGGACTGAGAAGAAAATGATGTTGAAGCAAAACTTTTTTATATTTTAGTGCTATATATCTTGCGGAAATTTTTTATCTTTTAAACATGTAATTGTAACTTATGAATCGCTTCAATGAGAAGAATCAATGTTGGAGATTCTGATCAGCACAGGGGACTGAGAAGAAAATGATGTTGAAGCAGAAACTTTTTTAATTTTAGTGCTATATATCTTGCGGAAATTTTTTATCTTTTAAACATGTAATTGTAACTTATGAATCGCTTCAATGAGATACGATTTGATTATACATATATAACTTGTTTTATGTTAAGTGTTTATTTATTTTAATTTGCACAAGAATTTGTTAATTTACTAATTCAAGCTAATTAATTAAGATTAAAAATAAACTTTTTTAAAAAAAAGATTAGAAATAAACTGCACTATATGGAGTGATGATCTGCGTTAAGAGTGACAACCCTGAGATGACAACGAAAGAAAGATAGGAATGAGTTGATTATTTATGTCAGTTATTTATTTAACTGAAGTAAAAATCACACTTATAACGTCAGGTTTATAAACAACTGACGTTAAAAGTTTTAATAATTTCTTCCAAAACACTTTTAATGTCGGTTCATTAAACAATTGACGCAAATAGTGATTTTATATTTACAAAACTGCCACCGCCTCACTTTTAACGTCAGTCCTTAAAACAACTGACGTTAACAGTGAATTAATTATTTACAAAACTGCCACCGCCCCCTTTTTAACGTCTAGTTTTTGGTTAACTGACGTAAACCTTTACCGTCTAATGTATATTTTCCACTAGTGACCGATGTTAAATATTTTTATCACATCGATTTTTATTATAACTGTTGTTAAAATATTTCAGTTTAATTTCAAAAATACCACCGTCTCCTTTTTCACATCGGTTTTGTTAAAACCGATATTAAAACTCCGATGTTAAATGCATATTTTGCACTAGTGATTGACGCCAAATTTTTAACTCGGGTGCTTTCAAAATTCAAATAAAAATAAGGCTTGTTGTCTTAATGATTCCAATTAAAATCAAATAGTGTTGAAATTTGAATATTTATTCATTATGATAGATTACACTTAGATTGTGGCAAAATATATATTTCAAGATATTTAAATATTTGTTTTAATGCACAGTTTTTATGCACAACTTTTATTTCCTTTAGTGGTGCAAATTAATATTTGCCTAATCATCATGTTTTATTAGGTTATGCTTCGAATATCCATTCAAAATTATTTAAATTTAAATATAAAATTATAATAATTTACTTAATGGCATTTATTGAAAATTTCTTGTGATTATAATTATAATTATAATTAAAGTTGTTATTAAAATAATTTTAATTATTATTTGGATTTAATCATATAATGGAACAATTTGTTTCTAAAATAAATTTATTTATAATTAAAATAAATTAACCATTAAGAATTTATATAAGCGTATAATTTTAATAGTGATAATTATAATAATACTTAAGTTGACTAAACTTAAAATTAAAATAGTAGATTCAAAAATATAATTCTTGAAAATAATTATTGTTATTTTTTTAATATTTTTAATATGAAGATGTACTGAAAATGATTTTCTAAATTTATATAAAACAATTTTTAATATTTTAAAATTGAGAATTGTTGACATGAATTTGTTCTAATGTATTTTAAAAAAACTTTTAATTGAATAGCACACTTTCCGTTTCTTAGTTCAATTTTTTTTTTCAAAACCTTAACTGAATGATTTTTATAATATCTATAAATAATTTTTATTATGTTTATTTTATAAATATCAAGCCAATACAATTTCAACTAATTATATAACAATGTTATCTCATATGAAAAAGAAAGTAAAAAAAAAATTAAGTGTCTTTAAATGCTTTTCAAAGTTAATCTCATGTTATATTTGTTTTTTATAACTTTTATATTATTCACTTTATATAAAGATATTAATGTTTAAAAAAAGTTTTGATTTACTTATATAAAATAAATTATTCAATCTTTAAGACTTTTGTTAAAAAAGAAACTCAAGATTAAAAATGTTGTTACATCAAAATATTCAATCTAAAAAAAAATGAGACTTTCAACGATATTTGATGGAGGAAATATGATATAAAAATAGTATGGGTTTAGTGATATTCAACATATAACCATAAAAGAAAACCCAAAAAAATGAGAAAGAAGATACTAACCAAAGATTTTGAGCTTTGAGGATTGAGATTGAACTTGAAGAGAGCCGGACAAAAGAATAAAGCCAGAGAGAGAAAGCACATAATAATAGAGGAATATTGTTAGAATCAAGAAGAGAAAAAAAAATTAAAAGATGGACAAATGTTGTTCCTGAAAAAGTTGACCGAAGTCAAGTGACACACATATAATGTCGTTGAAAGAGGGATTGAGAATGTGGTTTTGGATTATCCAACAGTCGTAACAGTGTTGCTATCAACACCTTCGAAATCATCTCTACATTGAAGAGTCATAGATATCATCATGTGGGAAAAGCATCACCAATTAGCAACACACATACATATGGATTTCAAATGCATAAACAAACTTTGATGGAAGAAAATAATTAAAAGAACACAAATTAAAGGCGGATAATAAAGAAAGCCAGTGGCGTTTGGAATAAGCACGACAGAGAGTGAGCGTGGATGACCTAATTTATAAATGCATTTTTAAATTCAAATTTGGAAATGAGGGAATTATTTTTTGATCTGATATGCTATTTGTATATTAAATGGTGAGATTTGCACATTATTATTTTGATCTGATATGTCTTATTTATGGTATTTAATTGAAAATTTCATATCTAGTATCAATTTAGCATGATTTTGTATGATTAATAATTGATTTTGCAATATTGATTATTTATGATTTGGTATCAATTTCGCATGATTATTAATTGATTTTCGCATGATTTCACTTTTAGAGATTTCGCAATAATTAATTTTAAATTAGGTATCAATTTCACAATAACGTGCATTAATATTTATTCCTCGAATCCCTCTCCTGTTGACACATAAGGCTTGCTGAGGTGTCATCGTCTAGAGAAGATAATTCCCTTGGAGCACATTTAACTTTGTATATATAATAGATTCCTCGAATCCCTTTCGTGTTGATACATAAGACTTGCTGAGATGTCATCGTCCATAAAATAGAATTCCCTTGGAGCACATTTAACTTTGTATATATAATAGATTTAACAAACAAAAATTCAAAATATTGATAGCAAGAATAAAGTACCAAGCCAGTCCCTCTCTTTTAACAAATTCTTTTTTGTTGGGGGTACAATTAATTTGGTCATTTAAAATGAATTGATACCTCGTATTAAAATGACATTAAATAACCTTTCATGGTGAAACAGATGATAAATGGTTGATATAATATTTAATTTTTAATTTAATGATTATTCGATTTGATTAGTCTCAGTGTAAAAGTATTTTTCTGGTAACCAATCATAAATTAATATATTATTAAAAATGTTTGACTCATAGGATAATTGGTTATTAGTTGATACTGTAAAAACTGTACATTAAGAGTGTATTAAAGTTGTGCTCATGATTTAATATTTCAAAGATATTGAATGTATTTATATTTTTCAACTAATAACTTTTAGAGTTTAATTGGTATACACAGTCAGTGTAAAGCTTTTTACACTGTCAACCAATCAAAAATAAGGTATTGATGACTTTTAAGGTAATTAGGATAAGAGTCGATGATTCTTAGTGAAATATCAATTTTTAATTGGTTGACTGTATAAAAAAATTTATATTGCCAGTGTATATCAATTAAATCATAATTTTTATTGGATAAAAAAAATTTATACAATATTAAAAAAATTATAGAGATATTTTAAAAGGATATAGTAGAACTCATGTACGTTAATAATTTCAAATCCTTATGAACCCTCATATCTTTTTTTTTTAGCACACCTTCATATCTTTTAAACAAAAAAATTATTGAATATTTTTTTATATTTATAAATTTTTTTATTAAATTCTTTCTTTATGAAGTAATAAAATATTTATTAAGAATATCTGTTAACAGAATTTTAAATACATACACAAGTTGGGCCTTTGTCCAAATTTTGCATTGCACCCAAAATGTAGGATTGGCGTAATCTGAAAGTGCCAACTCAGGTGTAAACGGTGTCACCTTTCTTGCTATATATACTACCCTGCCCATATAAGCCAACAATATATCAATACCTCAACGTACATAAACTTGAATACATTAATCCCTTTGACATCATCAATGGTGAAGAAGCAAACTCCATCCTCAATCGCCCTTCTCCCTTTGCTTCTTATCCTCGCCATTTTCACAGGTACTATACTCCTCATTCTCAGCTATAATCGAATAAATTTATTGTCCTTTTATATATTAAATAAATGGCTTTGTTTTTTTTATTTATTGGATGGTAATATTAATTAATATATAGTTATATGTAAATGTTGCAGAAGTGGAAGGGGCGAAGAAGTCATATGGGGTGTATAACACTAACAACAACAACTCTGTGAAACTATTTGTTTTTGGGGACTCCTATGTTGATACAGGCAATTTCCTGAACGGAGGATCGTATAAGCCTCCTAGTGGAATCACTTTTCCTGGAAAACCTGCAGGAAGATTTGGCAACGGTCGTGTCCTCACCGATTACGTTGGTAACCCTCTTTCCTCTCTCTTTCTCTCTCTAGAATACTTCAATGTCAGTGATCCAAATCCTGTTATTTAGTTTAGTTTGATGGCAACAAAGGTGATTATCAAAGATTTGTTGATATTATAGGATTTGTACAAGAAGACCCATATATGGAGCGGCTCAAATAAACAATATTAAGATATGAGACTGCTAACAAATGTCATTTGACCATTGTGTAAGGAAAAATTGTATGGAAAATTGTGCATTTAGTATTTTGTAGAGTGTAATACTTGGTTTATCAATACGAATTTTTCTTTTGTGGTTCCTTAACCAATATCTTTAGGACACTCATTAGCAAGAGTTATAAAATATTGCATAAAAAATTAAAAAGACTAATATCTTTTGATTGGAAAGTTTAGAAGGAAATGTATATGCTGATTGATTAGCTAATTGAAGCCTCTCATAGGATTTTGAAATCTATTTGGGTACTCAGCCACAAGGTTTACAAAATCGGACCGGTCATTGAACCGGTGAAAACAACGGTTCGAGGTTCAATGGTCCAACCGTGGTTGAACCGGTTATAATTAAATATTATTATTTTAATTTTTAATATAATATTTGTAACAATATTAAACAAAAAAAAAACATAACAACTAAAATTATTAAGCACAATTTTTTTTATTTTGAAATTAAACTAAATAAATATAAAGATATATGTTAAAATTATCTTCATAGGAAAAATCAACCCAAAATCTACAACCAACCCACATATGTCAGAAAACAAAAGAATTGGGTACCCAAATCCTTTTATACTATTTTTTTTTTAGGAAACCGGTTCAGACCGGTTCAGGCCGATTTACTACCGGTTATGATCGGTTTTACCGGTTTTGAACCGGTTCTCCGATTTTTCCACCGGTTCAACACATGGACGATTTTTCATATAAACCGGACCGGCCAAGGTCACGGTTTCCGGTCGGACCGGCTTGTCCGGTTTTCAAAACCTTGCTGAGCCTTGGGTGGAGTTGGCTAGGTTGATCTTTGCTGATTTATCTGGGGTCTCCTTAGCTAGTGTTTCTTCGTTAATTAATTAGTTTTATTTTGTTATAGGTTTCGGTTCCTTTGTTAAGAACAAAAATATATGTAGAAAGAGTTTTATCTTTTAAAAATATTTTTTCAATCTCGACCGGATTAGTCGAGCTTAAGGTGATTTTTGGATAATATAATAAATTACTTTTGAGGAGTAAAATAGAGACATATAATATTATCAAGGAATTGGAATATAAGCCAAAGAGAATAACGACAAGAAACCAAGGCACGCAGGGAAAAGGCCGAAAAGGTGCTAACCATTTGTGCTATATTTAGTTTATTCATTACTTCTTTTGACTGATATGATGTATGTATTAATTATATGCAGCTTCTTTTCTGAAAATTGAAACCCCCACACCATATGCTTTGAGAAATTCTTCAGAGTTACAATATGGTATGAACTTTGCTTATGGCGGGACGGGTATTTTCCAAACTTTGGTTGATGGACCCAACATGACTGTCCAAATCGACTCATTGGAGAAGCTAATCCAACAAAATGTTTATACCAAATCCGACCTTGAATCCTCATTTGTTCTTGTGAACGCTGGTGCTAACGATTATACTACATTTTTACTGAAAAATAGCAGTTCGGTGAGTGGCTAAGTTTGGTAACCTTTCCTCTAATTTTGTTGTCTGATTTTTACTAAATTGTCGACTATATTTGCCACGCCCATCAATTTATATGGTGATTATTTATCGGTACTTTCTTGAATGTTATACTAGAAAATATACCAAGGGCATTTTTTTTTTAAAAGGCAAAGAATATATTACTAAGAGCATGAGGAGTACTCACAACCCACTTACAAGATACCAATAGATCCACAAAGTAAAAGGAACATGTACTCTTATTACATCCGTTTGATACATTTTATAGGGTCTATACACCAATTTGAAAAAGAGCAAAAAATATCTTTGATTTAACACTAAACCATTTCCAAGAACATACTTTTATCCTATCTAAAATATGGATCATATACACTTTCAAATCATAAAAAATGATGTCATTTCTCAATTCCCAAATATACCATGCCACTGCAATCCAAACCCTAAATCCTAAATCTTAATGTGGGATATGGATAAAGTGGGTGTTTGGATTCATGTCCAAAATTGATTGGACGTAGATTTGTTGAAGCTACTGTTAATAGCTTTTGAATCCCAAGAGCAATTTTGATCCCTTTCAGTCACTGTTCCAAATACACTAAAAGAAGATGAGGGTTTTGAAAGCCTTTTCAAAGAAATGTAAAATGGAAATAGACACGAGATTTTTTTTTTTTAAAGTTTTCAAAATTTCTCAAAGACTTCTCCTTTAATTTTACCTCAACGATTTGGTCACTAAGTAAATTTCAATTTGTCTTCATTTCATTTCTTGTCTTAAATTGATTACCGAGTTAGCTTAATGAAGAAAACACCAATTATTTTAACTAACTTAGTGACCAAATTGTGTTGCGGTAAAGTTAAAGGACAAATTGAAAATTCAAACTGAAATAGTATTACTTCAACAAAATAATTTACTTATTATAGAAAATAAAACTAGGTACCTAATAATCTATAAAATGCAACAATCCTTCTTATTGACGATAATATTGATAACATTTTTGTTTTTATTATGTGATAGGAAATAACAGAGTTCACTGAATCCCTTGTCAAGGAAGTGTCAGTAAATCTTAGACGTATTCACAATTTGGGGGCAGAGAAAATAGCAGTGGGGCTATTACAGCCTATTGGGTGTTTGCCTATCATTTCTGAATTTAGTGGTTTCCAGAATTGCATTGATAATTTCAACTTGATCTCCCAAAATCACAACACAAAGATGCTCCAAACAGTGCAAGAGTTGAACCAGGAAGTGAGAAAATCGGTTTTCAAGACACTAGACCTCTACAACTCTTTCCTCTCCACCATTACAACTATGCAGAAAAGCCGTGCAGGTAACTTCTCTTTCTGCTTTCACTAAAGGGGATTTCAACTATTCACTATTTTGAACTCATCATGTCTTTTATATATACTAATAATTATAAGAATATAATACTATGTACATACATATATCATTTTGCGTCTGCACAGTTCAATTCAGTTACAATTGGTCTTAACTCTTACTAGCCTACCCAGGTGAGATTTGGGTATAATTACTCAATTGGTTTAAGCTAAGAGTATAAGGAGAGTTGATGAACTTTTTTTTTCTCTCCATGATGCAGAAAACTTGACACTTATGAATCCACTGGAACCGTGTTGTGCAAAAGAGAGTGCGGGATTTGACTGTGGAAAAGTGGATGACAAAGGAGGAAAGAATTATAGTTTATGTGAGAAGCCAGAGCTTTCATTCTTTTGGGACAATGTTCATCCTTCTCAGAATGGTTGGTATGCTGTCTCCATGAAGTTGCAATCTTCTTTCGGCTAACTTGCAGAGAAAAACTTTTGATCATTATGGAATTGTATTATTTTAGTAACCTCGACTTTGTGAAATCTTAAGTATTTAATAATATGGTTGAATTATTATGTGAAAGATCATATTGAAAATCGATCAATTTGCGTTGAATGTAAATCTCCAGAGGCGATTGATGCTTTCGCATTTTTCTCTTACGTACTAATTTAATAAATTAAGTATAAACCTGATTAACTATTAATCTAGTTATATCTAACGTCAACAACGATATGTCATCCTTAAAGAATCTTGATGAAGAATAGAACATGTATGTGTTGGGAATTTAAGGCTAAGTTAGGCAAAAATAATTGATAAGTTGGTTGAAAGCTAATCTTTAGTTGAAAGTGTTTAAAAAGTTAACTTGTTAAACTTGAAAATAGTTTGAGTATTATTATGTGTTTGGTTTGAGTACTATTCATACGTTTGGTTTCAAAATTCTGTTAAAAATAATTGATTCCTGGGTGAGTAGAATTGATTATGGTGGAAACAAGAATTTCTAGCTTCTCTGTTAAGTAGAATTGATTCTGGGTGTGGGACCCACAAAATTCTTTATATTTATACATCAAAAGTGATTTTACTTTTATCATTCAAACACATATCATTCTTTTTAACTCACTTTTGAAACATCATTACCAAACACAAATCAATTCTATCAAAATCAATTCCTTTAAAATCAATTCTTCAAAATCAATTCTATCAAAATCTAAACTAAACGAACCCTAATCCATACAAGTTTTGCACATTAAAATATTTGCATATCTTTATATATAGGGTTGGGTTAAGGTGCACCACCCACTTTTTGCACCACTCACTGTACCACCCACTTGTCATTTGCTCAGCCAATCATTTTTACACTTGGCACATTTGACTTTCCTTGTGGTCAAGTGCTGAAATCAAATTTAGTATTTGTAATTAAAGTGTATTTATATATTTGCCAAATGATCCCAAATTTTAAAGCATTTCTGAAATCCCTAACACCTTCCCCAGCCCCTCTGTCATGTCCCCCTCCATTTCCCTCTCCGCTGTTATTGTCCGCCGCGACCCCTTCTTCTCCCTCTCATCTCACTCCGGTGGTTCGACTGGTTCACAGTGGGAGGTGTGTCTGACTTTGTTGTGCGGATCTGTGGCGTCAGAGCTATGGGGGTGGCAAGTTCGTGATCTGATTCATCGTAGATATAGACCTTAAAATATATATATTTTTTCTGCTTCTTCTCCCCCACCCCAGCACCCCTACGGCCCTACGACTTGTCCACCATGAGCCGCCACACCAGATATGAACTAACAAGACACCTACTGATTTTAAACCCACAAACCAAGACACACCATAATTAAAAAACCTATAGACCCTTATCAGAAGCCCAACCCAAAGAACCAAACAAGTAAATCAACATAAATATAATAAATAAAACAACAAAACAAAGCAAGCAACAACTCAGAGGCTTATAGCTTCTGAGTTCTCCATACCCACAAGCGTACGGAGGGGGACGATGATGGCCGAATCGGGAGGACAAACGACGGCGTCTCGCAGTGGTCCGGTGCGACTGAGGGGCGCAGCGATGGATGACGCGGGTTGGGAGTTTCCGCTGTGGTTCCGGGCAAAAACGTCTCTGGTTCGCGGACCTGAGTGGTGGTTCGAGGTGATGAGGGACTGGGCGGCGGCCTTGGTGTTGATTCGTGTCGGGTCTGTGGCTTACGGTCGAGGTCGTGGTGGCGAGTATGGTGCTAGGCAAGAGATGAACAACGTCGCGCGGAGACAGTGGCCGTGCAGGGGCGCGTCTGGTGAGATGGAGGTGACCTCAACAGATCTGGTGTCAACAGTGGCGGCGGCACAACGAGGCGCGACGCATAAGGAACAGGCGGTGGTGGCCAAGGGTGGATGAGTGGTTGCGGTGGACTGAGCCTCGGGCGAAGGGAACGACGGCGGAGGTGATTGGCAAGATGATGACAGATTTGTGGTGGTGGTCAAGGAAGAGGGTATGTTACCTTTTTTCTGGTATTTCAGTTTTTTTATCTCTTGAGTTTATTGGTTTTATTTGAGAGGATGAACTGGTAGAAGAGAAATGGTTGGGATCAAGAAGAAGAGGTCTTGATTCTGAAGGATCCCCCCTTTGAAGATAGGATGTGCCCCCCTTTTAAACTCATTTGCTTGCAAAACTCCAAGAGCAGAACCCAAAATTGCTCATTGGAGAGTCATTTTAATATTTCCAATCTCATTAGTTCTGCATCTGTTTCAATCTGTATGTGATGCAACTTTCTTTTAGTATCTTTTCTTTGGTTCATGTTTGACTCTGGTTGAAAGGGAGGGAGCAGTGTTACATGTTCCCATTTTTTCCTTTCTGATGCTTAAAATTTGAAACCATTTTTTGTTGCCAATGCCTAAGTCTACCATTGCTTTCTTTGCTTCTGAGATGTATTAGAAACTTGAAACTTTGGCTTTTTCCTCTTGGCCCTATATGTTGAAGTTCTGCTTAGTTTCATTTTTTCCATATTTTTATTTTTTTTATTTTTATATTATAATTGTTCAAAACACTAATTAAAAGGACACTTGGACAAAATTAGGTGTTCACAGCTGCCCCTCTTTACTTATTTCTTATTAGATAATAGGTATAACCGTAGTTAGCCTATTATCGTTATAAGAAACGAGTAAAGACGTGAACTCCAATTTTGTTCGTGGTACCCTGACAAGCAAAATGACCTGTGACTATAAAGTGATTTCCTATAAACAACCCGCGAGTTGGATTGCCCACTGAGGTTTACACTTGAACTTGCAGGGTGGATTACCTGCTGAGCTTAAAAACGAGGATAAAGAATTTACAGGGTGGATTGCCCACAGAAGTTCGAATAAAAAGGTAAAAGAGCTTACGGGGTGGATTACCCGTCAGAAGCTCAAATAGAAAGGTAAAAAGAGCTTACAGGGTGGATTACCTGTGAGAAGCTCGAACAGAAAGATAAACGAGCTTACGGGGTGGATTGCCCGTGAGAAGCTCGAACGAAAAGATAAAAGAGCTTACGGGGTGGATTGCCCGTGAGGAGCTCGAACTGAAAGATAAACGAGCTTATGGGGTGGATTGCCCGTGAGGAGCTCGAATTGAAAGATAAACGAGCTTACGGGGTGGATTACCCGTGAGAAGCTCGAATTGAAAGATAAACGAGCTTACGGGGTGGATTGCCCGTGAGAAGCTCGAACGAAAAGATAAAAGAGCTTACAGGGTGGATTGCCCGTGAGGAGCTCGAACTGAAAGATAAACGAGCTTACGGGGTGGATTGCCCGTGAGGAGCTTGAACTGAAAGATAAACGAGCTTACGGGGTGGATTGCCCGAGAGGAGCTCGAATTGAAAGATAAACGAGCTTACGGGGTGGATTGCCCGTGAGAAGCTCGAACGGAAAGATAAAAGAGCTTACGGGATGGATTACCCGTGAGAAGTTCGAACTGAAAGATAAACGAGCTTACGGGGTGGATTGCCCATGAGGAGCTCAACTGAAAGATAAAAGAGCTTACGGGGTGGATTGCCCATGAGGAGCTCGAATTGAAAGATAAACGAGCTTACGGGGTGGATTGCCCGTGAGAAGCTCGAACGGAAAGATAAAAGAGCTTACGGGATGGATTGCCCGTGAGAAGCTCGAACGAAAAGATAAACGAGCTTACGGGGTGGATTGCCCGTGAGATGCTCAAACTGAAAGATAAACAAGCTTACGAGGTGGATTGCCCGTGAGGAGCTCGAACTGAAAGATAAACAAGCTTACGGGGTGGATTGCCCGTGAGGAGCTCGAACTGAAAGATAAACGAGCTTACGGGGTGGATTGCCCGTGAGAAGCTCGAACGGAAAGATAAAAGAGCTTACGGGGTGGATTACCCGTCAGAAGCTCGAATGAAAAGATAAAAAGCTTACGGGGTTGATTGCCCGTGAGAAGCTCGAAAAGGAAGATAAATAAGCTTACAGGGTTGATTGCCAGTGAGAAGCTCAAACGGATTGTTAAAAGCTTGTGAGGCCATGTGGACAAATGCAATATATGAATGTCGATTTTGCCCACTGATGGAATGACAATGCGAAAATTCAAATAATTAACTTTCAAATCACAGAATAGATGAGGATGATGAGAACCCTTATTAATTTTGGGCACGATGCCAAAGATTGATGATAAATTATTTCCTTTTTGCTGTTTCCTTTTCAATATTGGCTCCTTGACCCCCTTAAAAGCATCGGTCACAGTTAGTCTTGAGGATGAACTAAAAGAAAGCCCATCTCATCGAGGAAAGATATCTTGCACTCTTGTTTTCTGATGATAGACATCTTTGATGATAATTATCCCCGCGGTTGATCTTTAATATTCTTTTCTTTCTTCCTTGCCCTTTATAGGGGAAGCATCGTGCCCCCCATGACCTTTCGAGGCTTTCTAAGGAATTATAATTGCTTAAAGAGAACCAATACTTGTTTCACATTTCAGTATATACTTATCAGGATGAATGCACACACACAAATGACAAAAGTTAAGAGAAAGGGCCAAGGTAGCGAAATAAATTAAAGGAAGTCAATGTCATTATATTTGGATTGAAAAAGGTGTACAAAGCATAAGTTGCAAAACATTGCGGAGTAGAATCACATCTCCTCAAGTGATGTCTCTTTCAATGACTAATTTTAGTATCCCTCATACAATCTTGACTGCTCGTTAATTGACTTCAGAGATGTTGTTTGCCCCAGTTTTCATACATCCAACCTACTGACTGTCCCAGTTCATCTGCTTGACGACACTTCCATTGTTATGTTTTTATTATTTTTTTTAACCCTAACTTCTGCCTAGACCGCTTTTTCAGGTTTTCAGTCTAGCGGGTTGCTCTTACTTTTGCCTAGACTGTCCTTTCAGATTTTCAGTCTAGCGAGCTTTTCTTTTTTCATTTTTTCACTTTTTCTTTTCTTTTCTTCTTCTTGACTGCATCTGAGTTTACAGGGACTGGAAGATCTTCCCCATCCATCCTGGTGAGAATTAGAGCCCCTCCAGAGAATGCCTTTTTCACTACGTAAGGTCCGTCGTAGTTCGGGGTCCATTTCCCTCGATGATCCTTTTGGATTGGTAGAATCTTTTTAAGCACCAGGTCACTCTCCCGAAACTGTCGCGGACGTACCTTCTTCTCATAAGCCCTCATCAACCTTCTCTGGTATAATTGACCGTGACACAGTGCCCCTAATCTCTTCTCTTGAATGAGGTTCAATTGGTCTAGTCGATCCTGGACCCACTCATCTTCTTCTAATTCTGCTTCTCTCAGTACTCTTAATGAGGGGATCTCTACTTCAATCGGGAGCACTGCCTCCATCCCGTAAACTAAAGAATATGGCGTTGCCCCTGTCGAGGTGCGAATAGAGGTACGATAGCCGTGTAAAGCAAAAGGTAACATCTCGTGCCAATCTTTATACATCACCACCATCTTTTGGACAATCTTCTTGATATTTTTATTAGCGGCCTCAACTGCCCCGTTCATCTTTGGGCGGTATGGAGAGGAATTATGATGCTTTATCTTGAAATTTTCGCACATCTCCTTCATCATCTTATTGTTCAAATTGGTCGCATTATCAGTGATAATCTCACTCGGCAACCCATAACGAAAAATTAACTCTCTTTTGACAAATCTGATCACGACATTCCTGGTCACATTGGAATATGATGCAGCCTCAACCCACTTGGTGAAATAATCGATGGCAACAAGAATGAAGCGATGTCCATTTGAGGCTTTTGGGTCGATGGGCCCGATCACATCCATTCCCCACATTGAGAACGGCCAGGGTGCCGACATGACATTCAAGGGAGCTGGCGGCGCATGAACCTTATCAGCATATATTTGACACTTATGGCACTTCTTCGCATAATTAAAGCAATCAGCCTCCATTGTCAACCAATATTGGCCAGTCCTCAAGATTTTCCTGGCCATTGCATGACCGCTCTCGCGTGTGTTCCAAAAGATCCTTCATGTACCTCCTCAATTATCAGTTTAGCTTCTTTTGCGTCAACGCACCTCAACAACACCATGTCATGGTTTATTTTGTAGAGAATATCTCCATCTAAATAGAAACCCATTGAAAGTCTTATTAGAGTTTTTTTTGTCATTTTCCGAAACGCTCAGAGGGTATTCCCTTCTTTGGATGAAGCATTTGATGTCATGGTACCACGGTTTTTTATCAGACTCTTCCTCTATCACTTGACAATATGCAGGATGATCACGACTTTGCATTTTGATGAGTGGTAGGTTCCTCTTGTCACTTACTTTGAACATTGAGGACAAGGTAGACAGCGCGTCAGCTAATTGGTTATTTTCTCGGGGAATATGATGAAATGTGACTTCATCAAACTGCTCGATCAAACCTTTGATGTAATCATGGTACGAGATTAACTTGGCATCTCGGGTTTCCCATTCCTCTCTTAGCTGGTGGATGACTAATGCAGAGTCCCCATATACCTCCAGTTTCCTTGCCTTTGCCTCCATTGCTGCCAAAATCCCTAGTGTACAAGCTTCGTATTCGGCTATATTGTTTGTACAATCGAAGCAGAGCCTCGCAGTGACAGGGAAATAATCATTTTCTGGTGAGATTAAGATTGCCCCGATTCCGTGCCCCAATGCATTAGAAGCTCCGTCAAATAACAAGGTCCACTTTTCTTTTTCTGGTGATTGCTCGTGATCAAACAAAGCCATTATATCTTCATCTGGAAAATCACATTGCGTCGATCCATAATCTTCTACCAGCTGATTGGCTATATATTCTGCAAGAGCACTCCCTTTTATTGCTTTTTGGGTGACATAGACAATGTCATATTCTGATAGCAGGACTTGCCAGCGAGCAATTCTTCCGATCAGAGCGAGGCTTATCAAAGATATACTTGATCGGATCCATTTTGGACACCAACCAGGTAGTGTAACACAACGGGTAATGCCTCAAAGCGGCGAGCCGCCCAAGCCAAGGCACGGCAAGTGCGTTCTAGCGATGAGTAATTGGCTTCGCAATCGGTGAATTTCTTACTTAGATAATAGATGGTATGTTCCATCCTCAATGACTCATCGTTCTGCCCTATAACACAACCCATAGATTCATCTAGTACAGTCAAATACATGATGAGAGGTCTTCCTGGCACTGGGGGAACCAAGACTGGAGGCTCTTGTAGGTATTGTTTGATCTTCTCAAAGGCTTTTTGACAATTTTCATTCCATGTCACAACTTGATTTTTGCACAGTAATTTAAAGATTGGTTCACATGTCGCGGTTAGTTGGGAGATGAACCGGGCAACGTAGTTCAATCTTCCTAAAAATCCACGAACTTCCTTCTCCGTTTGAGGTGCTGGCATGTCAATGATTGCTCGAACCTTTTCAGGATCAACCTCTATTCCTCTTTGACTAACAATGAACCCGAGAAGCTTGCCTGATTTCACTTCAAAAGTGCATTTGGCTGGATTCAATCGGAGCTTAAACTTTCTTAACCGCTCAAAAAGTTTATGCAGATTATCAACATGGTCATCTTCGGATCTGGACTTGGCGATCATGTCATCTACATAAACTTCTATCTCCTTACGCATCATGTCATGGAATAAAGCCACCATAGCCCGCTGATATGTTGCCCCAGCATTTTTCAAGCCAAAGGGCATAACCTTATAGCAAAAGGTTCCCCACAAAGTGACAAATGTAGTTTTCTCCATATCTTCAGGTGCCATCTTGATCTGATTATATCCCGAGAAACCATCCATGAAAGAGAATAATGCATGTTGGGCAGTATTATCTACAAGAACATCAATGTGAGGCAAAGGAAAGTCATCTTTTGGGCTAGCTCTGTTCAGATCACGATAGTCAACACACATTTGAACCTTTCCATCTTTCTTGGGAACAGGAACGATGTTAGCAACCTATTGAGGGTACTTTACAACTTCTATGAAACCTGCATCCAGTTGTTTCTTGACCTCCTCCTTGATCTTTAAGGACATTTCCGCTTTCATCCTTCGTAGCTTCTGCTTTACTGGAGGACACTCCGACTTTAATGGCAATTTGTGTTCTGCTACACTGGGGTCTAACCCTGGCATGTCTTGGTATGACCATGCGAAAACATCTTTATAATCCGTCAACAACCTGATCAGCCTGTTCCGCTCCTTTTCTTTCAGGGAAAGGCCAATCTTGACCTCTTTTTTTATCATCTTTGGTTCCCAAATTGATTAGTTCACTCGGCTCTTCATGGGGCCGAATTTCCCTGGCTTCTTGTTCTACCAATCTCAAAAGTTCAGGGGGAACTTCCCCGTCATCATCAACAACCTCCTCAGCGTGATCAACGGAAAAGTCAAAATTGTACGATGAATTACTAACACTGTCATTTTCAAGAGAGTCACTTTTAGATCTGCATCTTGGTAATTATCAGGGAAAGATGAATGAATAAAGGTTAAAGACGAGAGACTGCATTTATTGGTGAGGAAAGGTGAACAAAGACGAAAGTAAAAAAGAGAAATAACAACACAAAGATACTGGATGCATGCATTTATTGATAAGTCATACTGAAACAGAAACAAGTAAGCCCATTACAACAAAAATCCTAAAGTCTTGGGCAGAGCTAAAGGATAAGCAATACATAATTACTTTGAAAAGGACTCTATGGCCTTGGGGAACTCAATGATCTCCCAATTGTTGAGCTCTGTATCCGGGGAGCATGGATACACCAGATTGATACCATGATCGACGGGATAATCATCTTCAATAGCTGCTGCTTGGTCCAGGAATACGAACCCTATGCTTCGGAAGCTCTATCGAATGTCACAGATGGGAACCCTTTCAGCCTCGTATTCACGACTTTCTAGCCGAGCCAACCTCTTTCTTTTCTTCTCTTCTATAACCCTCATCTTGTCGGCCTTAGTGGGTTTGTATCCCAACCCAAACCTATCCTTGTTCTCAGTGAGCATGAAGATGTCAGCGACACCTTGGCTATTCTTCCCCAGACCGCTTCCAGGTTGGTACCCTCCTTCAAGCATAACCTTGGCCATCATAATGGACGCTTTGGATGACCGAGGTTTCAAGAGTGGAGCTCCCTCCCCAACATAAGTGGCATTGGCAATTTCAAATGACTGGAAGGCGGTCTCGAGAGCTTCCTCGGCAGCTTCAATATAAGGGGTTGTTGATGGCTTGCTTACTAACAGACCTTCCTCTCCAGAAACAATTATCAGCTTATGATCAACAATGAACTTCACCTTCTGGTGCAATGTGGAAGGTACAGCTCCAGACGAATGGATCCATGGTCGTCCTAGTAGACAACTGTAAGTTGGTGTGATGTCCATCACTTGGAAGAGTACTTCAAAGGTGCAAGGGCCAATCTGAATGGGCAATTCGATTTCTCGCATGACTTCCCTTCGAGTGCCATCGAAAGCTCTTACAATCATTGTGCTTGGCTTCATATGAGTTCCATCAAAAGGCAAGTTTGCCAGTGTTGACTTTGGCATTACATTCAAAGAGGAGCCATTATCAATGAGAACCCTAGCCATGACATGGTCTCGGCACTTCACAGAAATGTGCAATGCCTTGTTGTGCCCCATACCTTCAGCTGGTATTTCATCATCGGTGAAAGTGGCATAATTATCAGCAACTATGTTACCTACACTGTTATCGAGCTTATCAACTGTGATGTCATGGGAAACATGAGCTTGATTCAACACCTTCATCAGTACTCTCCTGTGTGGCTCAGAGTTCATCAATAGAGACAAGAGAGATATCCGAGCCGTAGTTCGATTTAACTGATCCATAACCCTGTATTCACTCTGCTTGATGAATTTCAAGAATTCGCTGACTTCTTCATCAGCACCTCCTTTTTCTTCTCACCCCCGTTTGCTTCCTTGTCATCTAGAATTTCTTCCACCTTCTCTTTCCCTTTGTGATCTTTTCCTTCCCTTTCTATTTCCACCCTTCGCAATACCTCCGGAGTGTAAATGCGACCACTACTAGTCATTCCACCAATTCCTGAAATGTTGGTAACCACAGTAGTCCCGTCGGAAGGATTGGGCTGAACCTGCATCTCATATTTCCATGGTACCGCTTTGGTGTCCTTGTAAGGGAAATGACTTGGAACTCGGATGACGATTGGTGTTGGCCCACTTGGAACCGGCAAAGGTTTCTTCTCAGTATAGTATATCACCACTGGTTTCGGAGTGACTTGCTCAGGAACTGGTTGAGGATTAACCACAACAGTTAAAGGGGTTATCTCAATTGGGGTTGGGGAAATTGTAGATTTAGCCACCATATTAATGGCGTACTCCTTTGATTCACAACCAATTAAGATAATCTTCATATCCATTAACCGCTGCACAACCTGCCGAAACTCCGAACAGTCTTCAATCGAATGCCCCATGTTCCCATCAAAGTCACACCTTATCTCTCCATCGAGAGCTTTTTCTTCCGTGATCGGGATTTGGATCAATCCACATTTGCACATCTCTCTGAAAACAATTCTCATAGGAGTCTTAACATCGGCCACTTTACTCTTGAGAGTATGTTCCAAGAAGTCCTCAATGGCATTGACTCCCGAACTCCCATGATTTGGCATAGGACCCTGTGCTACATTTGGAGCATCCTTCTGAAAGCTCAACCACTTGGCATTAATCAGGTCTTGCACCTTAAACTTCAAAGCTTTGCAACTCTCGGTGGAATGACCTGTGGCCCCATCGTGATATTCACATTGAGCATTTGGGTCATACCACTTTGGATAAGGGGGGTCTATTGGTCTTGTCGGGATAGGAGTTAGCACGGATTTGCTCACAAGTTGGCGGAATAGTTCGGTGTAGGTGCAGGTATTGGGTCAAAAGCATGCCGGCTTTCTTTCCGGGTTATACGGTGGTCTTGCCTGGCTGGTGTTTGGGTTTTGGATTTAGGGGCTGAACGATTCGAGGTGGCATGGTGGGGTGTGTTTGAGGTGAGAGAAGGGTATGATGGTCGGTGGGGAGCCATCTGTTGAGGGTTTGGAAATGCGAGGTGGCAGCGATGTATGGCTGGTTGGCTTGGTGATATGGAGGTGGTTGGTAATATGGGGCGTATTGGGCATGGAAGGCTGGTGTTTGGTTTGGTCTCCATTGGTTCGGTTTCTTCTGTTCAAAGGTTATTGCATGTGCTTCTCCCTCCTTCTTTCTCACAAACGGGGCTTTCTTTGGGCGTTCCCTCATCAAGTCTCGACGATCTTGCCATTCCTCATTCCACTTTCAATTCTCTCGCCGATGATGACCATGTCAGAAAAATTTGATGACACATTCCCAATCATTCTATCATAGAAGGGCGACTGTAGTGTATTAATGAACATTGCTACGATTTCTTTCTCGGCTAAGGGGGGCTCCACCTGAGCAGCCAGTTCCCTCCATCGTTGTGCATACTCTTTGAAAGTCTCTACGTCCCTTTTTGACATATTTTGGAGTTGCACCCTATCGGGAGCCATGTCAACATTGTACTTGTACTGCTTCAGGAATGCATCTGCTAGATCTCTGAAAGATCGGATGTATGCCCGCTCGAGATGCGTATACCAATTTGAAGTTGCCCCGGTCAAACTATATTGGAAGAAGTGAATCAAGAGTTTATCATCTTGGGCATGTGACGCCATCTTCCTAACATACATGGTCAAATGGTTCTTGGGACAAGTGGTTCCCCGATATTTGTCAAAATCGGGACACCTTAAATTTCGGCGGAATCACAACATTCGGCACCAGACAGAGTTCCGAGGCATCCCGAAGACCATAACTATTTACCCCTTCAATGGCCCGCAATCCTTCCTCTATTACTTCCAGTTTTTCTTTAGATTGGGAATCCCCTCCCGACTGATTCACCGGAGTTTCTCCGTACATATTATGGGGAAATGAATATGGCATGGAGGAGGAACCGAAGTTTGGCATCATTTGAGCCCCCTGGGGTCCATAATGTAGGGTGTATTGTGGGGGCCTTGGATTGACAGAAGCTGTCACTATCGGGGTGTTACCATATGTAGGGTTGACATTTTGTGCTTGCGGTATTTCGACAACATTGGTGGGGATTTTTGTTTGAGTGATGTGTTCGGAGTTCTGAATACCATCTTGTGGACTGGGGGCTGTTGGTGGTACAAACCCACGAGGCAAACCGTATGGGGGATTGTTCGGGTCAAATGAAAAATGAGTTGGGTTGAGAGGCATCATGGCCCCTGGTTGGTTGAAGCCTTGAATAGGAATCTAAGAAAAACCGGGCGGGATGAGAGGTGTGGCTGGTTGTCCTTCGTTCGAGGCTGGAGGGTTCTCCTCTGTGTTCTTCTCCTTCTGCATTTCTTGTAGGATCTCCATCATCTTAGCCATCTGATCCTTGATTTGACTGACTTCATCCTTGATCACTTGAACTTCTTCTAGTTCATCCGCCATGGCTCTTGCCTGTGATCGAGTGCGATAAGGGTGTCTTGGAGCAATTGTTCAAAAACCACACCTTTTATTTAATAAAAGAAAGAATAAATGAATAAAATCGAAAGAAAGAGCATAAACCAATTAAACTCCATTTTTGAGAGGAAGACCGTCGCATACACTTATAGCAAGAATACTCATCCTGCAATCAAATCTAGTGGTATAATTCCCTCTAGCTTGACTACAGTTGATGTTGAGCCCAAGGGAGAATTCACTCCTCGATAGACCACATCTGTACTAGCAATGTTATTGTTTGATGATACCCATATTTTTACGCGGAAAACACATCGTTTTTAGGGTAAAAATATAGTTGATGAAGTATCTAAGGGAGAATTCACTCCTCGACAGATATCATCTGGAAAAAGAGAGAGCATTCCACAAAAATTTGATGAAAACTTCTATTTCATTGGATGAATATTGCAATACAAACATGAGTCTTTGGTCAACTAGAGAAATAATACATCGAGAGTTTTCATATTTCTAACCCATCTTTGGGGACCTCAAAATACTATGCCAAGAGCTTCATCTTCTTTTTCCTGAATCCCTTTGCAAGCTTCCCAAAATGCTTGAAGAACTCAGTCACCTCTGGTGGTATCTGGAGGAAAGGGTTCTTGTAGACCTGAATTGATACTTCTTCGAATCGATCCACCAACTGGGAAGTATGATATTGAATTCTACCAATCATGTCTTCATATTTTCTTCTCCATGCTTCCTTTTCATAGATCATATCCCTTACAACCAATTTCCATCCCTTTACCCATTCTGCGTGACGTTGAGCTTCTCCTCTTTCATTTTCTTGCATTTTGGTCCTGAGCCAATTTTCCCTTTCATTAGCTTCTGCTAATAATTGACGATATCTGGCAGCTTCGTTCCATCCTCGATCAGAGTAAAGTTTGGTTTGGGCAAAGGATTCTTGTAGAGATCCAACTCTCTCCTTTAGTATCTATATTGTTTCGACATGAATCCCTACGTCCCACTCAAGCTCTTCTTTCTTCTTCAGAATTCTGACTAGCGTGTTTTCTTGACACTCCACCTTTGCTTGCAACTCTTGGATCACTGCTTCCTTTTCTTTTCTTGCCCTTTTCATGCGACTTGGGGCTTCGTAGGAATCGGCACATTCATTTCTCAAATTCTCGATTTGTAAATTCAGTTTTTGCACCTGGCTTTGGAGCTTGACGATAGTTACTTCTGCAACTTGGTTCTTTTCATCCAAAACCCCCATATGAGCTTTTAGAATTTCAATTTTTTTCAGCATTTGATCTTCTGTAAGAGGATTGTTTTCAGCACTGGGTGGGGGTTCCGGTTTTGAAGGGCACCCCCTTCTCGCCTCTCTCCATGCTTCATATCTTTTTGTTCGAGCTATGATCCGTCTTCCTAACTCATCACGCCCTTTTACGTGAATATTGTTCCATGCTGACCTTATTGCCATTGTCTGACTCTTGATGCTTTCACATTCTTGATATAGGAAATATGCTCCACCAAGCAGCTCTTTTGGGGGTTCATCTTGTGTCCACCTGAGTTGGCACATTACTAGAGCTGGTGAATATGACACACATCCTCTGGGTCCCATCAATGGGACATTCGGGAAACTTCCACAACTGAATATAACTGAATCTCCATTGTACCATGGGCACATCCATCTAAATGAACGTGAGTCGACCCGATCAAACTCTTGTTTCCATTCATATAGTTTGCGTGACTTTAGCGGCATGCGAATGAATCCTTTCAATGGGTCATCCGTTCTATCAATTTTGTTTCCAGCATACAAGTGAGTCATAATCCAAACACATAACATTGGTGCACAGCATCGCAACTTTCCTTGTTGATTCTGATGACAAACTTGTAGTGAGAGAAAAGTTTCAGCTAGGATAGCAGGGACTAAATTCACCCCATATTCCTCAACTCTGTAGAAGACGTCCATGGCTGATCGATCAATCACATCCGGAATAAAGGGAAAAAGCACCAGTCCATAGATAAGGAGAGCCAACAACCTATTAAAAAGAACCCATCGTTGTTGTTGAGCCAACTCCCTAAGGTAACCTTCCAAGAATCGCCTCTTCAAGCCCGTAGTGTTTCTTTTTTCCACTTTATCCAATTGTTCCGGTTTAAGTTCCAACAGACTTGCTATCTTCCCATCTGCCACATATTGTCCATAATACAAATAGACACGTGATTCCTTTTGGATAGGCAATCTCAGCATGTAAGCATACTCCTCTATGGTGGGAGTTACATCTAGGTCAGGCAATTCAAAACACCTCAAAGTTGAGTTCCAATACTGAGCGAATGCACTTAGAGCGGGGGCATCCACCGGAATACGTAATAGATCTAGTATCCTCCCGTACTTGTTGTTAAAGTTCGAACGTGCCTTTTCTGACATTTGTTGATTAATTTCCCATAAGCTCTGAACATCATTGAGTGTCACGTCGATCTTGATGCTCTTCTTGGAACTGCTTGCATTGCTAGTACTCTTTCCGATGCTAGGTCCTTCCATTCTTTGCTATAAGATCAATACTAAGGTCTTCCTGTCAAGAAACACAAATAAAGAAAAAATTAGAAATGAAACACATGAAAAAAATGCCCTACATGCTTCATGTTGCATGAACCCCAGTAGGGTTGGGAACCCTATGTCGGGTATGCTGTCAATGCACTACCTTCACTATGACACGCCGCTTATTATAAGTGCAATAATATTCGAACATGTCATTCGGGCTTGGAGCGACGATGTGTCGCCCCCTTTTTCCTTTTTTAGAAAACTTCATAATAAATATGTATGTGCATGGAAATTTATGTTTATGATGCCAGAAAAAAATGGAGAGAGAGAAAGAGTATGCTCCCTTTGTCCTAAATTGGGTAAAACTTAGGGTTGGACAAACCTGAGGTAATGACTCTAAACAGGTTGGCTACTAAGTTTGCTCTATCAGTGAAAATTAGGTAGGGTCTAGACTTCTAAAAGCCATGGTTCCCAGATTGCCCCTATCCCAAAGATAAGGATCCGATTCATGAATCTAGTCACAAGTAGGGATAAACCCTCTCAATATGACCATCCCATGATATCGGGTACAACCTGAGTGGTGAATCAACAAATATCAGGGAGGTACGAGACATCTTCAATGACAATGTCGAGACACCACCTAATCCTTGAGTTTTGAGCAAGCTCGGGTATAGAGCCAAAAGTGTGTGCAAGTTGTGATAGTGATGTGTGTGATGGGAGCACACAAACCTTCACAAAAACCTATTAAAATAAAACTACCCCAAACCTGCAAAAGGAACAAACAGCACAAGTACAAAAGTTCTCTACCCTAAGGTTGCAAGAATATACAAAAGCAGTTATGGAAGCATTAAAAAAGAAATAAAACAAAAAAGGGCAAAACAAATATTTTCAAAGCTGTTAAAAAAATAAGAAAAAAAATGGCACAACCAACTATGATAGGCCTGACTCTCAAAAGTCTCCAGCGGAGTCGCCAAATTGTCACTGACCGTCCGTCAGGAGCCGCGAAAAGGGATAAAAAAAGAGGAGTCGCCACTAAAATTTTTACTGGGAAAATCTTAGAAAACCTAATTATTTAAAGGTAGACTGGTCTTAAAAAAAAAAGATAGAGATTTGGATTCGGGAGTCGGTTACGTGTAGGGAAGGTGTTAGCACCCCACATCGCCCGTTAAAAAACGGTACCTCAAGTTAATTGTGCAAAAAACATTTTAATAACTTATACTGCTCCTACGTATTCCCGGGTGCAATGGGAAACTCAAAGCCACGTAGTTCTTTTTAGAAAAGATTTTATTGGTTGATTTTAACATTTTGAAAATGATTTTTGATTTTTATTTTTTTATTTATTTCTTATTTTTTTGAAGAGATCCTTTTTTTAAAAGGGGTTTTATTTTGAAATAAATTCACTTTTGCACGGGTCCAAGATAGCAGTGCTATACGCTAAACCCTTACAATTCATATGACACTTGAGGATGAAAAAATCATACATCAACGTCATAAATTATTGCGTGAAAATTTTTTTTTTTTTTTTAAAAAGGGATTTTTTTTTTATTCATTTAATACAAAGAAACCAGAAAAAAAAAATTTTAAAGAACTTTTCATTTAATTAAGATTTTTTTTTTATAAAATTTGGCCCAATAAACAAAGAAGAAAAAAAAATAAAAGGGGAATTCACCTACTGATTTTAAACCCACAAACCAAGACACACCATAATTAAAAAACCTATAGACCCTTATCAGAAGCCCAACCTAAAGAACCAAACAAGTAAATCAACATAAATATAATAAATAAAACAACAAAACAAAGCAAGCAACAACTCAGAGGCTTATAGCTTCTGAGTTCTCCATACCCACAAGCGTACGGAGGGGGACGATGATGGCCGAATCGGGAGGACAGACGGCGGCGTCTCGCAGTGGTTCGGTGCGACTGAGCGGCGCAGCGATGGATGACGCGGGTTGGGAGTTTCCGTGGTGGTTTCGGGCAAAAGCGTCTCTGGTTCGCGGACCTGAGTGGTGGTTCGAGGTGATGAGGGACTGGGCGGCGGCCTTGGTGGTGATTCGTGGCGGGTCTGTGGCTTACGGTCGAGGTCGTGGTGGCGAGTGTGGTGCTAGGCAAGAGACGAACAGCGTCGCGCGGAGACAGTGGCCGTGCAGGGGCGCGTCTGGTGAGATGGAGGTGACCTCAACAGATCTGGTGTCAACAGTGGCGGCGGCACAACGAGGCGCGACGCATAAGGAACAGGCGGTGGTGGCCAAGGGTGGATGAGTGGTTGCGGTGGACTGAGCCTCGGGCTAAGGGAACGACGGCGGAGGTGATTGGCAAGATGATGACAGATTTGTGGTGGTGGCCAAGGAAGAGGGTATGTTACCTTTATTTCTGGTATTTCAGTTTTTTTTATCTCTTGATTTTATTGGTTTTATTTGAGAGGATGAACTGGTAGAAGAGAAATGGTTGGGATCAAGAAGAAGAGGTCTTGATTCTGAAGGATCCCCCCCTTTGAAGATAGGATGTGCCCCCCTTTTAAACTCATTTGCTTGCAAAACTCCAAGAGCAGAACCCAAAATTGCTCATTGGAGAGTCATTTTCATATTTCCAATCTCATTAGTTCTGCATCTGTTTCAATCTGTATGTGCTGCAACTTTCTTTTAGTATCTTTTCTTTGGTTCATGTTTGACTCTGGTTGAAAGGGAGGGAGCAGTGTTACATGTTCCCATTTTTTCCTTTATGATGCTTAAAATTTGAAACCATTTTTTGTTGCCAATGCCTAAGTCTGCCATTGCTTTCTTTGCTTCTGAGATGTATTAGAAACTTGAAACTTTGGCTTTTTCCTCTTGGCCCTATATGTTGAAGTTCTGCTTAGTTTCAGTTTTTCCATATTTTTATTTTTTTATTTTTATATTATAATTGTTCAAAACACTGATTAAAAGGACACTCAGACAAAATTAGGTGTTCACATCCACCACCAGATCTTGGCACTTGCAAGATCTCTCAACTGTGATGCGCAGTAACTGAGGAAGGCAGGTGGTTCAGCCGGTGCATCGCAGGAGGCATCTGAGTTCACGATGGATGGAACCTGGGCCGCGTCTGGTGCGGTGGTTGGACGCGTGGCACAGATCTGGCCGCGTTTGGTGCGACTCTGGTGCGTGGAAGTGTGTCATCGCTGTGGCCTTGGCTGTACGTCGAAAACAAGAATGGGTTGTGGTGGCGGCGTGGTGGAGATGGTGTTCGCAGTTGTCTTCTCCGTCGATGGCAAGGTGGTTGCCGGAGCAAGTGGTGCGAACTCAGATTGGGGAAGAAGGGCCACTGCACTAATATTATTTTGGCATAACCATAATTTTTTTTATCAAAATAACAATATTTTAATGTAGGTAAAATTTGTAAATACAAAGAATACATATACTATACTATACTATACGATAAAATACTATCTTTATAATGTTTGACTACAGTATAAATACATCCACAAAGTTTGAAAATTTGACTAACCCATGTGGTACTTTGGTTGGCCCAAAATTTTCCACATGGGTGGTGCACCTTAGCCCAACCCTTATATATATATAGCATATCAAATCATACAAAACAATACCGTGGTTATGGAAACCCTTTTACCTTACACTACCCCTAGAGCCTATGAGTACACTACCCTTCTCCCCATACCTGGATTGAAGGTTGCTCCAAAAACAAACGTGAACTCCTAACAGCAAACCGATTCCTTCCTTTCGAGCGGCTCAATCCAAAATCAAGACTTGGTTAAACAGAAACACAAAACCAATTAGTTTCAACTCAAAACCATAAAAGGAAACCATAAGGGAAAGGGACATTACCTTCCATGATATATACTAGCCAACTAAGCTTCCCAAGAGGCTACCAAAACTCCACCACAGCAATGGGTAAAGAGGAAACAGGGAAGAACACAAGGGTAGCCGCAACAAGGTGATGGCTGCTGCCAAAATAGGGTTTCTAAAACGTGTCCTCAGTTTCTGTGCCACTATTTATAGACAGCAATAGCACGAAGCACGGTCGTGCTCCTCGGCCAGCACGGGCATGCTGGACTTAGCGTCTATGAGACGCGGTCCACGCATGAGCATGGTCGTGCTCACTGTTGAGCACGGGCGTGCTCAACTTAAAACTTGCAACACGCTCTTGACCTTAAGCACGGGCATGCTGGTTAATGAGAACAGGAGTGCTCATGCACCAGAAAGGGACTTTTGAACCAAAAATCTCACTAAGCCTTTAACCAACCAAACAACTTATAAAAGCACTTAACGAAAAAGCAGGGTGTTACAAAAGGAACTTGTATTCTAAATTTCCTTAATCTCCACATTTTGTGATGCTTCACTCCCACCGGTTTCACCATTCTCAATGAACCTAGCATTTCCAATTTCAACAATTCTTGTACTATGAGTAGGACAATAATATCTAAACCCCTCAGATTTTTCTGGATAACCAATGAAATATCCACTGATTTTTCATACATCCAGTTTATTTTCTTGTGGATTATAAATCCTTATTTCTTCCTGGTAACCCCAAACATGCAAGTGCCTTAAACTAGGTTTCCTTCCTATCCACGGTTCAAAAGGTGTCTTTGAAACTGCCTTACTAGGAACCCTGTTTAACAAATACATGACCGTTTTTAAGGCATACATCCACAATGATAAGGGTAAAGATGCATTATACTTAACATACTCCTAACCATATCCATTAAGGTTCGGTTACACCTTTCCGATACACCATTTTGTTGTGGTGTACCTGGCATTGTGTATTGAGCACATATGCCATGCTTTTCTAGGAACTTAGAAAATGGACCAGGGTGTTGTCCATTTTCATCATACCTTCCGTAATACTCACCACCTCTATCAGACCTTATGATTTTCACCTTTCTGTCCAATTGCCTTTTAACTTCATTTACATAAATTTCTAAGGCATTCACTGCTTGAGATTTCTCATGCAGTAAATAGACATATCCATAATGTGAAAAATCATCAATAAAGGTGATAAAGTATTTTTATTTACCGAAAGAATTAACATTAAAAGGTCCACATATATCAATGTGAACCATCTCAAGAAGCTGAGTGCTTCTTGTGGCATATTTTTGTGTGTGTTTGTTTGCTTTATTTTAATACAATCCACACAAATATTAAGGTCAGTGAAATCCAATTCTGGAAGAACTTCATTCTTCGTGAGTCTTCTTTCCTTGGAAATATGACCCAAACGCTTATGCCACAAATAAGCAGAATGTTCATTCACTAAACCACGTTCAGTGCCAACATTATGATACAAGGTCATAAGTGTTTCAGCATATAGATTATCAAGATTCAATCTATATAAACATTCACTAAGTATACCAGATCCAATCATAAAGGTATGCTTATACAAACTGAAACATCCATTACCAAACTTAAAAGAGTATCCAGCAACATCAAGTTTAGACAAAGAAACTAAATTCCTAGAAATATTAGGTACATACAAAGTTTCAAACAAATCTAAATGATGTCCAGTGTCAAGGATCAAACGATAAGTCCAGACAGCTTCCACTGGAACTTTCACTCTATTCCCTATGAAGACAAACTTCTTGATCCGCTGTCGTACACGGGTCAAAAACGAGTGGTTAAAAAAACTGCAGTTAGGGCGCGACAACTCGAGTATCGTATCACAAGGACTCTTGGATTGTTATTAACCTCAAAATCAGTTTGGGGGGGGGGGGGGGGGGGGGGGGGGGGGGGGGGTTAGGATTAAAGATTCGATTAAGAAAAACAGTGCAAATAAGTGATTATCAATAAGCTAAAATGATTAATCTACTGTTTTGGTTTCCCAATTATCATTGATTCATATAAATTCCATGCCCTAAGCGGGTTCTAATCCCTTTTCGATTGTAGCAGCAATTAGACAAGCACAATTGACACTACGAGATGTATGTTCCTAATTCCCGAATTAAGCAAACGGGTTGAAGCTTTCGTGAATTAAGCAAACACGACAAACACACGTGAATTAAGCAAACGCGATAAAGGTATAGGAACATAGAATCATCGAAATTAATCAATACCTATTCTATACAACTTGAATTAAGCAAACAAGGCATATAGGATAATATTGAAAGGGAATAGCAATAAGATTGGGAATTATAGAATCTCAAGTGGCGGCGGAAACCGATTACAGCAGATTAATCCCTGGCGATTAGTTCTCCATTACAAACATAAAACAAACCCTAGAAAATAATTCACAGCCGTCAATGGAAAAAGGTAAGTCTGGCTCTCTCTAATCTGCCCTAAAACAGACTATAAATAGAGGTACTGGGTTTCGCCGGCTCGCGGGGCGAGACATGGTTCGCGAGGCGAATCTTATGAATAAGATCTTCATTGATTGGTTTTCTCGCGAGGCGAGATGGTGATTCGCGAGGCAAGACAGAAAGGGTGACATCTCTGGCACAGTCAGGCCTTCAGGCTCGCGAGGCGAGATGGTAATTCGCGAGGCGAGACAGAAAGGGTGACTGTTGTTGTTCAGGTTGGTCTTCAGACTCGCGAGGCGAGATCCTGTCTCGCGAGGCGAAACTTCCCTTTTTGCTCTTTTTATTAACCTGAAAACACGAAATAGTAGTGAATGCTTTATTGGACTCAAAATCAACTAAAATACCCTAAAACTACTTAAGAGACTCAAAATGTTGGTTGAGGACAATTAAATCCAAATTTGGGCGAAAACGATATTGAACTCGAATAATTAGCACAAAAACCATGATCTTACTAGTTATAAAACTAGATAACCAGAGGTTTATCAAAATACCCCAAACTTAAACTTTGCTTGTCCCCAAGCAAACTAAAACTCAAAAAGACTCAAACTTGGTAAGCTTAAAGGATTCAATCAATTTCGCACAATTTTCATACAATCTTAACAAAACAATTTTTCTTCAATGTTTTCCCCCTTTTCAACAATGTAATCCCCACATTCATTTACCTTAAACAATTGAGAATTCCATCATTCATGCAAACATTAATCTAAGTTGAGGATCCAAGTTACACACAAAAGGGAGATCACCAATTTCAAACAATTGCCTTCCTCACAAGGGCATGTAATATTTCACTCATTCGCTCAATTTGTCTGGCTATCAACTTTTCACTCAAATTCACATTTCAAGAGCGCTTCCCATGAATTTGATTTTCATCTCAATCAAGGTTCCCACGAAAACATGCATGCAACATCAAAAGGTCTTTTAAAGGTTGTAACGGGGCCTGGCTAAAGGTAGGATATTCAAAGGTACTAGGCTTAAGTCCATAGGAACTAAGAGAGCATGAGCATTTTGACACATTGAACTTCCACTCAAATTCCTTTTTCCATTTTTCTTTTTGCCTTGGGTGACTACAGCCTTTTTCTTCTAATACCCTTTTTTTATTTTTTTTTATTTTTACTCCAACCTTTATTTTTCTTTTTCTCAACCTAGAATGACATATCAAACCTTGTAGACACCACAAACTTACTTTCTTGCAACCCTTCTCTTGCTAAGCTTCCATGCTCTCCTAATCCTAAGATTGGTTAACATGGTTTTTCCAGATTTTTGGCTTATAACATAAGGTCATCAAGAAACAATAGGCTTATCAGGCTCAATGTGGCTAACTAGGGAACATGCATTAGGGATGGTTCTTTTAGGCCAAGTAGTTAATTCAAAGAAAATTGCCTAAATCATTTGATGCAACCATATAAACATGCAAACCATGAAGAGATTCAAGCAAATCCGGGGAAGTGCAGCTTAAAAGTGATTCACACAATTAAAAACAATGTTGGAGGCTCAAATTCCTCACCTGGACATTTTTCGCAAATTGTTTGACCGAGATTCAATCCCTAGTGTGTGCATCCCTTCACCCTAAACTTATCATAAATCATGCAATCATAACAAAATATCTCAAAGTTCAATTTTTCATTCATTTTTTTTTTCATGGGGATCAATTTTCAATTTTCAAAACCTAGGGGGGAAGTCATTAACAGTCAACAAATATCATGCAATCAATCTATGCTATATTTAATTAGAATTCATTAAGCTCACCGACACAAGACTCACACACATAAGACTCGAAGCAAAGTAAAGCAAAGCGAAGATAATTAAAAAGGAAAAGGTTTAGAAAAACTCATGAAGGCGGTTCCACCGGGATCCCACTGTCTGTGATACAACGGCCAAGGAATGCTCAAAGTGCAATATGATCCTCCCGGATCCCATGGCATGCAGCATGAATACGGAAGTGAGCACTTGACAATCATGGTGACTTCGCTAAGTGCGGCGGACTTCTCACTCCCTCTTGGGTCAAAGATGACCTCCTTGTCAACAAAGTCTTCCCAATAAAAACGGGGTTCAACCTCTTGGATTGGCCATAGTGCCTTCATATTTGAGGGTGCATAATCCTGTCTCTCAGGCAGAGGCTTGAACTCCATCGTTGGTTGTTTCACAGTGGGAGGTGGCAAACAGGTGGAGAGGATCACTGGTGCTGCTTCAACTTTTGCACGATTTTTACTCACTACACTACCAAATCCATCACCTTCTATACATGCAGTAATCTCAGTACACACAGCACAAAGGTCAGTGTTAGCACAATCAGCACACGAGTAAACATCATCAAAAGCAGAAAAAGATGGAAAATCAGCAGCCGCAATCAAATCACAATAAGTGTCATCAACAATGTCAGAAAGCAACTCTAATTGAGAAACATAATGCTCAGAAGAATTGTTGCCAAGAATATCTATTTGTGAATCTGACTGCTCTTCAAGGAGACGTTGTGATTGAAGTGTAGTCAAGGCGGAGGCAATGTGACCAATTTGAGTGGCCAAATTCTGAAGACTTGCTTCTGTCCTCTGTTGGAATTCAAGAGTGTGTTCTGCCATTTGTTGCACCAATTCTTCCAGACTGGGTTGACTGGTGTGGGGTCAGGTTGATATTGCTGCTGGCTTATTTTCAATTGATGCACCAAAGAAGCTAACTCATCCAGGCTGCCATGTTCTCCACCATGTTGGCTAGAATAATCATTCACTCCAACCATGCCAAAATCACTACTAAGCTCATAACCACCAGTAAAGTCAGGATAATATATGCATGAAGGCTCATAATAAATATTAGGCATATAATTTTGCATATAATTATCCATGGGAAGTACTAAGATTCACAACCAGACCTAGTAGTCATAACTAATTCAGCAAAAAAAACAAAAAAGAAAAAAAATATGCGAAAATAACAACAAAAGTCCCCGGCAACGGCGCCAATTTTTGATCCGCTGTCGCACACGGGTCAAAAACGAGTGGTTAAAAAAACTGCAGTTAGGGCGCGACAACTCGAGTATCGTATCACAAGGACTCTTGGATTGTTATTAACCTCAAAATCAGTTTTTTTTTTTTTTGTGTGTGGGTGGGGGGGGTGGGTTAGGATTAAAGATTCGATTAAGAAAAACAATGCAAATAAGTGATTATCAATAAGCTAAAACGATTAATCTACTGGTTTTGTTTCCCAACTACCATTGATTCATATAAATTCCATGCCCTAAGCGGGTTCTAATCCCTTTCCGATTGTAGCAGCAATTAGACAAGCGCAATTGACACTACGAGATGTATGTTCCTAATTCCCGAATTAAGCAAACGGGTTGAAGCTCTCGTGAATTAAGCAAACACGACAAACACACGCGAATTAAGCAAACGCAATCAAGGTATAGGAACATAGAATCATCGAAATTAATCAATACCTATTCTATACAACTTGAATTAAGCAAACAAGGCATATAGAATAATATTGAAAGGGAATAGCAATAAGATTGGGAATTATAGAACCTCAAGTGGCGGCGGAAACCGATTACAGCAGATTAATCCCTGGCGATTAGTTCTCCATTACAAACATAACACAAACCCTAGAAAATAATTCGCAGCCGTCAATGGTAAAAGGTAAGTCTGGCTCTCTCTAATATGCCCTAAAACAGACTATAAATAGAGGTTCTGGGTTTCGCCGGCTCGCGGGACGAGATATGGTTCGCGAGGCGAATCTTATGAATCAGATCTTCATTGATTGGTTTTCTCGCGAGGCGAGATGGTGATTCGCTAGACGAGACAGAAAGGGTGACATCTCTGGCACAGCCAGGCCTTCAGGCTCGCGAGGCGAGATGGTAATTTGCGAGGCGAGACAGAAAGGGTGACTGTTGCTGTTCAGGCTGGTCTTCAGGCTCGCGAGGCGAGATCCTGTCTCGCGAGGCGAAACTTCCCTTTTTGCTCTTTTTATTAACCTGAAAACACGAAATAGCAGTGAATGCTTTATTGGACTCAAAATCAACTAAAATACCCTAAAACTACTTAATAGACTCAAAATGTTGCTCGAGGACAATTAAATCCAAATTTGGGCGAAAACGAGATTGAACTCGAATAATTAGCACAAAAACCATGATATTACTAGTTATAAAACTAGATAACCAAAGGTTTATCACTTCTCATTTGGGTTTATGGTTTGGATTGTAAGGAATCCCTGCATCGTATTAGAAACATGAGTCGTACATCCAGAATCAATCCACCAAGTATTATGGGGAACTTCAGTTAAATTTGATTCAAAACATACAAAAGCATTAAGCGCACCTTTATTTTCGAACCAAGCCTTACGTTCGGTGCAATCCTTCTGGAAATGCCCAGATTTCCCACCGAAATGACATTTGTCATTCGTTTCTTTCTTCTGGATCTTAACGGAGGACTCATTTATCTTTAGTGGTCCCTTTCCCTTTCCATGTTTCTTATCAGCATTTTACCAGCTTCTTGATGGTTCACATAATGGATTGAGTGACTTCCTTGATTCTTAAGTCTCGTTTCCTCTTTAACCAACATACTGTGCAATTCATGCACATTCCATTTATCTTTCAAAATGAACTGTACAAGGAAATTCTCATCCACTTCCATTTCCAATGACTCAAGTCTTGTTGTAATATTTATCATTTCAATAACATGCACTACAAAAAAAAGCCCAATTACCGACGGCCAAAAACCGTTGGAAACACTAAAAATCCGACGGAAAACTACATTACCGACGGACACGGTTCCGTCGGTAATAGGCGCGCAGGAAAGCATTTCCGACGGATCAAGTTCGTCCGTCGGAAATTTCTGACGGCCTTAACCGTGGGAAAACTTGCCACACAGAACCCCTAATTACCGACGAAAATTCCGTCGGTAACTCTCTGTGGACGTTACCGATGGAATTTTCCGTCGGAAAATGTAACCAACAGCTACCGACGGAAATATCCGTCGGAAACAAGGTTTTTTATTTTTTATTTTTTATGTTAATAATTAATTATTAATTATTTTTATTAAAATTTATATATTTAATATTAAATATTATATTTTATTTATTAATTATTATTATATTTTTTAAATTAATTATATTTAATTAATTAATTATTATTATAATTTATTTATTTATTTATATTTTATTATAATTAATTATAATTTAACTATTAATTTATATTTTATATTATCAATTACAAAACAAAATTGAAATTAAAAATAAAATTTAAAAAGCAATTAAATTAAAATTAATTTAAAATAAAACAAACTCAACATATAATCCATAAATGAAATATCCGTCTATCTACAAATCTCTACTATACCTATAACTATCCTAATACTCATCACCATAATATCTGTCATCGTCGTCCTGTTGGGGAGAGTCTGCCGGCGTCACATGACCATCAAGCTGCGGTTCAATAGACAGACCCTCATCATGCGACTGCGGTGGTGGATGAGTAGTAGTAATGGAGGGCTGGGGCTGGGGCTGGGGCTGGGGCCGGGTGGCATGGAGGACCCTCTACAGAGCGTTGCGCCTGTCTAGTGGGAGGAAATTGAGCACAGCGGTCATGACCGTAGAGAATGTCTCCATCTGCTGCATGATGCGCTCGTTCGTCTCCCTTTGCTGCTGCACCTCCTGTCTCAGCTGATGCACCTCCTCCGTGTCCTATGAGCCAGAGGATGTAGGCTCCCTAATGGTCATGCTCGGCGTCAACCCCCGACGAATCGACCTGGCTAGGGTCGTAGTACCGTAAATCCGTCCCTTGTTCTTCCCGCCCGCCACATCCATCCAGGTCTGGGTCTGTAGTCGCTCAACCTTGGCGGGGTCCAGTTGAGAAGGATCCGAGGCACCAGAGCAGGAGGCAGCCTCAGATGCTACCTGACTAAACATGGCGTTGTACTCCGCCTACAATCAATACGTTACAATCAATATGTATTAAAATATATATATATATATAATAATTACCAACAGTTTAAATATAAAAAAAAACATTTTAGCTCACCACTGTCTACCTCGACCTCTCATCAACAAACTCGCCTGTGTCCGAGCGAATATGTGTCTACTCAAAGACCGTAGGGACATCAACGGACCGAGCTAGCTCTCCTGCCTACAACCGACACACCAATAAAATCAATTAGTTATAAAACAAATTTTTAATAAAAATATACAGTTTATAAATAATGTTATTTATATATGCATACCATGTAAATGGCATGCTGCATGTGGCTAATAGAACCACCAGTGTGCATGGTCCCACCCTTCTCGGAAGCCCGATTTCTCCTCGCCTGTTCACACTTCAGCTTGTAAGTTGGAGTGCCCCAGTACGCACACAGTTGGACCCATATGTTGGGGCCAATGTAATCCGGACGTACCCGACTCTCCCTACACTCCCGGAGCATGTCCCTCAGTCAAGCAGCTGCTCGGTCGTCAAAGATAGCACGTATCTTTGAGGTATGCTCCGGTAACCAGCACACAAGTTGTTAACAAAGAAAAAAAAATATTATACAAAAGAATATATAAAATAAATGAAAAATTACATGAACTAATAAACAAGAACTTACCCCGAATCGTCTGAAGATACGATCCCGATCCTCCCCAGGGATCATGCCCCATGATGGCCAGAAGCGACGATACTGCGCCTTGATGGCGAAGGTAACGTGCTTCAATCCCACTTTCGATGGGATGAAGCTAAAAAATTCATAATTTTATTAAATCAACAATATGACAACCAACAAATATATGCTTATTAAATAGTAATTATTTTTAAAAAACATTAAATTAAATTAAACTTACGATCCAGAAACAGGACGGATCCATGGTCGATCCTCAGGTGTGGGAATCCTGGCCCACTCAGGCAAGTCCTCAGTCGCGGCAGACTGCTGCACAGACGATGATGATGGTATGGCCATGTCGTGACCGTATGAGGCCCCAGATGATGAGGATGGAATGGTCGTCTCCGGCTGTGGCATCATCCCAGGAGTCGGCACAAATGATAATCCTGTTGGGTGTGTGGCCGGCGCAGTCGATGATAATGGTGGTGCTAGGTGTGGGTGTGGTGTGGGTCCAGTAGGGGGCGGCGAGTAGCCAGCTAGTGCGCGTCGTGGCGCAAAACGAGTGGAGGTCTGGACATGGTTGGAGGGTGGGGTAGTGTGGGTCGGGGATAATGTAGTATGGGTAGGGGATGATATAGTATGGATCAGTGAGGGTATAGAATGGGTGGGGGATGGTGTAGAATGGGTGGGGGAGGCTCCTGTAGGTGGCGATAGGGTAGGTACGGTAGGGATGTGGGTGGGTGCGGAGGGACCACCAGGAATGCGAGTAAGCACCTGGGACTTCACGGTGTATCGTCCCCGCTTAGCCTTCCCCTTCCCCTTATCACCACTAGGCGGTGGGGGGCCGGGCGGCTGTCCTCCTGATGCTGACATATCTATTTTTATAGCACAATTACAAATCAGTGTAAAAACAATAAGTAATCGACATTAAACAGTCTAATCTAAGCAACTATTTTTATAGAACAATAGTTGTCAAGTCTTACATTATATTTCATAAGCAAATATTTAAAATACAATAAAAATAACATAATAGTTAACTTCCTATTCAAACTCGATATCATCATCTGATTGTAAGTCTGACTCTTCTTCTTCTTGCATCGAGTCATCACTTTGGATTTCTTCCTCTGATGATGCATGCATGGATGCCTGATTACCAATGACAACTTCTTCCCCTTCATTTGCAGATCCCAACATGCCAGTAATACGCTCGACCTCAATTACTTCATTGACATGTGACGATTCTTCCACCTGGAATGGCGTCTCATCCTCTGCATCATCGATTTCTATGCGACCCCTAGGCTTGGTAGTGACTGCAACACACCAACCTCGTTTGTCTGTTCTCATTGCTGGATAAGGGACATAATAAACTTGTTTTGCATTCTGAGCAATTATAAACGGATCAAACTGTTGATATCTTCTATCCATGCGAATGTCCATAGTTCCATACTTGG
Organism: Sophora flavescens; assembly: GCA_030762895.1. NCBI lineage: Eukaryota > Viridiplantae > Streptophyta > Magnoliopsida > Fabales > Fabaceae > Sophora > Sophora flavescens. The sequence goes on from CM061069.1 coordinate 59,193,794, forward strand.
GATCCACTTTTGTGCATGTCCTTGATGGATCAAACCAGTTACAATAAAATAAGACTACTTTTTTAGGATAAGTAGTAGTATTGTATTGTAACTCGTATATGTGTTTTATGACCCCATAAAAATCACCCGTACCTTCACCCTGTACGACAACCCCGCTATTAATTGTCTTTTTGCCCATGTTCCATTCATCTGTGTGGAATTTGTACCCATTAACAAAGTATGTATGCCATGATGTAACACAGCTATAGGGCTCATACGCTAAATCTCTCAAGTGTTGATTAGTCACGCTTAACGGTTGTTGATACACCTACGAAAAGGTAAGTCACATTAAATAATTACTTTTTTCAAGAGGTAAAATTAATCTTAATATAGTGTTTGCATCGTCATATTACACTTACTTGTTGCTTGAACCATTCAGGAAAATCTGCATGTGTACGAGCAGAACCATCTTGTTCACTTAATTGATTAATTTGAAGGAACACACTGACAAATAAAATGTGTACAATGTGTTAAAGGAGAAATTATAATAACGTGTGATACATTATTTCAAAAATAGGTCGTTAAGACTAACTCATGGTATGGTTTCACCTCTGTGCAATTTATCAAGACATGTACAAGGGCCGATGCATACTCCTCATCAGTTAACTAGTTAGTAAGCTCCTTGACAGCATGATGGCCAGGAAGGTCAAATATGGATAGCATATAAGGATACCCTGCATTATCAACATCTACCTCGTTCCTAACATGTCTTAGTGCCAATATAAAGTTGTTGAAATAGTGGGAACAGAAATAGGTTGTCTCACGGTGTAAGTAAGACGCACAGATTGATCCTTCCACCCTAGCCTTGTTTTTAACTGATCGTTTAGAGTCGATCATGAATCTAAGTAATAAAAAACATCATTGACAAGGCATTATTCAATGGTCGCTAATTATTTAAATGTCAAAATATAATAAAATTACCTTTCAAACGGATGCATCTACCTATATTGTACTGGTCCACCAAGCCTCGCTTCATATGCAAGATGGACAGGGAGATGTTCCATTGAGTCAAAAAATCCTGGGGGAAAAACCCTCTCCATCTTGCACAGAGCATATATCTTTAAAGAATTGACTGATTTCTGTAAGCGGGCTAGAAACATGCTGGGGCAGCGAGCCGAAAGCAATAGGAAGCAAACACTCCATGAATACATGACAATCATGACTTTTCATCCCATGAAGCCTCCCTGTTCTTACATCAGCACATCGTACCAAATTAGAGGAATAACCATCAGGGGTCCTAAGGTCTTTTAACCACTGACAAATTGACTTATCTTCATCGGCGGTTAGAGTGTAACAAGCTTTTGGTTTGACCATTTTTCCATTAGGCTGCGGCTTCAGCTCCAAATCCTTTCATCTACAGTACAGAGCTATGTCCATCCTTGCCTTCTCATTGTCCTTCGTCTTGCCAGACACATTCATAACCGTGTTAAAAATGTTGTCAAAGAAATTCTTCTCAATATGCATCACATCAATGCTATGTCTTAATAGATTATCCTTCCAATACGGTAGTTCCCAAAAAATACTTTGTTTTGTCCAGTTATGCCATTCTCCATACCCGGGTAATTTTGACACACCTGCTTCAGTGACTTTAGGAAGATCTCTAACCCGACCCCATATTTGTTCAGGAGTCAACAAAGCCGGTGGACCTTCCTCTTTTGTCTGATTCTTTTTGAATGCTCGGACGTTTCTTCGGAAGGGATGGTCAGGATCTAAGAACCGACGATGAGAATCAAACCAGAAACTTTTGCCACCATATCTAAGGATAAAAGCCTTTCCATGTTCCATGCAATACGGGCATGCCAATTTACCGTGGGTCCCCCAACCAGAAGCATGCCATATGCAGGAAAATCATTGATAGTCCACATCAGTGATCCCCTCATCATAAAGTTTCGCTTCTTTGAAACGTCATAAGTCAACACACCATCCCACAACTTCTTCAGATCATCAATCAGAGGCTGCAAATATACATCTATCCCAGCCTTCGGATTAGATGGTCCCGGTATAAGACAAGTCAGAAACATATATGGTTTTGACATGTACATCTCGAGAGGAAGATTGTACGGTGTAACAATCACTGGCCAACATGAATATGGCGAGGCTGACACCTGAATGTACAGGGTAAAACCATCTGAACACAGCCCAAGTCTCACATTCTGAGGATCTGCTGCAAAATCAGGATGAACCCGATCGAAGTGCTTCCAAGCTTCACCATCAGAAGGGTGGTGTATAATGCCGAGAATTCTTCTATTTTCATTATGCCACCTCATTTGTCCCGCAGTTTACATTGATACAAACAGTCTCTGCAACCTTGGAATTATTGGCAGATGGAACATTGCCTTCGCAGGAACTGGTTTCCTCTTACTATGGTCACTACTTTGAATGCGGCACTTGGGTGTCTGACAAAATTTACATTTTTCCAACGCACTGTCATTTGTGCTAGACTGACTACCATAATATAGCATGCACCCATTTGGACAACAATCAATCCTCTTAGCCCCCAAGTCTAGTTTCGACACCAACCGCTTCGCATCATAAAAACTTTTTGGCAACACGAGATTCAATAAAATGAGCGATACCATGACCACGAGTACACATGCTCAATAATATTGAACCTTGAACGGGAAACTACGGTTTTTCTCAATTACGTATAATAATTGTACTCTGAAAAAAATAAAACTTTAAGTAACATGACAATTTTTCCCTTTGCACTTGAAATTCAAGTTCATATGATACATGCAATTTTGATAAATTAATTATTCCCCGTACTTTGAAATGTAAAGTGCGTAAGGACATCAAAAATTGACAAACATAAAGAATCAACTACTAATTACACTAATTGATATTATAAATTCTCTAATTATATAAAAAAAATTAATCTTTTTTACAATTTTATTTTTATTACTACTTACTAATCTAAATATCATATTGTAATTATCGATTAATAATATTTAGTTTTTTGTTAACCGTTAAATATTTGTCAATCTTATGAAGTCTAACACAAATTCCTAGTTCAAATCTAATTGGCATTATTTTTTATGACATAATTAATTAATTTTTAAATTTTCTTTTTAAATTAATGATTTAATTGACTTATTAATTAATTATTATTTATTCTTTAAAAAAACTAATTACTAATTATTATGTTATTAATTTATTGATTAATTCAAGCTTGTGTACGTACAAATGATGTTGCTTACGCTTAATCGATCACCACCGCTACTGTCAATTCCATCACATATGCAAGTATATATATATATGGGAGGAAAACTATCTTATCGGTTAACTAATCCTAGCTACACTAAATTTTGTCCTTATGAATTTATATTATTCAGTAAATTCATTAATTAATTTACACAATTAGCACAAACAATACATTAATAACTTTACAAATTGTTTCAAACAAAACAATTTTACAACTAAGATACAAAATTTAATTACAAGCTAGACAGATATATCAAAAAATACACCCATATATACAATTAGACATACATATAGAAATTACAACTAATTACACAAATTAATTTACTCAATTTCTTAGCATGCATTGAACAATTTAAATATCTCGAAATAAAAAATCCCCGGTACCTCTAGCAGCCCAAGAAAGTGTACGTGATGTGGACTCGGCAAGTGTACCGGTTCGTTGCAAGTAATAAAACGGTAAGACCGGATATCGTTCTCAGGGATCGTGGACAATTACCACTTCGCAAATTAGACTACTATCTAGGCGATCAAATTTTGGAGTGAAGGTAGCTCTATCATCTAACAAGCAAACAAGAATAAAATGTTTTTGTTCTTTTTTGGAATTTTATCAAACAGTTAAAATGCAAACAGAAAGATGAACAACAAATGATAGAAGTGTTAGGGTTAGACTAGGCTAATCCTCCCTTGATTGCTATGAAATAATAGATAACACAATTCCTAATTCAATTATGACAACCAAATCTTCTCAAGTACTCAAGCCCTAATGTCTTAGGTGGAATGAGCCTAAAATCCCAAATTAAACCCTAATGTCTTAGGTGGAATAATATGAGAAATTGCATTAAGAGTCAAGATTCATAGGGTTGCAAGCACCTCAAGACCTATGTCTAGGCTCATGAACTACTTGGCATTTGATTCATGAGCATGCCTTAACACCAACCTTTCAGTTATCTATTAAAGCAACTAATCATTCCTAGGGCGATCAAGCCTAAGAAAGCATTAAGCATGGAATCAAACACTCATAAAGAAAAAGGAAACTGCATTATAATCAAGTCATGTTACAATCAAGTTCAGAAAAGCAGTCATCTAACCCCAACAAAGGGGAGTTTAGCTACACATAATTGAAGATAGAATAAAAGAAAGAGTTACAGAGATGAACAAAGGAGAGAGCTCCATAGAATGCTGCACAGCAGCCACAGCAGCAAAGGTCTTATTTTTAGGTTTTTCTGGATCCCTCTTCTGTTCTGCCCAGAGGTTCTTTTATAACTCGTGGCCCGTCACGGCCGTGACAGCCATCACGACCAGGCCGTGACGGGTTCTGTCTCTTGCAGTTCTGGCAAAATCACTATCTCGCGTGGCGAGCCTTTCTTCGCGACGCGAGCCAACTTTTTCATGCCCGTGATCTCCATCATGGCCAAGCCGTGATGGATTCTGACTTGTGGTGGTTTTTGGGTCACGGCCGTGATGTACATCACGGCTAGGCCGTGATCGATTCTGACTTTTGGAGGTCTGGCACAATCAGTCTCTCGCGTGGCGAGCTAACATTCGCGTCGCGAGCCATTTTTTCACGCCTATGATCTCCATCACGGCCAAGCCGTGATCGATTCTGACTTTTGGTAGTTTTGGGTCACGGCCGTGATAGCCATCACGGCCAGGCCGTGACAGCTTCTGACTTTTGGCCCCCTTTTTCTTCAGTTTTCAGGCCTTCTCTTCATCTCAGCTTCCTCATGGCTAAATCTTGGGCATTTAATCATAAATCCCTGCAAAACAACACACAATACCACCTTATCCGTTCCAAAGGAAAAACTAAACAAAATCCAACTAAAATGGCCTAACTATATGCAAATGCATGCAGAAATGTACATGGAAAATGAGGTGAAATCACACTCATCAAATCACCCCAAGCTTAAGACTTTGCTTGTCCTCAAGCAAAAACCAAGGCCATAAGACCAAAATAAACAAAGCATGGATAGTGAATCAAGAACCCGAGTAAAATGATCCAAGTAATGGCATTCAATTATTTCAAAGAAGAGACAATCAATTCAAGTCCAATTAGGGGCTTAGGTTTCCTAGACTCACATTCTCACTGATTCGGGCACTCTATCTCACTTGAAGCTCACCCCAAGCTTGTTCATTTACTTGGCTCTCATTCTTGCCTCACTCACTCAAGTGTTCAAGTATATATAACAATTCACTCCATTTTCCTCAAGGAATGATTCCTACCATATGCTTGACTATCAACCAAATCTTTACTTTATTAATGAAAACATCTAAGAATCAAGAGGTCTTATTCTTTGGTTGTAATGGGGCCATGGGATCAATTTTCAGGTGGGAATTTCAAGAACAGGAAATTTCAAAAGGCTATACAAACAATCAAGCATTGCAAGGCACGACCTTCTAAAATACCTTTCTTTGGGTTTCAGTTTACTTTTCCACCATTCTTTCCTTTTATTTTTGCTTTTTATTTCTCACTTTCTTTTGTCATACCCTTCTCCATATACTTTCCTTTTCCTTTTTCTTTTTTCTTTTTTTTTTTTTTTTTTGGAGAAGGGAGAATTTTCAACTCAAGAGAAATAATTTTTTTCAGATTCATTTTTTTTCTTTTCATCATCCCAAACTTTCAACTACATTTTCCAACCCTTTTTGCACAGTACTTTAGAAGGTCCCTCATAAGCATATTTAACAAAACATTTCAGGGTACCAAGAAAAGCATGCTATTCATTCAGGCTCAAAATGGGCAACTACGGGTAGCGTTATTCATTCAAAGCTCAGAAGGCCGGAAAAAAAATACCTATTGCCTCAATCCTTTTCAAAAATGTTCTAAAAAATTTTCAAGTTTCGAAATGGTTTCAAGTCAAGTTCTAGAGAAAAACAATCCAAGAGGAACACACTCTACACAAAGAACGGGGGCAGATTTAGTGAGTACCCCCTAATGGCTCAAAAGCTCACATTTATCAGTTCAAGAACCAGTGAGAAACACAAATCCATAGAAACACATGCTAATCATCAACTATCCAAGACCATCTCAAGAATATTTAATGAAGCCATATCACAAGAATAGAAAATCAGGGTCCAAAAATTCACTATCACAAAAAAATTGGCACTTAGCTCTCACAATCATAAGCTCAATCTAAGCAGGGGTAACCGAATCATGCGATCATGCAAACTTAAGCCTATATGAATGCAATATTTACAATGCAAGCAAAAAGATTACCCCTACCCCAAGCTTAAAGACTTACATTGTCCCCAATGTAAATAATGAAGCTTAGAGAAGGGAGAAAACTGGAACAACTCACCCAGGTGGTAGTGGTGCTGCATCACATGCTTTCTGGTTTTGTTTCCTCCTGCCCTTCTTCTCCTCCTTCCTTCAAAATCTGAAAGCACTCAACAAACTATTAACAAACCTCTTGAGCTTCTCAAATTATTCAAGAGGAGAAATCAAAAACAAAAGAGAAGATGAAAATAAAATTTGGGTTGCCTCCCAATAAGCGCTTCTTTAACGTCACTAGCTTGACGGATGATTTTATTTTTTATTTTTTATTTTTTTATTTTTTTATTTTTTTTTTTACTTTTTTATTTTTATTTTTTTTAAGATGGTGCCTGAAGAGTGACGGAGACCGCCTGACGATCAAAGTTGCCTCCAAGGTAGTGCTTTAGCCTTTGTCCATTAACAGTGAAGGTATCACCGGATGATGGATCTTCCAATTTAACTGAACCAAATGGAGAGACAGACTTGACATAGAATGGGCCTGACCATCTTGATCTCAATTTGCCCGGAAAGAGCTTGAGTCTTGAGTTACACAGCAAAACTGACTGGCCTTCTTCAAATTTCTTGGGAAGAATGTACTTATCATGCCAGAACTTTGTTCTTTCCTTGTATATCCTAGCACTCTCATAAGCCAAGAGTCGGAACTCGTCCAACTCATTCAATTGAAGCATCCTCTTGTCCATGGCCAGCCTTGTATCAAAGTTCAGGGCCTTCACTGCCCAAAAGCACGGTGTTGTAGCTCTACCTAAGAAGGTGACATGATTTCCGAACACTAATTGGTAAGGTGACATACCAATAGGTGTCTTATAAGCAATCCGATAGGCCCAAAGTGCATCATCCAATTTCTTCGCCCAATCCTTCCTTGCATTGTTCACGCTTTTTTCCAAAATTCTCTTCAACTCCCGGTTGGACAATTCCACTTGCCCACCGGGTTTGGGGATGGTATGGTGTGGTAACTTTGTGGTTCACCCCAAACTTGGCAAGCACTGCATTGAACTCATTATTGCAAAAGTGAGTACCCCCATCACTAATGATAGCCCTAGGGGTTCCAAACCAGGTAAAAATATTCTTCCTCACAAAACTGATCACAGTTCTTGCATCATCTTTCAGAGTTGGCACAGCTTCCACCCACTTGCTCACATAATCAACCGCCACCATAATGTACTTGTTGTTGTAAGATGACGGGAAAGGACCCATGAAGTCGATCCCCCACACATCAAAGAGCTCCACCTCTAATATACCCTTTAAGGGCATCTCATTTCTCTTGGAAATACTGCCGGTCCTCTGGCATTTATCACATTTCATTACCCAAGCTCTGGAGTCCTTGAAAATAGTGGGCCAAAATAGCCCGCTTTGCAAAATCTTCATGGCGGTCCTTTCACCACCAAAGTGTCCTCCATAGGGTGAGTTGTGGCAGTGAGTCAACACCCCATTAATCTCTTCTTCTGGAATGTACCTTCTCAGAATTCCATCCGAACCTCTTTTGAAAAGATACGGCTCATCCCATATATAGAATTTGGCATCATGAATGAGCTTCTTCCTCTGTTGTGCATTGAAGTCCTTCGGAATCTTATTGGCGGCCTTGTAATTTGCAATATCCGCGAACCAAGGTGCCACTTGCACCACAAACAACTGTTCATCTGGGAATTCCTCTTGAATTGGCAACTTTGCTTCTGCTTGAACATTTGCTTGTGGAAGCCTAGACAAATGGTCGGCTACCACATTCTCCACTCCTTTCTTGTCCTTTATTTCCAAATCAAACTCTTGGAGTAGTAGTATCCACCTAATAAGCCTTGGCTTGGCATCCTGTTTAGTCATAAGATATCTCAAAGCGGGAATGATCGGTGTAGACAGTGAGTTTTACAGACCAATCAAGTAGGATCTAAATTTATCAAAAGCAAATACCACAAGAAGCAATTCTTTTTCAGTCGTGGTGTAATTCAATTGGGCATCATTAAGCACACGACGGGCATAGTAAATGACATGCAACACTTTATTTTTTCTTTGGCCCAAAATGGCTCCCACCGCATAGTCACTTGCATCACACATTAGCTCAAATGGTAAACTCCAACTGGAGGTGCAATGACCGTGCGGTGGTGAGTTTTTCTTTCAAAACTTGGAAGGCATGCATGCAATCATCATCAAATATAAAAGGAGTATCAGCTACCAAAAGCTTGCATAGGGGTTTCACAATCTTTGAAAAATCTTTTATAAACCTTCTATAAAAACCCGCATGCCCTAGGAAGCTTCTAACACCTTTCACATTTAAGGGAGGAGGAAGTTTTTCAATCACTTCAATTTTGGCTCTATCAACCTCCATCCCCCGTGATGAAATTTTATGCCCAAGAACTATACCTTCCCTAACCATGAAATGACATTTTTCCCAATTTAAAACAAGGTTAGTTTCTTGGCATCTTTTTAGAACACAGGCAAGATTATTCAAACAGTTATCAAAAGAATCACCAAACACAGAAAAATCGTCCATAAATACCTCAATAAATTTTTCATTCATATCAGAAAATATGGATAGCATGCACCTTTGAAAAGTGGCGGGTGCATTACACAACCCGAATGGCATTCTCCTGTATGCATAGACTCCATAAGGACAGGTGAAAGCGGTCTTCTCTTGGTCCTCTGGGTCAACCACAATCTGGTTATACCCGGAGTACCCATCAAGGAAACAATAGAAAGCATGGCCCGCCAACCGCTCTAACATCTGATCAATGAAGGGCAAAGGGAAATGATCTTTTCTGGTGGCCTCATTCAGTCTTCTGTAATCAATGCATACCCTCCATCCAGACACGGTCCTAGAGGGAATAAGTTCATTCTTTTCATTTGCTACCACTGTCATCCCCCCTTTCTTCGGCACAACTTGGACCGGACTCACCCATGGACTATCGGAGATGGGATAGATAATGCCCGCATCCAACAACTTCACAATCTCCTTCCTCACAACTTCTTTCATATTCGGGTTGAGTCTTCTTTGGGGTTGTCTAACCGGCTTGAAATTTTCCTCCACACGGATTTTGTGCATGCAAAAGGAGGGGCTTATCCCTTTCAAATCGGACATAGACCACCCGATTGCAGATTTGTGCTCCCTAAGCACCCTCAACAGCTTCTCTTCTTCCAAGGAATTCAACCCACTACTGATGATAACTGGGAATGAAGAGTTCATCCCAAGGAAAGCATAACGGAGATGGGATGGCAATTCTTTCAACTCTAGCACCGGTGGGTCACCCTTGTCTTCAATTCTCACATCTTCCACCACTTTGTCTTCATCAGTATTCACAACCAGACAAGCCTCCAGAGATTTAATCATGAGATCAACTTCTTCTGCACATACTTCTTCTTCTATATCCTCTACCATTAGAGCTGCTTCTAACGAATCTTCAAACTTCTGGTGCAAACTCTTGTCAGATAATGAACCAATGAGGTCCACTATCATGCATGTGTCCTTGTCGCTTGGGTGTTTCATTGCCTCAAACACATTAAAGGTGACCTTTTCGCCTTGTACCCGAAGCACCAATTCCCCTTGATTGACATCGATTAAGGCTCTACCTGTTGCTAGGAATGGTCTCCCAAGAATCAGAGGAGTATCACCATCTTCAGCCATATCCAACACCACAAAATCTGCTGGAAAAATGAATTTATCTACCTTCACCAACAAATCCTCCACAACACCATAGGGATATGTAATGGAGCGGTCTGCCAGTTGAAGAGAAATCCCTGTTGGTTTTACCTCACCAATCCCCAGCTTCTTGAAAATGGAGAGCGGCATCAGATTAATACTTGCCCCTAAATCGCACAATGCTCTCCCTATGTTCAGATGACCAATCGTGCATGGGATAGTGAAGCTGCCCGGGTCCTTCATCTTTACTGGCAGCTTCCTTTTAAGTATAGCACTGCACTCTTCAGTAAGCATCACTGTCTCCTCCTTCCACCTTCTTTTGTTTGTAAGAATCTCTTTCATGAATTTTGCGTAGGAAGGCATCTGCTGTAGAGCTTCAGCAAACGGGATGTTGATTTGTAACTTTTTGAATACATCCAGAAACTTAGAAAACTGCTGATCTTTTGCCTCCTTCTTCAACCGTTGGGGGTACGGGATTCTGAAATATGGGGGCAGCTCTTTGGGATTATCAACCTCTTCCAGAATCTGTCTTTTAGTCTTCTTCTTCGCAAATTCTTCATCAACCAATTTCTCCCTCTGCGGTTTTTCAGCTTCTACACCAGTAGGAATAGAGGTAGTATCTTGGGAATTTCCGGGTTCTTCATTGTTTACCTCTTCAAACTGTACCTTATCATCTCTAGCTCCTCTTGCCTCTTCTTCTCTTTCTTTTTCTTGTGGGGTTAACACTCTCCCACTTCTTGTAATAATGGCCTTACAATCTTCCTTTGGGTTCTTCTCAGTATCCCCAGGCAACTGTCCTTGAGGTCTCTCTGCCATCTGCCTTGCCAGTTGGCCTATTTGATGCTCCAAGTTCTTGATTGAGGCATTTTGATTCTTCATAGTCTCTTGAGTCGCTTGCATGAACTGGCCTAGAATGTTCTCCAATTTGCTTGAACTCTCTTGAGGAGGCTTTGCTTGAGAACTTGAACTTTGCCCTTGTCTCCAACCAAAGTTAGGATGGCTGCGCCACCCCGGGTTGTAGGTGTTGGAGTAAGGATCATTTCTAGGCCCTTGGTTGCCCATATAATTTACCTCTTCTTGTCCAGAACTTCCAACCACATTGATCTCACAATTTCCATTTGCATGGTTGCCTCCACAGAAATCACACACTGAGGTACCTTGAACTTGGACAGCTTGTAGTTGAGAATTCTGCAGTTGAACCGACCCCAATTGCTTGGTAAGAATAGCCATTTGTGCCTTGAGAGCGCCAATTTCATCCAGCTCTAGAACACCCCTCTTGACCATTGATCGAGAACTAGGCATTTGATAGTCATTGTTAGCCATGTTCTCAATCAAGTCCTTTGCTTCTTCGGGCGTCTTCTGACTCAATGTCCCTCCTGCAGCCGCTTCAATCATACTTCTTGAATTCCTGTTGAGCCCATTAACAAATGTTGCAACCTGTTGCCATGTCTCCAGTTCATGATTGGGACAAGCTGTGAGTAAGGACTTGAATCTCTCCCAGGCTTCATAGAGTGACTCACCATCCCTTTGTGCAAAGGCATTAATCTCTGATCTTAACTTAATCATTCTTGACGGAGGGAAGAAGCGAGATAAAAACTTGCTGACCAAATCATTCCAGGTGATGATGCTTCCATGAGGGTGAGATTGAAGCCATGACTTAGCTCTATCCCTCAAAGAAAAGGGGAAAAGCCTTAACCGAATGGCCTCATCAGAAGCTCCATTTAGCTTGATGGTGTCACACAGCTCAATAAAAGTACCAATGTGAGCATGAGGGTCTTCACTCTCCAAACCTCCAAACTGGTTTTGCTGCACAAGGTGGAGAAGTGATGCCTTGATTTCGAAATTATTGCAAGCCACTGCGGGTCTCACAATCGGAGTTCCACATCTATCAACTCTAGGGGAAGTGTAGTCCCCCATTGTCCTTCTTGGTGCATTATCTTCAGCCATGGTGACAGCTGGTAATTCAACTAACAGTTCTTGCACTGCAGAGGATGTTCCTTCTCTGTTCTGTCTTGCCTTGGCTTTCTTCCTATTCCTTCTACAGAGTCTCTCGATCTCAGGGTTGAATTGAAGTTCACCTGGGTCGATTGTACCTCGCATACAAGGAACAAACAGAGTAGCGCCGCAAAAACAGAGAAAAACAGAAAAACAGCACAAAACAGAAAATTACAGTAGAGAAATAGAAAATAGGAAAGAAAAACAGTAAAAATGCCTAAATTAGGAGTCCCCTTTGGTACTCGTGATATTGGCACATCGATCCCCGGCAACGGCGCCAAAAATTTGATGCGGACTCGGCAAGTGTACCGGTTCGTTGCAAGTAATAAAACGGTAAGACCGGATATCGTTCTCAGGGATCGTGGACAATTACCACTTCGCAAATTAGACTACTATCTAGGCGATCAAATTTTGGAGTGAAGGTAGCTCTATCATCTAACAAGCAAACAAGAATAAAATGTTTTTGTTCTTTTTTGGAATTTTATCAAACAGTTAAAATGCAAACAGAAAGATGAACAACAAATGATAGAAGTGTTAGGGTTAGACTAGGCTAATCCTCCCTTGATTGCTATGAAATGATAGATAACACAATTCCTAATTCAATTATGACAACCAAATCTTCTCAAGTACTCAAGCCCTAATGTCTTAGGTGGAATGAGCCTAAAATCCCAAATTAAACCCTAATGTCTTAGGTGGAATAATATGAGAAATTGCATTAAGAGTCAAGATTCATAGGGTTGCAAGCACCTCAAGACCTATGTCTAGGCTCATGAACTACTTGGCATTTGATTCATGAGCATGCCTTAACACCAACCTTTCAGTTATCTATTAAAGCAACTAATCATTCCTAGGGCGATCAAGCCTAAGAAAGCATTAAGCATGGAATCAAACACTCATAAAGAAAAAGGAAACTGCATTATAATCAAGTCATGTTACAATCAAGTTCAGAAGAGCAGTCATCTAACCCCAACAAAGGGGAGTTTAGCTACACATAATTGAAGATAGAATAAAAGAAAGAGTTACAGAGATGAACAAAGGAGAGAGCTCCATAGAATGTTGCACAGCAGCCACAGCAGCAAAGGTCTTATTTTTAGGTTTTTCTGGATCCCTCTTCTGTTCTGCCCAGAGGTTCTTTTATAACTCGTGGCCCGTCACGGCCGTGACAGCCATCACGGCCAGGCCGTGACGGGTTCTGTCTCTTGCAGTTCTGGCAAAATCACTCTCTCGCGTGGCGAGCCTTTCTTCGCGATGCGAGCCAACTTTTTCATGCCCGTGATCTCCATCACGGCCAAGCCGTGATGGATTCTGACTTGTGGTGGTTTTTGGGTCACGGCCGTGATGTACATCACGGCTAGGCCGTGATCGATTCTGACTTTTGGAGGTCTGGCACAATCAGTCTCTCGCGTGGCGAGCTAACATTCGCGTCGCGTGCCATTTTTTCACGCCCATGATCTCCATCACGGCCAAGCCGTGATCGATTCTGACTTTTGGTGGTTTTGGGTCACGGTCGTGATAGCCATCACGGCCAGGCCGTGACAGCTTCTGACTTTTGGCCCCCTTTTTCTTCAGTTTTCAGGCCTTCTCTTCATCTCAGCTTCCTCATGGCTAAATCTTGGGCATTTAATCATAAATCCCTGCAAAACAACACACAATACCACCTTATCCGTTCCAAAGGAAAAACTAAACAAAATCCAACTAAAATGGCCTAACTATATGCAAATGCATGCAGAAATGTACATGGAAAATGAGGTGAAATCACACTTATCAGTACGCCACTAGCGATGGTGGCGGTGTCAACCTCGGCAACACTCAACAAACAGAAAACCAAAAATCAAATCATTTTCATATTAGACAATATAGAAAAACCTACGAGCCTGTTTACTTTGAACATTTCCTACCATTTCTTATTTTCATATACGAAAACCTAAGAGGTATATTTTCAACCTAAAGTCATATCAAGCTACAAAGTTGAACACTAACTCCCTCGCCAATTCGACTACTGCACCTTACAAATGAAAATTACCAAACCTGATCCAAACAACTACCCACCCTACAACATTACCAAACCTAACAATCTGTTTGAAAATAGAAATAGCAAACTTTTAGATATATTAACCAAACATATTTTCATTAAAAATAGAAATAAGAAAAAAAATTAGTTGCCAGAAATGAAAATTGAAAATGAAAATATGAAATGTTTTCACAAATCAAACAGACCCTATAGCATAAACCAAAAAAAAAAATCAAAACAAAGCATAAAAAAATAAAAATCAATGAGGAGGAGGTAGAGAGGAAGAGAGTTGGATGTGGCTCATATGGGTGGTGCAGGTGGCAGAACCGACGAGGGAGTGGAGCTGTAGGGGGCGACGCACGATGGTCCGAGTCGGTCTGGTGGAGGCAGAACCGCGAAGATGAGGGTCGTTCGCGCACTATAGGAGGAACAGAGACAGTGAGGGAAGAGGGAAGGTGGTGGTGGGGGGCGCTGGTGGTGGGTGACCGGCGGCGGTAGAGACAACATAGAGAGGATGGAGGGTTTTCGCGGTGGTGGGGAGGCGTGAAGAGAGAGCGGGGAGGGAGGGAGGCCGAGCAGGAAGAAGAAAGGTGGTGGGGGCGATGGTGCTTGGTCCCAGAAGGTGGGGCGATGGTGGCAGAGAGATAGAAAGAAGACAGATCGAGAGAGAAGTGGAAAGGAAAACTGTGGGGGGAAAGGGTTTTCGAGTGGGGTTATTAAGGAGTTTCCGACGGATTTTACGTCGGTAATTGAAAAAATTAATTACCGACGGAAATTTCCATCGCTAATTGTCCAATAATTTCCGACGGACAACCCGTCGGTGAGTATAGTCACATTTACCGATGGAAGTTTCCGTCGGTACACACTGGCACCAATTTTTTTTATTCCCGCCAGTTTTTCCGACTGACTTACCGACGGAAGAACACTCGGTAAAGTTACGGACGGAGTTCCCGTAAAAAATTTTGACAACTTTTGGTATTCTACATTACCGACGGCAATGTTCGTCGGTAATCTCTTAATTTCCATCGGAACCCGTGGCCGTCGGTAAGTTTCCGTCGGTAATTCAACATTGTCTTGTAGTGATGCTCATGCATAGTACGAGAACCATCAAACTTCATGGTGGTTAAAGTACTCATTAATGTCCCAGCAAGAGACTTGTCAACAGTTTGGGAGCGCTTTTCCACATTCTTCATAAATTGTTGTGCACTTTCAGTTTTAGGAAGAGCAGACTTAATGTTAC
This sequence comes from Sophora flavescens, assembly GCA_030762895.1. NCBI lineage: Eukaryota > Viridiplantae > Streptophyta > Magnoliopsida > Fabales > Fabaceae > Sophora > Sophora flavescens. Next base: position 59,209,173 of record CM061069.1, read on the forward strand.
TTGCTATGCTCATACGCATAAACACCAAGCTTATTCTGTTTGACCTTTACCAGGCCTTATAATGAGCCTTCTATTCATTGCTACTAGCATCAGTAATAGCAGCAAGCTTCTCAACTTAAAGAGTCAAATCAAGATCCATTACACCAAGGTGAAACTGGATTTGTTCACTCCATTCAGAGAAGTTCAGCCCATTAAATATTGGAACAGACGTAGCATGCAAATGTAAAGACATAGGAACTGATACTGCAATTAACACATGCTTGACGTTAATGCTTTGAGTCATAAAATAACATACAATCAAATTCAGACAATAAACCATTAAACATTCAATGCACATCAATGTTCTCCTTTGGGTGATACATCAATGCACAACAAACATAATGATGTCAACACAATCAATATTATTAGGCAATGAAATATACACTAACTAGAAATATTTACTATCTTTGGACATATAAATAAAATTAATAGTGCACTCACATCACCAACAATCATGTCCATTAATTATAGGAACAGCTAATCAACCTTTGGGTGATCCATAAATACTTTATAACAACGAACTTCAAGTTACCCATAAACCAGCAATCATGTCATTTATAGCACCACATTATATGGATAATTGAAATAAATCATCATTCATTCGGAATTAAATAAACTTTCAGATTTGACCACTTTAATGATTAACAAATCTATCATACACTTAATCCTAAAATATACTTACTTCATAAATAATCACATATATATTTAACAATTCAATATATATAAACTGTGATTATAATAAATTGCCAATACATTCATTCAAATATCTTTCCTTCATTCCCATTCATAAAAAAATTCACGTACGGGAGGGCATTTAAAAGGCTTAACAATGGAAAGTAAAATGGAATAGGACAAAGCCATTTATTGATTCGTAAAACTGGTAACTTTCGAAAGATCATATATACTATATAGGGAAAGTTAGTTTCAAGTAATATTTGAAACTTGACGTACAGGGAAAGCCTCATTCCCAATCAAAATATCATCACGTACAGGAGCATTTTTTATCAAGATTCATAATATAATACCTGAACAGGGAGAACAAAATCCCGATTCCTCCGAAATCGAAATCCCATTTTCAAAAACTTGTTCATATATCGCAGTTGGATTTTACTTCTATGATGTTTGGGCGCGTAAAGGAAGGTGCCTTTGGCCTAATTTGAGTCGTTGGATCCAGATCCTTGTTGATCTATCCATTCATTTAATTTATTAATTATAATTTTTATTAAATCTATTTTTCTTTCGTATTCTTTACAATCGCAGTACTCACAGTGATATTCCATGTGTTTATTACATGTATCAGTGGCTTTATCTTTTAATTCCTGTACTAATTCTTTTAGTCTGTTTTGATTTGTTAGATCTATCATATTTAAATAGTAAACAAATTTTTCTATGTATCAGGTACTCATTATTAATTAGCTAGTACTTAGCTCTAATACCAGTTTAGTACCACTTTACTTTTCTCAGGTAGTGGTAGTAATTAGACATAATCTAGGTAATTATTTTTATGCATAATTTGGGTTACTAATAATTCATACCCATAGTCCATTATAGATTCATCTATTTCTATTATGTCTTTAATTAATTGATCTCGTTCTTCTTCACAAAATGCTAATTGTATTCTCTGTACTATTTGTTTTAAATAAAGTTCTTCCTGCCAGTATTGATGTTTTAATTTGTTAATTATTATTTGTTTACAATCTTTGGGTATTTTCATAATTAGAATACTTAATATTTCCTGATCCATCTAATCGTCTGATAAATCCCAATCTTCATATATGTCAGATAACGATAGTCTATCATATTCAAAGGCTAATCCTATTTCTTCCATATAGTTTCATTCTATATCTAACGAAATAGTTGTAAGATAGTAATCTTCTTGTCTAAATTGAGCCTTTATTTTTTCAATTATTAATTGCTTACAATCAGTAGGTAAATTCATAATTAATACACTCATTATTTCATTTTCCGTTTGATTATCAAACTCAGAATATATTTTCATTGTTTATTCGTTATCACCATCTTCGAAGAGTGGTGCAGTTAATCTAAAATAATTAGATGACGACTGTTGAATTGAAGTCATTTTTTCTATTTTTTATTTTTTCTAATATTTGTTTTTTATATTTTTCTCTTTTATTCCTTATATTAATAAGTTCTTTTTCTTTTTCTATAATATATTTTTCTATTTGTGCTTGATTTTTATTTTCTATATAAGGGGCTATAAATTCTTTTATATTCTTTTTATCTAGATTTATTTTATTCTGATATTTTTCATAAATATTTCTTAGATCCTTTCCCTTATTCATATTCTATTTCTTAAATATTGTGCTAAATTTCTTACTTGGTTTGACAGTTTGTTTATATTTTCATCTTCCTTATTTTCTATTTCAGGAAAAGTAATTGGTTTAGGGATTTGCCTAAAACTTAGTGATTTTGGATTTCTTATAGAAACTCCTAGTTCAGTTAATTCATTTCTTTTTTGATAGTAGATCTTTCCTATTTCTTCGAAAAGTCTTGGTATATCTATTCTATCATTGTTTCTAAATGTAATGCTATGATGTGAGTTTGTTAGTGCATAATTGACACAATAAGTAATTGAGAAAATCTTGTCTCCTGTTCTCATTAAATTATTTCTTAAAAATCTATGTTCCATAGTTAAAGATTGATCTAATCTTTGAGTATCTAATGATATTCCAATATTTGGGTGTATTTCGAATTTTAACTTAACATAAGCTAAGTTTTCTTCGATTACTCCTAATATTTTATCCTTAGGATCTGTTATTCTATCATCCATTAGAACTAATTCAATAGGTGAATCATTTCCTTCTTGAAAGGTTGCCTTAATTAAGACTTGTATTGCTCCTATATGAATGTAACCTATTTTCCTTCTATGTGATTCCCTTTTTAAATTTCTTTTTAACTCAATTAATTTCTTCTTATTCAATAATTGTATACAGGTGTTTCCCTGTGTTTCAGATATATCTATTGGTGTTTCATTAATTATCTTTCCATAGTATATTATATTTTCTTTCTGATTAAAGCGTTTCATTATGCCTCCTAATTTTTCATGTTTGCGTTTTTAGATAAATTCAAGTCTTCTTTCTGAATCTTTTGGAAAAGTTTTGGATCTATTAAAATACTTCCTTCATAGTTTCCGTCTTCTTCAGTAATTTGTAAATGTTCTACATTAGTATTATCAATTATTTCTTTTTCTAATTCAGACATAATCAACTTCTAGTATAAACTGAATAAAACTTAAATGGTTTATGAGTCATACCTGATCTGGTGTTTTGAAGTGATTCTGGGTTTTGGTCCACCGCAGCTTCCGTCTAAGTCAAGTTTGAATTTCAACAAGTAGTTGGAAGTAATGAAAGTAAAGTAGTAATGAAGTAGAGGAATATATGAAAGTAGTGTTTATTTATAGTCAGTAGTGAAAGTACATAGGATTGGGTGATTCCACACTCAAGGAATCGCTAAGCATAGCTTAGAACTTCTCAGAGAGAAGAAATGTGAGAATTGAAAAACCTTTTTCATTCTGCCTTCTCCTTTGCCATCGAGGGCTTATTTATACAATCAGAAGGGCTAAGTAATTTACAAAAGAGTCCCTACATTATTACAATCAATCAGACATTTCAATAATTCTTGATGACGTCATTGATTACGTCATCCCTCTATTATTGTTTGATGGCGTCAGTGCTTACGTCATTCTTCAATAATGGCTTCGTCTGAGTCTTTGTCATCTTACCGACAGTCTTTTTGCTTTACGCATCTTTCACATGCGTGATTGCCATTTTCCTTAATCATTGAGCACAACAAGTCAAGGACAGCTGGCTGGTAATTCATTGAAAGTCCTTGTAACGTGTAGAAGGGTAATTCAAAGTTTGTTAGTAGTGCTAGATCCCTTTCTCTAATCAATTTTCCACTAGTCTTGCTGAGTAGCAGAGTGTGTGGACCTTTGTACATGGCTTTAATAAAAGAGTCTTTTCCAATTATTTGACACTGAGTAAAGATACTTGCCAGTTGATTAGCTAGGATTGTGACAATCTTTTCGTCATCGTAAGTTTCTCCAGTAGGTTCGTCTCTCATAGAGAAAGTATTATTACTTACTCCAATGAAGATTAAATTCTTTGTGGGTTGTTTAGTTGCGAAGTCTGGGTAGGTTGAATAGAACTTCAAGAAGATAGTTCTATCTTTTGCAACATTTCTTTGATAGTTCTGGATGGCTTCTTTCAAATTATATGGAAATAATTTGATTTCTTCCAAGTCTTGACTGAGGTAGAGACATTCAATAAGTCCAAACTGGAACATATTAAATGTAATAATCGATGTTGCTCCGGGAGTAATTACGGCTTTAACACCGAAAATGTTTCGATTAACCATGTAAAAACAATTAATCTTTTCCTTTTCGGACCAGTTGGTTAGTCTTTTTAAGTTTTAATAAAATTTTTCTTTGGAAAACTGAACTTGTAGTTCATGATCTTTTCTTGAAGGGATTTGGTAGTCATCAATGGAGGAAGGAATTCTTCCAAGTATCCTTAATGAAGTTTTTTGAGCTGGTGGAGTCTTTATGGTTTCAGAGAAAGTCCTTGGGCCAAGATAAACTTCTTTCCCCTTGTCATGTTCTTTCTGGTAGTCTATCAAAGCTTTTTCAGCTTCTTCCTTGGTACGAAATCCTTTGTGAAGGATTCCGGCAATTCCGATGCAGTGAGGGGCTGCTTTGTGCCATTCATTATATACACCTGGCTGTGGTCCATTGAAGATAGTGTACCATCTTTCATTAGTGCTTTCTTGTACCTGTTGCTTTATATCTCTCATAGGATCTTCTTTGATAGATTCTCCTTTGGCTTGTAATTGAAACTCCAGTACTTCAATGTTTGCTTTGATCAAGTCTAGCTCCATTATCTTCTGTTTCTCGAGCATTCTTTGATATTGAATCTGCTTATTTATGTCTTCAGTTGTTGACTGCTCCATTCTCTTGATAGAATATCTGCAAGAACATTTTTGTCTCCCTTAATATGAGAGATTGAGTAATTGTATTCGGCAAGCTTCATTTGCCATCTAATCAATTGTCCTTGTTTGTAAGTTCCTTTAAGTTCTTAAAACCTGCAACATAAGTAGAGTCGGTTCGGACAATGAAGTCATTATCCAGTATATAAATTCGATGTTTTTCCAACATACGGATCAAAGCCAATGTCTCTTTTTCATGAGTGGGATAATTAATCTCACTATCTGAAAAAGTTCCTGACATATATCGGCACAGTAATTCATTTTTGTATCCAGGGGGTTTTGCTTTCATAACACCTCCCCAACAGTCATTTGAGGCATCAGTCTCAATAATTATTATATCGTCATCCGATGGATGATATAGCTCAGGAAGATCCCGGCATAAGTCTTTCATTTTTATAATTAGTCTATCATCTTCATCAGTCCATGTCCAAGGGACATCTTTCTTCAGCTTTTGTTGGAGTATTCTTCTTTCGGCTGCAAGATTCCTGATGAAACCTTCATTTGAAATATATGTTAATAGTCCAAGAAATCTTTGTAAATCCTTTTTGTCCTTTAATGTTGTTGGAAAATTTTGAAGTTTTTCTAATACATGTCGTTGCATTATTATTTTTCCTTTCTCAATTTCTAATCCTAAATAATTAATTCTATTTTGAGCTAGGACAGTTTTTTTCTTGCTTAAGACTATTCCATGTTCATAACATTTGTTAAGAACGAGTTCTATCTTTTTAAAGTGATCATCTAATCATTTATTTGAAAAGATTAATATGTCGTCAACATAAATAAGACAAAAGTCTTTAAATTCCTTAAGTATTGAATCTATTCTCCGCTGGAAGATTCCAGGTGATTGCTTTAATCCCATTGGGAGTACATTCCATTCATATTGACCTTGGGGACAACTGAATGTTGTTAGAGCCTTAGATTCTTCAGTCAATCTAATTTGGTAAAAACCTGATTTGCAATCAAAGGTGCTAAACCAATCCATATTTCTAATTCTTTCAATAATTAGATCCTTTCTTGGGAGGAAATAAGCATCTCCTTCCATGGCATCATTAATTTGCTTGTAATTAATTACCATCCTTCTTTTACCTCTTTTTATTTCATTATGATTTTCTACATAAAAGGCTGGTGCAGAGTGTTTACTATTTGAAGGTCTAATTAGTCCCTTCTTACACATTTCATCAATGTCCTTTTCAAATTCATCTCTATCTTGTTTTGTGTAGATCATTGGTTTACATTTCACCTCTTTTGTGGGGTCTTTTAATTTTAATTCAACTAATTCAGTATTTTTGTTAATTCTTGGGTCTAAAGGGTTTTCGCTACAAACATTTTCTAAAAGTTCTTCTATATGAGCTGGTATGATTCTATTTGGTTCTAAATTGACTAATATATGGCGAATTTTTGTGCAAATTAAGCTAATAATCTCACCACGTTTCAGCTGTTGAAACTTTGATGAATAAGTACATGAAGAAGAGTGGATAATTGGTATTTTAATAATTTCCCGTTTTTGTTTTTGATAAATATATGGGGTTTTCAAAGTAATATATGTTAGATATTGACAAAATGGTTGATACAATCTTAAGAAATTATTTCCAATAATTATATCCAATCCAGTTTCTTGTTTATATATTGTAGGTATTACAAATATTTTGTTTTGTATTATCAAAGTAATTCTTTTTGCTATCCAGTACAAAGAATGTATTGATCCATCAGCACTTTGTATTTTTAATGGTTTTTCCAATCTTTCCCAATTATCAAGCAGTGCTTCCGTTGTAAGGCATAGACTTGCTCCAGTATCTATATAGGCTTCTGTTACATTATTACTTTTTTCTATCACTATTTTTATATAAGTACTATTCGAATTCTCCTTCTTCTGAAGATAATTCATCTTCTGTATATTCATATATACTTATTTCGGAATTACTTAATTCTTCTTCTAATGGTTCAAGTTCATATATCTGGAAACTTCTTTTATTAATTTCGATTTTTCCTTAAAATCTTTATCCTTTCTTTGAGGGCATTCGTTGGCATAATGTCCTTCAATATTACATATCCAACAGACACATTTCTTTTTTCCCTTTGGGCAATATTTCCTAGGTGTTGATTTCTTTCTTCTAAAATATTTCTTTTTATTATTTTTGTAATAATTTTTCTTTCGTGAATAAGTCTTTCGCAAGTTTGGTCTTTTATGGTATTTTTTCTTTCTCTTTATTGTTTTATCACAACCATATTTCCCTGGATTTTCTATTTCTGGGATGTCACAGCAAATGACAGTACTTCCTCTATTCAATTGTCTTATTGTTTCTCTATTCAAGCATTGTTCCTTTAATTCTTGGTATAAAAGTTTAATAACTCCTCCTAGAGTATTTGCTGTTTCTTCAGGTTTCGATTCCCATAGTTTATTAATTTTTGAATTTAGTGGATAAGGTAATTTATCTATAAAGATATATTTATATATCCCCTTAGTTTCTTCGTCTAATTGATAATAGTATTTTTGATATTCGCAGATAAAACTTTCGATCTGGCACATATCGCATATTTGCATTCTATTAAGATGTGATTTGGCATTTTCAATTAGAGTTTGATTTGTCTTTTCTCTTTGTTCCATTAAATTATATCCTAAGAATTCTTGGTGTATTAACGTCATTATTAATTTAACATAGTCCGAGCTATTATCTACCATTCTTCCAAAGTTAATCCATTCTGCATCCTTAATACTTAGTAAGAATTTTTATACATTCCCTGTTGTTTTGAATGTCACAAAATTTTTGGTTTCTATAAAATTTAATTGTTTAAATATTTCATCAGTTAGGATCATTAGGATTATTTCGTTCGTCCATCTTAATAATACATCTTCTTTATTTCTAATACAGTCAAGGTCAAGTATATTTCCTGTATTATGGTACCGAGGTTTAAATTCCTCTTGAATCTTTGTCCATTTATTATTCTTTCTTGCAAATCCTTTATTGTACATGGTTTCTTCTTCATACTTATCCCAAGTTCCGTTGGGTGTATATTTATATTCTTCCCATTTTCTTTTAGGGCTTTTTCCACTATATTCTCCTCTTTCTATTTTTATATGGTTTTCTTCAGACTCTGAAGATAAGCTGTAATTTAAGATTATTTCCTCATTTTCTTTATCTTCCATATTTTTATCAATTTTTTCAATTTTGTGTATTTGATCCTTTTCTTCTTCAACTATTTTAAGTTGTTCTAATAATTGTTGAATTTCTTCTAAATCATTTGATTTTCTTAATGTTTCCATATATTCTTCTTTTATCCCCTCCATAAGGACACGGGTGTAGGTATCCATGAAGATTCTTGTTCTGGTTCTTGTTTAATCATTATTCCTTTTAATTTCTTGGATCCTAAAATTTCTTCCAATTCATGTTTTGTTATACATCTATTATTTTCTTCGTATTCCAAGAGATCTTCTAATTGTTCTAAAATAATTTTTATTCTAATAATATCTTCATTTTTATCTATTTCTTTTCCTTTGCTAATATTGTTTAAAGTTTCTTTAATATTTTCTATTTCATTTTTTCCTTTATATATTTTATTGTAAGTATAATTTGTAATTTTATCTGTATTTTCAATTAATTGAATAATATTTTTATTAATTTCTTTCATAATTCTTTCTAATTCTTTGAACCCTGATTCTATTTCTTTGGATAATCCTATTATCCTATACAATTTTCTAATTCTTGTTTTAATCGTTTTATTCTTTTTCTAACTAATTCTTGGTGGTAAATAATATATTCATTTGGTTCTAGTGTTTCTAATATTTCTAAGTATTTTCTTAATTCCTTAATGTTTTGTTTTAAGGTTATTATTATGTTCATTATTTTGGTGCGTTGGATGAATCCAATGGTTTAGATTTATTAAAGTCAGGTGACTTTAAATTATTAACGTTAGAGAATTCCATTCCATCGCAGTTCCAATCACGTATAGAGAACTTCCGAAAATATTTAAAAACGAAATCATCATAGACAAACTTTACATCTATGATTTGCAACGGAAATAACATAATTAAAATTCCTAATTTTTATAATTAGGGTTCATAAAATTGGGGAATTCAAAAATCATCAATGGATAATCATAAATTCCACAACAGAATGCTCTGATACCACATGTAAGTCATAGTTCTTCAATAATAAAAAACTATTAGATTCTCACATAAGAATAAATGATAGTGATACTTACCTTGATCCGTGATCAAGTTGCAAGATGAATCTCCTCCTTATCCCAATCTATCTCTTCCCTTAACTTCCTTCTCAGACCCTTTCTTGATGGTAATGGTTCAGAGAACTTTCTAGGGAAAGACAGAACACTTGGTGATCATAATGTATGTAACTTCCATCAAGTTACCACTATTACTATCTTAACTTCTCATATTAACCAATAGGTCCTTTTAGTTTCATTAATTTGTATATAGGCCCCAACATTATTTCACATGAGTCACACATAATAATAAATTATTATTTTCTAACATTCTCCCACTTGACTCATGTGACTTAATAATACATCAATCATGATGCGCATCAACGGACCTTACATACATTGGTTCCATCATTAGTCATAATCAAGAATACAAACTAATAAGAGTCATGACGGTTACAAGTTATTTAATCAACAAGTTTCCTTCCATGTACTACTATATTAGCCTTTCTCCTCAATATGATCTTAAAATGAGAAGTCCATAATGAGTTCAAACATAATGCCATTATCAATAACATAATATGTTTTCAACATCATCGTTTGCATGCATATCCATAAGTAGAAAACAGAAATTTCAGAAACTTATACATTAACAAGCTTAGAGTGTCAAACATACATCATTAATGAACGTAAAACATTACAATTTAACATTCACTAGCAGACATAAATGCCCATATTCTTAACATTCTCCTCTTCTTCCTATGCAATCAACAACTTGATAGTGGGCTCGTCTCCCTCCTAAATTAGAAGATGTAAGTGTTTATCAAGGTGTTGTCTAATATGTACCATCCACCAAAGTGGTGTACCACCCAAGTGGCATAATCTGGATAATCCAGATTGTCACTTGGGTTTTTAAATTTTTCTTGGTAAAAATATATTATTCTTGGTCAAAGTATGGGTGTGGGCTAAGGTGCACCTACCAAAAAGTGGTGCATAAGTGCACCTTAATACGAAGCAGTATCTTAACCATTCATTAAGCCATATCTCATAGATTGATTTTTCGACATTGAATTTGAACATAATAGGTCAAGGGGGTTGCAACTCTACCCTTTCCAATTATCCAACCATCCTCGTCAAGTCATCCAGAATCCCCACTTCAACAAGTTTCAAACTTTTGAATTTCCAAAAAAAAAAATTATTGACACTTTATGAATTAAATTAAATTTTATTAACTTAAAAATTAAAAAATCTGAATCCCCTTATTCATTCCTCACCCCATGATCTGTTGTTCTTCATCTCTCCAGACTCTGAATCCCTTTCAAGCAAACCATGTTCTTCCAGATCGACTCCATAACCTCCTCCGGCACGCGCTCATGTCCCTTGCATCTGCATCTGAAGAACGGAATCCAGTTGAGCCTGCGGCGGTGGATGACGGCGAAGAGGGAATCATAATCGAAGGCATTGACGAGGGCGAGGTGGGCGCATTGGGCGTTGGTGATGGCATTGGCGGCGGCGAACTCACCGCAGAACCAGGCGAGGATGGTCAGAACCACCGCCAGAGTGCAAGTGTGTGGGTTGCCGAAACTAACAATGGTGGAACCCTTCGGAGGTTGGACTTCTTTTCTTCTTCTTCTTCCACATAGTTTCTTTCTATCTCTTCTTCTTCTTCTTCTTCTTCTTCTTCTTCTTCTTCTTCTTCTTCTTCTTCTTCAAGAACCCAAACAAACACCGAAGCTCTTGTTCTTCTTTGAGATCGTTCGTCGTCCAGCTCTGGCGTCGGAAGGCCACGAGCTTCCCCCCTTGTTCGTTGCACGCTGATCTTTAGAATCAACCAGAATCAACCTCTCCTCGAAATCCCCAAATCCCGAAATCAACAAAAATAACGAAGTAAATTCCAAGAATTGTAGCTCAAGTGAAACAATGTAAATCAAATTCAGGAAAAAAAAAGAAAAAAAAAGATGCTTTTGATGCACTGTTGAGTGTTGTTAAGCTTGGAGAGCTTGTCTGCAAGAATTTGGTCGCTGTAATTTGAATGGTCTAACTTTAAGGTGTACCCATACATTACTTTTAGGAGGATGCACAATAGAATTCAGCATTGAAAAGTCCAAATTACCCAAGTGGCAATCTGAACCAATCAAATTGAACCACTTGGGTGGTGCACCACTGCACCATTTTGGTAGGTGGTGCACCATAGCCTTCATCGTTTATCAAGGCATTAGCACGTCAGGCTATAGTTTTGTTCGCACTCAAATCAAAGAACCTTCCTTCTACATTCCATAATTTATGATAGGACAAGTTCCTCATCCCTTCTCGTGGCTGGGAACTAGGGTGTTGAGCATTCCTGTTCGATTTTGTGGTACTCCTCTCCCCACCCGTCGAACCTACTGAGGATTGCGACAACTGTTTCGAACCATTCACCCTGTAAGGACGCTCGATGATGTAGAATGATAGTGTCGCTGTTTGATCAATCACGCGATGGATATTAATCGATGGCAGTTAGGGGGTTCGAATGTCAGAAACTCGACCCTCGTCTCCTTCATCCCTCCTAAAAGAAAACCCATATATTGCTCCTCAGAAATTTGTGCCACTTGTGCCATTAAAATTTCAAAAGGTTTGACATACTCATCCACAATGCACATCGGTGGAGTAGCTTAAGCTATGAAAATGGGTTGGCGTCATGGTGGTCATCGTAGTGGTCCATCAAAGATCTCTTGAGGGTGTCCCAGTATAACTATGGGTGTGAGTCTTTCAGGGTTTGGATACAATCCCAATTCATTCGCTCCATACTGATTTGTGCAAGTTGCACTCGCACCTTCGGCAGAGTCGCGTGCCCAAGAAAAGTTATATAACATTTGTATGAATGTTTGTGTTGTCAATAAGAAGCATAGTTTACATTTTGACGTGGTAGATAACATTATTCACTTCTATTGCTATTAGCTACATTTCAAAGATTATTATCATGTAATTTGTATGTCAAAAACTTTTACATCATTTTCACGCTACTTTATCAAAAAACAAAATAAAATATACATTTTGAAACATACTTTTTTCTCAAAAAAAATTATCCCAAACTATATATATATATATATATATAGAGAGAGAGAGAGGTTCCGTCTAAGTTACACCAGCATAAAACTGGTGTAACTGTGCTCCACTTTGACTAACCAACAGGTTGCATTTATTTTGACACATCAACACTTTGATGGTCAAAGGTATATGTTTTATATTGTGTATGTATTTCACGTAAATACCCTATTGTATTTGGAGATTTTTTTCTCTGTACATTGTTAAGAGAGATAAAGGAAACAGATCTAAGAAGACAAGCGAACGGACGGTGGAGTGGAGGTGCGGCTTCCGAAGCTCGACGGCGGAGTGGTGGTGCGGCTTGTGGAGCTCAACGGGACAGCAAGCGATTCTGGTTCAAGATGGCAGTGCGGCTTGCGAAGCTCGACGACACGACGATATGGCTTAAACGTACAGGAACGAGTCACTTCGGGAACGGCAACAGCGAGAGGAGGGACGATGGAATGAGGTCGGATCCGGGCCCTGGTCTGGTGGAGCAGTGCTGCACGGAGAAACGACGGAGGCGCTGCGCAAATGGGTAGGGTATTTGGTTGGGTTGTCCGTGGCAGTCATATTATTTGGTTGTAGGTCGGTGCAAAGATGGAGGGTGTGACACCCGGGGCCGACGAGGGCAGGGAGTGGTCGCCGGTACAAGAAGGCACGGACAAGGAGAGGCTCCTGGCAGGCTTTTAGGCGGAGGGACACATGAATGAACCGATTACACACCATAATGAGAGGGATCCTGAGACTGTGTAGGTATGGGACTATACAGTTGAGGATGGCTTATATGAATTGATTGGTACTACCTATACTAACAAGATGCATCTTCTTTTCGGTAGCCCATCACTTAATAACTTCACAGTTAAGCGTGCTTGACTTGGAACAATTCTGGGATGGGTGACCTCCTGAGAAGTTTTCCTAGGAAGCGTGTGAGTGAGGACAAATCACACTGAAAAGACCCGTGTTGGTTTGTGGGGACAGTGTCAACACATAAAGTAGCTAGGGATGTTACAGAGGGGATGAATCTGGAAGGGGGTTAGGGAAGGTGATTTTTTTTTTTTTACTTTTCTATAAGTACAAATACAGACTATCAGTATCTATTTTAAATACATTTAAAATAAGCTTTGACCGGTACAAAAAATACAGTAAAGGATTATCCACGGTGGCAAAACTATTGGTCCTCAACACTTGGTCAAATGGGTGCAAGGTTGCACCAGCTTTTTTGCTAGTGCACCATAGAAGGCACCTTGGTTGTTTTGATAACATGATCATCATTGTGTTTTGATGTGTTATTTCATATTTTTATGTTCATGTTATGCTTGATATGCTCTTGTCGATTCTTGGATGAATATGAGTAGGGATGGCAATTTTACTCGTACCCGCGGATAAAATCCGCAACGGGTACGGGGCGGGTAGCTAAACGGGTATCCACGGGTAAAATAAACGGGTAATTTCAATACCCGTTTGTAAACGGGGCGGGGACGAGTATCATACTATCCGTGCCCGCGGATACCCGCACCCGTTACCTAATTACTATAATACCCTAACTATATATATATCTACTAAATTGCTATAACCTAATTTCCCTTCCCATCACGGTTCACACAAACACAATCCCTACATGCGGCGCTGAGCCCCTTCTTTTCTTTCCTTCTTCTTCAGTCCACAGTCCCACACCAAACCTAGATCTGCTCTTCCTTCAACCCAGATCTGATTCATAATCACCTACCACCGCTACCACCAACCTAGATCTGAAGGAGGAAGAGATGGGGAAGACGACGCATAATCCAGGGAACGATGGCGAGATGGATGATGCATCTTGGATCGGGAGCTAGCACGGTGGTTATATGGGCGGATAATCGAGGAGATCCGAAGCTGAAGTGGGTGTGCGTGGTTGTGTGTTGAGCGGAGCTTGGCGGAGAAATCCGAGGCTGAAGAAGGTGAGCTCGTGCGTGGTGGTACGTGGGAGGATTCGCATGGCGGCATTTATTCTCTGAGGCGAGGCATGAACAATGGAACTGGAGTTAGCCGCGGCTTGCAGTGGGACGTCTGGACTCGCAGCAAAGGGGATGGAGCTTGAGAGTGTGGAGAAGGAGGAGGAGGGGAATTCAAATGTTTCCCCAGCACCCCAGAGTGTGGAGAAGGAGGAGGCAGTACTAAAGATGCGAACTTGAGAGTTTCCATTTATGCTCTTATCCGATGCTTCGCTTACCCAACATCATAACTACCCATGGATATCCGCGGATACCCGCGAATCCATTAAGAACCCGTCAAGCGGGTATCCGTGCGAGTACGAGTGGATTTTTTATCCAACGGGGCGGGTAGCAGGTAACAAGTATCCGTGCCCGCCCCGCCCCGTTGACATCCCTAAATATGAGATTATGTTGATGATGTTATTGGATGATTGGTTGAGATGAGGATGTTGTTGTTGTCGTTGAGTTTTATGATTTAGATATTAATTGGATAATTAGGCTTAAAAATGAGTTTAGATTAACTGATTAATGAACTCTAAAATTAGATTGAGAATCTGTGTTGAACTCTGCACAGAACGGTACTGTTGTGTATTGAGCACGGCTGTACTGAACAGGGAGCACGTCTGTGCTCCCAGTTTGAACTCTGGAAAATGGCTGCGCAATAAGCACGGCCGTGCAGCAGAGGAGCACAACCGTGGAGCTGAGCACGGCCGTGGCCGAAAGGAAGCATGACCGTGCTTCACTTATGTGACCAGCACGACCGTGCAGGGGACAAGCACGCCCGTGCTCCGCTAACAAACAGAGATGGAATTAAAGGTTTAAATAGGGGCTTTTAACCCCAATCTTCCCAATAACATGTTGATGACATAAATGACTCAATTTAGATAACTTGGTTAATGATTAACAAAGATGATTAAGAAGATGAGATGGTGAGATGTTGAGTTTGGTGTTTCTGCACCGTTGGGTTACCGCACGCCGTTAAGATTGACAACCTTGGTGCTTATTGGCCAAGGTGCCCTCGATGCTTATTAGTCAAGGTGTCATTGACGTTGTACCTTGGTAGCCGAGAGTTTGCTCCAAGGGGGCCTTAACCCGGTTGGGTCTAAGGTGTTGCGGTCGATTCCGCTAAAGTTTAAGGTGTTGTGGTTGATTCCGTTGAAGTCTTGGGTGCTTATAGGCCCAAGCAAAGGAGGTGGGGGTTGCCCGTTGTTTGTTGCATACTGCATGCATCATTGGAGATGTTGTTATTGATGGACGTTCGACATAGGGGAGGTCACCCGAGAGTATAGCGATCTAGTCATCCATGGTAGGTCACCCAAGGTTTGGTGACCGTGCGTCCCCGTGACGAGGCATTCACTGGTTTGATGCGTTGGCTATCCTAGGGGTAGATTCCCCGGTGTTGGTAGATTCCCAATGTGGATATTTAACTCTGAAGTCGTTCATCCTGAGTTAGTTTGGATCCACATGCATAATGGAGTAGCGGAGTAGTGTTGCATTGCACCGCATAGCATACTTGATATTGTTGATGTTGATGTATGTTATGATGGTGCCATGTTGTTTGTTTTGCCTTGCTTCCTATCTCCATGTCGTATATGTTTACATGATTCTTACTCCCCGTTCTTTGTTTGTTTGTTTGTTTTTGGCCTAACTGGCATCTTGTAAAGAATGGCGAGCATTCAGGAGAGGAGTGACTTTGAGGAGCCACCACTCATAGTTCAGACTTTTCCTTATGTTTTAGTTAGTTCAGTTGTATTCCAAGGATTTCAATCCAGAACGGTTATACCATCTCTGTTGTGACATCGGGTTGGGTTATGTTGTTTATCTTTTGATTTAGTTGTTTTGAACTTGTTTTATTTTCCGTGTTTTGAGAACTCGTTCATGTGGGACCTTTCTACCCATTGACAAATGTTTTATTTTATCCAGTAAATACATGTTTTGTTTTATATCTTTATCTTTAAATTGCTTTATAACATGCGGGGTAGCAGGGTGTCACACCTTTGACTGGTGTTCCTACTACTCGAGTTGTTGTTCCTCAAGTTATTGAACCGTATAATAATCAAGAAGAACAATGTAACGGCCTGATTTTAATTATGATGTTCAACCGGTTAAAATATGATTAATTATATTTTAATCTGAGAGTTAAAAAGTATTTTTGAATAAAACAAAATCATATTCATAGTCTACTTTATGGTAGAGGGTTGCGGTAAAATTTTCAGTTGAAAATTCAGACGAAAGCCGATTTGCGTTTTCACTATCGGTACAAGTTTACTGAGCAGAAAACCTAATTTTGAACCGTGAACGAAATGGCTAGTGTTTTTGTGATGTTTTGTTTGATATTGGAAATTTTCGAAAATTCGAGTTCGAAAATAAAATATAATATTTATTCCGGGTGAAATACGATCGGAAACTTGAACCGGTTACGTAGTGGAGCAGAGTAGGGAGCACAAAAGTGATGAGGTGACATGTGAGAGTGAGGTGACTTACTAGGGGGATGGCCTAAGCCACATCCTAAAAAGTGGTCATGATAACACTTTTTGAATTATAACATATTATATTCTAAAAACCTATTTTTCTCTTTCCTCTTCAACCAAACAAGTCTTAAAGACAAAACTTGCTCTCCAAGCTTATCCTCTCTCCAAAATTTCGTGCTCCCCTCTCCCTCCTCTATATAATCATCACTCATTTCATTCTTTCATTTTCTTCCTCCATCTTCATACTTCTTCAACTTCTTTCATTTCTTCTTTTTTCAAACACTTAAAGCTTCCATTTTTATTAGTCTTTTCCACTTGAGTTCTTCATTAAAGTTCTTCCTTATACTAAGGGTAATGCTCTGATATGAATCTTTTTGCAAGTTTCATCTTTTATTTCTTAGTTTGCTTTGTGTGTTCTTTATATGCTTTAAACTTCTAAAATCTCTCTAAAATGGTAGAAAACTCCTTTTGAGTTGGAACCACTTTCTATAGTCTTGTATTAACTTATATTTTCACATACTAAGAGGTTATGTAAAACAAAAATCTATACCTATCTCTTCCAATGAAGGCCGAATGCTTGCATTTGTGACCTAGGAAGTTTTTGTTTCAAATTTTGGAATATGATCATGTGATTGAGTTTCTAACTATCCATTGATCTTAAGTCTATAAATCTTGGAAGTTTTGATAGCTTGTTCCTATGATGGCTGAAAATATGAATAAGTAAGCCTAGGATACTATGTTTCAACTTTCCAAGTATGATCATGGATTTAGAACTTTTAATACCTTGTGATTCTAAACCTAAGAGTTATTGTTAAACAAAGAATATTTTTTCTCATCATCCTATGATGGCCGAAACTTAGTGTTTAGGTACTAGGATGTTTGAGTTTTTATTTTTCCAAAATGATCATGGACTTAAGCTCCATAAGATATTTGGATGTTAAGTCTAAGAGATTGGAAAGTTTAAGGATTTCTAACTTGTTTATTCTATGTTATTAAAGCTAGGATGTATTACTTTCATTTTTCCAAGATGATCATGGACTTGAGCTCCGTAAGATATTTGGATGCTAAGTCTAAGATATTGGAATGTTTAAATTTCCGTTGTTTTCCAAAATGATCATGGATTTGAGCTCCATAAGATATTTGGATGCTAAGTCTAAGAGATTGGAAAGTTTAAAGATTTCTAACCTATAAATCCTATAAAGGTCGGACCTAGAAGGTTATGGACCTAGGATACTTTGTTCTTATTTTTCCAAAATGATCATGGTTTTGAGCTCCTTAATACATATGGATGCTAAACCTAAGAGATTGGAAAGTTTAGTGAATGCTAGCCTATTTTACTAGCCTTGGCCGAATACCCTAAGTTTATAACTTAGTGGATTTTAATTCAACTTTTTTAAGTGATCATTGTTTATGAACTCCTAACACTTAAGGATCATAAATCCATGAGTTGTATAATTTTCGGGAATCTCTAACCCTAAGAACTAGTCTTGACCGAACCTATACCTTGTGGTTTAGTGTTCTTGTTTGATTTTAACTTGTGATTTTGTGTTCATAACCTTAGACTTCCATCGCGGAGAAAACGAGGACGTTCGTGGTATACCTCTTCAAGCATCTAATCTCCTTACCTTCACAGAAGGTGGAGTTAGTACTTTGTGGTGTGACAACGAGGAGCTTCGAATTCGGGAGTCCGATGATAACCCAGGTGGGGGAAATAACCAACCTATCGTCGGAATGGATAAGTAGTAGATTATATAATAATTGTGTAGGGCGACCTAAACCCTACTAGTAGTCGAGTAATCGACAAGACCAAAATCACATTGGAAACCTTTTCTAAAAAACCAATGGCGAATCGAGATTGTAGGTTTATTGACATTAGGTTGATCTTTATATTGTTGATGGTTGATTTGCTTTTATTACCTTTATTGAATTGATTTTGTGCTATGTTGGTAATATGAGAATATTTTGATTGATATTGTGTTATGCATGATCTGCCTGATTTTTATTATTATGCTTAGTGGATTTTAAGCAAAGATATATATGTTGTCTAAGAGATGATTGTTTTGGGTGTGAGGATAATGATGATTTAGAAGTGCCTAACTTAGATGAGGAATGTTAAAGAGGTGTTATGGCATAGAATATGTGTCAAGTTCTAATGGAAGGTTAAGGCACTAAGATGTTGTTAAAACGAGTTGGTGAGATTCAAGTATAGGTATTGTTGTCCACAACCATGTATTGGTAATATAATACGCAAGGACAAAAGTGTATTGGTAATATAATACACAAAAACAAAAATGTATTGGTAATATAATATACGTAAAACACTTCTGTGTATTGGTAATATAATACATTGTGTATTGGTAATATAATACACGTAAAACATTTGTGTATTGGTAATATAATACACCGTGTATTGGTAATATAATACACGTAAAACACTTCTGTATATTGGTAATATAATACACGTAAAATCAAGAGTTCTCTCAAGACCACTTCCACCTTAGGAAATGGGGGTGGAACACCTTAACGTGAATGGAGGTGGAACACCTTAATGCGAATGGAGGTGTGCACTAGGTGGAACATCCTAACGGGAATGAGGGTGTGCCCCAATGCAAATGAGGGATGGTGACAGGAGTGGTAGTGGCCAAGATAACGTAAAGACATGGTGACAGGATTAGAGAGGTTACGTGTTAGATTGCCTGAGAATAAGGGTAGAGGATGATATATATTGACCTGAGGATGATTCGTTAGTTATGTGTGTTAATTGTCTATGACAATTACTGTATAATTTGCTATGATTCTTTTCCGCTTTTTGATGATAGAACTGTTTCTTATCCCCTATGTTTCTGTATTTTTGTGGGTTACTTTGGTTTACGTTAGAAGACCCGATGGAGGGTTACGTTGCTGAGGAGCTGGACTAACTCGTGATGAAACGGAGATTGCTGAGGAGTTGGATGGAACTCCTTACGAACCAGACGCTGGGGGTCGAACTGTGATTCATGGCGATTAGAGTCTAGACATTATGGCCAATGTGTCTAAGGAGTATTTTTATATTTCCGCTAAGTACATCTGTTATTAATTTTATGCCTGTGAGGGATCCTACTGAGAGGATACCCTCAACAGTGTTTTGGTATTGTAATGAACAATTAGGTGTGTATTTACATATGTTAAAGTTGATGTGTTTTTAAATTTGCAGAAGTTATATGATAATTAAATAATTTTTAATTTTTACATATTTTCACGATAAGCGTACGGTTAAGAATTGATTTAAGAAGATAATTAATCTAATAAAACACTGGGGCACAACGGGGTGTGTAAAACAACAAATTAGTGTTCCTGAGGTTAATACTGAACCTATAGTAGAACACCCACAAGAAATAGCATTAAGAAGATCCCAAAGAGAAAGGAGATCATCTATTCCGAATGCTTATGTGGTGTATCTACAAGAGTCAGAAAATGACTTAGGAATTGATGATGATCAAGTTTCATTTTCACAAGCCATGATTGGTGATAATGCTAAAAATGGTTAGGTGCTATGAAAGATGAGCTTAAATCCATGGAACAGAATGATGTTTGGGACCTTGTGGAATTGCCTGAAAGTTGCAAGAGAGTTAGGTGTAAATGGGTCTTTAAGACTAAGTGTGACTCTCATGGCAACCTTGAACATTACAAGGCCAGACTTGTTGCTAAGGGTTTTACTCAGAAAGATGGCATTGATTACAAGGAACCTTTTCACCAGTTTCTAAGAAAGATTCTTTCAGAATTATCATGGAATTGGTAGCTCATTATGATTTATAGTTACATCAAATGGATGTGAAAACTGCCTTTCTAAATGGGAATTTAGAAGAAGATGTTTATATGAATCAACCAATGGGATTCAAAGAGAAAGGAAACTAACACATGGTATGTAAACTTAAGAGATCAATATACGGACTTAAACAAGCTTCCCGACAATGGTATCTCAAGTTCAATGATACTGTTGTTTCCTTTGGATTTAAGGAAAATACTGTTGATCGGTGTATATATCTGAAGGTCAGTAGGAGTAAGTTCATATTTCTGATTCTGTATGTTGATGATATCTTGCTTGCAACTAATTATCTTGGTCTATTACGTGAGACTAAGAATTTTCTATCTAACAACTTTGAAATGAAGGATATGGGTGAGGCAAGCTATGTGATTTGAATATAAATATTCCGGGATAGATCACTTGGATTGTTGGGTTTGTCTCAGAAAGCATATATTAATAAAGATCTAGAGAGATTTAGGATGGGCAAGTGCTCAGCATCTCCCGTTCCAATTCAGAAAGGAGACAATTTTAGTCTCATGCAATGTCCAAAGAATGATTTGGAACGAAAATAGATGGAAAATATTCCTTATGCATCTGTTGTTGGGAGTTTGATGTATGCTCCGACATGTACGAGACCAGATATAGGTTTTGCATTTGGAAAGTTGGGTAGATACCAGAGTAATCCAGGATTGGATCACTGGAAAGCTGCAAATAAAGTTCTAAGATACTTGCAAGGAACGAATGATTACATGCTTACTTATAGGAGATCTGATCACCTTGAGGTGATTGGATAGTCAGATTCAGACTTTGCTGGTTGTGTGGATACAAGAAAGTCCACCTTTGGCTATGTATATCTTTTAGCCGGAGGAGCAATATCATGGAAGAGTGCGAAGCAGTCTGTCATTGCTGCATCCACTATGGAAGCTGAATTTGTGGCATGCTTTGAGGCCATGATTCAGGTGAATTGGCTGCGGAACTTTATTTCAGGACTTGGAATAATGGACAGTATTTCCAGGCAGCTGAAAATTTATTGTGATGATTCTGCAGCTGTCTTCTTTTCTAAAATCGACAGGTACTCTAAGGGTGCTAAGCATATGGAAATAAAGTACTTTACCGTTAAAGAAGAAGTTCAGAAACATAGAGTGTCAATTAATCATATTAGCGCCGAACTTATGATTGCTGACCCTTTAACAAAAGGATTACCGCCCAAAATGTTTGTTGGTCATGTTAAGAATATGGGCATTATGTCTGCTAGCGAATGTTAAATTGTAATGTTTTAAGTTCATTATTGATGTATGTTTGACACTCTAAGCTTGTTAATGTATAAGTTTCTAAAATTTCTGTTTTCTGCTTATGGATATGCATGCAAATGATGATGTTGAAAACATATTATGTTATTGATAATGACATTATGTTTGAACCCATTATGGACTTCTCATTTTAAGATCATATTGAGGTGAAAGGCTAATATAGTAGTACATGGAAGGAAACTTGTTGATTAAATAACATGTAACCCTCATTACTCTTATTAGTTTGTATTCTTGATTATGACTAATGATGCAACCAATGTATGTAAGGTCCGTTGATGCGTATCATGACTGATGTATTATTAAGTCACATGAGTCAAGTGGGAGAATGTTAGAAAATAATAATTTATTATTATGGTGACTCATGTGAAATAATGTTTGGGCCTATATACAAATTAATGAAACTAAAGGGACCTATTGATTAATATGATAAGTTAAGAAAGTAATTATAAATAGTAGTAACTTGATAGAAGTTACACACATTATGACCACCGAGGTTTCTGTCTCTCCCTAGAAAATTCTCTGAACCATTGCCATCAAGAAAGGGTGTGAGAAGGAAGTTAATGGAAGAGATAGATTGGGATAAGGAGGAGATTCATCTTGCAACTTGATCATGGATCAAGGTAAGTACCACTATCATTTATTCTTATGTGAGAATCATAGATTCTAAGATCCTTCTGATAGTTTTCTATTATTGAACCCTAAAGTACTATGACTTACAGAGAATGCCGAAGCAGAGATGATATGCCAGGTTTTAGATTATGGAGTTGATCATCAAGAATTACCCCATTCCAAAACCATAAAGTTTGAAGGTCTGCTGGGAGGGTTTCCTATCCGTCTATAGTAGATAGTGGTGCTTGACACAATTTTATTACCTGAGTTCATTGGGGTTAACAGTGTCACACACCAAGGATTTTGGGGTGAAAATGGGGAATGGAAGTTGGTGCACTTCCCAGGGACGATGCAAGGGACTAGAGGTGGAGATAGGTAGGTACCGCATGACAGTGGATGCATATGTGCTAGACTTGAGTGATATTGATTTTATATTAGGAGTGAAATGACTGGAACATAGTTACTAGGTTCACTCCCCTCCCTTAAGAACAACGAATTGGTTCGTTCGTTCCAGATCACGGTTCATTTACGTCTTGGTTCGCGGTGGTGCGCAAACTGGGACATTCTAATCATCGAACCGTAAAAGAAGAAGAAACACAAGTTTAAAGGTGTGGTGGTGGAAGAAGGTGGAATGCATATTAGAGATCGTAAACCTTAAGCTCTTGTCATGGTTGCTTGTATTCAAATTGTAGAGTGTTATATTTTTGAAGAAGATGAACCAGCAAAGAAGACGAAGTACTCTGTGGATTTTCGGGTATTTTTGGATTGGTGGAAGATGATGGAATGAAATGTAACGGAACATGATGGAATGGAGTGGGGCGGAATGGAATAAAAATTCTATTCCATTGTTTGGATATTCCTTTGGATAGTGGATGAAACAGAATGTGTTATAATTTTTTTATTCCTTTACTACTCTTATTTTGAAAATACTAATATTTTATTTATTATAACTTATATAGATAATTATTTACTAACATTCTTTTTTTTTTATTAAATTATTTACTAACATTCTAACAATGATGAAAAAAAACTACTGAAATTCCAAAATAGAAAAAAGTTAGCCATTTCTATCCCTCACCTTGAATTAAATATTATAATAACAAATGTGTTGCACATTAAATTAAATTAAATTAAATAATTACAAATAAGATTATAATACTACATGAGCAACATAAAAAAAAATGCCAATGACACGACACACGAGTAGAAAAGAAAAAGACATACAGTGGTTAGCGACTCTTATAATTCTTGAAAATAAAGAAATTAATTTAAAATAAAAGAAAGATATGTTTATAGAATTTTGTTTGCATGAGCAAAGTTGCAGCAAAGATGACGACTGCAAGTCTGCAACAAATCCGGTGAGGTATGGTAGTGCTTCAGATGGCGGACCAGAGATGGATGAGAGAGTGGTAATAGGAGGTAGCAGTTGATAATTAATCGGAAAGTAAACAATAAGGCGTGATGAAGGAGCAATACTAGTGTGGGGACATAATAATAACTTTTTAATTTTATAAAGCTTTGATTCTTGGTTCTATTCCACCCAATTTGAGAGAGAAGAAAAGTGAAGGTATATAGTGGAATAGGATGGAATGAGTTCCATTGCTTTTCATTCAATTCCATCCTCTTTTGTCCAAATCAAATGATGGAGTATTACACCATTTATTTCCATTCCCCTCCATTCCATCCCCTTCCATCAATCCAAACACACCATTCGATAAAATGAAAGGGTTGTTACTAAGACATTGGGTTCTCTTTTTCAACTGGATTTTTATTAAGAATAAAAACAATAAATCTCTCTTTTCTTTTTCAAGGTAACTTTTGATATAAATAATAATAATAATTTGATTCATTTATTAGGTAGGTAAAAACTATTTATTATTACTACTAAAAAACACAAATATTGAAAATTTTTAAATATAAGTTATGATTTCTTTAAAATAATTTAAATAAATATTAAAGATATATTTATGTACATCACTTATTGATTAAAGGTTTAATAAATAAAATTGTTTTTTTATTAGATAACAAAATAAAGTGGAGAAAAATTATGAAATTATGTTATACAATCGAATATATGAACTGATAATATAAAGAACGAACGGAATAATAAATTTAAGTGTATCACGTCCTCAAACATACCAACTAAGTATACCCCTCAAGTATCAACCGAAGTGTATCGCATTCCTGGTAACTGTGGACTGGAAACCTTTGGCAAAACTACAGTTGATTGGAAAAGGAAGATCGTAAGCTTTGAAAAGGCCAGCAAAACCATGACTCTTAAGGGTTATTGCATTGGGAACAACCAACGTGTAATAGTATTGCAGGGAATTCTTCAGAAAGTGGAAGCCATTCGAGAAGAAGCATACATGATCAAAGGGCAGTTTCCTTGTCTTTGCCTTGAGGACAAGGCAATTAATACAGGAGATGGTATTGATAGGAATTCAACAATTCCCAGACCCATTTAGTGTTACACTTGAAGGCCCAAGACCACAACGAAAACCTCCTTGACCCTATGGCACAAACAAGAATGGCACATTATAGGAAATAATAATTAACACTATGAAGAAACAATAGTTAGTTACATAGCCAGAAAGTGAAGAGGAGTTTGTTATATATAGGAGGAAGGGTCTAAGTTCCGAACAAAACATCCTATGAACCTGAAAATCAGAAATAAACTAAATAAATTGGTTTTTTTATTATTTTTTGTGTTTGGGCTCGAATCAAAAGGAATCGAACCAAACCTGATGTTGATTGGTTCGGTTCTCGGGTTCAAAGATTCTGGAACTGGACCAATTACTATATTTGAATATTTACATATATATTTAATATTTATAATATATTAATATTTATATATTTTTTAATAGTTTAATAGTTTAATATTTATTATATTTTTTATATATAATTTAATATATATATATATATATATATATTTAAAATTAATAATTTTTGAATCGGAACCGAATCAACCCGTTCTTGAATGGTTTAGTTCTGTAAAGATAACAGCCTATTATCTACATTGTTAATAATTAGTTAGCCTGTTAAGATATAATTAGTGATTATGTTAGTTATAATAGGATAGGGGGTTGGGTTAAGATATACCACCCATATTTTGCACCACCCACTACACCACCCATATGTGGCAAATTTTGGACCAATCAAATTATCACATGTGTGTGGTCAAAATTTCAAACTTTCTAGTTGTATTTCTACTGTAGTCAAATATATTAATACAATATATTGTAGTATAGTATATGTACTCTTTGTATTCGCAAATTTAACACATATTAAAATAATGTTTTTTGATTAAAAAATTTGATTATATTAAAAAATAATATTTTAATATGAATTAAAATAATGTTCATTGTCAATAATATTTTGCAATATAATCAGTTTTTTTAATCAAAAAACATTATTTTAATATGGATTAAATTTGCGAATATAAAGAGTAGATATACTATACTACAATATACTGTATTCATATAGTTTGACTATAATATAATACAACTAGAAAAATTGAAATTTTGACCAACCTATATGGCAATTTGATTGACCCAAAATTTGCCACATGAATAATATAGTGGATGGTGTAAAATATGGGTGGTACACCATAGCCACGCACCGGAATAGGTTAATAGCTTGAGTTTATCTCTATGATAACTCTACAGCAATATATACTCTTGTATCCTGATTCATTGAGTTCAATACATTGAAGCATATTCGATAAATCCTCTCCTCTCTTTTACTCATACCCTAAAGATCTTATCTTGTGCTTGGATACCTTTATGGTATCAGAGCTTCAACTCAAAATGAGTGAAGCTCCTGGGTCAAAATTTGTGGCATAAACTTTTGCCAATCCAGTATACATCAAAATCAATGAGGATAATTTCCTCACATGGAAACAGCAGGCAGTTTTCACTATCAAAGGATTCAAATTGCTGAAGCACATCGAAGAGAATGGAGGAAAGCCTGAGCAGTACCTGCCAGATGTAGATCGCACCAAAGGGAATGTTAACAATGAGTACAGCAACTGGGAACAACAAGATCAACTATTAGCTTCATGGCTTCTTGCATCAATGTCCGAAAACTTGTATACCAGAATGGTGGGGTGTGAATTTTCTTTCCAAATCTGGAAGAAATTGGAAGTCTTCTTTGCATCTCAGATAAGGGAAAAAGTCAATCAACTCAAGATTCAGCTCAAGAATGCCAAGAAATCAGGAGGTGTCAATGATTTTCTTCACTCAATCAAGAAAATTGTTGATACCCTTGCAGCTGTAGGGTCTCCTGTAAGCACAGAAGATCATATAGAGGCAATCCTAAATGGTTTATCCTCAGAATATGACTCTTTTGTCACTGCAGTTCTTTCAAGAACGGAACCCTACACTGTGGAAGAAATAGAGTCTTTACTCATGTCTCAAGAGGTTCAAATAGAGAGATACAAACAGCAAGAATCAAATGTGGGCAGAGGAAGAGGGAGATCCAACAACCGAGGATGAAGATTTCAGTGTGGAAATCAAAGAGGCAGAGGAAGGTATATGAATCGAGGAGGAAGAGGAAGACAAGATGATCAAGGTGGAAATAAACCAAAATGCCAAGTCTGCCGCAAATATGGGCATATAGCCTTGCATTGTTATCACAGGTTTAATCACACACTGTTCCAGAAAAAGACTTTAATAATACTCTTTTTTTTTTTTTTTTTCCTTGTACTATCTATTCACCATAGTGCTTAAAAAAATATTATTGAAAGTGAGAATACAAGCACTTTCTTGAGAAAGCGTGTTAAAGTTAGAAATGGCCAACGTTTTGTAAGCACTGTCTAAAGTATACAATAGATAACATTTTCTTAAAGAAGCATCGTCTATTTTTAACTTTAAATAATATTTCTTTAAGAAAACGTTATCTATTCTTTTTTTATTTATTATTATTTCCTTTGTTTTTCTACATTTCCCATCTATACTTGACAATTCACCGTAGCAGTGCATCTAGGTACACAATAAATAATAAAAGTGAATCAATATTTAGCATCAAAGTATATATGTTTCCAATTAAATTAAACAATTAAGATAGATAGACCCACCCACCATTCAAAAATATGAGAAAAATAAATAAATAAAGCAAAAATTAATTAGAATGAATGGATCGTGCAACTGGTGTTCCTGCAGGCCTTATCTTCCTTTTATTAGTAGCAGCAGAACCATTTTCAGCACATGAAAATGGGTCTGGCGAGGGAGATGATGAGTTACTATTGGCTAACATGGGGATTCTAGCCCTACCTTGCAAATTAAGTGTTTGATATATATGTTATCGATCTCTTGTATGATAAGAAGCAAATCAACCAATCTATATATGTTTGTGATAGAACGATGTGCATAAAAGAAAGGATTTGGGTGAACAGAACTGTGTGCGCAAAAGGTTAAGGCATGAGAACAATGGTTGAGAGAAGAGAGAGCGGAATAAGTGGAGGCTTACCTGCGTGAAGAGGGACGGTGGCGGCAATGAGTTGTTTGTGAGAAGGGGAACAATGGAGACAGCAGTGATGACAAATCGTTGCTTGTAAACAGTGGTTGTGCGACGTTGGTGTGTTGTGGCCGTGCAACGGTACAGCATACCAAGATGATACCTTTTCCCAAAACAATATAGAGTAGGCTGCAAATTCCTCTGCCATGATCACTGAGTTGGGACACTTTGAAGATCCAAGCACATCCATGATAGCAGTACCAGAAACACTTTATGACTCCTCTTGGTATCCAGATTCTGGAGCAACAAACCATGTTACTCCCGATTCATCAAACCTCATGACCAAATCAGCATACAATGGAGATAGTAATGTAAAGGTAGCCAATGGTACTTCCACAACTATCAAACATATAGGTAAATCCTTTTTCTTTCCTAGCAAGAACTCAGTTAATCCATTATTCTTGTCCAATCTTTTACATGTTCCAACTATTTCAAAAAATTTACTTATGTTTCACAATTTGCCAAAGAAAACAATGTATTTTTTGAGTTTCATGCTAATGAGTGTTGTGTGAAATCACAGGAAACTAGGCAAATCCTCATGGAAGGACAACACAAAGATGGGCTCTATGTCTTTCCTGAGATACACCTTTGCAAATTCCCTTTCCACTCTAATCATGTTCATTCAAATTTCCTTACTGCATATTGTTCTTTAAGAAATAGTACAGCTTTACAATCATCAAAATATAACAAAAACATGTTTATTTCCACTTGGCATGCTAGGCTAGGTCATGCATCCACAAAATTGGTTTCTATTGTCTTGAATAAATGTAATATCTCTCACTCAATGAATATTATGCACTCAGTTTGTAAATACTGTTGTATGGGAAAATCCCATGAATTACCTTTTTATGACTCTTTGACTGTTTACACTGCCCATTTACAATTAAATTTACTCAGATATTTGGGGACCATCTCCCATAGCTTCTACTAATAACAGTAGATATTATATTCACTTTAAGATGCATACTCAAAGTTTACATGGATTTATTTGATTCAATATAAATCCCAGGCCTTATCTTGTTTTATTCACTTTAAGACAATGATAGAAAACCAATTAGGTCTCGTTATTAAGGCTTTCCAATCAGATGGTGGCAAAGAGTATACTCCCTTCACTGCCTATCTAAACCAGTTTGGCATTATCCATAGATTTTGTTGCCCTTACACACATGAGCAACATGGCTCAGCTGAAAGAAAACATAGGCACATAACCGAAATGGGCCTCTCCATGCTGGCTAATGCTTCTATGCCTCTTTCCTTTTGGGGAGAGGCTTTTCAAACAGTCACCTATCTTATTAATAGATTGCCTACACCTATTTTAGAAAATAGCTCACCTCTTGAAAATTTGCTTAATCAAAAACCAGATTATGCTGCTCTTAGAGTCTTTGGTTCAGCCTGTTATCCCTACTTAAGGCCATATAATAAACATAAATTGGAATTCAGGTCACAACAATGTATTTTTGTAGGATATAGTACCAATCACAAAGGGTATTTGTGCCTTTCTCACTCTAAGAAAGTTTATGTTTCAAGACATGTTAAATTTGATGAAACTATTTTTCCTTTTAAAAGTAATCCTAAGTTTAATGTTTCTTTATCTACTACTGCTATACATAATTCTGATTATATATTGCCTCTTCCTTGTATACCTATTGTTACTCAATCTACTAATGCTTCACCTGTTTTTCAACATAATGCACCTACTGAATCCATTCCTGTTGCTGAGCATCATGTTTCTCCCCATGCTACTAATTCCTCCATTGATACATCTCCTGCTACAACATCTCAACCAGCCACGGCTTCATCACAGTATGCGTCTCATCCTGCCACTTCTTCAGACATTCAGTCTACTGCTAATCCTCAGCATGATCGGACAGCTCCATCCACTATTCAGAATCAACACCCCATGGTGACTAGAGGTAAAGCAGGCATTGTCAAGCCTAAACAACTGTTTTAGCCTGAACTCAACACTGCAGAGACTGAACCAACCCGAGTAGCTCAAGCTCTCACTTCTCCACCATGGAAAGCTGCTATGCTCAATGAATATACTGCTCTTTTACAGAATAAGACATGGACTCTTGTTCCTTTGCCTTCCAATAGGCAACCAATAGGCTGCAAATGGATCTTTAAACTTAAACGAAATACAGATGGCTCCATACACAAGCATAAAGCCAGGTTGGTGGCCAAGGGCTTTCACCTACAAGAGGGTTTTGACTATTTTGAAACCTTTAGTCTTGTTGTCAAGCCAGCAACCATTCGCACTGTCCTCTCCTTGGCTATTTCCAAAGGCTGGCTTCTTCATCAAGTAGACATAAATAATGATTTTCTCAATGGAGACTTGCAAGAGGAAGTTTTTATGACTCAACCACCCGGTTTTGTTCAAGTAGATGGCTCCTTAGTATGCAAACTACACAAAGCAATCTATGGCCTCAAACAAGCTCCAAGAGCTTGGTTTGAAAAATTGCATAATACTCTTCTTAGTTTGGGATTCCAGTCTGCAAAATCAGACTCCTCCTTATTCATTCATTCCAACCCTCAACATACCCTTATTGTTCTAGTCTATGTTGATGATATTATCATCACTGGTAGCTCCTTCACTTCAATTCAGTCACTCATTCAAACTCTTAACCACATTTTCCTTTGAAATACCTTGGTCCTTTACATTACTTTTTAGGAATTCAGGTTCATCCTACTCCCAATGGAGGCCTTCATTTGTCTCAAACCAAATATATCCAAGATCTCTTACATAAAGCCAAAATGTTCAATGCCAAACCCATACCTACACCTATGACTACTGGACTCAAATTATCAGCTGAAGGCAGTAAGCCCTTTGAAGATCCCACTTTCTACAGGTCAATTGTGGGAGGCCTACAATATGTTACCATTACTCGGCCTG
Source organism: Sophora flavescens (assembly GCA_030762895.1). NCBI lineage: Eukaryota > Viridiplantae > Streptophyta > Magnoliopsida > Fabales > Fabaceae > Sophora > Sophora flavescens. The sequence continues at coordinate 59,239,985 of CM061069.1, forward strand.
AGCTATCATATGTGGTCAACAAAGTGTGTGAATACATGCATCAACCCAAAGAACATCATTAGCAAGCAACCAAAAGGATTCTCAGATACTTGGCAGGCACTGTGCAATATGGACTCCAGCTGCAACCATCCACCTCTTTTCATATTTCTGCTTTTTGTGACTCCTATTGGGGTTCAGGTGTTGATGACAGAAAATCAACCTCTGGATTCTGTCTATACTTGGGTTCCAATTTGGTCTCTTGGTGTTCTAAAAAGCAGCAAGTTGTTTCTAGATCTAGTACTGAGGCGGAGTATAGGAGTATTGCAGCAGCTGCAGCTGATATTTCTTGGCTCAAGTCTCTCTTACATGAACTTTAAGTGCCTGTCTCAACCATTCCAACCGTGTATTGTGATAACTTAAGTGTTGTTCTATTGGCTGCAAATCCCATCCTTCACTCTCGGACTAAGCACTTTGAACTTGATCTCTACTTTGTTCATGACAAGGTTCAACAAAAACAACTAGAAGTTCATCACATTCCAGCCACTGCTCAAACTGCTGATGTTCTTACAAAGGCCATCTCTCTACCTGCTTTTCAGCATTGTCGATTCAAACTAAGGGTCAATCCTTCCCGAGTTTGCGGGGGGCTGTAAAGATAATAGCTTATTATCTACATCTATTAATAATTAGTTAGTCTGTTAAGATATAATTAGTGATTATGTTAGTTATAACAGAATAGGTTAATAGCTTGAGTCTATCTCTATGATAATTCTAAAGCTATATATACTCATGTATCCTGATTCATTGAATTCAATACATTGAAGCATATTCAGTAAATCCTTTCCTCTCTTTTACTCATACCCTAAAGATCTTATCTTGTGCTTGGATACCTTAAGTTCTGTTCGATTTTTGTATGAAAATTTCTTAAAACCAAACTAAGCCGAACCAAACCATTTTTTATTGGTTCGAATTTTTTCACACCTAAAACCTAACCAAATTGACTCTTTACACCTCTATATAGGGGTAGACGTGAGTTGGGGGGTTTAGACATGTATTCGGTTAGAATTGATGGAGCAAAGAGTTTTCTTTGTCCTGGGGGTGCTTAACTCTATCTATACTATTATACGTTTAGGAATAATATCGTTGAATGCTCTTACACGTGTCGCACTCTCAGGTGTCATTGACCCATGACATTTAATGACATTATATTCAATCATTTCAATTAATGACCCGTAAGTGTCGCACTCTCAGGTGTCACTGGCTCGTGATAGATAAATATATTTTCTAAAAAATGATTAACTTGCATGGGAAAAGAGGAGAAATAAATCAAATAGATTTTTAAGAGAGAAGAAAAATAGTATAATAGTTAAATATATTTTTTTAAAATGTTTAACTTGCATGGGAAAATAGTGGAAATAAATCAAATAGATTTTCAAGAAGGAAGAAAAAAATAATATGATATATAAATATATTTTCTAAAAATATTTAACATGCATGGAAAAATATGAGAAATAAATCAAATAGATTTTTAAGAGAGAAGAAAAGAAAATGATATACAAAAGTATTTTCTAAAAATGGTTTACATGCATGAGAATAGAGAAGAAATAAATCAAATAGAATTTTAAGAGAAAAGAAAAATAATAATATGATAGATAGATATATCTCAGTAATTCTCTTTCTTCCGTTAATATACATTGCATTCCAGGAATTCTATTCCAATTCCTAACAAATATTATAGAGATATTTTAAAGGATTACAATACAACTCAAGTATGGTAATAATTTTAAATCCTTATAAACCTTCATATCTTTACAACAAAGGAAACATTAAAGATTTTTATTAAATTCTTTTATTTTTTTTACTGCTATTAAATATTTATTAAGAATATCTTTTAACATAATTTAGCAGAATTTTAAATAGATACACAATTTGGGCCTCCTCCGTCCATTTTTGCACACCAAAATGTAGAAATAGCGAAATCTGACAGCCGACTTGTATAGTCCCACCGTATCAGCGAAAGTGCCAACTCATGTATGAACGGTGTTACCTTTCTTGACTATATATATTCCCATGCCCATGTAATGTAACCCCACAATCAATACCTTAACGTACATAAACTTGAATACATTAATCCCTTTGATATCATCAATTTTGCTACTCATCAATGGTGAAGAAGCAAACTCCATCCTCAATCGCCCTTCTCCTTTTGCTTCTTATCCTCGCCATTTTCACAGGTACGTACTATACTACTCGTTCTCAGCTATAATCGAATAAATTTATTGTCCTTTTATTTATATATTAAATAAATGGCTTTGTTTTTATTTTATTTTATTTTATTGGATGGTAATATTAATTAATATATAGTTTTATTATATGTAAATGTTGCAGAAGCGGAAGGGGCGAAGAAGTCATATGGGGTGTATGACACTAACAGCAACAACTCTGTGAAACTGTTTGTTTTTGGGGACTCCTATGTTGATACAGGCAATTTCCTGAGCGGAGGATCGTATAAGCCTCCTAGTGGAATCACTTTTCCAGGAAAACCTGCCGGAAGATTTGGCAACGGTCATGTCCTCACCGATTACATTGGTAACTTTCTTTTCTCTTTCTCTCTAGCTAGAATACTTCAATGACAGCTATCCTAATCCTGTTATTTAGTTAGTTTCGTGGCAACAAAAGTGATGGATCAAAGATTTGTTGGTATTATAGGATTGTACAAGAAGACGCATATATGAAGTGGGTGACATAAACAATATTATAATATTAATAAAATATTGCATAAAAAATTAAAAAGATTAATATCTTTTGATCGAAGAGTCTCGTCAGAGAAGGAAATGTGTGCACTGATTCATTAGCTAACAGAAGTTTCTCATAGAATTTTGAAGTCTATTTAGTTACCAAGCCTTGCATGTAGTTGGTTGGGTTGATCTTTGTTGATTGTTTAAGGTCTACTTACCTCGTCTTTTTTTCATTTATTAATTTGTTTTATTTTGTTTTAGGCTTCGACTCCTTTGTTAAAAAAATTATATGTCGAAAGAGGTTTAGCTTTTTAAATATTTTTTCAATCTCAACCGGATTAGTCGAAGCTTAAGGTGATTTTTGGATAATATAATAAATTACTTTTGGAGAGGAAAATAGAGAAATATAATATGATGAAAGGAGTTGGCCATACAAGTCAAAGAGAATAATGGCGAGAAACAAAGGCACGAAGGGAAAAGACCGAAAAGGCGCTAACCATTTGTGTTATATTTAGTTTATTCATTACTTATTTTGACTAATATATGGTGTATGTAATAATTATATGCAGCTTCTTTTCTGAAAATTGAAACCCCCACACCATATGCATTGAGAAATTCCTCAGAGCTACAATATGGCATGAACTTTGCTTATGGCGGGACTGGTATTTTCCCTACTTTGGTTGATGGACCAAACGTGACTGTCCAAATTGACTCCTTGGAGAAGCTAATCGAACAAAATGTCTATACCAAATCCGATCTTGAGTCCTCAATTGTTCTTGTGAACGCTGGTGCTAACGATTATACTGCATTCGCACTGAAAAATAGGAGCATTTGGGTGAGTGGCTAAGTTTGGTAATTTTTTCCTCCAATTTTGTTGTCTCGATATTTCTACTAGCTTTTCAACTATATTTGTCAAACCTACCATCAATTTATACATGATTACTTATTAGTACTTTCTTGGAGGTTATATTTTATATATATATATATATATATATATATATATATGACATGTATACTAGAGAATATACCAAGGGCTTGTGGGATGTGGATAAAGAAGAGAAAGAGAGTTTTGAGAGCCTTTTCAAAGAAATGCAAATTGAAAATATAAACAAATTAGATTTCTTTAGTTTTCATAATTTCTAAAAGCCCCCTCACCTTTAATTTTACCTCAACAATCTGGTCACTAAGTTAATTTCTATTTGTTCTTATTCCATTTCTTGTATTAAAATCATTTGAGATAGCTCAATGAAGAAATTAAAAACCAATTATTTTTTGACAAGAGAAATAAAATGAGAACAAACGGAAAGTAACTAATTAGTAACCAAATTATTTAGGTGAAGTTAAAGGACAAATTGAAAATTCAGATAAACTTAAAGGGAGGAAATAGTATTTCAACAAAAAAAAAAGTGTACTTATTTAGAAAATAAAAGTAACTTAATAATCTATAAATTGCAACAATCTTTCTTATTGACGATATAAATGTTTATAACATTTTTGTTTTTCTTTGTGATAGGAAATAAATCAGTTCACTAAATCCCTTGTTAAGGAAATGTCAGTAAATCTTAGACGTATTCACAGCTTGGGGGCAGAGAAAGTAGCTGTGGGGCTATTACAGCCTATTGGGTGTTTGCCTACCTTTTCTGTGATATCTTTGTTCCAGAACTGCGTTGATCTTTTCAACTTAGTCTCCAAAAATCACAACAAAAAGATGCTCCAAACAGTGGAAGAACTGAACCAGGAAATAGGAAAACCAGTTGTCATAACACTAGACCTCTACAATTCATTCCTCTCCACCATTACAACTATGAAGAAAAGCCGTGAAGGTAACTTCTCTTTCTGCTTTCACTAGTCATTATTTTGAACTCATCATGTACGCACACAAATCATTATAACGTACGTGTGTTTTCATGAGCGTTTGACAAATGTGATCTTGAATAAAATTGGTTTTATAGAATTGAATTAGAAGTAAAGTGATTTATGTTTGGATACATTCATGTAAAAAGTAAGTTGAACAATAAATTTGAGGCTAAAAATCATATTAGGGGCAAAAGCTTCAACTTCTAGTTTCAAGTTAGGATCCATTCTAGAAGCAAAATCAATTCTAATTGAGATATATCTGGAGTAACTTTTACCTCATACAAAAGTGAATCCAAACATGCACTAAAAATAATATCTACGCACACATATCCTTTTATGTGTACACAGTTCAATTCAGTTACAGTTGGTCTTAATTCTTACCATCCTTCCTCATTGTCTATGCAACCACGTTTTGATTCTAGCACAAACATTATTCTAGTCATACATAGCATTAATTAGTTGATTTTATCTAGCAATACCTTCTTTTTTCTTAATAGAAAATGTTAATAATGAAAGATATAGGACAAAGATAGTTTGCATTATTTAAAGGAAAATCTCTTGATGATGAACTTCTTTTTTCTCCATGATGCAGAAAACTCAACACTCATGAATCCGCTAGAACCGTGTTGTGCAGCATTGAGTGCAGGATTTGATTGTGGAAAAGTGGATGACAAAGGAGAGAAGAAATACAATTTATGTGAGAAGCCAGAGCTTTCATTCTTTTGGGACAATGCCCACCCTTCTCAGAATGGTTGGTATGCTGTTTCCATGATGTTGCAATCTTCTTTCGGCCAACTTACAAAGAAAAACTTTTGATCATTATCGAATTGTATTATTCTAGTATCCTCGACTTTGTGAAATCTTAAGTAATAATATGGTTGAATTATTATATGTGGAAGATCATCTTGAAAATCAATTTGCGTTGAACGTAAATCTCCAAAGGCGATAGATGCTTTCACATTTTCCCCTCTTACGTACTAATTCAATAAACTAACTATAAACCTGATTAACTATTAATCTAGTTATATCTAACGTCAACTACGACATGTCATCCTTAAAGAATCTTAATGAAGAATGGGACATGTATGTGTTGGAAAATCAAGGCTAAGTTGGACAAAAATAATTCATAAGTTAGTTGAAAGCTAACTACGTATGAGGGTTTTTTTTGGACGAAATGTATTTCTTCTGAAATCTGTCTGAAAATAATTTTTCATCTAAAATTTGTAGGAAAAATGTCCAAAAATATGTTCGAAGTCCGTTTGAAAATCTGTGTGAAAATAACATTTTTGTAGTAGTGAACTATGATATGTCATACTTAAATTCTTTTAATGAAGAATTAAGGGGACATGTATGTGTTGGGAACTTAAGGCCAACTTGGGCTATAATAGTTGTCAAGTTAGTTGAAAGCTTGTATCTAAAAGTTAACTTATTAAATTTGAAGTGTTTGATAAAAAAAGTTTTTGCTAACCAGCGGTCTAAGAGTATTGGTTAAGGAATCTAAAGATAAAAAAATTTATTGAGAAGTATAACTTTTAAATTTTGAGAGTGTTGAATACACCATTTTCCAAGACAAATTTCTACGGAGTATTTCTAATTCCTTAACCAATGCCGTAAGGACAATCATTAGTATTTTTCTTGATAACAGTACCTATTGAACTATTTTATAAATATTAAAGTACGTGGATAAATATTACTTTTAATACTTAATTTATTACAAATTATTTTTGTCAACTTATAAATTAGAATAATAATTTTTTAAAATTTTTTAGCTAATGAAATGAGATAATATAATTGAAATGACATGTTTATATGATTTTTAATATAAATTTATTTTCTTTTGTAGACGAAAATATATTTTCTATTATTTTATGACATGGGAACTTGTTTATAAATATATATTTATAAATTTTAAGTGTAATTTTTATAATTGAAAGACCAAATATCTTTTTAAAAAATTATTATTTAATCGTTTTTGAATAAATCCACAATTTCATCATGGGGTGCGTATTCTTGATGTTGCTCGAGCATAGTAAACAATTAGGTCATCGTGTGAGTTGTTGCGAATATAATTATGAAATGCAAATGTAGTCATTATAACATTGATTTGGGTCTCTACACTGAATTGCGGCATTTTGCTAAGTATATTCCATCTTTTCTTCAATACTCCAATTGATCTTTTAATACGATTTTGAAGAGATAAATATGCACGGTTAAAAGTTTTTAAGCATTGATTGGGGTCTCTTTCAATTTGAGAGATGATACCTTATCGTAAGGTAAGGCATTAAATATCCCTATTTATCCGGATATATTTTATATATTCACCGAATACTATCTACTAATCAAGAAAGGAAATGTTAGGACCCAACTTAGATGTTTCTGACCGAGCCAGAATCAGACTATAGCATCTCATTCCCAAGACTTTTCAAGTACGCTTAAGTCGCATCATAACCAGATATATAATATCCAAAGTACATATCAGAGTGAACGATTACACAAAAAAAAAACTAGACAAAGTGGCCCAGAGTCAACAAGAGTTTCAAATTCAAACCAAAGAAAACTAAAACTCCAAAACAATGGACATATCCCATATGACAACAACAAAAGAAAACTAAACCAATAGCAGCTGCTCGCACTGCTCAAGTGCATGGGCTTCCTGAGATGGATCCTCACGAAAGGTACCTGAAGCTAAACCAAAAAGGGCGGGGGTAAGTCCCATAACTCGGTGAGGGAAAAAATACAAATAGTGCAACAAATATGCTTATACAAAGACTTGTACATATTCATAATAGTATCACATAATCATATCACATAATTCTTTTAAAGAAGAAAGTTAAGTCACAGTGATACCAAATCACTATAATCCCATCTCACCATTGAGCAAGATACTTGTGTATCTCTTTGAAGTTGTTCACTGGAGTCCCTCATTTTGACAGTGACATTTATACCCCGATAACTCCTTTTCCGACAAGTGATCTCAGTCATTACACAACATCCCTCCAACCTCCAGGATTTTTTACTAGAGACCTCACGCTCCAACAGTCAAATTTTTATACCGACCAAGTCCGCTGACCGGTCGATTACACCAAGTCTTGTTCAATGTTCAAAACCAACTCAAATTCCATACATATGTCATATCCATACAATTTCAACAAGTACATTAGCTTATACATCCAATAGTTCCATATACATAATCCATGCCTCCCCATATGATATGCAAGTATCACATTCTACATCCATATTCTTCTTCTAATGTTTCTTAACTAATTTAATATAACGACGATATATTGGAATATATTTAAGGATTTAATTGGTATGTAATGTCTGTGTAAAGATTTTTTATACTATCAATCAATTAGAAATTGACACATTATAAAAAAAAATATTTGACTCATATCCTAATTACTATAAAAGTCACACATGCCATGATTTCTAGTTGGTTGACAATGTGAACACCCAATTTTATCCTTTAGATTTTACTTTTTTATTTTTTATTTTATTTTGTTTTATTTCATTTTTTTACTTTGTGTCTCTCTTTTTTTAAAAAAAAAAAAGAAGCATAATAATAATAATAAGATGATGCTTCTTGGCGAACTAAGGCCCAATAGTTAAAAAACAAAAGAATGAGATCTAATGGACCATTTTGGGCCCAATTTCCAAAAAACCATAAGAATGATTCCAATGGGTCAACAAAGGCCCAATAGTTGAAAAAATGACTTCTTGTACAGTGGGCTAATTGGGCCCTATCCAAGAAAAAGAGAATAAAAAAACAAACAAAAAAACTGAAAGAAAAATAAAAGGTAATATGAAGAAAAGCTTCCAAATCAGAGCTAGGACCGGCCCAAGGGTGAAGCCATTAAAGCCCTAGCTTTAGGTCTACCAGAAAAAAAATTACTATTATTTTTTATAAAGCAAAAAAGTAACACATCCTAGTAAAAGGGTCCAACCTAAAGCACAACATGATCTAGGTAGTCTCTCTCACTTAAAATAAAAATGTCTCACTCAAATTTTGTTTTAGGCCTCACTCGCTTTTAGGCGAGCCCTAAACAGAGCCGCACACTGCAGAGCCGCCCTGCTCAGTTTTTGCTCCCTTATCTAGGGATGTAAATGGGGCGGGGTGGGTACGGGTAGTAGCCCCCAACTACCCGTCCCATTGGATGAATTTCATACCCGTCCCCGTCTCATATCCGTGTGGGTATCCATCTGCGGGTTTTAAACAGATTTATCAATATTTGCGGGTATCCATGGATATTCAAACACCTCACAAATTATTGAATATTAGACTAAATTTTTTATACCCCTATCTGACATCATTCACACATAAGCATTAATCCAGAAGCTGTAATCCATAAGCATTAATCCATAACACAATAGTTGAACAAGATCAATAATACGTAACAATGATCCATAGAGCTTGGGTATGATAAGGTTTGGGAGTTACGACTGCCATATATTTCAGAAATAAAATAAGAATAATGAAAAAAAAATAGGGCATTTGATTTATATATGTAAAGGTATTTTAGTAATTTCACCTTAGCAGGTACTCGTAGGTATGGATACTATAATATCCGTTCCCACCCCATTAATAAGCGGGTAGAGAAAATATCCAATTTTTTTATCCATGGATACCCATTAAAGTATCCATTTTATACCCGTTACGGATATTATCCACGAATATCCACGTGTATGAATGAAATTTACATCCCTACCCTTATCCCTCTGCCCCGTCAAATCCCTCCTTTTGCCCATATTTTGCGGAACAAGTGGGGCAATTGGAGCCTTCAGCCCATGCTCTATAAATAGCTATCACAAAGGGAAGTTTTGGCACTTACCATAAAATATAAAAAGAGAGGAAAGGCTTAAGAATACAGAGAAAGAAACAGTGATTTCAGAAGAGGAAAAAGACTTTGAAAGTGCAAAGTGAATAGAGGAGGAGCCAGTTCATTACAGCTACAAGAAGAAAATCAATTCAAAACTCACTTGAGGTACTCCTTAAACTGTATACTAAGTACGAAGTGTTATTGGTTCAAAAAAAAAAGTACGAAGTGTTATGTTTGCCTTTTGCTAAAATGGTAGAGCCTTAACAATTTTTTTGTTCTAACATTATCTAATTATATTATATATATATATATATATATATATATATATATATATTAGTACATGTAATAATAATTATATTTAAATTTTTAAGAATATAATTAATTTAGAAGTACTAAACCTAGGATAATTCATTAGTATAAACCTAGGATAGAACACCAGCTACGGGCTCACAATCTGATAATGTCTTTATTGTTTTAAATGTTTATAGTGATATTTAGTCGTTTTGAATATTTAAATTTTTTATTTAGTCTCTAGCCATCTAAAATGGTGCAAAGCTCCTTCAGGTACTTTCAGAGTTAACATAGATGCAGCATTTTTTAATGACTTGAACGTCACAGTGGCTGGAATTTGCATAAAGAATGAGTTTGGGATTTTTTTTAAGGCTGACACTCTTTGGTTTCAGCCCCTGCTAGACGTGTGGGAGGGTGAAGCTTTGGGTCTCTTGCAAGCTATCCTTTGGGCAGCAAACCTTCATTTGCAAAAGGCTATTTTTGAAATGGATGCCAAAGTTGTGGTAGACAGTATATTGAAGCCCAAGGAAGATCATTCAGTTTTTGGCAGCATTATTGAAGATTGTAGGCAGCTGTTATCAAACTTCTCTTCAAACCATGTAGTTAGTTTTCAAAGAAGACAAGCTAACGTAATTGTTCATATTAATGTCTATATCTTATGCTAGTCCTCGTAATTTTTATAAAGTTCCCGTTTGTATTGAGCGTGAAATGAAATAAGTTTATTAAGGTAAAAAAAAAGATATTTTTATTTAGTTAAATATTTTTTTTTGTAATGCTTCGTGAGTATATTTAAAAGATTTTTTGATGGTTTAATTTTTAATTAAGTTATAATATTTTTTATTAATTAAATTATGAGTAATGAAAATAGATATAAGTAACTAAGTACCAGAAAATATAGGTACATATATTAAACTTACTATCCACACGAGAATGGGTATGGATATGGGTAGGTGTATTTTTCCAAACATGTATATGGGACTGAAAAGGGTATATACCTGTGGCCATCCCTAGGTAGTCCCACCATATCCTCGGAAGTGCCAACTCATGTGTGAAAGGGGTGTCACCTTTCTTGTTGACTATATATTCCCTGCACATGTAACAATCAATACGGCACGTATATAAACCTGAATATTAGTCCTTTGATATCATCAATGGTGAAGAAAACTCCATCCACAATCGCCCTTTACACTTTGCTTCTTATCCTCGCCATTTTCACAGGTACTATACTACTCATTCTCAGCTATAATCAAATAAAAGTAGATGTTGCAGAAGTGGAAGGGACTAAGAACAGCAACAACTCTGTGAAACTATTTGTTTTTGGGGACTCCTATGTTGATACAGGGAACTTCCTTAACTCAAGATCGTATAAGCCTCCCAGTGGAATCACTTTTCCTGGAAAACCCGCCGGAAGATATGGCGACGGTCGTGTCCTCACCGATTACATTGGTAACTTTCTTTTCTCTCTCTTCTCTCTACTTTAGAGACAGCTATCCAAATCCAGTTATTTAGTTAATTTCGTGGCAACAAAGGTGATGGATCGAAGACAATTTTATATCTTTATCTCTCCTAAGGAGAGAAGAAAGGATAGAAGAAAAAGATAGATCCAAATCCAACTTATAATGTGATCAAAGGAGTTGAAATATGAATAATGGCAAGAAAAAAAGCCACACAGCAAAAAAGACCGAAAAGGCGCTAACCATTTGTACTATATTTAGTTTATTCATTACTTCTTTTGACTGATATGATGTATGTATTAATTATATGCAGCTTCTTTTCTGAAAATTGAAACCCCCACGCCATATGCATTGAGAAATTCCTCAGACCTACAATATGGTATGAACTTTGCTTATGGCGGGACTGGTATTTTCCCTACTTTGGTTGATGGACCAAACATGGCTGTCCAAATCGACTCATTGGAGAAGCTAATCGAACAAAATGTCTATACTAAATCCGACCTTGAATCGTCAGTCGTTCTTGTGAACGTTGGCGCTAATGATTATATTGCATTTGCACAGAAAAATTGGAGAATTTGGGTGAGTGGTAAGTTTGGTAATCTTTTCCCCTAATTTTGTTGTTTAAGTTCCTTTTTTTCAAAACACACACACACTAGCTTGTGAACTATATTTGTCAAACCCATCAAATTATACATCATTACTTATTAGTACTTTCTTGGAGGTTATATATAATATCTCTGGCTGTTTTATGGATTTATGACTCCGAAAAGAATATGCATCTTGTTGATATAGGTAGTATCAATCAATTCTTATAGTCTCATACCTACACAGTCCTCTCATTCTGGTGTGTAACCTGTTCATTCATATACCCTCCGCTTAAAAGCCTATGTCTTCTTGTACCAGCGATCACTCTCCATCCTCATCAGCACCGACTGTCCCATTACATATATGACATGCATACTAGAAAATATAGCAAGGAATCGTGGGATGTGGATAAAGAAGAGAAAGAGAGTTTTGACAGCCTTTTCAAAGAAATACAATTTGAAAATAGAAACAAAAGATTTCTTTAGTTTTCATAATTTCTAAAAGTCCCCCTCCTTTAATTTTACCTCAACAATTTGGTCACTAAGTTAATTTCTATTTGTTCTTATTCCATTTCTTGCCTTAAAATCATTTCTGAGATAGCTCAATGAAAAAAAAAACCAATTATTTTTTGACAAAGAAACGGAATAAGAACGAACGGAAAGTAACTAATTAGTAACTAAATTATTGAGGTGAAATTAAAGGACAAATTGAAAATTCAGGTAAACTTAATGGAAGAAAATAGTATTTTAACAAAAAAATTTACTTATTTGGAAAATAAAAGTAGGTACTTAATAATCTATAAAATGCATCAATCTTTCTTCTTGACAATACAAATGTTAATAACATTTTGGCAAAACTATTTGATTGATCCCTTAATTTTTTTTTTTAATGTGGTTTCTTAGATTTATTTCGTGTCAAATATGTCCCATAAGTTAAGTTCGGGTGACACTATGAGACTTTTTTTACCATACCTGCAGAATCTCTCATCTTCTCTCCTACACGACACTCTCGAGCCTAGGTGGCACCACTGACTTGACAATTAATATAATAAGATAATAATTTAAAAAATTTAATAAATAAATAAATTACATTTTTTTTCTCTTTTGTGGGATTTGATTGTTGGAATGGTGATGAAGATTGGAGTGAAAATAAGGATGATCTCGATCGCCGCTGTCTCCTAATCATCACCGTTGCCATTGCCATATGAGAAGATGCACATTAGGTTGTTTGTTGAATAATAAAAAAAAAAGAAAGTAAAATAAATTTATTTATTATATTTTTTCTTTCTAAATTATTATTTTATTATATTAAGTGTCAAGTCAGCAGTGCCTCTAGACTCGGGAATAACACATAGGAGAGAAGATGAGAGATTCTGCAGGTATGATAAAAAAAAAAAAGGCTGCTTTATCATCCAAGCCTAACTTATGGGACATATTTGACACAAAATAAATTTAATGGACTAAATAAAAAAAAAAAAGAAATAAAAAACTTAAAGACTATTCAAATACCTATGCCTAACATTTTTGTTTTTCTTTGTGATAGGAAATAGCACAATTCACTGAATCCCATGTCAAGGAAATGTCAGTAAATCTGAGACGTATTCACAGCTTAGGGGCAGAGAAAATAGCAGTGGGGCTATTGCAGCCTATTGGGTGTATGCCTGTCTTTTCTGTGATATCTTTGTTCCAGAACTGCATTGATCTTTTCAACTTGGTCTCCAAAAATCACAACAAAAAGATGCTCCAAACTGTGGAAGAACTGAACCAAGAAATGGGAAAATCGGTTTTCATGACACTAGACCTCTACAACTCTTTCCTCTCCACCATTACAACTATGAAGAAAAGCCGTGAAGGTAACTTCTGTTTCTGCTTTCATTAGTCATTGTTTTGAACTCATTATCATGTCTAATTATATATTTATATATATATATATATATATATATATATATATATATATATATATATATACTAATCATTATAAGAATAATTTGTATGCACATATATTCTTTTGTGTTTGCATAGTTCAATTAAGTTACATAAATGCTAATTTGACACATTTTTTAAATATCAATACGGCGACATCGTATATATATATATGTTGTACTGTGCGGCACTGTAGCTACACTGTACGGTACTGTTGGGGTTTTTTTTTTTAAATAATATTTTTTTTATAAATAATTTTTTTGATTAAGTATGTGTAAATATCTGGTGAATCGGGTACAAATATCTAGTGAGTTCAGTTCATTATGTGGTGAATGGGTTTTTTTGAGAAATATTTTTTTTGGTTAAGTATATGCAAATATCTGGTGAATCAGGTATAAATATCTGGTGAATTCAGTTCATTATATGTGCAAATATATGGTGAATCAGGTACAAATATCTGGTGAATTCAGTTCATTATCTGGTGAATGTGTTTTTTTTTTATAAATAAATTTTTTGGTTAAGTATGTGTAAATATATGGTAAATGGGTTTTTTTGAGAAATAAATTTTTTGGTTAAGTATGTGTAAATATCTGGTGAATCATGTACAAATATCTGGTGAATTCAGTTCATTATCTGGTGAATGAGTTTTTTTGAGAAATAAAATTTTTATTTTTTTTTAAAAAAGTCAAAATTTAAAAAAAATGGCACTACAGTCACGCTACTGTAACGTGATGTCGCGTATTGATGTCGGAGCCGTGTGTTCAATTAGCACGGCTCATTAAGTTATGGTTGATCTTAATTCTTACCATCCTACCTCATTTTCTATGCAACCATTCTAGCACAAACATTATTCTCATCATAAATAGCATTAATTAGTTTATTTTCTCTAGCAATATCTTCTTTAGAATAATGGTAATAATGGATGATATAGGACAAAGATACTTTGCATTATTAAAGGAAAATCTCTTGATGATGAACTTCATTAATTTTTTCTCCATGATACAGAAAACTCGACACTTATGAATCCGTTGAAACCGTGTTGTGCAGCATTGAGTGCAGGATTTGGATGTGGAAAAGTAGATAAGAAATACAGTTTATGTGAGAAACCAGAGCTTTCGTTCTTTTGGGACAATGCTCACCCTTCTCAGAATGGTTGGTACGCTGTATACATGATGTTGCAATCTTCTCTCGGCCAACTTACAGAGAAAAACTTTTGATCATTGTGGAATTGTATGATTAATCCTCAGCTTGTCAAATCTTAAGTAATAATATGGTTGAATTATTATATGTGGAAGATCATATTGAAAATCAATTTGCGTTGAACGTAAATTTCCAAAGGCGATCGATGCTTTTATATTTTTCCTCTTGCGTACTAATTCAATAAATTAAGTATAAACCTGATTACCCGTTGAGTTTAATTGTTACACATTGATGGTATAAAGTTTTTTACATTAGTCAATGGACCACTTATCATCATATGAATGATTTTTAAAGTAGTTAAGATAAGAATAAAAAAGATTTGTTGATGTGGCAATTTATGATAAGAAGTTTATATCAATTAAACTCTTAATTATTAATCTAGTTATATCTAATGTCAACTATGATATGTCATCTTTAAGAATCTTAATGAAGGCTAACTTGGGCAAAAAATAGTTGATAAGTTTGTTGAAAACTGATTTTTAGTTGAAAGTTTATTTCTAACGAGCTAACGGTTTAAATTTGAAGTATATGATAAAATCAATTGTTGAACTAATTTATAAATATAAAAAGACGTGTATAAATATAAATTTTAATTCTTTAATTTTTTCAAATTATTTGTCATCTTAAAAAGTAGAATATTAATTTTTAAAATTTTTTTATTAAAGGAAATGAAATAATATAAATGAAATGACATCTTTGTATGATTTTTACTATTAATTTATTTTGTTTTGCAACAAAAATATGTTCCTATTATTTTATGACGTGGGAATTTATTTTATAAATATACATTTATAGATTTTAAGTGTAGGTTTTATAATTGAAAGACCAAATATCTTTTTTTTTTAAAATTATTATTTAATATATTTTTAATAAATCCAGAATTTCATCATGGGGTATGTATTCTAGATATCAAGCATAATAAATATTATGCCATCTTGTGAGTTATTGTGAATATCTTTATAATATAAAAGTAAGATGATGATTGAAATAATAATGTAAAATTACTTGGGTTAATGATTTTTTTTAGAGTGAAGGCCTGAATTAGTATCTGAAAAATTTCGAGGTCCCACTTTTAGTCCAATCAAATAAAGTAATCATTTAGTCTACAAATTTTCAAACGCGGGACAGATTAGTCCCTAAATATAGTTTCGACGTCCATTTACTTGTCTATGTGTCATATTAATCATCCTACTTAACCCGTTAGTGGTTCTGTTTGGCTTATGATGAAATTCCTCCGTAGAAAACGAATGAAAAGTGAAAAATGTGTACAATTTTAAAATTCAAATAAATGATAGTTATGTATTTTTTTTACTTTTCATTAATTTTTCACAACGGAAATTCGTCATAGGTCACGCAGGAGTCAGGACCACTAACAGACAAAGTAGGATGGTTAATAGAACAAGTAGATTAGTAAATGGACATTGGAACTAAATTCATGGACTAATGTGTCTCGTGTTTGAAAATTTGAGAGACTAAATAAGAAAAAAAAATTAGAGACTAAAAGTGGGACTAGAATTTATGACGTGGGAATTTATTTTATAAATATACATTTATAGATTTTAAGTGTAGGTTTTATAATTCAAAGACCAAATATCTTTTTTTTAAATTATTATTTAATATATTTTTAATAAATCCAGAATTTCATCATGGGGTATGTATTCTAGATATCAAGCATAATAAATATTATGCCATCTTGTGAGTTATTGCGAATATCTTTATAATATAAAAGTAAGATGATGGTTGAAATAATAATGTAAAATTACTTGGGTTAATGATTTTTTTTAGAGTGAAAGCCTGAATTGGTATCTGAAAAATTTTGAGGTCTCACTTTTAGTCCAATCAAATAAAGTAACCATTTAGTCTCCAAATTTTCAAATGCGGGACAGATTAGTCCCTAAATTTAGTTTCGACGTCCATTTACTTGTTTATGTGTCATATTAACCATCCTACTTGACCCGTTAGTGGTCCTGTTTGGCTAATGATGAATTTCCTCCGTAGAAAACGAATGAAAAGTGAAAAATGTGTATAATTTAAAAATTCAAATAACTGATAGTTATGTATTTTTTTTCATTTTTCATTAATTTTTCACAAAGAAAATTCGTCATAGGTCACGTAGGAGTCGGGACCACTGACAGGCCAAGTAGGATGGTTAATTGAACAAGTAGATTAGTAAATGGACATCAGAACTAAATCCAGGGACTAATGTATCCCGTGTTTGAAAATTTGAGGGACTAAATAAGTAAAAAAAAAATTAGAGACTAAAAGTGGGTCCTTAAATCAGATTCTACAGTGGAAACGATGCAAGGGGTGGGTGCAAGAATATAAAACAGTTAACACTAAACAATGTAAAATCTGAAAATTTTAGTCCCATCACCAAATTTTGAATTTGATTCAAGGAGAAAGTTAGAAGCATGCTTTTTTATGCAAAACTCCCAAAGTCATTCTGGGAAGAAGCAGTAAGAACTGCTATTGATTTGATCAATCTGACTCCTTCGAGACCGTTAGATGGAAAGATATGTTGTTTTGGCTTCAAAGACTCAAGAGGGGGGGGGGGGGGGGGTGAATTGAGCTTTCAAAAATCTTTTCAAAAACTTTACTTTTCAAATCAGAGTTGCCTCAGGATCTTTTACAAAAATAGTGAAGGGCTTTTTATGAAATCTTGAATAGAAGGTGGTGAGGAAAGAAAGATTAATTTAGAAAGATAAATCAGTAATAAGATTCAAGTTCACAGCTCACAACTATCAATTAAAAAATAATTGAATCAAACAGGAAGAAGTTCAGTTCAGGGTCGTACAGATATTAGATACAAGCCTTAATCAGTCAAGAACTGAAGTTACAATATATCAGTTTCAGTTTCAATGATCAAGAACAGTCTTAATCAACTCAGTTTTGAACAATTAATAATTCAAATTGATTGCAGTAATACTCTGGTTTTAATTCATGTTAAACAGATCAAGAACTGATATCAATTGAAAACTTAGAACATCAAGATCACAGTTATATGCGCAAGACAGAAATTAAAGAGTTTGAGTTTAGAGATACCACACAATCAGTTTTATACTGGTTCAGCCACCACCACTGTAACTTACATCCAGTCCCCACTCCACCTGTGGGTATTCACACACTAACACAACAAGCTTTAGTCAGGTAGCTTGAAAAACCTTTACACCACAAAGCACTCCTTCACCTCGAGATATCACACTCTGTGAAGAGCCTCAATCAATGTTCTTCCTTAGGATTCCTCACCCTAATCACACAGAGAGACTCCCTCTCTCTTTACAATCGAAAAGTACAGAAAGATTGATTCCTGACTCTCAGAAGTCAGATATACAAGTTAAAGTTCTTATGAGAATTGAAACACTCTTTTTCATAATGAAGCTCAAGCAAGAAGATGAATGATTTTCAAAATTGATCTCTCAAATTGATTTTGTAAAATTTATGATATTGTAAAAAGTGTTCCTTCGATCCCTCTATATATAGGAAACAAGCTATAGTCGTTGGGATCAATTAAAACAGATTTGGGTATGATAATAGAATTTGTTTTCTTGATTCTGATTCTTGAACAGGGATTGAGTACATGGCTGTATTAACCAATTTCATACTGATAGTTCTGATAGTTTTTGTACACCTGTGTAAAACATGGTTGAATGTGTTTTTCAAAAGCTTGAACTTGGTTAATCCATCAGTACACCCATTCAATACATTTATGTATTGAATCAAGAACCTTAAATTCATTTGTCAGTTACAGTAGCAGACATACATCCATTGATTACATGGCTGTACCTGACAAATAATTTTCTTATTTCCAAAAATCTTTCATTAAAAAAAACTTATTCCTTTTAATGCAGGTTATGAAAATTGATTTTATTCATGTATCATTTTAGTTGAGCTATCTTGTGACTAAGATATTTCTTTCTCTTACAAATCATCTAAGACTTAAATCTAAAATTCACCTTTAAGCTTGGTCTTGGTGATCCTTTGATCTTTGACTTTGCTTTTTTTGATTTCTACATGTAGCTCCTTGATTCCTTCAAGTTCTTCCTTGAATATTTTCCTTGAATTTGCTTAATGAACTTGTTGATTACTGCTTGATACCTGTCTTTGCAATTTGACACTAAAACACTTGCACACACATTAAATTGTATTTGTCATATATCAAAATCTCTAAGTCATTGAGTCTTACAAATTGCCCCTTTTTGATTATGACAAATCTTCTAACAAATTATAAGATCAGAGTATAAGTGTAGCAGAAGCTAAGTGTTTTTGACAGATTTATATCATAGTATCAGAACAGAAGTATATCAGAGCAAAAAAAATTATCAAAGCAGAATTTGATTTACACCCCATTAATCATGTAAGCTTATAAGCTCCCCCTCAACATATGCATGTATAATTTGTTATTATTCCCTTTCTCTATATCATACTTTTTCCTCCCCCTTTTGGTATTATCAAAAAGGTAAAGAAAAAAACATTCAAAGCAATAGAGAAGGCAAGCATTTAAACATTCAAACATAGCATATAAAATTGTTCATGATAGAGGGATAGGTGCAGGGACAAATCAAAAAGAACAGAAACCATAAGCCAAAATTACAAACTAAGGCATTTTACCTTTCAAAAACTAAGTTCTAATTCCTATGAATTCCTAGAACTAGTTCTTCCTTTTTGATTTTCTTTTGTTTCGGCCTTTAGGTGATGGTTCAGCAGGGGTGGGCTCAACTTCCTTCACAGCAGCTGTTGCAATGTTTGCAACATCAACATCTTCTTCTGTTTGAGCTGGAGGTGCAGGGAAATGAAAGTCCACTCTTAGGTCATCTTTGAGGTTATCAATGTCCTTTTCTGCCCTTTTTATCCTTTCATTCACTTCAGCAATTGCAGCCATTCCAATTTCATGATTTTTCTTCTGATTTTCCTCAACATTTTCCAGCATTTTCATCAGTTTCTGCAGGAAATCAGAAGGTGCATTTTCTTGTCCAGTTGAAGTACCAGCTGCAGTAGTTTCCTTGTTTCCAGCTTTCCTTATCCATCTTCCATCTTCTTTCTTCAGTTTCATTTTGCTCACAATTTCTTCACCAAACTTGTGAGTTATTCTTCTTGCAAGCTTCTTTTCTTCTCCATCAAAAGGAACATTAAAATGAGCTAGGATTATGCAGACCAGTGCAGGGTAGGCAAGCATCATCTTGCTTTTCTTGCATTCTATCATGTGTGCAGCAACACAGTACCCCCAACTGATTTGCTTCTCATTCAGCATAGCCCACATAAGCATTAAATCATAGTTTTGCAGAATAGAGTGTTTTCCTCCTCTTGGAATTAAAATTCTGCAGACAACATAATGCAAAATTCTATCCTCTACACTCATTATACTGGTATAGGTAACTCTACCTTCAGGTTCATTAGAGGTAATTAAATCTGGTCTAGCCAGTTCTTTATCATACTCATTATACTACTCAGATTTGGGGTCATTTCCAGCAATGCTAGGTCCATAATAAGGTAGGTTAGCAAGATTGCTGAATTCCTCTAATGACATTTTTATCTTAATTCCCTTAACTTCAGAGCTAATTCCATTAGCATTCATTTCCAAATTTGAGTAAAAGACTTTGATCAGTAAGGGGTGATAGTGAAACTGAGTTTGCACAAACTCGATGAGCTTTTGACAGACTATAATTTCAGGAAAGTTAAACTCATTATCCTCAAAATATTTTACATGCATTACCCAAGGTTCAAGAATTTCTCTATATCTGAAGTTTTGATTAAAGTATTCCTTTTGTTCATCATAAGAAAAATACCTTCGAAGAAAAGCATCATTGTCCATGTATGAAGTTGGAGCAACACTTTCAGTGACTTCCTTTTCTTTGGAAGATTCCACTTCCTTTCCTTTGTTCTTCTTTTTCTCAGCAGCCTTTGAAGTCTCAACTCCTTTCTTCTTCTCAGTTGACTTAGAAGTTTCCATTTCCTTCCTCTTCTTCTCAGCAGCTTTTGAGGGTGAAGATCCAGTATTTTTGGTTCTTGCCATATTAGGGTTGGTTTGGGTACAAGAATGATTAAGGTTAGCTTTGCTAGGGTTACGGAATTAGGTGAAGAAAGAGTGGGTTTCAGAAGATTTGAAGTTTTGAAATAAGATTTCATATCGGCGTCGTCTTCAATCCTCAGGGCTCGTAGTTGAGGATAACCTAGTAGACGAGCTCCATATGCCACGTCATTGGACGGAGCTTCTCATTAAGGACTTAGCAAGTCCAAATACTTGTGTGGACGAGCGCTTCTGTCACTTGTGTGGACGAGCGCTTCTGTCACTTGTGTGGATGAGCACTTCTGTCACTTTAGTGGACGACGAGAGCTTCTATCACTTCAGTGGACGAGCAGAATTAGAATCTTGTGTATTCTGAGTTTATCAGACTTTACACACATGCCTGTAGTACACCAGTGTATACTTATGACATTCAGGAATTGTGTCTCAGACTTTTAGTACATCTGTTTATCACAGGTATGTATTAGACTAAAAACACAGGGGATCCATTCCTGAACCTCTATACAACTATTGATCACATCCATGTTTAAAAAAAATTCCAGTTTTTACACATGTACATAGGTTAGGTACATAGGTGTTCCTGATCAAGTCTATTTCTTTTGAAACTCTCTTCTAATCATTCATAGATATTCCAAATCAAATCATACAAGAATCAAAGCATATTTACACAAAGATACAGTCATATAAACAGTTTCTTTAGAGATTAGATATAGGATTGATCAATTATGCCCAATTCTCTTCTAATGAAAAAGAAGCTTTCCTTGTTCAAGGGCTTGGTAAAAATATCGGCAAGTTGTTTAGTTGTATCAACAGATTCAATCTCAATTTCCCTACTTTGAATAAAAGTTCTTATGATAGAGATCATGTTCAAAGTTAATTGTTGCATAGCAAGCAAAACAAATCATTTAAGGCTTCATCAATTTTCTTAGATTCAATTTGTGAAACAAAAGCCATATGATTATTCCAAGATAGATCAAATAACTTTAATAGAACAATGTAGACATACTATACAATGATATATAAGTCAACACAAAGATTCACAATCATACATTAATAATGATAATTAGAAAACATATTCAATCAATATTCTTTCTTTATTGTTACCCATTTTGTGTTTGGAGAAGGCTCTATATCATGATTCCGATTTTTTCTCTTGACCTTCCACCACACCCACAAAACAGAATTTCATGTTTGTGCTATAGGTACCCAAGTTTGTTTTGGTCCTTTTGAGTTAGTTGCAGCGATAGTTCCTTTAGGAACCCATATATATTTAGATTTATTGTATGTTGATTTTCTGTATTGACATGTAGAAGCTGTGTGACCTTTTCTAGCACAAAAGTTGCATTTATCAAATGGTGTGTTTGATATCTTAGGTGCAGCAAAAAATTTCTTGAAAGATTTCTCATGTATCTTAGGTTCATATCCTATTCCAGCCTTATCATAAACACACTTTTGTTGTCCTAATAAAGCATTCAAGTTATCTCTACCATTTGTGAACTTGGCTAAGTCATTTTTTCAGTTTTTCAACTTCTTTAGTCAATGTACAACACTTAGAACAATTAGAGCTAGATGCAATCAAGACCTTATTCCTAGCTTCTAGTTCTCTTTCTTTCATTTTCAAGCATGCATAATCATCACATTGTTTAGCAATTATTTTTCTAGATGAGACAAGTTGTTTAGCAATCTTAAGATATTTAGCATGTAACTCATCAAATGCATCTTGCAATTCATCAAAAGTAGGCTGTGAATCAGAATTTACGTCACTCTCTGAATCACTGTTATTGTCGGTCATCAAGCACAAGTATGCCTCCTTGGATTCAGATTCTTCAGTGGAATCTACATCATTATCATCCCAAGCAATGTAGGCCTTTCTTGTCTTTCTCCACTTCTTGTCCTTTGAGTCAAACTTTTATGTTTTGTCCTTCTTTTGCAGTTTTGGACAGTCAAGCTTCATGTGGCCAATCTTTCCACATTCTTAGCATGTGATGTTGTTGGAAGAGTTGTTACCTTTGCCGAAATTTCTCCTTTGACAAGTGGATGGCTTTCTTTTGAAGTTGCCTTTCTTCTTTAGGAACTTCTTGAATTTTCTAACTAGCATTCCCATCTCTTCTTCAGATTCTGCCTCTTGTGCTGAATCATTATCATCACTGTCTTCTACTTCCCTGGCTTGTGATTTCAAAGCCAATCACTTTTTCTTTTTGTCAGTTTCTTCATTCTCATTTAGTCTGTTCAACTCCAATTCATGCTCTCGCAGTTTTCCAAACAATGTGGCAATGGTCATTGATGAGAGGTCTCTAGATTCTGAGATTGCAGTGACTTTAGGCTGCCATTCCTTACTCAAGCATCTCATTACTTTGTTAATTTGATCCTCATTTGATATAGCTTTTCCAAGACCAGCAAGTTGGTTGACAATGTGAGTGAATCTCTTTTTCATTTCAGTTATAGGTTCTCCTTGCTTCATTCTAAACAGCTCATACTCATGTGTGAGGGTGTTCATTCTTGCTATTTTGACATCTGTGGTTACTTCATGTGTTACTTGCAATGTATCCCACATCTCCTTTGCTGATTTGCAATTTAAAACCCTGAAAAACTCATCACGGCTTAAAGCAGATGTTATAATATTCTTAGCACGTGCATTATATTGAACTCTTTTCTTATCATCCTCATTCCATTCAGTTTTAGGCTTATTTCTTGGAGCACCATTAGCATCTATACTAGAGGGGACAAATGGTCCATTTTCTACTGCATCCCATATGTCAACACCTGCTGCCTCAAGAAAGATTACCATTCTTTCCATCCAATAGATATACTCAGATCCATTGAAGGCAGGAGGGCGTGCAAGGGAAGCCCCTTCATTCAAGCAATTATTGGAAGCCACACTCTTATAGCTGTTAAGCCAAACTTAAGAGTTTAGCTTTCAAAACTCTTAAAAAACTTAACTTTTCAAATCAGAGTTGCCTCGGGATCTTTTACAAAAACAGTGAAGGGCTTTTTATGAAATCTTGATTAGAAGGTGGTGATAAAAGAAAGATTAATTCAGAAAGATAAATTAGTAATAAGATTCAAGTTCACATCTCACAGCTATCAATTAACAATGATTGAATCAAACAGGAAGAAGTTCAGTTCAGGGTCGTACAAGTATTAGATACAGGCCTTAATCAGTCAAGAACTGAAGTTACAATATATCAGTTTCAGTGATCAAGAACAGTCATTATCAACTCAGTTTTGAACAATTAATAAATCAAGATTGATTGCAGTAATACTCTGGTTTTAATTCATATTAAACAGATCAAGAACTGATATCAATCGAAAACTTAGAACATCAAGATCACAGTTATATGCGCAAGACAAAAATTAAAGAGTTTGAGTTTAAAGATACCACACAATCAGTTTTATACTGGTTCAGCCACCACCACCATGACTTACATCCAATCCCCACTTCACATGTGGGTATTCACACACTAACACAACAAGTTTAGCTAGGTAACTTGAAAAACCTTTACACCACAGAGCACTCCTTCACCTCGAGATACCACACTCTTGTGAAGAGCCTCAATCAATGTTCTTCCTTAGGATTCCTCACCCTAATCACACAGAGAGACTCCCTCTCTCTTTACAATCAAAAAGTACAAAAAGATTGATTCCTAACTCTCAGAAGTCAGATATACAAGTTGAAGTTCTTATGAGAATTGAAACACTCTTTTTCACAATGAAGCTCAAGCAAGAAGATGAATGATTTCACAATTGATCTCTCAAATTGATTTTGTAAAATTTCTGATATTGTAAAAAGTGTTCCTTTAAACCCTCTATATATAGAAACAAGTTATAGTCACTGGGATCAATTAAAACAGATTTGGGTCTGATAACAGAATCTGTTTTCTTGATTCTGATTCTTGAACAGGGTTGAGTACATGGCTGTATTAACCAATTTCATACTGATAGTTCTGATAGTTTTTGTACACCTGTGTAATACATGGTTATACATGTTTTTCAAAAGCTTAAACTTGGTTAATCCATCATTACACCCATTCAATACAATTATGTATTGAATCAAGAACCTTAAATTCATTTGTCAGTTACACTAGCAGACATACATCCATTGATTACATGGTTGTACCTGACAAATAATTTTATTATTTCCAAAAATCATTTTCATTAGAAAAAACTTATTCCTTTTAACGCATGTTATGAAAATTGATTTTCTTCATACATCTTTTTAGTTGAGCTATCTTATGACTAAGAGATTTCTTTCTCTTACAAATCATATAAGACTTAAATCTAAAATTCTCCTTTAAGCTTGTCTTGATGATCCTTTGATCTTTGACTTTTCTCTTTTGATTTCTACATGTAGCTCCTTGATTCCTTCAAGTTCTTCCTTGAATTTGCTCAATGAACTTGTTAATCACTGCTTGATACCTGTCTTTGCAATTTGACACTAAAACACTTGCACACACATTAAATTGTATTTGTCATATATCAAAATCTCTAAGTCATTGAGTCTTATAAGATACCCGATGAGGTATGGTCTGGAAAGAAAGCTTCCTATGGCCAATTGAGAGTCTTCGGGTGCAGGGCATTTGTTCACATTCTGAAAGATGAAATAGCAAAGCTTGATGCTAAGACGAAGGAGTGCATATACCTAGGTACACCAAGAGATGAACTTGGCTTTAGATTATGGGATCCTACAAACAAGAAGATTATTCGAAGTAGAGATGTGGTGTACTTTGAAGACCAGACGATTCAGGATGTGAAGCAATCTGAGAAGCCAGAGGTTAGAGTAATACACAGTTCAAGGGGAGACATTTCTCAAAGAAACAATGAGCAACTCGATCAGACGATTCAACCTGATCATACGGGTCAACTTGATCAGACAGAACAACCTGACCAGACGGGTCAAAGTCAGATGATGCATCCACCCCAGACGATTGAGACGGAACAGACGGGACAAGAACTTGAAGTCAGACGATCCACCAGAGTCAGAAAGCTGTCAAGAAGGTACTTCTCGGAAGAGTATGTCAATCTTACTGATGAAAGGGACCCTCAAAGTTTCAAGGAAGCTTTTGAGACGAGTGATAAGAAGAAATAGATGCAAGCCATGAAAGAAAAGATGTAGTCCCTGATAAAGAATCAGACGTATGATCTGGTAGAGTTACCAGGCAGAAGGAAGGCATTGAAGAACAAGTGGGTGTTCAAGATCAAGCATGAAGAGAACGTTCAAGATCAAGCATGAAGAGAACAATCCAAACCTAAGGTACAAAGCCTGAATTGTTGTCAAGGGATGAAATAAGAAGTGTGTTGCAGGGGGAGATATATCTTGGCAGTCAAAACTCCAAAAGTGTGTTGCGTTGTCAACCACTGAACCAGAATATATTGCAGCGTCTAAAGCTTTCAAAGAAATGTTATGGATAAAGAACTTCTTATGTGAGCTAATATATGATCAAGATTAATATGTGGTGAACTGTGATAATCAAAGCACCATTCACTTAGCCAAGAACCCCATGTTCCATTCACACTCCAAACACATTGACATTCGTTATCATTGGATATGAGAAGCATTGGATGAGAAGAAATTGGAGATAGAGAAAATCCATACAGATTTTAATTGGTCTAATATGATGACTAAATCAACACCAACTAAGAAGGTTGAAGATTGCTATAACATCCCAAATGTCCTAGTTTGATAAATAGTATTACCCAATAAATAGAATGAGAAGAGTAACAACTAAAAATAACAACTACCTGGTAGTTTCCTTTTTGTCCAGTAGTTGCTACTTTTGACAACTGTAACACTTCATACAAGAAGCTGATATGAGTAGCAACTAAAATAGCAACCGCTCTGTAGTTTCTATTTCGCCCAGTAGTTGCTATTTTTGACATCAGTAGCAAAAGAAGAGGGTAAGTTGTATGCTGCCTTAAGCTACACTAAAGAAGGGTAAGTTGTATGCTGCCCCAAACTACACAAAAGAATACGGTAAGTTGTATACTGCCCTAAGCTACACTAAAGAAGAAGGGTAAGTTGTATGATGCTCTAAGCTACACTAAAGAAAGGTAAGTTGTATGTTGCCCCAAACTACACAAAAGAATAGGGTAAGTTGTATGCTGCCCTAAGCTACACTAAAGAAGAGGGTACGTTGTATGATGCCCTCGGTTACACAAAACAATAGGGTAAGTTGTATGCTACCCTGAGCTACACAAAAGAAGAGGGTAAGTTGTATGCTGCCCTAACCTACACTAAAGAGGGTAAATTGTATGATGCCCTAAGCTACACAAAAGAAGAGGGTAAGTTGTATGCTGCCCTTGGCTACACAAAAGAAAAAGGTAAGTTGTATGCTGCCCTGAGTTGAGTAGAAGAATAGGGTAAGTTGTAAGCTGCCTGATAGTTTGAAGGATAAGTTGCATGCTGGCAGAAGCCATAGAAGACATAAGGGTGAGTTGTATGCTACCCTGAGCCACGATAAATATAAGGGTAATTTGTAAGTTGCCCTTGTTGTGATGTAATTCGGTCTGGTTGGTTTAAGTGTTTTATGAGTCAAAGACATTGGATGCACAATGGACGCAATATGTGCTAAGTCCAACTAGAGAATGTGGTAGTCCATCGTGCTGAGTCCAACTAGATTGGACCTTGTATACTAATCAGATCGAATGAAGTTTGTTGAAAGTAAATAAGTGTTGCTTATTTTGATGCATGAACCAATTTATGTGTTGATGAATTCATTCATTAGTAACTGGTCATGCTATGAATCAATTCCAGGGACATATTGTAACGCCCTTCGTTACATTAGTAACCCAAATTAAATCCAATAAAAATCCTTCAAAACATTTAATTAAAATACACAAGTCATAAAATATTTCTCAAATAACTAAGTTTGAAAATACCTCGTATTAAATAAAATAATAGTATTTACAAAGTATTGAAAAATATTATTAAATCCAATCATTTGAATAAAAACTAAAAGCCTCAAGATCGGACGTCTAATTACAATCTGATAAAAATAGTACGTAAACCAAAGAACATCGTCCGCATAATACTCTAAACCATACTACATTACTACCAACTAGCTAATCAAAGATAACTCTTCAGATCTCTGGATCCTCAACAACGATGTCCTCGGGCTCTGAAAACAACACTTATAATGAGATATAAAATCCCAGGGAACAACAATACAGTTATAAAATGTTTCGAAAATAATGTTGTTCTCAGCCGACGCGGTAACCGAAAAAACTGTCCATGGTATCCGCCAATTTTCCAAAATAATATATAAAAAGAATACTTTTAATAACAACAAAAATTTTATCAAGTTAAATGCATATAGCATAGATCAACTCGTCTCAATGTACCACATTCCACATACCAAGTAAATTCTAAATTAATCCAAGTGGCTCGAAGGCCTCGTAACTAAATTGGTCTCTTGTCGGCATGCCATAAATCTCACGCATCACACGACAATGGCATCCCATGTGCACATGGCGGTATTTCTCCCTTTTCGACACCCCAACGTGTGGCGGTGTTACTTTCGATACCCCTTTTTAGGCTGTATTGCTCTTTTTCGGCATCCAAAATTATATGGTGATGTTACTTTCGATACCCCGTTACGGTGGTATTACTTTTCGATACCCCTATCATAGGTGGTATTGCGACAAACATCATACAACATATTATAACTCAAATATGTCATGTCTCATGCATGTAACAAACTATTTCCCTCAATTTTAAACATATAAACTTCCACTAATAACAAACGATCATGAATATCACAACATATAATACACGAATAAGCACATTACAACATCAATTAATTAATTAATTCCCCTTTTAAACAAAACCCTAATTTTAGAATTTAGGTTACTAACAATATGCGTCAAGTCAATTAAAGACTCCCAAAACCACATGGTAATCCCTTGTCAACAATAACAATCATATATACCATGGAAAGGGTTCATAAAAAGTATTGTTACTCACCTCTCGAAGACCTCCAAAGCTCTTAAAAATTAATTAAGACAAATCCGAACGTTTTACCAAGAGTTCTTCTTCTCTTCGTAGACGTTTTTGGATCTGTGTGACTCCTTTGTACTGCAATGCAACAGCACCTTCAATCACCTCTCTCGCAATATTATTATTATTATTATTAAAACACTAAAAGGTTGTATGTGGCGTTGGTCTTCTATTCCAGGGAAAGGTTTATGATGCCTTCAAAACTCTTATGTGAATTTTATTTGGCAAAGCCAATTCCAAAAGATGCACTAGTGGCCCACCCTAATTCACAATTATGAATTCAAATTGAATTCAATTTGCAAGTGGCAATCCACGTTGGGCCTGACTCCTTGACCTTCTTTTTTTTTAAACAATATTTTTATATTATTGCGGGACCTGCTTTGTCTTTAATTATTAATTAATGTAACAATTCTCCTATCATCTAGCATTCCTTATGCTCTATTTTTTTATTAAAAATTAATCTACATTATATCTTTTAATAACTAGGTTAATTTATATATATATATATTTTTAAAAAAACTTTTATTATTGCAAGCCCATTCTTTAGTTTCTATGAATTCCAAATGGAATTCTCCATGAGAGGTACAACTCACGTTAGTTGTATTTGGCTTGGGGTCCTTTGTCCTTTTTTTATTATTATTACTTACTTATTTATTATTCATATTTTTGTTAAAAATTTGATATTCTTCTTGTATGTACTAAACTATTCTACTACATTCTTATACTATTAATTTTTACACTAAAAATCATACTAGCTTAATCTTTTTATTTTATAAATTATATTTAAATTTTAGGATTTTATATTTTCTCACCTCCTTAAAGAATTTCTTCCCCGAAATTCATCTCATACTCACGCACCCATTTTAACATGTCATATTCAAAACATAAAGGTTATCATACCTAAGTTAAATAAAATGTGGGTATTGACGTACGATGTCCTCATTCATCCCTCAAGTAGCTTCCTCAGGAGTCAATCCTACCCATAACACTTTCACCAATGGAATTTCCTTGTTCCTCAGAGTCTTAGTGCTCTTGTCCAAGATTTGACCATGCTTTGGCTTACAGATCAAATTATTTTTCAATGGTACAGACTCAGGAACTATCACGTGAAATTCATCAGGCACATGTTTTCTAAGTTGCGACACATGGAAAACATCATAGAGGTTTGCCAACTGTGGCGGAAGTGCCAATTGATAAGTAACAAGCCCGACTTTTTAAGGAATTTGGAAAGGTCCCATGAAACAAAGAATTAGGTTTCTGAATGACATTGATCCCCCCATCCCAATCTTAGGAGTGACTCTCAAGAATACATGTCTCTCTTCCTAAAATTCTAAAGGCTTTGTTTTCTTGTTGGCATAACACTTTTTACCTATTCTGCGTAGTGCACATCTTTCCCTCAGTTGTTCTACCTAATTGTGGTCCCTTTGATTAAATTTGGTCCTAACAAGATCTTATCACATGCTTCGCTTTAACATAAAGGGACCTATATTTCTTAATCACATCATCAATATATATATATATATATATATATATTAATATATATATATATATATATATATATATATATATATATATATATATAGTCATTAACTATTTCACCCCAAAATAAGTGTACAATTCATGACACCCTAACTATAAAAATTATATCTAAAGTGAAATTAATAATAATATACATATAATAAAATCATGCACTTAAGCATTTGTTTCTGTCATTCACTTGCATTTCATCATTATAAGCATTCTCAAAAATTAAATTTATAACAAACAATCTACAAAGAAATCGAATTAATGTTTTATACATCCATAATTAAATCTAATAGTCTCTTTTAGACTCTACACCAAAGTTCTTATATTATTTCCAGAACAGGAAATTTTATAAATAAGAAAAATAAAGAAAAGAATAGCAGTAGCGCATCCACCTACTAATTATTATCTAGCCCAAGATGATAATTTCACAAGAACAAGAAATAGTTTCACTTTCAATTGATAAAAAGATCTTACTTAAAAGAAATGTGTTAAAAAAATGGAGAATAAGATTTAATAAAATTGTAATTAAACTATACAGACATTATGCAGAAACAGCTATAAAAAAAAACACCACAATAGTCCTAAGAAATCAATTCCATCTTAATCTCTGAGTAGGCACATACAAATAAGAAATAACATTTTTCACTTTTTGAAAAGAAATAAAAGTTTGTTAGGATTAGACATACCATTAATCTATATGAAAAACAATTCATAGGGGTATATTAATGACGATTAATATTTGGTCACTTGAGAAGCAATCTGAAATTTCAAGGAAAATGATTCTCTAAAAATAATTATATAACAAAACATAATAATAAAATTTGAGAAAATATATACAATTTTAATACAACATCCATTTTTATTCCCGCTCACCAATACATCTTTTTAAAATCTTGATACATCTTGGTTATTCCTGAATGTATGGTTTCTTATATGTGTCTCTTTTCTAACATTTTTTTTTCTCTAAGGCTCCCCTCCTTAGGGACAATGATCTTATTCTTAAACAACACTACACCATTATTATATAACACATAATTCTCTTGATCCAAAAGAGATTTCAAATCCTAGTTTAAAAACTACACTCGCTTAATCTATTTTCTAAGGTCACTACAAATTTCAACCTATTCAATTTCAAGTTTAAAGCCTTTAAAAGATATCCAAATTCATGTCTCTAGACTCTTCTATTAGTTTCATCTCTTGCAACTTCAAGTTAGACTTGTGCGGAAATTTCCTACTCCGAGTATCGACCACTACATTAGCCTTTCCCGGACTATACTTCAACTCAAAATTATAGTTCCTAAGAAAATTCATCCACCTTCTTTGCCTTATATTTAACTCTTCGTCTATGTCTATGTCTCTATCTTTTAACAACTGTGTAAGGCTCTACTGATCATAAAAAAACTTCAAGTTGTATCCCATACAAGAGATTTTCCTTTCCTAATCAGCTTGGTGAGAGGTAAGGCTAGCCTAGAGAACTCGTTTATAACTTACTATAATACTTCTCCAATTCTAGGAAACTTCTCACACTTGTCATTGTCTTAGGCTTCTCTCACCATATCCCTCCATCTACTTTACTAGAATCAACCACTACTCTACTCCATTGATCTAAGCTCATCTATCCTAGGTAAAAGATACTTATCCATAATAGTTACTTTGTTCAATTGCATATTGCCCACATATGACCTCATACTCCCATCATTTTTCCTACTAAAAGCACTCAAAACTTATACAAAATCAAACATATTTTTTAAATTTATAAAGTGAACCATAATTTAATTTAAATATTAAATATATATAATTTGATTCAAACTAACAAAAAATAGAATTTATGCCACAATTAAATCCATGAGTCAGAGGAAGTTAGAAATATAATTACAATTCAATAAATTGGCCTCAACGCGATGGAGGTGAACTTCACGCACAAGAGGAATTAAAAAAAATTAATAAGACATTTCAATTAGATATGGAAATGGGTTTTGACACTAATGGCAAAAGTATAGATGATGAGAATAGTGTAAATGAGAAAAGACCAGCATGAACGCACATACAACTATGTCATTAGTAGTAATTCTTTGTAGATTCAAGGAAAATACATTTATTAAAATCAATTCATCATCAACGTTAAAAAAATCTCATATAAAGAATCAAGTATCCTAAATTCCAATTTTTTTTAATAGACTAATCTACATGTAAAAATCCAAAATTAAACGTGCCACGGAAGGGTAAGCAAATTTTACTTTTACTCACATGCTACATGTATTACTGCCACATCACTATAAATCTCTACCTTACCAGGAAAAAAAACAAGAGTATGTATCGATCCTTGAGCTCTCTCAACTAAGCACTTAATATAAGAAACAACAAATATAATATGGGTCAACATCGAAGGATCAATCGACGTTAGTTGTGAAGAAACAAAAAAAAAATTGCTCTATCAGAGTGCTTTATGACAACAAGTCTAGACGACAATCAGTCCTTACCAAGAATAGCATCCAACCCAGACACAGGTAACAAATAAGATCGATTGCATAAGGCACATCCCGATACACAAGAAGACTATTTAAACAAGCACTTGAAGCAATAAGATTATCCCCATAGAAGCAGAAACACATGAATCAAAGGAAAAACGAAAGATAGACAACTCAAATTTCACACATGAATGATATATCAAAGAATGTGCTACTCCTGAATCAAACAATATAGTAACATTTTCTCCTATACGAGTTAAAGAAATCAAGTCTCCTTCAGATTCTAAGCTGCCTCAGAATAATAGCGGATCATTCTTCTTGAATTCGAAAAGTCCCACGTGCTAAGGGTCCTAGGTAGCCACCATTCCATCAGTGATTGGCCTCCATTCCCCTACAGCTGACGGAGAGTCTCCGTCTGCCCTTGCATAGCTCTAATCATACAATCCAAAGCTACTGCAAGTGCAATGTTCGTCCCTCACCTATTAGTCCTATAAATCTGCTCATTACCTATGAAATATTGGGTTGATCATGTCTAATATCCCAAAGAATAACATGCAGTATTTATAACTCTAACAAGCATCATATGGGCCCAAGTTTTGTTTTAGAAAAAGCCCCACTACCACATTCCGATTTAGAATCGAACTGCTCTGATACCATAAATGTAACATCTTTCGTTAAATCAGTAACCCAAATTAAATCCAATAAAAATCCTACAAAACATTTAATTAAAATACACAAGTCATAAAAATTTTCTCAAATAACTAAGTATGAAAATACCTCGTATTAAATAAAATAATAGTATTTACATAGTATTGAAAAAATTATTAAATCCAATCATTTGAATAAAAACTAAAGGCCTCAAGACCGGGCGTCTAATTACAATCTGAGAAAAATAGTACGTAAACCAAAGAACGTCGTGTTACGTCTCTAAAATGTCTGATGTGCATTTCCGTAAGTTTTGATGAGAACTAAACATTGGTTAATGATTTAATTAACCTTCATATTGGTTGCTAACCTATCTATCGAGTGTGCAAATTAAATAAGAGAATCATTCATCTAACAGTTAGTGATAAAAACTCACGTCCAACATACAAGTATTTTAAACAAACGTCCAGCACTGTAGTTTTTGAAGCGCACGTCCAAAATGCAAGAGAAACAAACCCGCGTCTACTAAAGTATCAGAAGGCCGCGTCCACTAAAAGTATCAGAAGGCCGCATCCACTAAAAGTATCAGAAGGCCGCGTCTACTAAAAGTATCAGAAGGCCGTGTCCACTAAAAGTGGCACTTGGAGCACGTCCATCAAAGTATCAGAATAGCACGTCCATCAAAGTATCAGAATAGCGCTTCCACTAAGGTATCAGAATGGCTCGTCCAATGATGTGGCAAAAGACTCTCGTCCACTAGAATAACTGAGACTCTCGTCCACTAGAGTAACTAAGACTCTCGTCCACTAGAGTAACTGAGACTCTTGTCCACCAGACTAACTGAGACTCTCGTCCACTAAAGTAACAGAGGCTCTCGTCCACTAAAGTAACAAAGGCTCTCGTCCATTAAAGGTGACAGAGACTCTCGTCCACTAAAGGTGACAGAAGCGCTCGTCCACTAGTCTTTGGACTTGCTGAGTCCTTAATATAGAGTGAGACACCCCGTTGTGCCCCATTGTATTATTAAATTAGAACCTTATTATTTATTTACTTAATCGCACGCTTATTGTTGAAAAGTATGTAAAAATTAAAACTTATTTAATTATCATATAACTTCTTCAAATTTAAAAAACATCAACGTTAATATATATAAATATACACACATGTTTATTTATTACATTACCAAAACACTGTTGAGCGTATCCTCTTAGTAGGATCCCTCACAGGCATAAACTTCACTACAGACATACTTAGCGGAATTATAAATACTCTTTAGACATACTAGCCATAATGTCTATACTCTAATCGCCATGAATCACAGCTCGACCTCCAGCATCTGGTTCGTAAGGAGTTCCATCTAACTCCTCGGCAATTGGTTCCTCCATCGGGTCTTCTCGTACGATCACATCAGAAATAAAATACAACACGCAGAAAGATATAGGGAATAAGAAACAGTTCTATCATCAAAAAGCGGAAAAGAGTAATAGTAAATTATACAATAACTGTCACAGACATAACATCATTCAACACCTAACAAAACATCCTCAAACTTAAGTATTCATCCTCTACCCCAATCTAATATAACTAAACTTTTATACTGACGTGGCCATCTCTATTCCTATCACGTTAGTCAGTAGTCCAGAACGGTCCAGTACCAATAACTTTTGAACGCATGAAAGACTAAACAAGTATTAGTCTAAAATGGTCCAGTGCCAAGAATATACGAACGCGTCAAGGAGTATCAATCCAGAACGGTCCAGTGCCAAGAACATGCGAACTCGTCAAGGAATATCATTCCATAACGGTCCAGTGCCAAGAACATTCGAACGCGTCAAGAACTAAAGAGTATTACGGTAGTCTACCTCGGCATCCACATCCGTAGGGCACTCACCCGTAATATCCGATATCCCAAAATAGGATATCCCGACCTCGTGTGTTCCACTCACACGGCTGTGAATAACAATACATCTATAAATGAATCTCCCTAAATTACATTAATAACAACCTAGTGCCTCAACCTTCCATCAAAGTCTCAACACCTTTTTCCTCATAGATAAAACCACTTAATTAGGCTAGGCACCTCTAAATCACCTTTATTCTCTCACCCAAACAATTATCTCCCGAACAACACATATCCTTACTTAAAAATCAGCTAAACACAATATTAAACCCAGGCAGATCATGCATAACACATTAATCTACAGAATATTCAATTATCTTAATATCATATAAGGCAATTTATCACAACCAACTCATAATAGTCCAACCAAATAAATAACAAAGTCAGACTCTGTCACTGCCTGGTCGTGATAGCCATCACGGTCGTGACAGACAACAAAGGCAAGAATTCCACAAAACAGAGCCTGTCACGGCCTGGCCATGACAACCATCACGGTCGTGACAGACACTGAAGATCCTCAATATCATAAATATTCAAACACCGCAATAATACGTCACATGCAGATGGAATACCTCAACCAACGTATCATAGTAAATTTGATAACATAAAATCAAACATCCTCAAATACTTAAAATCAACTTAATGTCGATAAACCTACAATCCCCGAATCGCCATTGGTTTTACAGAAAAGGTTTCCAATGGGATTTTGGTCTTGTCGATTACTCGACTACTAGTAGGGTTTAGGTCGCCCTACACAATTATTATATAATCTACTACTTATCGATTCCGACGATAGGTTAATTATTTTCCCCACCTGAGCTAGCACCGAAATCTTGAACTCGACGTTGCTCGCTATCACACCACAACTTAATAGTTTCACCTTGAACCAAACAACATAACTATAATTAATCAAATAACAACCATCTATGACACTTTAGGGCTAGGTTCGGCCAAGACTTAGAAAATAGGTTTAGGGTTATCTTCTTAATGCCATCTTTTGGATCCTAGTTACTAGAGTCTTAACTAACATAAATTACTTATTACAAGACTAAAATTTGAAACAAAATCCTCTAACCTTTAGGGTTAGGGTTTCGGCCTATATTAGAAAAATAGACTAGGAAATTTAGTTGGATTCAATCTCTTGGATTTAGATCATATAAGTACTAGAGAGCTCAAATCAAGCATTAGATTTCAAAAATGAAACAACATCATCAAACCCTCCTTTGAGTGAGATTCTGCCACTTAAAGAAAATAGGGAAGGAAAATGTTTTTGATTACATGTTCTTGGATAATGAAAGTGGAAGACATCACAAGATCATAGAAATTGGTTTCATGATCACATTAAAAGGATTTTTCTACAATTTTCTAGAATTATTTGAAGTTCTAGATCTAGGAATGGAAATTTATGAAAACTTGATGATCATGGCTTGATCTTACAAAATAAATGAAGGATAAGACTTAGATGATTAATGAGGAGAGATTTTACCTCTTGAAGTTTGAATAAATGAAGAAAATGATCAACCTTCACTAAGTTGAAAACTGGACAGCTTGAGGGTGTGATGGTATTGTGAGTGTATCTCACAATATACTCATCCAAAAATTACTAACTTTGGCTTGATAGAAATATAATAAGAAAATGAACAACTTTGGTGTTGAAGGTTTCATTTGGTTCGGATCATAACATGGGTGAAAAGGGACTTCTTTCTGATGTTTCGTGGGTTGCTGAGAATTCTGTGCAGTTTCGGTATTTTGATCCTATCTCCAAATTCAGTTATCCGTTTTTGATGATCTTTAGCTTGATGGAAAGAAGAGAGAAAGAGGAAAAACTTTTATGTTGAGTGTTTTCCGAGTTTCAGAAAGGAAGAGGGTCATATGTTTGGTGGGGATTCGGTGTTCTTAGGGTTTTGTAACTTAGTTGGTGAGGAAGATGAAGAGAATGAAGAAGATGAGTGAAATGGCGAGGGAGGCCACGGTTTGGAGGGTATTTATAGGGGTTGGTTGTTCCACTTTAGAAGGATCTAGTAGGAATGAGTTGGCTTGTTCAAAGGATTAAAGTGCAAATAATTCCTAGGGACCATTTTGCAAAGATTCCAAAAGTATAAGGACTATTTTACAAATTGCCAATAAATTGAAATGATGACCATGTGCCACATTAAATGTGGTCTCATATTGACTTATATTGGCTGATTTTTCATGAGATATTTTGAGAAGAACCTAGAACATTTTGGAACATGTTAGAAAAGTGTAGAACATGGTGGAACATGGTAGAACATTGTAGAGCATTGTGGAATTGTGTGGAAACTTCAAGAATCCACTTGACTCTTCCAAACTAAGGCATCCCCCACTCCTTCTTGGGCTTGCGCATGAGCCTCAAAATTTTGGGCTTGGATTCATTTATGTGGGGCCCACTAAAATGCTTAAGGCTTAACATGACATAGGAAACTTAAATGATTTCTAATGGGCTTTATGGAATTAATCCATGAACAAGGAATTTAGGCTTCATGGCCACGTCCACTCATAGTCTTGGAACAAAGATTTTGGCCCAATTCACTTAGAAAACATAGAAACTAACTTAGGGACCAAAGTGTAATTAATAGAAAGTTCAGGGACTTAAGCGTAAAATTCATAAATTGCCACTTTGACTTGAAGAATCTTCTAGACTCAAAAGTGTGACTCATCCCCATGAATCCTCATGTATGACTCGTTATACCGATATCTTGACGGGTCTCTGTAGTTCCGTTTTCGACTCCGTCGGTTTCCTGATTAGGGTTTTACGCCTGCGTAAAAGCGTAATATTTCGTTTTCTACTGAAAATTTTCAAACTAACCAAACTCATTGGAAATATGATTTAAATATAAACCATTTCGTTCACGAGTCAAAATTAGGTTTTCTGCTCAGTAAAATTATACTATCAGTGAAAAAGCAGACCGGGTTTCGTCTGAATTTTCAACCCAACTTTTTATCGTAAGCTTCTACCCTAAGATAGAATATGAATATGATTTTTATTTCATAAAAATCAATCTCCATGAACTCGGATAAAAATATTAATAAATACATTTATACCGGTTAATACAGCGAAAATATTTTTTACTGAAAAAATAAAAATCGGAAAATAAAAAGTAGGGTGTTACATAAAGCTCATCTAAGGATTATCAGAATCGTTTTTCAAAAGCCAGAAAGAGACTTGAAGTCTTCTCTCCTACTCAGTTTCACGATTATCAAGAAAAGAAGACTACTCTCTCAAGCAACCTTGGATAATCTAAAAGAATGTGTCCAACATGCTTTATTCCACAAAAAGGGGAGTGTACACAGCAAAGTACAAAAAAAGCTCTATGCCCAACTCTGACATGGCTGTATCTCAATGCATAAAGCCATGATCCTACATGTTAGAGTACAACCAATGTTCCTATTACATTAATGGCTGCTCAGAACGACTCTATTGCATTAATGGGTGCTCAGAACGACTCCATTGCATTTAATGAAGTTCTGCTTGAAGCCAACATCTGAAAGAATGTCTCTAACGGATCCTAAATGCTTGAAGACTATAAATACATAAGTCATTGAAGATGAAGAAAAAGAGAATACACACTGCATTAAAACGCCATTACTCTGCTCATTAATTCTTTAATTCTTTCATTCTGTATTCTTCAAACATTTGAAGTTATTACTCAGACTTTCCTAGACTTCACATTTAAATCACTCTCTGAGTGTTAGTGAAAGATCTGCTTGTGAGTAGTTGTATTTATTACAAACCCAATCTCTCAAACAAACTAGAGTGAGCCTGAAGAGGCTAGGTGTACAAATAATATTTGTCATGAGCCTGAAGAGGCTAGGTGTGCAAATAATACTTGTCTTGAGCCTGAAAAGGCTAGGTGTGCAAATAATACTTGAGTCTGTAACCTTATCAGTTATAGTGGATAAATCTTGGTGCTGCCAAGGACTGGACGTAGCTCTTTGATTTGAAGAGTGAACCAGGATAAATCACCGTGTTAATATCTCTTTCATAAACTCTTTAATCGCTTTAGTTTTTCCTGCGTCTATCAGTAGTGTATTTGCAAAAGTCATCCATCCATCCTGTATTCTTCCACTCATCCAAATCTAGCTTTCTGTTTGTGAAAAGATTTCAGCTTTGCTTAAATTCTGATAAACACAATTCAACCCCCCTTCTCGTGTTTATAGTTGTATATTTCAGTTGGTATCAGAGCTCAGCCTCTGGGTTGAGCATCTAACAGTGTAGAGGTAAAAGGTCCTGAAGAATAGACATGACGGCTGGAGCTAGTTCAAGTGGAAGTCATCAGACTGAAGGAGCTTCCCTAACTAGACCTCCTTACTTCAATGGAGAAAACTACAACTACTGGAAGGATAGATTTCAATAGTTTATTCTATCCACAAACTCTAATCTTTGGGATGTCATCATAGATGGTCCATTCATTCCCAAGAATGATGATAATACTGACAAACCAAAAACTCAGTGGACTGCTGCAGAAAAATCAAAATGGGAGCTAAACCACAAAGCCAGATACAACATCATTTGTGCTCTCAGTCCGGAGGAGTTTGAGAAGGTATGTGCCTGTGACTCTACAAAAGAAATATGGGACACCTTAGCTGTCACCCATGAAGGAACAGCAAAGTTCAAAGAGTCAAAGATTGTCATACTTGTTAGAAAGTATGAATTGTTCATCATGGAGGAAGGAGAATCTGTTGCTCAGATGATAGGAAGATTTCAAATTAGCATCAACAGTTTAAAATCTCTTGGCAAAGTCTATACCAATGCTGAGAAGGTTGGTAAGATTCTGAGAAGTCTACCTAAACAGTGGAGACCTTTGGTCACCGCTATCTCCCAAGCCAAGGATCTCACTACCTTGA
Organism: Sophora flavescens; assembly: GCA_030762895.1. Taxonomy (NCBI): domain Eukaryota; kingdom Viridiplantae; phylum Streptophyta; class Magnoliopsida; order Fabales; family Fabaceae; genus Sophora; species Sophora flavescens. The sequence continues at coordinate 59,280,246 of CM061069.1, forward strand.
CTATGGATGAACTTCTTGGAACACTCACTGTTCATGAGCAAGAAGTTGGAGATGAAGCTGCACCAAAGAAGGGCAAGTCAATTGCTCTGAAAGCTTATCAAAAGTCAGCAAAAGGTTCCAAGGCTTTGAAGGCAGATGAGTCATCCAGTGATGCTGACCTATCAGAACTCGAGGATTCTGAGAGTGATGAAGAATTGTCTCTCCGGACCAGGAATACAAAGCTTCTCCTACAGAAAAAGAAGTTCAAGAGGGATAGGCCATTCAGAAGGTTCAATAAGGACAAGAACTTCAAAGAATCCACCTCAATAGACAAAAGTCCAATTGTTTGCTATGAGTGCAAGAAGCCCGGTCACTTCAAGGCTGAATGTCCTCAACTCAAGAAGGCCCCTTTTAAGAAATTCTTCAAGAAGAAGAAGATAGGAATCATGGCTACTTGGGAGGATCTGGAGTCAACATCTTCTGATGAAGAAACTGAGGAAGAAGCCAATCTCTGTTTGATGGCCAACACTGACTCGGACTCTGACGATGAGGTACATCCTGACTATGAGGAATTACTTGATGCCTATGAGGAGTTGATGGAGGAATCCAACTGCTTATCTAAATCCTTCAAATCCCTCAAGAGAGAGTATGTAAAGCTCACCAGTGAGCATAAACAGAAATCTCAAGAGTGCGAGAAGCTGGCTAAAGAAAACAGTGAGCTGGAGACTGAAAAGTCTAATGAAGCTAAGATCTCAAGTGAAACATCACCATCTGAAGAAGTTGAAAAACTTCAACAGAAAGTGGAAGAGCTCACTTCTGATCTTTCCAAATTTGTTAATGGTAGAGACAATCGGACTAAGCTACTTGGTAGTCAGAAGCACTCTCTTAACAAAGAAGGTATTGGATATGTCCATCAGACACATCATAAAGTATCAACTAAATCTTCTAAAGTATCTGCTAAGTCAATTGTAACCAAATCAACACCTATTTGTAACTTCTGTGGAAAAACTGGTCATGTTATGTCTAAGTGTATCCATAAGAAGAGAAGGAAGTCCTCACAAACTCCTAGAACTAACAGAAAATGACCCAGAAAAATATGGGTACCTAAAGATCAAATAATCTTTGTTGCAGATGTCCTCAACAAGACAAAGAAAACACCACTGCTGGTACTTGGACAGTGGCTGCTCGCGACATATGACAGGAGAAAGGTCTATGTTCCTAGACCTCCAACTTAAGAAAGGAGGACACGTTGCCTTCGGAGGGAATCAGAAAGGGAAGGTTATAGGAATTGGTACTATTGGTGGTAAACCCCCTCTTCCCTCTATATCTAATGTTCTCTTGGTTAAAGGATCAAGACACAACCTGCTTAGAATAAGTCAATTATGTGATAATGGTTTTGATGTTTCCTTTACCAAGGATGTATGCATCGTTAAAGACTGTAGTGACAAAACCTTCTTTTCAGCTAAAAGGCAACAAAATCTTTATAAGATTAAACTATCTGATCTCTTAGATCAAAGTGTAACCTGTCTGATGTCAAAAAAGGATGAGAGATGGTTATGGCATAAGAAACTAGGACATGCTAGTATGAAACTAATTTCTGAATTAAAAAGGAATAATCTCGTGAGAGGATTGCCTGATATTAGCTTTAAGAAAGATGTCTTGTGTGATGCATGTCAGAGAGGTAAACAGATAAAATCAAGTTTCAAATATAAAAACCAAGTATCAACCTCTAGACCTCTTCAGTTGTTACACATGGATCTGTTTGGACCAGTTAGTGTTGCCAGCCTGGCTAGAAGAAAATATGGATTTGTCATAGTTGATGACTATTCTAGATACACATGGGTACTCTTCCTAACACACAAGGATGAGTCTTTTAAGGCTTTCTCAGTATTCTGCAAAAGAGTACAAAATGAGCATGGTTTATGTATTTCTACCCTTAGAAGTGATCATGGGGGAGAATTTGAAAATGAGCAGTTTAGACAGTTCTGTGAGGAGAATGGAATCTCTCACAATTTCTCTGCACCTAGAACTCCACAGCAAAATGGAGTGGTTGAGAGAAAGAACAGATCTCTGCAAGAGATGGCTAGATCTATGCTCAATGAAAATAATCTCCCTAAGTACTTCAGGGCAGAAGCTGTAAACACTGCTTGCTATGTACAAAACAGAATACTTATTAGGCCTTTTCTAAAAAGGACTCCTTATGAATTGTGGAAAGGAAAAAGCCCAACATATCTTATTTTCATGCTTTTGGATGTGAATGTTTTATTCTGAATACCAGAGATAATCTTGGAAAGTTTGATTCTAAGGTAGATAAAGGTATTTTCGTAGGTTATTCTGAAAAGTCCAAGGCTTTTAGAGTTTACAATTCAAGAACTTGTATTATTGAAGAATCTGTTCATGTTAAATTCAATGATGGATTAAGACTGATAAAGAACTATCAAATCTAGAAGATGATCTTGCAGGTCTTGATATAAACAAGCCAGAAAGTCAACAACCCGATCTAACCAAAACAGAACCTGTGCCTGAGGCTGAAAGACAAGTGGAACAAACGAGTCAGCAGACAAGTCAAGATCTTCATGATGATCTCAAAAGGGATTGGAAGTTCAACACTCATCATCCTAAGGATCTTATTATTGGAAATCCTTCTGAAGGAGTAAGAACCAGATCCACATTAAGAGAATCAAGCAATGTGGCCTTTATTTCAGATTTGGAGTCTAAACGCATTGAAGAAGCTCTTGAGGATGAAAGCTGGATTCTTGCTATGCAAGAAGAACTTAACCAGTTCACAAGAAATGATGTCTGAACTCTTGTCTCTAAGCCTAAAAACAAGTTGGTTATTGGAACAAGATGGGTCTTCAGAAACAAATTGGATGAAGATGGTAAAGTTGTCAGAAATAAGGCAAGGTTAGTAGCTCAAGGCTATAACCAACAAGAAGGTATTGATTATACTGAAACCTTTGCACCTGTAGCTAGAATTGAAGCCATACGCATTTTAATGTCATATGTTGCACAACACCAAATTACCCTATTTCAAATGGATGTAAAAAATGCTTTTCTAAATGGTATAATTGAAGAAGAAGTGTATGTTAAACAACCCCCTGGTTTTGAGGATACTGATAAACCAGATCACATTTTCAAACTTAAAAAGGCATTATATGGTTTGAAACAAGCACCTAGAGCATGGTATGATAGACTCAGTTCTTTTCTCATGCATAATGGTTTTACTAGAGGACAAGTAGACACTACTCTGTTCAAAAAATGCTCTAAAGAGAACTTTATTATAGTTCAAATATATGTTGATGATATTATTTTTGGAGCAACTAATGAAAAGCTGTGCAAGGAATTTTCAAGTCTAATGCAAGTTGAATTTGAGATGAGCATGATGGGAGAATTGAAGTTCTTCCTTGGATTACAAATCAAGCAAATAAATGATGGAATTTATATTCATCAACAAAAATATACCAAGGAGATACTCAAGAAATACAAAATGGAAAATGCAAAGCTCATGAAAACCCCTATGCAACCCAATGCAAAACTAAGCAAAGATGATGAAGGTAAAAAGGTAGATCAAACTATCTACAGAGGTATGATTGGCTCTCTACCGTACTTAACTTCAAACAGACCTGACATTCAATTTAGTGTCTGTATGTGTGCTAGATTCCAATCTGATCCTAGAGAATCTCATCTTAAGGATGTAAAAAGAATATTTAGATATTTGCTTGGAACTACTAATCTTGGTTTGCTGTATTTAAGATCAAAAGAATACAGATTAGTGGGATATTGTGATGCTGACTTTGCTGGAGACAGAATAGAAAGAAAAAGCACCAGTGGAGGTTGTCACTTCATTGGAGCAAGTTTAGTCTCATGGTCAAGCAAGAGGCAGACAACCATTGCCTTGTCTACTGTTGAAGCAGAATACATCTATGCTGCTAGTTGCTGCTCTCAACTCTTATGGGTAAAACATCAACTTGAGGATTACTCTATTTATGAACATAACATATCTGTATGGTGTGATAATTCCAGTGCTATATGCTTAACTAAAAATCCAATTCAGCATTCTAAGGCTAAGCATATTGAAATCAAACATCATTTCATTAGGGATTATGTCCAAAAAGGCATCTTTGATATTAAGTTTGTTAAAATTGAAAATCAATAGGCTGATATTTTCACTAAACATCTCGCAGAAGAAAGGTTTTTATTTATTAGAGATAATCTAAACATGCATTGCATTGTTGAATGACATGTATGAATGATTAACGAGTCTATGATAAATCTGTCATTACTCCTATATACATGTTCTTTCAACTAAGCATTAGTTCAGGGGGAGTAATGATACAATAATCAATTAATTCCCCTTTTAAACGAAACCTCAATTTTAGAATTTAGGTTACTAACAATATGCATCAAGTCAATTAAAGACTCCCAAAACCACATGGTAATCCCTTGTCGACAAAAACAATCATATATAACACGGAAATGGTTCATAAAAAGTATTGTTACTCACATATTGAAGACCTCCAAAGCTCTTAAAAATTAATTAAGACAAATTCGAACGTTTTGCCAAGAGTTCTTCTTCTCTTCGTAGACGTTTTTGGATCTGTGTGGCTCCTTTGTACTGCAACGCAACAGCACCTTCAATCACCTCTCTCGCAATATTATTATTAAAACACTAAAAGGTTGTATGCGACGCTGGTCTTTTATTCCGGGGAAAGGTTTATGGTGCCTTCAAAACTCTTATGTGAATTTTATTTGGCAAAATCAATTCCAAAAGATGCACCACCCTAATTCACAAATATGAATTCAAATTGAATTCAATTTGCAAGTGGCAATCCACGTTGGACCTGACTCCTTGACCCTTTTTTTTTAAACAATATTTTTATATTATTGCGGGACCTGCTTTGTCTTAATTATTAATTAATGTAACAATTCTCCTATCATCCAGCATTCCTTATGCTCTATTTTTTTTATTAAAAATCAATCTACATTATACCTTTTAATAACTAGGTTAATTTATTTCTTATATATATATATATATATACATTTAAAAAAAAACCTTTTATTATTGCAGGCCCATTCTTTAGTTTCTATGAATTCCAAATGGAATTCTCCATGAGAGGTACAACTCACGTTAGTTGTATTTGGCTTGGGGTCCTTTGTCCTTTATTATTATTATTATTATTATTATTATTATTATTATTATTATTATTATTATTATTATTATTATTATTATTATTATTTACTTATTTATTATTCATATTTTTTTAAAAATTTGATATTCTTCTTGTAATTACTAAACTATTCTACTACATTCTTATACTTTTAATTTTTATACTAAAAATCATACTAGCTTAATCTTTTTATTTTATAAATTATATTTAAATTTTAGGATGTTACACATATGATCTGATTCATGCCTTTCAAAAGATAATGTTATTTTGATTAGCTTTCAGTAAAACTGAGTAATATGTAATGATAGTGATGGGTAATATTTGATGTGTGCTGTTTGAAGTCTTTTTAGGGAGAATTAGGCTCATAGTTTTACCTTATGAGACACCCCAAGTAATGGGCTTAGAAGAGTTATAGATTGATGAACTAGTAATTGCCTTGAACTTGTTATAAAGTTCATAATAGTCTTAATGACTATGTTTTGCATGTGATCTTGTAAGAGAATGGTATCCAGGTAAAGTTTTCAAAAACTCATAGCAGTTGTTTTATGAGATGCTAAGGAAGACTTTATCAAGTTTTTCCAAAAATCGAGGTTACACTAGGTACAGATAGAAAGTGGTATAAAACCATAGGTGAGGAACCCGAGGTTGTCACCACCCATGGGAGGTAAACTCCAAGATAGAGTGAGATGTGGCAAGAGTACCAAATCTAATATAGAAAGAAAAGAAAAGAAAAAGTTAGAGTTCGCAGCGGAAGTAGGATGGTGATCTTGCATTATAAGAAGGATGGTTAATGGTTAAGGAGTAGAGCAATTTTGAGGGCAAAATTATTTAAAAGGATGGGAGTAATATAATATCTCAAATATCCTAGTTTGATAAATAGTATTACCCAATAAATAGAATGAGAAGAGTAACAACTAAAAATAACAAGTGCCTGATAGTTTCCTTTTTGTCCAGCTGTTGCTACTTTTGACAACTGCAACACTTCATGCAACAAGTTGATATGAGTAGCAACTAAAATAGCAACCACTCCGTAGTTTCTATTTCGCCCAGTAGTTGCTATTTTTGACATCAGTAGCAAAACTTAACAAAAAATGAAGAGAAAAATAAGATACACTAAACCGTGTCATTTGGGATAAGTGGGGGAAACCTGATTCATTTCTTTTTATAACCTTGACCCTTTTCTATCTATTCATTTTTGGGAGTAGCATCTCATCTCCTTCTTCCCCATAGCCTACTAACTCTCTCTCTACCCAACCTCTCTATGTCAATTCCACAAAATCCACCATAGCTTAGCTTACATGTGAGTTTAATTGGATTCTCCTCATGTTCTATACCTTTTCCCTCAAGTTCTTGAAGTTTGAGAAGATAGTTTGTACAAGGAATTGAATAAATAAAGCCTTGAGTTAGAGAGAAAGAATATGAGAAAAGCTAGATTTTCAACCATGGAGGAGGACCCAAGAACTAGAGTTACTTCCTCTCCTTCTAAGTGCATACGAGGTGACATTTGACAACCCCAAAACCTCTCTATAGTGTGATTTGTATGATTTTGCATGTTGATTTTGAATGAAAATGTATTATAGTTTGATATTTGGGATTTTGGGAGTTAATCCATAGATTGATGAATTGCATGTTCTTAAAAATGATGATTTACATGCTTTCATGAGTATTATGTTTTCCTTTGATGCAAGAGTGTTGATGTAATGAGATATATACATGCATGTTCTTGGAATGCTTTGATTTGGACTATATGTTGGTGAATGAGGTTGAAGATTGAGTGTTTTATGCTTAATTTCGTGTTCTGCCCAGCACAGGGGCGTCAAGGCACTTGTGAGTGCTGGACTCCCATGAAAACGTAGGAATTGGGTCTTGATGTTTTCATATGAAATGTATCCCTGGATGTTAGCTAAATAATGGTGTTCATTTCATCTCAATTAGACTTTTGTAGCTAAAGTTATGGTAAAATATGGAGCAAAGCTCAAGCTATCAGGATTAATACTTAGAGATTTCTTCATTGAGAATTTGCATCTATAAGGAGACTAATTTAGGTCTTGATATCAACATATAAGTTGTAGGTATTCTTATTATATTTCCAATAAGATGATATCAACTTGATTGGATTTTTATAACTCTAGATATAGCTTTTGGATTGTAAAGATGTCAGAGAAGTTTGTTATAAAAATGAAAGTAGTAACACATAAGAATCTAATATACAACTTTAGAGGTCCATAAATATCAAGCGGATAAATGAGATGATATATGAATGATATTCATAAGAAGGAATTCATGAATTAGAGGTTCTATAGCCTAAGGTTGGTAAATAATCAAATAATGAAATGACCTAAGTGCCATAGATCAGATGCAAGTGTCTAATGCCAAAGAGAATATGTAAGTGGTCAAAGTTGCACGACAACAGCAAATGATTGAATGCTATATGATCTTGTATATAAGTTATAGATGAATGATTTATCTTGTTAAGTGCATATGTTTTAGAAGTATTTACAGAGATTTAATCCTACTAGTTTAGTTTTGTACTTCTTAGATAAGTAGGAATGAGATGTTGACCTACAAGTAGCTCTTATTTGATACTATCCTTAATATTATGATTATTAAGTGTTTATAATTCTTGTAATGTCTCCATTGATTATTGTGATTGTTAAGGGAGGGTTTCTATAACTTTCACACCAGTTATGGCTGGAAATGTCCAAGTATACAAAAAGGATTTCATATTATGTCTATGTCACTGAGTTTTATAACTCACTATGCTTTGGGGCTGACATTTCCAGGTAGCAGACATGGCGTTGGGAGCTCGATAGCATTTCTATAATGCTTGACGGCTAGTCCAATGATAGCAAGGGGTGATCAGTAGTCCATGCCGGATCGGAGTAAAGTTTCGAATCTCACAATGAGTCAAAGTTCTTTTATGAATTAAGATTGAGTAGCCTTTTACTTTTTCATGTGCATTGTTTATAGAGTCCACTTTGAAAAGATTTATTCATATGCTTCAAGTTATTAGATGCTTATTTCTATTACACTAGCCGATGTTTTAAGAGAAGGAAATTTTTGAAAAACCCGCCAAAACAAGTATTGTATTTATTTATTTTTCCTTGTTTATTTATAAGGACTTGTATGAGTGTTAAGTAATGTCCTATTAGGAATCATGTCGTTACATAATGGTATCAGGTCAATTCGACCTTATTGGACTGTGAGTTATATGTCTAGAGTGATCCGGCTTAGGATGTCTATAGTTAATGTCTTTTGTGGTGTTTTGTACAAAGAATGGTTCATATATGTGAGCGTTAAGCAGATAACGCTTTCCATAGTTAAATAGTAGTACTTAAAACCAATTTGAAAAGATGATTTTCAACAAGTTGTATATGCGATAACATTACGATATGAAGTTTGTTTGTGCAGAAAATTTTCATGTGTGAAGATTGCACTAAGGCATGTGTACGATATGTATGTAAATGTCGTGTATGTCACTTCCTTGGATTGAAATTCCAACGGAGGGATAGAAGCAGAAAATTAAAGTTTAAGACATGCATGATGTGATGTTGTGATAGATATAACCCCACTTTATGCTTGGGTAGCAAGTGCTTTAGAAATCTATGGTGATTGAATTCCTTACTTGGGAGATTTGTTCCTTTATAAATCTATGATGGGTTGCTATTATGGTTGTTGCACCGGTGGTTTTGTGAGTAGGAAAGAAATGAAAAATGGTTGCATGTGGAGAAAATGTGAATCTGAAAAATTCTGGGTAAAGCAGTTCTAGCATGTGAATTATTGTGATTTAATGGATTGGATTTTTCTAGTGAAAGTGAAACCAATTTTAAAATGATTATGTATGTGTTGGCTATTGGTAGAAAAATTGGCATAATTTTCCTGTTTCATTTGCTTGTTCGAAAAAAATTCTAAAAAAACCATTGGTTGTTCAAGGCTCTGTTTTGAGTAACACACTGCCAAAACTGCTCCAGTGTGTGAATTTTCATAATTTATTGCCTTCGAGTTTTTGGGTGAAACCAATTTTAAATTGTTCAATGATATGTTGGTTACCTCCATTAAAAGTTATATAATTTTCGGATGATTTTTGAATTTTCTAAAAATTTGTGGATTTCAGACTGTGCTGGGTGAATATTTATGAACGTTTTTATGGTCATAGTTTTAAAAAATTGTGAAATTCGTGTTCTGAGTTTTAATCCAATAGATAATTGTTATTAAGTATTTAAATGATGATTTAAGTCCCAGGAAAATTGAGTTTCGGTACTGTAGTGGTCTATTTTAAGAAGACAATAAAGAGTAGTAAATGTATGTTCATAAGTATGCATCATTGTTCTTAGTGTTCTTGTTGAACCTTACAAAACTTGATTGATTTTGGAAAAATCAGAGGCATATGGCATGTTAGCCACTAATGCTATAAGTCATGTTTTAGTTTCTTGCCTTTGACAGTTGCACAAAGAAGCATTTCATTGAGAAATATGGTTAACTAAATGAGGTCAAGGGGATAAGTTTTATGTTTTTCCATAACTTGAGTAGTAGGGGGTAAGTTGTATGCTGCCCTATGGTTTGTGCAATGAAGGGTAAGTTGCATGCTGCCCTATTAGTAATATACTTAAGTTAGTTAAAAATGGTTATTTGGACAGCTGTAAAACGGTTGTAGTTAGTCAGTTATTCAGTTATTTTTGTTATGCTGATTAGTTTGTAATTGAGCTATTATTAAAGGCCCACTTGTATTCATCATCAATTCAATGAATTCATTTCACTGATTCCAAGTCTTAACATGGTATCAGTTATCATTTTCTTCTACAATCTTTGGTCATTCTTTCCTCTTCTTTTCCATTTCTTTCGTTACCCCTTTCTTTCCTTCAAGTTCTTCTTGATTTCTTGCTTCTCCCATGGCTGCCATGGATGATGCCAATCCTTTCTTTCTTCATCCATCAGATCATCCGGGTATTACTTTGGTTTCACACCCTCTGACTGGTGAAGAAAATTATTATTCTTGGCGCAAAGCCATTTCCATGGCTCTCATTGGCCAGAACAAGATTGGATTCGTAGATGGCTCCATTGTTGAGCCTCCTCATGATGATCCTACCTATCCTTTTTGGCTCAAAAACGACAATATAGTTGCTTCTTGGATCTTGAATGCAATGACTAAGGAAACACAGTATGATGTTCTTCACTGTACAACTGCTGTTGCGATTTGGAATGATTTGAAAGAGAGGTTTGAGCAACCTAATGGTCCTCACATCTTCCATCTAAAACGTGCTTTGATGGCTCTGCAACAAGATTCCATGTCAGTAGGTAACTACTACACTAAGATTCAATCTCTCTGGGAATATTTGCAAGAGCACAAACCGGCACATACCTGTGTATGTGGTGGGATAGCTCCTTGGGTGGAATACTGCCAACTTGAGTATGTCATGCATTTTCTGATGGGGTTGAATGAGTTCCTTTTCTTCAATTCGTGGAAAAATTTTGTCAATGGATCCAATTCCTCCGATTACCAAAGTATTCTCTCTTGTTGTCCAAGATGAGAAGCAGAAGGAAATTGGAGTTTCCATAGCAAGCAATGACAGTGCTCATGCTTTTGCTATCAAGAATTCCAATGATGATAAGGTCAAAGGTGTCAAGAAAGATATGCCCCTTTGTGTACACTGTGGTTTGTTAGGGCATTCCAAGGACAAGTGTTACAAGCTTCATGGTTATCCACCAAACTACAAGAAAAATAGGCCTCATCAGTCCACAAATATGAATCAAGTTTCTGATGATGAGTCTTAATCTCCTTTTCAACTTTCTGCTCAACAATACAGTCAATTGATGAGTCTTTTGCAGCCTCAGGCTTCCAGTTCTGCCAATCCTGCCAATGACTCTTATGGTATTGTTCTTTTTGTCACGGTATTGTTATTTCTGTCAATCCATGCATCTCAATCTATTTTTTCAAATGAATATTGGATAGTTGATTTAGGTGCTAGTGCACATATAGCTTGTTCTTTACAATTATTTACTTCTTATAAGCTAGTTAACAATAAGTCAGTTACCTTGCCTAATAAAATTGATGTCCCTGTAAATGTTATTGGCATTGTTACCTTGGCCCGAGATCTAGTGTTGCATAATGTTCTTTACATTCCACACTTTACATTCAATTTGTTATCTGTTAGTGCATTACTAATTGATAATTCTTTGTCTGTTACCTTTTTCAAAACTCATTTCTTGATTCAAGAGGTGCACAACTCTAAGAAGATTGGCAAAGGTGATCTCCTTGAAGGCTTATATGTGCTGACCTCCAAAGACATTTTTTCTAATTCTTGTTTTACACAATGTAACACTAGTTGTATTCCTTTACATAGAACAACATTACATTCTGTTGTTACACAACTTAGTCATTCTGCTTGTAATAATGCCAATGTATGGCACTCTAGGTTTGGACATACTTCTGATAAAGTGTTACAGATATTGAGTAATAAAATTCCTTTTACTATATCTTCTGAATTCAGTTCTTCTTTATGCCAAATATGTCATCTTGCTAAGTTTAGAAGATTATCTTTCCCTTCACATAATCACTTGACTGATTCGGTTTTTGCCTTATTGCATGGTGACATTTGGGGACCCTATGGCCACTCAACCTATAATGGGAAGAGGTACTTCTTGACTTTGGTGGATGAATGTTCTCGGTACACTTGGATTTATTTGCTCAAAAACAAATCAGAGGCCGCTGCTGCCATCATAAATTTCTTCAGCTTTGTCAAGACATAATTTGGTGTTACCATCAGATGCCTAAGGTCTGACAATGCAAAATAGTTAGCCTTGACTGAATTCTTACAAAATGAAGGTGCCTTGCATCAGTTCTCATGTGTTGAGCGCCCTGAAAAAAATTATGTAGTTGAGAGAAAGCATTAACACTTGCTAAATGTTGCCCGAGCTCTCCTTTTTCAGTTTGAAGTTCCAATCACTTTTTGGGGAGACTGTGTTGCCACAGCTGTTTATCTGATCAACAGATTACCTTCCCCTGTTTTGAGCAATAAGTCCCCATATGAAGTTCTTCATAATGGTAGAGAACCTGAATATGCATCCTTGAGAACTTTTGGTTGCTTGGCATTTGCTGCTACACTGCCTTCAACTAGAAATAAGTTCACTCCAAGAGCTAAACCTGTTGTCTTTGTTGGATATCCACAAGGCTACAAAGGTTATAGATTGTATGATATGCAAACCAAGAAGATTTTCATCTCTAGAGATGTTACTTTTCGTGAAACTACCTTTCCCTTTCACACATTGCTAACTGCTGTCACACCTTCAGAGCCTTTTGCAGACACTGTGGTTCCAATGCCACTTCCTGATACTGAGCAACTTATACCAATCGTAGAACCACAAATTCAGATTGATCAACTTGATTAACCTGACCAACCCTCACCCGATCAACCTGATTAGACTCCACCTGCTCAACCTGACCATCCTGATCAATTACAACCTGATCAGGCTCCACCTCCTCTACCAACTAGGAGATCTAGCAGGACAACTCGTGTTCCTGCATATTTGAATGAGTATGCCCTTGCAACTCAGACTTACCCCATACATCATTTCTGCTCTTTTGCTAACTTAAGTCATCCTTACAAATCATTCATTAATCAAGTGTCAGCAACATATGAGCCTCAATTTTTTCATCAGGTAGTACAATTTTTTGAATGGCGCAACCTATGACTGAAGAAATTCAGGCCTTGGAAGCCAACAACACCTGGTCCCTCATGTGACTTCCATCCGATAAACACTGCATAGGGTGTAGATCGGTTTACAAAGTGAAGTATAAGCCTGATGGTTCTGTGGACAAATTTAAGGCTCACTTGGTAGCAAAAGGCTACACTCAACAAGCTGGGATAGATTTCTCAGACACCTTTTCTCCTGTGTTGCCAAACTCACCTCAGTCAGAGTGTTGTTGACAGTTGCAGCTGCTAAGAATTGGCATCTATTGCAATTAGATGTCAATAATGTGTTTCTTAATGATGACCTCTTTGAAGATGTGTATATGGAGTTGCCAAAAGGATATAAAGCACCCAATTCTAATATGGTTTGCAAATTGAACAAAACTTTATATGGCCTTAGACAAGCATCTAGGCAATGGTTTTGAAAATTTTCTAGTTCTTTGCTCAAATATGCTTTTGTCCAGTCAAAGAATGATTACTCTTTGTTTACTATTGGCTCAGGACCCTCACTTATAATTTTACTGGTTTATGTCGATGACATAATCCTTGTTGGTCCTTGCATTAAGCATGTCACTGCAGTGCAGACTTTACTCCAATCCATTTTCAAGTTAAAGGTTCATGGTGACTTGAAGTATTTCCTTGGTTTGGAAATTCCTAGATCCAACAAAGGTATCTCACTCTCTCAGAGGAAATATGCTCTTTCTCTGCTAGAGGACACTGGTTATTTGGGGTGTAAACCAGCTTTTCTCCCTATGGATTCCAATCTTAAAATGACAGCCACTGATGGTGACTTGCTTCTGGATCCTTCTATGTACAGAAGAGTACTTGTGGGAAGGCTAATGTACTTGACCATCTTTAGGCCAGACATTAGTTTTTCTGTTCACAAGCTAAGCCAATACATGCAATCCCCTCGAGTTCCTCATTTGCATGCCATCTATCATTTGCTGCAATATATCAAAGCTGCACCTGGCCAAGGATTGTTCTTCCCTGCCTCCAATTCCTTAAACCTCACTGCATATGCTGATGCAGATTGGGGAAGTTGCTTGGACACCAGGCGTTCAACTACTGGATTCTGTGTTTTCCTTGGAGATGCCTTGATCTCTTGGAAGTCCAAGAAGCAGCCTATGGTTTCAAAGTCCTCTGCTGAGACTGAATATCGAGCCCTTTCCTCAGTTGTAAGTGAAGTAGTTTGGTTAACACGCCTATTGAAGCATTTTGATGTTCATGTTGATTCCACAATGACTTTTTGTGACAATCAATCCGCTATACACTTAGCTTTTAATCCAGCTCATCATGAAAGATCCAAGCACGTTGATATCGACTATCATTTTATTCGGGAATTGGTGCAGTCCAGTACTATCAAGTTGATACATGTGCAAAGCCAACATCAATTAGGAGACATTTTCACCAAAGCTTTGGCAACCTCTCTTTTTTCTACACTCATTCGCAAGTTGTGAATACTTAACATATATTCTCCACCGAGAGGGGGGGGGGGTATTAGGAATATAGATAAGTTAGTTAAAATTGGTTATTTGAACAGCTGTAAAACAGTTGTAATTAGTCAGTTATTCAGTTATTTTTGTTATGTTGATTAGTTTGTACTTAAGCTATTATAAAAGGCTCACTTGTATTCATCATCAATTCAATGAATTCATTTCACTGACTCCAATTCACTGGTGCAGAAAAGGGATTCCACGTCGGTTATTTTTGGCTTTTCACATCGGTTTTCAAATTGATGTTGAAATGACTGATGTGGTTTATTGCCACTTTTCACATCAGTTTTAAAACCGATGTTAATAGTATATTTTTAACAGCGGTTTGGCCTCTAACCGATGTGGAAAATTAATTTGTCAATTGGTAACCTATTGAAAATTTCACTTTCCACATCGGTTTTTATAAAAACCGATGTGGAAAGTGAAATATTCACATCGGTTATGATAAAACCGATATGTAAAGTCTCATTTTTTTTTTCATTCTGTTATTTACATTTCTATAATTCATTTCCCCTGTTTCAGTAATGCAGATCAATACCAGAATAATATACTGTAAATATTCTAAACACAATCACTTTTGTACGACAAAAACACAACTAATATATACTGAATTTATTACGAACAATACATATGTACGTTCAATTACTTTCAGACAACAAAGATAATTAAAAATCAAAAAGCTACATGATATATTATAGATTTCATATCAAAATACATATGATCAGTCAAAAGTACACTATAGCTAGTACATGATAAGTTTTTAAACTAACTACATATATACAAACTATGGTTGGTGCACGTCAAGAAAGAAAGTTGCCCAATGCCTCTTTATGTTGTTGATGTCGGAATCAGATAATGGAGTTGGATTGTTGAATATCTGCAAGTTTAATTGGATAAAAGATTATATCTTTTAAGTAATAAACTAACATAAAACATATAACGAATCTATAACTATTACTTCTAATTGTGTCAATTAACATTTACCTCGTGCCATCTTTCAGTGATCCTGGAGGAGATAATTTCCAACATCCACTGCATCACATAGTAGCCACATTCCCATGATCCACGTTGTATACGTGACTACGTACAAATGAAACCCAATTAGAATATGAGCAATTAAATAGAAATCAATAATTATACCCACTGCATTTGATACATTTGAACTAATAAATATCTTACGCTAGGAATAATCCATTTGATAGCCTGAGTATGCCTTTCACCACGCAACATGTGGTTTGCAGTAATAGACCTATCATGACAAAAACATTAATTAAAGTATATCTAATAGATTTCAGATAATTAAAACAACTGCATTACTGATTATAAAGTATTTTAATGCTTACGTTTCGATGATCGTATTCAAGTCATTCGCCAGCTTATTTCCCAATGAGCAGAAGAAGATCACGACGTTCATCCTAGGGTACAAGATCAACAGTTGTCAATGCTGGTTGTATTTGAGGAACAGTTAGTGACTAAGTCATATATAGTTATACTTAAATAACCGGTACTTACTTATTGAGATAAGGCGCAAGGTAGATTTGATAATCGTCTCGGGCAAGTATATCACGTATGGTGGTGACCGGGTCTTCTGATGCTAGGAGAACATCACCCTGAATGAACATGGGGTCAATGAACCCATAAAGGGTGAGGTTACCCTGATCAACTAACATACGATGCAGATACCTAATATATTGGGAAAACATGTTAATTATCATAGTATGTAAAAATTAATTACTTAACTTATGAATAAAATGTACTTACGTGCACCATAACGATATGTGTGCAGAATTAGCCATTTCTTTATTGAGTACCATCTCCATAAGTTCCTTCTTTGGGATATACAGTTCATCACCTGGAATGGCATCATGTTCCAACCTTACCAAGACTGCGTTGTTCTCCATGGTGACAACCTGTATAGCCAGAACTTTAAAAACGTCACCATGGCCAGGTGCCCCTTTGTCGATCCCCTAAACAACATAGATATATATTAGTAATCACGGATAATTAAGTTATTTAATTCGTAATTGACTAAATGGTCAAATGAATACCTTGGCAGGAGCAGACATCTCCGGTCTTCCTGGATCCGACCTTTTAGGCACAATATCATTTCCAACATCCTATAACGAATAAAAATAAAGCATTATCTTTAAACAATAATAAATTATTTCAACTATGAATATAGAAAAACACAACTAACTGAATACCTCAGATGCAACAAGAAAGCTGACCAGTCTTCTTAGCCAGAGGATGAAGTTACCGGGGACCTGACCCACTGTTTGAACCTCCTCAGTGGGCACAGGGACTCGAGCATCAGCATCTCGATAATCTCAACAACGACCCTCAGCTGATCATCTGGTAATAAACGATGGTGTATGGTATTACCTAAGTTATTATGTGCCCTCCCCAATGCCACTAAGCGGCGATCATGATGATCATCAATATACAGCTCACACCTATCAGGGTCGTCATCATCATCATCATCATCATCATCATCACCATCATCATCATTTTCAGGCTGATGAGGAGGATCACATGAGCCCTCAGTGCTCACATGGACAGAGGGTTGGACAGAGGGTTGGATACCGGCTGTCATCTGCTTGGACATAGAAGTCAATATTGCCATCTGCTGGGCAAACTGCTCGGCCATCTCCTGTCGAAGCTCAGTCGCAATCTCCTGTTTTAGCCGTGCTCTATCTGCATCAACATCCCTATGGCATTGGTGTGAAGATGAACCATGGTATTGGCGAATGCCGACGCCCCATCCAACACCAATGACACGGCCCGGGTGGTCTGGTTTACCGATGGCAGCAGCTAAGATATCATCGCGTCCTCTAGAAACAAAGGTTCCTTGGGTTACCTGCTCGTCCAAGGCATCCTATCACATAAAATATCAGGTCACGTTACAATTCGGTAACAATCTTCAAATGACAATTACAATTCAAACTATACTTACAATCTTCTCAGCTACTTGGCGGGCTTCCTCAGATGTATATTGTCCCGTTTTTCTTTGTCGGGCCCTCTTCCATTTACGATGGCGTGGGGGTGGAGGTGGATCAACAACCTCTGGACGATTTTCAGCATTAGGATCCGCCTGAGATGCTGCTTCCCGACGTACATTCTTTTCCTCTTCAACCATTATCTGACCAAGCTTTTTATATCCCCCACGAGACATGACATGGGGGTAGACATTCTTGCTTTGGTTTTTCTGCCCCTTTTTCCTCTTCTCCTGTTATAAATAGAAGACAATTAAATTACATAAGTAAATAAAATTAATGAAATTACATAAATTTAGAGACAAATCAAATAAGTTAACCTGAAAGCTGGGATCATGTCGCTCTGAACAAAGCGATCCCACGTCGCCTGGTCAAGAAACGGGTACACCTCAAGTGGGTTCTTTTTACATTTTGGATTGAATACATAGTATCTGCCCAGGTCGGCCTTAAAACCCCTCCAACGCTCACCAGCATACTTTAGCAAACGCTTCTTCATAACGTACGTATCCGGTATGTCAAAGGTCAGCTACATTAATACCAAAAGAATCAACGAATTACTGTATGCTATTATTAAGATAAAAATAAAGTAGATACAGACAAACACAGGACGTAAAAGTATAGATACCAGAATACTCTCCCATATATGATCCTTCACGTCCGCCGGTACATCTTTCCAAATATCAATGAGTATACTAGGCCTGCTCCTAGCAAGGCTCGCTACAAAACTATTAAACTGCTCTGCCATTGGCCCAATAGGATTGCGGTTATTATCAAAGTCTATTCTTATCCTTTGATTTGAACCACGGTTGGCAGTCAAATTCCTCATTCGTGTGGCACGTCTACCCTTTCTACCAGTAGACGGGGTATCCGACCCGCTGCATGAAGGAGGGATATCCTCACGATTAGCCATGTATACCTGATTAAACAAAAAAAAACTTGTTAGTATGTCAGGATAAATATCAAACATAACTTATAAATATCGATCAACGTACGTAAACATAACTTATAAATATCAACGTAAACATATAATATGCCTTTAAACATAACTCAAACTAAACTTACTTTGTGGTCAATTAGTAAAGTTCTCCCATAACCCTTCTTGGTGATCATTACGAGTAGCATGTACATCATCCACTTCATTTTCCTCATTGAAATTAGGCACTCGTGTTGAGAAAGAAGGAGTATCAGAAATATCAAGAGTTGAATCGTGATTTCCCTCACTACCATTATACATGTTTTTTCCCTGGAGAACCACTGACCACCTTTTGTTAGAAGGATCACGGATATAAAACACTTGTTTTGCTTGGGATGCCATGATGAAAGGCTCCTCTTTATTACCTACCTTATTAAGGTCCACCAATTTGAATCCTAACTCATCGGTTTGCACACCATTGTTACTGTCGACCCACTGACATTTAAAAACAGGTACTCTAAACTTCGTGTAATCAACCTCCCATATCTCTTCAATGATTCCAAAGTATGAAACGGATGCCATAACAGGGTTTTTATCTTTCGAACTAGAGAAATGCATGGACTCAGCGACGACCATAACCCCACTGTTTTACATAGTACTTTTGTCATCCTGGGACTTTGTATAGAAGGAAAACTTATTGATATCGTACCCACTCCAGCATATGACATCAAAGTTAGGCCCATGTGCTAGCCATTTTAATGTATCAGAAGCAATACCATCATTTGCAATTTTTTCTTTAAACCAGTTCAAGAAAGTCTTGTTATGCTTGTTCAAACACCATTTTTCATTCATTCTAGGGTAAGTTTCATTGATGATGCTTTTATGCTCACATAAGTATGGTTCAACCTCATCAGTGTCATTCAATATATACAAATGTGCTTGAAGCACTTCCTCCCGATCCATGCTCTTAACAGCGATACCTCGTGTACCCTTACCATCATATCTTCCTTCGTGACGAGACTTTGGAAGCCCTACAGGTTCCACTTCTGACATGTAGTCTATACAAAACTCAATAGCTTCTTCTGCAACATACCTTTCAACAATAGATGCTTTGGGATGGTGTGAATTTTTCATATATCCTTTCAAGATCTTCATGTATAGCTCAACCGGGTACATCCACCTTAAATAAACGGGGTCGCACAATCTAATCTCCCTCACTAGATGAACAATCAAATGAACCATGATGTCAAAAAATGAAGGTGGAAAATACATCTCCAATTGGAACAATATAATGGCTGCCTCATTTTCCAAGTCATCCAACTTTTTAGTGTCAATGACCTTGCTACATATAGCATTGAAGAATAAGCATAACCTAGTAATGGCATGTCTGACTTTTTTAGGCAATATGTCACGAATGGCCACCGGTAGTAGTTGTTGCATCAAGACATGACAATCATGAGACTTTAAGCCAACTAATTTGAGATCTTTCATTGAGACAAGTCTTTTGATATTTGAAGAGTAACCCTGTGGCACTTTGACTCCCCGTAGACATTCACAGAAACTTCTTTTCTCTTTTATTGATAAAGTATGACATGCTGGGGGCAAATAAGTCTTCTTATCCCCCACTTTAAGTGGAGCTAACTGCTCTGGTATACCTATCGCAACTAGATCCAGACGAGCATTCACACCATCCTTTGTCTTGCCTTGAATGTTGAGAAGCGTTCCGATTAAACTGTCACACATATTTTTCTCCACATGCATCACATCAATACAATGTCTTACATCAAGCTTGCACCAGTATGGAAGATCAAAGAAGATTGACCTCTTCTTCCATATTTTCTTCTCGGTAGCCTTCTTCTGGGTCTTCCCATAGATAACATTAGTGTTGTTCACCTTTTCATAAACTTGCTCTCCAGTCAAGGCCACCGGAGCAATTTCATTCTCCGGAAGTCCATTGAAAGCTTTTCTCAATCTACGATAAGGATGATTACGTCGGAGAAATCTCCGATGCCCAAGGTAAATCGTCTTCCTTCCATGTTGCAGTTGATGGTAACATGTGCCTTCTTCACATATTGGACATGCTTTATGCCCCTTAACACTATACCCACACAGGTTCCCGTATGCTGGAAAGTCATTGATGGTGCAAAATAACATGGCACGCAATCTGAATGTCTCACGGCAATACCCGTCGATCACATCAACGCCTTCATCCCACAACATTCTCAAGTCTTCAATCAAGGGACTCAGATAAACATCAATATCATTTCCTGGCTGTTTAGGACCCGAAATCATCATACTTAACATAATGTATTTGCGCTTCATGCACAACCAAGGAGACAGGTTGTAAATTACCAGGAGAACAGGCCATGAACTATGAATACTACTCAAGTTTCCATATGGATTCATTCCATCAGTAGCAAGTCCAAGCCTGAGGTTTCTGGGCTCATTGCCGAAATCCGGAAACAAACTATCAATTGTCTTCCATTGCAAAGAATCGGCCGGATGCCGAAGCTGTCCATCACACTTCCTCTCATCTGCATGCCATCTAATGTTCTTTGCGTCATTTACATTAGCAAACAATCGCTTGAACCGCAGAATCACGGGAAGATACCATAACACCTTCGCAGGAGGACCTTTGGTGACCACATCACAACTAGAATCACCATCCTTCACTTTGTAGCGTGATACCCCACACTTGGGGCACTCGTGCATCTCTTCAAACTCTTTCCTGTACAATATGCAATCATTGGGGCAAGCGTGTATTTTCTTATACTCCATACCCATCGGACACAATATCTTCTTCGCCTCATAGTTTCGAGATGGCAATGTGTTGCCTTCTGGAAGCATGTCTTTCAACAACTCAAGCAATTCGGTAAAGCTTTTATCGCTCCACCCATTTCTCGCCTTCACATTGAACAATCTTAACACCGCTGACAACCGTGAGAAATTAGTGCACCCCGGATACAAAGCCACTTCCGCATCACTACACAAAGTATCATACAAATGTGCGCGCCGAAAAGACTCTTGCCCAACATCACGGATCATGTCCTCTAGTCCATCGTCCATTTCCACGTCATCAACTTCCTCTCTATCCGACACCCTCGGCCTGTATAACGATTCACCATGACATATCCATGTTATATAACTCTTGCAAATCCCCTCACAAATAAGATGATCACGTATCTCCTCAGCTTCTAGTCGTCTCTCATTCAAACAGTTAACACAAGGACAATAAAACCTTCTGTTACCATTATCAGGAGCATTTGTTTTTGTAAACTGTAGAAAATCTTCCACTCCATTCTCATACTCATCACTTGTCCGTCTAGCATTCATCCAACCGCGATCCATGACTAAACCAATAACTTTGTACTTAGTCCAACATATTCATCAACCACTTCTTATGACAGGATATGGCCCTATCCCATTCGAGAAGAAACTTTTTCAACATTCGGTTAACAGTTAGTCCTTAACTCTCATGCTCATACTCGACAAAATTTCGGCAGCATTTCCCTTTGGTCTTCGACGTACACTACTTGAACGCGATGACATCCACCATGATAAAGTATGCACCCGGAGAATGAAAGGAAATGTATCAATCCGAACTTTCATCAAGTATATAACATTAGAATCAATGAATAACTATTTTAACTGAATTAAGAAAAAGTTTTTCCCAAACTGTCCAACTTTGGACAATTCAAGATCCAACACAATGAGCGGTACATTAAGCACATACACGTGTGCTCATTAGTATTGCATCTCAAACGGGAAACTAAGGCTTTACTAATTATGTAGCTTGCATGAAGATGGGGCTTGAAAAGTGAAGAAAATTAGCCAAACAGAGCCCATCACGGCCTAGCCTTGAAAGTCATCACGGTCGTGATCGAGTAGAGCTTAAAAGAAAGAATGGAAAAGTCAGAACTGATCACGGCCAACCCGTGATGACCATCACGGCCGTGACATGTCAGCTGAACCAGACTCTCACAGGCAGAACTGATCACGGCCTAGCCGTGATGGTGGTCACGGCCGTGACAGACCAACCAGTGAAGCAACCTCCAAGGCAGAACCTGTCACGGCCGTGACATTCCAACTGAACCAGACACTCACAGGCAGAACTGATCACGGCCTAGCCGTGATGGTGGTCACGGTCGTGACAGACCAACCAGTGCAGTAACCTCTAAGGCAGAACTTGTCATGGCCTGGCCGTGATGGCCATCACGGCCGTGACATGCCAACTGAACCAGACCCTCACAGGCAGAACTGATCACGGCCTAGCCGTGATGGTGGTCACGGCCGTGACAGAACAACCAGTGAAGCAACCTCCAAGGCAGAATCCGTCACGGTCTAGCCGTGACAGGCAGCACGGCCGTGACGAGTGATACCACCACTGGAAAAATCCAGTCTTGGAGCAACAGAACAACACATGTGTTTTCATGTGGAGTGGTTGCATGTGCCATTCTCAGGCAATGCAACTCCTCCACTGTGAAAAGTAGTAACCCTAAAGGAAGAGAGAGAGAGAGAGAGAGAGAGAGAGAGAGAGATGCATATATACATGAGGGAGGAGGAGGGACGAGCAAAAATGGCGCTCTTCATGCAAACGAGGATAGCTCGCGGATAGCCGTTCTCAGTGGTTCTTAGTGGTTCTCTTCCGAAGCAGAAAATGAAGGCTCGCAGTGGTCTTCTTCTTTGTCTACGATTAGGGATTTGCAGAGAGTTAGGGGGAAAGGGAAATCGTTATAGCTGTGAGAGGGGGAGCTTACCCGAGAGAGAGAGAGGTCGAAGAGAGCAATGTGACTCAGAGATGGAGAAGCAGTGACAAAGGAATGAAAAACAAATGGAATGGAAGACGGCGCGAAGAATAGGAGAGAATGAAAATAGAAACTTAGGTTATTACACATCGGTTTAAAAAACCGATGTGGTTAGTGATTTTTCACATCGGTTTCCTTATAACCGATGTAGAAACTTAAAATTTATTTTAAAATTTCATTTTTTTAATTTACTACATCGGTTATTGAAAACCGATGTGTAATATTACGACTGATTAAAAAAAATTATAATTTGTTTCCCTTTTCCACATCGGTTATTAAAAACCGATGTCTAATCTTATGTATAATAATTTATTTTTTTTTCACTTTTCCACATCGGTTTTTTTAAAACCGATGTTAAATATTTTTATCACATCGGTTTAAGCAATAACCGATGTTAAAATATTTCAGTTTAATTTCAAAAATACCACCGCCTCCTATTTTACATCGGTTTTGTATTCTGCCCTAAAGTGATAAGCGGAGCAAGGGTAAGTTGAGTGCTGCCCTGTGGCATAAGAAGAGGGTAAGTTGTATGCTGCCCTAAACTACACTAAACGGACATAAATTTTCGACACAAATACGACAATGCTACAGTAGCGCTACTGTAGCACCATTTTTTTTTTTAATTTTTTTTTAAAATTTTGACTTTTTTAAAAAAAATAAAAAAATTTATTTCTAAAAAAACGGATTCACCAGATAATGAACTGAATTCACCAGATATTTGTACATGATTCACCAGATATTTGCACGTACTTAACCAAAAAATTTATTTATCAAAAAAACCCATTCAACAAATATTTACACATACTTAACCAAAAAATTTATTTATAAAAAAAAATACATTCACCAAATAATGAACTGAATTCACCAGATATTTATACCTGATTCACCATATATTTGCACATACTTAACCATAATTTATTTCTCAAAAAAACCCATTCACCAGTTAATGAACTGGATTCACCAGATATTTATACCTGATTCACCAGATATTTGCACATATTTAACCAAAAAAATTATTTCTCAAAAAAACTCATTCACCAGATAATGAATTGAATTCACCAGATATTTGTACCCGATTCACCAGATATTTACACATACTTAACCAACAAAATTTATTTATAAAAAAAAAACACATTCACCAAATAATGAACTAAATTCACCAGATATTTATACCTGATTCACCATATATTTGCACATACTTAACCATAATTTATTTCTCAAAAAAACCTATTCACTAGATAATGAACTGAATTCACCAGATATTTATACCGGATTCACCATATATTTGCACATACTTAATCAAAAAAATTAGTTCTCAAAAAAACCCATTCACCAGATAATGAACTGAATTCACCAGATATTTGTACCCGATTCATCAGATATTGACACATACTTAATCAAAAAAATTATTTATAAAAAAATTTTAAAAAAAAAAACCACTACAACAATGCACTTACAGTGCCGCCCCAAACCGTATGATGTCAAAAATCTCTCTCCCTTTATCATTATTGTAATTATAATGGGAAATTCTAAGGAGCGCGACAAACTTCAATCCTATATGTAACGCATATCTGCATAAAGTGCGTCTACATACATTATTTACTTCTTTAATAACTTGTTTTGTTTTTCTTCTTTGGTGAACATAACTTGTTTTGTTTTACTTTTTTTGTTTGACTTTTTTGTTTTATTACACAACAAGTCTTTAATAAAAAGGCTTATCTAACATCATGCATAAGAATTATTCAATAATTATGACACTCGTTAAAAAAATATTAGATAAAAATAAGAGATTTTATAAATTTAAAAATTAAAGAATTATACCTTTTTATCTTATAAGTATTCTTAAAACACTTGTCACATAATTCTTATGAAGTCTATAGAATAATCTAGAAAATCTTATTACACACTATTCTTTTCCCTCAAGAAATGAGTCTGGGAACAATTGATATATTTACACACATGTCGAAAAAGAATATATATTTACTCATCAAATGAAAACCATTCATCTATATTTATAAAAGGTCATCCTAATATTTTTTTTAAAAATCTTGATTGTATAAAACAAAACGAAAAATCTTGATTTCTGAGGAAATTAAATTGATTAACATTCTTCTTATATAAAGTATTATTAAGGAATCAAAAGAGGATTTTTTTTATTAAAAATTATATGTTCAAAATTTTGAAAAAAATTTATTTTTAACTTTTCAATAAAACTTATATATTTGGGTTAAATATGTTTTTAGTCCATAGAAAATGAGCGAATTTTGTTTTTGATTCCTGTAAAAATATTTCTTTGATTTCCATCCCTCTAATTACTAATTTTAGTCCCTATAGATGAGCAAATTTTGGTTTTGGTCCCTAGAAATTATTTTTCTTTGATCCTCTAAAATTTGATATCACCGTTTTTTAGTCCCTAACATCCATTTTAGAAAAGATAAATATTATTCATTTTAGGATTCAAGGAAAGCTTTAAGGGAATCATATGCTAATATGATACCATAGAAGTTATTGTGTATCACTTTGGATGATCATTTGACCTTCTGTTAGAACTTAGACACATTTAGTACTTAATATATGTCACATGACAGAAGGAACAAAAAATAACTATTTCAGATTTTACATACTAAAATCAAAGAAAAAAATTTATAGAAACAAAAACCAAAATTCGTTTATTTTATAGAGAAAAAAAATATTTAACCGAACTTATTTTTATGGTATTATTATTTACTTAATCAACTAGGGCACCGATACAAAAAATTATTCAATTATAATAGGATAGGAGGGCGTTATTTTGACGTAGCGTGAAATAGCATCTTCTTCTGTTCTGTGGTCAACCTTGGCCCACTCGAACCCATCCCACGCCACCTAACGCTGTTGTTTTTCGACCCTTTCTCTGTTTTCTTTTTCTCTCACACTCACACCAACGTTGGCTTTGTTTTGTGTATAATAATAAAGGGCAGGCAACAGCAACAGAACCAATCTCCAATTCTCCATTCGATTCATTTATCTTGTTCTTCCATACGCCATAGCCATGTCTCAGGTCCACCTCAATCCCAACATAGATTCTCCTTCTTTTCTTTTTTTATTTATTTATTTTTTGGCTTGATTTTTCTTGTTTTGTATCGTTTGAATTCCGTATCAATTTTGTTTTTCTTTTAATTATTTTATATATATTTTTGATTCGTTGTTATACATGTTTGTGCTGAACTATATGATTTTTTTAGTTGGGATATCTGCAATTATTGGTATTATTTTATAAGATATGAGTGGTTTTGGATAAATAGGAATTAATGTGTTTGGCTGGGAATCCTTAAAGTTAAAACTGAAGCAAAGTACATGATTGGGAGAAATTTGGAGACAAAATTTGAAATTGTAGAAAGCTGTAGAGCAGGAGTTGTATCAGTTCTAATGGGTTGCAAATAAAAGGAAGTGTTTTTAGCAGCTTCTGTCTATATGAATTTAGTTTTCACCAACCATTGGCTACTCTAACAATTGATACAGAATTTTGCCTTGTTCAGCTGCCATGGTTGTTTATAACACCTATTTATCTCTCTTTTATACCTTTTATTCCTGATTATATGCTCTGGAGTAGCTGAAATATTTTCTTTTCGTAAAATTTCAAATCTACTACTAACAATGGTTCGTCCTTTCTCGTTTGTTAAGAATTTTAGACTATGGCATGATGTTTTTCTTTTCTTTTAATTGTGTTACTATAGTTTGTGTAAGGTTGTATGAGGTATAGAGAATCTGTCTGATGATCTAAAAATTTGTTGCAATGCTCTTGAATTAAAATCGTTTATTTTGTTGTTCCTTTAAAGTTTGTAAATATTGCTTTCAATTCGTACTTAAAATATGAATCCACATGGCTAGTTCGTTTTGCTTATGTTAACCTTTAAATTCGTAGCATTATATGTATTATCAGATGCATGACTGTCACCAGAATCTCACTTTTAACAGCAATGGTGAAACAGAAGATGATTGTTTTTTGCTGTACTAATGGAAATGATAGTAGATTGATCATGTATATTTTTTATTCCCTACTATGCACTTTTCCTCCATGCTCTCTCTCTTTCTCTTTTTAAATTGATTCTAGTATTTCTTCAATTTAAAGTATGAGTTGTTTCTTTTATGTTTCCGTGTCGTGGTTAAGATTTAAGATGATTATTTGTTCTTTTATCCCCTCTTTTAATCTGAAAATTTCTGCATTATGATTGCAGACCGTTGTCCTCAAAGTTGGTATGTCATGTGAAGGATGTGTTGGAGCAGTGAAGAGGGTTCTGGGAAAATTGGACGGTATGTTTGATCCCTTGGATTTAAATTGCCATTATATTGTGTTCAACATCATTTTAATTAACTTACTGGTGCAAACTTTCTCTGCTAACCAATACACCAACATGAAAATTATTTAGTTATCTTGCAGTGGCCACTTATGTTTGTAGTTCTATGATTTTGGTCAATTTCAATCAATCAAGATATGTTTTATGCTTGACATCATAATTCTAAAAAAAATTGGTTTCGAATGTATGTCAGCTGGTTCTTTAAGTTTCCTCTTGAACTTTATTTGCTTCCCTTTCCTTTGTAATCTGCTTTAAAGCTGTGACATATGTCCTTTCATGACCTAAGTTAGTAGAACATATTAAGGTAACTCGTAACGTTGAAAATCTCTAAGTTTTTGTTAATGCTCATCTCTCTTAAAGTTGTTTCTATTTCCTGTTGGATTGTGATTGTATGATCATGTGACTTTCATGTTTGTAGTTAGTTCTTGGACATCATGAATGATATCCTTCACAGATTGTCAACGACCTTGTGTTAATGTTGGTTACTATAATGTAATGTTAATCTGACGTGGTTTCTGCATAGAGGCGTCAACAGCCTTCTTTAGGTGATCTCTTACCATAATTTACTCTAATTTTGGATCCGTAAGTTGCAGGTTTGATGTTTTAATCCCATTTTCCCACTTTGTTTCATGAAATTGTCTTGGGCATTATTTTCTTGAACTTCTCTGCCAAGTATGTCCATTTGCGTGTTATGTTTCTTATCTTTATGTCAAGTGTCAACAGATATAGTAATAATCCTTTCAATAGCTTTTGAAACATGTTTGAAGTAATCAAAACCGTTCAGTTTTAGTTCAAGGATCATGTGACATTAAATGTGTTAGGGTTGTTAGGTGTTGGAAATAAAACCTTGGTTGTACTTCTATGGTATTACTATGGACTGTGGATGCCAAGCATAGGTTTCATTTACAATCCATTGATGGTTTTAGCATTTAAAAAGAAAAAACCTATCCCTTGAAATCCTAGTGCGATTCCATTTTACCTTTGATTATCCCCTTAACCTGATTCTGTGCTTGCCTATTGTGCTTTCCTCTTAATTGTTCTCCATCCAGGGAATAGTTTAAGGCGTTTGAACATTTCTTCAGAAAAACCCAATACTATCAACTGTTCGATTCCTGAAATTGTGCATGCCATTTAAGCACTAAAAGTGCATTGATGGATGATGTATGTCACAAAGCTAAGAGAAGGGCATTTAAATATGCTAAATCAACACCTTCTCTCGCATATCTGTTCTTTACAAGTTTAGTTCTGTTATCCTCACTTTCCGCTCGTGAATATACTCTTAATGTTGCCACCTTAATTGAGATGGAAACTTATCCTTCTCTTATCTGTGGAATCTGCCTTTCTCTTGTTCCTTAGTTAGAGTGCACTTTACCAAAGCATTTACTTTGTTTCTTGTGTCAACTGAAAAGCTCTCCTTCTATAAGTTCCTCTTGCAATATTGTACAATAATAAATAGTGCTGTTATATACAGGTGTGGAGTCATATGACATTGATTTGAAGGAACAGAAGGTGGTGGTGAAAGGAAATGTCCAGCCAGACACAGTTCTGCAGACTGTTTCCAAAACTGGGAAGAAGACTGCCTTCTGGGAAGCTGAAGGCACCAGCTGAGACTGAAAGCAAAGTAACTGTTAGCCTAAAACATTTGGTTCTACTTGATGTACTTGTAATAACTGTAGAATATGTCGTTTGATGTATTTAGTGTGCTACTGCTGATATCTAAGCTACAATAAAGTCTGGTTTATTAAACTATTTTCACAGCTGTAATACTGTGTTAGTGTGCTTCTATTAAGAATTTAACTTTCCTCGTTCCTGTTCCTACTTATTTTCTTTATTCTCCTTAAATTGTCCTCATTTCTACTGACTCATCATCTCAAAACTGAATCAGTCTAAACCACAAGCATCCCCCAAATCATTAAGTGAGTACGTGATCATAAACAACCGCGTATAACCTGTAGAACCTTGCAAGCACTTCTAACTAGCCACTATATAGGTTCCATGATCAAGCAATAAAGAAATCTGAAAAGCTGGAAGAAAATCTTCCTAGTTAGCTCTTTGAACTGTTTAATAACACCACATGCTCGTTAGCTCAAGACCCGCCAACATGAGAGTAAACTTATTTTTAGTCAAACAAGTAGCTTACCCCGGTTATGTTTTACCTAAAAATAATGTGTCGTCCAATACCTCGAGAAATTTCTTGGAGAATAATCTGTCAACAAAAAAGATTGTCTTCCAAGAGATTTTAAGTGCACACCTCATATATTTGCCTTGTGCAATAAGAGATAAGTCTCCTAGATGAAATTGGATCCTCTCATGCCATGTTGGAGAGAAAAAGGAGGAATGATGAAGAGAGATCACGCTGGAGAGGATCCAGGTCCTTCCTAGATCCTTGTCCAAATCTTGAATCGAATAGTTAAACATGTATTTACTTCAAAGTTTGAAACACAAGTCTGGCCACAAAGAGGTTTTTCCTCCTTTCATGTTGGATGCAATTTTCTTTTTCGGAAATGCCATTAAAAATTCATGTTTGTCGGTGCAACCAGATACAACCTAAGTTATGGGGCGGCTTCTTTAAAGTGAATAATAATATATACACTTCAATTTGATATAGTTCACAGAGAAATCTTATTATGTGAATGCTTAGAAGAACTTATAGAACTTATTTAGACTTGTGATAATAGCTTACGATAATTAGATTATAGAAATAACTTAAAAATATTGTCTTGTTTGATGTTATTTTATTTTATTTTCTACGAAGGAAATATTGACTATACCACGAAGGACACTCAAAGGACGTACAAAGATAGAAATGAATAAAGAGACTAATGTGTCCCATGTTTATAAAATTGAGATATTGAGTGATTAAATTTTTTTACATAGGATAAATTTTTCCCCGTAATTTTTTTTAGGAACTAAATTGGAATTTGTTAGAACATTTGGGTGTATCTACTCTCCCTTCCTTTGACCCTACAACTCATTGTACCTACAGTGTATTGTGTTAGTCATACCATTTCTCGAACAAAGAACTAAATCAATCTTGAAAAAGGAAGGGAGAGTAGGTACAGCCAAAATTAATTGCATATGGTTTAACCAAAGTTGTCTCCGGCTTGAAGTTTCAGACTAAAGATCCAAACTCGGTTTCAAACAATGAAGATTGACATTGAAATCACACTAGAGAATCAAAATACGAGTTTGTGCAAATATAATTGAAATCAAAGTTAAACGGTGCAATTTGAAATCTGAAATTGCAAAGGAATAGTAGTAAAGAAATAACAGGTATGACAATTGTAGTTTAATTTACACCAAGTTATTTATGCAAAATTTGTGATACAGTAAGTTTTGACAACTGTACTGAGCTGTGCTCTTGTATAGAAGTGTATCGTGCAACAGATCAATGAGATAATTTCACACATCCATCCAACACCTTCTGATATCTTTCTCGTTCTCTATCTTTCATTCTTCAGTTTCCTTCTTTCTCAATCACCATTCAACGGAAGTCTCACCAATAATTGTAAAGGTAGGTTAAAAGGTGAAAACCCAGTAATTCTCATCATTCATCGCTTCCATTGTTAGTGTCCTTGAATCTTGAAATAGCACATCCCGAAGTCCCACCAGAAGCTTCAGCTCGGGGCTATAGTAGTCTGTGAGTAACAAATGTAGGCCACATTGGAAGTCAATAATTTTACTTGTCAAAATCTGACAATTGACAAGAAAATGCAAGGATTTTTGTCTACAACAGGTAGGCCATACACAACAAAATAAAACACTTTAGCCTAAAGAACTTTAAATGAGGATCTGGTAAGGCAAATCTTCTGAGGCATAGGTACAAGGCTTAAAATAAAATATCTTCTATTCCCATTTCCTAAAATCCTTTCCTCCAAGTTAGTCAACTAATCTACTTGTATAAAACATTGTGAGGTCATTATTTTAAGACAATTTGTACATACAAACAAAAAATATATACAAAACTACAATGAACAAAATAATAACGGTGGCTATTCTGAGCCTTTCTGTATTAAAAATTGGGTGCTATAATTAGCATAAGGAATTTCTCTACCCGTCAATCAAGAAAACATGCTGCCAGGGCATCCACTGATTCTCCAGCCTGAGTTGCTTCGGCTATTCTAACTAACATTGTGGCCTTGTAGATTGCCAAATCTGCATTCTCCATAAGAGACTGGGCCCTTGTGCGTTTTTGTACTGCAAATTCCTTCGATTCTTTTGCAGACGCTTTAGCTTGTTCAATCTTAAGCAAGGCATTCTTCTCCTCCAAAGCATCTTGTTCAGCTGCAATTGCTGTTAATGAATATATCAGTTTTACAACATGCATCTATACATATAAGTAAACACAATTTAAATGACCATAAAAAAAAATTAATCCAACACAACTTGGATAAAAGATGAATGCCAGTCCCCCCTCCGTTTTTTTATAACTTTAGAAATAACATCTCGACAAAATTAAGGGAAGTAGTTTTAAAAAACCTTCGAGAAACTTTAACATACATTTGTCGTAACAAACTTAAAAATCACTGGAGATAAACAGAATATAAAGGGGAAGACAAAAGAAAGAGATTCCAGAAACATGACAAGTAAACTAGAACATAAAACTTGATCTGGAAACATACCAAATTTACATAAGTAAATATTTAAGTAGTTAGGATAAGTCAGAAGCCTAGAGCCTGTTTGTTTTGTTTCCAGTTTCCTATTTTCATTTCATGTTGTCAGAAATAATTACAAAACCGCCACTTTGTTTTCATTCTGTTTATTGTTTTCAGTTTCTGTACAAATTTCTGAAAACAAAAAATAGAATGAAAACAATATGACAGTTTTGTAATTATTTTTTAAAACAGGAAATGAAAACAGAAAACTGTAAACAAAACAAACTGGCCCTTGTATTTCATAAGTAAATACATGTAATTATAAAATTTATGATGCATCATGAATTCTATACCAAAAGAAATTATTGAAACAGGAAGAATATCTGAATTACATCATTCAGAAAACAAACCACTGAACAACATCAGCAGTCCAGGTCAAGCAGGTCCTTCTAGTATTGGTGTTGCATAAGATGCGTCAAAAGATTATCTATGTAGATGCCAAAACAAGACATTAATGCCTAAAACAAAACTCAACAAAAACAGGTTGGGGTACCTAAAACAAAATCATCAAATTCACAATAATTTGATAGAATTAGAGCAACTGACATTTTATGTTCCAGGTAAAGACATTAATCTTACCTTGCAAAGCACTTGGATGTTTGCCTCTACCAAGTTGACTAGGCTGCCTCTTAAATGATCTCCTCTTCCGCAAAAAAGGCTGAGGAATAAGTGGAGCTCTCTTTGATTGATGAGTCTGACACGAGAAATTGAATCAACCATATAAGATAATATAGTGAAGACTTAACATCAACAGCAGTTGATAATGATCCCTAAACAAAATAGCCATCACTGTCTCTGAAAATTCGTTCATATTCATCAATCGAATAAATATATTTTTTCACTGCTATAATGCACAATATGCAAATTTTCATGAAATAATCGCATCTTAAATGGTTAGCCCACCCTAATAAGCACACAATTGAAAGTTAACTCAAAAATAGGAGGGATGAAAAGCTACAGACAGAAGAAACAAAAGAGACTTGAATATATTTTATATATCATACAAGAAAGTTTGAACCCTAATTTACCAGTCCCATAACATGAGAATGAAAATAAACTTGAAAAGGAATAAAATAACCAGTTTAGTCTCACATTCTCAACTTTCTTCCTTAGAATGTAGTATTACTTTGAAACAAACACCCCCTAAATATTTTCCATTTTCTGAATACAAGATGAGAAGACAACACACAAGCATCATATTGAGCATTAAAAATTTACAAAGCAAATGCATATACCATGGAACTGGCATGAACATACTCCCCACACAATACAATATCTAAAATGTTATGGCAAAGTTACCTGGAAAACCCTAATGAGATACGAACGTTTTTGCTTCCGTTTTTTCATCCAATAACTATATACAGCTTCTACAACTTCCTTTCTTCCAAGATCCTGACACCGATTAATCGCAGTTTTTTCATCAGGACAATCATCTGGATTACAATAATAAGCCTTCTCCAAAGTATCAACAATTAACTCAAAATTATCCTCTGAAACATGTTCTTGAAACTCATTATTGAACTTGCTCAGCCAATCTTCATCTTCAGAATCCATGTCATAATTTGCAGTCTTCCTTGTCATTGCTCTAGATAACTCGTCGCCATTTGTAGATATATAAGTATCTGGTCTCTCAAAAGGAACACTACTACTGTCTGCATAGTCAGAGACATCACAGACACCTGGTACTGGGATAAATTTAGCTACAGTAGCTGGGATACTATTATCAGAGCATTCCTTATAGAGATCTTTAAAGACAATCCAATCGCGGCGATTAGCAAATTCTAGCTTCCACCCATTGTCCAATGAGAACATTATCACATGTGTGTACCGATTGGAAGAGCAGGGTCTCATTATTTTCTCTGCTTTAAAAGTGCATCTTGCCAATCCATCTTTCTTTACTGCAAGAAGCCACTCCTTTGAAGTTGGTCTTTCTAAAGTGACAACTGCTCCTTCTACCCTGTAACATCTGTCTGATTCTGTAATCAATATATTTGCAGAACATTGAGATGAATCCAGTCCTTCTGTTGAATCTACCACAGCAGAATTCGCTTCAGTAAAGCTCACATTAGTGCAACTGTTAGCCAAACTTTTAAGCTTCTTATTTGATGCTGATGCTACACCTGTGATACCTCTTTTCCGTCCATCCTTCAAACTAGACGCTGATGCTCCAATACTTCTGTCCACCCGTGAAGGATTTCGAGCTTTCCTTATCCTAAGTGAAGTTCTCCTCTTCTGAGTGCCTTTAGATATCGTATTTCTATATTTTCCGTTTCGACCACATAATCTGGGACCCTTGACAGACGAATGTAAAGATAAGCTGTCACTGATTTCAACATCAGGCACGACGGTTTCAATCTCAGAATATTCCCCCTTGAAGGAATCACAAGAAATTTGCAGTTCAATCTGGAATTCTGGGAAATCAATTTCCTCCTCAACATCACTAGACACAGTTACCGGATTATATACAAGAGTAAATGATCTAAACATAGATCTTAAAAGCATTGCAGAATGCAGAAGCTTAAAGCAAAGAGGAACAGCGGAAAAATCGATAGAGAACAATGGCATGAACTGTGAGATTCCAAAAAATTTGTAAATCCCAACGTTGGCAGTAGGAGAACCCTGAAAGAAGATTAAACTTACATGTTATGTAACATCAACTGGCAAATTAAAAAGTGTGTAATCAACCAGAAGACAGCCCATTTACCGACAGCTTCAAAGATTTAATTATTTTTACTTAAAAGCATAGAAAAGCATCAATTCTTTGCCTTCTATACCAAACATAAATAAAATAACAAAATTGTATGGATACTATCATGTTTCCATCCATTCATTACTAACATACAGGTACAAACTAAACCATGGGAAGATCACAGAGCAGAGTTGAACATAAAAAGTTTACCTGCAAGAACTGCATTCCCCCCGATGCATAAACACCACAAATCGGCTCAGATAGAAGGAATGCAGAGAGATCCTTGAGTGTGAGCCTGAACCTCCTGACATGCCTCAAAACAAAAAACAACAAACACGACAATAAATCACTGTCCCTACAAGAGGGCTTCACAACAACTGCAAGCTTGCATCGATCCTTCCTCCGGCGAGAAAACCGCAACCCAAACATCTTAGTATCATCACTTCCACCTTTTTTAACTGAAAGCTCAGAACTTGAACCACCCATTCTCTTCCTCTTCCTACTATATACAATCCCAAAAAATCTATCACGCCCATTATTCACTTCACTCAAAGAGAAAGGACCCTTTTGCTTCACCAACTCTACAACACCAACATCATCTTTATTAGAATCATCCACCACCATTGCCAATTCTTGCTTCGCCTTCGCGGCCACGCGAGGCAAAGCATGAGAATTCTTCTCATGCTTCTTCAACCATTCCTCTCCTTCGTTCCCTCTCCTTGTCGGCTTCGTCTCGCCGGAATCCGGCCACAGCCGCCTTCCTGATCGCAGCACGCAGGCTGAGTCACCTCCCTTCACCACCCCAAACACCCTCGTCGTCCGCCTCATCCCAACCGACGGCATTGCCTTTTGGTCCCCAAACGACACCACCACCCGAAACTCGTTCTTTTCTTTTCCCCTACCTAACCCACTGAGTCACCACCGAGTTAACCCCCGAGTTGACTCAACTCGGCACCGAGTCAAATTATCAACAACAAAAAAAGACCCATACCCTGGTTCTTGATTCTTCAGTGAACGCAAAAAACGAAAAAATAAATAAGAAAATTGTAAAAAAAAAAAAAAAAAAACACACACACACACACACACACACACAACAACAACAACAACCACCTTGGCCTTAACGTGGTTATTCCAGAAGGTTCTCAAAATCTCGGAGCGAGAACAGAACAACTTCGTAATTGGTACAAGAAAAATCTAAAAAATTACACAGCAGTAACCGAAGAGGAAATAAAAAAAAAGTGAAAAAAGGAAAATAAACGTTACAGAAAGGAAATATGAAGAATCACGAGATGGATGAAACGATGAAGGAATTGAAAGGATTCTATGAATCGTTGAGAGCGAGATCTACAAAGATAGAGAGAAAAAAGAGAGCGGGAAAGAGCGCGCGCTCAGATTAGAGAGAGAGAAGGAGTTAGGGTTTATGGTTAAAACGTAAAACCAGTCATGGAGAGGGAAATAGGAGTAACCTTTGGGGAGAGATTTCAACCGTTAGATGGAGAAAACGGAGGGTGGATATTTATTTGTGGAGCAGAGGAGTGATGATGACTTGAAAAGGCTTCACACAGTGAGTGTTGTAAAAAAAAGCATAGGAGGGAGAGAGTGGGAAGAAGAGGATATTATTGTGTGACACCTAAGAGTGAGATAGGTATATTTGGAAAGACGGTTTCGTCTTTGATTAGTGTGACGTGTGAAAAGGAGATGATTTTGTGGTGCTGGGATTTTGGAGGGTGAAAAAGGAAAACAAAATGAGGGATGGCTCATGGGTTCAACTGTTCACAAGTATTGATATTCATATTTGAATGTTTAAAAATTAGTTAAAATTAGGCTAAGACTGCGGACTTACAATATCTTGGTGATTTTTTAATATAAAAAAAACTTGGAATTTACCTCAATGAACCAGTCACTACCTCAACGAATCTATGGAGTAAAGGGTAATCGTGAATTTCAGCTGCTTACAGCGGATAGCTTTACGAATAAAAAGGTACTCTTGTTGGATACTATTTTTTTATTAAAGTAATATTTTGGTCCCAATATGTGATATTGATTTTTAATTTGGTTCATATACGTAAAAAGTGATCAATTTGGTCCCTATACGTGATATTGATTTTCAATTTGGTCCTCACGCTAATTGGTCCCTATATAAGAGGGACCAAATTGCAAATTATTATAACATATAGGGACCAAATTGAAAATGTCACATGTAGGGACCGATTTCAAAAAAAAAAATTGTATTGGTCCTTACATGTGACAATAATTTGCAACTTGGTCCTCTTATATAAGGACCAATTAGCGGTGAGGACCAAATTGAAAATCAATGTCACGTATAGGGACCAAATTGATAACTTTTTACGTATAAGGACAAAATTGAAAATCAGTGTCACGTATAGGAACAAAGATATTACTTTAACCTTAATTTTTTTAACTGGTTATGGCTCAACTTAATAAAAACTAAAGGAGATTAGATAAGTTAACGAATAGCAGATAAGCTAGTTGATAGATGATAACGTATAAGCTAGCAGATTGAATTTGAAGTGTTTGATAAAACTAACGGTTGGACTAACTAATAAATGTAAAATGGCATAAAATGACGTCTTTGTATGTTTTTCTTTAAATTATATTATATTAAATTATATATATAAGCAAATATTTCCAAATTTTTTGTCCAAAATATATGCAAATTTCAACTACTTTCAACCTATTTAATGAAGTTATTCTCAAAATACCCTTCATTTAATACAAATTTTGTTTTCTAATGACTCCTTTTATTCTCAACAATAGAAGCTTAATAAATAAGAGGAATGACAAATTAGGTAACAAACTTAATTTTTATTTCCAATGACTCTTTTAAACGAGATTAACTAAACACCTTAATATGTGTGTTCCATTAAATTTTTGCTTATAATATGAACCGGAGGAAATATATATATATATATATATATATATATATAGGGAGCAACTTAAGTGGGAAGTGTGTTATTGTGAGAGATGAGATGAGTAAATATGGACATTTGGATCATACATGAGTAGTCAAGATTAAAACATGAAGTCATGTGACTTTTTTAAGTGATCACATGACCACCAACTAACTTCCAATACAGACCATCCATGTATGGTTTAATGGTCCAGATTTGCTCATCTCACTCTCATAATAACACACTTTGTAACAGCCTGATTTTGATTATGTTGTTCAACCGATTAAAATATAATTAATTATATTTTAATCAGAGAGTTAGAAAGTGTTTTTAAATAAAATAAAATCTTATTCATAGTCTACTTTATGGTAGAAGGTTACGTTAAATTTTGGGTTGAAAATTCAGACGAAACCCGATCTGTGTTTTCACTGGCAGTAAAAGTTTACTGAGCAGAAAACCTAATTTTGACTCGTGAACGAAATGGTTAGTGTTTTTGTGGTGTTTCCAATGACTTTAGTAATTTTTGAAATTTTACATCGAAATTAAAATATAATATTTTATTCGGGCAAAATCGTCGAAAACTATGATCGGAAACTTTAACCGGGTACACAACAAGGCAGGATGGGGAGCTGAGATGACCAATGTGACTTGTTGGAAAATGAGTGACATGTTGATGTGAGTCAAACGTCACATCATAAAGTAATAATCATTACACCTTTTGAATATAATGTATTTTAATCAAAATTAAAACCCATTTTTCCCTCACTTTCTCCAACCAAACACATCTTAGCAAAACTTGGAGCCCAAGTCCCCCACTCTCCTTCTCCCACACACCACTTTCTCCCTCTCCCTCTATATAAACACTCATTTTCTTTCATGTTCACACTTTACACTCACATAACCAAGTTCTTCACTTCAAAACTCCATTGATTTTCTTCAAGAACTCATCATCTTCACTCATTTCCATCGAGCTCCAAGGGTAAAACTTCTTCTTCTTACTCATCTAAGTTCTCCTCTTCACTTATTTGTTGAGTTATGCCATGTTCATCATTTTGATATTCTCAGATCCATAACTTCTAAAATCTCTAGAAAATTGTAGAAAAATCATAAAAATGTGAAACCAATTTCTATGATCTAGTTATGATCTCTATTTTCATCATCTAAGAGCAAGTGAGCAAAATCATTTTCCTTCCTATATATCTAAACAGGGCCGAACCTATGTCTAAATGGATAAAAGAGGTTTTGTTCAATTTTTTAACTTAAATGAGGTTAGATCTAAACTATTTAGGGTTTCTATATTCCTAATCCTCAACTAATCTTAAGTTTCATCAAGTTTTATCTGTTTCAAGTCTTAGATCTACTTCTTCAAAGATTATGTAAAAATGTTTAAAAGTGTTTGATGAGTTAAGATTATGGTTTTTATGCTTTTAGATACTTATACTTTTATGATCCAAGGGTTTGAATCCAAATAAAATTTCTAACCTGTTTTTATGTTCAAGACTGAATCCCCGACCTTAGAGGTTAGAGGATTTTGTTTCATATTTTAAACTTCTAACAATTTATTCTAGTTATCTAAGACCTAAGAACCTAGAATCCAAAAGATTAAGGTGAGAAAATAATCCTAGCCTCATTTTAAATTAGAGGTCGAACCTAGTATTAAAATGAACATAATGGGAATTGTTTGATTAATCAATGTTATGTGATGTTGGTTGAAGGATATCGGATATTCGTGACGTAGTTACGAAGATCGGGAAGTTCGTGAATCCGGTGTTAGCTCAGGTGGGGGAAAGAACCAACCTATCGTTGGAATGGATAAGTAGTAGATTATATAATAATTGTGTAGGGCGATCAAAAACCTACCAGTAGTCGAGTAATCGACAAGACCAAAATCGCATTGGAAACCTTTTCTGAAAAACCAATGGTGATTCGGGGATTATAGGTTTATCGATATTAGGTTGATTTATATTGTTGATGGTTGATTTGATTTTATTACCTTTATTGAATTGATTTTGTGCTATGTTGGTGATATTGGAATATTTTGATTGATATTGTGTTATGCATGATCTGCCTGGTTTTTATTATTATGCTTAGTGGATTTTAAGCAAATAGATATATGTTGTCTAAGAGATGATTGTTTTGGGTGTGAGGATAATGATGATTTAGAAGTGCCTAACTTAGATGAGGAATGTTAAAGAGGTGTTATGGCATAGAATATGTGTCAAGTTCTAATGGAAGGTTAAGGCACTAAGATGTTGTTAAAACGGGTTGTTGAGATTCAAGTATAGGTATTATTGTCCACAACCGGGTATTGGTAATATAGTACACAAGGACAAAAGTGTATTGGTAATATAATACACAAAGACAAAAGTGTATTGGTAATATAATACATAAGGACATCTTGTATTAGTAATATAATACACCGTAATCAAGAGTTCTCGCGAGACCACTTCCACCTTAGATAATAGGTGTGCAACTATGGTTTCTTTAAGTAGCATGAGATTGGGCGTAGAGGATGATATATATTAACTTGAGGATGATTCGTTAGTTATGTGTGTTGATTATCTATGACAATTACTGTATAATTTACTATGACCCCTTTCCGCTTTTTTGATGATAGAACTGTTTCTTATCCCCTGTATATATATTCATGTATGTTGTATTTTACCTCCTTGTGGAATCGTACGAGAAGACCCTTTTGATGAGCCTAACTAGAAGGAGTTGAATGGAACTCCCTACGAACCGGATGCTGGAGGATGAGCTGTGACCCATGGTGATTAGGGTCTAGTTAGTTATGGCCAGTGCGTCTTGTGAGACGTTTTCATATTTTTCGATAAGTATAACTTTTGTTTAAGTATATGCCTGTGAGGGATCCTACTGAGAGGATACCCTCAACAGTATTTTGTATTATGTGCATAAGACTTATGTATGTATTTTGCAACATAAATATGGGGTGATGCTTTACTTATCTGAAGTTGTATGTTGATTAACTTCGAGTTTTAATTTTCACGTTAAGCGTGCGATTAAGTAATTAAAAAATGAGGTTTTAATCTAATGACACAGAGGGACACAACGGGGTGTATCATTTTGGTATTAGAGCAGTTTGGTTCTAAAACGGACTGTGGGGTTATGTCCGATCAGAATAAAGGACTGCGAGGTTTAGGATGCTGTTACTGGCCGTGTCTAGTTGAATCCACATCGGATTTTGACTATGCTTAGAAATTGGGTAGTGTGTCCGAATCTGATGTGAGAGGTTAATATTAGTATGGCATATGGTATTTATATACTTGTCTATGTAGTATTATATGTCATACTAATGAGAGCGGGTGATTTCTTTTAACAGAATCATGGTTCGCGGAAGAGGACGTCCCACTAACAGTGGTGACGGAACTCCAGCAAGGATTATTC
The DNA here is from genome assembly GCA_030762895.1 of Sophora flavescens. Classification (NCBI taxonomy): domain Eukaryota; kingdom Viridiplantae; phylum Streptophyta; class Magnoliopsida; order Fabales; family Fabaceae; genus Sophora; species Sophora flavescens. The sequence continues at coordinate 59,321,283 of CM061069.1, forward strand.
GAGCTGTCAATGGTAATGCCGACAATACTGAGAATGAAGGAGGATCATATTCGACTCCAAATGCAATGAAAACCCTAGCTGCTACTATGCTATTGTAAACCCAGTAGAATGCTGAGATGGTGCAGATGAACAAAGAGCAGCTAGAAATTAAGAATCAGAGAAGGGGGGTAGCAGCTGAAGATGCCGGATTGACTAATTTTTTGAACGGAAAGCCACCTCAATTCCGAGGAGAGTATGACCCTGAGAAGGCGGAATGGTGGATATAAGAGATCGAAAAGATATTTGCGACTATAAGCTGCAGTGAGGAGAATAAAGTGACTTATGTTGCCTTCATGCTAACTGAAGGAGCAGAGTTCTGGTGGAAGGGGAAAGAAACGATTATTGGAGGCTGAAGGCAGAACGATTGACTAGCAGTTTTTCACTGATTGCTTTTTCGAAAAATATTTTCCGTGTATAGTCCGACGCGAGAAGGAAAAGGAATTCACAAACCTCAAACAAAGTAACATGTCTGTTGGTGAGTATGCATCACGTTTTGAGGCTTTGATCAAGTTTTCAGAATTCTATCAGAGGTTTCCAAGTGAGGACTGACAATATAGAAGATTTGAGGAAAGACTCAGAGATGAACTGCAAAGGGCTGTAGTGTCTCTTGACATACAATATTTCCCAGAACTAGTCGAGAGATGCAGTGCCATTGAAAGTATAGATCTAAGGATGGCCAATGAGCAGAAACAACCGAGGAGTGGAGGTCCTAACCGATCAAGTTTCCAGAGGCGTGGAGGAAGTGGTTCTCAGTGGAGACAGAGATCATATGATAGACCCGGGCAAAGGCCGGCACCAGCACCAGTGGCTAGAGCGGGTCAGCAACCGCAAGGCTTAGTTTGCTTCAGGTGTGGAGGATCACATTATGCTAGAGACTGGACAAAGAGGTCTAGCTGTTTCAAATGTGGGAAACCAAGTCATGTGGCACGAGATTGCAGGCAAAGGATTATGCAACAGCCGACAGCTGCCGGAAGAGGAACTAGAGACAACAGAGGTGGAGCTGGAAGAGGAGTCCCAACAGCAAGACCACAAGTGGCCAGACCTCAATCCACTCGAAGAGTGTTTACCGTGAGGGGGGCTGAATCCTCTCAATCTGCTGATCTTATACAAGGTATGTGTTTGATAGCTGGTAGACTCTCGTATGTGTTGTTTGACTCAGGCGCTACACATTCTTTTATTTCGCATGAGTGTGTGGATCATTTTGAACTTAACTGTTTCCAAATTACCTTATACCCTCATAGTGTTTACTCTAACCAGTAATCCAATGACTACTATGTCAGTTTGTTTACAGTGTCCTATCGTTGTTGAGAATATGACATTTATTATAGATCTTATCTGTTTGCCTATGCAACAGATAGATGTTATTATTGGCATGGATTGGCTTTCGACTAACCATGTAGTGCTAGATTGTTCAAACAAGACTTTATAATTTCTTGAACCGTATAGTATAGCATCTGCCGATGAAGGAATTAATATGAGGAGTGACAACTCTCAATAGTTTGTGATGCTTTTCGCAGTGGAGGCTAATGTGACTCCCAGCATAGATTATATGCCTATTGTGAGAGAGTTTCCTGAAGTTTTCCCTCCAGATGTTCCAGGTTTGCCACCGGAAAGAGAAGTGGGATTCACTATAGATCTCGTACCAGGGACAGGGTCTATAGCACCTTATCGGATGTCACCGGTTGAGTTGGTAGAGTTGGAGGAACAGTTGGATGACATGTTAGGAAAAGAGTTTATCAGACCAAGTGTTTCACCGTGGGGAGCACCGATGTTTTTTGTTAAGAAGAATGATGGAAGTGCGAGGTTGTACACGGATTACAGGCAGTTGAATAAGGTGACAATTAAGAATAAATATCCGTTGCCTAGGATAGATGATCTGATGGATCAGTTGAAAGGAGCAACAGTGTTCTCTAAGATTGATTTAAGATATGGGTACCATCAGATTAGAATAAGAAAGGAAGATATACCCAAGATAGCTTTTAGGACGAGGTACCGGCACTATGAGTATTTAGTTATGTCTTTCGGTGTAACTGATGCACCAGCCGTGTTCATGGATTTTATGAACATAATTTTCAGACCGTTCCTCGATAAGTTTGTTGTTGTTTTCATCGACGATATTCTTATCTATTCTAGTACACGGGAAGAGCATGAGGAACATTTGAGATTGGTGTTGCGAGTTTTGAAGGATGGGCAGCTTTATGCCAAACTTTCCAAGTGTGAGTTTTGGCTTGAGGAAGTTCAGTTCCTAGGTCATGTGATTAACCAAGAAGGAATAACCGTAGATCCAGATAAGGTTTGAGGCAGTTCTTAAGTGGGAACGGCCTAAGTCAGTAAGTGAAGTATAGAGTTTTCCTAGGACTAGCTGGATATTTTCGGAGGTTCATAGAGGGATTCTCGAAGATTGTGTTGCCTATGATGCAGTTAAGGAGGAAAAATATAGCTTTTGTATGGACGGACAAATGTGAACAAAGTTTTCAAAAGCTGAAGTACAGGTTGACTACACCACATGTGTTGATTTCACCAGACCCGCTAGGACAGTTTGACGTATACTGTTATACGTCATACCAAGGTTTAGGCTGTGTCCTGATGCAAAAGGGAAGAGTTGTGGCTTATGCTTCTCGACAGTTGAAAGTTCATGAGAGAAATTGTCCGACTCGTGATTTGTAGTTAGCAGCCATAGTGTTCGCATTAAAGAAATGGCGACACTTTTTGTATGGAGCAAAGTTTAATGTCTTCAATGACCACAAGAGCCTGAAGTATCTATTCGATCAAAAAGAATTGAATATGAGACAGAGAAGATGGATGGAGTTTATCAAAGATTATGATTTTGATTTACTGTACCCTCCTGGAAAGGCAAATGTGGTGGCGGATGCTTTAAGCAGGAAGTCCTTGCACGTGTCTGCGATGATGGTTAAGGAGTTAGAATTACATGAGCAGTTCAGAGATTTGAACTTAGGAATAGAATTGGTTGCGAATAAGATTTGCTTAAGTATGATCGCTATTAGTAGTGATTTTATGGAAGATCTTAAAGATAAACAAGTTCAGGATCTATACCTCCAAGAAGTAAGAAGAGGAATCGATGAAGGTAAATTTTTTGAGTTTAGTAGAGAAATATATGGTGTGTTAAGGTTTAGAGATAGAATATGTGGGCCAGAGGATGCCGAACTTAGGAAGATGATTTTAGAGGAGGCACATAAGAGTAAGTTGAGTTTCCATCCTGGATCCACAAAGATGTTATCAGGATTTGAAGAAAATGTTTTGGTGGACAAGGATGAAGAAAGAAGTAGCGGAGTATGTCTTATCTTGTCTGGTGTGTCATTGAACATCAGAAGCCTGCAGGATTATTACAATCTTTAGATATCCCAAAGTGGAAATGGGATAGTATAGCCATAGATTTTGTGGTCGGATTACCACGAACTCCTAAGAAGCATGATGCGATTTGGGTCATTATTGATAGGTTGGCGAAGTGTGCTCACTTCTTATCTATCGGTGAAAGTTATAATTTGAAAAGGTCGACTCAGATTTACATCAAAGAAATTGTTAGATTGCATGGTGTGTCATCGAGCATTGTCTCAGATCGAGATCATAGATTCACATCTAGATTTTGGAGACAATTGCAAAATGCCTTGAGAACAAAGTTCACTACAAAAAATACGGTGTTTTACGACGGTTTTATATGTCAAATAAACCGCCGCTAAAATATTTTACGGCGATTTGGAAACTGCCTCAAAAGTGATCGTCGCGAAGCTGTTTTGCGGCGGTTTTGCACAACCGCTGGCACTACGATCGCAAATTTAGTGGCGGTAAGAAACCGCCACAAAAAGCATATTTTGAAATAACTATAAAATGTAGCGACGGTTTGGAACCGCCATCAAAGCTACTACATTAATAGTAGATAAAAATATAGCGGTGGTTTTAAACCGCCACAAAATATTAAATATTTTTTTAAAAAAAACTGATTCAATTTATTATTTGTCTAATTTTTTTTAATATCCCTGTTTTAATAAAAACTTTAGACTAAGAACTAATAAATTTATTAAATTGATACACAAAAATGCTTCAAAACCTAATCATTAAAATGATAAAAACATTATTAATAATCTGCAAAAAGCAAAATATTATTCAAATTATCCTAACATAAAAACATATGTAAATACAAGTTTTGACACCATTTACATATAATATATCTAATTAAGTCTGTGTGATGATGAAGCTCCACGATCTTCAAGATCATGACTAGAGGCAGAAGATCATCTCACTTCTTTAGGCGATTGTAAGTCTGCCACCTGGAATTGAAAGATAAAATCACAAATTAGATGCGAATAACTAATTTCACAACAAAGACATCCAAATTCAGCAAGTTGCAACCATAACTAATTACCTGATTTCCCTTAAAATTTTGCATAAGAAAAGCAACTTAGGCTTTCATGTCATCATAGTCAACAAGTTTTGCCTTTAATGAATCCATTTCAACTACTTGTGTCTTTAACCCATCAACTTTTGATTCTAACTTTTGAATTTTGGCATTAGCTGCTGCCAAGTCACTAGACCGATAAGTGGGTCCATATATTTGAGTTTTGGTCACCCCGAATCCCACACCACGGAGTCGTCCAGGATGCTTTGGTCCAAAAACTTTTACAAAAGCCTCATTCTCAGTAGCAGAGTTATTAATTTCATTTTGTAATTGTTCCTACATATAAGCAACCAGACAATGTTCACAATATGTAACAACAAATCCAAAGAAAACAATTTCCATCCAAACTTACTGCTTTGAGTCTTGCCTCCTCGCTAACATAGGATCCATCCTTTCTTTTATGAGTGATAGGATACATATCACCTTTACTATAGGGTCGCTTGTCTTGCTTTTCCTAAGTTTTTGTACCATACAAGCAGTAATGTTATAATAAAATCACTTCATTTCCAAAAATTATTCAACATCATAACAATATATACGATTATACTATTTCATCTTTCTTTCTTGGAAGTGACTTTGACCCTAATGTGTGATGAATCACTTGCTTTTGTCGATTTGCTGCATTTTTTTCAGCTTTTTCCTGCATATTTAACAAAAATGACAATCAATAAATGATATATTGAGTTAGAAAGGGAAAAAAAAAATCAGATTTATGATTATTACCAGAGATTTTTCACTTAGTCTATATTGCAAATAGACAACCCAATGGTCGGGGGGGATTTTTGGTGGGTGCAACTGACAATTTTAGTCGAAACTAAGCTCCCAGTTATAAATTTATTAAACATTTTGCACATATTGTTCTTCCATTTTTTCCCCAAGCTAGCAAAGATATACCTTTTGTGACCCGGATCATCAACAACAAATTTAGCTTCAAGGCAAACATAAAAAAAGTTATTGTTAGTAAATAATATAAACAAGAAATCAAAACTCACTTAAAAAGTTATTGTATCAAACATTTGGAAACCCAAGTCACACCCAATGCCCAATTCTTAAAACAACAATTAAGACATGAATGTTCAAAAAAATAAGTCATGAACATGGCCAAACCAAACAATTATTTCCCCTGCCAAACCAACAAAATCAACGAGAGAAAAGTAAGAGTTGATCAAGGAAACAACAGATGATTGAACATGACTTTAAGAATCTAAATAAAGCAGAATCTGATAGATGTATAATATTCTTCCCATATTAAATGTTGCTAGACTAAGAGATATCAAAATGATAACAATAATCTTTACTGCATTGAATCCATTGATTCTTGAAGGTTCTTCAATACAAGTACTCAGAAAAAATTGATACCTTTATAGATCCATCATAAATGTTTAGCTTGTATTGATTGGGAACTTTATGCCAAGTTTCAAATATAATGGGGAAATGGTCAAAATTGCTCGCTATCGACCCCAAAAATCCATTCAGTAAACCACCAGAGACTCCTATAGGTTGACATTCTGCATTCCACTTGGTCACAACTCGTTTCCCGTCACGAAGTGCAAACACATCCTTAATTCTCAGTCGTGTTTATGTAACAATGCCTTCGTCGTCTGACACAAATTACACCAAACTATTGCTATCCAAAAGTATAACAAGATTAAAAAAAAATTAGAGAAACTAGGAAGATGTAAATCACATACCAATGACATCCACTATCCAACATGTACGAGACAGTCTCTGATTTATCGATGAAGAATCTGGAGCCACTTCAGGTTCACGATGTCCAATATTTTCAAATCCAGACTGAGTTACCGATCGAGTGGCAGGGACTGTCTGTAGCCCATCTTGAGTGGATGAACCTATGTGAGCTACAGACTCACTCAAAGGTGGACTAATAGATGCAAGTTGGGAAGTGCTTGAATATGATACATGTTGATTTGATGTTGATAGACTAGGAGGAACACGCCTTTTTTTCCGAAGCATGCCTATAATACCATTAATGTCAATAAATTTAATTCAAAAACTATAGCATATAATTGTAAATGAAAGTGCAAGATATAGATATTCACATAATAACATCATCATATGCATAAATACAAATATTCATATTAAACTAATAGAATAAGATGGAAAATTCTTATTACGATATATAAAAAAGAACTAAAACCTAAAACAATTTTACTTGTAGTAATCATAATCTCATATCATTGTTATCATCCTCAACATTTTCATTAATGGTTGAAGTTTGAGGTTCATCATCTATAGCCACTCTTGTCAATTGTATATGTGTAGTATCATCAGAGAAAAATTGTTCTAAGTTTTGTGACGGGCATGCCTCATTGGATGGCATAAATTCTTCATCATCTTCACCCATTTCGTACAAGTGTCTTGGCTTCAAATGAATTAGTATGCTCCAACCGTCTTCCTTCTCATCCTCCACATAATAAACCATTTGAGCTTCAGAAGCTTTAATGTATGGCTCATCATCTTCATGTTCACCGGTATGTATTAATCTTGCAAAGTTGATCGAGATAAAACCCAACTTATCTGTTTTCATACATCTAGGATTAGTGGTATTAGCCCAATTGCATTTAAACAATGGCATTGTGAAGCCAATGTAGTAAAGCTCAATGATGTCCACCAATTTTCCATAATAAGGCACCCCTCCAAACCTCATCTGGGTATCACTATTGCTTGAGTAACTTATTGTTCCAAATGTGCCAAAAATGCCAATGTTTTGAGTTTTTAAGCATTTGTCTCGTTCCAATGTTCGAAACTTGAATCCATTAACATTATATGCAGTGAACCTTCTAGCTTGGCTGGAAGGACCTTGAGCAAGACTAATAAGAACATCTTTATCTGGTCCAGTAAGACTGTCAACATTGTTGGCAATCTAGAAACAAGAATTTCTGTTGTTAGTGGCATGCATATCACCAAAATAAATGCAATATATAAATTTAACAAACTTTTTCACTCACACGATTGGCAAACCAACGAACAAACTCTGTATGAACTTTTTTGTCTATCTCGGAAGCATTCCTTGTACGACTCCTTAGTTACCTTCGTACAATATCTCTATATTGCCTATATAGATGTATCATGTTAGATTTATTAAAACAAAAACTTTTTAAGTTATACAATTGCTAGAATTACTCATCGAAGGTAACAATCAACTGCAGGGCAGTTTGTTAAGACATGTCTATGAGCTTGTAGCTTTTCAATGGGTGTAAGGGTAAAATATGAATAGCCACCGATCGGTTTTCCGACTTGAGGAAACAATTCAGAAACTCGTGATTGAGGCTATATATCATTAGGGTGATCATTTACACTACGGGTCGATTCCATCGTGTGTTAATATTATCTAAATACCTTGAACAAAATGTCAAAATCTCTTGCATAAGGTAACCTTCTGCTATAGACCCCTCTGGTCGTGCTTTATTACGCACATAGGATTTCAGTTGTCCTAAATACCTATTAAACCACAACAAATGTTATTAATAGCAACCTTATACAATACAATACTAACTTTTTTTTAAAGAAAAGGAAATGTCACCACACTTCTTCTACCTTTCTATAGGATACATCCAACGATAATGCACAGGACCTCCAAGCTTGGCTTCTTCAACAAGGTGAACAACCAAGTGAACCATGACAGTGAAGAAGGAAGGAGGAAATAACATTTCCATGTGGCATAAAGTGAGGATGATTTGACGTTGCGCTTTGTCTAAATCTTCAACATTCAACACTTTACCACACAATTGTCTAAAGAATGAGCACAACTCAATTAATACTGCGACACCTCATCCGCAACCCTGTTTGCATGGCTAATGGTAGCAATTGCTCCATCAATACATGACAATCATGACTTTTCAACATCCCATTCAGCTTAAGGTTATCCAAATCAATGCACCTAGATATGTTGCTTGAATAACCATCTGGCACAGTGATGTTCCTTAAAGTCGTTAGAAATGCCTTCTTACCAAGATTAGTCATTGTGTAGACAGCTAAAGGATACTTTCCATTTTCATCAGGCCAAAGGTCTGGTTTAAAGCCCATATCTTTAAGGTCTCTTCGAGCATTGATATGATCTTTGGTCTTTGCATTATCATTAAGCAAAGTGTAGATAACATTGTCGCACACATTCTTCTCAATATGCATCACATCAAGATTGTGACGCAAAGAATTATGCTTCTAATATGGAAGTTCAAAGAATATGCTTTTCTTCTTCCATTGTTGGGTGCTACTTTGTGGAACACGCCCACCATGTGTTCTTTTTCCCTTTCTGTCTATCTTTGGTCTTTGACCAAATGTGACATTTATATCCCGGACTTGTTCAAAAATTTCAATACCAAATAATATTTTTGGTGGTTCACATAAATCTTGCTCTCCATTAAAACGAACCCTGTTCAATCTAAATCTATGCCTTTGATCAAGAAAACGACGATGACCCGTAAAACATGATTTCTTACTATGAGGAAGACGACAAGGAATAGAGTCAAAGTTGCAAGATGGACAAGCAAGTCCTGTGTATGTGTTCCACCCAGAGAGGGTTCCTAGACCAGGAAAATCACTAATTGTCCACATCAAAGCTGCATGTAATTTGAACATCTCTCTGCTGAAAGAATCATAGGCATCCACACCCTCATTCCATAATTCCTTCAACTTTTTGATTAAAGGTTGTAAGTAGACATCTATATCATTTCCTGACATTCTTTTGCTAGGAATTATCATTGAAACGATAAAAGATGTCTGCTTCATACACTTCCATGGAGGAGTATTGTATGGGATGAGAATAACTGGCCAGATACTGTAACTTGCATTCATAACACCAAAGGGATTAAAACCATCACTAGCCAATGTAAGACGCACATTTCGCGGATCTGATGCAAACGAAGTGTGTGTTGAATCAAACTTCTTCCAAGCTTCTGAATCTCTAGGATGCCTCATTATTCCATCATTTTTACTATCCACAGCATGCCACCTCATATCCTCAGCAGTTTTTGAAGACAAAAACAATCTCTGTAGTCGAGGTTTTAGTGGAAAGTAACGAAGAACTTTTGCTGGTACCTTACTCCCATTATTGCCATCATTAGACACTTCAGTCTTACCAACTTTTGTTCTTGATTTCCATTTAGACATGTTACAAACTTTGCATATTTCCCTTTCTTCATCCTCTCGATTACCCCAATACAACATACAATTATTAGGGCATGCAAGTATCTTTTCATAGTTCAAACCAAGCTTGTTGATAATTTTTTTCGCCTCGTAGAATGAACTCAGAATCTTTGCATGTTCAAATGCATCATCAATAATTCTAATATCATTGTCATTGCTTTATCGCTCATCCTACACAAACATTTGATATGATACAACTTCACCAGAAAAGACAGTCTAGAATATTTTGTGCACCCATCAAACAATGGTTGTTCTCCATCTCTTGCTAATTCATAAAAATCTTCATCTACGTGCCCTTCTTGAGTTACATTCGGTGTCACTCCATCCCCGCCAACCTCTATATTTGATGCAAAAGGTACTTCGTTTGCATGGTGTCTATCAACTCTAAAAGCATCGTTGATCGTGTTCTGAATAGGATCTTCAACAACCATGTTGTCTTGAACTACATTTGGAGCATTACTAGTTGAGACATTACTAGTTTCTCCTATCCTGATCTCCCCATGATAGTACCAAAAAGTATATCCTTCTGGGAATGGTGTACATATTAGGTGATCATACATCACATCCCTACTTTGTCGTTTCTTAAAACCACATCGTTTACAAGGGCATATTGATGTGTCATTAACTGAACGATGTTCAAAAGTAAAATCAATAAATCCCCTAACCCCTTGCTCATACTCAACAGAGTTTCGCGGCTTTGTAATCCATGATTTATCCATTACTTGTGAACTTTCCTTCTAAATTTAAACAAAGTAATAAAAAGTTAGTAAGTTAGTAACATTCATAACATATTAACCTCAAAAGTGAAGGATGTAATGGAAAACTCCAAAGATAGAAAGAACCTTCTGTACAACAATTAAACTATTTGTCAACTGCTTTAATTTGTTTTTTTCTTTTGATAATACACTCTAAAAACAAAGGAGACAACTTATGGTGTCCCCAATTATGTACAAAAATCATTTTCCTGCATACATGTAGAACTAGAAGACCGACCAAAAAAAATAATATATAGAACTAGAAGCAGTAGTGTACACTACTAATTACTAGGTGGTATGAACTTTTGGAAAATGGAACTACGGAATGGTAGAGACTAGAGAATGAATGAGGTGGGTAAACCAAATTACAAGACATGTTAAAAATTAAAAAGCTATAATAAGATCAGAGTATAGTATAGTCAGATTAATTCAGATAGAACGGCTAGAGCAGTTAATGGAAGCAAACCTTGTGCTTTACGCTATGTATATATGTATGGTGTGTGCAGATTCGTTGTAACTGCTACCCTAGCTTTTAATGCCTCTGCTGCAACAGTGAGCTCCAACTAACATATGTTGAGCATGAACTGAATTACTGAGCCTCCGCTTTACCCCTTCTAGCCCTCCCTGCACACAAAGGTATATAATTGTAGAATTCTACTGTCTCATACATTTTTGTAGTAGGGTGAAAACTGAAATCATGCATTTTTGTAACCTTCTCTCTCTAATGTGTATTGATCATCATATTTTGAAATGTAAAAATACGGAAAAAGGGAGAAAAGCAAAGAAAAAAATGACAAAAAAATTGCAGTATGGAAATAAAAGTGTGATCCCATATATTTGGAGTGACTATATGCAAAAAGTAAGAACATATCTTAAAATTGTTGTAAATACTTGAAAGATTAGGAATCTAGTATGCCTACTTACCAGACACTAACATAGAAAATATTATATAAGAAAAATTCTAGCAAAATATAATAAAGAAAAATATTGAGTAAAGACAATGAAAGATTACATAACATCTATCTGAGTTCTGTAGTGCAGAAATGATATGCAGGGTGGTGTAAATTCAAAAGAGAATCATGGACCAGAGAACACACTTATAACTAGGAGGAAGCAAAGAAAATCATTGGGGGCATAGCCAAGTTACCAATTTCACATGATTTTTACTTATTTAGAGTTCAGATGCAAAAAATATCATTGGGGGCATAGAATATTTGAACTTTCAACATGAAATGCGTATTAAATGAAACAAATAAGACAAGTCCTGTCAGCCAAAGGAAGGACCCTTCCCACAAAAGTTCCAAACAGGAGTGGTTTCCAAAGATTAATGCTTTCCTACTACCTACTAAATTAAGGCCTTCCTTTTCTAAAGGGCGGGTCTTGCGGTAACTCAGAATGAAGATTGGTTTGTGCAGATAATTCAGAATGATGTCAAGGTTGGATATCTCAAGCTTCTAGTCATAACTTATTCCTTATAGAATGGAGCCTCATTGCCCTTAAAAACGAAAATTTGACATCATCTGGTTTCTCATTGTAATCTCTTCCAAATATGTGTGTAAATACTTGGTAGCCACAATTAGGCATGTTACAAAAATTTCAGCAGTGATGGCATATATCAATATAATCTTACGGAAGAATTATGATCTACAAACTCTTGGTGAAGTTTCCAGTTAGGAACATTAACCAACACAACTGTTATTATTTTTAAAAGTGTGGTTAATTTGTACAGTCTGAGATCAACTTGATCCGAGTCTCATGAAGAAATCCTTATACAGTCTGAGAACAAATCCGAGTAACTGATAATTACATTATTAGTTACTACCTATTCCGCATTCTTGAATTCAAAATAAGTTTTATTCCTATAAAATTCTTCAAGGTAAAAAAAATTGTAGCAAAGACATGAGGCACCCAACAAACATCAAGGTGAAATTCGACCTTCAAAAGGAACAATATATTTTCTACTGGGAGATGAGGATTGAGCTGCAAATTACTTGACCAAGTGCATTTATTCAATTGGAGTAGGTAGCAATCATTACCTAAAATCTATTTCACCAGCAGCAGCCAATACACGCCTAAGAATGGTGAGAAGTATCTCAACCATGAACCTAATCACAAGATTCCTATTAGTAAAAAATAAATAAAAATATGAGATAACATCAAAACCAGCATACCATGGAGGAAAAATAAAAATGATACCTTTGCTTTACCACTTACTTGCTCCACTGCTTGTAACGGAGTGTGAAAATTCTGGACCAAAGCATAAATCAAATTATAAAACTTGAACGTCAATAATTTTTGGACCCGACGATGCCATTTTTAAGGTTTTTGGCCAACACGAGTATGAATGAAATCTGATCTACAAATAGAGTACAGCAATGGAAAGGGTTACAGTGTTGTTTTGGGATATCAACAATCAAACAAAAGAATCTCACCTATTTCGTTCCTCCACTGGCCTTCTATACCATCAACAAAAAAAAAAAAGCACTGATACAAAAGATGAAAACAAATAACAGAGCAAGGGAATAAATCGAGAAACTCACCATCTTCTTCCGAGCAGAAGCATTTGACGATGAGGGCGAAGAAACCACATGTGACGGCTGGATTGGAGTTTTGAGGGTGCTGGTGCTTTCGTTTGGTGATGTCTGGATGGGATTGGACGAAATGTGGCTGCGTTAGGGTTATTTTGTGATAGTAGCGGGAACTAATTCACCGCGGAAAGTAAAAATAGATTAATTTTGTGGCGGTTCATCATAAACCGCCGCTAATTTAATGTTGATTGTGGCGGTTTTGAAACAAATCACTGCTAAAATTTATTTGATTAAGGTATTTATTAAAACCGCCTCTAATTTAGGTGATGATCCTTTAACCGGCGGCGGTTTATGTAACCGCCGCTATATTTTCGTCACTATTCACTTATTTTCATGTAGTGGTTGAGGATGAGTTCTGCTTATCATCCCCAAACTGATGGACAGTTAGAAAGGACAATTCAGTCATTGGAGGATCTATTGAGAGCTTGTGTGTTGGAGCACGCTGACAGTTGGGATGAGTTCTTACCATTGGTTAAATTTACTTATAACAATAGTTTCCATAGTAGTATCGGAATGACACCATATGAGGCTTTGCATGTCAAAAAGTGTAGGACCCCGTTATGTTGGTATGAGACTGGTGACAACCAAGTTTTGGGTCCATATGTGGTGCAACAAACTACGGAGCAAGTCAGGAAGATACGAGAAAAGATGAAGAAAGCACATGATAGGCAAATGAGCTACATTGACAAGGGGAGGAGACCACTAGAATTCCAGGAAGGCGATCACGTGTTTTTGAGAGTTACTCGGAAAACTGGAATTGGCAAAGCTATCAAATCCAGAAAACTTACTCCTCGATTCATTGGACCTTTTCAGATTCTTCGACGAATTGGTCGAGTAGCTTACAAAATTGCCTTACCACCCAATCTTTCCAACCTTCATGATGTCTTTCATGTTTCTCAGTTGAGAAATTATTATCCTAATCCTTCACATGTCATTGACTCTGAGTCTATACAACTGCGAGAGAATCTAGAGTATGAGGCTTTACCTGTAAGGATAGCAGATAGACGGATTAAGGAGTTTCGCGGTAGAAAAATTCATTTGGTAAAGGTCGTATGGGATGAAACTACTGGAGATGCTACTTGGGAACACGAGGAGGATATGCAACAACAATATCCACATCTTTTCTAAGGTACGTAAATTCCGAGGACGGAATTTTCTTTTAAGAGGGGTAGTAATGTAACAACATGATTTTCTTTTTTATGCGTTTATTTGTAATGAAGAAGCGTTTATTTTATTGGACTACAAAAAAAAAATGTAACAACATGATTTTAATTATGCTGTTCAATCGGTTAAAATATGATTAATTATATTTTAATCTGAGAGTTAGAAAATGCTTTTGAATAAAATAAAATCTTATTCACAGTCTAATTTATGGTAGAAGGTTACAGTAAAATTTTGGGTTGAAAATTCAGACGAAACCCGGTCTGCGTTTTCACTGACAGTAAAAGTTTATAGAGTAGAAAACCTAATTTTGACCCGTGAACAAAATGGTTAGTGTTTTTGTGGTGTTTCTAATGACTTTAGTAATTTTTTAAATTTTACATCGAAATTAAAATATAATATTTTATTCGGGCGAAATCGCCGAAAACTACGATCGGAAACTTTAACCGGGTACACAACGAGGCAGGATGGGGAGCTGAGATGACCAATGTGACTTGTTGGAAAAGGAGTGACATGTTGATGTGAGTCAAATGTCACATCATAAAGTAATAATCATTACACCTTTTGAATATGATGTATTTTAATCCAAAAACCCATTTTTCCCTCACTTTCTCCAACCAAACACATCTTAGCAAAACTTGGAGCCAAGTCCCCCACTCTCCTTCTCCCACACACCACTTTCTCTCTCTCCCTCTATATAAACACTCATTTTCTTTCATGTTCACACTTTACACTCACATAACCAAGTTATTCACTTCAAAACTCCATTGATTTTCTTCAAGAACTCATCATCTTCACTCATTTCCTTCGAGCTCCAAGGGTAAAACTTCTTCTTCTTACTCATCTAAGTTCTCCTCTTCACTTATTTGTGGAGTTATGCCATGTTCATCATTTTGATATTCTTAGATCCATAACTTCTAAAATCTCTAGAAATTTGTAGAAAAATCATAAAAATGTGAAACCAATTTCTATGATGTAGTTATGATCTCTATTTTCATCATCTAAGAGCAAGTGAGCAAAATCATTTTCCTTCATATATATCTAAACAGGGCCGAACCTATGTCTAAATGGACAAAGGAGGTTTTGTTCAATTTTTTAACTTAAATGAGGTTAGATCTAAACTATTTAGGGTTTCTATATTCCTAATCCTCAACTAATCTTAAGTTTCATCAATTTTTATCTGTTTCAAGTCTTAGATCTACTTCTTCAAAGATTATGTAAAAATGTTTGAAAGTGTTTGATGAGTTAAGATTATGGTTTTTATGCTTTTAGATACTTATACTTTTATGATCCAAGGGTTTGAATCCAAATAAATTTTCTAATCTGTTTTTATGTTCAAGGCTGAAACCCTAACCTTAGAGGTTAGAGGATTTTGTTTCATATTTTCAACTTCTAACAATTTATTCTAGTTATCTAAGACCTAAGCACCTAGAATCCAAAAGATTAAGGTGAGAAAATAATCCTAGCCTCATTTTGAATTAGAGGTCGAACCTAGTATTAAAATGAACCTAATGGGAATTGTTTGATTAATCATTGTTATGTGATGTTGGTCGAAGGATATCGGATATTCGTGACGTAGTTACGAAGATCGGGAAGTTCGTGAATCCAGTGTTAGCTAAGGTGGGGGAAAGAACCAACCTATCGCCGGAATGGATAAGTAGTAGATTATATAATAATTGTGTAGGGCGATCAAAAACCTACCAGTAGTCGAGTAATCGACAAGACCAAAATCACATTGGAAACCTTTTCTGAAAAACCAATGGTGATTCGGGGATTATAGGTTTATCGATATTAGGTTGATTTTATATTGTTGATGGTTGATTTGATTTTATTACCTTTATTGAATTGATTTTGTGCTATGTGTCAAGTTCTAATTGAAGGTTAAGGCACTAAGATGTTGTTAAAATGGGTTGTTGAGATTCAAGTATAGGTGTTGTTGTCCACAACCGGGTATTGGTAATATAGTACACAAGGACAAAAGTGTATTGGTAATATAATACACAAAGACAAAAGTGTATTGGTAATATAACACACAAGGACATCTGTGTATTAGTAATATAATACACCGTGTATTGGTAATATAATACACGTAAAACACATATGTGTATTGGTAATATAATACAGTGTATTGGTAATATAATACACGTAAAACACATCTATGTATTGGTAATATAATACACGTAAAATCAAGAGTTCTCGCGAGACCACTTCCACCTTAGAGAATAGGTGTGCAACTATGGTGTCTTTGAGTAGCATGAGATTGGGGGTAGAGGATGATATATATTAACTTGAGGATGATTCGTTAATTATGCGTGTTGATTATCTGTGACAATTACTGTATAATTTACAATGACCCTTTTCCACCTTTTTGATGATAGAACTGTTTCTTATCCCCTGTATATTCCTGTATGTTGTATTTTACCTCATTGTGGAATCGTACGAGAAGACCCTGTTGATGAGCCTAACTAGGAGGAGTTGAATGGAACTCCCTACGAACCGGATGTCGGAGGACGAGCTGTGACCCATGGTGATTAGGGTCTAGTTAGTTATGGCCAGTGCGTCTCGGGAGACATTTTTATATTTTACGTTAAGTATAACTTTTGTTTAAGTATATGCTTGTGAAGGATCCTACTGAGAGGATACCCTCAACAGTGTTTTGTATTATGTGTATAAGACTTGTATCTGTATTTTGCAACATAAATATGGGGTGACGCTTTACTTAACTAAAGTTGTATGTTGATTAACTTCGAGTTTTAATTTTTACTTATTTTAACGTTAAGCGTGCGATTAAGTAATTAAATAATGAGGTTTTAATTTAATGACACAAAGGGGCACAACGGGGTGTCTTATTTTGGTATCAGAGCAGTTTGGTTCTAAAACGGACTGTGGGGTTATGTCCGATCAGAATCAAGGACTGCGAGGTTTAGGATGTTGTTACTGGCCGTGTCTAGTTGAATCCACATCGGATTTTGACTATGCTTAGAAGTTGGGTAGTGTGTCCGAATCTGATGTGAGGGGTTAATATTAGTATGGCATATGGTATTAATATACTTGTCTATGTAGTATATGTCATACTAGTCAGAGCGGGTGATTTCTTTTAACAGAATCATGGCTCGCGGAAGAGGACGTCCAACTAATAGTGGTGGCGGAACTCCAGCAAGGATTATTGGAGCTGTCAATGGTAATGCTGACAATACCGAGAATGGAGGAGGATCATATTCAACTCCAAATGTAATGGAAACCCTAGCTGCTGCTATGCTATTGCAAACCCAGCAGAATGCTGAGATGCTGCAGATGAACAAAGAGCAACTAGAAATTAAGAATCAGAGAAGGGCGGTAGCAGCTGAAGATGCCACATTGAATAATTTTATGAACAAAAAGCCACCTCAATTTCGAGGAGAGTATGACCCAGAGAAGGCGGAATGGTGGATATAAGAGATCGAAAAGATATTTGTGACTATGCGCTACAGTGAGGAGAAGAAAGTGACTTATGCTGCCTTCATGCTAACTGAAAGAGTAGAGTTCTGGTGGAAGCGAAAGAAACGATTATTGGAGGCTGAAGGCAGAACAATTAACTGTCAGTTATTCATTGATTACTTTTTCGAAAAATATTTTCCACGTCTAGTCCTACGCGAGAAGGAAAAGGAATTTACAAACCTCAAACAAAGTAACATGTCTGTTGGTGAGTATCCATCACGTTTTGAGGCTTTGATCAAGTTTTCAGAATTCTATCAAAGGTTTCCAAGTGAGGACTGGCAATGTAGAAGATTTGAGAAAAGACTTGGAGATAAGCTGTAGAGGGTTGTAGTGTCTCTTGACATACAATATTTCCCAGAACTAGTCGAGAGATGTAGTGCCATTGAAAGTATAGAACTAAGGATGGCCAATGAGCAGAAAAACTGAGGAGTGGAGGTCCTAACCAATCAAGTTTCCAGAGGCGTGGAGGAAGTGGTTCTCGGTGGAGACAGAGATCATATGATAGACCCGGGCAAAGGCCGGCACCAACACCAGTGGCTAGAGCGGGTCAGCAACCGCAAGGCTTAGTTTGCTTCAGGTGTGACGGATCACATTATGCTAGAGACTGTACAAATAGGCCTAGATGTTTCAAATGTTGGAAACCAGGTCATGTGGCACGGGATTGCAGCCAAAGGGTTATGCAACAACCGACAGCTGCCGGAAGAGGAACTAGAGACAACAGAGGTGGAGCTGGAAGAGGAGTCCCAACAGCAAGACCACAAGTGGCCAGACCTCAATCCACTCGAAGAGTGTTTACTGTGAGGGGAGCTGAATCCTCTCAATCTGCTGATCTTATACAAGGTATGTGTTTGATAACTGGTAGACTCTCGTATGTGTTGTTTGACTCAGGCGCTACACATTATTTTATTTCGCATGAGTGTGTGGATCATTTGAACTTAACTGTTTCCAAATTACCTTATACCCTCACAGTGTCTACTCCAACCAGTAATCCTATGACTACTATGTCAGTTTGTTTACAGTGTCCTATCGTTGTTGAGAATATGACATTTATTGTAGATCTTATCTGTTTGCCTATGCAATAGATAGATGTTATTCTTGGCATGGATTGGCTTTCGGCTAACCATGTAGTGCTAGATTGTTCTAACAAGACTTTATAATTTCTTGAACCGTATAGTATAGCATTTGCCGATGAAGGAGTTAATATGAGGAGTGACAACTCTCAACAGTTTGTGATGCTTTTCGCAGTGGAGGCTAATGTGACTCCCATCATAGATACTATGCCTATTGTGAGAGAGTTTCCTGAAGTTTTCCCTCCAGACGTTCCAGGTTTGCCATCGGAAAGAGAAGTGGGATTCACTATAGATCTCATACCAGGGACATGGTCTATAGCACCTTATCGGATGTCACTGGTTGAGTTAGTAGAGTTGAAGGAACAGTTTGATGACATGTTAGGAAAATAATTTATCAGACCGAGTGTTTCACCGTGGGGAGCACCGGTATTATTTGTTAAGAAGAAGGATGGAAGTGCGAGGTTGTGCACGGATTACAAGTAGTTGAATAATGTGACCATTAAGAATAAATATCCGTTACCTAGGATAGATGATCTGATGGATCGGTTGAAAGGAGCAGCGGTGTTCTCTAAGATTGATTTAAGATCTGGTTACCATCAGATCAGAATAAGAAAGGAAGATTTGCCCAAGACGGCTTTTAGGACGAGGTACGGGCACTATGAGTATTTAGTTATGCCTTTCGGTGTAACTGACGTGCCAGCCGTGTTCATGGATTATATGAACAAAATTTTCAGACCGTTCCTCGATAAGTTTGTTGTTGTGTTCATCGACGATATTCTTATCTATTCTCATACACGGGAAGAGCATAAGGAACATTTGAGATTGGTGTTGCGAGTTTTGAAGGATAGGCAGCTTTATGCCAAACTTTCCAAGTGTGAGTTTTGGCTTGAGGAAGTTCAGTTCCTAGGTCATGTGAATAACCAAGAAGGAATAGCCGTAGATCCAGCTAAGGTTTGAGGCAGTTCTTAAGTGGGAACTGTTGAGACGAATCTAGGCAAGTATACCTAGTCGTACAAGTAATACGGTGGTGAGACCGATATCGTTCCCACGAGGACTGAGACAAGTACTAGCACGTACCGAATCAATTACTATCTAAGCGAATCTTTGGATGGAAGGGAGCTCTATACTAATTACCAAGCCTAAAACAAACAAAAGAAAAAGAACAAACACTTTTTGGTTTTTTATCAAATACTTGGAGTGCAGAAAAAGGTGATTTTCAAATATGATAAAGATGTTGGGATTAAATTTCACTAAACCTTCGCCTCATGCAATACTAAGACTACCAATCCAATTTATGCTTCAGATATTAAAATCAACCCACTAGATTACTCAAGTCCTAATTCCTTAGATGGCAAGAGCCTAAATCCCCTAATAGACTCTAATTCCTTAGGTGGCCTAATTAGTGAATTTGCATTAAGAATAGGGATTACACGATTACTAATAAACCAAAATCCATTCCTAGATGCAAGGTTTACTAGGTGATTAATTCCAGATCAAGAATTGATAAGAACGTCCCCATTGCATATCAAATCTAATGAACAGTTCATGGATGATCATACCACAAAAAGCATTACGCGTAGGAATTAAACACTAATAGAGAGGCATAAAGACATATTAATAAATCAAAGCAATTAAATGAAAATTCGGTGTAGATACATCTAATCCCAACAAAAAGGGATTTAGCTACTCATGATAACAGAGAAAGCCAAAATCAAAACAATACAAACAGAGGAGGGAAGAAGCTCCATTGAAGCTTTCCACAGCCGTCACAGCATCCCCCTGGTGCAGAGAACACGTTTTAGGTCTAAGTCTGTTTTTTTAGGTAAAAGTTCTCTGGTGACCAAAGTCTCCCTTTCGTTCTGCCCCTGATGCCTTTTTATAAATCAGGCGCGCGTCACGGTCGTGATGGCCATCACGGCCAGGCCGTGACGGGTTCTGCCTTGGGCGCGCTTTCAAAAACTTGTTTGTCACGATCGTGACACTCATCACGGCTAGGCCATGATCGCTTCTGCCTTTACCAATTGGTCTGTCACGGTCGTGATGGGCATCACGGTCTGGCCGTGACAGATTCTACCTAGAAGGGGTCTGGCTCAATTAACATGTCATGGCCGTGATAGCTTATGACTTTTGCCTTCTTTTTTCTTCAGTTTTGCTCGATCATGGCCGTTATGGTTATCACGGCTAGGCCGTGATGGGCTCTGTTTGGCTCATTTTCTTCACTTTTCAAGCTCTATCTTCATCCAAGCTTCATCATGGCTGATTCTGAGCATTTTATCATTAATTTCTGCAAAACAACACCACGAAACCGCCTTACCCGTTCCAAGGTAAAAACTAACTAAAATTAAATTAAAATTGCCTAAACTATATGAAAATGCATGCAAAAATGTACATGAATTATGATGTGAAATCACACTATCAAATTACCCCAAGCTTGTTCATTTGCTTGTCCTCAAGCAATCACTAAGGCCAGAAGATATAAATAGTCAGAGCATGGATAGTGAACCAAGAACCCGAGTAACTAATCCAAGTAACAGGCATTTTCAATTAATTCAGCAAGAGACAATCAATTTCAAGTCCAATTAGAAGCTTAGGTTTCCTAGACTCATACTCTCATTGATTCGGGCACTCTTTCTCACCTCACTCAAGTGTTTAAGGATATAAGACAATTCGCTCAATTTCCTCAATGAATGAATTCTACCATAAGCTTGACTATTAACCAAATCTCTACTTTATTAATGAAAACAATTAAGAATCAAGAGGTCTTTTACTTTGGTTGTAACGGGACCATGTGATTAATCGTTAGGTGGGGAAACCAAGAAGAGGAAATTTCAAAAGGCTAAACAAAATATCAAGCATTTCAATGCATGACACCTTCTAAAATACCTTTTTGGGTTTTGATTCATTTTTCCACCTTTCTTTCTTTTTATTTTATTTCTCACTTTCTTTTGTCATCCCCTTCTCTATATACATACATACACACACACACACACACACACACACACACATATATATATATATATATATATATATATATATATATATATATATATATTTGACGAAGGGGGGATTTTCAATTCAAGAGAAATATTTTTCGAACTTCCTCATCCCATATTTTTTTTTCAACTACCTTTTTACCCTTTTTGTAATACTTTAAAAGGTGCCCTATCAAGCATATTCATCAAAGTAATTCAAGGTACCAAGAAAAGTATTTTATTCATGTAGGCTCAAAATTGGGCAACTAAGGGATAGCATTTAGTCAATCAAAGCTCAGAAGGCCGAAAAAATACCTAGTGCCTCAATCATTTTCAAAAATGTTTTCAAAATTTTTTAAGCTTCAAAACGGTTTTAAGTCAAGTTCTACATAATACAAACCAAGAGGAATAAAACACTCTATCACAAAGGAATGGGGTAGATTTAGTGAGTACCCCTTTTTGACTCAAAATCTCACATTTCAGTAGTTCAAAAATCAATGAGAAACACAAATCTACGGAACCACATGCTAATTATCAACTATCACAGATCATCTCAAGCATTTTTATTTGTAGCCTTATCACAAGAATAAAAAAAAATTGGGTTCAACAATTCACTATCTCAATTTATTTGGCACTAAGTTCTCACAATTGGATGCATAATCTAAGCAAAGGGCAATCTAGCAATGTGATCATGCAAAACTATGCCTATATGAATGCAACATGCAAAATGCAAAAATATCCCTACCCCAAGCTTAAAAACTTACATTGTCCCCAATGTAAATGATCAAGTCGGAGAGAGGAGAAAAATGGAACAACTCACCGAGGTGGTAGCAGGTGTTGGCTCACATGCCTAGTCAGAGGGGTTGGAAAATGTGTCACGGCCGTGATGCTCATCACGGGCAGGCCGTGATCAATTCTGATCCATAGGAGCTGGCCTGTCACGACCGCGACCTCCATCACGGCTAGGCCGTGATGCTCTCTGATCTTCAGGGTCTTCTCATCACGCCCGTGATGAGTGTCATGGCTGGGCCGCGATCCTTTCTGGTCCTCATGGTTGGCTCATCACGGCCGTGACCAGTGTCACGGCCTGGGCGTGATGGCTGCTGACTTCTGTTGTCCTTGCCCTTTTTGCTTCACCTTCCTTCTTTCCCTGAAAACACTTAACACATCTATTAATTTATGATCTTTTTCCTCTTGATCTTCTCAAATTATTCAAGAGTTAAAAATCAAAAACAAAAGGAAAATGAAAAACTTGGGTTGCCTCCCAATAAGCGCTTCTTTAACGTCACTAGCTTGACGGGGTGGTGATCTCAAGGATCACTAAGGCGCATACCGTGGTCAATCTCTCGATGTCACCACCCAAGTAGGCCTTGAGCCTTTGGCCATTGACTTTGAAGGTCCTTTTTGAAGTAGGATCCTCCACTTCCATGGTTCCATGAGGTGAGACTTCTTTGACAATGAACGGTCCCGACCACTTAGACTTCAACTTGCCCGGGAACAATCTCAGCCGGGAATTGAGTAATAAAACTTGTTGTCCCACTGAAATTCTTTCATCACAATCTTCTTGTCATGATAAGCCTTGACTCGTTGCTTGTAAATAGTTGTATTCTCATATGCATTAAGGCGCATCTCCTCTAATTCATGCAAATGATTGGTTCTTTTCTCACCCGCCAAAGGGCATCAAAATTCAAGAACTTCAATGCCCAAAAGGCTCGATGCTCCAACTCTACGGGTAGATGACATGCTTTCCCATAGACCATCTGAAATGGAGATAACCCCACGTGAAGTTTTCAATGCAGTCCGGTAAGCCCACAAGGCATCGTCAAGCTTTTTTGCCCAATCTTTTCTTGAAGTGGCCCACGGTTTTTCCGGAATCCGCTTAATCTCCCTGTTAGAGACTTCCGCTTGCCCATTTGTTTTGCGGATGATATGGAGATGCCACCTTATGCCTCACATCATACTTGGTCAACACATTTTTCAGTTGTGAGTTGCGTGTTGAGATCCTCCATCACTTATAAGGACCCTTGGGACACCGAACCGAGCAAAAATGTTCTTTTTGATAAACTTAATCACTGTCTGTGCATCATTCTTCGGTGTTGCAACGGCCTCCACCCATTTGGAAACATAGTCCACCGCCACCAAGATATATTGATTGGAGAATGAAGGTGGTAGTGGACCCATAAAATATATGCCCCAACAGTCAAATAATTCAATCTCCAATATGTTTTGCAGTGGCATATCATCCCTTTTAGATATGTTCCCGGTCCTTTGGCACTTGTCACAAATCTTCACATGATTGTAAGAGTCCTTGAAGATTGAGGGCCAAAAGAGCCCAGATTGGAGGACCTTTGCAGTTGTCCTATCCCCATTGTAATGTCCACCATATGGAGAGTTATGGCAATGCCACATAATACTCCTCGCTTCCTCTTAACTAACACACCTCCTCCATAAGCCATCCGGTCCAACCTTGAACAGAAATGGGTCATCCCACATGAAATGGTTGGCGTCCCGGAAGAATTTCTTATTTTGTTGCCAAGTGAGGTGCTCTGGAACAATGTTGGCTGCCTTGAAATCTGTCATGTCGGCAAACCATGGTCTTTCATGCACCAAAAATAAAGCCTCGTCCGGGAACTCATCCCGAATGTCCTTTTCTTTTGCAGCAACTTCTTCATTCACTAGCCGAGATAAGTGGTCAGCTACCACATTTTCCCTGCCCTTTTTGTCCTTAATGACTAAGTCAAATTCCTGCAACAATAGAATCCACCTTATGAGTCTTGGTTTTGAATCTAACTTAGTTAAAAAATATTTAATTGCAGCATGATCAGTAAAAACAGTGACTTGTGACCCAATCAAGTATGAACGAAAATTTTCAAATGCAAACACTATGGCTAGCAACTCTTTTTCAGTTGTTGCATAATTTATTTGGTTCTCGTTGAGAACCTTGCTAGCATAGTGAATGGCATGGAAAAAAATTTCCTTTCACTGTCCCAAAATTGCCCCAACTGCGTAGTCACTGGCATCACACATTAATTCAAATGGTGACTCCCAGTTGGGTGCAACAAGAATGGGAGCAGTGATCAATTTTTCTTTCAGAATCTGAAAAGAAGTAAGGCAAGCAGCACCAAACACAAATGGTGTGTCCTTGTTCAAAAGGCTACAAAACGGCTTGGCTATCTATGAGAAGTCTTTGATGAACCTCCGGTAAAAGCCTGCATGCCCAAGAAAACTCCTCACACCCTTGACATTCACTGGTGGAGGTAGTTTCTCAATTACATCAATCTTGGATTTATCCACTTCGATCCCCTTAGCTGAAATCTTGTGCCCAAGCACAATGCCCTCCTGCACCATAAAATGACACTTCTCCCAATTTAAGACTAAATTGGTGTCCGTGCACCTCTTTAACACAGTAGCAAGGTTAGACAAACAATTATCATAAGAGGAACCGAAAACAGAAAAATCATCCATGAAAAATTCAATGTATTTTTCTACCATATCAGAGAAAATGGAAAGCATGCACCTTTGAAATGTTGCAGGCGCATTACAAAGACCGAAAGGCATCTTCCGGTAGGCAAAAACTCCAAAGTGACATGTGAAGGCAGTTTTCTCTTGGTCCTCCGGCTTAACCGCAATTTGGTTATAACCCGAATAACCATCCAAGAAACAATAATAAGCTTGCCCGACCAATCTCTCCAACATTTGGTCCATGAACGGAAGTGGGAAGTGATCTTTCCTAGTAGCCTGATTTAGCTTCCGGTAATCTATACACATTCGCCAACCGGTGACCGTTATAGTTGGGATCAACTCATTCTTCTCGTTGTTCACGACGGTCATGCCACCTTTCTTGGGAACTACTTGTACCGTACTCACCCAAGCACTATCGAAAATCGGATATATCATTCCAACTTCAAGGAGTTTCAGCACCTCCTTCCTTACCACTTCTTTCATTGTAGGGTTGAGCCTCCTTTGCGGTTGGACCACCGGTTTAAATTCAGCCTCCATCATGATCTTGTGCATACAAAATGTAGGTCTAATACCTTTCAAATCTAAGATGGACCATCCAATAGCTGTTTTATGCTCTTTAAGCACCCTTACAAGCTTCTCCTCTTCCAACTTGGACGATACATTGCTCATTATGACAAGATTTTTATCATTCTCACCAAGAAACACATATTTCAAGTGGGGAGGTAGAGGCTTAAGCTCTAACTCGAGCTTCTCTTGGACTTCATCCTTTTTGAGCTCTTCTTTCTTAGTATTGACAACATGTTGAATGGGTCGAGCTTCCAAATCACACAAACACTCTTCTATTTCCTTCTCCTCTTTCTCATCAAGATTTTCAATAGAGTTCATAATTACCTTCTCAAGAGTAGAGGTATGGTGCTGTTGTGCAAAGACTTCTTTAGCCACTACATCCATAATGCCCATGCGGAAACAATTCTCTTCATCACTCGGGCGATGCATAGCTTCAAACACATTGAAAGTAACCCCTTCATCTTGCACTCTGAGTCGAAGTTGACCTTTTTGTACATCTATCAAAGCACGACCAGTTTCTAGAAAAGGTCTCCCCAATATAAGTGGAACTTCTGCATCCTCCACCATGTCTAATATCACAAAATCCGCTGGGAAGACAAACTTATCCACTTTAACCAAAACATCTTCCAGAATACCATAAGGACGCTTGATTGATCTATCTGCTAGTTGCAATGCCATCCTTGTTGGTTTCACCTCACCACCTCCAAGCTTGTTTAATATTGAAAGCGACCTTAAATTGATACTCGCCCCCAAGTCACACAAGGCCTTCCCAATAGCAACACTCCCAATTGTGCAAGGGATTGTAAAGCTACCAGGATCTTTAAGCTTTGGAGGTAGCTTCCTTTGAAGTATCACACTACATTCTTCCGTCAAGGCAACAGTCTCACCTTCTTTAAACCTTCTTTTCTTTGTAAGCAACTCCTTCATGAACTTTGCATGGGTTGACATTTGCTCTAGTGCTTCAGCAAAGGGTATGTTGATTTGTAACCTCTTGAAGATGTCAAGAAATTTGGCAAACTGCTCTTCCTTCTCCTTCTTCTTGCTTAAGTGAGGATATAGCAACTTTACATAAGAGAGGATCTCTTGAGGCTTGTCTCCATCTTTCAAAATCTGACTTTTACTCCTCCTCAGAATTGAATTTTCATCCACTAGCTTTTCTCTCTTGTCTTTTTCTCTATCTTTTTCTTCTTCCTCTATTACAACCTCTTTGCCTTTTTCCTCATTTTTCTGGCCTTTTTCAGCAGTCAACTCTGTTTTTTCAGCAGCTCTCTGATTGTTCAACAAAGGCTCACCACTCTCTTTCTCAAGACTTTTACCACTCCTTAAAACAATAGCCTAACAATGCTCTTTAGGATTTACTTGAGTATTACGTGAAAAACCGCCACTAGATTGTTCCGCTAGTTGCTTTGCAATTTGACCAACTTGAACCTCCAAGTTCTTTATGGAAGCATCGGTGTTTTTCTGGTTTGATATGGACATTTGCATGAATTGATTGAGCGTGTTCTCCAAGATAGAAGTCCGGTCTTGAAGCGGTAGTGTGGGATGAGGCTTGCTTGCTTGTCCAGCATCTTGTTTCCAACCAAAACTTGTTTGATTCCTCCACCCTTGATTGTAATTGTTGGAATATTGGTTGTTACCTTGCCGCCCATAATTCCCCATATAATTAGCTTCCTCATGGGAACTAGGTACGGCCTCACAATTTCCATTATCATGATCTCCTCCACAAAAATCACATCTCATTACCTGTTGAGGTGGCATGGTTGTCCCTTGAATGGTCTGGAGTTGTTGTAGGAGTTGACCTAGTTGCTTGGTAATGGACTCGAGTTGTTGTGTCATAAGCTTATTTTGAGCCAAAAGTGCAGTTTGTGAGTCTAACTCCAACACTCCCCTTCTTGATGTGATACCTCTGTCATGATGCATCAAATAGTCATTAGATGCCATAGCTTCTATAAAAAAAAAATGCTTCCTCCGGTGTCTTCGTGTTCACGGAACCTCCAGCTGAGGCATCCAACATAAACTTGGTTGACGGCCTCAATCCATTGCAAAATGTCCGCATTTGGACAAGATCATCTAACCCATGATTTGGACATCTTCGGAGCAAGTCTTTGAACCTTTCCCATGTGTCATGAAGAGTCTCACCCTCTTGTTGAGCAAAGTTTGTGATATCACCCCGTGTCTTCACAAATCTTGAGACGGGAAAGAACCTTGCAACACTACAAAAAAAAAGGTTATTTAGCGACCGAAAATAGCGACCGAATTTGTTGGTTGCTGTTTGCGACCGAAATGGCGACCGATTGTAGGATCTAAATCAAACACTGATTAGAGTTGATATTGCGACCGAAATAGCGACCGAAATATAGCGTAGCAGAGTTATCGGTCTCTATTTCGGTCGCAAAATAAAGGAAAGTAAAAGTAAAAAATTTATGACTTTTTAGCGACCGAAATGGCGACCGAGTTAAATGCAACGGTTAAAATTTAGTTATCTTTTGTGATCGATATCAAATCGGTCGCTAAACGGCGCGTAAAAAATTTAAAATAGAGCTTTTTAGCGACCGATTTAGCGACCGAATAATTCGGTCGCTAAAATTACGAATTCAAAGTTCAAATTAACCAATTTAGCGACCGATTTAGCGACCGAAAAATTCGGTCGCTAAAACTAAAATCCCTAAATCGCGATTTCCTTCCTCTCTTCCTCCATTTCTCTCTTTTCCTCTCTTCCTCTCTTCACACGCAGCGCCGCAGAAGCCACTCAGCAGACCCGCAGCCCATATCGTTTTTTTCTCTTCTCCCTTACATCTCCAACCCTTTCTCCCATTAGACAAAAACGCCGCCTCCCACCTCAATGACCTTTCTCCTTCTCCTCTGTTTCGTGCCGCAACCTCCTCAAGCCGGTAAACCCCTTCACGGGCTGCCTCTGCACGAAGTCTCACTCACACACTCTGGGTAGAAGTACGCAGGTTCCTCAGTTATTACCTGTCCTTCCAACTGGTATACCATTCGTTTTCATCTTCCTTTTACTTTGAGTGTTCATATGATTTTCCATAGTTACCTTTTATTTCTTATCTCTCATTCTGGTGTGATTTATCTCTTTCTGTCCTAATATTAGTTTGCTGCACCTTGGTCTATTTGAGTAGTAAAAATTAAGTAAGGATAATAAGGTTGCTGGTCATGTTGTGTATGCTTGGCTGCTATGAATGAATAAATGCCGGATCTTGTTATTTTATCAATTTCGGTCATGATGTTCCATAAACTGACTTCTTTTGTCTCACCATGATGAATTTTCTTGCTGTACTGTTCCTTTTATTGTTATTATTAGCAAACTATGTGTCCATACATATAGCTCTTGTGAGTTTGAGAATGAGAATTCAAATAAAAATTTTGGTTTGATTATCTTTAGTTCTTTTGAAAATGTTATATATGGGACACTGTGCTTGATAATGGACAAGTTTTCCCTTTCATTGTTCTGAAATATATATTATGTTTATACCAATTTCTACAAGTGTGAATATAAGTTTTTTTTTTGTTGCATATTTGCAAGTATGCCCATGAAGTGAATCGTTGTTGTGTATACTTACTGTTTTGATTGCAAGAATGCTCTCTTTTTGATTACTAGTCCTAGTTACATTCTCTTATGAGACTCTTTTTGTTCCTTTAATTTTTCCAGCTTTCTTTTTAACAATTAAGTAACAAATTTCACAAACTCAACCATGTTGGAAATTAAAACTGCCAAGACTCGCAGAGGGAAACGGGAACTTGAGAAGCGTGCTCCTAAGCTTGTGAGTATCATCACATCCCTAAAACCTCTTTTTTGTTTCTTTATCCATTATATATTTTTGTTTTATTCTGGAAAATTATGCTACCCTTTGATTACACAAAAAGGGTATTAAGCAGGGTATCTAGTATAATTTGACAAATTTTATGGGTCATTGGTGTAATTTTTCCCTGTTGTTTTTCTTCCGTAAGTTTCATTTGAAACTGTAATTTGGTGTTACTGGTTGTGTTTTGCAGGTTGAGTCAGGGAAGAAGACGCTTATACTGCATGGGACAAAGACTAGTGGCGTGTTGAATGCTGTTTTGACGCAGATTTATCAACTCAAGATGGAAAGCGCTGTGAAATATAGCCGCAAAAATGATAACATTAAGCCCTTTGAAAGTGGCGGTGAAACTTCCTTGGAGTTTTTCTCTCTCAAAACGGATTGCAGTATCTTTGTGGTGAGTGACCTTAATTAATTTCAAACAATCAATCATGGTTTTAAATTGCGGTTGTGGCTATGTTACATTTATCGCAATTGTTGCAATTGCGGGAAAAAGTGATCGGTACAACCACAATTACAGTGTTATATTATGTATATTATTTTCTTATTCGTAGGGTATGATGTATTTCTGGGTAATTTTTGTGGTTTGGTTTCTAGCGAACATGTCAACAAGAACATCTCTTCACGTGAGTAAGTCCACAAAGCATATCTCTTAAACTTTGTCTGGAAACTTTTAGAAATAATTAAATGTAAAGAAAAGGGAAGAAATGAATCCTACCCATTTCTTTTAGACTTTGTATGATATGCTTTCTCTTTCTCTTATTGATAAGACAACTTGATAGAAAAGGATTATAGCCTACAAGGTTGTTGAAGATTTTGAAGATTGTGAATTTGTGGATACATTTTATATCCAATTTTCCATTCAATCATCTGTGTTTCATTATATTCTTGTAGAAGGGAAGCATTATATTTTTGTCTCATTATATTCTTATGCAGAGTTGGGAAGACAGTTACTTTTTAAGGGACAATGGAGGCGATGAACTCCACAAAGGTCTAAAAGTTGGATTCAAATGGTTCCCTTGGTGAACTCCACAAAGATCCCCATAATTTGGTGTTTCGCTGGATGCTTGGAAGTCTTTTGCAGATATGGATTAAATGGCAAGTGCATTATTGTTAACAGTTGGACAGTATAATTCTGCGTTGCTGGTCATGTTAAGGATTTTAGGATAAAATACTACTTTGCTGGTGTTGGAAGCCGTGGTTGGTCAGATGAGGTTGATGGTTACTAGGCTTTGGGAGGTCAAATGTTTTCCCTGCAACATTGAAGGTTAAATCAAATTCTTTCTCTACATGGAGCTGGTGTTGTGCTCTTCATGGTGGCTAATACAGGGTTGAATTAATTGCTACAGATTAAAAGTTTATGGACTTGTTATGGTCGTTTTGGGCTTTTGATTTTCTATAGGGTGTAAAGGTTCGAAGGGCTTTTTCTCTTTTGCTGCTGTTATCCCTAATAAGCTTTTAGGCACTAAATTGCCAATAGCTGGGCGGTGGATTGGTTTTAGATATTAGGTGCTGAGGAATTCTTTTTGGTCGTCGATTAGTTAGTATATCAACCATTATTGTCTTCTCCGACTTTGGTTGAATCTCTACCTTATCCCTCTTGTAACTGGTTCTTTTGTTTATGAGTTTAGAGTACCCATTATACTCTTTCAATACACTTTAGCTTATATAAAAAAATTATATTTGGTTTCTTATATGTTTTTTAAAGAAATCGGTCACTAAATTGGTCCCTATAACAAGTTTTGGGGACACATTTAGTGACTAATTTTTTTTTAATTTGGTGGCCAATTTAGCGACCGAATTAGTGACCGAATTTTCGGTATCTAAAATTGGTCACATAACTGGTTTTAGGAGACCAATTTAGCAACCGATTTTTATAAATTAGCGACCTAATAATTCGGTCGCTAATAGCGACCGATTACAAATTCGGTCGCTAAATCATTTAGCGACCAGGGTTTTAGAAACCGTCATTATTCGGTCGCTAATTCGGTCGTTAACCTATTTAGCGACCGAATTTTGATGAATAGCGACCGATTGCTTCGGTCGCTAAACACCCTTTTTTTGGTAGTGCAAGAAATTTAGCCTCTAAGTCATCCCATGTAGTGATGCTCCCCCTTGGTTGAGATTGGAGCCAAGCCTTGGCTCTATCTCTTAGAGAGAATGGGAACAACCTTAGGCGAATTGCATCATCGCTAGCACCATTTATCTTCATCGTATCACATAACTCAAGGAAGTAGGAGACATGATTATTAGGATCCTCCTTCTCCATCCCGGCAAATTGATTTTGTGAAATCATATTCAAGAAGGCCGACTTGATTTCAAAATTGTTGCAATTCACTGGAGGCCTCACTATGCTAGTGACATGACGGTTGACATTTGTATTGGCATAATCTCCAAGTGTCCTCCGTGGAGCACCTTCACCATTGCCTGCCATCTTGAGTTCTTCTTGATGAACTTGAGAAGTGGAAGTATCTTGTTCTCTTTCTTGTTGCTTTACTAACTTCTGCTGTCTTACTTGCTTCCGATTCTCCCTAGCTGTTTTCTCTATTTCAGGGTCGTAGAGCAGTTGGTCAGCTGGGACAGTACCTCGCATGCACAAAAGTCTAGAGACCAAAACTGTTAGCACTCAATGATAACACAGGAAAACAGATAAGTAAAACAGAAAAATAAAATTGTTCTTAAATTAGTAATTGAAATGGGTATGCTAATATTGAAACTCAATCCCCGGCAACGGCGCCAAAAACTTGTTGATTACGAATCTAGGCAAGTATACCTAGTCGTACAAGTAATACGGTGGTGAGACCGATATCGTTCCCACGAGGACTGAGACAAGTACTAGCACGTACCGAATCAATTACTATCTAAGCGAATCTTTGGATGGAAGGGAGCTCTATACTAATTACCAAGCCTAAAACAAACAAAAGAAAAGGAACAAACTCTTTTTGGTTTTTTATCAAATACTTGGAGTGCAGAAAAAGGTGATTTTCAAATATGATAAAGATGTTGGGATTAAATTTCACTAAACCTTCGCCTCATGCAATACTAAGACTACCAATCCAGTTTATGCTTCAGATATTAAAATCAACCCACTAGATTACTCAAGTCCTAATTCCTTAGATGACAAGAGCCTAAATCCCCCAATAGACCCTAATTCCTTAGGTGGCCTAATTAGTGAATTTGCATTAAGAATAGGGATTACACGATTACTAATAAACCAAAATCCATTCCTAGATGCAAGGTTTACTAGGTGATTAATTCCAGATCAAGAATTGATAAGAACGTCCCCATTGCAAATCAAATCTAATGAACAGTTCATGGATGATCATACCACAAAAAGCATTACGCGTAGGAATTAAACACTAATAGAGAGGCATAAACACATATTGATAAATCAAAGCAGTGACATGAAAATTCGGTTTAGCTACATCTAATCCCAACAAAAAGGGATTTAGCTACTCATGATAACAGAGAAAGCCAAAATCAAAACAATACAAACAGAGGAGGGAAGAAACTCCATTGAAGCTTTC
Organism: Sophora flavescens; assembly: GCA_030762895.1. Lineage (NCBI taxonomy): Eukaryota > Viridiplantae > Streptophyta > Magnoliopsida > Fabales > Fabaceae > Sophora > Sophora flavescens. The sequence goes on from CM061069.1 coordinate 59,354,296, forward strand.
CACAGCCGTCACAGCATCCCCCTGGTGCAAAGAACACGTTTAAGGTCTAAGTCTGTTTTTTTTAGGTAAAAGTTCTCTGGTGACCAAAGTCTCCCTTTCGTTCTGCCCCTGATGTCTTTTTATAAATCAGGCGCACGTCACGGCCGTGATGGCCATCACGGCCAGGCCGTGACGGGTTCTGCCTTGGGCGCGCTTTCAAAAACTTGTTTGTCACGGTCGTGAAACTCATCACGGCTAGGACGTGATCGCTTCTGCCTTTACCAATTGGCCTGTCACGGCCGTGATGGGCATCACGGCCTGGCCGTGACAGATTCTGCCTAGAAGGGGTCTGGCTCAATTAACATGTCACGGCCGTGATGGGCATCACGGCTAGGCCGTGATAGCTTCTGACTTTTGCCTTCTTTCTTCTTCAGTTTTGCTCGATCATGGCCGTGATGAGCTGTTTGGCTCATTTTCTTCACTTTTCAAGCTCTATCTTCATCCAAGCTTCATCATGGCTGATTCTGAGCATTTTATCATTAATTTCTGCAAAACAACACCACGAAACCGCCTTACCCGTTCCAAGGTAAAAACTAACTAAAATCAAATTAAAATTTCCTAAAATCTATGAAAATGCATGCAAAAATGTACATGAATTATGATGTGAAATCACACTATCAGGAACGACCTGAGTCAGTAAGTGAAGTATAGAGTTTCCTAGGACTAGCTGGATATTATCGAAGGTTCATAGAGGGATTCTCGAAGATTGCATTGCCTATGATAGAAGGAGTTTCGCGGTAGACAAATTCCTTTGGTTAAGGTCGTATGGGATGAAACTACTGGAGATGTTACTTGGGAACGCGAGGAGGATATGCAATAAAAATATCCACATCTTTTCTAAGGTACGTAAATTCCGAGGACGGAATTTTGTTTTAAGAGGGGTAGTAATGTAACAGACTGATTTTAATTATGATGTTCGACCGGTTAAAATATAATTAATTATATTTTAATCTGAGAGTTAGAAAGTGCTTTTGAATAAAATAAAATCTTATTCATAGTCTACTTTATGGTAGAAGGTTACGGTAAAATTTTGGGTTGAAAATTCAGACGAAACCCTTCTCGTTTTTCTTCGACAAAAAAGTTCACTGAGCAGAAACCTAATTTTGACCCGTGAACGAAATGGTTAGTGTTTTTGTCGTGTTTCCAATGACTTTAGTAATTTTGGAAAATTTACATCGAAATTAAAATATAATATTTTATCCGAACGAAATCGTCGAAAACTACGATCGAAAACTTTAACCGGGTACACAACGAGGCAGGATGGGGAGCTGAGATGACCAATGTGACTTGTTGGAAAAGGAGTGACATGTTGATGTGAGTCAAATGTCACATCATAAAGTAATCATCATTACACCTTTTGAATATAATGTATTTTAATCCAAAAACCAATTTTTCTCTCACTTTCTCCAACCAAACACATCTTAGCAAAACTTGGAGCCCAAGTCCCCCACCCTCCTCCTCCCACATGCCACCTTTTCTCTCTCCCTCTATATAAACACTCATTTTCTTTCATTTTCACACTTTACACTCACATAACCAAGTTCTTCACTTCGAAACTTCATTGATTTTCTTCAAGAACTCATCATCTTCACTCATTTCCTTCAAGCTGTAAGGGTAAAACTTCTTCTTCTTACTCATCTACTTCTCCTCTTCACTTATTTGTTGAGTTATGCCATGTTGATCCTTTTGATATTCTTAGATCCATAACCTCTAAAATCTCTAGAAAATTGTAGAAAAATCATAAAAATGTGAAACCAATTTCTATGATCTAGTTATGCTCTCTATTTTCATCGTCTAAGAGCATGTGAGAAAAATCATTTTCCTTCCTATAGATCTAAATAGGGGCGAACCTATGTATAAATAGGCAAAGGAGGTTTTGTTCAATTTTTTAACTTGAATGAGGTTAGATCTAAACTATTTATGATTTCTATATTCCTAATCTTCAACTAATCTTAAGTTTTATCTATTGCAAGTCTTAGATCTACTTCTTCAAAGATTATGTAAAAATGTTTAAAAGTGTTTGATGAGTTAAGATTATGGTTTTTATGCTTTTAGATACTTATACTTTTTTATGATCCAAGGGTTTGAATCCAAATAAATTTTCTAACCTATTTTTATGGTCAAGACTGAAACCCTAACCTTAGAGGTTAGAGGATTTTGTTTCATATTTTCAACGTCTAACAATTTATTCTAGTTATCTAAGACCTAAGCACCTAGAATCCAAAAGATCAAGGTGAGAAAATAATCCTAGCCTCATTTTGAATTAGAGGCCGAACCTAGTATTAAAATGAACCTAATGGGAATTGTTTGATTAATCGTTGTTATGTGATGTTGGTTGAATGATATCGGATATTCGTGACGTAGTTACGAAGATCGGGAAGTTTGTGAATCCGGTGTTAGCTTAGGTGGGGGAAAGAACCAACCTATCGTCAGAATGATAAGTAGTAGATTATATAATAATTGCATAGGGTGACCTAAACCCTACTAGTAGTCGAGTAATCGACAAGACCAAAATCACATTGGAAACCTTTTCTGAAAAACCAATGGTAATTCGGGGATTGTAGGTTTATCGATATTATGTTGATTTTATATTATTGATGGTTGATTTGATTTTATTACCTTTATTGAATTGATTTTGTGCTATGTTGGTGATATTGGAATATTTTGATTGATATTGTGTTATGCATGATCTGTCTAGTTTTTATTATTGTTTTTAGTGGATTTTAAGCAAAGATATATATGTTGTCTAAGAGATGGTGCTGTTTTGGCTTCAATGGCTCGGGGGGGGCAGAATCGAGTCTATAAAAAATATTTCCCTCTTAAAAACTTTTCACAAGCTTTCCAAATCAGAGTTACGAATTTATGGCCTCAAGATATTTTACAAAATCAATGAATGGTTTTTATAAAATCTTGAATTGGAAGATGGTGAAGATAAGAAAGATTAACTCAGAATAGGTTCGGGTTCAAAACTCAATAATAACAAAATACAGGAACTGATTAAACCTTTAAAGATTAAGAACAAGTTATGCAAGTTTCAGTTTCAGTATTAGTTCGGTTTCAGCAATCAAGAATGGTTTTGATCAACTCAATTTTGAACGCAGATTACACAGTCTTGATTACAATCGAACTCACGTTTCAATACAGTTTATACAGATCAAGAACATAAATTATATTAAACTTTAAACATTAGAATCACAGGTCCTTTATTATAAACAGAAAGTAAAGAGTTTGAGTTTAGGGATACCACACAACCAGATTTATCCTGATTCAGTCACCTCCACTGTGACCTACATCCAGTCCCCACTCCACCTGTGGGTTTTCACACACTAACACACAAGCTTTAGCCAGGTAGCTTGAAAAATCTTTACACCACAGAGCACTCCTTCAACTCGAGATACCACACTATTGTGAAGAGCCTCAATGTTCTTCCTTGGGGATACCTCACCCTAATCACTCAGAGAGACTCCCTCTCTCTTTACAATCAAAATCTAAAACAAAAAATTGATTCCTAACTCTCAATAGTCAGATAAACAAATTGAAGCACTTATGAGAACGGAACACTCTTTTTCACAGAAGCTCAAGAAAGGTGATGAATGATATGTGTATTGTTCTGTGTTATGATTAATATCGGAAGTGTTCCTTTGATCCCTCTTTATATAGAAAACAAGTTATAGTCATTGGGATCAATCAAAACAGATTTGGATCTGATAACAGAATCTGTTTTCTTGATTCTTGTTCTTGAATAAGCGTTTCCATCTAGCCACATCATTTGAATTAAGATTTTACATGGACGAGCTCCATATGCCATGTCATTGGACGGATCTTCTCATTAAGATCTTTAGCAAGTCCAAAGACTTGTGTGGACGAGCGCTTCTGTCTCTTTAGTGGGCGAACACTTCTGTCACTTTAGTGGACGAGCGCTTGTATCACTTCAGTGGACGATCGCTTCTGTCACTTGTTGGACGAGCGCTTCTATCACTTCAGTGGACGAGCGCTTCTATCACTTCAGTGGACGAGCGCTTCTATCACTTGTTGGACGAGCGCTTCGATGAAATCTTATTTCCAAAAAATCATTTTCATTAACAAAAACTTATTCCTTTTAATGCAGGTTATGAAAATTGATTTTCTTCATGCATCTTTTTAATTGAGCTTCTCTGTGACTAAGAGATTTCTTTCTCTTACAAATCATCTAGGACTTAAATCTAATTTCTCCTTTAAGCTCTTGTCTCGATGATTCCTTGATCTTTGTTTTTTCTCTTTGATTCCTCCATGTAACTCTTTTGATTTCTTCAAGTTCTTCCTTAAATATTTTCCTTGAATTCGCTTAATGAACTTGTTGATCACTGCTTGATACATGTCTTTGCAATTTGATACTAAAACACTTGCATACACATTAAGTTGTATTTATCATATATCAAAATCTCTAAGTCATTGAATCTAACAGATGATTGTTTTGGGTGTGAGGATAATGATGATTTAGAAGTGCCTAACTTAGATGAGGAATGTTAAAGAGGTGTTATGGCATATAATATGTGTCAAGTTCTAATGGAAGGTTAAGGCACTAAGATGTTGTTAAAACGGGTTGGTGAGATTCAAGTATAGGTGTTGTTGTCCAAAACCGGGTATTGATAATATAGTACACAAGGACAAAAGTGTATTGGTAGTATAATACACAAGGACATCCGTGTATTGGTAATATAATACACGTAAAACACATCTGTATATTGGTAATATAATACATCGTGTGTTGTAAAACACATCTGTGTATTGGTAATATAATACACCGTGTATTGGTAATATAATACACGTAAAATCAAGAGTTCTCGTGAGACCACTTCCATCTTAGAGAATAGGTGTACAACTATGGTGTCTTTGAGTAGCATGAGATTGGGGGTAGAGGATGATATATATTAACTTGAGGATGGTTCGTTAGTTATGTGTGTCGATTATCTGTGACAATTACTGTATAATTTACTATGACATTTTTCCGCTTTTTGACGATAGAGCTGTTTCTTATCCCCTGTATATTCATGTATGTTAATTTGACCTCCTTGTAGAATGGTACGAGAAGACCCTGTTGATGAGCCTAACCAGGAGGAGTTGAATGGAACTCCCTACGAACCGGATGCCAGAGGACGAGCTGTGACCCATGGTGATTAGGGTCTAGTTAGTTATGGCTAGTGCGTCTCGTGAGACGTTTTTATAATTTTCGCTAAGTATAACTTTTGTTTAAGTATATGCCTGTGAGGAATCCTATTGAGAGGATACCCTCAACAATGTTTTGTATTATGTGTATAAGACTTATGTCTGTATTTTGCAACATAGATATGGGGTGATGCTTTACTTATCTGAAGTTGTATGTTGATTAACTTCGAGTTTTAATTTTTACGTATTTTCACGTTAAGCGTGCGATAAAGTAATTAAATAATAAGGTTTTAATATAACGACACAAAGGGGCACAGCGGGGTGTCTCACACTCCTCACACTTGGGTAGCTTCATATATATATATATATATATAATATTATTGATTTCAAAATAATTATCACCTTTAAAAAATAGAAATTTATAAAAAAAAAAAGGAAAAGTGGAGAGAGGACTGCCTGCTACAGGAAAAGTGAATTAGGGATAAAAAAATAATTAGTATATTATTTTATTAGGTAAGGATAAGTGAGGAATTTAATTTTGACAATAGCGATAAGAACGAAAAAAAATGATAAGGGCTTTGTTTGGTAAAAACCAGCAGTGGATAGAGGTAAGTGGATAAGCTAGCTGATAGAGGATGATAGATAAACTAGTTGATTGCGGATAACGAATTAGTTAACGAATTGGATTTGAAATTTGGTAAAACTGACATTTGGACTAGCTGATAAATTTAAAATGTCATAAAAGGATATGTTTGCATTTTTTATATAAATTATATAAAAATTATTTATATTAATTATTTTCAAATAATTATCACTTTTTACACTTTATTTTATTTTAAATTATTTATCATTTAAAAAATAAAATATTAAATTTTATTTTTAATTTATTTTTTATTTTTAATTATTTTTAATAAGTAAAATGGAATAATAAAAATAAAAATATATATTGATATGATTTTTATATATTTTTTATTTTATATAGAAAAAATATATTTTCTATTTTTATCTTAAATATAAATTTAAATAATGAAATTAATTCTTATTTATATGCTATGTTAAATGATTAATATTTTATTTTATTTAGTTAAGAATAATTGAGGAATTTAATTAAGATAGTAGGAATAAAAATAGAAGAAAAAATGAAAAACTATACGTTATAAGCTCCAACGCTACTTTAAGTAGCGTCAGAAAAAAGTGTTATACGCTATTGAAAAAATGTTATGCACTAATTTTAAAAACGGTTATCAAACGGGACTACTTTTCCATCCGTTATAAGTTATCCGCTATACGCTAACGGATTTGGCAAACCAAACAGACTCAAGTTATACGCCATAAGCTCAAACAGTATTTCAAGTAGTGTTCGAAAAAAACCTTATAAGCTAGTGAAAAAATGTTATAGAGTTTGTTTGGTTTTCCAAATCCGCTAGCAGATAACGGATAGCTTACAACGGATGGAAAAGTAGCCCCGTTTGGTATCCATTTTTAAAATTAGCATATAATGCTTTTTTCAGACGCTACTTGAAGGAACGTTTAAGCTTATAGCGTATAGCTTATCATTTTTTCTTCCATTTTTATCCCTATTATCTTAATTAAATTCATCACTTATCCTTAGCTAATAAAATAAAACGTTAATCATTTAATATAGTATATAAATAAGAAATAATTTCACTATTTAAATTTATATTTAAGATAAAAAAATAGAAAATTCATTTTTATCTTTAAAAATAAAATTTATATAACAATCATATCAGTATATAATTTTACTTTTATTATTCCATTTTGTTTATTAAAAATTATTAAAACTAAATTAAAAATGATTAATATTTTAATTTTTTAAATGATAAATAATTTAAAATAAATTAAAGTGTTAAAAATAAGAATTATTTTAAAATAAATAATATATATATAACTTATATCACAAATATGCAAACATATTCTTTTATGTAATTTTACATTTATCAGCTAGTCCAACCACCAGTTTTAGCAAACACTTCAAATCTAATCCGCTAGCTAATCTGTTAACCGCTAGTTTTTGCCAAATAGAGCCATGAGCTAATTTTAGAAACGGTCACTAAATGGTGTTACTTTTCCATCCGCTATACTACAACAGATTTGACAAACCAAATAGACTCATGACGTTTTTTTAACTAGCTTATAACATTTTTTTCATATGCTAATTAAAGTAGTGTTTGAGCTTATAATTTATTTATTTTTTTCTCATTTTCCCCTACTATTTTAATTCAATTCCTCATTTATCCTTAACTAAATAAAAAACAAAATACAAATCTTACTATTTTCTAATCCCTAATTCAAATCCTACTATCAAAATCATATAAACACGTCATTTTATTTATTTAAAAAATTGAAATTAAATTGAAATTAATATATTATATTTTGAAATGATAAATAAATGAAAATAAGTTAAATTATTATAAGTAATAATTATTTTAAAATAAATAATATATATTAATAGAATTTATATCAAAAAAACATTTAAACATGTCCTTTTATGTCATTTTTTATTTATTAGCTAGTTCATCTGCTAACTTTATCATACACTTTAAATTCAATCTGCTAATTTTTTTGCTTTCTGCTAGTTTTTACCAAATAAAATCAAGGTAACTATTGGACGGTAAGGTGCTTTTAAGGTAGGGTTATTGGGTCTGTTTGTTTTTTTTTTTGGATAAGTTGGGTCCGTTTGTTTTAAATTTTGAAAGAAATGATTTAAAAAAACAAAAAGATTGAGGTTAAAAAAATTGATTTTTGTTTAGTAATGAAATTTAGAAGTGAGTTTAAAAAGATTGGTTTTATTTGGCTGATGATAAAGTAAAATGACTAAAATCACTCTTGAGGTAAAAATAGGCCTCACACCTAAAATCAATTATATATATTCAACATAAAATCTTGCTTCTACTAACCCAAAATTAATTTTATTGAACGCAAAATTTAAAACAAACACCTTCAGAATTCCTAAATCACTTTCATCGAAAGCAAACGTGGTTTTGGACCTCCCAAAATTTAAAACAAACGGGCATTAATCATTTGATATGTTTGTTCACAATATTACTTTTTATTATACTTTGTTGGGTCTTTTTCTCTAGTAGTGTTCTTGCTTAGCCCAGGTTTAGCCCTCTTTTATAAATAAAAAAAAAAAACTTTAGTTATACTTTTAAAATTTACCCTCTTTTAAGATTTTAACAAATATAAGATTACTTTTATAGTATGCAACTATAAGTTACCATCTTATGTAATTTATTATAGGATCTAAATAAATTATTATAGTACTGTGATATCAAGTTTAAGAATATTAATTTTGTTTATCGTTGTACCTTATTGTCGAGGCGATGAATCCTCTTTATTACTTTTTTGAGTTTTTCTCGAATGTGGTAGTGTGAAGAAGAAAGATAAACATAAAGGTTGTAAATGAAATTTCACAAATTTTAACCAGGTCCGCTAATAAAATCTATTTTTATCTATTTCTCTCCTCTATTTGATCACATGAGATTAAAAAAAAAATCTTTATAACCAGTGTCCTAAACTATAACTTTTAAATTTGCAAAGTGTTGAATACATCACTTTTTAATATAAATATTCTATTTCTGGTTTCTTAACCAATATCTTAAGGATACTTGTTATTATTTGTAAAAAAAAGATGTATTAAATAATTTATTCCCAATCATCGATGCCATTGGAAAGGGAAAAATCCTTCTATGACTTCAGTGTGATTGGGGAAGAGTGTGTTTTTAACCCATTAAATCTCCCACCGCATTAAAGAGCGAGAAATAAAGATCATGAGATGTCTCCTCATGAGACCATGGGGTATCAATAATCTATGAATCAAGAGAAGTACTAAAAACGTCATTCACAATTGAAGTTATTATTGTATTGTAATATATAAGGTTTCCGCTTCTCCTAGTAAGCCGCCACCTCTGATGGCATATTTGCCAAGAATAAGCTCCTGTGCAGCATTGATAAGGTTGCTTCGGTCGTGGGGAACCACCATCTTGGTCTCAATCCTTCCCCATCGTCATCGTTGGAATACCATAAAAAATAGTTTATCCCCTTTCACTCAACACTTCATTAACCATATTTTTGAGCTATATTAGTTATAAAAATTATTGTCGAATTTTTGTTGTCTCATTTTAACATTCAAATAACATTTCTCTCTCATTATAAATCTAGAACACATAATCATCACTATCTTTTATACTTCTCTCATTTTGCCTCACTTCCAAAATCAGGAATGGTAGCATCAATTTATTTGCCATGGCAAGTTATGAATTATAGTAGGAACCCAGTTTTTCCTCAAATTAAACAACACAAAGAATAAGGGCATTCATCATGTTTTTGTTTCTTTCTAGGATAAGTTATCTTACCGAATCACCCGTGAGTAAATTGGAGGTGGGTGTGTGGGACATGAAAAACATTCTCAAAGCATAACTTTACCAATCTTAAGCTAAAAATATTAAGCATTTCCAGGAACAAAAAAATGTTCAACAAAGATATGTGTGAGTATAAATTACAAACAAGAAAAAGCTATAAATAATACATACAAGTGTGATTTCCTTACCTCTGAAAACGTATTATCTATAGACTGGAGTCTCATGCCAGTTTGAATATAATATGGAATAAGATGTTGAATAGCCTCTCTCAACTGTCTAAGCTAGTAAGAGAAGTGTAGGAAATTGAAATGAGAAAGTGGCAAGTAAACTAAATCAGTATAATCTGTATTCACACATTACTCATACAGGCATCTATCAATATGCTCCAGCAGCTGAATGGTGCAGTGACAATGAAATCAAACGCAAATACCTTGGAACTTCTTTATTCAAGTGGCACTGAACATTTGTTTGTGTGAAAGAGTCATGGCAAAGCAATATGCTGACATATTCACTGAAATGAAACAGAATAAAGACAAATGTTTCTTTATTATATAAAAATGAGTCAGAACAATATATAAATTCTATCTATTCTGAAGTTAAATATCCATAATAGAAGAGCACTATAGTTATACCCCAATTCAAATGAAAGAATATTTGTCCAATTTCCATCAGTTGAAATCCTTAAGTCGCTTTTTGAGCACGTCCATTGATTTCTTTTTAGCACTTTGCTTTGTAGATTTATTTGAAAGGCTTCCAAAGATCCCATCCGGAGAATCCTTGAATTTATCGCAAATGGTAGCCACCTTCTTATAATCCAATGCATAGTAATTTTTCTCCCTTATAACAGGATTCATGAAGTTCTCAGGTTGACTACTTGACAAAAGATTAATCAATTGTCGTGCTTCTATCAAGCAGCTCTTAAAACCTTCCATGTAAATTTCACCCAAGCCAGAAGAATAGAACCTATCATCTGCAAAATTCTCTAACATCTTAAGATCACTGTTAATACTAATAACAGCATTTGCATTAAACCTTTTTACGCTATCACTAAGGAAAGCAGCCACAATTGTATTGGAAATATGCTCAAGAGCACCAAATTTCAACTTTGTACATAACATCCAAGGGTAAAATTTGTTGTGCTGTGGACATAAGAGAGTCAAGGTAAAAGACCACTTCATTAATGTAGTCATTTCCATTCTGCTTTGTCTCCTCTGAAGTCCAATTAACACTTTCTGAAAGAGTCATGTACTCATCTATTTTTGTGTTTACCAAACTCAAAGAGAGTAATATAAGCTGCATCTCTTGAAGTATTAAGTAACACCTTTGCAGTTAAAGTAGCTTGAGGCCTTTCAATCGATCGAATTGGGTTACCGCATTGCTGGGCTGCATGTCGAAGGAAAAAATCACATGCTCTTTCAAGAATAGCTATGTTTGCAGCAATCTGCATGGCTTGAGACACGCTGGTACTGCCACTATTGATTGTATCAAGTAATGTTTCATTTAATACTTCAATCAGGAACTTGTCCAAATACTTCCTCACAAAATCAAAGAATCCAGTACGTACACCATAAGACAAGTAATCAACAGAGCCTTTGATGAAGGATCTCACAATACGACAAGCATCAGGTACCATGGAGGAGAATGGTGCAACATATGGAAAAGCAGGCATAATATCTGTAGTTTGAAGACTAAATGCCAGAACATTATTCTCATAATCAGTATCCTTTTTTATCACCATCTGCTCATATGAGTCATTGCCAAGAACATCAACGGTTTGTTTGCGACATTCTTCCAAGAGAAGCAGATGATATTTGTCACTACTGTTATCCAAAGACGTCAAGAAGTGGGCCTATTTCATATCCATATTGTCTAAGAGTAGACCCGAGAAGCGTGACATAATCCTTAACCAGGAGAAGATGGGTGGCGAGTTCATATGGGAGAATTGCTTATCCAACAGGTGATGTCATTTTAGCTACAGGCAGCCTCTCACATGGTTTCAACCTGATCAGCTACCAAGAGCCCCCCAGCAGTCCTCAGGACCCTATCCTCCACTATGAAGTACCCTGCAATTTGAGCCAAAAATGTCTGATATGATTCAACAAAAGGTTGTGCTGAAGATATCTCCAAGTCCGAATTCAATTGTAACAATCTATTCTTATAGTAATATTCATGAAATTGTTGTAGGATCCCCATACAACTATGAACATGACAAGCACGATAAAGAGGCGTGAGGTCAAACTTCATGGCAGAATCTTCATCAACTTCTACAACATCCAAAGTATAAGCTTGATCCTCTACTACAAAAATATTTTGCTCATCAGCCTTTCTCTGCCTTTGTAACATTTCCTCATCCCTCTGACGAACTGATGCAACATGACCAATTGCTGTTTGTCCAATATATTTACAAGAACTCCTTATGTGGACCATCCATTCATTAACTTGACTGCATACTTTCTTCTCGATGTGCAATTTTATGGCAGGAATTTTTTTCTCTATCACCTTTTTGAGAGCCTTGGCAGGAATATTCTCCATGTAATTCTTCTCAAGTAAATCCATAGTTTTCAGTGCAGGATAAAACTGGCCTTCAGAAATGTGATTGTTGCACTTGACACAAAGCTCCAACACTTGTATACAGTTCTTGGACATTTTTATAGCTTCAGTCACATTCTTCTTGACAGAATAAGATTCAAGAAGCTCCTCAAGCTTGACAAGAAGTGCGGTGCCAACCTGCTGCAACTTAAAATTGTCACTTTGGAGTTCACTCTTAAGCTCTTCGGCATCAACCAACACGCCACGAAGTTCGTCAACTGCAAGGATGAATTCCTCATAATGGGTCTTGCACATCTCCTCAATTTCAGCTTCCATTTTCTTGACCACATAATTCAGCTGGCGAAGGAGCCCCTCAGGCCGCCCCATTTCAAATGCATGCCTGACAAGAGGACTAAGATCATCTCCATTTGCGACCAATGTAGCTAGAACCAAGTCCTCTCCTTCATCACCAATCTCTACATCAGTTCTCCTTTTTGTCTTTATATCCATTATCACATGAATCCAAGGAATCTAAGGAATCTGGAAATAAACTACTTGTTACAAACCAAATGCAACATAAAAAAGAATTGGATATATACAGGAATAGGACACCCAGTGATAGCAGGGGTGGAGCTAGAAGATTTTCAGCGAGAGGAAACCATAAAACGAATAACACTGTGAGCTATGCCAACAACACACCATTTTTAACACTCTTTCTTTATCACACTCTTCATCGGAGTTCATGTGGGACTCACTATGATTTAGTAGATCCTACATGATCTCATACTCCACTTAAGGGGGCCAAGTTAAAGTGTTAGATTTTTTTAAAAAAAGTACACATAAATATTTCACTTTAAAGAATCTAAAAAAAATTAAATGCAAAAACATGACTTCAAAAAATTTTAATAGCCATAGCTACCATACTTTTGCACTACCCTCTGCTCCAGTTACAGCTTTCACTTGAGCAGGTTCACTACGCATACTATGCTTAACAAGATCATTTATGAATGTAAGTGCACAGAAAAGAAGAAAAATTGTAAAATAAAATTGCCAACCAATTTTGTTTTACGTTCAGAAAAAGCCCCAACAAAACATAAAAGAAAAAAAACAGATTAAAATCAATACAATGTCCCAAATGGATAAAGAACAAGACTATAAGAAAACATGATCGAGACACAGTAAGAAACCACGAGATGGCAACAAAAACCCACAAAAAAAAAAAAATCATACACAAAACACATCGGAGGAAGATTTAAAAAAAAAAAAAGAAGAGATAAAAAATGCAAAAGGAAAGAAGGTACACCAAAAACATAGTGGTACCCATAAAAGGTGAGAATAAGTACCGAAATGGGTCAATGAAGAAATCTCAAAAGGAACGACACTGAAAACATGAAGCCTGTGATATGATCAACCACCATGAAAGCTTGTGCTACGATTTTTGTGCCAAAAAATGAGCTTCTGGTCGTTGATCACAAGGGTTTTTCTTCTTTGATGATAGATAGATTCTGGGTTCAAAATTTTCTATTGGTGACTGTTCTCTGTTGGGACGTAAATTCCGAAGTAGAGATTGCTATTTCCACGCTTTTGACGCAAAATAAGGAATGAAGAACCAAGTGGGTCCTCACCCGCTTAATTGTGATGTCAAAATGATATCTTATTTGTTTTGTATATATATTTTGAGTTTAATCCTTCTACATCGTTAATTTAAAATTTTTTATATTATAAATTAATCATAAATTATAATATTAATTATTTTTAAGATGATTATAATATAATTGGTTGATAATATAAATTTTTTTTATATTAATAATATATATCAATTAAACTTTTTTTTTAACTATCCACTCGTGTTACATAATTTAAAAAGATACATTTTCAATAAATAATAAATAATGTGATTAATCATTCAAATTCAAATGACCCAGTTTAAATAGATGGTATATAGAATATGATAACGATATCTTGGCTCTTGCCTGAAGTCTAGATCTACACATTTGACCCAACGGCCAACATAGGTGCTTAGACCAACAACGTGGCATCCATTGGCCATTTGCTCATTTGCTTTGAGGTGTGTATCATTTGTTTATTTACTGGCAAATGTACTCTTGCAATGCACAAAAAAGTACCATAATTTTTTAGGATTTTATTAAAAATATATGTAAATGTTGATTTTATATATATTTTTTAAATTTTGTGAGAAATTATATGTCAAATTGTTAAAAAAACATTTTACCAGAATCATCGATCACTTTATTTCGAATCTTGGTCCTGGGAATATATCAATGTTAAAACTTTTGAGGGGGAGCTTTACCGTCCCTGTGATTCTACGCGGCTCGAGGGATTAGTCTCCACAGTTACGCGTGGAGGATACCATGAGAAAACCAAAAAAAGTGTAAATAGTATGTATTGTCTTGTAAATACACACTTTAGCATATTACATGTACGACGTAGGTGAATTATTATAATATTTATACAATATTAAAATGTAGATATAAAAAACGTTTGCATGTGATGTATCATAAATGAAGAATATTTTTATTTTAAAAAAGATGTGTACTTGCAATAAAAAAATGTTTACTTGAAAAGAAAATTTAATGATAATACAAAAAGATTATGTATATAAATACCATAATAAAATTGTGGTTAAACAAAAAGATGTTTTCTCTTTCTTTTTGATCAAGTTAACCATTTTCAAAAAATATATTTAACTATCATGTTATTTTTAATGTTTTCAACTTACTTTTAAAATGTATTTAACTATCATATTATTTTTAATGTTTTCAATTGATTATATATTTAGCTATTATATTTAGCTATATATATATATATATATATATATATGTATATGATTTGTGTCTAAAAATATGCCACAAATTGCTTCTTTAATAATATTCATCCATAAACTTGATAATGAAAACCCCCTAATTACTAGAATAAAACTTTTACTAACGTTCTTCTTATTATGACTAAGTAGAATAAATGATAAATAAAATTTTAAACTATTCATAAAATATACAAATTATTACAGTGTAAATTGTTCGATATAATTTGTTATCAAATTATGCAGAAACACTTTGGCTAAAAGGAATGGACATTATTGCATGGAGGTGAGAGCATCACTAAAAGCAGAAATCAGAAAATGAGTAAAAGAACATTTAAGGCACCAAAGAAGACTAAAACATGAAACAATTAAGGATTGATATCGTCGGCCATGTTCTCTTGAAGTGGATGACAAATGGCAATAAAATCAATTATTTTTATTTCACAAAAATGTTTCTTTTGCATAGGAAATCATTTAAAACAAAGTACGTAGCAGGTTCAAAATAAAGTGACTGCATTACCAACCAGGAAAGAATTCTGTGTAATATAGCACAGTAACCATATTCCAATAGCCATGCAAAGAAAGTAAAACAGATTTAGGAAGTCATATTACCTTCTTCTTGGTATTGTTCCGTGACATCAACTTCAACAAAGAAAAGTTTAAAACTGTGATACTCTTGTCAAATCCTAAATGGAAAAAAGAATATTGGAATACTTTGAGATAAATCAAGATCAATATACATACTTAACAGTTAACACCATGTAGATCATGGAAGGAAGGTTGGTTCCAAAATAAGCAACAATAACATCAACTTCTTATCATTGCAGCATAACAAAGGTAATGTTATCTGGTTTTATTAAAATGAAGAAACTCTAATGAACTACAAATTAGAGAAGGAAACAAACATTTGGTTTCATACAAAATCCTAATTAACTGGAAAAAGTCTTGAGTAAATTGTATTTTAAAGCCCTTTACAAACTAACTGCAATTTCAAAAAGATCATCAAACTACAACATTTTCTAGTTTAGACAACAACAAAAAACTGTTCCCATAAGATTGAAAACTGTTGCCTATGGTTTAGGCAACGGTTTGGCAACACTTAAAAAAAGTGTTCTCTAGGTGGCCGTTGTTTATTTCCATAGGCAACGGTTTTTTGCTTAAGGCCACGGTATATCAATAACCGTTGCCTAAATTAGAGGAAAAGGCCACAGTTTTAAGTGTTGCTAGACATTTCAGCCAATTGTCATATAATATAGACAATGCTTATTTAATCGTGGGCAAACAATATAGAAAACAATTAATAGGCAACGGTTCAACATGTACGGATAAAAACACTAGCATATATAATCGTGTCAATTTGTCACATGTCTAACATATATAATTCCAAAATATAGATGGCTAAATTACATTCCTCAAGTGGCAAATTTAACATAGTAGTTTTCTTCTAAAATTCAAAAGAAAAACATCCACGACGATTATAGGCGTGTATGCATGTCAATAACATTCCCCTTCTACATCTTGAGGTTGATGTTCATCTTCACCAAGAAAATCTTGCTGCAATATGACAAAAGATATGTAAGTTAGAAAAAGGAAAGCAAAGTAATAATAACAATTAAAGCCTTTGCATCCAAATTTGGGTTAGTTGGCTTCAACAAACATCTTACATCTGCTTCCAATCGTTCCATCTTCTTAGCCATGCCAGTCATCTCATTACAAGTGCTTCCAACATATATTGACTTGAATTTTGAATCGAATCTTGAAGTGCCATCTAATAAAAGAACATCAATAGTAAAGATAAAACCAAGAGTTTAAATACACTTGATGAATAACACTTGACTTACAGTAGCAGCTTGTGTTTCTTGATCTACTTCCATTCTGTTTCGACGTTGGCGAGC
Source organism: Sophora flavescens (assembly GCA_030762895.1). Lineage (NCBI taxonomy): Eukaryota > Viridiplantae > Streptophyta > Magnoliopsida > Fabales > Fabaceae > Sophora > Sophora flavescens. The sequence goes on from CM061069.1 coordinate 59,371,107, forward strand.
CCATTGTGCACGAATCTACTTACACTAATGTATATAAAATGGAAATAGTCATATCAGGTGTTATTCACGAAGTAGACAGAGACGGCAGGCAGCACGGCAGAGGAACACAATAAGTTGCCAATATGAGTGACAATAATCATCCAATAATCCACAGACCACAAGAGCAACAGTGATAAATGCAATGTAGTTCTGAGAAATGTTTTAAAAGAGAATTAATTGCCACTTAAAATTTTGATCTTTGGCAAGTTGAAAAATGCATGTCTTTTTCCACTATCTTGAATTTTTTATGATCATCACTTTTATGTGTTTCACTAAAGATGTAGATGCGCATTTAAAATGATTACCTGGGAGGTATGTGCAAGTCTTGCCATTGACCATGTCTTTTCATAAATTTTACTTTTGCAAGTTGTGCTATGTTACTGCAGTAAAAAATCAAATTATATTTACTACATTTGCATACCATTCTAAACTAGCATTAAAATAAATAAATAAAAATAAAGGAACTAACATAATATTCTAATTGCTAGAACAGTTCTCAGTATCAGGTACCAAGTACCATATTTACAACCCATTATGAATTTTGATGAAAACGTGTTTTGATGTTCATCATTATCCATTCTAATCTATGGAGTAAGTTAAATAATATTCATCAGATGTAAGAAACCAAATAAGCAACAATACAAAAGAACTCATTTAGTTTTCTTTTTATGATCTCATTAGGCTACAACCAAATAAACACAAGTATAGTTTTGGAGAATTGTTCATGAACACAAGTTTTAATTAATTCCAGCATATCATTAATGCTTATGTATTAACTATAATTTATCAGTATCTGTATAAAAAAAACTATAATTTATCATTATACTATCGCAGCCCTTTAAATATAATGTAAGCATCTATATGTCAATCTCTCTCAAAAGCTTGTACACAGAAAACTTCAATAAGCTAGACCATAGGGTAACCGAAGTGGCCGAGCAGCACAACTAGCAACCACCACCCATTCATATATAGCCAATGGAGCCCTAATTCTTAATTCTTACCCATTGTCATAGCAACCAAATGAGCACAAGCTCTGTTCAAGTGAGCAAATCCATGAATGCCTTCTTCCTATACAGGTTCCTCTATTTAACTATCAATCCTAAATATCTAACTACAAGGCTAATTATCTCAACCACCACTAATATAACTACTCTAACTAACTAACACAAAAGGAGGGCAGAGGTAGTAATTAAATGAGTTACATCTTTACTTGAAATAATAGTTTTCCTCTATTCTTTAAATAAAGATTCAATAAAATTCCAAAAAGAATGGCCTAATTCACTATCTTGTGTTAGGTAGCACTCAAAAGTTAAAAATAAAAATCTTTTCCAGTTACTTAAATTATACTAAAGTTTCCCAATTGTGTACTAGCCAAAAAGTTTCTTAACTGCAGGATGATAAAAAAAAGAGAGGAAAAGATTACCTTCTCATTATCATGTTAACAAGAAGTTTCATTTTTGCACCATTTCCAACCTCACCCAGGTAGAAAGACTTCTTCCCCAAAACATCAAATGCTAGAAGTGCTTCCTCATACAATGCCTACATATCAAGAGTCAACCACCGTAATTCAACATAAAGAAGATACAATGTGAACTTATAGTTTTATATTTTCCTCAAAACCTAGTAGAGAATCTACATGAGAGCACTTGAAAACATGGCAGTATTAATAATTTTCAACTTCATAATGATGCACCCAGTTTCAACAGACAATGGACTGTGATGATATTTAGGCTTTCTTCACTGAGAATTAAGTTTCTCTTTAACTTTTAGTTTGTTTAAAGCTCAACGAGCTTGATCTCTGATTACTGGATGATTCACAAGTTCTGCGAATGGCTCATATGATCCAGAAGGAAATAAATATTTAATTAACTTAGCCTAACCTTCATAATTAACTTAGTAAAAATAGAATCAGGCAGCCCAAATCTCGAACTCAACCCCATCGCCCACTAATTAGGCAACAAGACTAGACAAAGTTTGAGAATTTGTCAAAAATTCTCAGTCGTACCGAACCAAATGATGCAAAAACTACAGAACATACTATAGAACTCTGTTGCTTGCAAATTAACTTACATCCTTAAAGAAACCTTCAACCTGAAACCATCAACCTCTGCCATCACCACCGATCCCACTGCTTCAAACACGACAACTGCAACCACTCCGTCGTCATCGGTGACTCCGGCGTGTCTCACTTGTCGAAGAAATTGGTAGTTTGATTCTCGTCTAAGTGACGAAATTGGTGGTGAGATTGTCGTCAAAGTGACGAAATAGAACATTCTTATGATTGCAATGAAAAAGTAAGAAGTAAAACGTTGATTCTTATTGCTGCAATCAAAAAAGAAGAAAAACCTTTACATGGTTTCTGTGTAAGAGAGCCACGAAGAAATTATTATGGTGTTTCTGTGAAGGAATGAAGATGAAATCAAGAATCGAATGAAGGAATTAAGAGACCGAAATTAAGCTCATACCTAAATGATTGTAGAGTTACGATGGAGAGATAGGAGTTAGGGATTTGGAAAGGTGTGTGAGAAGTTTTGGCTTCTTCGCGGGTTGGTTCAGTTCAGTGCGCAAACCTTTTTTATTTTAAAATATTCACAAGGCAAAAACCCGGTAAATTGTGTTTAGCGGGATTTTTCTAATTATTGAAACCATTCTCCAAAATGTAGAACCGTTCCTTAATCCTTAATGAATATACGGTTTTAAAAGTGTTGCTAATATAGACGGGCAACAGTTTTAAATTATATTATTAAAAGAGTTGTAAAATATACATAGTATTAGTTACACCCATAAAACTGTTGTTTATTCCATATTTTAGGAACGGTTTTTTAACGATTGGCAAGATTACTGTTGCCTAAAGTGAAAAATGTTATAGCACGCATCTCCCAAAAGTTGAAGAGAAAGAATGGGATAAAGTAGTTATTTACTTGGAAAAACAATCATAGATACTAATCTTTGTAGAAGTACAACATAGCCTCGCGCCTTCGGAACTATGAAACATGGAATGTTAGAGGGTACCAAATTTCAAAAAATGCAAATTGTAGATGAATGTGTAGGTGTGAATTTGATAAGGAAAAAAAAAAAGAAACAAAGAAAAGCTACCTAAATGTTATGCAATAGAATAAAATAAATTGAAAAGCTTTACCTCTATTTGATAAACACAATAGAATAAGGTAAACATGGAGTGAGTGATGAGTGATGCGTGATGCGTAATTTTTTACTTGATTGCTATTTCATTTTAACTTATTACTGATTGCTATTTTGTCTTCTTAATTGACAGCCTTCGTTAGCAATTTAATACCAGATTTGAAATAGATGTGAGAGCACTCAAAGGCTCTCATATGCTTCCTTTGGTATGATATATGATGGAATAATCATGATTAAGAAAATTGAATTACCATTTTGAGGTTATTTCGGAATTATTTAAATTTAAATTTGAATTAGTTTCTATTTCAAATTGTCGACCAATTAGTCTTTAATTATTATTATATTACTTAAATGATATATCACAATCATTATTGTCAATAATTTCATTACAAATTATATCAATTAGCAATAAATTGATCCTAATGCAAATATGGCAGGTTATAAATTCATTCATTTATTGGCATGTTATAATTTTATTAATTGATTAAATTTCAAAATTAAACATTTATTAAATATTTTTTAATTAGCCAAATTTTGACTATTATTATAGCTAGTATATCCAAATCAACCACAATGTGACACATAAGTAAAAAAGGGAGGGAAAGCTTGTGGTGTTGCCACGTATGAAAATTTGGCATGAGTGAAGGCTCCATTGAGTGACACTTGGATATTGTCATTTTGAGGATATTCGCAAATGTATTATACTAGAGTAACTAATACTAGATTTTGATCCCATGCCCGTACGGGGTATATAATAGGTGTTTTATTTATTTATTCATATTAAGTACAATGTATGAAATATATAAAATCAACACCTTTAATTTTTTTTTGACACACAATACTTTTAATTTTTGAGGCAACACAATTCAATTATTTAAAATATTATCATTTAAAATATTTATAAAAGATGATTCTTATTATAATATTTTTGTTTAATATCGTGTAAAACAAATTATTTGTACAGTGACTTTAGTAGTAGGCTATAAGTTTTGAATTTTTCCACAGATTGTATAAAGTTTTTTATATTGTTAAATGATAATAAATTATAATATGAGTGGCTTAAAGATTTTTATATTTACAATTTTTTTACTGCATGCTTTTTATATTTATAGTTAAACTTTTATAATTATGTACAATTTACTATTGGTCGATTTAAATGTTTTTTTGACATTTTCCATATATAATATGTTATGATTCACATTCCTAATAAATAATTCCACCAATACATTGTGTAGCTTATTTGAAATTTTCAATAACATGATATCATTTACATTCCTAGTAAATAGTTTCCCTATTAAATTCCTTATCCCAGTGCGGTCTTTGAAAAGTTCCTATATCTTTCTTTCATCTACATTGAGCAATTATTCCTCGATATAAATACAATAGTTTTGGTGCAAAATATAAATAAAAGAGTTCAACCATATTGGCCCATGCTATACCAACATGTGGTTGGTATAAGTGGTAAGGGACTTGGACACCTTAAGTAAGTGGTCAGGGGTTCGAATCCTGACTCTTGCATATGGAGAAAACCTGATTCTGAGGAGAACCCACCTTGTGCCCAACAGGTTCCCCACCCGATGGAAATTAGTTACTATTAACGACACTCATGGTTACCAAAAAAAGATATAAGTACATTGGTTACTCGATCTCAAATAAGGCATGTATGTATTTCATTTTAAAACAGGTGCATGCCTGCATGGATTTATTTATTTTAATTTGAATGGTTTTGATATTTGTAATTAAGAAATTGATAATCAAATTAAATAATTAAATGCTTTTAAAATAGAGCTTTTAATAATTATTAATTATTTCCCCTCAAATCATCTACACATGCCAATTCTGGCGTAAACCTTGTCACATTTCTTGAGTTTTTATACCTCTCAGCAAGTATATGTCACCCAACAAAACTGACGCAAAATTCCATCATCATTGGCAAATGGCTCGTTCTAACATCCTCCAACCTATAGTTGGAGGACCGAAACATTGACAAAAGTGACCGACTACTACCTGTAAACCGGTTTTTAGAATATCAAACACCCCAGCTGCCTTTGTCGTTCCATGCCTCCAAAAAATGACTCCACCCAAATCCCATCATTGTAACACTCTTCTCGGGCGCTACATCGTAAGTAATATTTTAAGGTCGAAAAGTAGGTTAATTAAAAATTGACTACAAAAGAATGAGGTAATTTTTTTCTTTTTCGTAAGTCGTAAATATAACTACTTTATTTTAAACGAATGAACAATCAAATATTTCATTATCACAAATAGGGTCATGAGTTCGAAAATCATTTACATAATACCCAACCCGACTCATAAACACAATCATAACGGTATACAGACCCAGCATAAAGATATGGAGACATGGCTCCTAAAATATAAGATGCTTGGAGTAACAGCTCCATAAACAGTAACATTAACTCCTAAACATACCCAATTGACCAAACTAAAATAGAAAATACCATCTTCTCTCATGCCTTGTGAGAAGGACAAACCCAACTGACGAGATCTAGTGAAAACTCTATTTGAGTCCACTACCGACGCCGTCACAAAAGACACTACTGGAGCTATTACAATAGAAACTCTCGAACTAAACCCTTTCCTCTTCCAAGAGAAAACTTGGTCTACGAACCATCGACAATCTGGAAGACGTCCACTAGAAAACTCTAACATATTGTTCGCATGTTCGAACCTCGATCTCTACGATGCATCAGCCAAGCGACATCTTGACGTCTCAATCTTCTCAGAAATAGTACAAAAGGCACATAGTCAGTCGACATATACAATATAAAAATAAGCAGGTGAGATTTCAATTTATCTTACACATAATGCAGACATGCAGTGGTACCACTCTCAGGTACGTACAATTAATAATTATCAATCATATCTACATTCATAACAAAACAATAATGTTGCATAGAAACATGATCACAGCACCGCGTTTTCCTAGATAGAAGACATCTAAGACTTGAAGAATGACCTTTGAATTTCTATACCATGGTTTTACGAACAGTCGGAGAGAGTGGTTCGGAGGATTGTTCCGGAGGTACTAGCCTTGGGTAATAAAGAATACGTCAATAGAAGAGGGCGTGCACATCATAGACTTTTTCGGGAACATCCTACACTACCAGAAAACATGTAGTGTCTAGCCGAGTATGTTGGTGCATTGCAAGGTCACCACGCCAAAAAGGAGCTACCAACTAGGCCTATGTGAGTATTTCATACCCCGACACCCCTATAACAAGCAAGATTCACTACTATGGAATTCGCACCCGCATTAAAGTGTTAGCTCCTTCTCCTAGACACAACAGCCTTACAGAACATAGTTTCACTATGTGTTTAGGCAAAATTGCCGGAAAATGCGTTCTTCTCGTCTTTCCATCGGATGACATCTTGATTTCATTGGAATTCTTTCCACGTGCTTTCTCAGATGCTAGGTGTTCTTAACATCGAGTGGAAGTTCTCAAGGAACCTTTCATCTTTGTGTAAAGATATGTTAAAACACTTTTTAAAAGTCCTAACGCATTAGGAGATTGGAACACAAGTCCAATTATTTATTTCTCTATACTTTTCTAATTGAGCATTTTTCTTTGGCTTCCAAGAAAACAAATCATTCTTAGTCCATTAAATTTTATGGAATATGGATAATGAATTATCCATACTTTATGACATAAGGTCGTGTTCCACCCCACGTCATAAATTATTACGTTCGTATTTTCACTAAGTCGTTCTTGACTTTGGTTTTTGCATTTTACAGTAAAAACTTGTCTTTGAATACTAAAATCCTTTTGGCTTAAAACCAAAACCTTTAAATAAAATCAAATCAATTTTCAAGAATAATTTCCATTAAAGATACACAAGTATTATTTTCTCAAAACATTTTCTCGAAAATCCTTTAAAACGTTGAACAGCGGTTTCGCCCTTTTTTATTGAATTTAGGCCCAAAAGCCATATTTTTGAAAATATGGTTCGTCACCACAAATGTATTACTCTCCTAGGTTATATTACTCGTATGAAAATATTGAAACACTGATTTTCCATCAAAATCTCCATTTATACAAAATTTCTAAGAATTTGACCGAACGTCGTTAATTTTGTAAATCGCATAAATCATTTTTCAACGATTTTACACTCTAATAGTCCAAAACTCATTTTGGAGTTTTAGGACAGTTTAATAGATATGAAAAACAGTCTCTCACTGTCCAGTTAAATATATTTTTGAAAATTTAAATTTAACCCCTAAACTTTCATTAATTGCAAAAGGATCCTTATTCACTTAAATCCTTATAATTTTTTATTTATAATTTCAAATCACACCAAACTATGACTGGCAAAATAATCCATTAATCCGTTATCCATCCAATCTATCCATGAGAAAATCCATCCAATCCATTCATTCATAAAAAAGTAATACAAATGGATTGGATGGATTGGATTATTGGTTTAGTGGATGATTTATGATCCATCCATTTTTTTTTTAAATCCATTGGATCAATATCCAAAAAGATAATGATCAACTTTTATCCACTCCAAAACCAATTTATTTTTTTCAAATCATTATTTACAAAATAAAAAAAACACCATCTAATTTTCCCTTTTTTCCTATTATTTTTTCTTCACTATTTTCATTTTATTTATTTAATTTTTTTAACTAACTATTTGTTCTCAAGCACCGATTGGTGTTGACATCGGTTTTCATTTTTCCTTGCTATTTTTTTCGTGAGAAAACTTCAAAAAATAAAAAATAATATTAACTAAAATTGAAATTGAAAGTGCTTAAAGTCGTAACAAGCTCCGCAAACGAGGTCATGTAGCGCTACGGCAAAACAACCTTTATAAATGCACGTCAGCACATAATCAAGAACTTCACATAATAGAAAAATATCTCCTGATATTGCGTCAAAAAAAAAAAGTCCTGATACAAATGGCCGTGACTCGTAAGATAGAGTGGAGAAAGAGAGAGCTCGATAACGTAGCCAAAAAAAAGTGGAGAGAGAGCGAGGATAGAGAGGAGAGAGATGGTAGAAAAAAAAAGGGAAAGAAAGAAAGAGGAGAGAGAGAAAGAGGAGATAGGGGGATAGAGAGAATATCTAATTTTTTTAAAAATTATTTTAACTTTTAAAAAAAAATTATGGATGGATAAAAGAGATATAAAATTATTTAATTTTTTTAAATAAATTTTAGTGGATGGATTGGATATCCATCCATAAAAAAAGTTGTTAATGGATGGATTTTATTTAATGGATCATGGATGGATTGGATTCTTTTTTTATTGAATTTTTAATGGATCATATTGGACTAATGGATTGTTTTTAATCAATCCGTTACGATCCGAATTAAAAATTTATCCAATCCATCCATTTGCCACCCCTACACCAAACCAACTTCTTTAGAAATATTTTTGAGTTATCTTCAAATTTCCAGAAATTACACTTCTGCCCCCAATATTTTACAGTATTTGTAAAAAAGTCATTGTTTACTAAAAAACTTATATCTTTTTATGTATTAATCCAAATAACTTCAGACCAATTTATATAGTTTCATACCATTAAGGACTACAATCAAAGTACATAAAAATATAATTTGCAGAACATCCCCTGAAATTCTCAGTATTTGCATATTAGTCCTTGTATCTTTAAAAATTCATAACTTTCAATATAATCAACCAATTCAATTCAAACCAATTTTGGATCATTTAAAATAAGATAAGGCGGTCCTTAAAAATAGGACAAACAGTTTATACTGCCCTAAAGACAATGTTTCAAACTTGGTGTTTTTTCTTGGTTTTGTCATTCTTTGAAAACTTGAAATACTCATAAGATTTCATTATTTTAATCCTTAAGATTTTCATAACCTTTTTGTTCCACAACATGGCCGAACCATGAACAACACAAATGAAGGTTTTCTCTTCATCAATCAATCTCCAAACATCATACATATCCATGTATTCAAACAGTAAATCATGACTTGATTATTTAACATATTCAACATATTATCTTTCAATGATCAAGTAAGCATATTAACCATTTTCTTTTAACTATCATGTATCAAATAAGCATATATATCATTTATCATGCTCACAACACAATCATGATACAAAGTCCTCTTAGAGGCTCACAAACACACAAAGACATAACCCTAACTTTTAGGGTTTTAAGACAACATAAAAACAATATAAACCACATACATATCTACATTAAGGTAGGATAGTGGTAATCTCCCCCATACCTCTTGTAGATCACTTGAAGATCAAACAAACACAAGCTAAACCAAGCAAGGTAGGCCACATTTTTGTCCACAAAAAACCTAGCCATGAACAACCAACATGAAAACAAGTTAAAGAATGAAAAAAATCACCTAAACCCATTTGAGCATAGGTTCGGCCAAGTCAAGAAAAAATAACTAGGGATCTCTAAATTTTCCAAGCTCTTGGATGATGAAAATAGATGTCATATGGAGATCATAGAAATTGATCTCACATTAAGATGATTTTTCTATGATTTTCTAGAGATTTTTGAAGTTCTAGATCTAGAAATTTGATCTTGAACAAAACATGGATTTAAGAAGAAAACTTGTGATGTAAAGTGAAGGTATGATCATGGATCACAAGGCTATACCTTTGGAATTTGAAGAAATGAACAAGATTTTAGACTTCCTTATAAAAATTTGATGAAGAACTTAAGAGTTTTTGTGAGTCATATGAGTGAGTCACCAATGTCATGATGACATTTAAACAAAAATCTAGATATTTCTTCAAACTAGTGTAAAGACCATTTTGCCCTTGGACCATTTTACCCTTGAACTTTCATTGAAATGACAAATTTGCCCCCACAACTTGTGGCCACAAATCAACCACATCACCAACCACTCCTCACCACATGTTTGTCATGATGGTTTTTTTTGAAAATTACCATTTTGTCCTTAATGTTGGATTTTCTCACAAAAGTGTCATCTTGTAAGATTACTCCTTTGTCCCTAAAAATTTATATTCGGACCCTTATACCCTTGAAAACCACGACCAAACCCTCCAAAGTGAGCCCATTTCACTTCTATAAAAGGCCATCTTCATTTTCTTCATCAACTTTGCCATTTTTCCATTAAAACTCTTAAGTTACTTAGGCTTGATTTGTGAAGGAAGTAGGTGATTTCTTGCCAGTTTCTTGATTCCAAGAGGTAATCTTTGTTCCTCATCATCATTAAGCATCATGTTTTTTAATTACTTTCTTGATTCAAGGCCTTAATCATCTTTCCAATTTCTAGATCTAGAAAGTTTGAAATTCTCTAGAAAATCATAGAAAATCCTAAAAATATGAAACCAATTTCTATGAGTTAGTTATCATCTCTACTATCATAATCCAAGAGATTGATGCAAACAAAATTTTCCTCCCCATTTAACCCTCCAAGGCCGAACCCTACTTGTGTGGGTGTAGGAGGTTTTGCTTATTTTTCTTAGAAAGTGAACTTGTATATCATCTTCCTAGTATGTAAGTATGTTGAACCCAAGTTGTTGGGTTCAAATAAATCCCTAGCTTATGTTTCTATTAAGGGCCGAAACTGAGTTTTAAAGAAATTTGAGTATTTGATTTCAATTCTTTGTGTCAAACCATTAAACATATGTCTTAAGTATTAATGATCATTAATCCATAGACTTAAGCAATTTAGAAATTTTAGTCACCAAACCCTAGCATGGTCGTGACTTACCTATAGGGGATAGGTGATTTTATTTGCTTGTTTTTTTATTTATAATTATGTTATGTGGTTTGTTGAAGGAGATTGTGTGTGAATTGTGTATGTGTGCTGTCAAGAAACCGGAGTGTCGGTGAACGATTATCATAAGGAATGATCTTCAAGAGGTAGGGGGAGCTTACCTGAGGGATTTTTCCCAATAACTGTATGTGATTAGTGTGTGGTTTGTATTATTTATCTGTGGTTGTGGTGCTTGTTTAATTTGGTTCAAGTTGTTTAAGTTTGGTTATTTTTACCTGTGATGGTTGATTTGCATTTAAATTGTTTATTTGCAATTATATTATAATGTATTGTGATGCATGATCTGCCTGAGAATGTTTCTGTGATATTGTTGTTGATTGTTGTTTGAGAAGTCTGACAGTGGTCAGTACCAAATTCAATTAATCAGATAAAAGCCTTAAGAACCTTTAAAAAAATTATATTCAATGTTTAATGGAGAAATATTGGAATATAATATTGATAGAAAATTTTATTTGGGAAAAATAAGAAATGTTAGAAAATATTATTATTTTAATGATTTAATAGCGTAAGAGTGTTTTGTGAGTCATAATGAGGACGTAACCGTGAAAATATTTTTGTACTACTAGTTTATACGTAGGAAATTTCTAAATATTAGAAAATGTTATTTTAAGAAAATAAGTTTCAAAAATAATTTTATTATTGTGGTGGAAAAATTATTTTACTAGAAAAGTCATAACTGGACTTAAAACGTTTTTAAAACGTCAAACGTCGGACAAGTCCGATAATATTTACGGTAGGATTACTAAAAACGATAATATTAGTTAAAATAGAGAATTTGTATCAAAGCAATATTTTCAAGTTCAAAATATTGATTTTACGAAAGGAAATGAATTTCAAGTGATTTTGATGATTTTGTAAAATGAATTTCCAACGTAAACGTATTTTCCGTAAAATAGTTTTATACACCGGGTTATTTCCGACAACTTGGATAAGTTTCGGAAGTTTTGTTTTGATTTTGTGTTTCACCGAACGAAAACAGCGTTACCGTAAACCTAGTATCCGAGACGTCGTGGTATCGGCGTTCTTAATTACAAGCATGATGATCTTTGATCCGTGCTATGTTGTTACATGTTGTACCATTGTTACACTTTGTGATGAACGTTGTTAATAGAGAATATTGTTTTTTTTATTTCTTTACCACGAACCTAAGACTGATTGCAAGGTCTCAGGTTTTGTGATTGAGCATTCGGACTTCGTGTCCTGTGTTAGTGTTGAGAAATTTATCAGGTTAAAAAAAATATGAATAGTTGTAAGCCATCTTGAGCTTCGACAAAAGAAGAATGAACACACAGAAAAATAACGAGAACAAAATGTTTTATATGCATGCATTGGCATACGTGTCACATCCTATGTCTGATAGTTTAATGATAGGGTATTCGGGGTACGTTGTTATGTCCTATGTATGATACCTTAATGATAGGGTATTCGGGCTACATTGTTATGTATGATGCCTTAATGATAGGGTATTCATGCTACGTCCTATGTCTGATACCTTAATGATAGGATATTCGGGCTACGTTGTTATGTATGATGCCGAATGGTATTCCATGCCACGTTGTGTCTAATATACCTGGCAATTGAGCGTGATCAACTCATTTATTCGGTGGTGGGGTCTCCGGAGATTAGGTACTAAATTAGAGCCTGAATATTGAAGTGTTCATACATTTTTTTTTTTAAAAAGCCGTGATCGAGTATGAAACCCAGTGATAGACTACTTGTTTATTTATGGAAACGTACATGTGTATATGTTCTCTGTTGTGTCGCGCATGCGGTTATTGTGTTAAATCTATATACTGACGTCTCACCCTTACAAATATATCAGGTTTATTCTAGACTACTATAGTACTTTGGTACACTAGCATGGATGAAGCAAAGGACTTCACTAAAGTCATTCGAGAACTTAAATTCTAGATGCTTGAAGAGATATCTGTTCGTAGGAAAGACCACGAGGGTCTTTCCAATAATGTCTTGTAGAGCGACCAGCTTAGGAGTTTTGTTTTGAGTTTTATATTGAAAAGGTCGGTAACTGTGATGTTGTAATACATTCTTGGTTTTAAGTTTCTCTTTTTGGAAATTGAACCCTTTTGAAAATAAAAATGATATGTTGTGGTGACTTCTTTAAGAATACGACTTTACTATTTATTATATGTATTAAGGTGTTCTAGAGTTATTCGCGGAAGAAATTTTTTTCACCCGAGTTTTCTACCTTATAATAAATTTATTTTTCCGAAAGCAACTAGCAAAGAGAATTTTTAATTTATTTCCGCACGTGTTACAAAGTAATGTCCAAGGGGATGTTACAACTACACTGTATAGGGGATAGAAATGTATTGTTTATAGATTTTAAATTAAAATCCCAATTTCTATTTTAATTTTCGAAATTTAAATTCAATTTCAAATCTGATAATATTTACCTAAATCCATTTTAGGTATGACCTTAAATTTGAAATTTAGTTTTTGAATAACAATATTTACTAAATCTGATATGACTTAAAAATTAGTTTTTATTATTTGATTAAAGTTTAGTTAATTTTGGCTATTTTTTAGGAATGAACTTAAATTTGAAATTTAAAAATTAGTTTTTAAATATAAATATTTACGTAAATCTTATATGACTTAAAAATTAGTTTTTAGTATTTGATTAAAATTTACTTAATTTTATATATTTTTTATTATTTTTTATTAAATTTATAAATTCAATAATAAATCAAAAAATATATAGTGCTGCCACTTGTCATCCATATAATTGATGCATTTCCTGCATAGGAAAGATGACATATGACAGAACTATATTACATAAGGGATAAAAATATATTATTTATAGATTTATAGATATATAGATTCCGTTTTATTTGAGTTCATCCATTTATTTCCATTATTAATCCAAACATAGGTTTAGAGTATTGACTAGCAAAAACTTTTAGTTTTTTTTTCCTTCGAAAAACACACTTTTAGTTTTTACTTTTTAGCATTGTTTGATATGTTTTTTATTTTTTTTCCTCCAAACTCTAGTGTAAGTTTTATTAGAAGAAAGGTGAATATTGGTGTTCATGTTTTAGCTAAGACACATCTTTATTTATTTCTATTGGTCTCTAGACTTTTGATTATGTTTCATCTTGTATTGATTCTTTGATTATTATTAATTAAATGTAGTAAGCCTTTTGATTAAAAAAAAATAAAATACTACCGGCTCCATAGCTTGTGATGTTGGGCATAGCCAATGAAACTAATAAGTGGGACATACATGTGCAAAGACTATATAAAGCCAGAAATAAGTTAAACTATAAAGCTCTAATAAATATATCTTAAACTTTTTTTTACATAAATAAGAGTTTAATTGATATGAACTGTCAGTATAAAATATTTTATACTAAAAAAGAATTACAAATCATGATATGCGTGATTTTAAAAAAAAATTAATATAAGAGTCAAACTTTTTTTTTATGATGTGATAATTTATGATTAGTTGACACTATAAAAAAATTATATTAACCATGCATACAAATTAAATCCAAATGAAATAGAATATTCATATAGATATTATAAGCTAATGTAAACATGGATAGGTAACATACTATATAATTATAAATATAAGTTTTATGTAAATAGTACTAATTTTAATTATACAACTGATAAAAGTAGAATCGCATGACCTATTTTTACCATGTATACAGTGGGCTTTTGAAGCCCACTTCACAAAACAGTGGTCCTTTAATTCGTAATTAATTTGCAGCCCATTAAACATGGTCCCATCACACCTCTCACTCATTCGGGGCCCATTCATGCCATCAAGGCGGGCCTATCCTACACGTACATCAATCCACGACCAACCATGTTTTTTACCTAAAATCTTGTAGACAGTGATAGTCCATACCATAAACTGACTTCTCAACCAATATATAAAGAGTAATGATATTTACACACCTAAAATGAACACCCAATCTAGACACCTAACTATATATGTGTTAATGGGTGCACCCATTAATACATATATAATTGGGTGTCTAGATTGGATGTTCATTTTAGGTGTGTAAATAAAATTACTCCATATAAATACGCAAACGCAACAGAGTATGGTAGACTCAGCTAACATTTAAGGGCAGGACTGGGAGTCAGGGACACCCCTAAAAAAGGGAGTAAGTGAAAATTGATTGCCCTCACCAAAGTAGATCTTTCACAACTTTGTATGCAACTGATTCTAACAAGTACTTTCTGATTTTTTTTATGTCATTTGTTTACTTACTATATATACTAATTAAGGATATTTGAATTTAGGAAATCATATATATTAGCCGATTAATGAAATATGATTAACTAAATACTTCCTCCGGTCCGCAATATAAGAAACAAACGATTCTTTTTTTTTTTGGTCCAAAATATAAGAAACATGCATCAATTTTCATACATATTAAATGATAATTTTCAATGTTGCCCTTATTAATTATTATCATTAATTATAGGCCATCAGAATATTAATTAAAATTAGAAGTGTTGTTTTTGAAAATTTATATGAGTATTAATTACAATTAACTCATTCCAATATATTTCCTTGATCTGTGTGTTTTATAGTTTTGTTTCTTATACTGTGGACCGGAGGGGTACTAAATAGTACACATTATCACCAACATGTAGTTGATTCTAGTGGAAACAAGCTCGGATCCCTTAAGCAAGTGGTTAGAGGTTTAACTCATAACTCGCTCTTGTATATGAAGAAACCCTGACTAGAGGGGAGAAACCCTGAAAATGTCATCCAGGTTCGTCGACGAAGGTTAAACATTGTTTACGATAGTGAATACTTTTTTTTATAGATACAATGATAGATATTTTGCATCAATGATATGGTAACCCAAAAAATCAATACACGTAATCAAATATAAATTAATACATCATTACTTAATATAAAAATAAAAAAATGGTGCAAGATAGTTATTTTTCCAAAACAATTCTTGTTAACGTGCCTAAATAAATTTCCAACAATCAGGATTGCCTCTAGCGATGGAGGCAGTCCAGCAAAAAAATTAAAGGGGGGTTTTGGATCATGAGAGAGAAAATGATAAATAATGAAGAGAGAGAATAGAGTTAAGAGAGAAAAAAGACGATGGAGGGATGATGGAAGGGAAACTGATGGAGAGAATCCAGATCCAATTTCCAAACATGTTTGTGACTGTAGCTTCCACCACAGAAATCACTGTTGAAGCTGCCACGGTGTCACTATGGTGATGCCCCTCATCCGCGCTTCAACCCTTGCATGTTTTACCGTTTTCTGCATTCTTCATAAATGTTGGAGATCAGAGCCTCCTTCTCAATTTTGTTGGTTCGTACACGAGTGGTTATTATTTGAAAGTACATTTGTCGAAGGAAGCTGCTACATAACGAAATTTCCTGAGTTAGTTTAGTTTGTCCAAAACTATGTAACAATTGTTTTTTTTATAGACAAATATTAATATATTAGTATTAATATTTTTGTTAGTTAATGAGGTTTGAATCCTTAATCTTCTTATCACTTTACTCCTTAGTTTCTATTCAATTCATATTGACTTATGACTGTCAAAAAAATAACTCTTATTATTTATAGAAAGTTTGATATTTAAGTCTATTGCCACAAATAAGTCTCTCTTTTTTGTTTGTCCTCTCAGTTAGAATTTGTCATCTTATTTAAAAGTTAAATTATCCGATGGTTTTGACTAGTAATGAGTTGCGTGATTGCAATTGGGACATACGGTGCAGACTTTCTAGCGAATTATATGGACTTGAGGCTACGACTTTATTGGATAAAAATTAGCGGATAATAGATAAGTTAATGGAAAGCGGATAGCGGATAGCGGATAGCGGATAAGCTAGTAGATAATATATAGTGGATAAGCTACCGGATAGCGGATAACGGATAAACTAACGATTGAACTAGCTGATTAATATAAAATTATATAAAATGACATGCTTGCATGGTTTTTTTAAATAAGTTATATATATGTATTTATATATATATTATTTATATTAAAATAATTATCAATTTAACATTTACATTTATTTTAAATTATTTATCATTTCAAAGATTAAAATATTAGTTTTTAATTTTAATATTTATTTAATTTTAGTTATTTTTTATAAATAATATGGAATAAAAAAATAATATTGATATGATTTTTATACGATTTTTTTATAAATGAAAATATAATTCCTATTTTTTTTATCTTAAATATAAATTTAAATAATGATATTAATTCTAACAAATCAATACTACAGATTTCTATTAATATTTTATTTTGTTAGTGAAGAATAAGTAAGGAATTTAATTCAGATAGTAAGGAATAAAATGGAAGAAAAAGTAATACGCTATAAGCTCAAACACCACTTCAAGCAGCATCTGAAAAAAACGTTATACGCTAGTTAAAAAACGCTATACACTAATTTTAAAAACGGTTGCCAAACGGGACTAATTTTCCATCCGCTAAACGTTAAACGCCAGCATTTTTGGCAAACCAAACAGTGCCTACATAAGTTTTGAGTACTCATTTGGAGGGAGTGGGAGAATTGTTGCTTCATGATCTAACCTGTATTTTTTTTACTCAGTCTATAGCTTGTTGGTGCTAGTGTTGTTTTCTTGGCTACAGCCCTTCTGTAAATAAAAAATAAACAAGAGAAATTCTTCTATGAGCACAAATCTAACATGTTATTCTTGGATACAAACAATCAAAAAATTACAACAAACTAAAATTAAAATTAAAATTAAAAAATCCAACTTGTAAAATAAAGAAAAAAAGTCATGTGTATGAATTTGAAAAGTCTTCTTCTCCCCTCCCATTTTGTCAACTTTCTCTCTTCCGATCGTTCAGAGTTCACCTTCTGCTTCCACCTCCTGTGAACTGCATTATCTGCTCCCACCTTTTGCTCTCTTCCTCGCAATTTTGTGTGTTCTTTTTTTTTTTTTTTTAATTCTAGGATTCATATGTATGTAAGATATTAGGTTTGACTCTCTTGATCACGTGTATTAGCCATATCAATCTTTTATGTATAAGATGAGAGAAAACTCCAAAAAGATGAAAATTAGAATATTTTTTATTCTCTCAAATCAACGTTTTCTTTCCCTCAGTGTGATGATGCAATGAACATTTAATTACCTGGGTTTTCCTTTCCAGAAGCAGATCAAAATGAAATTATGATAAATTATATAATTAATTGCTCACATATATAATTGTAAGTTTGGAGAACCTAGAGAGGTGGCGATTGAACAGTGACAACAATAGTTATTGGATCATTCAAGAAAAGTTAGAATATGTGATTCAAAATCTGAGATGAAGTTACAATATGTTTGTACAGTGTACTGAAGCAAAAATAGGTAAGTTAGTTTCTTACATTTGGAAGAGGAAGGGACTCCAGGAATTGAGATGAGCTATAACAAAACCAAGAGGACCACGACAACAGTGCAGGGATGCTGACAACAACGCATTGGGATGACGATCATGCGCAGGATTGGCGGTGGCCAGGGGTGGATCTGCATGCAGTTTAGGGGGGATGTTGGCCTCTGCTTCCAAAAAACTAATTGATGGGACGACGACCTCGAAAAGAGCTTTCTATGCATATATAATATGTCCAAAAATTCCATCCGAATCAAAAGTTATGACCGTCCAAAGATTTGTCGACCGTTTGGGTGTAAGTGTCGAGGGATGAAGGTCTACTTTAGGTAGCTAAATTATCATGTATATCGATATATTACTAATATAATTAAAGTTGTGAAACAAATAATTATGATTATTTTATATGGAATTTGGTGCATGTATATATATATATATATATATATATATATATATATATATAAATATTTATTTATTTATTTGAACTTTAATTTTAATAGTTGGCCCTTCCTATCATTTAAGTTTGGCCCCATCCCTAGCGGTGGCAACACACGTAGGGACGATGGAGATGCGAAGGGACGACATGGTCGAGCTCTGGACGGTGGACACCAGGAATAACAAGTCACGTGGGGCTAAGGATGGGCTATAATTTTACTTTTGATTTTTATTTGTTGTAATTTTACTTGTGGGTTCTCTGTTCTCCCGGAGTGTAGTGCAGTAATGGGAATTGGAAAAGAACAAGTCACATGGGGCTAAGGATGAGCTGTAATTTTACTTTTAATTTCTATTTGTTGGTAGTGTTTTGATTGACAATGCTCAAGAATGAAATGTTATGTTTGTGCTCGTAAAAGAATTTCTCAATAAAAAAAAGTAACAAAGAGAAGGTTTCAGTTATAGGAGAAAGTAACATTTCTTTTTATTAAATTTATTAAATATCATTTGTGTTAGAGAAATATAAGTGAATTTGACCAAATTACCGGCTGACTATTTTAGTGTTCCCATTTAGTGAAAATACCATTAGATCACGATCGGCCACAGGGGAAGCCGATACAGCAGTAGCTTTATGCCTCCAAAAAATTTCTAATTTGTAAGGGTTTTAGGCTTTCAAAAAGTCTTAAACTCAAAATATATTTTGTTTGTATTTGTTTGTTTTTTACAATGTATTGATTGTCCCTCTCTTAAGTGTGGTTGCATGTATACACAACAAATATTTACATCAACCATAACAATTTTGCTTTAAAAATATAATTTTTTTTTTAATATAATATTATTTTTATAATTTTTTTAAATTTTAAAAAATGCCTCACTAAATATTCGCTTTAGGCCTCAATAAATAAAAACAATAAATTATTTTTTACTATAATAGATAATAATAATAGTAATACAATTTTTGACACCGATATTACTAATAAAGTTAAAAAAGTTTAAATCCTTGTTTTTAAAAATTGACAAATAAAATAAAACAAAACAAAAATTTATCTTAAAAATAACAAATCTTACAAAACGGGAATGCTTGAACAATATATGAAGTTAATGCATCAATGTTGCATGTTTTAATGAAGTTAAGTTGTGTAACATTTTTTCACTACTTACTAATATACTCAACTATTGATTACCATCATGCAATTTTTTATAGAAGGCAGGATCACAGGTGGCCTTATTGTTAAGATTGAGAAATTTTAGAAGTTTGATTCTGCTGTAAGCTTCTTTATAGTTATTTTTGTCTTCAGCATGCTGAATCATTTTCACTCTATTGCCAATTTGTAGGGGATCCCATGTTCATGCAAATGAGGGCAGGGTAACATAGACACGTGGTGGTATATAGCGGGTGATCTTGCCTGGTATATACCTAAATGCGAATCAAACACATCTTTAGGGTCCGTTTGTTTTATAAAGTGTTCTCTTATTTTAAATTTTGAGTTTTCATTTTCTAAATTACAAATTCGTTTTTAATTTTTTACATCATAAGAAGAAATTTATGGGCTTTTTGAATAAACAACAATGATATTTTGATGACATGGTTCAAAGATGTAAGGTAAGGATTTGTTTTGAGTATATTTAGATATGGGATTGTATCCAAATATTTTTTTCATGATTGTGTGTTGTATGAGCTAAGGATATTATCTCTTGATAAAGTTCAAACTTTGATGTTGATGTATTGAGGTGTTCTATGTTGTGGTACTCTTCCATTTAACGCTGTTTATGGTTTTCTACTGCTAGTTTGATTTGAAACTCCAATTGCTTCTTTTTGGGGAAGGCCTCATGATTTGATTTCTACATTTCCTTTATTATTTCTTTCTTTTGAAGGTTTGCTCAAATTTGTACAAACTGTGATGTCGAAATGGAGACTATTTCTACAACATTTACAAATTCATTGAAGATGATGCAATTACTCATTCAATAATTTTGCAATATCAGATTAAATTTTGCTTCTTCAATATGGTTGAATTGCTTCTACTCAGGTTCTTCATACTTATAGATGGATTACGTTGAGAATTGGTATTTGGTGTATAATCTTGGATTATCATTGTTTTTTCTATGATGTTGGCCATTGTTTACACATGCAAACAAGAAACAACCTTTTCATTGTGATGATTGTGAAATATCCAGGTGGTGTTGGCTATGTTTGAGTAGATCTTTCTATTATGTCTTAAGTTTAGTTACCTAAATTTATGTGACCCTGATAATTTTGGCGATGTAATTTGGAAACACAATTGGTGGACGTGAGAACTTTTCCATGGCTATAATTGTAGTTTGCATTCATCACCAGGACCACTATTGTGTATTTTTTTTATTAGTTTTGCATAAAATTTGTTTTCATTTTCAAATTAAAGTATGTTGCAAATTGTTAGTTTCATATTATCAGGAGACTCTTTTCTTTCACTTGCTTCCGAGGTTGTTTGATGCAGTTGGATTATGAATATTGGTTCTTTGATTGTGCCTGTTTTGCATCAATGCTGAGTAACTCCTTTAATTTACCCTTTACAAAGTATATTTTGTGATTTTGGATCTAATAGTTGTGTTTTTTAGGGATTTTTCGCTACCATGCATGGCATGGCTGTAACACCCCCCTTGGGCATTACTACGTAACACGTGCGGAATTTAAATTAAAAAGATAATTTGCTGGTTTCTTTCGAAAAATAATTTATATAAGTACATAAGCGTTTGAAATTGGGTATAAAAATTTGTCACGACTCTAAACCTAAGCCTTGATCGGCACACAAGCTTACAATCCTAGCCTGGCAAGCCTATTTAATTTAGAGATATACTTGAATAAAAGCTCGTATTTTTTCAAAAATTTCGACAGAGTCTCCTCTGTAATTCGAACATCCCAGGTAAAAGAACACCTGCTAAAATAATTACATTTTCATTCCAGAATTCCAGTTACACCAAATACCACCAGGCAGTAATATACTAAAAATAGTTACATCAACAAGTTATACATGACCAAAAGGAAAAGCTTAAGTTTTTATTCAAAAGAGATGCTCTCCAAGCCATAAACATTTCATTTTAAATTAAAGGCTCTCTGAGTCATACTCATACATACTATCAAAAATCTAAGTTTCAAACCCTAAGCTGGTCATTCTAAAAGTTATTCCTGAGGAAAACTTACGTGGTCATTCCACAATCAAATACTTCGTCGAACAACCATATCTAAGTCTCTGAGTGACTTAGGAAGACTCCTTTGCACCATCTGTACTAAAGTACCCAGGGTAAGATAGCGAACCAGAAGAAACCTGATATATCTGTAAGGGTGAGATATCGACAAATGGATATATCACACAACAATCATATACACGATACATACATCACTTCAGCACATTAACATTTAATTATTATACAGAGATAAAATGACAAGTGTCATATCAGTGGGTCTCATACCCGAATCAATCAGTTTTATAAAGAGAATGCATGACACTTCAATCATCAGGCTCTAGACTTAATCTCATGAGATATCATCACCGTTTTATCATTAAGAAATAAAGAGTTGATCAGACTCATACGTCACGTTTGGCAAGTTGTCTCCGTCACCTCATGTACCCGGATCAACACCATCACGAATCCCTTATAACGGCCACTCGGATGTATACATCATCAAATACCACATCTTAAGCGGGTATTCGGTAACTCAAGCACGTCTGCCAAGGGGAAATGCATATGAATAAAAGACTTTTCATTATCGAGATTTTATTTGTGTTCACTCTTTTTCGTTGTCGAAGCCCAAGGCTAACGACTATTCACAATTTTCATCACTTGAAATTCAATAACACAGGACGCGCAGTTCGAGTGCTCAATCACAACACCTTAGACCGATGCCGCAGTCCAAGGTTGTGGTCGTAGAAACAATTATACTTTTATCCATGTTTTGTTTCAACATTATAAGGACTCCTAGCCCATAACAACGAAATTAGGACACACAGTCCTCAATTCCAAAATTAGGACTCCTAGCCCATAATATCATGATTAGGTCCCTTGGTCCATAATTCTTGACACGGATCCCAGATCACGTGCATACAACTGAATACTAGAGGCGACGTCTCGCGAACTAGTATTCTCTTTCACATGTGCTTACTTTTCACTCAGTGAAAATCAAAAACCAAAACAAAACCTCGATCACTTATCCAAGTAACCGGAACGTTTCTAAATCATTTAGGAGAAAATCTTTTCCTTTACAAAGTCTTTTATAAAACATTTGGAAATTCGTTTGTTTTTGAAATCCTTGATGGAATAAAGTCAAATATTTTCAAAGGGGTTTTCTTTCATAAAACACATAGTTCGAAAAAGGTTTTCTCTCGTACCAACTTTGGATCATAGAAAGGTAGTTTCTATTGTCTTAAAAACATTTCAACGTTTCTTTTCAAAATAAGAATCTCATTTTCTTGAAGTAAGCGTTTTAAACAAGGAACTTTTATGAATGAAACCAACACTTTCAAAGTTCTATTCAAGGCTTATTAAGACTTTTAATCCTTTATAATCATTGGGCACAGACTCAAGTCCGGCTTCTCAAACTTCAATTAACAGTAATATATTCACAACAATAATAATATCACAGTTAATGACAATTCATCACACACACACACACACACACACACACACACACACACACACACACACACACACACATATATATATATAATTCATAACACTTTAAAGCAAGTTTTCAACTTCAAGTAACAATCACAATAGTTCAAGTAAACAAGTCATTCAAGTATTTGCTCAATAACACAATAATATTCACAACACTCAATTAAACACATGCACACATGCACATGGTCATTGAATATCCCTAGGCAAGCTCCCCTTACCTTTGAAGACAAGTAAAGGATCCTTGTCTTAATGCTCACGTTAGCTCCAAGAGTTCAAACATTACTCCACCAAGTAAGCATAGCCGTGTTCAACATCACAGAGACACAAACCAAGCATGATAACAAACAAATAAATTCACCAATCCAATTTTCATTCTCAAAACATATAATCAAAAGAAATCATACATTTAATTCAGTAAATAGAATCGATTTCTCAATAACATCGATTTGGGTAAAAAGGATCCATAATTAAAATTGGGGAACATTTGATTTGGTTTGAGAAACATGAAATTGAACTTAGAAATCTCAAATTAAAGGTCCTAATTTGAATAAAACATAGTTAATTTTATAGAAACACAATCGATTTCAAATAAAATCAAATTGGGGTTTTTGGTTCCTAAACAAAATTTGGGTAAAACTCATTTGATTAAAGGATAATAAAATTAGTTTAGTAAAACACTAATTTATAGTCCCAATTGCATAAAACAAGGTTTAATTTCAAGATTAAAATCTGAAATCAAAGGGTTAGGGTTAGGGTTTCAAAATCAATTTGTGGATTTTACGACTAGAAGAAATTAGGGATAAACACTTACCTAAGGTGAAGGAAGAGAAGCTGTCATGGTGGCTGAAGGTGGTCCGGCGTGGCGGCGGCATGGCGACTTCGGCAATTATACCGACACAGTGAACAACCAAACACGTTTGGGGTGGAGCTCCGAAGCGCGGGGTAAGCTCCTCCTTCGAAACGCCGTCAAACGGTGGCAGGACGGTCTTGGGCAGCGCCGAAAAATGATGCAGGCACACAGGATGGAGCAACCGAGCGGCGGCGCTCGTCTTCTCAGTCAGGGCGGCGGTGGCGGTGCTCCTAGGGACGGCAGCACGATCTGAGTAGAGCAAGGAAGAGGGGAGGAGATGAATAGAGTTGGGGAGGAAGAGGGAGATGGAGTCAAGACGAAGAGGAGAAAAAGAAATAAGAGAGGAGAAAGAAGAAGAAAAAGAAAGAAAGAGAGGGGGGTTACGGGTCATAAAGGGGGAGAGGAGAGAGAATTTATGATTTTTGTACTAGTGGGTATAAAATGAGTGATAAATATTAAGCCTAAAATAAACATGTTTTTACTTTTTGGAATCTAAAAATAAAGATTGATAAATATATGATTTCGAAATTCAAATTAGAGTAAAGATTAATAGTTGAACTGATCAACTAAGAAAATACTGGGTCCAAAATTTAATCTCCAATTAATGTCAAACCAGTTTATTTTCAAGTCTAAAATTAAATAGGATAAAATATGAAAATACTTTTCTTTCAATCATATTATTTAAAACACTTTTCTGTACTGGTAATAATAGTGACAATAATGTAATTTATTATCTAGTAAGCGTGCATTCACTGAAATAAGTCAGTGCTAACACACCCGATAAAATAATTTGAAGAGAGCAATTTAATTACTCAACTAAACCACATAACAAAATAAACATAAACATCCAAATAAAATAATTAATCATATGTATAAAAACTAGGGTGTTACAATACTACCCCTCTTAAAAAAAAATCCGTCCTCGAAATTTCGTAGCTCGAAACTAAACAGGATTTTGTAATCACACATTGACCCTAAAATCTCACTTTGTATTCTCGTTGCTTCATTCCTTTCATCTATAACTCTATAACAGGATCGATTCTTATGTCATTCTATTTATCCTTTAACTACATCTGAGCTTGAGTTGCACATGATAAACTTTGCGCCAAGAACCTAAGAAATTCAATTTTCTTATTGAGATTGAACCTTACCACACCCAACATAGTCCGTTCCCTTCTTAGTTCCTCCCGAATCTTTTCCCTACTTCGATTTCATATCCTTCATTTGCCTCTCATTTTCAATTTGGTTCTCAAGCCCCGTTAATATCCCCGGTTTAAGAGATTTCACATGCACATCTACCCTATTGCCCAAGGAAAATACACAACTCCTAACAATTCCTCCATCTAAAGACATAGCTCTATCACTTATACAAGGAAGTGCTTGTATCATATCTGCCCTTATCTCATATATTTGAAGCCAAGAAAAGAGATTATAAAACAGAGTTTCTCTGAGGCCATAACCCCTAGGAGTTGCACCAAAACAATGCCAAGAAATCCAGGTGGACACTCCCTAATGGCAATCTTGGATTTAAAATGTCCAGTTTCCACCATGGATCATCAACCACAAATTTACCAGAATAAGACCTCAAAGATTAGAAACATTTTACCATAACTTCTCACACCCGAAAGACATAATCAAAACTTAATCACTTCTTACCTCAAAATTTGTCCACTTGCAAAACTTCTTCAACACCTTATCTTCACGACGGACATCAAGTTCAACACTAACCTTACCCCATCATACATCAACTTTCAACTCAAAGTATACAATTGTAGTCTTAGTTTCCTTTGAACATTCCTTTGAACATATTCCACCACTCCAAATTATATCATAGTCATTAATTTCAATCTTAAAGAATATGATTACAATCCTTCATGAAACTACAACCAAAAGGAATCACTTCAGTTTGAATTATCCAAAATCATAATTCTTAAACTTTTCTAACAACTTAGTTTCACTCAAGAACTCCTATTTACTGCTCCCCTTCCGCTTAGGGAAAAATTACTATAAACACTTTCCTGTCAATCTTAAAACCCATAAAATAAATCTTAATTACAAACATCTGATCATTACTTTAGATTCCTCTAGCAACATTCTGCCTCATTCATGATAAGCTCTATTATAATCATCCTACTCACTGACGTTGAGCTTAAGGGTTTTCGTATTACTAGTCACAACAACACCTCAACAAATTTCTTATCACCTCCTACTTATTCTGCTATAGGGATAACGATACTTAGGTACTATATTTACTCTCAGCTAACCTCCCCTTTTAAGAATTAGATCATTTCTTATTTGTCAATCGAACTCAGGGTGATAAGCTGAACTTGACTTCAACCTGGTTCTTAACGTCCGATGTAGACTTCACCAGTCGATCCACGATCACTTGAATTCAAACAAGACTCATGTAGGCCTTCAACAAACTCATAACAAAGATTCAAGGAATGCCAATATCTTAACAAGGAAGGTCTCAATTGTTAAACTATCCCTTTTTCACTGTACTCGACTAACTCTGACATCTTGATGCGGAGATACCCAACTCATGACTGATGAGATAGGTCACACATCGACGACATTTGGAGAATACGTAGAACTCAGATGATCAACGACGACGAGTACTTTCGAACCGCAAAAAGACATGACCTTGGTGATCATAAAAGAATTTCTCAAGAAAATAAAATTTTCTTGATTTCACTTTCACATAAGCATAGAAAAGAATTTCATTAATTTAAAAGATACAGGAACATCCAGTATGGAAAAAGATCCTTCCATCAGGTTCGTGGGTGTAAAAATGCATGATCAATACACATTTACAAACATGAATCTAATAAAGTTTATTCTTCCACAAGAATCTTCTAGCGGATTTAAGGAATCAAAGGGTGAATAATTTCTAATCCAAAGAGGATTAATTCTTATTCTTAGTACAAAGAATTTACAAAATGATGACTTTCAACTCTACCAAAAATAGAAGTGGCGAAACTAAGTTTCACCAAGAAACTTCTGCTATCACGAAATTATCTGTGTTATAACTCAAGAAATAGTCATAACCACTTCTCTCAACAAAATGTGAAAGTATCCAGACCAATGGATTTCGTTAAATCAATTCACTCAAATGTCTAATACATCGATGATTATTTAGAAGTGTGAGTACGACTTCTCACAACCAAAGAAATGAATAACTGGAAATTTATGAATTAGCATAACTAATTCATGAGTCCTGACAGACTTCAAATTAAAGTCAGAAAATTCGTCTGACACATACAAACTTCACCGTTGTGATTATCTAATACAATCATAGGATTTGAGAAATAAATATCAACTGACAAATACAAGAGAATCAAAGGGTACAGTGGAGGGTTTCTTAATCACGAGACACTCACCCAAGATCGAAAATCCACTCGATTCGTCTTGGTTCCAACCAACATACAAGTCTTCCTAGCCATGCTTAGTATGACCACCTTGAATTGGGTATGATCCCGGACAACTTAATCAGTCAATCAAACATACAAATGGTTGATCTTTCTTCATAAACTGAGTTGACGATGCAAAATCTTAGACACGTCATCACTCCCATCTGGTAATAACTCGTCTTCAAGTCGATCTTTGAGTAGACGACAACTCCTCGCAATTGATTTACCGAATCAACTATGCAAGTCACAGAATACTTGTTCATAATTCATCCTTTTACTTAGTTGTCATAAATCCACACGGTGACACGAGCCCTCACACAACATTGGTGCTTCACAAGGAAAACATTCGGTCTAACAAACGGTTCAGACCATCGATCTTTCAGTTGAATCGAGTCATCCAACTCGTTTTAACTTTGTAGGCAACATCCTACACAAACGATGGAGATTTGACTGAATCCAGAAACTAGATCAATCTAAAATCAATGTCCTTTGCTAACCATAAACCCGGAATATTTCCAGGGAACACTCCCGAAAAAAAAACCCTTTACACAAGCACCTTGTTTCGAATGTCTGACACGATTCGCAAGGATAATCGAATGTCATATCAGAACCTAAGTAACATTCAAGATCTACGGTCTCCTAGGACATAAACCCTTGGAAAACCATCTAGGGTCATCACACTATTACCCAAATACGGAAATTAAATTATTAAACGCTGGTTACTTTCGGAAAATATAGTTTAAAGTAACTGTTTCTTTATGAAAATCGTGCTGATTTTTTTTTATCTGATAAACATAGAACCATCGTAACACAGACATACACATATGCATAACTGTATACATTCATCATCTTTAAATACACACATCCTATAATAGGAGATAACAAAAAGAGCCTTTGTAAGTATAGGCTATTCTCCATCAAACTAAGCAAAGAAAATAAAGATATATACATATCCACAACAAGTAGTTCAGAACTATATAAAAAATCATGACTCTTCAAAGCCAGATCAAAGACTATCAAGACTCACTACCCCAGAACTATACCTAAAGCTGGTCAAGCTACTAAAACTCACTGGGAGGATCCTGATGACCAATCCCACCTACAACTGACGAATCTGATGATGATGCCTCCACTTCCGCTGCGTCATCTAAAGAATCCTCATCATCAACCGTAGGAGGTTGAAACTCAAGATCGTCCTCAGTTTACTCCTCCGGATCTTCCTCCCCCTCATCTAAATCAACTTCAGCAGGAGGTTCCTCAGGTCCTAATATCTGAAGAGGATGTGGTTGAGGTGGCGGATCCACCAACCCGTGCTCTTCCAAGTATTGTAGGTACAACCAAACTGGAGGTAGAGATACCTCGACCGTCTCCACTACGTGAATTCTCTGTTGTGGTCCTTCCTCTACCGTTCCGATAACCTCTCAACTCGGTCCATGGTAGGTGGCGCTGAGTGCCCCAGGGTTAATCTCCCAGGCACCACCATATTGTGCACGATCAAAAGTGATCGTCCGGACCCTCGATTATACCAAGGGTATGTCTGGGTCCATCTGAATATGTAAGAGTGAGAAACCAATACATGGATCTTACTCAATAACTACACACTAGCCACCATATAACACATCAGCATGTACCAAGTATAACATTTATAAACAAACAGTTTATCAATGGGTTCAACACCCCAAACATCATCCATTAAAATTATGCATGACACTTCATATTCATCATCTACATTCATCCTAATCTCATGAGATATCCCAACATATAATGAGTTGATCAGACTCCAGAGCCACACTGGCTAAAATGGGCACTCTGCCACTAGGTGCGCAACCTCTTCCCATCCATAAAGGCACACAAGGCCAGGCACACTGCCAAACACATTGCTAATGTCCACACTCAGGGCACCAATAGCAAGTAAGATGGGGTCTCCATGTCCTCACTAGGCACATGAGAAAATGCATGTCGTAATTACCTTTCGTCGCTGGTAATTGATGCATTAAACCACAACCACAGGCACGTCTTCCAAATGCATGCAAAACACTTTTGTTTTGATCTTTTCTTTGTGTTCAATCTTTCTTTGCCGAAGCTCAAAATGGCTTACGACTCACATAGTTTTAAAACATCTTTTAAAACTTTCATTACAACACAGGACCTCACTGTCCGAGTGCTCAATCACGACACCTCTCGACCGATGCACCAGTCTTAGGTTCGTGGTACTAGAAAACATCTTCAATGTTTCAATACGGTATACCTCACGTATACGGTATAGGCCCTCAAAGTCCAAATGACCCGAGTCCATCACAACACAGACCTTAGTATCCCGACGTCTCGGTTACTAAGTCCAACTGTACTTTCAACACGGTGAAATCCACTTTTGATTTCCAAAAATTCTTTTCCAATGGTAGAAATTCATTATAAAATACTTAAATAACAAAACTTAGTTTTTCACAAACCAATGAGCCACTTGAGGTTTATTTTCTTTAAAATGTGCGCTGCCGTTTCGAAAATACTTGCCGTCTACATTTTTCCAAATTTGCCGTCAAATATTATTTTTAAGGCTTTTGAAGCCAAAACTCAACTTTTTCCACTTAATTAATTTTCTAAAATCATGATTAACTTATTTTCACCAATTAATTTCATAAAAGAATATTTTGTAATATTCCGGGTTTTCTTACGTAAAATTTAGCAGTGCTAAAATATTTTCACGGTTTCGCGCTCGTTGTGACTCATAATTCACCTTTTCAAAAATAAATTATTAAAATAATAATATTTTCCAAAACTCCTTATTTTTCTTAAAATAAATTCCTTTAATATTATATATCAATATTTTGCCGTTAAAACATTGAATATAATTTACGAAGCTTCTTAAAGCTTTTATCCGACTTACTTAATTTTGCACTGACCACTGTCAGGCTTCTCACACATCAAACAACAGTTATATCACCGATATTTCCCAGGCAGATCATTAATCACAGTAGAACAATATAATTACAGATAAACAATTAAACGCAATTAAAACCACGCAGATACAAATAACACAATAACAAACAACTAAAATAATTACTAACAGACAAATAATTACAACCAAACACAGGATAGCATATAGCTATCGAATAAATCCTTAGGTGTTCCCCTCTTACCTCTTGAAGACTTTCTGGTAACTTACTGATTCCTCGAAATTTTAGATACCGCTTAAACTTCGTACTCACTTAACCTTCAACCATTACAATCAAATAGTTACAAATCAAGAAACTAAAACATTCTAAACCCTAATACATAGTCATGGCCTCTAGGGTTTTTGAATGACTAAGATTTCTAATCATGATTAAGTCATGGATTAATGATCCTTGATTAACCTAAATCATAGATTAGTGACTAAACAACTAAGTATCAAACTCAAAACTTCCTAACTCTTTTATACATGGATTTGGCCCCAACTTGTCATAAGGCTAGGGTTTTTAGTTTAATAAATCATCTTGGATTTATTAAGCATGCATACTAATGGCTTGATTAACAAGATCATTAATGAAAACTATGAACAAAAACTCATCAAATCTCTCCCACTTAGGGTTCGGCCAACATAGAGATTTTTGAGTAAAGATTTTCATTTTAAGAAACTAACATGGATTAGAGTGTGTAGACATACATGCCATATAGAATACATGATCATACATGACAACACATGAGCAAAACTCTACCAACCCTACTTTGCTAGATTCGGCCAAGGCTAGGTTTTCAAGAAAGAAATTTTTGATTACATCATGCTCTTGGATTTAGATAATATACATGATATCAAGAAGATAGAAAGTAGTTTCATCATCATTAGATTTTTCTAGAATTTATTATGACTTTTCAAAGTTCTAGGGTTAGAAACTTGAAAATGATGAACAACTAAGTCATAAACTTTGAATCAAGAAACTTGATAAAGAACATAGGCATGATTAAAGAAGAAGATTAGGATTTACCTCTTAAAGATCAATGACAAAGGAAATCCAAGAAACTTTCTTCACAAATCTATCACTTTAGAACTTATGAACTTAGGGTTTTTAACAAAAAGACATTAAGAACTAAATGAAAAGTGAGAGTATGGTATTTATAGATATGGGTGGTGCCATCTTAGGAAGACTCTAGAAGTGATGAGTTGTCTTGCTAAAAGGATTCAAATGCAATTAACTTCTAGGGACCAATTTGCAAAGATTCTAAAAGTTGAAGGACTAGTTTGCAATTTGTCAACAAAGTGTCATGATGATGATTTTGCCACATTTAATGTGAGCTTATCTTGACCAAAGTTGGCTTATTTTGTCATAGATATTTTAGGAAAATTAAGGATTGTTGAAGAATATTTTGGAAGCTTAAAGAACAAAGTGAAAGAATGTAGAACATTCTAGAATTTTCTTGGTTCAACCAACAACAATTGTGGGCAGACATCAATCCCTCATGGGCTTGCGCATGGGCTTGGCAAATTTGGGCCTGGATTCATTTTTGTGGGGCCCACTTGAAGATTTAAGCATTAAGCTTAAGATAGGAAACTTGTATAGTTCTAATTAGGCCTTATGGAATCAATCCATGAACTAGAAAATTTTGGGCTTCAAAGCCACGTCCATTTGAGATTAGAAACAAGGATTCTAGCCCAATTCATTTGAAAAAAACTTATAAACTAATTTAGGGACAAAAGGGTAATTTACAGAAAGATAAGGGACTTAAGCGTAAAATTCATAAATTTTCACTTTAACCCTGTAGAACCTTCTAAACTTAAAAATATGATTCATACCCTTGAATCATCTCAAAATCCTAAGATAAACCCTCTATCGGCTCTTAGAAACTCGAATTTCCCTTCCGTCGTCTATCCGATTACGCTTTTCGCCCGAAAAATGTAAATTATTTTAATTTTTCCAAAATAAATCTAAAAATACAGAATTGTAGAAAATAAAATAATAAACTTAAGTCTTTCGTTCATGAATTAAAATTAGGTCTTTTGAGCAGTATTATTATGCTGTCAATGGAATTCGCGGGCCGGGTTTCACCTGAATTTCCAACCTAAATTTTAATCGTAGCTTCCTACAATCAAGTAGGATCGAGTAGTAAACTCCGTTTATTTAAAATAATTTTCTAAAACTCAAATAAATTTATAAACATAATTATATATATTACTATTATTTAAAACAGTAAAATACAGGGTGTTACATAAAACACTAATTTATAGTCCCAATTGCATAAAACAAGGTTTAATTTCAAGATTAAAATCTAAAATCAAAGGGTTAGGGTTGGGGTTTCAAAATCAATTTGGGGATTTTACGACTAGAAGAAATTAGGGATAAACACTTACCCAAGGTGAAGGAAGAGAAGCTGTCATGGTGGCTGAAGGTGGTCCGGCGCGGCGGTGGCTGGCGGTACGACGACTCCGGCGATTATAGCGACACAGTGAACAACCAAACACGTTTGGGGTGGAGTTCCGAAGCGCGGGGTAAGCTCTTCCCTTGAAACGCCGTCAAACGGTGGTCGGACGGTCTTGGGCAGCGCCGAAAAATGACGCAGGCGCACAAGATGGAGCAACTGAGCGGTGGCGCTCGTCTTCTCAGTCAGGGCGGCGGTGGCGGTGCTCCTAGGGACGGCGGCGACGATCTGAGTAGAGCAAGGAAGAGGGGAGGAGACGAATGGAGTTGGGGAGGAAGAGGGAGATGGAGTCACGAGGAAGAAGAGAAAAGAAAGAAGAAAGGAGAAAGAAGAAGAAAAAGAAAGAAAGAGAGAGGGGTTACGGGTCATAAAGGGGGAGAGGAGAGAGAATTTCTGATTTTTGTATTAGTGGGTATAAAATGAGTGATAAATATTAAGCCTAAAATAAACATGTTTTTACTTTTTGAAATCTAAAAATAAAGATTGATAAATATATGATTTCAAAATTCAAATTAGAGTAAAGATTAATAGTTGAACTGATCAACTAAGAAAATACTCGGTCCAAAATTTAATCTCCGATTAATGTCAAACCAGTTTATTTTCAAGTCTAAAATTAAATAGGATAAAATATGAAAATAATTTTTTTTCAATCATATTATTTAAAACACTTTTCTGTACTGGTAATAATAGTGACAATAATGTAATTTATTGTCTAGTAAGCATGCATTCACTGAAATAAGTCAGTGCTAACCCACCCGATAAAATAATTTGAAGAGAGCAATTTAATTACTCAACTAAACCACATAACAAAATAAACATAAACATCAAAATAAAATAATTAATCGTATGTATAAAAACTAGGGTGTTACAATGGCACCATTGATCTCACATGTTTATGAGTTGGGTTTAATGGAAGCAATTATTATTCCTCAAACCGAGTGCTTTCATGGCAATTCACATTTTCCCGTGATTGAAAAAAATAATGATTTTTGGATACAATCATATAGGTTGAAATTCTGCTTTTGTTTGGCTACAACTTTCTATACAGTTTGCCAGGTATGAAGTGTTGATACCAACTCCTGAACCAACTCATGTCATAACAACAACTTTAAGGAAAGTTGTTCCATATAGAGAGACTCGAGAAACCAAGATTATCCTGACAGCAATGTGCGGACATGGCCATTTTGACTTGACAGCTTATGAGAAGTATTTGCAAGGTAATATGGTTGATCTCTCATTCTCATATGACATGGTGAAAGCTTCACTGGCCAATATTCCTCAAGTGACAACCTGAGTTAAGGACCATTGTAGCACTAAGAGATATGTACAAAGATTTGAGGAACAAGGAACGAATATTGTGTTTTCTTGGGGATGGTTTTTTGAACATCATCACACCAGTTTGTTAGTTTTATATTTTAAATATATACTTCTATACTAATAGATAAACGGGATACTCATTTTTTGTCTTCACCTTTTTTCCATTAAAATGTCAAAATAAAATTATAAAACTATATTAACTAAACAATAGAAGGTGTATATGCTATTATGTTACGGAACCACGTTTTCTTATTAAACAGAATTTGAAATCAAATTTTGTGTATTCACTTTATTTGCCTTGACATTTTTGAGATAGCAATGCCCCTTTATCAATACACTATAACAATTTTTACCAAAAAAACACATCATTATGTATTGTTTGGTGGTCACAGTTCCTTTAAACGTTGATTGTTATAACACTCAATAATGTTTATTCGTCACAATTTCATATGTTGTCATCTTTCATATTAAATATATGTGCGTGTATATATATATATATATATATATATATATATATATATATATATATATATATATTCATTAGATCAAATTTTAAACTGTCAAGATTAAACCACAAAGTCATGTGATTTTCTTAAGTGGTCATCTGACATTTTAAAATCATGAAATAACTTTTAATCTTAATCATCCATGTATGGTTGTATGGTCAAGATTTACTCTTCCCACTCTCATACAAAAAAAATCATCTCACTAGATACATCCCCTATATATATATATATATACACACACACACACACACACACACACACTACAAAAAAAAGGTTGTTTAGCGACCGAAAATAGTGACATAATTTTTCGGTTGCTTTTTGTGACTGAAATAGCGACCGATTATAGGATCTACATGAAAGACTGATTAGAGTTAATACTGCGACCGAAATAGTGCGTAGCAGAGTAATCGGTCGCTATTTCAGTCGCTAAATAAAGGAACTTAAAAGTCAGAATTTTTATGCCTTTTTCGCGATCAAAATGGCGACCAAATTAAATGCAGCGGTTAAATTTTATTTACATTTGCGACCTATATCAATTCGGTCGCTAAACGGCACGTAAAAAAAATTAAAACAGCATGTGTTAGCGACCGATTTAAAAATCCGTCGCTAAATTTATTAATTTAAATTTTCAAAATTTAGCTTTGCGACCGAATTAGCGACCAAAATGTTCGGTCGCTAAAAATTAAAATCCCTAAAAACGCAGAATCCCCTTTCTTCTTCATTTCGCGATCTCTCTTCCTCTTTGTCACTCGATCTCTCTTTCTCTCCTCCGGCCACCACGGTACGAGACTGCCGCCCCTCCTCCGACCACCACCATCACGGTAAGCTCTCCTCTCTCTCTCTCTCTCCATCTCTCTCTCTGTATCTGTTTCTAACTATTTCTCTCTCTCAGTTCCCTCCTTCTCCGCACGGCTACCACCGGCACCACCAGAGCAGCGCCGCCGTCCTCCTCCTCCTCTGGTATGTTTTCGTCTCTCCTCGCCTCTCTCTCTCTCTCTTTCTCTGGTTTGTGCATTTACTATGTTATTACAACATGTACAATATGCTCTGTATTTACTTAATCCATGCTCTCTGAAACTTGATTAGATCCCCATTTACTTAGTTCGCATTCGTGGTTTCATGTAACTCGGTCATATCTTTATCTAGGCATTAGTTCAAGTATATAGTTTTCTGTAAATGCTTGTTTTTTTGGTCTGTAGCTCAATTCTGAGCTTTCTGTATAAATAATACAGCATTGATTTGGGGGGAAGATGGTGATGGATTTGATTGATGAAAG
Source organism: Sophora flavescens (assembly GCA_030762895.1). Taxonomy (NCBI): domain Eukaryota; kingdom Viridiplantae; phylum Streptophyta; class Magnoliopsida; order Fabales; family Fabaceae; genus Sophora; species Sophora flavescens. Next base: position 59,407,241 of record CM061069.1, read on the forward strand.
AGAGAATGAGAAAGATGGGTTAACCGAGGAGGAAGATGACGGTGTTGAACTTCAACCACCTAGTCCTCCCATGTATCTTGTAGTAGCAACATGACTCGGGAATAATGGAACTGGTTTTGATGATGTGTTTGGATCTCATGACCTGACCATTTTTGATATATTTGATCCTGTAACATCCCAATTTTTCCATGCTTCTAATATCGGAACATCCTGTAACTTGAACTTCATTGCTTTATTGCTTACTACTGAGAAGAGCTACTTGTGTATTTCATGTGAGTTGTGAGTTGTGATGATCATTTGTTTTCACGTGTCATTATTTAATCACTCCTATTAGGATTAGGAAGCTCTCATTGAGAAAGCACGAGAAATATGTTTTTGTAACTTTTTTTGAATGCATTGAAATATCAAAAGTCAAGACTGTGAGATTAGAATTGATGTTTACTTGAGCCACAGAATGCCATTGCTGCCAGTGAGATTGCGAAACATAAACAGGTTTTCGTTTGTTGTTGATTGTTGACGTGTTGTATAATTTAAACTTTAAAGCCTCAAAGCACCCACCTGCATTGGCCGTGAAACTTGAATCCATTAGCATATTTAAGTGATGAGATAAAGATAACAGTGAGAACTAGGATTAGTGTAACTGTACCAATTTAATGTTTCAAATTTAATCTGAGAACCCTTCTGGTTTGCTTCTTGTTGATTTAGCTGTGAAATTACCTTCCATTTCAGCATCTTAGTCTTTGATTTAGATTCAGTTCTGCTTTGTGAAATGCATCTAAATTGGTTAGTGAGGATGTGTGCTATGGATTTTCAATTTGTTTTGTGCTAGGTGTCTACAATTTCAAACATGGGTAGTTCATGGCTATAGTTTAAACAAATGACGAATACTGAGGCAGTTGTTTGAAGACCATTCTAGTTTAACATGTCCAGTAACAAGATTGTCCCTGTGTTAATAATGTGTTTTCTATTAAATATGGCACTTGTAATTTCTGGTCTGTTTATCTTTCCATATCTTGGCTGAATTTATGTCTTTGAAAGCTGTTCATTGTTCTGTTATATTGCCTCAGGGAATATCTCACAATAGTATGATCTATAGCCTCTGTGATGCAGCTGTTTACTTGCTGTGAATAATTTCATATTGTATTGTGTATGCATTCTGATTGTATTGTATTTTGATTCGTTTGGAATCCATGAATTTGTTGGTTCTTGTCTGAATCTGTTTCAAAAATTTCAAAAGAGGGTTTTAGGGATTTCATGTTCTTGTTCACTTCTCTGTAAACAAAAAAATATTCTTTGTTGGAGCATGAAATGATCTAAAAACATTATTGTAGCCTGTAATTCCAAGAGATCTTTTCACTCATTTTGAATCGGATTCAAATGGTAATTCTACTTATCTCTTTTCTGTTTGATGATGTAAATTTATTGAAGGCTAGTACTTATATCTGAGCATGTTCATACATTTGGATTGCTATGAAGAATAGTTTATTCTCTTTAAAATAAAAATCTTTCAATAATAATGAATCAATGTAATTAGAATAATTTGATATATATTTGTTGATAACTTGTTTGGAAATGATTATGGAATCATATTTGTATATAAATACATTGTAAGCATTAGAATGAATTGATAAAGTGTTATTAGTTCGTAAATGGCATGACTTTGTTGTTGTTAATAAGATCATTATTCATTTACTAATTTAAAGTCCATGAGCTTAAGAAAGTCTCTTCTTGAAGCCAACAAAAGCGAGTCTCCTAGATAATGAAGGATTAAGTATAGGGTTAGATAAAATGAAGGGCTAGGCACAGTTTGCCAGGCACATGCATGATATGTCGTCATCATTCAAACATTATTCACATTAGAAAGCAGCTCTGTACACAATATTATGAAAGCGACTCTGGTTTTCTACTCATTTGTTTCACTAGGAAATGGAGCTTTCCAGAAATAGTTGTTGATGACCATCCATACTAGGTTATCTAGGCACTTCCGGTAGCAAAAGTCCTCTCTATGACCATCCTTCAAAACGACGTAAAAGCATCTGCTTTCCTGAAAACTACTATGTTTGCTAATCTGTAAAGTTGCATGTGAAGTTGCATTTCTTAATTTGTTCTATTTTAACATGCTAGTATGCTACATGGATCTTTCCATCTTTTATTATTATCACTTGATGAAGTTTAGACATATGACTTGTTTTCCTTATCGTTTTATCAGAAAATGGATCCGACTAAATGTTTTGAGACAGCCATCCATATAGACCAGGTACAGTATCTCATCAACTTAAGAATAACGATCGGATTCACGTAATGATGGTTAAGGCATAAACTAATCATTTACTAAATTGTTCTTGTGTATTTGAAGGATTTGATTTCAATCCCGTGATCATTCTACAGTCGTTGCGGACAACAAATACCGCGTGTTGTGACTATTGAAGACAAAAGCGGAAATCTGTTCAATGGGAATATAGTAATCCATGAGGATCGCCCATATTTTGCAACAGATACAAATGGTATCAGGGAGTTGTATTTGTTGTCCACTGGTGCATTGGCAAAGTTTAAGTACCTTTGGGGTTCTCACTTCTACATGTTCATCCCTTTGGAAGATTGATGGGTTTTGATATTTTGATTAGTACTTATTGACTGTGATGTGTTTTTATGTTTTGATCGGTAATTAGTACATTATTAAACTTTTTTTTATAAACAATTATTAAACTTGCGTTAATTAATGTATATGTTTTCTTGATCATATTGACTGTGGTGTTTTGGATCGTTAGTACATCATATTTACGTTTTCTATTAATTTATTCAAAAAAATATTGGTGTATTTTGTTTATATCAGAAATTAAAAATCAATGGGGTAATAGTTGAAAAACAAAATTTGGTCGGTAGGATTAAGTTACAGGAAAATTTTTATTAAAAAAACAAATTTCAAAATTTGCGACCGAAATAGCGACCGAATATCGGTCACCAAATTAGGTTTGCTGAGCATGCGACCAACTATACGGCGACCGAAATATATAATTTTGTGACCGAAATATCGGTTGCAAATCTGCGACTGAAATACAAGTTCGGTCGCTAAACATTTAGCCACCAGGGTTTCTGCTACCCCCTTAATTTGATCGCTAATTCGGTCGCTAAACAATATAGCAACCGAATTATCATGTTTAGCGACCGAAATCTTCGGTCGCTAAATAGGTTTTTTTTTTGTAGTGATATGGGATTTGCTAACGTACACCCACCGGTTTTTTAGAAGGTGTACGTTAGCAAGCTACACCTTCGGGTGCATTTTCAATTTTTTTAGTTATAACTTGCTAACGTACTCCTTCTAAAAAATGGGTGGGTTCACATTAGCAAATCCTTATAGGGTTTGCTAACGTACACCCACCCATTTTTTAGAAGGAGTACGTTAGCAAGCTATATTTTTTAGAAGGAGTACGTTAACATGAAAGATAAATAAAACATGTATCACTTAAGAGCCATGAAATAGCTAGATAACAATTGTAACCTTCTATGAGGCAATGTTCTATATCTAAGTGGTCATTGCATCCTCCAAACCAACAAATCATTTTCTCCAAATGGTTTAAAGAGAAAATTTGATGATTACACATTACATGATAAAATTTCGTACAAATGTACAACAATAGGCATTTGTATAATAACTAGCTTACCGATCAAACATCCTTTGCAAGATGCACCAATTGAAAATCCACTCAAGAACTTTGCTTAATATAAGACGACGAGATTGTGTTCCATCAGGTTTCACTGTGGGACCAGCACCTGGAATCCACTTAGAAATGGGGAAGCAAGCACATTCTTGTTGAACATTCCGATTAATAAATTCTTCTTCCGCATCAATCTCATGACGATTTTATGGACCGGAAGTTCCTTTACCACAAGAAATCTTTCAATAATTGTAGCCCAAGGCAGGGTCTGAATATCATCATCAGTAACATGGAGACTGCAAAAAAAAGTCACAACAAATTAAGGCAAAAAAATACGCCATGGAAAATTCAGTCAATTGCTTCAATGCATTTTAAGTGCTTACTATTCATACTTACCTGTTGTAGTAAAACTGTCGGATCTTTAGAGTTTTCTTTAGTTGAGCAATGAATACCAAGAAGTAAAATATCCAATAGATCAAAAAATATTCCCAAGTATCCAACAATAATAGTTCTGGTAAGTGTTAGTAGGGATAAAGGGTGTTGATTAAGAACTTTAGCAAGATCAGCTGCATTCATCCCACACTTTACATTATGGAGCCTATTCCAATTCACCTGCAGTAAAAGAAATCCTAAACAGTATATGATGAACCCCGAACATAGTAGTTCAGCAATCCACTTTGTAATAATGCACCTTAGGCCTTTTTCACGGTGGTAGTTGTAAAGTCTTTCAAAGAACTCATCCAAATCGACAATTGGTTCTTTATTTGGCATACGAGGGCCGGCAATTGGTTCTTTGTTTGCCTTAGAAGGCCTCTCATCAGCAATTGGTTAATTTGGTTCATCTTTTGCAAGGATCTCAATGAAGTTATCCAAATTGAAAATTAATTCTTCATTTAATGATTCACATACTAAAAGCATTGGCAATTCTCTTCTTAACAGTCTTCTTTTTTAAAGATTTCATGTCCATTTAAAGAGTAAAATAAATTCCGTTATTATATTGAATGATGAAATTTAAAACAAGTAAAAAAATAAAATAAAGACAGAACATCATTTCCCTGTAGCAGTAACCATTGAATAACCATTACTTGTTAGATAATCCAAAGCCAGACAAATATTCTGTGTATAGAGAAAAAACCAAAGACATCCTTAAAAATACAAGAAATCGACAACCACTTCTAGCTATCATTGTATCCAAAATATCACCATAATAGGTACATATTTATCATTTACACATACAAAACCAAAATTGTAATTCTCAACTTCACTCCTTAAATTTATTTTAGGAAAGAGGGGGTAAAAACTTAACTTCACTACATGAATAAATAGAGAACATAATCTATGTTAAAAGGCCCTACCAGCATGATACCTGAGAATATTCATCAAACATTCAGAAATAGTTTTTTTATAAGTAAAAAGTATATTCAATTGAGAGTACGAGGGGTACTCTGACCCATATACATAGAGAACAAAGTAATCAAACAATTGTAAAAGTGATACTGCTACTAAAAATAAGAACAATATATGTTTTACAAAAGAACCCGCAAAAATAACCCAGTTGGATTTTTTTTTACACCCAACTGAATTTTCAATTGAGAGTACGAGGGGTACTCTAACCCATATACATAGAGAACAAAGTAATCAAACAATTTTAAAAGTGATACTGCTACTAAAAATAAGAACAATATATGTTTTACAAAAGAACCCGCAAAAATAACCCAGTTGGATTTTTTTTTACACCCAACTGAATTTTCAATGTAACTAAATCCAACAACAAAGAACCCGAATCTGAATACCAAAATACTAGATTTGAGGACCAAACAGTATGACAAAAAGCGCCAAGTCCAACTCAAAGTCACAGGTCCACCAAAAGCATAAGGAAACCATAAAAAATAGGTTATCCCCTTTCACTCAGCACTTCATTAACCATATTTTTGAACTGCATTAGCCATAAACATTATTGTCGAATTTTGTTGTCTCATTTAAACATTCAAATAACATTTCTCTCTCATTATAAGCCCAGAACACATAATCATAACTATCTTTTATACTTCTCTCATTTTGCCTCACTTCTAAAATCAGAAATGGTAGCATCAATTTATTTGCCATGGCAAGTTATGAATTATAGTAGGTGAATTATAGTAGGAACCCGGTTTTTCCTCGAATTAAACAACACAGAATAAGGGCATTCATCATGTTTTTGTTTCTTTCTAGGATAAGTTATCTTACCGATTACCCAACAAGTCACCCTTGAGTAAACTGGAGGTGGGTGTGTGGGAGATGAAAAACATTCTCTAAGCATAACTTTACCAATCTTCAGCTAAAAATATTAAGCATTTCCAGGAACAAAAAAATGTTCAACAAAGATATGTGTGAGTATAAATTACAAACAAGAAAAATCTATAAATAATACATACAAGTGTGATTTCCTTACCTCTGAAAACATATTATCTATAGACTGTAGTCTCATGCCAGTTTGAATATAATATGGAATAAGATGTTGAATAGCCTCTCTCAACTGTCTAAGCTAGTAAGAGAAGTGTAGGAAATTGAAATGAGAAAGAGGCAAGTAAACTAAATCAGCATGATCTGTATTCACACATTACTCATACAGGCATCTATCAATATGCTCCAGCAGCTGAATGGTGCAGTGACAATGAAATCAAACGCAAATACCTTGGAACTTCTTTATTCAAGTGGCACTGAACATTTGTTTGTGTGAAAGAGGCATGGCAAAGCAATATGCTGACATATTCACTGAAATGAAACAGAATAAAGACAAATGTTTCTTTATTATATAAAAATGAGTCAGAACAATATAGAAATTCTATCTATTCTAAAGTTAAACATCCATAATAGAAGAGCACTACAGTTATACCCTACTTCAAATGAAAGAATATTTTTCCAATTTCCATCAGTTGAAATCCTTAAGTCGCTTTTTGAGCACGTCCATTGATTTCTTTTTAGCACTTTGCTTTGTAGATTTATTTGAAAGGCTTCCAAAGATCCCATCCGGAGAATCCTTGAATTTATCGCAAATGGTTGCCACCTTCTTATAATCCAATGCATAGTAATTTTTATCCCTTATAACAGGATTCATGAAGTTCTCAGGTTGACTACTTGACAAAAGATTAATCGATTGCCGCGCTTCTATCAAGCAGCTCTTAAAACCTTCCTTGTAAATTTCACCCAAGCCAGAAGAATAGAACCTATCATCTGCAAAATTCTCTAACATCTTAAGATCATTGTTAATACTAATAACAACATTTGCATTAAACCTTTTTACTCTATCACTAAGGAAAGCATCCACAACTGTATTGGAAATATGCTCAAGAGCACCAATCCCAACTTTGTACATAACATCCAAGGGTAAAATTTGTTGTGCTGTGGACATAAGAGAGTCAAGGTAAAAGATCAGTTCATTAATGTAGTCATTTCCATTCTGCTTTGTCTCCTCTGAAGTCCAATTAACACTTTCTGAAAGAGTCATGTACTCATCTATTTTTGTGTTTACCAAACTCAGCAGAGTAATATAAGCTGCATCTCTTGAAGTATTAAGTAACACCTTTGCAGTTAAAGTAGCTTGAGGCCTTTCAATCGATCGAACTGGGTTACTGCATTGTTAGGCTGCATGTTGAAGGAAAAAATCACATGCTCTTTCAAGAATAGCTATGTTTGCAGCAATCTGCATGGCTTGAGACACGCTGGTATTGCCACAATTGATTGTATCAAGTAATGTTTCATTTAATACTTCAATCAGGAACTTGTCCAAATACTTCCTCACAAAATCAAAGAATCCAGTACGTACACCATAAGACAAGTAATCAACAGAGCCTTTGATGAAGGATCTCACAATACGACAAGCATCAGGTACCATGGAGGAGAATGGTGCAACATATGGAAAAGCAGGCATGATGTCCGTAGTTTGAAGACTAAATGCTAGAACAGTATTCTCATAATCAGTATCCTTTTTTATCACCATCTGCTCATATGAGTCATTGCCAAGAACATCAACAGTTTGTTTGCGACATTCTTCCAAAAGAAGCAGATGATATTTGTCACGGCTGTTATCAAGCACGTCAAGAAGTGGGCCTATTTCATATCCATATTGCCTAAGAGTATACCAGAGAAGCGTGACATAATCCTTAACGAGGAGAAGATGGGTGGCAGAGTTCATATGGGAGAATTGCTTATCCAACACTGATGTCATTTTAGCTATAGCAATCTCCCACATGGTTTCAACCTGATCAGCTACCAAGAGCCCCCCAGCAGTCCTCAGGACCCTATCCTCCACTATGAAGTACCCTGCAATTTAAGCCAAAAATGTCTGATATGATTCAACAAAAGGTTGTGCTGAAGAGATCTCCAAGTCCGAATTCAATTGTAACAATCTATTCTTATAGTAATATTTATGAAATTGTTGTAGGATCCCCATACAACTGTGAATATGACAAGCACGATAAAGAGGCGTGAGGTCAAACTTCATGGCAGAATCTTCATCAACTTCTACAACATCCAAAGTATAAGCTTGATCCTCTACTACAGAAATATTTAGCTCATCAGCCTTTCTCTGCCTTTGTAACATTTCCTCATCCCTCTGACGAACGGATGCAGCATGACCAATTGTTGTTTGTCCAATATATTTACAAGAACTCCTTATGTGGACCATCCATTCATTAACTTACTGCATACTTTCTTCTCGATGTGCAATTTTATGGCAGGAATTTTTTTCTCTTTGAGAGCCTTGGCAGGAATATTCTCCATGTAATTCTTCTCAAGTAAATCCATAGTTTTCAATGTAGGATAAAACTGGCCTTCAGAAATGTGATTGTTGCACTTGACACAAAGCTCCAACACTTGTATACAGTTCTTGGACATTTTGATAGCTTCAGTCACATTCTTCTTGACAGAATAAGATTCAAGAAGCTCCTCAAGCTTGACAAGAAGTGCGGTGCCAACCTACTGCAACTTAAAATTGTCACTTTGGAGTTCACTCTTAAGCTCTTCGGCATCAACCAACACGCCACGAAGTTCGTCAACTTCAAGGATGAATCCCTCATAGTGGGTCTTGCACATCTCCTCAATTTCAGCTTCCATTTTCTTGACCACATAATTCAGCTGGCGAAGGAGCCCCTCAGGCCGCCCCATTTCAAATGCATGTCTGACAAGAGGACTAAGATCATCTCCATTTGCAACCAACGTAGCTAGAACCAAGTCCTCTCCTTCATCACCAATCTCTACATCAGTTCTCCTTTTTGTCTTTATATCCATTATCACATGAATCCAAGGAATCTGGAAATAAACTACTTGTTAGAAACCAAATACAACATAAAAAAGAATTGGATATATACAGGAACAGGACACCTAGGAAGAAACCAATGATAGCAAGGGTGGAGCTAGAAGATTTTCAGTGAGAGGAAACCATAAAACGAATAACACTGAGCGATGCCGACAACACACCATTTTCAACACTCTCTCTTTATTGCACTCTTCATCGGAGTTCATGTGGAACTCACCATGATTTAGTAGATCCTACATGATCTCATACTTCGCTTAAGGGGGCCAAGTTAAAGTGTTAGATTTTTTTTAAAAAAATTACACATAAATATTTGACTTTAAAGAATGTAAAAAAAATTAAATGCAAAAACTTGACTTCAAAAAATTTTAATAGCCATAGCTACCATACTTTTGCACTACCCTCTGCCCCAGTTACAGCTTTCACTTGAGCAGGTTCACTACGCATACTATGCTTAACAAGATCATTTATGAAAGTAAGTGCACAGAAAAGAAGAAAATTTGTAAAATAAAATTGCCAACCAGTTTTGTTTTACGTTCAGAAAAAGCCCCAACAAAACATAAAAGAAAAAAACAGATTAAAAACAATACAAGGTCCCAAATGGATAAAGAACAAGACTATAAGAAAACATGATCGAGACACAGTAAGAAACCATAAGATGGCAACAAAAACCCACAAAAAAAAAATATCATACACAAAACACATTGGAGGAAGATTTAAAAAAAAAAAAGAACAGATAAAAAATGTAAAAGGAAAGAAGGTACACCAAAAACAAAGTGGTACCCATAAAAGGTGAGAATAAGTACCGAAATGGGTCAATGAAGAAATCTCAAAAGGAATGACACTGAAAACATGAAGCCCGTGAAAGCTTGTGCTACGATTTTTGTGCCAAAAATGAGCTTTTGGTCGTTGATCAGAAGGGTTTTCTTCTTTGATGATAGATGGATTCTGGGTTCAAAATTTTATGTTGGTGACTGTTCTTTCTCTGCTGGACGTAAATTCTGAAGTAGAGATTGCTATTTCCACGCTTTTGGTGCAAAATAACGAAGGAAGAACCAAGTGGGCCCTGCTTGTTTAATTGTGATGACATGTTTCAAAATAATATCTTATTTGTTTTGTATATATATTTTGAGTTCAATTATGGTACGTCGTTAGTTTAAATTTTTTTATATTATCAATTAATAATAAATCATAATATTAATTATTTTTAAGAATATCTTGGCTCTTGCCTGAAGTCTAGTTGTACACATTTGACCCAAAGGTCAACATAGGTGTTTAGACCAACAACGTGGCATCCATTGGCCATTTGCTCATTTGCTTTGAGGTGTGTATCATCTTGTTTATTTATTCCGTTTTATTTGAGTTTATCCATTTATTTCCATTATTAATCCAAACATAGGTTCGGAATATTGATTTTTTTTTTCGAAAAACACACTTTTAGTTTTTACTTTTTAGCATTGTTGATATGCTTTCTTTTTCTTTTTTCCAAACTCTACTGTAAATTTTATCAGAAGACAGGGGAATATTGTTGTTCGTGCTTTAACTAGGACACATCTTTATTTATTTCTACTCGTCCTTAGACTTTTGATTGTGTTCATCTTGTATTGGGCATAGCCAATGAAACTAATAAGTGGGACATACATGTGCAAAGGCTATATAAAGCCAGAAATAAGTTAAACTATAAAGCTCTAATAAATATATCTTAAACTTTTTTTTTACATAAATAAGAGTTTAATTGATATGTACTGTCAGTATAAAATATTATATACTAAAACAGAATTATAAATCATGATACGAATGACTTTTAAAGAAATTAATATAAGAATCAAACTTTTTTTATGATGTGATAATTTATGATTGGTTGACACTATAAAAAAAATTATATTAACCATGCATACAAATTAAATCCAAATGAAATAGAATATTCATATAGATATTGTAAGCTAATGTAAATATGGATAGGTAACATACTATATAATTATAAATATAAGTTTTATGTAAATAGTACTAATTTTAATTATACAACTGATAAAAGTAGAATCGCATGACCTATTTTTACCGTGTATACAGTGGGCTTTTGAAGCCCACTTCACAAAACAGTGGTCCTTTAATTCCTAATTAATTTGTTGCCCATTAAACATGGTCCCATCACACCTCTCACTCATATGGGGCCCATTCATGCCATCAAGGCGGGCCTATCCTACACGTACATCAATCCACGACCAACCATGTTTTTCACCTAAAATCTTGTAGACAGTGACAGTCCATACCATAAACTGACTTCTCAACCAATATATAAAAAATAATGATATTTGCACACCTAAAATTAACCTCCAATCTACACACCCAACTATATATATATATATATATATATATATATATATATATGTTAATGGGTGCACCTATAATATCAATTGTATAAATATAAGTACACCTATTAACACATATAATTTGATGTCTAGATTGAATGTTGATTTTAGATGTGCAAATAAAATTTATCTATATAAATACACAAACTCAACAGAGTATGACAGAATCAGCTAACATTTAAAGGCAGGAATGGGATTCTGGGACACCCCTAAAAAAGGAAGTAGGTGAGAATTGATTGCCCTCACCAAAGTAGATCTTTCACAACTTTGTATGCAACTGATTCTAACAAGTACTTTCTGATTTTTTTTTGTCTATTGTTTACTTACTATATATACTAATTAAAGATATTTGAATTTAGGTAATCATATATATTAGTCGATTAATGAAATATGATTAACTAAATACTCCCTCCTGTCCGTAATATAAGAAACAAATGAGTCTCTTTTTTTTAGTCCAAAATATAAGAAACATACATCAATTTTCATACATATTAAATGCTAATTCCAATGTCGTCCTTATTAATTATTATCATTAATTATAGATCATCAAAATATTAATTAAAATTAGAAGTGGTGCTTTTGAAAATTTATATGAATATTAATTATAATTAACTCATTCCAATACATTTCTTTGGTCTGTGTGTTTTAGGGTTTTGTTTCTTATATTGTGGATCGGAGAGAGAACTAAATAGTACACATTATCACCAACATGTAATTAATCCGAGTGGTAACAGACTTGGATCTCTTAGGCAAGTAGTTAAAGGTTTAACTCATAACTCACTCTTGTATATGGAGAAACCCTGACTAGGAGGGGGCAATCCTCAAAATGTCATCCAGGTTCGTCGACGGAGATTAAATACTGTTTACGGTAGTGAATACTTTTGTTTTTATAGATACTTTGCATCAATGATATGATAACCCAAAAAATTAATACACGTAATCAAATATAAATTAATACATCATTACTTAAAATAAAAATAAAAAAAATGGTGCAAGATAGTTATTTTTCCAAAACAAATCTTGTTAATGTGCCTAAATAAATTTCCAAACGAGTTTGTGACTGTAGCTTCCACCACAGAAATCACTGTTGAAGCTGCCACGGTGTCACTATGGTGATGCCCCTCATCCGCGCCTCAACCCTTGCATGTTTTACCGTTTTCTGCATTCTTCATAAATGTTAAGAGATCAGAGCCTCGTTCTGAATTACGAAACAACTGTTTTTTTAAATAAATGTTAATATGTTAGTATTAGTATTTTTGTTAGTCAATGAAGTTTAAATCCTCAACTTTTTTATCACTTTATTCTCTAACTTCCATCCAAACTATCTTGATCATCTTATGACTCCCATAAAACAATTGTTATTATTTATAGCAATTGTTAATACCTAGGTAATTAATATTATGTTTGACTCTCTTGATCATGTGTATTAGCCAAATCAATCTTTTATGTATAAGATGAGAGAAAACTCCAAAAAGATGAAAATGAGAATTTTTTTATTCTCTCAAATCAACATTTTCTTTCCCTCGGTGTGATGATGCAATGAACATTTTATTACCTAGGTTTTCCTTTCCAGAAGTAGAGATCAAAATGAAATTATGATAAATCATATAATTAATTTCTCACATATATAATTGTAAGTTTGGAGAACCTAGAGAGGTGGCGATTGAACAGTGACAACAATAGTCATTAGATCATTAAAGAAAAGTTAGAATATGTGATTCAAAATCTGAGATGAAGTTACAATATGTTTGTACAGTGTACTGAAGCAAAAATAGGTAAGTTAATTTCTTGCATTTGGAAGAGGAAGGGACTCCAGGAACTGAGATGAGCTATACAAAACCAAGATCGGTCAGAACTGCACTTGAGTGTTTGCATAACAAGGATCACGACAACAGTGCAGGGACGCTGACAACAACGCATTGGGATGACAGTCATGCACAGGAATGACGGTGGCCAGGGGTGGATCTACATGCAGTTTAGAGGGGCGTTGGCCTCTGTTTCCAAAAAACTAATTGTTAGGACGACGGTCTCGAAAAGAACTTTCTGTGCATATATAATATGTCCAAAAATTCCATCCGAATCAAAAGTTACATCTGTCCAAAGATTTGTCGATCGTTTGGGTGTACGTGTCGATGGATGAAGGTCTACTTTGGGGAGCTAGATTATCATGTATATTGATATATTACTAATATAATTAAAGTTGTGAAACAAATGATTATGAATATTTTATATGAAATTTGGTGCGTGTGTGTCTCTCTCTCTCTCTCTCTCTCTCTCTCTCTATATATATATATATATATATATATATATATATATATATATATATATATATATATATATATGAACTTTAATTTTAATAGTTGGCCCCTCCTATCATTTAAGTCTGGCCCCATCCCTAGCGGTGGCAACGCACGTAGGGACGATGGAGACGCGAAGGGACGACTCCGTCGTGCTCTGGACGGTGGACACCGGGATGAACAAGTCACGTGGGGCTAAGGATGACCTGTAATTTTACTTTTGATTTTTATTTGTTGTAATTTTACTTGTGGGTTCTCTGTTCTCTCGGAGTACAGTGCAGTAACGGGAATTGGAAAAGAACAAGTCACATGAGGCTAAGGATGAGCTGTAATTTTACTTTTAATTTCTATTTGTTGGTAATTTTTTGATTGACAATGCTCAAGAATGAAATGTTATGTTTGTGCTCGTAAAAGAATTTCTCAATAAAAAAAAGTAACAAAGAGAAGGTTTGAGTTACAGGAGAAAGTAACATTTCTTTTTATTAAATTTATTAAATATCATCCGTGTTAGAGAAATATAAGTGAATTTGACCAAATTACAAGCCGACTATTTTAATGCTCCCATTTAGTAAAAATACCATTAGATCACGATCGGCCACAGGGGAAGCCTCTAAAGCAGTAGCTTTATGCCTCCAAAAAATTTCTAATTTGCAAGGGTTTTAGGCTTTCAAAAAGTCTTAAACTCAATATATATTTTATTTGTATTTTGTTTTTTACAATATATTGTTTGTTCTTCTCTTAAGTGTGGTTGCATGTACATACAACAAATATTTACATTAACCATAATAGTTTGCTTTAAAAATATAAAAAAATTAATTTTTTTTAAATATAATATTATTTTTATAATTTTTTAAATTTTAAAAAATGCCTCACTAAACATTCGCTTTAGGCCTCAATAAATAAAAACAATAAATTATTTTTTACTAGAATATATAATAATAATAATACAATTTTTGACACCGATATTAATAATAAAGTTAAAAAAGTTTAAATCCTTGATTTTAAAAATTGACAAATAAAATAAAACAAAACAAAAATTTATCTTAAAAATAACAAATCTTACAAAATGGGAATGCTTGAACAATATATGAAGTTAATGCTTCAATGTTGCATGTTTTAATGAAGTTAAGTTGCGTAACATTTTTTCACTACTTACTAATATACTCAACTATTGATTACCATCATGCAATTACTTACAGAAGGCAGGATCACAGGTGGCCTTATCGTTAAGCTTGAGAAATTTTAGAAGTTTGATTCTGCTGTAAGCTTCTTTATAGTTATTTTTGTCTTCCCTCTAGATCATTTCTAGTTTGGAGACTTTTTCATCACAAGATGCCAACCGATGAAAATATAAGGAGAAGGGGTTACAACATGGCCTCAATGTGCAGTTTGTGTGGCTCAGCTGAGGAAACTTCTTCCCACCTGTTTCTTACCTGCAATTATATATGCAGCTGCTCTGTGGGGATGGTTAAGTTCAAAACTGTTACACACAATTGATCGTTCCTCTATAGAGAACCTGTTCTCGGTGTGTAGAGGCTCTAGCCCTCAAGTCTATGAAGTATCTCTAGCTGCGGTTATTCGTGTCATCTGGGTAGTTTGGACAGCAAGAAACCAGTGCAGGTTCAAGAATAAGCCCCTCGGTATAGCAGCTGCTCAAAATTTGGTAAGTTCAGCCGTTTGGTTTTCAGGAAAGCTGATAGGTGGTGCCATGTCTAATACTGTCAATGAGCTGGTTATCCTCAAGAACTTTAACATTGATTGTCATTACAGCAAGGCACCAAAGATTACAGAAGTAATTTGGCTCTCTCCTCCATGCAATTGGACTAAATGTAATATTGATGGTGCAGCTCATGGTTCCCCCGGTCCATCTGCATGTGGGGGTATCTTTAGAGGCCACAATGCGGCTGCCCTTGGCTGTTTTTCTTGAAACCTGGGCAATTCAACATCACTTGCAGCAGAAATATCTGCTGCTATGCATGCTATTGAAATAGCTCACAATAGAGGTTGATCTAACCTTTGGATTGAAACTGATTCAGTTTTGGTTTTGACGGCTTTTAGCAACCAGAATTTGGTTCCATGGCGTCTTCAATCAAGGTGGAGAAACTGTATGGTAGTTGCTAGGGCTCTTTCTATTCAAGTTACACATATTTATAGAGAAGGGAATCACTGTGCGGATAAGCTAGCCAATCATAGCATACACAATTCGGGATTTATTTGGTGGGATACAATTCCTCCCTTTATTAGTGAGGATTTTGTTAGAGATAGGCTTAGTTTGCCCAGATACAGATTTTCTTGATTTTTTCTCTTTGCATGGGTTTGGGCAACATGTCCCACCATGTTCTCCTTTTTTGTATTCTTATTTTATTCGTTAATAAAGTGTAGTGTGAGGCTTTTGATGGATGGTTTTGTGGTGCCAACATAGTTGGGATGACAAAATTCATTCTGATGCTTTTGCACACTACTTATATAAAAAAAAAAAGTTATTTTTGTCTTCAGCATGCTGAATCATTTCCACTCTGTTGCCAATTTGTGGGGATCCCATGTTCATGCAAATGAGGGCGGGTTAACATAGACACATGGTGGTATATAGCGGTGATCTTGCTTGGTATATACCTGAATGCGAATCAAACGTACCTTTAGGGTCCGTTTGTTTTCTAATGTGTTCTCTTATTTTTAATTTTGAGTTTTCATTTTCTAAATTACATATTCATTTTTAATTTTTTACATCATAAGAAAAAATTTATGGGCTTTTTGAATAAACAACAACGGTATTTTGATGACATGGTTCAAAGATGTAAGTTAAGAATTTGTTTTGAGTATATTTAGACGTGGGATTGTATCCAAATATTTTTTTCATGATTGTGTGTTGTATGAGCTCAGGATATTATCTCTTGATAAAGTTCAAACTTTGATGTTGATGTATTGAGGTGTTCTATGTTGTGGTACTCTTCCATTTAACACTGTTTAGGGTTTTCTACTGCCAGTTTGATTTGAAACTCCAATTGTTTCTTTTTGGGGAAGGCCTCATGATTTGATTTCTACATTTCCTTTATTATTTCTTTCTTTTGAAGGTTTGCTCAAGTTTGCACAAACTGTGATGTCGAAATAGAGACTATTTCTGCACCATTTGCAGATTGATTGATGATGATGCAATTACTCATTCGATAATTTTGCAATATCAGATTAAATTTACCTTTTCAATATGGTTGAATTGCTTCTACTCAGGTTCTTCATACATAGAGAAGGATTATGTTGAGAATTGGTATTTGGTGTATAATCTTGGATTATCATTGTTTTTTCTATGATGTTGACCATTGTTTACTCATGCAAACAAGAAACAACCTTTTCATTGTGATGATTGTGGGATATGCAGGTGGTGTTGGCTATGTTTGAGTAGATATTTCTATTATGTCTTAAGTTTAGTTACCTAAATTTATGAGACCCTGATAATTTTGGTGATGTAATTTGGAAACATATTTGGTGGACGCGAGAACTTTTCCATGTCTATAATTGTAGTTTGCATTCATCACCAGGACCACTATTGTGTATTTTTTTTATCACTTATGCATAAAATTTGTTTTCATTTTCAAATGAAAGTATGTTGCAAATTGTTAGTTTTCATATTACCATAAGACTCTTTTCTTTCACTTGCTTCCGAGGTTGTTTGATGCAGTTGGATTATGAATATTGGTTCTTTGATTGCGCCTGTTTTGCATCAATGCTGAGTAACTCCTTTAATTTACCCTTTACAAAGTATAGTTTGTGATTTTGGATCTAATAGTTGTGTTTTTTTAGGGACTGTTTGCTACCATGGCATGGCACCATTGATCTCACATGTTTATGAGTTGGGTTTAATGGAAGCAATTATTATTCCTCAAACCGAGTGCTTTCATGGCAATTCACATTTTCCCGTGATTGAAAAAAATACCGATTTTTGGATACAATCATATAGGTTGAAATTCTGCTTTTGTTTGGTTACAACTGCTATACAGTTTGCCAGGTATGAAGTGTTGATACCAACTCCTGAACCAACTCATGGCATAACAACAACTTTCAGGAAAGCTGTTCCATATAGAGAGACTCGAGAAACCAAGATTATCCTGACAACAATGTGCGGACATGACCATTTTGACTTGACAACTTATGAGAAGCATTTGCAAGGTAATATGGTTGATCTCTCATTCTCAAATGACACGGTGAAAGCTTCACTGGCCAATATTCCTCAAGTGACAACCTGAGTTAAGGACCATTGTAGTACTAAGAGATATGTACAAAGATTTTGAGGAACAAGGAACGAATATTGTATTTTCTTGGGGATGGTTTTTTGAACACCACCACACCAGTTTGTTACTTTTATATTTTAAATATATACTTCTATACTAATAGATAAACGAGATACTCATTTTTTGTCTTCACCCATTTTCCATTAAAATGTCCAAATAAAATTATAAAACTGTATTAACTAAACAATAGAAGGTGTATATGCTATTATGTTATGGAACCACATTTTCTTAATTTTTTTTCTTCTTTTTTAAAAGGGGATCAATAGTGGTTCCCCACTTCCCCCTATAATGTGACTCGAGCCCACAACATATAGGGGCAGGCGAGGCAACTTTTACCAACTGAGCTGCACTGCTTGTCAACCACATTTTCTTATTAAACAGAGTTTGAAATCAAATTTTGTCTATTCACTTTATTTGCCTTGACATTTTTGAGATAGCAATGCTCCTTTATCAATACACCATAACAATTTTTACCAAAAAAAACACATCATTATGTATTGTTTGGTGGTCACAGTTCCTTTACACTCACCCATTTTTTAGAAGGTGTATATTAGCAAGCCACACCTTTGGGTGCATTTTCAATTTTTATAGTTATAACTTGCTAACGTACTCCTTCTAAAAAATGGGTGGGTTCACGTTAGCAAATCCTTATAGGGTTTACTAACGTACACCCACCCCTTTTTTGAAGGAGTACGTTAGCAATCTACATTTTTTAGAAGGAGTACGTTAACATGAAAGATAAATAAAATATGTATCACTTAAGAGTCATGAAATAGCTAGATAACAATTGTAACCTTCTATGAGGCAATGTTCTGCATCTAAATGGTCATTGCATCCTTCAAACCAACAAATCATTTTCTCCAATTGGTTTAAAGAGAAAATTTGATGATTACACATTACATGATAAAATTTCGTACAAATGTACAACAATAGGCATTTGTATAATAACTAGCTTACCGATCAAACATCCTTTGCAAGATGCACCAATTGAAAATCCACTCAAGAACTTTGCTTAATATAAGACGACGAGATTGTGTTCCATCAGGTTTCACTGTAGGACAACACCTGGAATCCACTTAGAAATAGGGAAGCAAGCACACCCTTGTTGAACATTCCGATTAAGAAATTCTTCTTCCGCATCAATCTCTTGACGATTTTATGGACCGGAAGTTCCGTTACCACAAGAAATCTTTCAATAATTGTAGCCCAAGGCAGGGTTTGAATATCATCATCAGTAACATGGAGACTGCAAAAAAAAAAGTCACAGCAAATTAAGGCGAAAAAATACGCCATGGAAAATTCAGTCAATTGCTTCAATGCATTTTAAGTGCTTACTATTCATACTTACATATTGTAGTAAAACTGTCGAATCTCTAGAGTTTTCTTTAGTTGAGCAATGAATACCAAGAAGCAAAATATCCAATAGATCGAAAATATTCCCAAGTATCCCACAATAATAGTTCTGGTAAGTGTTAGTGGGGATAAAAGGTGTTGATGAAGAACTTTAGCAAGATCACATGGCTTAATTCCAGCTGCATTCACCCCACACTTTACATTATGGAGCCTATTCCAATTCACCTGCAGTAAAAGAAATCCTAAACAGTATATGATGAACCTCGGACATAGTAGTTCAGCAATCCACTTTGTAATAATGCACCATAGGCCTTTTTCACGGTAGTAGTTGTAAAGTCTTTCAAATAAGTCATCCAAATCGACAATTGGTTCTTTATTTGGCATCGAGGGCCGGCAATTGGTTCTTTGTTTGCCGTAGAAGGCCTTTCATCAGTAATTGGTTGATCTGCTTCTTCTTTTGCAAGGATCTCAATGAAGTTATCCAAATTGGAAATTGATTCTTCATTTAATGATTCACATACTAAAATCATTGGCAGTTCTCTTCTTAACAATCTATCTTTTTAAAGATTTCATGCCCATTTTAAGAGTAAAATAAATTTCGTTATTATATTGAATGATGAAATTTAAAACAAGTAAAAAAAATAAAATAAAGGCAGAACATCATTTCCTTGTAGCAGTAACCATTGAATAACCATTACTTGTTAGATAATTCAAAGCCATACAAATATTCTGTGAATAGAGAAAAAACAAAAGACATCCTTAAAAATACAAGAAATCAACAACCACTTCTAGCTATCATTGTATCCAAAATATCACCATAATAAGTACATATTTATCATTTATGCATACAAAACCAAAATTGTAATTCTCAAGCCCCACTTAAATTTATTTTAGGAAAGAGGGGGTAAAAACTTAACTTCATTACATGAATAAATAGAGAACATAATCTATGTTAAAAGACCCTACCAGTATGATACCTGAGAATATTGATCAAACATTCAGTAATAGTTTCTTTATAAGCAAAAAGTATATTAAATTGGGAGTACAAGGGATACTCTAACCCATATACATAGAGAACAAAGTAATTAAACGATTGTAAAAGTGATACTGCTACTAAAAATAAGAACAATATCTGTTTTACAAAAGAACCCGCAAAAATAACCCAGTTGGATTTTTTTTTACACCCAGCTGAATTTTCAATGTAACTAAATCCAACAACAAAGAACCCGAATCCGAATACCAAAATACTAGATTTGAGGACCAAACAATATGACAAAAAGAGCCAAGTCTAACTCATAAAGTCACAGGTCCACCAAAAGCATGAGGAAATCGTCTAGTAACAAAAACAAACAGAAAAGGAGCTAAATTCACCACATGATAGAAATTATGTCACCAAGATGTTTGTTTCACATAAAGAACTGCCACTGAGATCAAAGCGGGCACACATCCACACAGCTAAATGATAATAAATTATAGACATCATGAGCAAAACATAGTTGCCTGAAAAGAGCCGAAAGCTAGCAGCAACAACAACCAAAAAGAGCTTGTCTTAGGCAAACACACATCCATATAATATAGCTAATAGAAGCATAGTAGGATGTGTCCAACCACATTCATTTCCTTTAAAGATTCAGCAAAAGAACCACATAGTATAGCTTCCTAACCAGAAAAATCAAATGTGCATAGGATGCTTATAATATTGGTAGATGCCTTGGTTTTCCCTTACTTTCGGGTAGAGTCTCCAAATCAGATTTCTCTTTTATCTTGGATAAAATAAACGGTAGACTTGCTGGTTGGAAAGGAAAGTTATTGAGTAGGACTGGCCAGGTGACACTTGCTAAATCTGTCCTTGGTTCCATGCCTATTTATTCTATGCAGAATCTTTGGTTACTTGAGAGAATTTGTAATAATATTTATTCTTGCATAAAACAATAATTATTTTGAATGGTAAATCTAGTCATTGGGTCAAATGGAGCAAGGTTACTAAACCTCTTCACAGGGGCGGCCTTGGTATTCATCGGGCTAGATTCTAAAATATCTCCTTGTTGGGTAAGCATGTGTGGGAAATTATTCGCCAACCCAACAAGCTTTGGGTACAATTGTTGTCTACACTTGGAACTCAATTGCTAAGGCAGCGGAGAGCCTTAATGTAACATCCTTGGCTGCTTTATGGATTTATGATTATCCACACAAACCAACACGGGTCTTTTCAAAACTTCCCAGGAGGTCACCCATCCTAAAATTGCTCCGAGTACTGTGAAGATCTTTAAGTTGTGAGCTCCCTAAAAAAAGATGCATCTTGTTGATATAGGTAGTACCAATCAATTCATATAAGTCATCCTCAATTGTATAGTCCCATACCTACACAGTCTCAATATCTCTCTCATTTGGGTGTGTAATCGATTCATTCATGTGTCCATCCGTCTAGAAGCCTGCCAGGAGCCGCTCCTTGTTCGTGCCTTCTTGCGTCGACGACCACTCCTCGCCCTTGTCAGCCCCGAGTGTCACATGCCCACTAGCTTCCACTTGGTTCGTCCCCAAACCACACCGTATTGGGAGAGGCCAGGTGCCGCTCTGATACCATTTGTAACATCTCTGACTGCTTTATGAATTGACGACTGTCCCCACGAATCAACACAGGTCTTTTCAGTATGCTTTGTCCTCACTCACACACTTCCCGGGAAAACTTCCTAGGAGGTTACCCATCCCAAAATTGCTTCGAGTCAAGCACGCTTAATTTTGAGTTCTTAAGTGACGAGCTCCCGAAAATAAGATGCATTTTGTTGATATAGGTAGTACCAATTAATTCATATAAGTCATCCTCAACTGTATAGTCCCATACCTACGCAGTCTCAAGATCCCTCTCATTCGGGTGTGTAATCGGTTCATTCATGTGTCCCTCCGTCAAGAAGTCTGTCAGGAACCACTCCTTATCCGTGCCTTCTTGCACCGACGACCACTCCCCGCTCTCAACAGTCCCGGATGTCACACTTAAGATGGGTTTCATTACTAGAGTAGGCAAAGGAGATGTTTCTATTTGGCATGACAAGTGGCTGGATAAAGGCATGCTTTGTGAGAGAATTCCTTAAGTTAATATCCAAAGATTAAGGATATTTTCTTTGATGCATTTGGCACTTTAATCACCTGGCAACTCAAATTCCCAATGATTTAAAATTGGAAATGCAATGTGTCTTCACTATTGATGGCGCCGTTGACATGCTGATTTGGGGGCTTCTAATTCAGGTATTTACTCTGCTAAAATTGGTTATCATTGGTTACTCAAAGGGGATAGTCAGGATATGGATTTAGTGGAGCACGGAGCGTGGATTTGGAAGGAAAAAATCCCAGCAAATCTCCATCATTTCTCTTGGCAAATTATGCACAATAGCTTACCTACCAATGTTTTTCGTGTGGCTCATCACATATCTTCTGACCCTTCTTGCCTTAGGTGTGGTAATGCATCTGAAACATTAATCCACACTCTAGGGATTGTTATCGTGTGAAGAACATTTGGAGGCCTTTGGGTTTTTCGCAACAATTGTTTTTTTGCCCTATGGATCCTTTGCTTTTGGTTTAAAAATCATGCTAATGAACCAAATGGGTACCTTTTGGTTATTATTTGCTGGTACATATGGAGGTCAAGTAATGAGGCTATTTTTTTCAGATAAGAATTGGGATGTTTGGTATATTTTGAGCAATATTCGAATCATGGTGGATTATACTATCAAAGTTTTTGGCCATGCAAATAATAAAAAAAATCCTGGTCATAGAGAGGTCATTTGTGAATCTAATTCTCAAGTTGCTTTGTCTCTTATTGAAGGTGGTGTGCATCAAGCCCATCCTTATGCTCCAATTAGTGACTATATTCGTAGCTTCAAAGAGCTCCCTTGGAATATTATTTTCAACATACATAAAGGGAAGGTAACTTTTGTGCTGATTGGTTTGCCAAATATGAAGCAAGCATAGATGATGGGTTTAAAGTTTTGAACTCTTGTCCTCCCCGGCTGTCTCCTAGTCTTCTAGTTGACTTGATGTCATGGGTACTCTTTTTGTTAGACAGTAGTTTGTTCCTTTTGTTGCAGCTTGTTCTTTTCTTCCGGCTGATCTAAAAACAAATATCAAACATCTTTATACGTTGCTTTAATTCACAGGCATAGGCATAGCATCCCACATTGACGACCCTGGATGTTGGCCTGGGGTGCCGCCAAATTAATGCACATAAGAAAACAAAATATTAACAATACACTATGAATTTAATTGTAACATACTGAGAATTAATCACGTATTATTATTAATATTAAAAGAAGGAAAATATTAATCAATGCCGTTATCCCTTGGGGTATTAGCTAATAAATCAAAAGAAATAACTTTGTATAGGAAATCAATGTATTTATTACATTAAAAAGTGTTACTCTTAGGGTGCGTTTGATTCGCTAAAAGGGCAGGACATGACAGAACAGTACTGGACAATGGGGTACAGTACAGGGCAATTTTTAGTGTTGTATGGTGTTTGTTAATCAATGTACAGAACAAATAATTTTATACCAAAACAACGTGAATTTACTAAAATATCATTTTTCATCTCATTCTTCGTCCTCCCTGCACCCCATTCCCACTGTTCAATTTTTTTTTGTTATTTCCCCCAATCCATTTCGAGCTTCTGCATGCCCCGCCCTAAACACCTCTTCTTCCTTTTCTTTCCACAAGTAAGCACCTTTTTCAAGAGCATCTTCCTCTCCTCCACTACAGCACCTTATTCATTCCTCTCCTCCCCCAATCCGTTTAAGCTACCCCTTCACTTTCTCAACAACCCACCTTTGTTTCGTTTTCATTTCCGGCAACGATGAAGAGAGGTCCAGGCACAATACGAAGCATAAAGGTCAGCAACGGTGGCGATGCGCGAGTGGCTACGTGACGGATCTTCTTCGCGTGAAGAACAGCGGAGTGACGGAGCGGATCTGTTTGTAGAGGACGACGGAGCGGCGGAGTGGCAGAGTGCGTGGAGGACTGCGGAGTGACGGAGTGGCGGAGCGGCGAAGTACGTAGAGGATGGCGAAGTGAGTGGAAGACGGTGGTTTTGTGGTTCATATGAAGATGGGTTACCGGGAGTGAGAGACGTTATGAGAAAGAGGAGGATAATTTTGACATTTTATTCGCTTGTACATGGGACAAAAAGTTGTCCCTAGTTAAAGTGAGTAACAAATATTTGTATTTTTGTTCTGTCCTTTGATCTGTTTCTTGTGCTGTCCCACATCTATTTTAAAAATCAAACACAGAACAAGTAATGTTGTGCTGTGCTGTCCCTTGATTTATTGCAAATCAAACGGACCCTTAGGCTATGGTTTGTCAAATCCACTAATTTATAGCGGATGACTTATAACGATAAAAAAAGTAGCACCATTTGGTAATTGTTTTAAAAACTAGCTTATAACATTTTTTTGACTAGCTTACATCATTTTTTTCGAATGCTAATTAAAGTAACGTTTAAGCTTAAAACTTATACCTTATCATTTTTCTTCCATTTTTATCCATATTAATTTAATTAAATTCCCCACTTACCCTGAATTAAATAAAATACAAACAACTAATTATACTATTTTTTAATCCCTAATCCAAGTATTCCTTCTTATAGCAGTAATACCCATCTATAAAAAAAAACTTATATAAAAATCATATTCATATATAATTTTATTTTTATTATCCCATTTTATTTATTAAAAATGATTAAAATTAAATTAATATTAAAATTAAATTTAAAATTTTAATTTTTTAAATGATAAATAAATTAAAATAAATTAAAATAATAAAAACAATAATTATTTAAAATAATAATATGTATATATATTTATATTTATATTAAAAAAATACAAATATGTCTTTTTTATCATTTTACATTTATCAACTAATTCAATTGTTAGTTTTATCAAACACTTCAAATCCAATTTGCTAGCTTATCTGCTATTCGCTATTAGTTAGCTTATCCGTCGGTTTTTACCAAATAGAGCCTTGTATTTTCAATACAAAAATTTCTTTTATCGATTCCTTAAACAATATTCTTAGGACACTCATTAACAAGACCCGTATTAAAAAGGGTCTTGTGTGCCCTAAATATATCACTTTTTAAGATATTTTTCGCTAGCTAGACCACTTTTCAAGATGCTGAAAATACCATTTTAAATGAAATATTACCATTTTCACTACTTGCCTATTAAAAATAATTTACTTTTATAATAATTATTTTAAAGATTATAGATAAGATGATATGTGATTCATCGCTACTTATGTTAAAATTATACTTGTATACTATACTATATGTTAAGATTTTTTTGACAAAAATACTATATGTTAAGATTTTTTGACAGAAATACTATATGTTAAGTTGATATCATGTTATTTTGGTTTTTATTAAAACTAGACTCGGATAAAAATGACTAGACCCAAATAAAATACCACTAAAAATTTCCGATTACCTGTGAATTTTGCTAATATATAAATTAACAGTGAAGAAATTTTCAATTACCTGCAAATTTTGTTATTGGAACTTCATGAATTTACTATAAAATTCGCAGGAAGTTCCTACCAATAAATCCACAAGAAATTCATGATTTTTTAGTATTATAAGTTAGATTTCATTCCCACGGGTATCCATTTTTAAGTTCTGACCAAATCAAATATGATAATTTGGTTACACCATGAACTGAATACATTTTTATCTGAATAATATCGAATTCAATTATAATTTAATAGGTGTGCTTGAATAAACATTTGATAAAAATAATTTTGAATAAAATTGATTTGGTAACAATTGAGTTTGTAATGATATGATCTATGTTTGAATTTATTTTGAAAGCAAGTTTGATATAAAACTAATTATACAATTTTCAATTCAACACAAAAGATACTTTATGTAACTTCCAGTTAAAATCAATTCTGAAGGCAAAATTAATTTTGTCCAGCAGTAACCAAAGCTCTCAATTATATTAAAATCGCGTTAGACCAAAGACAGAATCAATTCTACCGTTTTCTACCGGAAACTAAATACATACTAACACATTCAAACAGATAAACTAATCAAAACAATGAAACATGATAAGAAATCTAACCGATTAAATTTTCGAACCAATTTTGAAATATCGGTGCTGCATTTTTTAATTTTTTTTATCAATAACCTAAAAAAGAATTATATCCTAGAATACTCCTTTTTTTAGATTAAGTAGTAAAATACATATTTTTTTATTATGTTGAGAAGTCGATTTTAGGGGTATCGACTTTTCACTTATGTTTTTTTTTTATAAAAATAATTTAATTATAAATTCGAAAAAAACAAAAAACTAATGGAAAGTCGGCATTGGGGATGGGGAAGCCGACTTCCCACCTACAGAGAAAAAGGGGTTTAGATTGGTAGATGTCTAGATGATAGGGGAAGTTTTTTTGTGTGTTATTTATAAAAAAAAACCTCGCATTTTTCTCAATCAAAGATTTGCACTGCGAAAGAAGATTTAAAAAGGAAAAAAACTGGTACACGTGTAACCGTAGTATAAATCCGGTGGGGTTAGGCTGACGAAGGGTTAATGCCAATCAGAATTGGGAAACACATTAAAATCTCACCTGTTTATGTTAGCAACAAATGCACGCGCAATATAGCTGGGCAGAGTTCCAGAAAGCTACAGCAGTGAGATCTTCCTACGCCTGTTTGGATCCTTACTTTTCTCTCTCTCTCACAAGGACTGAGATTTTTTCATTTTAGTTTTTTTTTTGAAGAGATTTCATTTTAGTTCTTTCATGTTTTTCTTGTTTTATTAATACTTAAAAAAAAAACACAAAAATAGACTTGATTTACACTATTTAGTAAATAAGCTAGGCTTAACTTTTGAAAAATTATATTTAATTATACAGGCTAAGACTTTTTTTTTGCTTTTTACAAAAGAAAAGTTAAGCAATTTTATTAATAATGGATAACGCAATACATCTCGTAACATCATCACGAATTTGGAGAATAGTAATATATGTAGCCACCCCTAACAAAGTGTGAGCAACTACAGTGACTTTCCTTCTATGAAACTCTACCAAAGAGTTGTTAACATAAGATGATAAAAAAACTCATACAATTTGAAAAAATAATCCTATAATTAGTTTGGTCCTCTTGAAGGAGACCTAGGACTTCCTCCTTTTACACCTGGAGTCTATGAGAGTAACTAAAATTTAGCTTTGAAGAAGTATCCTCCCTCATCACGTAAATTATGATCGAAGTATATGCTTTGATCTACCTGCAATAAAGGTTCAATGCACTGCCAATTGTCCTCGACTTTATTTTGCACAAACTAAAAAAACCAGAAGTAAAAAGAGAAAACGATAAAACGCGTTTGGCCAATAATACCAAATGAGGTATTTGTGGATAGAAACTGCACAAATAAAAAATGGTTAACCTCATCAGTGTCTTTGTCACCATTCACCTCTTGATTATTTTCAGCATCAAAACACACTTCCTCCATCTTTCTCATCCAACAAAGATAGACTCTCACAAACGGAGAGAAAAACATATCTCTCACAAACGGAGAGAAAAACATAGGTCTAACCTTCACCATTTTGCTGCAACTGATGCGCCGTTGTTGAAAGGATTGGTGCGCCGTTCTCTATAGGCTAAGACTTGAGCCTTTGGAAAAAAAATTATATAAAAATTAAATAGTTTACTAGTCATATTATATATATTAGCACAATACATTTATGGGTTAAATTGTTATAAATTGTAAGTGTAATACTTTTTTTTATACTATCAATCAATCATCATTTGTCATCTTATTAAAAATATTTTATTGATTGATTCTTATAATTTCTTGGTTTAATTAACCATTCAGTTGATTCCTAAACTGTTTGAGATTTTTCAAGTAGGTCCTTAAACTAATTTTTTTCCTAATTGGGTACTTGAACTTATATGAAAATTTTAATTAGGTACCTGGACTAAAAAAAGTTTCTAATTAGTACAAGTGGATTTTGGGTAAGGCTTAATAAATTTGTTCAAATGTTACCATCAGAATTTTTTGGAGTTATTTATGACCAACATGAATGCTAACTGAGTCTATTCCTATGTGTGCAGATGACCAGGTTGAATGAAGGATTGTCCTTGTTTGATGCAATTCTCATTGTTCCCATATTTCAAATAACTTGGACTTTCTTTTTCATTCGTACATGAATTATATATTTTCAAGGATATCATGTATTTTTCTTTATCGAATGTGCTAGGGTGATTTGTACTGAGTAGTTAGATGAGCTTCAACTGTTGACAAATTATTGCATCGAATAACAAATCAAGTCATATAGCTATGGGTTATCAGCGAACCATGCATGGTGGATCTTAATTTGTTTTAGCCTTTTTGCATCAGCTCTAGTCTGTTATTTAGTTCAGATATTTCCTTGTTTTGTATCACCTTCTTGTCTCTGATAATCAAGCTCAAATTTTGTATTTGTAATGTTTCTTTGGCATGATACAATTGAAGATCAAATACCTTTTTCTCCTTTTCTATTATTATTGTTGGTTTCTTTTTTAAAATTGAAAAGAGGTAAAATTTGTGAGAACAAAAACTCTACATTTCTATAAAGAAGTTCCATGAAATGGTGAGATATGCACCTGAAAGATGTTGCCTGCTAGCAGCACACAATACTCACAAGACATGAGAAGTCAAATACAAGAAGTGTGGTGAGACAAGACATTTAATTTGAGAAGTGTGGTAAAACATTGAAGTTGATTTTTGTTTCAGGGTGAACAAGGGACTCAAGATACTAAAGAATCTCAGCCACAACCACAAATAGGATGATTTTTGTGGGCATACTGTCTGAAAATTTTGGTGCACACTACCGAATTATGGTGCATCTTGCATTATATGGTGCATGTATTATACACATGGACTTATTTGGGTCACAAACTAAATTTTAGGGATTAATTTGAGTCACTAGTTTGAGTTATCGGAGCTAAGTGGACGGAAGGACTAGTCTCCGTTTATAAATTTCAGGGGCTATTTAGTTAATTTATATGTTTTTAAGGGGGTCCTCCAAAAATTTTAGGGACTGATTTGGACTTTAAAAAAAAGAAAGATATTTGGACTTTTACTCTCAATTTAATTTAAATTTATCTATCATTATGCATATAGACTATGGTGTTAATTACTAGTGAGTTTATGAAGGATGAAGATTTCTTGTCCATTTTAATATATCACATCATATTCCCATCAATAATATGTTGCATAAATTAAAATTATGTATGATTTTAAAAAGATAAGAGATATAACAAGATATTATTATTCGTGGACAGAGATCATATATACACCAAATTTATTAGACGGTTTTAGAGTTAAAAAGAACCGGAGCAAATGCATTCATCCCTCATCAGTGTCTGTCTAGCGTTCCGAACTTCCGATATTATTTGCCATTATTCACACACGTGAATTGTAAGTTGGACGTTCCATTCAGTAGCCATGCCATATGTGGACAATGTATTCGCCAATAATTCTCATTCTCATCATCATCCCTTATCATCAAGGTTTTAAATTACGATCACAATCACGATTGTGACCACGTTATGAATATTATGAGAAAATATAGTTGATATTGCTATAATTATGATCACGATGTGATTTCGACAACTAACAAAATCAACATATCACGACCCAGCTTTCGGTTTCATACCCAGGTTTAAAACCTTGCTTATCATCAGCATATGCAATAATATCTAGGTGGTATTTGGAAGAGCTTATGTAAGCTCCTTTTGACTTATCTGATGACATAAGTTCTTATGCAATATGTTTGACAGAGCTTATAAAAATAACTTATGTCATCCCATAAGGAGTTTTTGACTTATTTTCATAAGTCACTGGAAGAAGCTTATGGAATTATCATAAGAGCTTATGCACTAAACACCCTCTCCGTATTTTTCACAATTCGAATCCTCTCATGCCCTTTTTTTTTTTTCTTTAAATACTTATGGCATAAGCTCTCGTACAATAAACTCTTATATAATAAGTTCTTAGTTAAGTTGATTGCGAAACTGCACCCTTAATTTATCAAGTCACGCAACTTCTCAATTTGTTTTAATCTTGTGTCGACAAAGAAAGGGAGCTTCGTTGAAAAAATCATCCAACTTTATAACCATCACCTGTCACTTCATTTACTCGTAATACATGTATCCTTTTATTAGTCCAGTTTCATAGATAGTCACATTCTTATCTTAATAGTTTCTTATTGCCAAAACCACACAGTTATTTCATATTCCAGCCTTTGAGTGCACAACCTGGTGTCTATGAATTTTAGAGCTAATAACCACCAAGAAACCTTCAGACTTGATCCTACACATAATTAAATCATTTGAATTTTTTTTTATCATCCCCCACCCCACATAAGAACTTTCACACATATACACCACAGAATATTATGGAGGAATCTTTGGATGGTGATGATATTGTGAGGTCATTGAGCAGCCTGAGGGTGACCATTGGATCCTCCAGCAGCAGCAGGAGGAGTTGGATCAGTGGACATGGGGGGGATGTGTTTGAGAGGATCAACAGCAGGAGGGAAGATGATGAGGAGAAGCTGAAGTGGGCAGCCATAGAGAGGCTTCCAACATTTGAAAGGCTGAGGAAAAGCTTGGTGAAACAAGTTTTAGAGAATGGAAGATTCAATTATGAGGAGGTTGATATATCCAGGCTTGGTGTGCTGGAAAAGAAGAAACTCTTAGATGGTATACTAAGGACTGTTGAAGAAGACAATGAGAAGTTTCTCTGTAGGATGAGGCAGAGGATTGATAGGTTATTGCCTTCTCTTCTATATGATCTTTACAAGCTAATGTTAGTTTGTTATGTTAATAAGCGAATGTTAGTTCTGGTTCTGATGTTTGGATTACCAGTTTATATTGTAATTATATTTGTTTTGGTTTATATTGTTGATCTGAGAGACATGTAGATGTATCAAGTTTGATCATATATGTTTTTGTTTTGTTGATTAGGGTGGGTATAGAGATTCCAAAGGTTGAAGTCCGATTTGAGCATTTGTATGTAGAAGGGGATGCATATCATGGAACCAGAGCACTGCCAACGCTAGTCAATTCTACCATAAATACTATAGAGGTACTACTGCTCTTTGTAATTATAATGGCTGGTTATGGTTCCCTTTTCATCTGCCCAAATTTCCTTTTCTTTATGGTTACGACTTATGAGTGAAAGCTTGTTATGATCACTGATCAGTTGGTAAGAAGGCCTTTTCCTTTTCCTTTTTCACCACTTCTTACATTTATACTTATCCAATAGCAATTGGAATGGATGATACGGTTTTCTTCCGGCTTAACCAGTTGTCTTGAGTTCAAAAAATCCTAATCCTGGTAATGCAAACTCTTGATGGAGGGCTTTGTCATCCTTAATCTCTGTAGTTATGTGCGGACCTAAGGAACCAAAAAAACATTTATACTTATTTTCTTTTATATATATATATATATTTAAAAGTAGAAAGTTAAAAAATAAATAATGAAAATCAACTTTTATTAAAACTTTTCATTGTATCATTTTTTTATATAATAATAATAACCTTTTTAAAGTATCTTACAATCACTTTTTAAAGTCTAAACAAACAGATTAGTAAAACACATGTAAATTTTGTAACAAGAAAAAACATGTAAATTTTAAAAATGAATTTTATATAAAATAATTATTTAATGAATTTAATTTTGATATATATTTAATGTAAAAAAATTTATATCACCAGTCAAATATTTTTACTAACTAACGAGTACATGATTAAATAAGAATGTAAATAACTTTTATTATATAGTTAAATATTTATTTCTCTTAATTTTGAGGATACTAAATTAACTTTTATGTAACAGTAAGATTGTGCCCATAATTTTGGTCAAAGAAAAAAAAAGATTGTGCCCATAATATATCACTTATCAAAATATTAAACCCACAACCTTTTTTTTTTTAAGGATTAAATAATAAAAAAAGTAATTTCTTACGGAGAAGTGTTGTATTTATTATCCCGAGAAGTTCTAAGTTTTGTTTTCTCATAAATACTTACTATTTATGTATTTTTTAACTAATACATTAAGGACACTTGTTAGCATTACCCTAATTAATTGAGGATATTTAATTTTCAAGGAGACGAAATAGAGGATGAGTGATTAATAATGGATTGATTAATAATAAAGTGAAGTGGAAAAGTAAAAGCATTTCTCCAATGTTTGGATGTTAGATGAAGGAAATGAAAGAAAATCCCAAACCCCGATTCAGAAGGTATGAAAATGAAAGAGATTTGGATGGAGTGGAATGATTTGGATTATCATCCTCATCCATCCCACTCCGTTAATGCATAAAATCACAATTCCCAAACAATAGTTTAATGAATTTTCACTCCTTAAGTAACTTACTCGAGCTTGATTTTTCCTTTGTTGTCTACAATAGGTAATGTCGGATCACCTGCTGCGTCAAAGAGAAAACTTAGATGTCTAACATTATTTCGAAAGTACTGTCTAATTAAGGTTCTTATCCTTTTGTTGGTTTGAGGTAAACAGAGAGTTCTTGGATCAATCAAGCTTCTCCCTTCAAAGAAAAGTGTGATCAAGATACTACAAGATGTTAGTGGAATCGTCAGGCCAGGAAGGTACTTGATGGAGTCATCTTTATTCTGTCATTCATAAGATTCCTCAAATGGGTGTTATATAGTGCATTTCTTAACTTAAAAACAGTGAGTTGCTTAACTAGTACTTAAACGTAAGAACTTATTCTTATTCATTGCACAATTGGAGTAATATGATGTGACAACCACATGTAAGAACAGTTTATTGTAGTTGGGTAAGCCGTATTTGGTGAACTTTTTAGAGTTGCACCAGTGAAGTGGAGATGAGATTTGTTTAAAGTAGTATAAAGTAAAAAGTGATAAATGACATGATAGGGACCACAAAAGAGGAGTTAAGTAATTCCAATGAGTTATAAAATTGGAGATGCTATAAGGGAGGAGCTTAATATTAGTTAACAAGAATAAGCTAATCTAGTTGAAAAACAAAAGTAGTGTTTAAGTTGTCGATCCTTGTATGCAGTAATAAGCAAGCCACACTTTTAAAGAAAGAATGGTAAAGATAATTGTTGGCAAGGTCTCTTAAAGAATAGTATGCTTGAGGGTTAGTCTCACAATAGAATGCTTTTTGACAAATGCATCAATGTATTATTTTAGTTGTATTGATAACTCTTTTTTCCCTTATATTTATCTTTGCCAAACACTCTGCAGAATGACATTGCTTTTAGGGCCTCCAAGATCAGGAAAAACTACGCTGCTGCAGGCACTTGCTGGGAAACTTGACAGGGATTTAAGGGTTGGTGCTCTTGCTCCATTTTAAGAAATGATACAATGATATTTTCCTATCATTTCTTTCCATTTTATGATCAATGAATTTGAATGATACTCGTCACTTGAGCATGATTGAGGATATGAGTTTCAACTAATAAAAAAGAAAATACCACATTTTCTACCATTTTGGTGTATATGTCAGTATCAGTTTAGGTTACTTGTAGAATACTGAATTAGTGATGCTTCATTTGTTAATGAATTTAGGAAACTGCTACAGAAATTTATCATGCCAGAAAGTATAATCTCCTTTCATATCCGTCATATGCTAATGCTGTCAAATACTTACTGCTTTATGTATTCCATTCAACTCAATCATGATTATGTTAGGGAATACGGTTTATCAGTGAATATGATTTGCCTTCCAATATTTATTTGTAATAATGCATTGTACCTCTTTCCCTTGGAATGGATCACAGACTACAAGTCCAGTAAAATAAGCTATATATAGAATCCAATTTTCTTCGTTTTAACTGCATCATCAAAATTTATCAATAGGTATCAGGAAGAGTCAGTTACTGTGGTCATGATTTATCAGAGTTTGTTCCTCAAAGAACATGTGCTTATATTAGTCAGTATAATCTTCATCATGGAGAGATGACAGTGAGAGAGACACTGGACTTTTCTGCACGCTGCTTGGGAGTTGGAACAAGGCGTGATCTACTAGTGGAATTGTCAAGACGAGAAAAGCAATCAGGAATCAAACCAGACCCAGAGATAGATGCTTTCATGAAAGCCATGGCAATGGAAGGTCAAGAAACAAGTCTCATTACAGATTATGTTCTCAAGGTTTGATGCCTCTATTTCTATTTGATTACTGTCCTTTCAGCCAGAATACCAAGTTTCTTGCTGTCTGACATGTCAAAGAAAATGGACTCAGATTCTTGGATTGGAAACATGTGCTGATACTTTGGTGGGAGATGAGATGAGAAGGGGAATATCTGGTGGAGAAAAAAAGCGGTTGACTACTGGTATGGGAAAATAATCAGAAGAAAATTGTATGTTACTAGATAGAAAATGTTACATAATATTTGGTTTGTTTTCTGTTTTCATTTCACTTCATATGTTTTCACTCATAAATTAATTAAAGAAATGTCATCTTGTTTTTTTCTTTGTTTCCTGTTTTCAAATTTGAACACGATTGTCTTGTTTTCACCATTTCTGTCACAAAATATTGGAAACAAGAAACTGCCTTTAATTGCTTTCCATTTCATAATCTCCTAGTTGTCCAATTTTCAAGCAGTAGCTATCATATCATGAATGCAGGTGAGATGTTAGTAGGACCTGCAAAAGTTTTCTTAATGGACGAGATTTCAACTGGTTTGGATAGTTCCACCACCTTCCAAATTGTCAGGTTCTTGAGGCAGCTAGTGCATAGCAACGATGTTACAATGATAATATCTCTTTTGCAACCTGCCCCAGAAACATTTGACCTTTTTGATGACATAATATTACTTGCAGAAGGTCAAATTGTCTACCAAGGTCCGCGTGAGAATGTTGTCAATTTTTTTGAGAGCGTAGGCTTCAAATGCCCAGAAAGGAAAGGTGTTGCAGACTTCTTACAAGAGGTTACTTCCAGAAAGGACCAAGAGCAGTACTGGTTCACAAGGGACAAACCTTATCATTTTGTCAGTGTACCTGAGTTTGTTGCCTACTTCAACAATCATAGCATTGGCCAACAACTTTGTGAAGAGCTTCAGGTTCCTTATGACTGTACTAAAACTCATCCTGATGCATTGGTTAAAGATAAATATGGGATCTCAAAACCAGAGCTCTTCAAGGCATGCTTTGCAAGAGAGTGGCTACTGATGCAGCGCAGCGCTTTTATATACATATTTAAGACTAGTCAGATTATGATAATGTCTTTGATTGCTATGACAGTGTTTCTTAGAACAGAAATGAAACATGGCCAACTTGAAGATGGGAGAAAATATTATGGTGCACTATTCTTCAGTCTCA
Organism: Sophora flavescens; assembly: GCA_030762895.1. Classification (NCBI taxonomy): domain Eukaryota; kingdom Viridiplantae; phylum Streptophyta; class Magnoliopsida; order Fabales; family Fabaceae; genus Sophora; species Sophora flavescens. Next base: position 59,442,830 of record CM061069.1, read on the forward strand.
TTAATATAATGTTCAATGGAATGGCTGAACTTGCAATGACTATTTTTAGGCTTCCTGTTTTCTTCAAGCAGAGAGATATGTTATTTTATCCTGCATGGGCTTTTGCACTGCCTATATGGATCTTTCGAATCCCTCTCTCTTTCATGGAGTCGGGATTATGGGTTGTCCTTACTTATTATACTATAGGGTTTGCACCAGCTGCAAGTAGGTATGAAAATTCACTAATTCAACCATTCCAGAAGTTTATACTTTATACTTTATACTGCTACTTGTTGATTTGTTTTTATTTTGTGAGTGAAAATTAGGCACCATTTACTTTGTTTCGAGTTTCTTGTTTTCATTTCATGTCTTAATAATTGCAAAAATGTCACATTGTTTTCATTTTGTTTCTTGTTTTCGAAAATTTTGTTTCCGTTCAAATCTTTGTGATCAAGAAACAAAATGAAAACAAGTTAACATTTTTGCAATTATTAATGAAGACAGGAAATAAAAACAAGAAAATAGAAACAAAACAAACGGCAAGGAAGTAAATCCTTGCATTTTTATGTTTTTTTACGCGTTTGTATTTTATCAGAATCAAGACTCTAATAAATTATTAACCTCACATCCATTGCTTGTACTATTAGGTTCATGATTTGGAATATTTTTAATAACAGTTTCGTATCTAGGAAATAATTTTTTGAAACACATTGAAGTGAACAATAGATATACTTGTATAGTTCTTTTGTTTTATTGATATGCAAGTTTCAATCTACAAATTACATTCAATAATGAAGTTAAACAATGTTGCAGATTTTTTTGTCAGTTATTGGCATTCTTCTGCGTTCATCAAATGGCTTTGTCTCTTTTCCGATTCATTGCTGCTCTAGGAAGAACACAAATTGTAGCAAATACACTTGGTACCTTTGCACTGCTACTGGTTTTTGTACTTGGAGGGTTTATTATTGCCAGAGGTGAGCCTTAGTTATTGTTTTTCCACCTTTGTTTCTTTAGTCAAATGAAAGGCATGACAGAAAACAAGGTTTTGTTTATTCAAGTAATAAGAGGAAGAGTTTATGCAACTTTATTAATCTTCTTTACAGAAAACATTGGACCGTGGATGATATGGGGCTATTATATTTCTCCTATGATGTATGGTCAAAATGCCATTGCCATCAATGAATTCCTTGACAAGAGATGGAGTGCTGTAAGATCTTTAACATGTTTGAGAGATTCCTTTATTTCATCTTCTTGCAATACTGCATTGATTTATCTTCTTTATAGCCCAATATGGACCCAATGATTCCTGAGCCCACAGTTGGGAAGGCTCTTCTCAAGGCTAGAGGCATGTTCACAGAAGACTATTGGTACTGGATTTGTATTGGTGCTCTCCTAGGCTTTTCTCTGCTTTTCAACGTTTGTTTTATTGTTGCTCTGACATATTTGAATCGTAAGTTCCCATATTACTTATTTCTGTAACTGCTACAAGACTATCTCTAACAAGGTCTTAAAGTTAAATTGCAGCATTTGGAGATTCTAAGTCTATTATTGTAGAGGAGGAAAACGAGAAAACGGGAACTACAAAAGAGAGTTCTGCTTCAACTGCTAAATCATTATTTGAATGTACTAAATCTTGCCCTTTTTCTTTCTTGTCAATATACTGTAAAAAGATTACTCATATCAGAAACCACACTTTCTTGCTCGTGACATATCAACTTACATGTATATCAAAGCAAGTTGTCAGAAGAATACATGCTTCATTCTTCGAACAAGTATAGTTTGATTTTATGAGAATGTGTTCTTTGTCCTGCACAGTTTGCAATGTTTTTATATAGGTGTTCACCTTGGACTTTGTCATCTTTTCAACATTTGTTTCTTGCTTAAGTGTTGCATATTTGCACCAAATATCTGTCTGCGATAATATATTTCCTTTTCAATACTCATGGTTAGATACAGACATTTATATGGCAGAAAGAAACACCCCAGAGAGTTCAATTCCTAAAGCAGACACTGCAGCTACCAAGAAGGGAATGGTGCTACCCTTTCGGTCCCTATCACTTGCTTTTGATCATGTGAATTACTACATCAATATGCCAACTGTAAATCTCTGCACGCTCCTGTCTCATTTTAATCATCTTATTCTTCGCTTCAGCATTTGTTTTTCACCTGTCTACTTTCCAACCTGTGACATATATCTGCATGGAGTAACTTCTTTCACATTTATGTTAATCCTTTGGTGTCTTTATGATGTCGTAACAGTGTTCTAATATCAGGAAATTAAAAAACAAGGAGTTGAAGAGACTCGCCTCCAATTACTAAGAGATGTCAGTGGTGCTTTCAGGCCTGGAGTACTAACGGCATTAGTAGGTGTAACTGGTGCTGGAAAAACCACCTTGATGGATGTTCTTGCTGGAAGAAAAACTGGCGGTTATATTGAAGGAAGCATAAGCATATCTGGTTACCCAAAGAACCAAGCAACTTTTGCTCGGATTAGCGGATATTGCGAACAAAATGATATCCATTCTCCAAATGTGACAGTTTATGAATCTCTGGTGTTTTCTGCTTGGCTGCGCCTTGATAAGGCAATCAAGAGAGAAACACAGAAGGTGAGCTTTATTCTAATCAACTCTTATATTGAACCCCCCCCTCTCATATGATCTTCTTTTATCTATAACAAAATGTAGTTGAAGTCTCAAGATAGGGCACAATGGTAAATTAGAAGGGAAGCTTTGGAATCACATAACTTCCGTTTACAAGTATAATGGAGTATATGAGATGCAATACGGTAAAATGCGCATTAGCACTAGTCTAGAGATGAAAATTAGAGATCACACCATACTACAAGTCACGTGGTTCAGGTTTCTTCGATCGATAGTACGAAGTGATGGAGAAATAGGAGATGTAAATCATAGGATTCGAGTGGATGAAATGGAATGCTTTAGGCATTATTTGTGATCAAAAGGCACTGTGCTTTCCTTTATAAACAAAAAATGTAGTTAAATCATTTCCATAAATGTAGAATTATTCTTCAGCCGTCTCTGCACTGCAGATGTTTGTTGAGGAAGTTATGAAGCTTGTTGAGTTACATCCAGTGAGGAATTTTCTAGTAGGCCTTCCTGGCATAGATGGTTTGTCAACTGAACAAAGAAAGAGACTCACCATTGCTGTAGAATTGGTTGCCAATCCATCTATCATCTTTATGGATGAACCAACCTCAGGCCTTGATGCTAGAGCTGCAGCAATTGTTATGCGTACTGTCAGAAACACAGTGGACACAGGGAGAACTGTGGTCTGCACAATTCATCAACCAAGCATTGACATATTTGAAGGTTTTGATGAGGTATGACTTCCCAGGATTTGGAAGATGAAACTTTTATTAATATGATAGCTATGAAGGCAATGCTCTCTCAATTTCATCTTTCCTTCAGCTGCTTTTGATGAAGAGAGAAGGGAAAATCATATATAGTGGTCCCCTTGGTCGACATTCTCAGAAACTTATAGAGTACTTTGAGGTTAGTATGCCTTGTGCACTGCAAAAATGTATAAATTCTCAAATACAGTAATCTTGTAAACTATGTGCCTTTTGCAGGCTATTCCTGGAGTTCCTAGAATCAAAGATGGATATAATCCGGCTACATGGATGTTGGAGATCAGTTCTCCAGCAGTTGAGTCTCAGCTTAGTGTAGACTTTGCAGAATTGTATACTAAGTCAGCATTGTATCAGTTAAGTACTGATTGGAGCTGCATTTGCAGAGTACTGTCACTGTACCCCTTTTTAATCAGAAATTACACATTATCTTCTCTTTTCATTTTATATATCAACTCTTTTCAGGAGGAATCAAGAACTTATCAAAGAGCTAAGCACACCATTACAGGGGACAAAGGACCTTTATTTCCCAACTAAATATTCCCAGTCTTTCTTTACTCAATGCAAAGCTTGCTTCTGGAAACAGCAATTGTCCTACTGGAGGAACCCACAGTATAATACCATTCGGTTCTTCTTGACAATAGCTGTTGGTGTTATTTTTGGACTCATTTTCTGGAACAAAGGAGATAAAATGTAAGTCAACATGTTCTCCTTCTTAGTATTTTACTAACAGAAACAGTTGTCAATTTCTAACTTTCGATAGGAAAACATATGAATTTGAAGTAAGATAAAGAGTACCATAATTTCCTGGTTGGACAGTAATGGGACAACTTAAAGCTTCATTCAAATTGGATGATAGTTCCTATCAAAATTTAAAATGCATGAAAAAATAAGTAGAGTTGAAATATTTGTAGGAATCGTTAATATCTTGTTGAATACTTATTTAAGCAACCGATATCATCAATATTTGTAGGAATCATCAATGTCTTGTTGAGTAGTTATTTAAGCAACCGATATCATAAAACTGCAGAACAATCTACAAGAACTCTCTATTCTTGTGTTTAAAAAAACCATCAACATGTATTTATCAACATGGTAAAAAAACATATGAAATGAAGTTACTTTCATGCTCACGAAAGGCGACTTAGGTGAGGATAAATTCTTTTACCTGCAGATATAAGGAACAAGACCTTATGAATCTAGTGGGAGCTATGTATGCTGCTATTTTATTTCTTGGAGCTACCAACACTTCTTCTGTTCAACCTGTAGTTGCAATAGAAAGAACGGTCTTCTACCGTGAAAGAGCTGCTGGAATGTATTCAGCTCTCCCTTATGCACTTGCTCAGGTAAAATACAGCTGATCCTTTTACAGAAAACAAGGCAAAAACAACTGATAGTTTAATTCCCAATGACTGAAGTGTTGCCTTGCAGGTAGCAATAGAATGTATATATGTTGCAATCCAGACATTGATCTATGCTCTTATCCTATACTCAATGATTGGATTCCTTTGGCAAGCTGACAAGTTCTTATGGTTCTACTATTTCATATTCATGTCTTTTGTCTACTTCACACTTTATGGAATGATGACTGTGGCTCTGACACCAAACTACCAAATTGCTGCAATTGTTATGTCCTTCTTTCTGATGTTCTGGAACATATTCTCGGGCTTCCTTATCCAAAAATCGGTATGTATAGCAAACCAATGATGATCAAATATATTTATACCAAGTGAGTAACAAAACAAATGGCACTTTAACCTCCATTGTTTAAGGAATATAGTTCACAACTTCACACGTCAACTGCACCTATTGAAATCTTTTTTGCAATCTATTCTAAGTTGATAGCAAAGAATCTTCATGAAGAATTCTGTACTTTAGTTCTTAATACTTTATTGATCCTTTTTTTCTAAATGATCAAGTTGGAAGTTGCCTGCCTCAATTCCTAGGTTGTGGTTTATATACATGTTGGGCAACTCTACTTAACAACAATAGGTTTTAAATGGAATCTAACATTTCATGTGCACCTTTAACCACAATTACAAAAAGAAATGGCTTTTTTATAAAATAAATTTATCAATCAGGCTCCATAACTAAAATTTGATAATCGTAGAAGAATCTTTCATAATTGTTAGATGGGAACTTATCAAGAATCCTCTAGTTGTCATATTAAAACCATAACTGTTTGTCATGTTTGCAGCAAATTCCAATATGGTGGAGATGGTACTACTGGGGTAGCCCAACTGCTTGGACTCTATATGGTCTACTGACATCCCAGTTGGGTAACAAAGATACTCCAATTCAGGTTCCTGGATTTGGACCCATATCAGTAAAAGCATATCTTGAGAAGCAGATGGGCTATGAATATAGCTTCCTTGGAGTTGTTGCTGTGGCTCATATTGCTTTTGTTGCCTTATTTCTTTTTGTATTTGCATACAGCATCAAGTTTCTTAATTTCCAGAAGAGATAAGTAACACAGGATTCAAAATGGAAAGAACAAATACACACACACAAAAATAAGGAAAAAAGATATTTAAAGGTTTGTTTACCAACTATTGGTAGAATAGATAAACAGCATTGTGGCTTTATCATAAACAGCATTGTGGCTTTATCGATGACTTTATCACCTTCCATGCTTTCTTTTCATATTCATTGGAATCAGAGACCACTTTACATGAAGCCGGTAGAAGTTCAAGATAATGCTTATACGGGCTAACTTTGTAGATATTCTTCATTCCTATTGTTCACAAGTAAAGCATGTATCAATCCAATTAGGTGAATCAGTTTATGTCTTTAATTCCTATATTACATATTTTGTGTATTGGATACCAATCAGTAAAAAGGAAACTGTAAGAAGGAAAAGTACTTTGAGATTATTGGATAGCAATTAGTACAATATGCCTAGAACAACATTAAACAAAATAAGTTGTACATATTGATTTTGATGTTGTAACAGAGACGATTTATAAGTTGGCAGAAAATGGAAGTCATAGTCTTCAAGTGAGTAATGATGCAAAAAGGCAAAGAATTCCATATCAGAGAATCTAAAGGTATCTTTGAGCCAATGTACTGAATCATATAATTTTTTTATGATACTTACATGTTTCAATCATTTTCACTTTTATCCTTATGTCAATCAATTTCAATTTATTCTATATATTTAACTCCATCGAACGATGTTACAACAATAAATAAGAACTAAATTCAAAATATTATACTTAAAGAAACTGGATTGAATTTTTTAATTTATAGAAACCAAGTGGCAAGTTGAAAACAGACATCACATAGGTTGATTAAAAGTATAGTTTAATCTAAATTTATTTTAAACCGTTAATTTATTAAAAAAAAGATCATGCAAACACTTCTTTTTCTTTAGTGCTTTCATTTGTTAAAAACGGGTGAGGATAAATCAAAAACATATATCTTAAAACTTGTAATTATGAAAATGAAATCCATTTTTAAAAATAAAGACAGAAAAAAAATTCCTTTAAACGCTAAAAACAAATCAGCATCTTTGTAATATTTAGTAAAAACAATATCAACTAAAAAGTGAAAACAAAAATTAACCAGTAAATTTAAAAAGGATCTGGATATAATTCAGTAAACTTCAAAATATAAGTTCATATATTGCTCTGACAAAAGCTACAGGATTCTGCATCAGCTTTTCAATCAGATGTAGTTAAAACATTCAGAAGCTAAAAACAGACATAAAGGACTGTTAATAGAAATTCCAGTTCCAGACCTATATACATGAACTACTAACATAAACAAAGGGAAAAACAACGTGTGCAATAACCACACTCAATCCATAGCATCAGAGGGGTATTAAATTCAACCATAGCACTATCGCCTCTCGTCGGTTTTAACAGGAGCTTTATCCAGGTCGTCAATCTCCTTCCTGCTCTTTATTAAACTCCATTTCTTACTACTGAAGTCTAGTTTGTCAAAGTCCTCTGCAATTCCCACATAACCATACAGAATATTCTCCACTTTGTCTCCTTCATCTGTTTCTCTAATGTTACAGCTCTTTATACCATCAGATTTTACTGTCTCATATTCAGCTCTTCCACGATTACTATCAGAAAGATATTTATGAAGCCTCTCTGCATCTGCCAGCCCAACAAACGTACCCAGGAACTTCACCAAAATAACACTTTGATCTGCAGGCTTCCCTAAGCATAATTTGATTCTTCCTCTCACAAATCCTTTGCCTGCAATTTAAAGTAAATAAAAAATTGTCAAATGTACAGTTTTACCAATGAAACAGACAACGAGTAAACATTCCAAGGAGGAATAGAAGTTTCATGTGGGATAAATTTAACATCCATTATGCTAAACCTGCATATTCAAATGGGTGATTTGTGCACATAATGTGATTGGATTAGCTTATTTTGTGTTCAAAACAACTTATAATTTTGAGAATGCCTAAATAAAACTAAAACACAAGTAGAATTTGGTTCATTAAAAATTATATTTTAGTTTGAATAATTATTGTTGTATCATATCTCAACATCCAAACACATATTCGCCCTTAGGAAATCCTGGAGTGTTTTAGATAATATAAATTATAAAACCATTCAGGTATCTTTACCTAAGAGCTTAAGCTTTTAAGAGAGATTGTTCATGACATGGTATCAAAGTCTCTATAACCAAGTGGTCTAGAGCTCGATCCTTATTGTCCCTGTTCTAATAAAAAAGTTAAATTCAACACAAGATAGGGAACTTGTGTGTTTTACACACTTCAAGCCCAAAGGGTTTTGCGTGAGAGGTACTGTTAGATATATAAAACTACCCATGTATTATTTTCACCTAACAACTTAAGTTTTTGGGAGAGATGGTTCATGACAGTTTCCATACTTGCAACACCTCCTACAGCAAAGTTGACTTTCAAACCAGTGTTTGCCAGCAATATTCTACCAATTATACCATCTAGACATAAACAGCATCCAAACACAAACTAACCTCTTAGGAAAGCCTCAATTGTTTCCATGCTCACAACCTTCCAGTTTTGTGGATTGTCATCAGACATCGATATGTTATGGATGATAACAATAGGGGGCCAGATAATCAAATCCTCCTTTTGAGCCAACGCTTCTGCTTCGGGCAAGACCTGGGGAACCCAAGTTACTGTATCTTGAGGAACAACAGTATCCCATCCCATCAGAACACAAATTGCTTTATGAAGACCCAAGTGCTTTGCTCTCATCCCAGCCTTATGGGACATAAAAGCATGAGTTACCAGGCGTTGAGTGTCCATGAACTCCTTCGAGGAGCTGTACCATAAAGAAACATAAACAGTACAAATAAAAATGTTATGGGTCATACAACATATAATATTTCATCGGGAAAAAAAAAAACTTACTGTATAAGATCCTCTCGATCATAAAAAAGTACAGAAGGGATTTAAAAAGATAGAAACCCACTACCTTCCCTACAATGTAACAAAGTTCAACTCCGATCCGAAGCCAAAGGAAAAATGGCAAGCATTACAATAAAATTAAATTTGGAAATCATCTTCAAGATAAATAACTGAAGTCAACCAGAAAAAAGATAAATAACATATTTAGAATATTATACTCTTCAACACATATCATAAATAGCCTCTAATTGTCATTTTTTATGCATCAATGAATATGGCAGCATATAGGATTAGCCTTCTGGTTTCAGTTCTTAATCTGTCATCAAAGCAGTAACAGGAGCATGGCCACCTGCATGCTGTCATCAACTTCCTAGGAGTACCTAAGATTATGAATTTGGTTTTGTCAATCATAAGCCATAAATTCCCTCAAACAGGGTTAAAAAATAATGAAAAAAATAGATAATTGATTTAGTAGAAGTTACTAGATCAATGTTTACAAAAATTAAAAATGAAAAATTTAAACCTCATTATATAAAATTCCAAATTCAGATAAGTCCTATTCCTAATTGTTACACAAATGCAGCACATCTCTGCAAACACTTGTAGCCTTCAACAGTTCAACCTCTATCTCTAGAAATCTAAAATCCAAAGTTACAGCCATACTTGTAAGTGGAAAATCAATCTTCATGACTAGGAATTCTAAAGGGTCTAGGCAACTTTAAACTAAAACTACCAGTATTCTCTTATCGTTACTAAGTCATGACATGCCAGAGCAATCCTTCTGTGGTTGTCAATCTTAAGTCAATAATTCCAAATCCATTTACCCTCTGAAGATCAGAAGCCACATAAACTTTTATGTCTCAAATATCCTATCTGTCTTCCTTTCTTCCTAAATATAATTACTCTGCAATTTCATAGGCATCTAAAGGCTAAAATAATTACTTAACAAACTATTTACATTTGTTTGAAAATACGGTTGTATGCCGGCTCTAGCAAAAAATTCTAACCATAGTTCAAAACCATGCAACACAGCAGTAAATTTAAATGAAACTTTCACCATCATTGAAAAGCATAGACACCACATCTTCTAGCTTTGTCACTCGTGTTCATTTGCAGAGCAGTTTACCATGTGTTTGATCCTATTGGTATGGGATTGGTGTCATCAACCTTTCAAGGCATCCACCTTAATTTGGTACACCGATTACACATGCCAACTCATTATACTTCCAAAGTTGTGAAAACCTAAAACGTGATCCCAAGAATAATGGCACACATTGGAATGGGATTGGTGCTATCAATCCTTCAGGGTATCCACCTTAATATAGTACAACAGTTACACATACCAACATATTATACTTCCAAAGTCAAGAGAACCTAAAAGGTGATCTCAAGAATAATAGCATATGTACCTGACTCCACCTGCAAGTTAAATACTAGGGAATTCCTGATTCAACATGTCAACAGAAGTGCTCCATACAATAAAAGAGCATCATAGAAAAGAAAACAGACCTTCTGCCACACACGATGCAGTACAAACTACCAGCATTTCCTTGGTCCTGGTACCTTTTTTGGACAGACAAACTCAGATTCAACTTCTTGGAGTACATTAAGAAAGCCTCATGTACCATTTGTTTAAACTCCTCAGAGCCCTCAGCTGGCTCTGATTCTGTGGCACTTATCCAATCTTCAGATGATTCATCATTAGTTGTATGCTTATTCTCATTGTAACCATGATGCTTTTTCCAAACTTTAGGTTGTTTATGAAAAGCATTTCTTTTAGAGAAGTGCTGGGATTTATACCAGCTTGAAGAACCAGGCTTTGAATGATGCTTTATATTTTGATTGGTATACTTCTGAAACCGAAATGAATGTCTTTGTACATTTCCCACAGAATCTTGAGGTAATGTCCACTCATCAGACGGAAAATCTTCATTCTCCAACTCATTGTATTCTCGCTTATAATTCCTGTATATCTTATGGTTGAATCCAACATTATCAGTTGAATACGACATATTCATATCTTCATCATCAACCCACTCTTCATATTCATATACATCTTGAAATTCTTCAGCTGCATCCCATTTACCTGATTTTATTGTTCTTGGATCATGGACGTCTATATCTTCATTAGCATTGTATTTTCTTTTCATAAATCTATCAGAATGGTCATGAATGCCTAGATCCTGTTTCATTTCCTGCACTCTGACAGCTTGTCTGTAGGTTTCTGAATTATGCTTAGACAAAGATGAACTTTGAAACCTTTCTTGCTGAAGCCCTGGACCTGTATGTCTCTGAGATTCATATTCTGATCTCAAAATTGATAATCGATCAGCCTCAGGTGCATCCAGATATGAAACTTCATAATCTTGTGGCATTCTCTTCCCAATTTCAGGATGATTATATCCAGAACGCAAATAAGCCTCATCTGGTGATGATCTTCTCATACCATGATAGTCAAAATACCTCGGCTTCTGTAATGCAGGGTGGTCATGTATAACACCCTTTCTTTGATAGCCATAAGAATCTTCACTCTTACCAGCTCTATCTAAATCTGGATGAGAGATATAAGGTCTGGACAAGTCCTTATTATCATATTCCATTAGAGTTTGCTCATAGCCTAATTGACCATGAGGAGCTATCCTTCTGGGTAAATCATCATACTGATATACACGCTCATCTTGTGCTGCTCTTACCTGTAATTTGGAATTAAGATAATCCTCATGCTCAGCCCCGGTAGGACTAAATTCACATCGATGGTGACACATCATATTCATGTGCCCACTTTCAGGATCTCTAGTAGTGTCTATTAGTGGCCTTTGCCCATGTCCACTAAACCCTACAGGTTCTTCAAGTTTTCCACCACTCCTTGACATATCATAAGATGTAGGTAAACAGTTGTCATCCCCATGTGAGCATAGAAAATCATTCCTTGACATTTCCATGGAGGAGCTTCCATAATCCCTCAAGTGAGAAGTTCCTGCAAAATCCTTTCTGTAAGATGGTGATACTGCAGAATACGCGGCATCACGTGCATGAAACATAATTTTTTCTACCCCATTGTCGGATTCTGTGATGGGTATCTTATCCATAGGCAGAGGGTCTCGGTGCGGAAGTCTTTCATGCTCAAATCTCCCCACGGGCACACTCCTCGGCGGCCGAGGAAATTGCCCACCAGTTTCTTCATATCTTGATGTTACACTTACACCAATATCTGGAACTGACCTATATGAACCTCCTGCTTCATGTTCACGCATCCCATACTTATGTTCCACCATATCCACTCCACCACCTTTCTCTTTATTAACATAAACACGCTTTGCATCCAAATGTTGATCATCATCAACACCACTATAATCCATGGAATTTGATAACTGATATCTTGGTCTAAACCCCAAAGGTGGTGGTGAACAACTTCTATTATGCATAACCCCATCATCAAAATGTGACCTTTTTCTCAATTGTTCCTTCGGCAGAGGCGACCTAGACCGAACCCTACCGCTCCTACGACCGCCCAATTGCCAATCAAAATCCCTCCTTTCAAACCCATCACTACCACCCCCTTTGTTCCCAACAGCAGCAGCAGCACCCCTTCTTACCCGATCCACCTTCAGAGGGCTCAGGTTCCTCTGCTGCACCGGACCGGACCCGTTGCGGCTGTTCCTCCAGTTTGGGTCGGGACCAGCTTCGAGCCGGTGCTGGGCACGCAACTTCGAAGACGGCGACGGTGCAGAAACGTGCTCTTCTTCGCGCCGTCTATTATATTGCATCGTTAATTGACTATTCAAACGCAAACCCTAAATACCCTTCAGCTCGAATTTCGCTAATCCAAAAAGGGGACCTTAGAAAAACGAAAGAAACCCTACCGATGCCGAAACCCTAACCCTAGAAAGATGCTGAAAGGGGATTGATTGCTGAAAGAGATCAATTACAAATTTAAGTGAGTGAGTGATAAATTATATGTTTTCTGATCTCAAACCTTTTGGGGGAAAGCGCGAAGTTGAATCGATGAAGAGAGAAAATGAATCATGGTGATTCAAGGAGCAGAGAAAGAGTGTGGGTTTGTTGAAGTTTTGTTGTGTGAATTGAAGCAGTGAAAGTGGAACTGAAAGGTTGGTAGTTAGGGTTCATGGACCTCGTCTGCTTTGGTTTTCACGTGATCCCAAATCGTCGGTCATTGAGGTCCTCTCTCTTATTTTAGTACTTGAGCCTTGTAACTGGACATAACACGTTTGATAGAGATAAAATAGATTGATTAGTCGTATATGATTATTTTATTTTTTATATTGGCATTATAAGTTGTTTATCTTTTATATTGGTTATACATATTATATTTTGTTTTTATGTTTGTTATTTTCGTCAATTTGGATCTAATGTTGTCAGTTTTGATTTGACGTAGTTATCACCTTAGATCGACACGTGACTTTTGATGAGTTAAGGTCGATTTTAACATCAACGACTAACGTGGAAATGAAAAATAACGTATAGGACCAATTTAAAAAATAAAAAACTGATAGGATCAATATGAAAAATAAAATAAACGTATAGGATGAATCTATCTATTTTATCTTTAATATACGATGATATTAACATAAAAGTTATTATGATGAAAGATTATTAAGTAATAAAATTCTCTTATAAATGTATATTTAATCGGTCTAGTATAAATATTTTTTATACCCTCAATTAATCATACATGTTATATGTTATATTATTGAAAATATTTGATTTTTAATTTCATTATTTTAAAAGTCGTTCATACCATAATTTTTAATTAGTTAGTTGTGTAAAAAAAAAAATACAATGAGAGTACATACAAATTAAAATCTATAAATATTAACTTATTTTACCAATTGATACATATTTGATGATAAACACTTAGCTAAAGCGTAAATTTATTTCCCAACTGTCAATCTTCTATCTTAGGCTATCAGATTGTATTTCTACCATATTCATTCTCTCCTATTAAAAGAAGCTGCAGAAAAAGCTAATATGATAGATGGTATTTCTACCATATTCATTCTCTCTTATTTCCAAATAATTCTAGCTTAGAGTCATTCAAAATACCAGTTTTTAAGAATAGCAACAAATAAAGGAAATCTACAGCAGAAAAAGCTAGAGAAGTAGCATGTTATGAGGGTGATGAAATTGGAAAAATGACATTTTTGAACTTTTGGAAGCACTTGAGCTTAGCTGTCCCTTCTCTTCTCTTCTTCTTTTTTCGGTACAAGTCCCTTCTCTTCTTTATGAGGTATAATATGATCCAAATGTGATTTTAATTAATATGATCAGATCTATAACATGCCAGCATGTATTTGCTTAATTACTTTGCCATTTCCAAATGACACTGGCTTCATTGAAGAAGACATTGTGTAACACCCGGGTGCTTACGAGGGTTGGGAGTAGTCGCCGGTGCAAGAAGGCACGGACAAGGAGCGGCCCCTGACAGACTTCTAGGCAGAGGGACACATGAATGAACCGATTACACACCCAAATGAGAGGGATCCTAAGAGACTGTAGGTATGAAACTATATAATTGAGGAATGCTTATATGAATTGATTGATATTACCCTTACTAACAAGATGCATCTTCTTTTCGGGAGCTCATCACTTGAGAACTCCACAGTTAAGCATGCTAGACCTGAGCAATGGGATGAGTGACCTCCTGGGAAGTTTTCCCGGGAAGCGTGTGAGTGAGGACAAAGCATGCTGAAAAGATCCGTGTTGGTCTGTGGAGACAATCGTTGATAAGTGGGCTGGCCTTACCTTACATGATAACAAGGTTAAGGAGCAGCTCTTGGAGTGGGCCATAACTGAAGTCCAAAGGGAAGAACCCACTATGATAAGTCAAGCAGATGACTCAGCAGCTGCAGAGAAAGATCTAGAACAGATTCAGCGCGTGGCAAGAAATCGGAGAGCACCAAAGAGATTCGATGATTTTGTTATGCAAGGAGGCCGTTAGAGGGGTGCGGAATATGCGGGACGTTGGCAAACTTTTTTGTTATTTCCTTCGCTTTTGTTTTACGCTTGGGCACGGGCTCTGGGTGACTCTTGTTATGGGGAGCTATATAAGGAGAGACTTAATCTCTCGTAGTTTTTTTTATGAAGAATTTCCTGAGTTCATTGTAACTTGTGAGGAGTTTGGCACTGACTCGAAGAGTACGTACCCAATACAATTTCCATATTGTATCAACTGGTGCTTTCATTCCTGCAGTGAAGAATGAAGATATTGTTGCAATCCTGCGTGCCATGGAATCCAATGTTAAGGAACATGCCGAAGGCCAGATGGAGAAATTCATGTCTCTTCTGGCGCAACACATGGCTGATACTGAGCTTCGCCTGAGCCAACTCGCCCTCTCCACAGGACCATCCAAAACCACCGGTCCCTATGGCAGTGGGGACGGCCCGGCAACCAAACAGAAGGACCTAAAAAACATCCTTAAGACGTTGTGAGTGGGAGTTCCGCGGTTTGATGGCAAGAATGTGGAGGACTGGATTTACAAAATTGATAAATTTTTTGCCCTCCATCAAATTGATCCCAATACCTGTCTAGCGGTGGTGGCCTTCCATCTAGATGGGGAACTCGCCACCTGGTACCAATGGATGGAGAAAGGAGGGACACTTACCAGCTGGGAGATCTTCCTCCAAGAACTATGAAAGCGTTTTGGAGCTTCCATCTATGACGACCCGTTGGGACGCATCTCCAAATTGGTGCAAACAAACTCCGTCGGTCAATTCTGCGCCGAATTCGAGAGTCTCATGATGCGAATTACAGGTGTATCCGATTCTATGTTTTTAAACTTTTTCATTTGGGGTTTAAAAAATGATATTCGTAGAGAGTTATTAATGTGTAAACCACAAACCTTGATTGAAGCCATGGCCAAGGCACAACTATTTGAGGAACGTACGTAATGAGGACTTGCTGGGGAAGTCCCGGAAGGAAGGGCTCATAGTGGTTGAGACTGGTCCTAACAAGTGTGTGTGTGTGGGGGGGGGGGGTTCCTGTGCAGGCCGAAAATCGTTTTGGAACGTCCGGAGGGGCGCTGATAACCTCGGGATTCAAAAATGGGGGATCAGCCAAGCCAGAGGCAGGAAGGTCATTCAGGGGGTTAAGCCTTGCGGAGATACAAGAGAGGCGTGACAAGGGTCTTTGTTATAGCTGTGATGAGAAGTACCACACTAATCACCGCTGCAAAAATAGGATCCTGATTTTGATGGGGGAGGACGAAGACCCGAAACACACCGAGGATCCTCAACAACCCTCAGTAGAGGAGAACGAAGCAAAAATTGAGGCGAGTCTCAACACTTTCTCCAATTTTGTAAATCCTCGCGTTTTTTGTATTGTGGCGAAACATGGGGAAGAGACCCTAGATGTCTTGATTGATACTGGGAGCAATAACAATTTCATACACGATGCACTAGCTGAGAGGTTAAATCTTCAATGGGCAGAGTCTAAGAGGTTTTGTGTGTATATGGGGAACGGACAATACTTGATTTGTGACAGAATGTGCAAGGGGGTCGAGTTAGAGTTACAAGGGACAAGATTTGAGGTGGATCTGTATGTACTTCCTATTTGGGGGACTTGATGTGGTATTGGGCATGCAGTGGCTGCAAACATTAGGGCCTTGTATCCATGACCATAGTAAGTTGACAATGGAATTTCAATGGCAAGGCAAGCAGGTCAAGTTGGCAGGAAACACTAACAAAACGCCACAATCAATGACATTTTCACAATGATGAGTGTGATTTCACCTCATATTTCCATGACATTTTGCATGCATTTTCATATAGCTTAGGCTTATTTTATTTGATTATTTGTTAACTTTACCTTGGAACGAGTAAGGTGGTTTTGTGGTGCTTGTGTGCAGGAATCGAGGACTAAATTGCTCAGGATCAGTTATGTTGAAGCTGGCATGAAGATGGAGCTTGGAAGGCAAGAAAATGAGGCAAACAGAGCTGATCACGGCCTAGCCGTGATGGCCATCACAGCCGTGATCAAGTGAAGCTGAAAAGGAAGAATGGAAAAGTCAGAATCTGTCACGGCCGTGACATGTCAACTGAGCCAGACCCCTTCAAGCCAGAATCTGGATACCCATCACAGCCGTGACAGCCACTTATTGAAGCAACGTTCAAGGCAGAATCTGTCACGGCTAGGCCGTGATGGCCATCACGATCGTGACCCGCAATCCATGGATCTTCAGCAACTAATTTGATCTGGTTTTTGTATTGGTTTAGGATTCAAATTGCCCAACCTTATAAATAGGACCTAGGGGCTCAAGGCTGGGCACTTTTGAGAGGGACGGCTTACCTTAGAAAAAATTGAGGTTTCTTCTTCTTCTTCTCCATCTCTTCTCCTCTTCTCTTAGGAATTTTTCTGTTCATGTTATTTTTAACCAAGATTGATACAATCATGGCAAGGCTTGAGTAGTAGTCTAGTTTCTAGGAATTGGGGCCATGCCCAAGACTTGTTTATGGTGATGTATTGATTTTGATTTCTTGTTAATTCCGATTTGTTTTCGATTTGATCCCTATTGCTTTAATTACTCGCGAATTCGGTGGCCACTTATTTGCGTGTTGTAGATACACTAAGGACGAACTTAGCGGTGAACTTAGGTATCGGTTCTATAGGAATCGAACTTAGGACTTAAATCATGAGAGTTAGAAGCGGTCTTCGAGGATTCACGGATTGTCACAAAACTTAAAGGGTCCGTTTTAAATTCAATTACCACGAGAGTAGGGATTGATTTAAACGGGCACGATTTTTGTAACCCGAGAGGGAGCATTAACTAATTTAGGATAAATTTGCCTTCAAAACAAATTTTGGTAATTGACAAGGAGAGGAGTCAATTCAGTAACATGAACAGTTTTGTGGTATCCCAATTCCTAGGAATCCCTTTTGAATTTGAAAAACCCCCAATTTGAATTGTTTTCCTGTTTTGTTTAATTACGATATTAAATTTGATTGTTACTTGATTCTTATTTCAAAAATCAAAACCTTTTCAAAATATTTTTTATACAGTCCAGTTTTATCGATTTAATAATTAGTTGTGGTTTGAGATCACGGTCCTTGTGGGATCGATCTTTTTATTACTTGGCAACGAATCTGGTACACTTGCCGGAATCGACACATCAAGTTTTTGGCGCCGTTGCCGGGGACTGTGTTTTCTTGAATTTCAATTTAATTTTTAAATTGATTTTTCAGGATATTTTTTTTATTTTTTTATTTATATTAATTTATTACTTTTTTCTTTTTCTTTTTCTTTTTATAGAATATCTATCTCTCTACCATATGTATTTTTCTCTTTTATGCAAAGATCCCTAAGTCTTGGAAACCTTATTGAAGCCGACCCCGAGATCGAAAGGACCTTTCATAGACGTATGAGACTACAAAGAGAGAGAGAGAGGTTGATTCCCATTCCACTCATGGCGAATCTACCGGATACCAAACCACTGAAGGACTACGCAGCCCCAAATGCTAGGGGTCTGCGAACTCGGATTGCAAGGCCGTAAATTGAGGCGGAAAACTACACTATACCGCCTCAGTTAATTAGCATGATTAGGCAACATTAGTTTGGAGGATTACCCTCGGAGGACCCGACGGATCATGTGGAGACATTCTTGGAATTCACCGATGCGATAAGGATTCAAGGTGCCCCGATCGATGCTATACGCCTGAGCAAGCATTCTTGGAGAAATTCTTCCCTCCATCCAAGACTTCTTACCTACGGACTCAGATCACCGGCTTCTTCCAAAAGGACGGAGAATGCTTATCCGAAGCTTGGGATCGCTACAAGGGATTGCTGGAGTCTTGCCCACATCATGGACTCGAGAGGTGGTTGTTAGTGCATACCTTCTACAATGGATTGGATTATTCATCAAAGGTGTCACTCGACTCCGCAACTGGTGGAGCCTTCATGAACAGACCCCTAACTGAAGCATTCAACATCATTGAGAACGTGGCCACCAATTATCACCAATGGGGTTCAGAAAGAGGTAATAACCCGAAAATTCTTTCGGGGGGTAAGTTCGAAATAAATAGTATCGATCTGATTATGTCTAAATTCGACTCACTCAATAAACGATTGGATAAGCTTGAAAAGGCTCATGTGAGTTCAATCGGTGCTACTAATGTTGTTTGTGAGCTTTGTGGAATGCAGGGACATGACATAATGGAGTGCCCACACGGTATCGCTTCTGAGTCCGGTGCTTCAGGGGAACAAGTGAACTCTTGTCGCAATTTCTATGATACAAACCCGAAGCTACCAAATTATGCTCCCCCAAATCCCTACAACCAGAGGATGAATAATCCTTACTTTCTTACGGAAACTACAACAAAACGTTGAACCACGAATTCCAAGAAGGACAAGGTAATAGGAAACCCGCATCGGGGTATCCTCAGGTACAAAAATCTAAACTCGAGTCTCTTATGGAAAACTTTGTTGCTACTCAAACTAAGTAGAATGAAGAATTTAGGAAACAAGGTAGGGCAGTTAATGAGGCAATAAAAGAACTAACATCTAAGGTAGATAACTTAGTCATCCATAACAAGATGTTAGAGACTCAAATTGCCCAACAAGCAGAGGAAATTCAATGAGGCAACTGGGCAAATTTCCTGGACAAACTGAGGTGAACCCAAATAATGAACAATGTAAAGCCGTTAGTCTAAGGAGTGGTAAGAAACTTAAGAATCCCGAGGCAAAAGGGGAGAGCGATAACAAGAGTGTAGTTGAGGAGGAGGAACCTGCTGAGACACAACCCTTAGGAGAGGAAGTGCCTAGTGAAAAAGTGGCTGATACGTACTCGGCAAGTGTACCGGGTCATTGCAAGTAATAAAACGGTAAGAACCGGAAATCGTCCTCAGGGATCGTGGAGAAGTACCACTTCACAAATTGAAGTACTATCTAGGCGAATCTTGTTTGGAATGAAGGTAGCTCTAACATCTAATGAAACAAACAAGAATAAAATGTTTTTGTTCTTTTAGGTATTTTATCAAACACTTAGTGGGCAAACAGAAATGTGAACAACAAATGGATAGAATTGCTAGGGTTAGACTAGGCTAATCCTCCTTTGATGCTATGGAATGGTAAATAACACAATTCCTACTTCAATTATGACAATCAAATCTTCTTCAAATACTCAAACCCTAATGTCTTAGGTGGAATGAGCCTAAAATCCCAAATTAAACCCTAATGTCTTAGGTGGATTAATATGAGAAATTGCATTAAGAGTCAAAATTCATAAGATTGCAAGCACCCCAAGACCTATGTCTAGGTTCATGAACTACTTGGTATTTGATTCAAGAGCATGGCCTAACATCAACCTTTCAATTGTCTATTAAAGCAACATATCATTCCTAGGATGATCAAGCCAAGGAAAGCATTAAGCATGTAATCAAACACTCATAAAGAAATAGGAAATTGCATTATAATCACTTCATGTTACAACCAAAATCAGAAAAACCATTGTCTAACCCCAACAAGGGGAGTTTAGCTACACATCATCAAAGTAAAAGGGAAAGAAAGAGATACAAAGATGGAGAAAGGGAGGAACTCCATGGAAAATGCCCAGCAGCAGCCACAAGAGCAGAGAATGCCTTTTTAGGGTTTGTAGTCGCCTCCTCTCTTTTCCAATCAAATCCCCCTTTTCATTCTGCCCTCAGATAGCTTATAACAGGGGTTCTGAGATTCGCGCGCTCGCGGGGCGAGAAGTGGCTCGCGGGGCGAGTCTTAAAAATCTGTCCTTCAGAGATTTGTCCTCTCGCAATCAGCTTGCCTTCAGGTTAGCGTGGCGAGATACAGTCTCGCGGGGCGAGACAGAAATGGTGCCTGTTGCTGCTTTGCTGGTACTCTGGCTCGCGAGGCGAGATACAGTCTCGCGAGGCGAAACTTCAAAGTTCTGCTTGGCTAAATTTCTTCTCTTTTCATGCTCTCTCTTCAACCAAGTTTATCAAGGCCAAATCTTAGGCAATTAATCACAAATTCCTGCAAAACAACACACAAAACCACCTTATCTGTTCCAAGGAAAAAACTAACCAAAATCAAACTAAAATGGCCTAACTATATGCAATGCATGCAGAAATATATATGGAAAAATGAGGTGAAATCACACTCATCAAATCACCCCAAGCTTAAGACTTTGCTTGTCCTCAAGAAAAAACCAAGGCCAGAAGATGCAAACAAACAGAGCAATGATAGTGAACTAAGAACCAGAGTAAAATGATCCAAGTAACAGACATTCAAATAATTCAGCAAGAGACAAACAATTCAAGTCCAATTAGGGGCTTAGGTTTCCTAGACTCATATTCTCACTAATTCGGGCACTCTTGCTCACTTGAAGATCACCCCAAGCTTGTTCATTTGCTTGGCTCTCTTTCTACCTCACTCAAGTGTTTAGGGGAATAAGACAATTCGCTCAATTTTCCTCAAGGAATGAATCCTACCATAGGCTTGACTATCAACCAAATCTCTACTTTATTAATGAAAACAATTAAGAATCAAGAGGTCTTTTACTTGGTTGTAATGTGGCCATGGGATTAGTCGTTAGGTGGGGATAACAAGAAAAGGACATTTCAAAAGGCTACATAAACATCAAGCATTGCAAACATGACCTTCTAAAATACCTTTTGGGTTTCAATTCACTTTCCACCTTTCTTCCTTTCCTTTTGTTTTATTTCTCATTTCTTTTTGTCATCCCCCTCTCCATATACTTTTCTTTTTCTTTTGTTTTTTCCTTTTATTTGGAGAAGGGGGGATTTTTCAGCTCAAGAGAAACTTTTTTTTTCTCTCTCTTTTTTTTTTCTTTCATCCCATACTTTTTTCAACTACCTTTTTCACCCTTTTTGTAATACTTTAGAAGGTCCTATCAAGCATCATTCATTAAAATACTTCAAGGTACCAAGAAAAGTATTTTTATTCTTTCAAGCTCAAAATTGGGCAACTAAAGGGGTAGCATTTTGTCAATCAAAGCTTAGAAGGCCAGAAAAAATACCTAGTGCCTCCATCATTTTCAAAAATGTTGTCAAAAATTTTTAAGCTTCAACATGGTTTTAAGTCAAGTTCTAGAGGAATACAATCCAAGAGGAATAACACTCTAACACAAGAAATGGGGTAGATTTAGTGAGTACCCCATAATGGCTCAAAAGCTCACATTTATCAGTTCAAAAATCAGTGAGGAACACAAGTCTATAGAAACACATGCTAATCATCAACTATCCAAGACCATCTCAAGAATATTTATTTGAAGCCATATCACAAGAATAGAAAAATTAGGGTTCAAAAATTCACTATCACAAATAAGTTGGCACTCAATTCTCACAATCAGATGCTCAATCTAATCAGGGGTAACCGAATCATGCGATCATGCAAAACTATGCCTAGATGAATGCAATATGAACAATGCAAAAATTCAAAAATTTACAAAAATACCCCTACCCCAAGCTTAAAAACTTACATTGTCCCCAATGTAAATAATCAAGTTGGAGAGGGGTGAAAATGGAACAACTCACCAGGGTGGTAGCGGGTGCTGGATCACATGCTTTCGGCTTTGTTTCTCCCCGCCCTTTTTCTCCTCATTCCTTCAAAATCTGAAAGCACTTAACAAAACTATTAACAAATCTCTTGATCTTCTCAAATTATTCAAGAGATGAAAATAAAAAACAAAAGAGAAAAGGAAAAGAAAACTTGGGTTGCCTCCCAATAAGCGCTTCTTTAACGTCACTAGCTTGACGGATGATCTCTAAGATGGTGCTTTAAGATGGACGGAAACTGCTTGAAGATCAAAGTCTCCTCCAAGGTAGTGCTTGAGCCTTTGCCCATTAACAGTGAAAGTATCTCCGGATGATGGGTCTTCCAATTCAACTGAACCAAATGGAGAAACTTACTTGACATAGAATGGACCCGACCATCTTGATCTCAACTTGCCCGGAAACAGCTTGAGACGTGAATTAAAGAGCAGAACTGATTGGCCCTCTTCAAATTGCTTGGGAAGAATGTACTTGTCATGCCAGAATTTTGTTCTTTCCATGTAAATCCTTGCACTCTCATAAGCCAAGAGTCGAAATTCATCCAATTCATTCAACTGCAACAATATCTTATCCATGGCCAGTCTTGTATCAAAGTTCAGGGCCTTCACTGCCCAAAAAGCATGATGTTGGAGTCTACCGGAAGATGACATGATTTTCCAAACACTAATTGGTAAGGTGACATACCAATAGGTGTTTTTTATGCAGTCCGATAAGCCCAAAGTGCATCATCCAGTTTCTTTGCCCAATCCTTCCTAGCATTGTTCACAGTTTTCTCCAAAATTCTTTTCAACTCCCGATTGGACAACTCCACTTGCCCACTGGTTTGAGGGTGGTATGGTGTGGCAACTTTATGATTCACCCCAAACTTGGCAAGCACTGCATTGAACTCTTTGTTGCAAAAATGGGTAGCCCCATCACTAATAATGGCTCTAGGGGTTCCAAATCGGTTGAAGATGTTCTTCCTTACAAAACTAATCACAGCTTTTGCATCATCCTTCACAGTTGGAACAGCTTCCACCCACATGCTCACATAGTCCACCGCAACAAGAATGTAATTGTTGTTGTATGATGATGGGAAAGGACCCATGAAGTCGATCCCCCATACATCAAAGAGCTCCACCTCTAGAATACCTTTCAAGGGCATCTCATTCCGCTTGGATATACTTCCTGTCCTCTGACACTTATCACATTTCATCACCCAAGCTCTGGAGTTTTTGAAAATAGTGGGCCAAAATAACCCGCATTGCAAGATCTTCATGGCGGTCCTCTCGCCTGTTGGTGTAAGCCCTAGAGGCCAATGTATTTCTTTAGACTTACATTTGTATCTTGCTATTTCATATATATATATATGATATGAGGCATTCCAGTTTATTGTGTTACTTGTTTAAACATAATAAAGTCCTTAGAATAGAAATTTATGTTCAATAGAATATCAAGTATATGACTTGATCGTGAGACACTATTGAACAATGAAATACTATTCTTAAATATCCGTAGTCAAGTATTTTATTAATAAGGACAATAATAATACAATTGAGACTATTATGTGTGCAGACTGATGACCACATCTCACGGGTCATAGATATGAGATATCGAGTTGCCACATAGGTACGCATTAAGGTAATGATGTACTGGATTGACCCACCATGAGAACACTACATGGAGCGTTATGTGAGTGTCATAAGTAGTTCTCATAGTGACAATGGTGTATGTAATCCTTCGACCTGAAATCACTACGATCCCTACATGAGGAGTCGTGTGCTTTAATATCGTCAAACGTCATCTGTAATAGGATGATTATAAAGACGATCATTGGGCATACCAATAGCCATGCAGAGGGATGTGAGTGACCTAGATGGAATTTGTCCCTCCTACATAACAGGAGTAATATCTGTGGGCCCCCTGATAGAGTGAGACTGTAAAATGCATGGCCGTCTTTGAAATGAGTCAATATGAGATATTGACCTCATTTGTTGTTAAGTCTACTCGGGTATCAGGGAACATGATATTGAACCATACAAGGGTGACACATTCTATGCCTTGTGTTCAATATAGATATATGGACAAAGGGATAACAATGCACATGAATATTTGTCACGTAAAGGTTTCATCAAATCATCGACTTTCTCACTACTTAGGTAGCAATGATGTATTGCTAGATACAGCTCATCGTTTGTAATATTAAATGGGATTTAATATTACTGCTAACGTATTGGGAACCTATAGGGTCACACACAAAAGAGCGGATTAAAAGAAGCATTAAAAGAAAGTTGGACTTTCCTATTGGGCCTAGCGCATAGTAGATGGGCTTAGGTCAAATGTTGCTCACTAACTCACTTAAGGAGGTGATACTATAAGTAGACCACTTAAGTTGTTGTGCACACACGGTTGATAACCTAGCCGCACAAAAGAGAGTAAGTGTGAACAACAAAGTCTCGGTTTTGAAGCTAGCACTGTGAGACAGAGACGCTTCGGTTCGTGACGTTGGACGCTCACGGAATCCGCTCGTGTGGATACCTCTAGAGACACCGTTCGTGCGGTGTTCGTGATAGACGAATTTCAACAAACAGCCATCGCTTCAAGAGGTAAACTTTCGAATCATGAATCATGACCATTCGCAAGGATCCTTCGATGGGAATTTTTCCGCTGCGTTTCTTTTGTTTTATACGCAAATTCCCAACAGTGGTATCAGAGCCGCTTGCGAAACCATGATTCTGTTACGTGGTTTGCCTGTTATGTATGATAACATGTTTATAATGTGAATCTTTTTCTGAAAATTGTTTTTGAAAATCGTTTGCATCCGGTTTGCGAAACCTTGTTTTTGTAATTTTCGTATGTATATGATATATGCGTCTATTGCATGTTTGTGTATATATGCGATATGTACGTTGGTTCTGAATCCTTATTATGTTCTGCGATGGCATCAAATGTTGATGTTAAACATGATTGTTTTCAGTTGTGTTGGCGGCGTTAAAGGGTTTCAGACATGAAAAGTTCATATTGTTGCGGCTGAGGTTCCAAGTGTTGAAACCGTAGCCATCGTTCCTTGCAACGTGAAGTGTTCACGGGCCTTGCGGTTTTAGGGTTGAAAGGTTGACGCCCTAGCCACCAAGGAAGCGAGGCACACTTCGGAATTTCGGAATTTCCAGCGGGACCCCCGTGCTACCTCTGCGTAGTGTGTAATTTCGAAATTCAAATTTTGAAATTTTATGTCACCATTTAATAATTATATCAATCACAATAAATGTGATTTATAGTAACATCAATTATAATAAATGTGATTTATTATATATATGTTACGGTTTCAAAATTTAGATTTTGAAATGTGATTTATATCAATCACAATAAATGTGATTTATAGTAACATCAATTATAATAAATGTGATTTATTATATATATGTTACGTTTTCAAAATTCAGATTTTGAAATGTGATTTATATCAATTACAATAAATGTGATTTGTTACAATAAATGTGATTTGTGGTAACAACAATTGCAATAAATGTGATTTATGTCATTTACAATAAATATGATTTATAATAAATGTGATTTGTGGTAACAACAATTGCAATAAATATAATTTATAGTAACATCTATTATAATAAATGTGATTTATTATATATATATGTTATGTTTTCAAAATTCAGATTTTGAAATCTCTAATTTATGAAATTAATAATAATAATGATTATGTGTTATTATTGGTTGTTACTATTTATTTGGTGATGTATAGTGAATGGTTATGGCCTTAGTCCTTTTCCCTTTTGGTTTATATTTTGAAATACGGCCTGCGTGCCGTGCCGTGCCTTTCTCTTATATTCCATATGTATCTTCTTTTCTCATCTCACTCCCCTCGTATGTAAAATGAGGTTTCTGTTTATGTAATGTAATGATGGAGATAAGAAGACGCTATCACGTGGGAGATCTTGCTTGGAGAATCAATGCGTTAGGGGCCATAACCATATCACATTTATTTACCTTATATATGTATGAGATGCATGTATGTATATAGTATGTTAAAAGATGTTTAACTAATATATGTATGAGATGCATGTATGAAAATAGTAAGTTAAAGAGTTTAACAAATGATGAGATCAAGTTTTAATCAAATCCCTCAAAAGGAAATATTAAGTCACATTTAAAGGCCTTCCGATGCATGGCACTCGTCAAGACTACTATCGATTAAGTGTGGGTCCGCCAAAGCGGGGTACCTTTATCTATAATAGTAAGGCGCGATGGGACAAATGTAATGTTCAACTGTTATCCATTGGGTCTGACTTAACTAAGCCAACTTCAATAGGATTGAAAGGCTTAGAGGCTCATAAGTTGGGCTTTAGTCCATGTGATGGATTAGAATAAGAGTTATTCACCCAACTATCCAAGAGTTGCATGAGATGCAATCAGAAAGTGTTTCCTACCTAAATAACCGAATTTTGGGTGATCAGCCAAAGCTGACTTAAAGCTAGGTGAAATATGGATCTTGGCCCACTAGAAAATCTTCCAACGGGATTTTCCGAATCAATGATGAGGGTCATTGTTTTGAGTAAAATAGTGGGAGGCGTATTTAATTAAAGACCTTATTAAATAACTTCATGGCATGATACTTATACTTTGCATATTTATCTCTGTAGATTACCATGGCATCAAACACATCAAGTAACCTGTCATTGCGATCCGTCCTTGAGAAGGACAAACTATCCGGAACGAATTTTCTGGACTGGTACAAAAACTTGAGGATTGTCCTCAAACATGAGAAAAAGCTGTATGTTCTTGAGGAGCCTATTCCTGAGAAGCCACCGGCTTCAAGTGCTCCTAGGGCTGACAGGGATGCTTATAAGAAGCATCAGGATGACGCCTTAGACGTGGGCTGTCTTATGCTTACTGCCATGACCTCTGAGCTGCAAAAGCAACATGAGAGCATGGAGGCGTACGATATGATCGTGCACCTCAAGCTGCTCTACCAAGAGCAAGCAAGCAAGAGGAACTGCCCAAAATACCTGGAAGAAAGCAAGAAGAAGAAGGGAAGTGAGACTTCCACTTCAGGTATGTTTGTTATAGAAGTCAATTTATCTACTTCTGCATCATGGGTATTAGATACCGGATGTGGTTCTCACATTTGTACAAATGTGCAGGATCTAAACAGGAGTAGACCATTGGCAAAGGGCGAAGTCGACCTACGAGTTGGAAATGGAGCAAAGGTCGCTTTGCTTTAGCCGTAGGGACTTATGTATTGACTTTGCCCACTGGGCTTACTATTCAGTTAGAGAACTGTTATTTTGTGCCTACAATTAGCAGGAATATCATTTCCATTTCTTGTTTGGACAAGATTGGTTTTTCTTTTATAATAAAAAACAAAAGTTGTTCTATTTATTTGGATGATATTTTCTATGCTAGTGCACACATGAGTAATGGACTTTATGTCCTTGATCTTGAAGTGCCCATCTATAACGTAAATACTAAGAGGATCAAACCAAATGAGTTGAACCCGTCTTATCTTTGGCATTGTCGTTTAGGCCATATAAATGAGAAGCGCATTTCGAAGCTCCATAAAGATGGACTCTTGGACTCATTTGATTATGAATCATATGAGATATGTGAGTCTTGTTTATTGGGAAAGATGACTAAAGCTCCATTCACCTAAAAGGTGAAAGAGCCAACGATCTTTTGGGTCTTATACATAGCGATGTATGCGGACCCCTAAACACATTAGCTAGAGGTGGTTTTCAGTACTTCATCACATTTACTGATGATTTCAGTAGATATGGATTTATGTATCTTATGAAACATAAATCGGAATCCTTTGAAAAGTTCAAGGAATTCAAAAATGAGGTACAAAACCAACTTGGAAAAAATATTAAAGCTCTTCGATCAGATCGAGGTGGTGAATATTTGAGCCTAGAGTTTGATGATCATCTGAGAGAGTGTGGGATTTTATCTCAACTCACTCCACCTGGAACACCACAATGGAATGGTGTTTCTGAGAGGAGAAATCGAACCTTGTTGGACATGGTTCGGTCTATGATGAGTCATGCAAACCTTCCAAACTCCTTTTGGGGATATGCTCTATTGACAGCAGCTTTTACACTTAACCGTGTTCCATCCAAAACGGTAGAAAAGACACCATATGAGATATGGACGGGTAGATGACCCAGCATGTCTTTTATGAAGGTTTGGGGTTGTGAAGCATATGTAAAACGTCAAGTTTCTAATAAGCTTGATCCCAAATCTGATAAATGCTTCTTTGTGGGGTATCCCAAAGAAACCAAGGGATACTATTTCTATAATCCTTCCGAAGGCAAAGTGTTTGTCGCACGGACTGATGTATTCCTAGAAAAGGAGTTTATCTCCATAGGAACCAGTGGGAGGAAGATAGAACTTGAAGAAATTCAAGAATCACAGAGTAGTGACCTACCATTGGTGGAACAGGAGCAACCTTCACGAGAATCTTTGTGGAGGAACAACCCACTCCAAGAGCACAAGACCAGCGTAGGGTCTAACAGGATACGTCACCACCGAGAGATATGGATTTCTTATGACTCCACAAGGTGATGTATTGCTCATGGATCAAGATGAGCCTGTGACCTACCAGGAGGCCATTACTGGCCCAGAATCTGAGGAGTGGCTTGAGGCCATGAAATCTGAGATGGATTCCATGTACACCAACCAGGTATGGACCTTGGTAGAGCTACCTGAAGGGGTAAAACCTATAGGGTGCAAGTGGGTTTTCAAAAAGAAAACTGACATGGATGGTAAGGTACACACCTTTAAGGCGCGATTGGTCGCTAAGGGTTTCAAGCAAATTCATGGTGTCGACTATGATGAGACCTTTTCACCTGTTGCGATGCTTAAATCCGTCCGGATCTTACTTACTATCGCTGCATACCATGATTATGAGATATGGAAGATGGATGTCAAAACTGCCTTCCTTAATGGAAAGCTTCTTGAGGATGTGTACATGACACAGCCTGAAGGCTTTGACATTTCAGAGGATGCCCGAAAGGTATGTAAATTGCAGCGGTCAATCTATGGATTGAAGCAAGCTTCCAGAAGTTGGAACTTTCGTTTTGATGATGCTGTAAGACAGTACGGATTCATCAAAAATGAAGATGAACCTTGTGTCTACAAGAAGGTTAGTGGGAGCATTGTTGTTTTTCTGGTGTTATATGTAGATGACATATTAATCATTGGAAATGACATCCCTACACTACAAAATGTAAAGACATGGTTAGGGAATTGCTTATCTATGAAAGATTTGGGTGAGGCTACCTATGTATTGGGAATCAGGATCTATAGGGATAGATCGTTGAAATTGCTTGGCCTAAGTCAGAGTACATACATAGACAAAGTGTTGAGACGCTTTAACATGCATGAATCCAAGAAAGGACTCTTGCCTATGTCACATGGTATATGCCTATCAAAGGCACAATCCCCTTCCACTCAAGAAGAAAGGGATCGCATGAGTAAGATTCCATATGCATCCGCAATTGGATCTATCATGTATGCCATGTTATGTACTCGACCAGATCTATCGTATGCTTTAAGCATAACGAGCAGGTACCCTCGATCCCTATGAAAGTCACCGTCTCACATCAAGAGCATCCTTAAGTACTTGAGAAGAACTAAGGATTCGTTCTTGGTATATGGAGGTGAGGAAGAGCTTGATGTAATAGGTTACACCGATGCTAGCTTCCAGACCGATAAGGATGATTCCAGATCGCAATCTGGTTATGTGTTCTGCCTGAATGGCGGGGCTGTGAGCTGGAAAAGTTCGAAGCAGGAGACAGTTGTCGATTCTACTACAGAGACTGAGTATATTGCTGCCTCCAATGCAGCAAAGGAGGCTGTTTGGATCAGGAAGTTCATTACTAAGCTTGGTACGGTTCCTGGTATTGTGGACCCCATCGATCTCTATTGTGATAACAATGGGGCCATTGCATAAGCTAAGGAACCTAGATCTCATCAGCGATCCAAACATATACTTAAGCGCTTCCATCTCATTCGAGAGATTATCGATAGAGGAGATGTGAAGATATGCAGAGTACCAACACTTGATAACGTTGCTGACCCACTTACGAAACCTCTTGCTCAACAGAAGCATGAAGGTCACACTAGATCGATGGGCATTAGATTGATGCCTGATTGGCTCTAGTGCTAGTGGGAGATTGTTGGTGTAAGCCCTAGAGGCCAATGTATTTCTTTAGACTTACATTTGTATCTTGCTATTTCATATATATATATGATATGAGGCATTCCAGTTTATTGTGTTACTTGTTTAAACATAATAAAGTCCTTAGAATAGAAATTTCTGTTCAATAGAATATCAAGTATATGACTTGATCGTGAGACACTATTGAACAATGAAATACTATTCTTAAATATCCGTAGTCAAGTATTTTATTAATAAGGACAATAATAATACAATTGAGACTATTATGTGTGCAGACTGATGACCACATCTCACGGGTCATAGATATGAGATATCGAGTTGCCACATAGGTACGCATTAAGGTAATGATGTACTGGATTGACCCACCATGAGAACACTACATGGAGCGTTATGTGAGTGTCATAAGTAGTTCTCATAATGACAATGGTGTATGTAATCCTTAGACCTGAAATCACTACGATCCCTACATGAGGAGTCGTGTGCTTTAATATCGTCAAACGTCATCTGTAATAGGATGATTATAAAGACGATCATTGGGCATACCACGAGCCATGCAGAGGGATGTGAGTGACCTAGATGGAATTTATCCCTCCTACATAACAGGAGTAATATCTATGGGCCCCCTGATAGAGTGAGACTGTAAAATGCATGGTCGTCTTTGAAAATGAGTCAATATGAGATATTGACCTCATTTGTTGTTAAGTCTACTCGGGTATCGTGGAACATGATATTGAACCATACAAGGGTGACACATTCTATGCCTTGTGTTCAATATAGATATATGGACAAAGGGATAACAATGCACATGAATATTTGTCACGAAAAGGTTTCACAAATCATCGACTTTCTCACTACTTAGGTAGCAGTGATGTATTGCTAGATACCGCTCACTGTTTGTAATATTAAATGGGATTTAATATTACTGCTAACGTATTGGGAACCTATAGGGTCACACACAAAAGAGCGGATTAAAAGAAGCATTAAAAGAAAGTTGGACTTTCCTATTGGGCCTAGCGCATAGTAGATGGGCTTAGGTCAAATGTTGCTCACTAACTCACTTAAGGAGGTGATACTATAAGTAGACCACTTAAGTTGTTGTGCACACACGGTTGATAACCTAGCCGCACAAAAGAGAGTAAGTGTGAACAACAAAGTCTCGGTTTTGAAGCTAGCACTGTGAGACAGAGACGCTTCGGTTCGTGACGTTGGACGCTCACGGAATCCGCTCGTGTGGATACCTCTAGAGACACCGTTCGTGCGGTGTTCGTGATAGACAAATTTCAACAAACAGCCATCGCTTCAAGAGGTAAACTTTCGAATCATGAATCGTGACCATTCGCAAGGATCCTTCGATGGGAATTTTTCCGCTGCGTTACTTTTGTTTTATACGCAAATTCCCAACATCGCCACCAAAGTGTCCCCCATATGGTGAGTTGTGGCAATGAGTCAGTACCCCCTCAATCTCCTCTTCCGGAATGCATCTTCTCAGAATTCCATCCGAACCTCTTTTGAAAAGATAAGGCTCATCCAATACATAGTATTTGGCATCATGGATGAGCTTCTTCCTTTGTTGTGCATTGAAGTCCTTCGGAATTTTGTTGGCGGCCTTATAATTCGCAATGTCTGCAAACTAAGGTGCCACTTGTACCATAAACAGCTTTTCATCTGGGAATTCCTCTTGAATTGGCAACTCAGCTTTTGCTTGAACATCTGCTTGTGGAAGCCTAGACAAATGGTCGGCCACCACATTCTCTACTCCTTTCTTGTCCTTAATATCCAAATCAAACTCTTGGAGCAGTAGTATCCACCTAACGAGCCTTGGCTTGGCATCCTGTTTAGTCATAAGATACTTCAAAGCAGAATGATCAGTGTAGACAGTAGTTTTAGAGCCAATCAAGTAAGATCTAAATTTATCAAACGCAAACACCACAGCAAGCAATTCTTTTTCAGTCGTGGTATAATTCAATTGAGCATCATTCAGCACACGACTGGCATAGTAAATGACATGCAGCACTTTATTTTTTCTTTGCAACAAAATGGCTCCCACCGCATAGTCACTTGCATCACACATTAACTCAAATGGTAAACTCCAATCTGAAGGTGCAATGACCGGTGCGGTGGTGAGTTTTTATTTCAAAAGTTGGAATGCATGCATGCAATCATCATCAAATATAAAAGGAGTATCAACTACCAAAAGCTTGCATAAGGGTTTCACAATCTTTGAAAAATCTTTGAAAAACCTCCTATAGAAATCTGCATGCCCTAGGAAGCTTCTAACACCTTTCACATTTATGGGAGGGGGAAGTTTTTCAATCACTTCAATTTTTGCTTTATCAACTTCCATCCCCCGTGATGAAATTTTATGACCAAGAACTATACCTTCCCTAACCATGAAATGACATTTTTCCCAATTTAGAACAAGGTTAGTTTCTTGGCATCTTTTTAGAACACATGCAAGATTATTTAGACAATTATCGAAAGAATTACCAAACATAGAAAAATCATCCATAAATACCTCTATAAATTTTTCAGTCATGTCAGAGAATATAGAAAGCATGCACCTTTGGAAAGTGACGGGTGCATTACACAACCCGAATGACATCCTCCGGTATGCATAGATGCCATAGGGGCAAGTGAAAGCGGTCTTCTCTTGGTCCTGGGGGTCAACCACAATCTGGTTATACCCTGAGTATCCATCAAGGAAGCAATAAAAAGCATGGCCTGCCAACCTCTCTAACATCTGATCAATGAAGAGCAATGGAAAGTGATCTTTTCTGGTGGCTTCATTTAGTCTTCTGTAATCAATACACATCCTTCATCCAGAAACGGTTCTTGAGGGGATGAGCTCATTTTTATCATTTGCCACCACCGTCATCCCCCCTTTCTTGGGAACAACTTGGACCGGACTCACCCACGGACTATCGGAGATTAGATAGATTATTCCCGCATCCAACAGCTTCACAACCTCCTTCCTTACAACTTCTTTCATATTCGGGTTGAGTCTTCTTTGGGGTTGTCTAACCGGCTTGAAATTTTCCTCCAAGAGGATTTTGTGCATACAGAATGAGGGACTTATCCCCTTCAAGTCGGACATAGACCACCCAATTGCAGATTTGTGCTCCCTGAGCACCCTTAACAGTTTCTCTTCCTCCAGAGAGTTCAATTCACTTCTAATGATAACTGGGAATGAAGAATTTATCCCAAGGAAAGCATAACGGAGATGGGATGGAAGTTCTTTCAACTCTAGCACAGATGGTTCACCCTTGTCTTCAATCCTCACATCTTCCACAACTTTGTCTTCAACATTATTCACCACCAGACAAGCCTCAAGGGATTTAACCATGAATTCAACTTCCTCCGCACACACCTCTTCTTCTACATCCTCCATCATAAGAGCCGCTTCCAAAGAATCTTCAAAAGTCTGTTGCACACTCTTATCAGTCAATGAATCAACAAGGTCCACACTCATACACATATCCTTGTCACTTGGATGCCTCATTGCTTCAAAAACATTGAAGGTGACCTTTTCATCTTGGACTCGAAGCACCAATTCCCCTTGATTTACATCAATCAAAGCTCTACCCGTGGCTAGGAATGGTCTTCCAAGAATCAACGGAGTCTCACTATCTTCCTCTATATCCAACACCACAAAATCTGCCGGAAAAATGAATTTGTCTACTTTGACCAACAAATCCTCCACTACACCATAAGGATATGTAATGGAGCGATCCGCCAATTGGAGAGAAATCCCAGTTGGCTTGACTTCACCAATTTCCAGCTTCTTGAAAATGGATAGAGGCATAAGGTTTATACTTGCACCGAGATCACACAAGGCTCTCCCAATATTCAAATGACCAATAGTGCATGTAATAGTAAAGCTTCCCGGATCCTTCATCTTCACCGTAACTTCCTTTGGAGTATAGCACTACACTCTTCTGTGAGCATGGTCGTCTCCTCTTTCCACCTTCTCTTGTTAGTAAGAATCTCCTTCATAAACTTGGCATAGGAAGGCATTTGTTGAAGAGCTTCAGCAAAAGGGATGTTGATTTGCAATTTTTTGAACACATCCAAGAATTTAGAGAATTGTTGATCTTTTGCCTCCTTCTTCAACCTTTGAGGATAGGGTATCTTGAAATATGGTGGCAACTCTTTGGGATTGTCAACTTCTTCAAGAATTTGCCTTCTAGTCTTCTTTCTTGCAAATTCTTCATCCACCAATTTCTCTCTTCGTGGTTCTTCAGCTTCAACAACAATGGGACTAGAGGTAGTGGCTTGGGAAGTCTCGGGTTCTTCATTGGTTACATCTTCCACAATCACCTCATCACCAACCCTCTTTTCTTCCTTCTCTTCGATATTTTCTTGTGGCTCTATTACCCTTCCACTTCTTGTAGCAATTGCCTTGCAATCCTCTCTTGGATTTTTCTCGGTGTCTCCTGGCAATTGTCCTTGAGGTCTCTCTGCCATTTGCTTTGCCAGTTGGCCTATTTGGTGCTCAAGATTTTTGATGGAGGCATTTTGATTCTTCATAGTCTCTTGAGTTACTTGAAAATTGGCTTGGGTCGCTTGCATGAACTGGCCTAGAATATTCTCTAAGTTGCTTGATTTCTCTTGAGAGGGCTTTGCTTGAGAACTTGATCCTTGCCCTTGTTTCCAACCAAAGTTAGGATGGCTACGCCACCCCGGATTGTAGGCGTTAGAGGAAGGATCATTCTTGGGCCCTTGATTCCCCATGTAGTTCACCTCTTCTTGTCCAGAACTTCCAACCACATTAATCTCACAATTTCCATTTGCATGGTTACCTCCACAAAAATCACACACTGAGGTAGCTTGAACTTGGACAGCTTGTAACTAAGAATTCTGCAGTTGAACGGACCCCAATTGCTTGGTAAGAATGGCCATTTGTGCCTTAAGAGCGCCAATTTCATCAAGCTCCAACACACCTCTCTTGACCAATGATCGAGAACTAGGCATTTGATAATCATTGTTGGCCATAGTTTCAATCAAATTCTTTGCCTATTCAGGTGTCTTTTGACTCAATGATCCACCTGCAGCTGCTTCAATCATACTTCTGGAATTCCTGTTGATCCCATTAACAAAGGTTGCCACTTGCTGCCATGTCTCTAACTCATGATTTGGACAAGCTGTGAGTAAAGACTTGAACCTCTCCTAGGCTTCATAAAGTGACTCACCATCTCTCTGTGCAAAGGCATTAATCTAGGACCTCAACTTGATCATTCTAGACGGAGGGAAGAAGCGAGATAAGAACTTGCTTACCAAATCATTCCAAGTGATAATACTTCCATGAGGATGAGATTGAA
The DNA here is from genome assembly GCA_030762895.1 of Sophora flavescens. Taxonomy (NCBI): domain Eukaryota; kingdom Viridiplantae; phylum Streptophyta; class Magnoliopsida; order Fabales; family Fabaceae; genus Sophora; species Sophora flavescens. The sequence goes on from CM061069.1 coordinate 59,478,536, forward strand.
GCCATGACTTAGCTCTATCCCTCAAAGAGAAAGGGAAAAGCCTTAAACGAATGGCCTCATCGGAAGCTCCATTTAACTTGATGGTGTCACACAACTCAATGAATGTGCCAATGTGAGCATGAAGGTCTTCACTCTCCAAACCTCCAAACTGATTTTGTTGCACAAGATTGAGAAGTGATGCCTTTATTTCAAAATTGTTGCAGGCCACTGTAGGTCTAACAATGGGAGTCCCACTTCTATCGACTCTAGGGGAAGTATAGTCCCCCATTGTCCTTCTTGGTTTCTTCAGCCATGGTGACAGTTGCTATTTCGACTTGTGGTTGTTGCACACTGGGTAACTCCACTTGTGGCTCTTGTATACTAGAAGAAGCTCTTTCTCTGTTTTTCCTTGCTTTGGTTTCCTTTCTATTCTGTCTGCAAAACCTCTCGATCTCAGGATCAAATTGAAGTTCACCTGGGTCGATTGTACCTCGCATACAAGGAACAAACAGAGTAGCGCAGAAAAAGAACAGAACAAAACTGAAAATAAGAAAATAGAAAACAGAAAAGAAAAACAGCAATAGGAAAACACTGAAAAATGCCTAAATTAGGAGTCCCCTTTGGTACTCGTGATATTGACACACCGATCCCGACATGGCGCCAAAAACTTGATACGTACTCGGCAAGTGTACCGGGTCGTTGCAAGTAATAAAACGGTAAGAACCGGAAATCGTCCTCAGGGATCGTGGACAAGTACCACTTCACAAATTGAAGTACTATCTAGGCGAATCTTGTTTGGAATGAAGGTAGCTCTAACATCTAATGAAACAAACAAGAATAAAATGTTTTTGTTCTTTTAGGTATTTTATCAAACACTTAGTGGGCAAACAGAAATGTGAACAACAAATGGATAGAATTGCTAGGGTTAGACTAGGCTAATCCTCCTTTGATGCTATGAAATGGTAAATAACACAATTCCTACTTCAATTATGAAAATCAAATCTTCTTCAAATACTCAAACCCTAATGTCTTAGGTGGAATGAGCCTAAAATCCCAAATTAAATCCTAATATCTTAGGTGGATTAATATGAGAAATTGCATTAAGAGTCAAGATTCATAAGATTGCAAGCACCCCAAGACCTATGTCTAGGTTCATGAACTACTTGGTATTTGATTCAAGAGCATGCCCTAACATCAACCTTTCAATTGTCTATTAAAGCAACATATCATTCCTAGGATGATCAAGCCAAGGAAAGCATTAAGCATGGAATCAAACACTCATAAAGAAATAGGAAATTGCATTATAATCACTTCATGTTACAACCAAAATCAGAAAAACCATTGTCTAACCCCAACAAGGGGAGTTTAGCTACACATCATCAAAGTAAAAGGGAAAGAAAGAGATACAAAGATGGAGAAAGGGAGGAACTCCATGGAAAATGCCCAGTAGCAGCCACAAGAGCAGAGAATGCCTTTTTAGGGTTTGTAGTCGCCTCCTCTCTTTTCAAATCAAATCCCCCTTTTCATTCTGCCCTCAGATAGCTTATAACAGGGGTTCTGAGATTCGCACGCTCGCGGGGCGAGTCTTAAAAATCTGTCCTTCAGAGATTCGTCCTCTCGCGAGGCGAGAAGGTAACTAGCGAGGCGACATAGAGAGGGTGAAGTTTCTGGCGCAGTCAGGCCTTCTAGTTCGCGAGGCGAAACGTGATTCGCGAGGTGACACATAAAGGCTGACTGTTGCTGATCAGCTTGCCTTCAGGTTAGCGTGGCGAGATACAGTCTCGCGGGGCGAGACAGAAATGGTGCCTGTCGCTGCTTTGGCTGGTACTCTGGCTCGCGAGGCGAGATACAGTCTCGCGAGGCGAAACTTCAAAGTTCTGCTTGGCTCAATTTCTTCTCTTTTCATGCTCTCTCTTCAACCAAGCTTTATCAAGGCCAAATCTTAGGCAATTAATCACAAATTCCTGCAAAACAACACACAAAACCACCTTATCTGTTCCAAGGGAAAAACTAACCAAAATAAAACTAAAATGGCCTAACTATATGCAATGCATACAGAAATATATATGGAAAAATGAGATGAAATCACACTCATCAGTGTCTAAGTATGTCCCTCCACCACCTTACCAGCCTCCGATACCTTTTCCTCAAAGGTTGGCTAAGGCCAAGTTAGATAAGCAATTTGGGAAATTTCTAGAGGTCCTTAAGAAATTGTACATTAATGTACCCTTCACTGAGGCATTACAACAAATGCCGACATATGCCAAATTTCTTAAGGATATCTTGTCAAATAAGAGAAAGCTAGAGGATTATGAAACAGTGGCTTTAACTGAGGAGTGCAGTGCTTTAATTCAAAATAAATTGCCTCCTAAATTGAAAGATCCGGGTAGTTTCTCTATTCCTTGCTTAATTGGTAACACTAGTTTTGATAAAGCTCTTTGTGATTTGGGGGCTAGTGTTAGTCTTATGCCCCTCTCTGTTTGCAAGAAGTTGGAGATGGGTGAACTAAAACCCACAACAATCTCCCTTCAATTGGCGGACCGGTCCGTCAAATTCCCAGTAGGCATCTTAGAGGATGTTCCTATTAGAGTGAGTAAATTTTTAATTCCTGCGGATTTTGTGGTACTTGAAATGGAAGAGGATTCCCAAATCCACATTATTCTTGGTAGGCCTTTCTTGGCTACCGCAGGAGCCATTATTGATGTTAAAAATGGGAAATTGACTTTGACTGTGGGTGATGATAGAGTTGAATTTGATTTAGCTAAATCTATAAAACACCCTTCTTTTGAAGATTTTTGTTGCAGGATTGACCTAATGCATCAAGTGGTGAAAGAAGAATCCACACAAGCTTGTGTCGATGACCCGTTAGAAACGTGTTTGATTGGTGGAGACTTAGACGCTCATGGAGGAGAAGTAAGGAATTATGCCCTCTTTCTGGAGGCTAGTCCAGAAATTCCTCCCAACAAAACAAAGAAAGAGAAACTTGAGTTGACACCAAAGAGTAAGGATATGAAAGATGAAGAAGCCCCTAAAGTAGAACTAAAACCTTTTCCCTCTACATTGAGGTATGAATTTCTTAGTCCCAACTCTTCCTATCCGGTAATTGTGAATGCTAGCTTGAATGAGCTGGAAACTGAGAAATTACTTAGGGAGCTTAGAATGCATAGAAAAGTGATAGGATATAAAATTGATGATATTAAAGGCATAAATCCTTCTTTTTGTATGCATCGCATTTTAATTGAAGATGAGCATAAACCATCCATTGAGCATCGACGTAGGTTGAACCCTAATATGAAAGAGGTGGTTAAGAAAGAAGTCCTTAAGCTGTTAGATGCGGGGGTTATTTATCCAATCTCCGATAGCGAATGGGTTAGTCTGGTGCATGTAGTTCCTAAAAAAGAGGGGATGACTGTTATTCAAAATGAAAATAATGAACTAATCCCTACTAGGACAGTAAACGGTTGGAGAATGTGCATCGATTATAGGAAGCTAAATAAGGCAACAAGGAAAGATCACTTCCCTCTCCCATTTATTGATCAAATGCTTGAAAGGTTAGCTAGGCATTCATACTTTTGTTACTTGGATGGATATTCCGATTTTCATCAAATTCCTATACATCCCAGTGATCAAGAAAAGACCACGTTTACTTGTCCCTATGGCACTTTTGCCTATAGAAGAATGCATTTTGGTCTATGTAATGCACCGGCTACTTTACAAAGATGCATGACTGCAATTTTTTCTGAATTTATTGAAAACATCATGGAGGTTTTTATGGATGATTTTTCTGTATATGGAACTACCTTTGATGAATGTTTAACAAATTTGTCTAAGATTTTGTAGCAATGTGAAGAAACCAATTTGGTATTGAATTGGGAGAAATGCCATTTTATGGTAAAAGAGGGTATAGTGCTTGGGCACTTGATTTCTGGTAGAGGTATTAGGTGGACAGGGCCAAATTAGAGGTTATTGAAAATTTGTCCCCACCGGTAAATGTGAAAGGAGTTAGAAGTTTCTTGGGACACGTCGGGTTTTACCGACGTTTCATTAAAGATTTTTCAAAAATTTCTAAACCCTTATCTAACCTATTAATGAAAGATGTTCCGTTTGATTTTAATGAGGAATGTTTGAGTGCATTTTTGTAGGTTGAAGGAAGCTTTGACCACCGCTCCCATTTTACAAACACCAGATTGGAATGAGCCGTTCGAAGTAACGTGCGATGCTACTGACTACGCCGTGGGAGCAGTGTTGGGACAGAGGAGAGACAAGAAGGTCCATGCAATATACTATGCAAGCAAAACTCTAGATGGAGCTCAAGCAAATTATGCCACAACTGAGAAAGAGTTGCTTACAGTTGTCTTTGCACTCGAGAAATTCAGGTCATACCTCGTGGGGTCTAAAGTCATAGTGTACACTGACCACTCCGCACTAAAGCACCTCATGACAAAGAAGGAAGCAAAGCCGAGACTCATCCGATGGATTCTACTTCTGCAAGAATTTGATTTGGAGATTCGGGACCGGAAAGGGACGGAGAACTTAGTTGCGGATCACTTATCCAGACTTGAACCATTGGAACATGAGAAGGACAACTTGTCGATAGATGATTCTTTCCCCGATGAGCAACTGTTCGCCATCTTGGGAAAGGATGCTCCATGGTATGTGGGCTTTGTGAATTACTTTGTATGCGGGATTCTACCACCGGAGCTCAATTATCAACAAAAGAAGAAGTTCTTTTCCGATCTCAAGAACTACGTGTGGGATGAGCCTTACATTTTTCGCAAGTGTGTGGATAGCATTTACAGAAGGTGTATTTCGGAAGCCGAGGTTCCAAGTATCTTGAGTTGTTGTCATTCCTCATCTTACGGAGGACATGCTAGTGCCTCGAAGACAGTAGCAAAGGTGCTTCAAGCTGGTTTCTATTGGCCTCATATTTTCAGAGATGCCCGGATGTTTGTGCTTGCTTGTGATCCATGTCAGAGAACGGGAAACATCTCTAAGAAGCATGAAATTCCACTCAACACCATGCTAGAAGTGGAGATATTTGATGTGTGGGGAATCGACTACATGGGACCCTTTCCTTCCTCTTGAAATAATAAGTTCATTCTTGTAGCTGTTGATTACGTCTCTAAATGGGTGGAAGCCATTCCTTCCCCAACAAGTGATGCAAGAACCGTAATCAAACTATTCAAGAAGGTGATTTTTCCAAGGTTTGGAATTCCAAGGGCAGTCATTAGTGATGAAGGATCGCACTTCATTGAAAAACAATTTGAGAAACTCCTACTCAAATATGGATTCACTCATAGGATCGCTACACCTTACCACCCTCAGACGAGTGGGCAAGTGGAAGTTTCCAATCGAGAGATAAAGAGCATTCTGGAAAAGACTGTTTCGGGTTCGAGAAAGGATTGGTCCTTAAGGCTTGATGACGCTCTTTGGGCCTACCGTACGACTTACAAGACTCCTATCGGGATGACGCCCTTTAGACTTATTTACGGTAAGCCATGTCACTTACCAGTCGAGCTTGAGCATAAAGCTTTGTGGGCTATTAAGATGCTAAACTTTGATATAAAAGCCGCCGGGGAAAAGAGAATCCTTCAACTTCAGGAACTTGATGAGCTAAGATTGGATGCCTATGAGTCCGCACGATCTTACAAGGAGAGAACAAAGAAGTGGCATGATAAGCATATCCTTCATAGAGAATTCCATGAAGGATAACTAGTGCTACTTTATAACTCGAGGTTATGGTTATTCCCAGGGAAGCTCAAGTCTAGATGGTCCGGACCATTTAAAGTAATGAAAGTATTTTCGTATGGTGCCGTCGAGGTCTGGAGCTAGGAACGTGGAACATTCAAGGTCAATGGACAGAGGCTGAAACACTACCTTGGAGAACATCCACTTGAGCAGGAGGTTGCGATTTCCCTCCTCGATCCAACAACGAGGGACTGAAAGGACTGTGGTCAAGCTTAAGACCGTAAATAAGTGCTTCTTGGGAGGCAACCCAAGTTTTCTTTCTCTTCTTAGTTTGTTTTTGAATTTTGTTTGAGGAGGATTAGAAAAGTAAGATCATAAATTAATGGATTTGTCAAGTGTTTTCAGGTCAGGAAGTGATGGAGAGTGAAGAGGGGATGGAAAAGAAAAGTCAGCAACGATCACGGCCAGGCCGTGATGTCCATCACGGCCGTGATGAACCAACAGCTAAAAGTCAGAACTCATCACGGTCCCGCCGTGATGGACATCACGGGCGTGACAAGTAATCCCCAGAAGATCAGGGTCCATCACGGCCAGGTCGTGATACCCATCACGGTCGTGATGCGAAGACCAAGAAGGGTCAAAAAGGATCACGGGTAGGCCGTGATATTGGTCATGGCCGTGCCAGGCCAGCTAACACAACACAGATTCCATCATGGGCAAGCCGTGATACTCATCACGCCGATGAAAAGTTAAACTGTGTGACACAACGCGTCACAGCCTGCCCGTGATGTGGGTGACGGCCGTGACACGTGTTTGCTATGCTTTTAAAACCTAAATCGCATCCGAGACTCTGCCACAAAACTCACTATCTTCATCTTCTCAACCTCCTATCCACCTCCATAACCACCAAGCTCCCACCTTTACTCCTTTCCCTCATCTCACAATCAAAATCGCACACTCCCACTTAACCCAAACCCATCCTCCTCCTCTTCACCTACTCCTCTTCCTCTTCTTCCTCTCACACCCACCTCCAAAACCACTCACCCAAGAAGCTCGAAAAATCACCTCCCCTTGACACCCACAAGCAACCAACCCCACTCCCTTGCTCCCTAGACCTCACCCAACAAGACCCACAAGGCAGATCCTCCAATTTTGGGCAAACTCAAAATTCCCAATTATGAAACCCTAACCCCTAAAAGTCCTGATTTCAAAGAAGGGGATTGTGGATTTTGATACTCTGGGATCATGGCAAGCAAACGTCAAAGGGCAACCGAAGCCTCACGCACTCGCACCAGAGGAAGCAGGAACCCAGGTAACTACTCTGACTCTGACTCCTCTAACTCTAAGACTAATGAACATGGGTATGGGATAGTTTTTAAGGATAGTGCTCAACAGGATAGATTTAACGCTTTGAAAAATAGGAAGATAGTCCAAACCAAATATCTTGATGATGCATGCATAGACACCCTAGGCTTGACTGTTGACATCAATTGGATGTTAGAAAACATAGGGTGGAGCGAGTTTGCTCGCACTAGATACCCTGCATATGCTGGCCCTACTCTGGAGTTCCTAAGCTCCCTGAATGCAGAAATTCTCCAAGGGCCGCATTGCCAAGAGGGACGGATCACATTTCGGCTCTTCAACCAGGACTTTGTACTAACCTTAGCTGAATTTAATGAGATTTTTGGATTACCAGTAGGGGGACCGAAGATACCCCTTAGGGTTTAGTGCGCATAGTTTCTGGTCAATAATTGACCATGAGGGCAAGAGTTTTGACCCTCGGATATCCAAGTCCACAGCCTTTGCTAACCCTAGTATCAGATATATGCATAGGGTCATGGCCAATACCCTATTTGGCCGTGGAGAGAGTGACGGATCCGCCCGTCAGGACGAGGTCTTTATACTATGGGCCATGCTCCACCCTGAGAGCAACGTGGGCACAGGGTCATTCTTGGCTAGGCACCTCTTAAAGGTGGCCAAGAGTTCGAGTGGCACTATTGTCATTGGTGGCCTGGTCACCACCATATGCCATCACTTCAACTTTGATCTAGATGGTTTTGAGGCCGCCCCTGGACGGACCCGTATCTCCTTGCAGGCTTGTGAGGCCATGGGGATGATCATCCAGGAGGATGACATATACTTCCTGAAACACCCAAGGCGCAGGCACCCAATTCCTCTCCCTAACCCCACACTTTTAGATGTAACAAATCCGGCAAATTGGAAAGTGCCGGTGGGAGAGGAGCCTCAGCCTATTAGAGTACAAAGGCCATTACGCCCGCCGCCACAGGCTAGGCCATTTGGACACCCATCTTCTTCCTCTGCAGGTTCGTCGTCCGATGATCCCTATGCACGGTTCGCATCCACTTTTGACACCATCTTAGCGAACCAGGAGCGCATTATGGAGGAGCAGTGCGAGCAGAGAGCCATGCTCCAACAGCTCTACGACTGGCATCTGAGCCAGCACCCACCACCTCAGTGAGTTATTTTGTTCCTTTTTATTAATTTTATCCTCCCTACGACTTAATTATTTACATTGGGGACAATGTAAGTTTTTAAGCTTGGGGTAGGGGTATCATTCTTGCATGTTGCATTCATTTAGGATTAGTTTTGCATACATCACATGATTAGACTGCCCCTTGCTTAGGATATGCCTCCAATAGTGAAAAACCTTGAGCCAATTGAATTAAGACAGTGAATTTTTTAACCCAATTTTTGCATTCTTGTGATAGGCTAAAAATGAAAAATGCTTGAGATGATATTTTGATAGTTAATAATTAGCATGTGGTTCCTTAGATTTAGTTTTCTCATTGATTCTAAACCACTAAATGTGAGATTTTGAGCCAAAAAGGGGTACTCACTAAATCTACCCCATTCCTTGTGATCGAGTGTTTTATTCCTCTTGGATTGTGTCTTCTAGAACTTGACTTGAAACCGTTCGAAACTTAAAAATTTTTGAAAACACATTTGAAAATGATTGAGGCACTAGGTATTTTTCTGGTCTTCTGAACTTTGACTGATAAATTGCAACCCCTTAGTTACCCAATTTTGAGCCTAAAAGAATAAAATACTTTTCTTGGTACCTTGATCTATTTTAATGAACAATGCTTGGTATGACACCTCTTAAAGTGTTGCAAAAGGGCAAAAAGGGCAGTTCGAAGAATAAATTGTGGGATAAAAAGTCAGAAATTTCTCTTAAGTTGAAAATCTCTCCTTCAAACAAAAAAAAAAATGGAGAAGGGGATGAGGAAAAGAGAGTGAGAAATAAAAAGTAAAAGGGAAGAAAGAAAGAAAGGGGGAAAACTAAACTAAAGCCCAAAAAGGAATTTTAGGAGGTGTCATACTTTGCACTGTTTGATTTTGTTTAGCCTTCTAGAATTTTCCTTTTCTTGATTTCCCCACCTAACAATTAATCACATGGCCCCGTTACAACCAAAATAAAAGACCTCTTGATTCTTATGTGCTTTAATTAATAAAGTAGAGATTTGGTCAATAGTCAAGCTTATGGTAGGGTACCTTCCTTGAGGAAATTGAGCGAATTGTCACATACCCTCAAACACATGAGTGAGGTGAGAAGAGTGCCCGAATTGGTGAAAGATGTGAGTCTGGGGAACCTAAGCTCCCAATTGGACTTAAAATCGATTGTCTTTTGGTTTCTTATTGAATATGCACGTTGCTTGAATTCACTACTCGGGTTCTAGATTCACTGTCCATGCTTCGATTGATTATCTTTTCTGGCCTTAGTTATTGCTTGAGGACAAGCAAAATCTTAAGCTTGGGGTAGTTTGTTGAGTGTGATTTCACCTCATATTTCCATGACATTTTGCATGCATTTTCATATAGCTTAGGCTTATTTTATTTGATTATTTGTTAATTTTACCTTGGAACGAGTAAGGTGGTTTTGTGGTGCTTGTGTGCAGGAATCGAGGACTAAATTGCTCAGGATCAGTTGTGTTGAAGCTGGCATGAAGATGGAGCTTGGAAGGCAAGAAAATGAGGCAAACAGAGCTGATCACGGCCTAGCCGTGATGACCATCACGGCTGTGATCAAGTGAAGCTGAAAAGGAAGAATGGAAAAGTCAGAATCTGTTACGGTCAGGTCGTGATGCCCATCACGGCCGTGACATGTCAACTGAGCCAGACCCCTTCAAGCCAGAATCTGTCACAGCCGTGACAGACCACTTAGTGAAGCAACGTTCAAGGCAGAAGCTGTCACGGCTAGGCCGTGATGGCCATCACGGCCGTGACCCGTATTCCATGGATCTTCAACAACTGATTTGATCTGGTTTTTGTATTGGTTTAGGATTCAAATTGCCCAACCTTATAAATAGGACCTAGGGGCTCAAGGCTGGGCACTTTTGAGAGGGACAGCTTACCTTATAAAAAATTGAGGATTTCTTCTTCTTCTTCTCCATCTCTTCTCCTCTTCTCTTAGGAATTTTTCTGTTCATGTTATTTTTAACCAAGCTTGCTACAATCATGGCAAGGCTTGAGTAGTAGTCTAGTTTCTAGGAATTGGGGCCATGCCGAAGACTTGTTTATGGTGATGTATTGATTTTGATTTCTTGTTAATTCCGATTTGTTTTCGATTTGATCCCTATTGCTTTAATTACTCGCGAATTCGGTGGCCACTTATTTGAGTGTCGTAGATACACTAAGGATGAACTTAGTGGTGAACTTAGGTATCGGATCTATAGGAATCGAACTTAGGACTTAAATCACGAGAGTTAGAAGCGGTCCTTCGAGGATTCACGGATTGTCACAAAACTTAAAGGGTCCATTTTAAATTCAATTACCACGAGAGTAAGGATTGATTTAATCGGGCACGATTTTTGTAACCCGAGAGGGAGCATTAACTAATTTAGGATAAATTCGCCTTCAAAACAAATTTTGGTAATTGACAAGGAAAGGAGTCGATTCAGTAACATAAACAGTTTTGTGGTATCCCAATTCCTGGTAATCCCTTTTGAATTTGGAAAACCCCCAATTTGAATTGCTTTCCTGTTTTGTTTAATTGCGATATTAAATTTGATTGTTACTTGATTATTATTTCAAAATTCAAAACCTTTTCAAAATCTTTTTTATACAGTCCAGTTTTATCGATTTAGTAACTAGTTGTGGTTTGAGATCATAGTCCCTGTGGGATCGATCTTTTTATTACTTGCCAACGAATCTGGTACACTTGCCGGAATCGACACATCACACAACTACATGCTATGGTGCGGCAAGGGAGTGTAAGGGGGATGTTTGCTCTAGCAACCAGCATAAATGATGAGAACAAAGTGGAACAAGGGGTGGATGAAGTTGAACTGATTGAACATCCCTTACCACAAGCAGGCAAGGGCCTGATCCGCCGATTCTCACAGGTGTTTCAAAAGCCAAAACAGCTGCCACCGGTTAGAACTATTGATCACAGGATACACCTCCAACCCGGGATACCCCCAGTGAATGTACGCCCGTACAGATACCCTCATTTCCGGAAGGACATTATGGAGAAGCTTGTTAAAGATATGCTCGAATGTGGGTTCATCCGCCACAGCAACAGTCCTTATTCTTCACATGTTTTTCTAGTTAAGAAAAAGGATGGGACATGGCATTTTTGTGTCGACTATCGTGCATTAAATGCCATGACCATCAAGGACCGTTTCCCTATTCCGACAATCGATGAGTTGCTCGATGAACTTGGCGGTGCAGCAGTGTTTTCCAAGCTGGATTTAAAGGCTGGTTACCACCAAATACGAATGGACGGGAGGGACATACACAAGACAACATTCAGAACTCATGAAGGGCATTACGAATATGTTGTTATGCCTTTCGGGTTGTCAAACGCATCCTCCACCTTCCAGGAAGCAATGAACAAAGTGTTTAAACCCTACCTGCGTCGATTTGTGATTGTTTTTTTTTGACGATATATTAGTTCATAGCAAGAACTCCAAGGAACATGCCCAGCATTTGCGTGAAGTGTTACATCTTTTGGTGGAAAACTGTTTTTATGCCAAGGGGAGTAAGTGTCAGTTCTTTCAAAAATCCATTGAATACCTAGGCCATATTGTGTCACCAACAGGGGTTCATGCGGATCCATCCAAGGTGGAGGCAATGTCTAATTGACCTCGACCACAGAATTTGAAACAGTTGAGGGGGTTCTTGGGCCTCACCGGGTACTACAGGCGCTTTGTTTCTCATTACGCTATAATTGCAGCCCCTCTAACCGACCTCTTGAAGAAAGACAACTTCAAGTGGAGTGAGGAAACTTTTATTGCATTCGAAAGGTTGAAGTGTGCTATGCTGGAAGCACCTGTACTACACCTTCCGGATTTCACTAAGGTGTTTATAATCGAGACCGATGCATCCAACATCGGAATGGGGGCAGTTTTGATGCAGGAAGGACATCCCTTGGCCTATTTTAGCAAGAAATTCGGATCCCGTTTGAGAAAAGCATCCACTTATGTGAGGGAGTTGCCGGCAGTGGTCGAAGCGGTAGCCAAGTGGAGGCAGTATGTCTTGGGGCGGCATTTCATAATCAGAACCGATCATAAAAGTTTAAGGGAATTGCTCACACAAGTGGTACAAACACCGGAGCAGCAGTATTATCTTCGTAAGTTGATGGGGTATCAATTCATAATCGAGTATAAAGCTAGGGTTGATAACTCAGCAGCGGATGCTTTGTCTCGATGTCAGGATGAGGGTCAAAGTCAGTTGCAAGCAGCCTTCTCTACAGGGCAATTTGAGTTCATCGAAAAGTTGAAGCAAGAGAACAAAACCTGCCCGGATATGGTTGAGTTGCACAAACAGTGGGAGGATGGGAGCTTAGAGGACCAAGCATTCACTTGGCGAGATGGGTTGCTATACTATAACAACAAATTATACTTGAGTAAAGAGTCCCAATTGAAAGAATTAATGATGAGAGAATTTCACGAAACATCTACTGGGGGTCATGCCGGGGTTGAAAGAACTTTTATTCGTATAAATGCAAATTTTTTCTAGGCTGGAATGAGGAAGGATGTTAAAGAATTTGTAGCCAACTGTGTGGTATGCCAAACAGTGAAGTATTCCACTACAGCCCCTAGTGGCATGCTGCAGCCACTAGACATTCCTGAACGTGTTTGGGAGGATATAGCATTAGACTTCATTGTGGGGCTGCCCAATTAACAGGGTAACACTACAATCCTGGTAGTGATTGACCGACTCACGAAATACGCCCATTTTGGACCGCTGCCTACCAGTTACACCGCAAGCAAAGTAGCGGAATTGTTCTGTAATATGGTGATCAAGTTGCATGGGATGCCAAAGTCAATAGTCTCGGATCGTGGCCCACTCTTTACTAGCCAATTCTGGAAAAAAAATTGTTTGAGTTGATGGGAACACATTTAAGGATGAGCTCCGCTTATCACCCCCAATCGGACGGACAAACCGAAGTGTTGAACCGCTATTTAGAACAATATTTACGTGCCTTCACAGTTGAAAATCCGAAGAAATGGTGCTCCTATTTGAATTGGACTGAATACCACTACAACACAAGTCACCAAATTGCCATCAGAATGACTCCCTTCCAAGCTTTATATGGGAGGGAACCACCAAACATCCCAATCTACATGAGAGGATCCACTCCAATACAAGCAGTTGAAGATACTTTGGTGACTAGAGATGAAATACTTCAACAACTCAAAATGAACTTGCATCGTGCTCAAAACAGAATGAGGCAAATGGCAAATAAAAAGAGAAAGGATTTGCAGTTCAACATTGGAGATTTGGTGCTGGTTAAACTGCAACCTTATCGCCAGTCCACAGTGGCAAAACGTTTGAACTCGAAGATTTGTCGCCGTTATTTCGGACCTTTTCCGGTGGTGGCACGTGTGGGACCAGTGGCATATACTTTGCAGCTGCCACAGGGGAGTAAGATACACCCCACCTTCCGTGTTTCATTTCTTAAGGCCTTTAGGGGGAGAGATGTCACTAACTGCTACCCTCTCCCAGAAAATAGCAGAGCAAATCTGCCCATGTTATCACCAATGGCTATCTAATTAGTTGGGCTAATTACTCAAGAACAAGGGAAAATCGTGAAGCAAGTTTTGGTTCAATGGTCCCACAGTCCTCTGGAAGATGCAACTTGGGAGGAACTGGGAGCTTTTTGCAAACTGTACAATTTTCCCAACCTTGAGGACAAGGTCGTTTTCGATGGGGGAGGGAGTGATAAGTGGGTTGGCCTTACCTTAGATGATAACAAGGTTAAGGAACAGCTCTTGGAGTGGGCTGTAACCGAAGCCCAAAGGGAAGAACCCACTATGATAAGTCAAGCAGATGACTCAACAGCTGCAGAGAAAGATCTAGAACAGATTCAACACGTGGCAAGAAATCGGAGAGCACCAAATAGATTCGATGATTTTGTTATGCAAGGAGGCCATTAGAAAGGTGCGGAATATGCGGGACGTTGGCAAACTTTTATGTTATTTCCTTCGCTTTTGTTTTACGCTTGGGCACGGGCTCTGGGTGACTCTTGTTAGGGGGAGCTATATAAGGAGAGACTTAATCTCTCATAGTTTTTTTTATGAAGAATTTGCTGGGTTCATTGTAACTTGTGAGGAGTTTGGCACTGACTCAAAGAGTGCGTACCCAATACAATTTCCATAATGTATCAATCGTCAATCCATAGAACAGCTAGGGATGTTACACATTGCTAATATGATCCCCGACTCTTGCGTATGGAGAAAATCTGGTTGGGAGAGATCAACCCTTCAATGCAGTCCAGTACCTTGAGAGATTAGTCTCCACAGTTACATGCGGAGGATATCCTGGGGAAAAAAAAGACATTGCTAATATGCCGTTTACTGATTTTATGTTAATTGAATTTCAATATGCTCAATATAACAATAGCTGATTTTATATATGTGATGCCATGTTAAGTGGCCGTATAAAATGAATATAGTGAGAATTTACTATATACATGTAGTGTAAGACAATTTTCTTGCCAATATGATTAAGTGGACATAACAAGTAAAGTTTTTATCTGATTATAATCATTTAATACTATTCCTTTTTTATTCTCATGATATGACAAGATGAAACTTCTATTCAAATTTTGCTCTAAACTCTCATCTCTGTACTGTATAGCAAACTTCACCACTATGTCCAACCTTTTAAGCCAGGCATACAATCGCCCCCTAATGTTTGTCGAAATTTGAGAAATTTTGTTGATGCTGCATGAATAGTAATGAGAGCAGAAAACGATTCCTTTTTTGTAAGAATTCTTTTTGGGGTTACGGGCAGCTTATCACATGCATGACCAAAGCCAAATTAGGTAAATTAAGAGTGAAAAATGATGCTCTATATAACGAAGGTTGCTTTTAGGTTAACCAAACTTTTAGAATTTTATAATAGGCCAATGCATGCCAAAAAAAAAAACTATAAAAGATAAGGTAACAAGTCAAACCAAGGTTAAAATTTTATAAAATAGGTCTACATCTATTTAGACAAGATTTAAGGGTAAAGCTATCGAGATTCTTAACTGTTTATCCACGTTCTTCATTCATCACTCATAATTTTATGAAATGAAGAAATCAAAATTATTGGCCACTAAAACAAACGGCTAATAATCTCACACAAAATTCAATCTAACATAACTTATTTCTACCCTATTTTAATATTTGAATTTTAGAATCAGGGACTTGCACTATATCCAATTGGCCAGTCTTCAAAACTTAGATATTGTGAAAAGAAACAACCATTTTATGTGCAAGTTAAATTCTACTGTAAATTCATTAAACAAACACAAGTAAAACATTGCCAACTATTGCAAGGAGAAATGGTATTTATGCTCCAAATTGTCATTATGCCCAGTTTTGAAAATAAACCTGTTTATATATATGATGCTGTTTAGCCATAGCTACATCACACTTTTATTGTTGACGACTGTGCCCATTTGATGTTTTATCAGAAAAGTACTAAGTGGGGCATCGTTAACTCATACTGAACCACTTGTACATATATTGTGTAATTAGCATTATTCCAGACTGGTTGGACTAAGATGTACCACCCATATTTTACACCACCCACTACACCATCCATATATGGTAAATTTTGGACCAATCAAATTGCCACATGGGTTTGGTCAAAATTTCAAACTTTCTAGTTGTATTTCTACTGTAGTCAAATATATGAATACAATATATTGTAGTATAGTATATGTACTCTTTGTATTCCCAAATTTAACCCATATTAAAATAATATTTTTTGATAAAAAAAATGATTATATTAAAAAAATAATATTTTAATATAAATTAAAATAATGTTCGTTGTCAATAATATTTTACAATATAATCAGTTTTTTTAATAAAAAAACATTATTTTAATATGGGTTAAATTTGCGAATACAAAGAGTACATATACTATACTACAATATACTGTATTCATATAGTTTGACTACAATATAATACAACTGGAAAGTTTGAAATTTTGACCAACCTATGTGGCAATTTGATTGGCCCAAAATTTGCCATGGGTGATGTAATGGGTGGTGTAAAATATAGGTGGGGCACCATAGCCACACCCTACTCAACCATGAGTGTTAATAATTATGGTCATTTCTAAGGTTAAATGAAATGGTTCACAAGAGTATAGGTTTCCCAAATATATATCTTTAGCTTGAAGGAATGAAAGTTAGTAACAAAAATATGCAGATTACTTCCCCATTCAGTCTCCACTTTGCCTTGCTCATTATCTGACTTTCAACATAAGATTGAAAGTGCCTTTTGAGAAAAGCAAAGGTTGAAATTTGTAAAGTATCCATTGGCAAACAATATAAAACCTTATCATAATCCCTCATCAAGTTGCTGTTCATTGTGGATGCAACATATCAGATTAATTTCAGATTTACTGCAAAAACTGATCAGTGGCTCTCTAAGGTATCCCCAGGAAATAATATTATCCCAGTGCATCCAATATTTCTAATAAAGGCAAGGAGGTCCCTGGAGTCTCTTTAGTCTTTACTGCTTTCAGAAGTCAAGAGAAAACTAGTTGTTGAGAGGGACAGAAAGAATATTGAAGTGAAAGCAAAACAAGCCTGTACCTGAAATAAACACAAAACAGTAGTTGGAGTTTGTTCAGTGGAAGCATATGAGCCTAGTTTGCAGCAGAAAATGAAGAACCTTGGGAGTATTGGAAGCAGTGGGAGGCTATCAACAGAAGAGTGTGAGGATGAGGAGATTTCAAAACTGGCCATCTCCACATTTCAAGCTAAGGAAGAAGAGATTGAGAGGAAAAAGATGGAGGTGAGAGAGAAAGTTGAACTTCAACTTGGCCGTGCTGAAGAAGAGGCAAGGCGCTTGGCACACATTTGGGAAGTAAGTTCCATGACAAGGATAACATCTGTGATCATCTTTTTTTCTTCTCCTTGTTTCTTTGTTAGAAAGGAGGTCTAAGACCATATGTGATGAGAGGGAGGGTAAGATAAAGAGTCCTCAGGGATTCAATCCTGAGATCAAACAAGTTTCAGTTATTGAAGTTGAATAGTGACATAAGTTATGCTAACCATTAATGTTATGTGTTTTTTTTTTTGTCATATAATCTACTAGGAGCTTCAAGTGCTGGAAGATCCTATGAGGAAGGAAGTTGCAATGGTACGCAAGAAGATTGACTTGGCTAACAGAGATTTAAAGCCACTGGGACAGAACTACCAGAAAAAGGTATAGTGCTTGTTTTTGGTCCATTAGAGGCTACAAATCAAAGAATGCTCTATCCCTTCCCAATTATATCCTACTCTCCCATTTTTTAGAAGAATTTAATCGTGAACCTCCAAAAAAAAGTTTGGATAGACAATAAGTGTTAAAAAAACCAGTGGCTTTGGCTTCTAATTTTGGGAACTACTTTGTTAATATATGACAAAATAACAAGAGCAAAAACTAACCTTTGAAATTTATTGATAGGAGAAAGAGTATAAAGAAGCCTTGGAAGCCTTCAACGAAAAGAACAAAGAGAAATCTCATCTGGTAGCCACACTAATTGAGGTATAGTACTCAACAGAGTTAAGACTTCCATGTCTTGATTTCAATGTTATATTATATTATTCTTGTTTTGACTGTCTTGTTAACAATGTTCTGCTTTTCATATATACTTGCAATTTTATTAATAGCTGCTGACTGAGAGTGAAAGACTGAGGATGAAGAAACTAGAGGAGCTATGCAAGGCCACAGAGTATCTGTCACTGAAGCAATAATCTCTATGTGGTTGCTGTGTTTATTAACTTGGTTTATCCAACTTTCAGTGGCTTGTATTTAAATGTACTCACACTTTCATTATTCAAAATGCCTTGTTTATGGACCTATAAAAATAAAACAAAAGAAAACTAATCAAAATGTTCGCATATAATTAATTCAAAGGAAAGAGGCAAAGAGCAGACGCATTGCCAGTGTCTTACCTAAATCTTGCACCAGAATTTAAAATCAACAAGCTATGTCCATGAATTTATAAAACTTAGAGGAAGTATGATTAATCCTCTAATAGTACATTACTTACTGAATAGCATCATCATTAATTTGAATTTGGATTGCCTGAAGGGTCCAGCAGCTTCAAAATGCAAAGAAAAACTACCGGGCGCGATAGTGTTGATGTGTGAGAAAGAAGATAAAACTTGCTGGAGGGTTGGAGAGAAGCCAGATCCAACTAGAACATTTCTTAGTCATTCAATTCTTTCTTGCTATTTTTTTGGCCAAAAATCCGCTTTTAAATTCTTAGGAGGTTGTCAAGTAACTCATGCTTAATATAATAGGTGATAATACTAATAATACTACGCCTCAAAAAAATTATTCGGATTTTCCCTCTTTCTTGTCTCAAACGATTCCATTTAATCTGATAAAATAAAAATAAAAACGATTTCATTTAATCGTTAGGGTAAAGACCCATTTTGGTTCCTGACAAATATTGTGTGGGTCATTTTAGTCCCTGACAAAAAAAAAAAGTGCTCCGTTAGTCCCTGACAATCACTAATGTGAGACACGTTAGTCCCTGAGTTGACTTGCGTGTGTCAGTCTCCATTAGATGGCTGACGTGGCCGTTAATTTAACCTAGCTGGCCGTTAACTATGCCTTGTTGGGTTTTCATTTTTAAATTAATTTTTTCCTTTCAAAGGACCAAAACAATGTCGTTTTGGGTCCATTTTGTTCAGCTGCTTCATCTTCTTCATTCTCTTTACTGCAACCTCAAACAAGAACCCTAATCTTTAACCAAATGAACAACAGAAATTAACACGAGAAAATTAAATTCGCCACCGCACCCATCGACTCTGTATGTGTGGTCTTCGCGAAAACTCTAAACCATGACGGTTCTCAGAAGACAAGTTACAACGTCATCGACAATCATGGCGGCGATAACACTAGCGCTTCTAGCAGTGGCATTATCGGTGTTCGCATGTGACAATGACAGAGCATTCTCTCCATGTATGGATACCACAGTTCAGATATCCGACAGATTCACGTTGGGAATCGCGTTCACGTCGAAGGACAAGTTCTTCTCCAACAACGGCAATTCCAATTCCAATTTTCAGATCTTTATGCTCAGACCCAAGGTCGATGGGATCTCGTTCTTTATCTTCCTCTTCTTCCTCACCACTCCCCTCTTCTTCCTCTTCCATTCTTCTCCCTCCTAACCTCCACCCATTCAATAACATCCTCTATTGCTTAGTCCCTTGAAGATATTATAATATGGAAAAAGTCAAAGTTGCAAAAGAGTGGTTTCCATAATGGTTTTTGGAGAAGGTTGTGGAATCGAAGAAGGGTTTGATAGTGCATGATTGGGCACCCCAAGTTGAGGTTCTGTCACACGATGCTGTGTCTCTGTTTTTGAGTCATTAAGGGTAGAACTCGATGGTGGAATCGCTAAGTCATTGGGTTCCGATTCATGGGTGGCCTATAACAGTGGAACAGTTCTTTAACTGCAAGTTTTTGGATGAAGATGTTGGTGTTTGTGTTGAGGTTGCGAGAGGGAAGAGGTGTGAGGTTAGGCATGAGGATATGGTGGGGAAGACTGAGTTGGTGATGGATGAGACGGAGTTGATGGGTGCGGTGGCGCGTATAGAGTGGTTCAGCAAATGATGAAAGACAAAGATGAGCCGATGAAGAAGATAGGAGGACTGGAAGAGAGAGGCTTCAAGGATATATACAAAATAGGACCAAAACGACGTCGTTTTGGTCCTTTGAAAAGGAAAAAAAAATTGAAAAAGAAATAAAATTCCAACGGGGCATACTTAACAGGCACATAGGATGAATTAACTACCATGTAAGCCAACTAACGGGCGTTGGCACTCGCAAGTCAACTGAGGGACTAACGTGTCCCACGTTAGTGATTGTTAGGGACTAACGGAGCACTTTTTTTTTTTTTTTGGTTAGGGACTAAAATGGCCCATGGGATATTTGTCAAGGACCAAAATGGGTCTTCGCCCTAATCATTATTAAGGTAGCATTTGGTACACCGACATAACAAAACGAAACAGAGAATCATGTTCTGTTCTCCTTGGTTCCACTATTTTAGTGAAGCCAAAATATCCTACTTTTTTACTCTCTTGTCTGGTTCTATTTATAAAATACACCAAATATATAATAGAATCCATATGATATGTTTTGGGGGCTTGCTAGTTGCACTGTGCATTTTACAAAATGCACCTTGCAGCTTAATTTTAAGTTTTGTTTTTCCAAAACTACCCTTAAACACTTATTCCTCCCTCTTCTTCCTCATTCGCTCTTTTTCCAGAAAACACCTTCAGGATCGTGCTTTCTTCCTCCCTCCCCCGCTCTTTCTCTTGCCATCATCGTGCTTTCACCTCCCCCTCCCTTGTTCGTGCTTTCACGCAGTGTAACCCCATCATCACCTCACCCTTCCCCATTCTTCTTCTACGTTCTCCATCATCACCTCCCCCTCCCCCACTCTTCTTCTACGTTCTCCATCGAAGAATCCAGAATCCATCCGGAAAATCAATTCCAAAAATCATCCGAAAAATCAAATCCGGACGACACAAGGTGAGAATGAACCCGGATAACAAAGAATTCGGACCGGAATCCATCCGGAAATTCGAATCCGAATGATGCAAGGTGGTTCGATCGACCGAAGGTGCACGTGAAGGGAGTTCACGATGACTGAACGAGCAAGCTGGTGGCGCGTCTGACTTTCAGGGCTGGAACACGGATGGATTTGGGCAAGGGCGGTGTTGACGAAGAGTGAGATGAAACGAAGCAGAGATGATGGTGAGATGAAACGAATAGCGGTGGTGAGAGAAGACGAAGGCGGAGCTTGCTGTCAGGTGTCGCGGTGTGGGGAGACGCAGCTTGGGGCGGCGACGTTGGGAGGCAGGCAAGGTGTGGGAAGCGAGGAGCAGGGAGAAGGTAAGGTGTGGGAGGGTAATTTTGGAAAAAAAATTACAAAATCAAGTTGCAAGCAACTATCAGAGCCCTTTGTTTTGTCCTGTTCTAACACCCCTTGAAATGATATCAAGGCCCAAGAGAACAATTCAACGGCCAGTGCTAATTAATCAGAACTCATTTGTTTTCTAAAAAAAAAAAAAAATACAATACACACATCTGGATAATTTATTGTCATCCAAATGTCCAAAACAGTCTAGTAGCAAATTCCTAATTCAAACAGAAGTAGCACTTTGGACATCCCAAAACATACCTAAATTTTAATGGGGGAGGGGGAGGGGGAGGGGGAGGGGGGGGAGCACGGGGAAAGAGAGACAAGAAAACAGTTTTATAAATACAACATTATACAGCTAATATATTGACACGTTTATCCATGTTTAATATTAAAAAATAGGAAAGCTACATTTCAGTATATTTAACAGGGTCGATGATCATAACAATTGTAAACTAAACCAAATCTGGGAACCATGTTTTGCATCTCATATAAATTAGAAAATATTCATCATGGACTTCTTTTGTTCTTTGTCTCCAAAGAAACAAACAACTTCGCAAACAAATGTTCATATAGGTAGCTGTTTGTACTCTGCCAAAAGTTTTGGAATATCATCCATCCGCAACTGCAATAGGAATAAAGGAAGACAATGAGGAAAAAAAGGGTCTTTTAATTGAACAAAAATAATTGGAGACAAATTGTATTATGGGGGACAAGGATAACTTTCGCATTCTATCTGATTTTATGATAAATTGATGAGGCCATCTTATTGAAATTTAGGTTGTCAAATAATTCACAAAAGCATGGACAGTACATATTAAAACATCAGTTGAGAAGGCCATATGCAGTGTGGATATGCACGACACAACTACCTGATAAGAAACTAAACTGAGAGTAAGGTTAGAGAGAGAGAATTGAATTCTTGTATATTCATTTCCTTGATCTGAGTATTACATTGAGGTAGCTATATATACAATGTGCTGGAATGCACATGGCAGTAACTGATCAACAGAATCAGTTATGCCTTTCTACCTAGGGAGTGCTACAGTGCGCAACACTGCACCTCCATACTATGTACTCTAACACTACCATAGCATCATCTAGTTAATTTTCTCAGAACAAGCATCACCAACATCTTATAATAACAAGCCACAGAGTCATAACATCTACAAATAAATTCGGGTGTTCAAGGCTATGTGCATGCATTAACATGAATCATTGTGTCATATAGCATCAGCATCTCAAAATTTGAGCTGTGTGCCTGTATCCATCCCAGAGATATATCTAGTACAAGTGCTCAAGAATAACCAGATAGATAATTAGTATCTACAGTATACACTTTTCTTTAACTTCTACATAATTTGGTCTGGGCGCACATCTGTTTTCCGAAATTGTTTAGGTATAGGAATGAGTACGACACGTTCTGAAAACAAAGCTTCTTTGCTTACAGCTAACAAGAGCTTCCTGAATCTATGGGCCACACATGTATGTTGCCCCTTTCTTAGTTAAGAAATAGAACACCTTCGACTATATAAAAATTGAAGTCAAAATACAAGAACAACAACCAAGCCTTATCCCACTAGGTGGGGTCGGCTATATGGATCATGCGGCGCCATAATATTCTATCATGAATCATGTTAATAGTTAAATCATTGACCTCCAAATCTTTCTTAATAGTTTCTCCTATAGTTTTTCTCGGCCTACCTCTGCCTCTAGCTATTGGATTGCCCTCCACTTGGTCCACTCTCCTTACTACAGAATCTAAAGGTCTCCTCCATACATGCCCAAACCACCTAAGTCGAGATTCAACCATCTTTTCTACAATAGGTGCTACCTCAACTCTCTCTCTAATGCTATCATTCCTAATCCTATCACGTCTAGTTTTTTCGCTCATCCAGCGCAACATTCTCATCTCTGCTACATTGATTTTACTCTCGTGTTGATTTTTTACCGCCCAGCACTCCGTCCCATACAACATCGCCGGTCTAATAGTTGTACGGTAAAATTTTCCCTTTAGCTTAAGAGGTACCTTTTTATCACACAAAAAACCCGAAGCCTTCCTCCATTTCGACCATCCTGATTGAATCCGATGGTTTACATCTCCCTCAATTTCACCGTCATTTTGTATAATAGACCCAAGATATTTAAACCGTGTGACTTGTGATATGTTGTGGTCTCCAACTTTCACCTCTAAGCTAGAGGTGTTTCGCCTTTTGCTAAACTTACATTCCATATACTCCGTCTTGCTTCTACTCAAGCGGAAGCCATGTGCTTCTAAAGCTTGTCTCCAAGTCTCCAACCTTCCATTTATATCATCTCTCGACTCTCCAACTAGGACTATATCGTCTGCGAAAAGCATGCATCGTGGTGCTGGCTATTGAATGTGCTCCGTAAGTACATCCAAGACCAAGGTAAAAAGATAGGGGCTTAAAGCTGACCCCTGATGCAGACCTATGGTTATTGGGAAATCTTCTGTGGCTCCACCCTGAGTTCTCACACTAGTCGTGACCCCCTCATACATATCCTTGATAGCTCGAATATAGGCAATCCGAACACCTTTCTTTTCTAGGGCTTTCCACAAAACCTCTCTTGGCACCCTATCATATGCTTTCTCCAAATCAATGAAGGCCATGTGTAAATCTTTTTGATCCATTCGATATTGTTCCATCACTCGTCGTAGCAAGTAAATTGCTTCCATGGTCGACCTCCCGGGCATAAAACCAAATTGGTTGTCGGTGATTTTGGTTTCTTTTCTTAGTCTTCGTTCAAGCACCCTTTCCCATAGGTTCATAGTATGACTCATAAGCTTAATCCCCCTATAATTTGCGCAATTTTGTATATCTCCCGTGTTCTTGTAAATCGGAACTAAAGTGCTTCTCCTCCATTCGTCCGGCATTTTCTTTGACCTCATAATCTCGTTAAAAAACTTTGTGAGCCAACTAATGCCTATATTTCCTAGACTCTTCCATACCTCCACAGGTATATTGTCCGGTCCAACTGCCTTGCCATTATCCATCATTCTCAAAGCTTCTTTTACCTCATGCTCTTGGATTCTACGATAAAAAGTGTAATTTTGGTCCTCCTCTCTGATGTCAAGCACCTGTGAGCATGATAAAACTTCAAATCCTTCATTAAATAACTTGTGGAAATAATTCTTCCATCTATCTTTAATATCTTGTTCCTTAACCAAAATTTTACCTTCTTCATCCTTAATACACTTCACTTGGTCCAAGTCTCTTGTTTTTCTTTCCCTATTTTTAGCAAGCCTATAAATAGATTTTTCACCATCTTTGGTGCCTAAGGATTGGTACAACCCGTCAAAAGCTTTAGTTCTAGCTTCGCTCACTGCCTTCTTGGTCTCCTTTTTGGCCACCTTATAATTTTCCCAATTTTCAGCATTTCTACATAAAGACCAAGCTTTAAAACATTCCCTTTTAACCCGAACCTTAGCTTGCACACTTTCATCCCACCACCAGGATTCTTTACCCTTAGGTCCGAATCCTCTTGATTCACCAAGCATCTCTATAGCTACCTTCCTAATCCCCTTGGCCATCTTGTCCCACATATCATTTGCACTTCCGTTTGCCTCCCAAAACCCTCCCTCCAAAACCTTGTGTTGGAAGATCCTTTGTTTTTCACCCTTCAGTTGCCACCACTTGATCCTTGAAACCTTTTCGTAGCCTCTACTCTTCACACTCCTTTTAACTCTTACATCCATGACCAAGACTCTATGTTGGGTAGTCAAGCTCTCCCCAGGTATGACTTTACAGTCCAAGCAAATCTTTCTATCCGATCTCCTAATAAGAAAGAAATCTATTTGAGAGCTTGTCACCCCACTTTTGTACGTGATAAGATGCTCCTCACGTTTCCTAAAACACGTATTGGCTATAGTAAGATCGAAGGCAGATGAAAAGTCCAAAATAGACTTGCCCTCACCATTTACCTCCCCTAGGCCATATCCCCCATGCAAACCGTCGTAACCTCTAGGTGCCCTCCCTACATGCCCATTTAGATCACCTCCTAAGAAAATCTTAGCGGTATTTCTTGAATTAGGCCTTCTAAATCCTCCCAAAATTTTACCTTGAAGTGTTCTTCTAACCCTACCTGAGGTGCGTAAGCACTAATCACATTAAAGGTGTCTTGTTCCACTACAAATTTTAGGGCAATGATCCTATCTCCAACCCTTTTTACATCCACAATATCATTCTTCCAATATTTATCCACAATTATGCCCACCCCATTTCTCGATTTTACTTTACCAGTGTACCAAAGCTTAAAACCCGAAGAGTCTAATTCCTTTGCCTTTTCTCCCACCCACTTAGTTTCTTGTAGGCACATGAAATTTATCATCCTCCTAATCATAGTATCAACTATTTCCATTGATTTACCTGTAAGTGTGCCTATATTCCAAGTTCCAAAGCGAATCCTACTCTCGTGAGCTAGCTTCTTTACCCACACTCGTTTACAAAAATGTGGGAACCCTTGCTTATTTTTCACTACATCCAGGCGGCGATGCAGCAGCCCTTGCTCTTTTGACACTGTACTCGAGCTATACAGCGCGTTGCTTCGGGGCAACGACCTAGCATTAGCATTATTTACGCAAGTGATTCCCTGACATGGACCACTTCAAGAGTTGCCATACCCTTCCAATTTTAATTCTAAATTGCTAATATTTGCATTAATGTGTTTGTGTTTGTGTGTTAATAAGCATAAAACAGATAAAATGCATTTATGCCCTTTCAAGTTTAACTGATACTAATCTAGTCAAAATTTTCAATCACACTCCATGTTATGATGATCCCTTATAGCCAGTTCGCCACTCTCCATCTACATGGCCTGCTGAGAGTTTACCACTTAACAATTTCAGAGTGTAATTAATTTTTATTAGGGAAAAAGTTACACTGTCATTCCATATCTCACTACAAAACTACACCATCAAACATATAACTAGAGTAAGTTTAAAACAGTAATTAGCCGGCCATGAAGAATAGTAATCAGTTAGAGACTTAACCAAACTTAAGTGTTTGGAACAATATATACGAAGGATGCAATTCGAGACAACATAATGTGCCTTTTGTTTCAAATTTACCAAGAATTAGCAATGGCTATACAACTTTGATAATATTTTCATAGGTAATCAGATTATTTCCTATGAAATATAATGCAATTAAGTCTTCTTATTTTATAGGAAAAAGCATACCCAAGGAGAAATAGAAGTACGAGTAAAAGTGGATAAAATATACCTGAGAAACATTTTTGACATGGTAAAATTTATGTGTCACTTGTTCACCAAATCCAAGTTGCAGATCAGGTGCACTCCTTTCTCTAATTAAGTTACAAACACAAGTAACATAAGCAAAACTATTCATCAGTCAAGGTCAAAAGGCAAGCAAATTATCCATAAAATTTTAATAAAAAATATCGAACTTTCTTCTGTCTAATAAAGTTTCTTTTTTGTCGAAAATGTTAGAGATAGCACAGTTTACAGCTTTTGTAAACTCCTTAGTTAGCCCTTTAGTTATTTCAGTTAGATGAGTTAGTTGCTGTTAGAAGCAGTTAGTATAACTGCCTTCCCTTTTTCTGTTTCTGTTAGTTAGAGGCGGTTAGTATTATCACTGCCATTGCATCTCTATATAATGTGACTACTCTCTGTAACAAATTAAGATTCAATAATATGAACTTCTCTTCTTTTACACTCTCTACAATTCTTGAAATCTAATATGGTATCTAGAGCTTCTAGGTCCTAAAGCCATGGCTTGTGTTAATCCCTTCACAAATCCTGGCACACCACAATTCACACCTTCTCATCCAATTTCATTGAAACTTGATGACAACAATTTTCGGCAATGGAAGCAGCAAATTGAGGGTGTTGTTCGTGGTCACAAACTTCAGAAATACATCACTGATCCGCGAATCCCTTCGAAATTCCTCACTGATGAAGATCGTGACAATGATAATGAGAATCCAGCGTACAGTGACTGGGAGCAGCAAGATGCGTTGATCTCAACCTGGCTTCTTGCTTCAATTTCCGATCCATTACTCACCAGAGTTGTCAATTGCGTTCATTCTTGGCAGATTTGGGATGAAATTCATAGGTACTTTCAAAGTTTGTTGAGCACCAAAGCTAGGCAACTGAGATCGGAAGTGCGAACCCTAGCGAAAGGTAATCGCACGGTTTCAGAGTTCATCCTTCACGTTCGCACTCTTTCCAATTCTCTTCTTTCTATCGGGGACCCGATTCCTCCTCGAAATCTTTTGGAAGTGGCACTCGAAGCACTCCCCGAGGATTTCGATCC
Source organism: Sophora flavescens (assembly GCA_030762895.1). NCBI lineage: Eukaryota > Viridiplantae > Streptophyta > Magnoliopsida > Fabales > Fabaceae > Sophora > Sophora flavescens. The sequence continues at coordinate 59,505,889 of CM061069.1, forward strand.
TGTAGTCGCAGCAATCAATAGCAAGAATGAGTTTGTATCTCTCGATGAACTCGAATCGATTCTTCTGGCACATGAGGCGCGAATCGAAAAGAACAAGAAAAGTGTTCTTCCCGATTCTGTGTCCGTCAATCTCACTCAATCAGCTCAAGGATCGAGTTCTGGAAACTTCAACAATTCCGTGAATTCCACCTCCTCAAATGCATCATTTCCGGTTCATCAATTTCCAGAAAGCTATTCGCATGTCACTGGTGGAGATTTCGCAAATCGTGGAGAAGGTTTTCGTGGTAATCGAGGTGGCGGCCGCTATGGTGGTAGCAGGAATAAAGGTCGCGGTGGGGGTGGACGCTCAGGTGGGCGCTCCAATGTTCAATGTCAAATCTGCAAAAAGTATGGCCATGATGCAAATGTGTGCTACTATCGCCATTCAGGTTCCAATAATTCTGACCAGTACTATCGGGGACCTTTTCAGAATCAACATTTTCCCCACTGGCAGTACCAAAGACCACCCCTACCTATGCTTTCACATCCTGCTAGGCCTCCTCCCTTTGCTCAGCACTTTGCAGCACCACCTAGGCCACAACAGCCACAAGCTTTTCTGACAGGCACTGAGTCTCACTTCAGCAACAATTGGTACCCGGACTCAGGGGCATCTCATCATGTCACTCCAGATCCCTCTAATCTGACTGAGACTGCTTCCTTGCCAGGTTCTGAGCAGGTCTACTTGGGTAATGGCCAAGGTTTGTCAATTACTAAAGTTGGTTCCATGCAATTCACTACCCCTTCCCAACCCCACACTCCATTCACCTTACACAATCTATTGCTTGTTCCTTCTATCACAAAGAATTTAATTAGTGTCAGTCAATTTGCCAAAGATAATCATGTCTTCTTTGAGTTTCACCCCTCCTTTTGCCTTGTTAAATCACAGGCTTCCTCTGAAGTTCTGCTACATGGTTAAGTTGGAGCAGATGGTCTCTACAAATTTGAAAATGTCTCCTGTCTAGGGTCAAGCCCTGCTATAGCTATGTCTTCTGTTCCAACTTGTAATTCAGTCAGTATGAATAATGTTCCCACATGTAATTCTGTTTCCTTATTCAATGTAAATTCCAAAATGAATGTAAGTACTTCCACAAATATAATGAACAATGACTCAGTTGATTCCCATGTGTCTCCTATTTCTGTTTCTTATAAACTTTGGCATGCACGCCTAGGTCACCCACACCATGATGCACTTAAACATGCACTTCAATCTTGCAGACTCCCCATTCCTCACAAAGACCCTGCGAATTTTTGCTCTGCTTGCTGCCTGGGTAAGGCACATCGCCTCCCAGCTCCATCTTCCACCACTATCTACAAGTTTCCCTTTGAACTTGTAGTATGTGATCTGTGGGGCCCTGCTCCTACCAAATCCTCATGTGGGTGCACCTACTTCTTAACTTGTGTCGATACATACAGTCAGTTCACTTGGATCTTTCCCTTAAAACAGAAATCTGACACCCTTTCTCAATTTATTCAGTTTCGTGCTATGGTAGAACTCCAATTCAATACCAAAATCAAAGCTGTTCAGAGTGATTGGGGGGGTGAGTTCCGTCCCTTCTCCAAGTACTTATCTGACTGAGGCATCGTTCATCGTCTCTCGTGCCCACACACTCATCACCAAAATGGGCTTGTGGAGCGCAAACATCGCCACATTGTTGAAACTGATCTCACCCTCTTAGCCCATGCTTCCCTCCCCTTTAAATTCTGGGATCATGCCTTCCTCACTGCTGCATACCTTATTAACCGCCTTCCCTCCCTTGTGCTTCAAAATCAATCCCCATATGCTACTCTTCTTCACAAAGAACCTGACCTTAAATTCTTAAAAGTTTTTGGGTGTGCCTGCTACCCTTTTATTCGGCCCTACCAGCAGCACAAGCTTTCATTTAGGTCTCAGGAGTGTGTGTTTTTGGGTTACTCCTCTTCCCATAAAGGCTATAAGTGTCTCAATCCGGAAGGTAGGATCTTCATTTCAAAGGATGTCATTTTTAATGAATTACGATTTCCATACAAAGAGTTGTTTGCTTCACCATCTGTCTCTCCACAGAGTTCCACAACTTTTCCAGTTTCCTCCATCCCACCCCTACTACCTTCCTCTCCTTTCCCACTTGTCTCACCTAGCCCACCTCAGTCCCTAAGTCCAGCCAGTGTGAGTCACTCCCCTGCTCACCATATTCAGTCCACACCTGACCCTGCACAGTCTCACACCCAGTCCCAAAGTCCAATCAGTGTGAGTCACTCCCCTGCTCAACATATACAGTCCACACCTGAGTCCTCAGGCCAGACTTTAGCCCCCACTTCATCCCCTGTTTCCTCACTTGAATCCTCCCCCTCTCCCCCACCTCTTCACCTCAATATTCATCCAATGCAAACCTATTCCAAATCTGGCATTGTCATGCCCAGACTGCACCCCACTCTTCTTTTAACCCACATGGAACCTTCCTCTGTAAAGCAAGCCTTGGCTGCTCCCCAATGGGCTGCAGCTATGAAAGACGAATTTGATGCTCTCATGCACAACAAAACCTGGACTTTGGTTCCCCTCCCACCAAACCGAAAACCCATTGGTTGCAAATGGGTGTTTCGAGTCAAGGAAAACCCGGATGGTAGCATTAACAAATACAAGGCACGCCTCGTGGCCAAGGGGTTTCACCAGCAAGCTGGTTGTGATTACACAGAAACCTTTTCTCCGGTTGTAAAGCCAGTCACGGTTCGCACTGTCCTATCCATTGTTGTCTCTTGCAAGTGGCCAATAAGGCAGTTGGATGTCAACAATGCATTTCTCAATGGTCACCTCCATGAAGAAGTTTACATGCAACAACCTCCGGGCTTCGAAGTGCAAGATAAGAACCTTGTTTGCAGACTGCAAAAGGCCTTGTATGGCCTCAAACAGGCCCCCAGGGCCTGGTTTGAAAGGCTCAAAGCTGCTCTACTACACAGAGGTTTTGTGGCTAGCAAGTGTGATCCCTCCCTCTTCACCTTGCACACCACCTCTCACTGCATGATGATCCTAGTGTATGTTGATGACATACTTGTAACGGGTAGCTCATTACATCACATTCAGTGGCTCTGTGATGATTTACACTCAGAATTTGCCCTCAGACAGCTAGGCAACTTGGATTATTTCTTAGGCCCTCATCACCCATTTGCCCAATGGTTCTCTTCTTCTCTCCCAATCCAAGTACATCCGTGATCTACTAACTAAAGCCCACATGGAATCAGCAAAAGGAATCAATACTCCTATGATTGCTAACCTCAAACTCTCCAAGGTTGGAGCTGATTATGTTCCTGACCCTTCTCTGTTTCGGTCCATTGTTGGAGCACTGCAATATGCAACACTCACTGGACCTGAGATCTCCTACTCAGTAAACAAGGTTTGCCATTTTCTATCTCAGCCCTTAGAGGATCATTGGAAGGCTGTCAAATGTATTCTTAGGTACCTTAAGGGTACCATTCATCATGGTCTTTTGATTCAGTCTACTGCCATGCATACACCACTGACTTTGACAGGATTCTGTGATGCTGATTGGGCATCGGATCCAGATGATAGGTGCTCCACTTCTGGGGCATGTGTTTATCTTGGACCTAACCTCATTTCTTGGTGGTCAAAGAAGCAAACTCTAGTTGCTAGATCCAGTGCTGAAGTAGAGTATAGAAGCATGGCAGCCCTATGTACAGAGATTCTCTGGGTTCAGTCACTACTAACAGAGTTGAGGGTTAAAACTCAGATTCCTAGAGTCCTATGTGATAATCTTAGCACTGTTCCACTGGCTCACAACCCCGTCTCCGCACTCCAACCAAGCACATGGAGCTTGACATTTTCTTTGTTAGAGAAAAGGTGCTAAACCAAAGCCTAAGTGTTACACATGTTCCAACAACCGATCAGTGGGCTGATGTTCTCACAAAACCACTCTCAGCAGCCAGATTCAGTACACTCAGAGACAAGCTCAGGGTTTTTGACAAGCTCACACTTGCTCAAACACCTCGAGCTTCTGCGGGGGAATGTTAGAGATAGCACAGTTTACAACTTTTGTAAACTCCTTAGTTAGCCCTTTAGTTATTTCAGTTAGATGAGTTAGTTGCTGTTAGAAGCAGTTAGTATAACTGCCTTCCCTTTTTCTATTTCTGTTAGTTAGAGGCGGTTAGTATTATCACTGCCATTGCATCTCTATATAATGTGAGTACTCTCTGTAACAAATTAAGATTCAATAATATGAACTTCTCTTCTTTTACACTCTCTACAATTCTTGAAATCTAATAGAAAAAATCCTTGCCCTCAATTTCTTTCAACTCTTTCCTATTAAAAAAAGCGTCATCTCTTCTGTAAATAATTGATATCTACCACGGTTCTAATCCTTCTGCTAAGATCTCAAATTTCCACTCTGTTCAAAGATCAGAGCAACTGAACTAACAAAGATAGCCGAAGTCCAATGTATCTATACATGTAAGAAAATGCTGCCCATAAACTTGATGCAAAAGTACCAGGTTGCAAAATAGGCCAGAAGGAAGGAGACATTAGATTGTGTATGATCAATGCATGTGCCAACAAGTGCCCAAAAGAAAAACAGTAATAAATAAACATAAATGCAAAACTAAAAACTGCCCAAAACTTTTCCAATAATAGGAGGCTCATCAAGATAAGCAATTACAAACTTTTTTTTTATACTAAAAGAAATATTATTAGAAGAGAATAGAAAAGTACAGAGGAAGAGGATAAGGCATCCTCACAAACAAACAAAAAGAAACAACTAAAAGTCTAAAACCAATGCGACAAAACCATAAACAAAGCATGTCAATACCTTTACATGTCTAACAAAGAAACATCACTAAAAAAGCCCACGAGCATGCACAAAAGGGACAGTAAAAGAGTAACCCTATCCAAAACGAGGTCTATGGTAGAAAACGAGTGATTGAATATTCTACCGTTCCTTTCAAGTTTCAACCAAATACACTACAACATAAACAGAGCACTACCACAGAATTTTTGCTTCTTTACAAGAATCAAAACCTCTGAATTTAAGAAGGAGAAATTGATGCAAATCCATACAGCAGATCCCAGACTCTCCAAAGAACCCAAACAACCTATTACAAAGAGAATTTGCTGCCAAACATGCAAAAAAAAAAAGATGAGGCTCGGGTTCCAAATCTAAGTCACACATAATAGGAGACAATGCGGTAAAAGGTATGCGCCCCTGATGAATGTCATTAATGTTAATCTTGTTAAAAACAACAGCCTAGGCAAAGGCAAAAGCTTTGACCATTGAGGGAGCTTTGGACTTCCAGATAGGTTTATTCATATATATATATATCGATTAGAAGAGTGAGTCAAGAACTAAAAATAAGATTTACACATGCACACTCCCAATGAATCAAGAGTCCATGTTTTTTAATCAAGAACAGAAGAGATGAATAGAGTCAACTATAAACTTCTAAGCCTTGTAAACATTATAGAGGAAAACAGAAAAGAAAGAGTTGTGTACAATGTAGGCCTTACATATGGTGCCGGTGAATTAGACGTTGATAATCCCGAAGCAACGGTCCAAGCTCTTTGAGTTTAACCAAATCTGATTCAGACTTCTTCCAGTGTTCTCGAAGTGCTTCAATTGCCTTCTGATTGGCAAATGAAATACTATTTCAATTAAAACTACTATTATGATAAGGACATATAGAAGAGTTTTACACAAGTCTGGCAATGTTTTACTTTACCAGTGAATTTGTAGAAACTTTATCTCCAGCTAATCTTGATGCTAATTCAAGAAGTTCTTTATCTTCCAACTCATTTACAATTGGAAGCCTAGAACTGGACAGTGAAACTGATAATTGCAATCTTCTTTGCAATTCTGAGAAAGGAAAATTCTCTGTTTGGTTTTCCTGACAAAGGTATCAGCGGTAAATTCATCCAAGACATAAAGATGAATCTATGAAAATGAGGGAAAGAAAATTCAGTGGTCAATTTTACCAAGAATTACAACTGAAATCCAAGATTGTCAAGCGAAGAGTACAAGTGCAGAGGTAGAACGTAGGCTTAGCCTCAAAGTACAATTTTTCTTTTGGGTTACAAGTGAGGACACAAAAAAACTTTGAGAGGGGATGGGAAAAGGTGGGTTAAAAGCAAGGTTTTTAAAACCGGACCGGTCATTGAACCGGTGAAGGCACTGGTTCGAGGTTCAATGGTCCAACCGTGGTTGAACTAGTTATAATTAAATATATATTTTTAATATTATATAATATATTTAATAAAATAATAAATTAACATAATAAAAATAACAAGGTGGAGAAGAGGGAACCAAGGTAGAGAAGACTACCATTATTTTTTAAGTCATTTTGTTGCTTGCGCATTGTAATTCTTGTTTGTTTTATACGTAAATTTTCAATTTTCTAAACAACAGAAAAGTTCATTAATTGGAACGTTGGAGTGAACCAGTGTAACAAACAAATAAACATGTCATAATAGGATATATGAGATTCATGACAATGAGAAGAGTGACATAAGCGAGGACCAGGCTGTGAAAACTAATTCATTGGAATCTTCCCTGAAACGCTCTTCTTTTGATTTGAATAAAAAACCAACATGAGAAGAAAACAATGGCAACTGAGGAGAATGATAAAGCATACAATGACAAGAGCTTGCGGTGGCAATATAGCAACCGAGGAGAACCATAAAGCATAATTGAAAGTTCTACTTTTAACATGCTCTAGAGGCTTGCGGTGGCAATATAGCAGAGCTTGTCCAACTTGAATTTACTTTTAGAAGATAGAAGTACTTGGGCGTCTTCCAGGAGAAGCAGATTAAGAGATCGAAGAAGACAAAGTCACCCACTCTTTTTTTCATGCTTTTCAGGAGTCCCACATCGTGAGATTAGGGACAGTACTGTGAAAGGAGGTTTAAAAATTCTAAGTGGGGGAGAAAGGCACATATTTACTTGGGCTGGGCAATTTTTTTGAACCGGCCTAACCGTTGCATTTCCGGTTTTGGCCGGTTTTACCGGTTTTGAACCGGTTCTACGGTTTGTACACCGGTTCTATGTGAGTCCGGTTCTAGGGGTCAATTAAACCGGCTAGGTGTCCGGTTCCCGGTTGGACCGGCCGGTCTGGTCAGGTTTTTACTACCTTGGTTAAAAGTGAATATTGAGACTTGCTGGGAGCAAACCCAGTATCAGGTGCTTACAAACTCCTAACGAAGCTATATGCCAGTGACACTTATGTCCACTAATTTTCTTATTTAAGTCTAAATTTGAATATCCTCTTCAAATTAAAAGGAATATCAAGAAGAAACAGAAGTACTAAGGAGATAAGGACGTGTTTTTCTATATTAAATCCAAGTGTAAAACTTTAGACGAATAAGAGATGAGTACTGTCATTTTCCAACATCAAAATGAGACATGGGTGCTGTCAAAACAAGTTTAACCAATACCTTGAATTGAGGTTGAAAATCATCACTAAGTGATGCAGCATCCTTGCTTTCAGGAATATTTCTAGGTGGAGATGCAGTTAATCTCTTTGCAATTGGGTCCTCTGCAGAACACGCAAAAGAAGTTAGAGGAATTTAGGATGAGTTTTTGAGCCTCTAAGACTGTTTAGTTCTTTTAAAACTTTTCATATAATCTTGAAAGGTTTCTGCTTCTTATTGAAAATCTTTTCATAAAAAAGAGTACAGTAGTACTCTCAAATGAGTATTTTAAATTATAGCACAAGACAAATTAAAAAGTTCCAATAGTAGAATATTCCTTCCGGCCAATCCAAAAAACAATGCTCCCAGATCCCAGCAAGTGTGCTCATACAGAACATGCAACAAATCTCACACACACACACACACACACACACACACACACACACACACATATATATATATAGATATATATATATATATATTTTCATGCAGCAATGCCTAATTGTTTGGCAGAGAATCTTGTCTGAGAAGTCATCGTCAAACAAGAAGCAGTTAATCAATTATGATCATTTGCACAGTTTATCAGTGAAAATACCTGGAGTCAGAATGAGAATTTAACGATAAGAACAAATAAACTTGTAGACCTTGAAAGAAACAATGATCACCTTGGGGGACCAACCACCATGGATCACCATAAGTTGATTTTCCATCAAAGCCACCAATTAGCAGATACCGCGAACCAATAACCGTCATAGAGTGGTATGCTCGAGCAGGAGGGGGTTCATTACCTATAGGTAGTCGCTTCCACTGTGCTGAAACTATATGCAACAGAAGAACCAAAAATTAACCCAACCCAACAATTTAAGTAATTGAACTTAGTATTGGCTACTGCCTCCAGAAAGAACTTCAATTTGTGTATGCTTCTGTCATAATTTAATAAAAAAAGAAGGCTATTATATGAATTGTCTTGAAAATCATGCATCTTAACATCATACTCTACAAACTCGCCTCTTCAGCAAAAGTTAAAGCAGGATGTAACATACTAACATACACTACAATTTTCATTCAAGGACAAGATAATGCATCATTAGCAAAATTGTTTCTTTCTAAAATTAACTTATCCATGTGCGAAATAGAAATTATTCTTCTTGAACCTGAAAATGAAATGTTTTCATGGAGTATCATCAAGGTTCCAACTTCCAAGAGATGTGCAAGGTTGGAACCACCCAACACATGGAGATTCATGAAGCTCACATCATAAGGAAGAATGTAACTCTTTTCTCTCCCCTATATTATATCTTAATACAATTTATATGGTATTTTTAAGCTAATTATAAAAAATTAAAAATAAGAAGAAAAAATTCTAACAAACCAAGGGAGGCAAAATTAACGAGATGAAAGCCAGAAATCTGTTATTTTGGATACACTTAAATTTTAACTTTTACCAAACAATCTTCAAAAGTAGTAAAAAAAGAATTAATTAATAAGATAAAACATCGAAACAGAAGCTAATAACTCTGCTGGGATACTCCAGGTTAACTCCATACAAATTCAAAGACTTCTGAAACAAGAATCTCTGAATTTCCATCCCACAGAAAAAGAAAATAGCAAAGGACTTCCTTCATGCAACCAACATGCATAACCCATTTCTCTCTCTTGAAACATTTAGCAAAATCCAAGACTATACTCTGTGTGTGAATAATGCATGTGCAATGATGCCAGAGATTATTAACAAGTTGGCTTCAAATAGAATAGATTAACATAGGCACAACAATTGTGATGGTTCTTAACAAATAATTGCGATGGATACACCTACCACCATTCCAGGTAGATAGAGCGAAAGTTCTCACCTCTGTCTAAAATAATGCAATCATTATGATAGATATCATAACGACTCAACCATCCACCAGTCCCATGACCTCCAAACATCAACAACTGCAAAATCCCGTCCAACAAAAATGCATAAGTGATATATATATATATATAAAAAGAGATGGAAGAAAATAAAAAGAAAGAGGAAAAAGATAACCAACCCCAACCCTAACAGCACAACAACAGATAGTCAATCTTTTAACTATCCGACCTACCATAAAAAAGAATCATGAAAATGATACAATTCAATGTAGATCATTCTACTACAGGATAAGGTTGGAACAGGAAGAAAATCTACATTTAAAAGTAAAAGCAATCCACAAAAATAGCAAAACTAGAAAGACAAGTAAGGATTGTGCAAATATTACGTAATGTCCTCCAGATGTAACTGTATGGCCACAACGAGGAGAAGGAGCTTGACCTGGAAGCTTTAATTGAGTCCACCCTGGTGTTTCATTCTCTTCCCTCCACAACACATATAAACTATAAGTACATAACCCAACTTAATAAGTAGCCACCTAGCTGGAAAAAAATTCTACTTCTGGAAATTGTGTTCTTATTGGAGGCAATTCAGTATCTTGGAAAAGTAAGAAGCAAGATGTTAGGTCAAGCACAGATGAAAAAATATCAAGTCAACCTGATAGTGACACAAGTTTCATACTAACAGTGGATCAAATTTAAACTTAAATAAATAAACATATCTCATAAGAAAGATGAAAGGAAGATTTAGCACCTGACACAAATGCAGAGGAATAAGACATGACAATGACAAGTTGCAGCGTGCAACTAAATAAACAACATACATTATGGATGTATAAAGATGCGAAAAATACATACCTTCTTCAATAAGGCCCTTCAAGGCCCATAAATCACCCATAATTGGTCCACCTCCTCCTGTTGAAGCCAGGTTTGAGAAATCATTTCAGCTAATAACTTCTTATACAAAAGACAGTGCAACAATTCATATACATGCTCCCTCTATTAATTCACAACAGCTGTTTGTTTACATTTGAGTTTAAGTCAGAGAAATCAAAGCAATATGCAACAATAACAAATTTCTTTTCCCACTAGGTGGGGTCAGTTACATGGCCAAGCAATGCCATCGTGGTCTATCATGATCCACATCTTCAGAAAGGCCTTTAGTTCCTAGTTTTTCTTTTAAAGGTTTCACCTACTATTTGTTTGGTTGTGAGAAGAAAATGAGAAGAGAGAAAGAGGTGAGAAAGAGCATGAGAAGAGAGAAAATGGTGAGAATTAGAGTAGATTTGATGTGTTGTTTGGTATAAGAGAAAAAAGGAAAGAAACATAGAAAAAAGAAGTGTTGATTGTTTTTAAAATTACGAGAATGCCCCTAACTAAAAAAAGTTGCAATAAAAAACAAGGTTACACATGTAATTTCACACAATAACTCTCCTCATTTCCTATTTTCTTTTCACCTAAGGAGAGAAATATTTTTTAGGTGGATCCCACCAAATTTATTCTCTCTTCTCTATTTCTCTCCTTTACCTCTCCTTCTTTTCTCTCTTCTCCTTTTCTCTCTTCTCATATTCTCTTCTACCAAACAATTTCCTAAAGTATTTCTTGGTCTCCTACTACCTCTAACTATTGGCCTATTGGGCTATACTCTATCTCAATGTTGTTAAACTCATAGGTCCTATGACCCATCATGTTATAACACCTATAGTCTCAATTTATTGGCCCACTGTTTCGAACACGGAAACACAAAATACTAAACAAAAAACAGAATCGGAGTGCTTTAGAAAGTGGGATCATCTCTCCCACCCTGGTCATTCACTATCTCTCTCGATTTCTGCCTCCCCTCAGTGAGGGTGATGAAATGCACCTAATTGCACATATTGACCATTACTTGAAGAATTAATTTCCAAAAAAAAATAAAAAAAATACCATTACTTGAAGAATTAAGACATACTCCTTTAAAAGGGAAATTCACAACATAATTTGAAGCAACAAATGACTAATGAGGAACAAAATAAAGAAATAAATACACGATAAATTACTCTTGACACACAAGTGCATTGCCAAGTAACAACTGAGTGTATTTTTCTTTTATTTGGATAATATAAACTCAAAAAAAAATAACACAACATCCAAGCAAATGAATCCTTAAATGAGAACTGTGTCGCTTACCTCTTCCACCATAAACAAGCAGCCGTTTTTCAAGCATTGTGGCAGTATGCCCACATCTAGGGTGCGGCAATGTTCCGGAAACTGAGAGCTCCATCCACTCAAGGGATACTATAAGGAGAAGAAGATGATGTTACAACTGTGTTCCAACGGCATAAAAGGCATTTATATTTTAATAGAAAAATTTTCTTATATTCCAAAAGACTTGAAGGGAAATACTTGTGTCCAAGACATAAACATCAGATAACCATTTTTTTCCATCCCATCCACCATACCTGCATCACATTAAATCCACCTTATCACATGTTTCAATTTAATGATTTAATCCAATTCCAGTTAATTGAGAGAAAACAAAAATCAAATTGATTGTCATAAGTCTCATCTCACATAACAATTTTCCGGTTTCCAACTGCAGAAGCTGCTGCAAAATCTCGCGGGGAAGGTAAATCACCAAAACTAGTTAGTTCAGACCATTGCCATATATCTGGAAACAGCATCACATGCCGAGAAAAGGGATGACAAAAAAAGAAAAAAGCATTACTCTCACAACATGCAAGTCAATTTTCACAGAATATGAACTCAAAGATGATTATACAAAATGGCATACCAGTATCCAAAACCCAAAAGTCCCCTAATCTGTAAAATAAGCACATATATTTATTACTCATGAAAATTGAAAGCAACAAAAACACCAACAAACACATTGATGTATGTAAAAATCACAAAAATGTTATTTGGACATCAAAATGGGATAACACGACGTCACGGGTTAATGATGTTGAAAATCGTGGTTAATGACGTATTGCACTTAGTTAATGGGTACAACTGCAGTAGATGGATAACTCGTTACTTCATCAATAATGTGCAAAATTAAATTTTGTCATCTAGTGGATAGTCAATGAGTTATAAAGTCTAATGTGCCATTAACCACAATTTTGGACCGTATTAATCAAATGTCCCCATGTTGTCCTATTTTGATGTATAAATAACATAACTGTAAGAAACACAAACCTTTTACCCCCAGAGCGGCCCCCAAAGATGAACATGTGACAATCAATGGCAACAGCAATATGGAATGCCCGGGGGCTGGGAGCCACTTGCCCATCTGACCCACTTCCTGTGCACTCTGGCTGAAACCATAGCTTGTTATCTGAAAAATATGTTAAAGGAATCAGCTTTTTGCTTTTTCTTCAGCCTAAATGACTAATAAAATGAACAAATTAACAAAAAAAAATAAAAGGGGTAGTATAGTAGTAGCAACCAATATCATAGACGGCAATTTCGGAGAGAAAGTTCTTATCGACGAGGCCACCGAAGACGACAACCTTGGATTTTCCGATATTGACAGCAGAATGACCGCTACGAGGTTGGGGAGGAGGAGTTCCACCAAAATCAGAAGATGTGGCTCTCACCCAGTAATGCATTCTTACACTATTTCACTTCATCAATTCAACTCAATTCAAAGTTAGATTTTGAATCAAATTGAAGATGCAAAACAAAATAGTTGCAGTGTAACAAGCTGACCAGGGATCTACCCGCTCGCCTCACTGTCCACCGGTTCGACCGCTGTCGCCCTCCTCTCGCTCAACTCCTGGTGCAAATTATGGCTAAAACGACACTTAGGTGCAACAGCGACTCCAAATCATGATGAATGATGCATTGGACTTGATTAATGGATGTAGAACATAGGTAACTCGTTAATCATTTATTAATCTTTATTAACAAAGATGTTGTATATAATCAATCGAGTATTTGGTTAACGAGTTACTCGTTTATTATAAATATATCTATTAATCAAATTCAACTTATCATTAATCACGATTTTGTACATTATTCTCGTTATTACATTTCAGATATTTAAGTAAGAGTTTTGTCATTCTATCTCCATCCCATACCTCATATTTTTACTTTTTAGATTATTAAATGGGTCACATCTTAACACGTCACTCATTTTTATATCTTACAATTTAAACACCTCATTTTTTCAATCCAACAACTTTAGAAAAAAATTCATAAATATATCTCATCAATAATCTCACATCCTTACATTTTGTTTGCTGGTCAAATCTTTTTATTAAAAAAAAATCAACAATAACCCACACAATAGAATAAGAATCCATACTTATACAAGCATCTCTTCTGCATAAGCACCCGCTCTAAGATTCTCTCCAATTTATTAATAGGTAAGTACCCAACTTTTCCGACTGTTGGATAGTCTCACTGTGATCCTTTAGATATGGTTACGGTGTACCGTCAACTAAAGGAATATAGTGATGTATCATCCAAATGGTGTAATTCGGTTCATTTATTTTGTCACCGATATTAGTTGACTTTTCAACTTATGTTCAAACCCCTGTTTTTGACGTTTTGACTAACAAATGACAAAATGAATGAACCATATTTTATCATTTGGGTGGTGCATCATTACATCAGTTGGTGCGTGGTGGAGCTTACCCAACACTTTTTTTTTTACCGTACTTTCCTATTTTTCTCTTGTTCTTTATTTTTTAATTAAAAAGTAACAAAAAAATAATCTTTACCAAAAAAATAAAGATTTTTAAAAAAAAGAAAAGGAAAGAAAAGGAAATAAAAATGGGGAAGGCGGCAAGTATATGGTTAGGTCCCACCAAATCTCAGAACCAGAGGGTGGTGGGGTTGATTGGCCTCGGACGGGGGCCATAGTAGGTTGTTCCATTCCCAACCCACCCAATAACGTTCTCTTTACCTCTCCATTCTCATACCACAACAAAAATTAGGGTTCGTGCCTTCTTTTTTTCTCATTCTGATTCTGTTCCTCAGATCTTCCAATGTCCCTTCTTTTCTGTTTTACACAAATGGGTTGCCTTCCTTTACTCTGAATTTTATGATAATGTTGTTATAATTGAAATTTATTTGTTTTTTTTTTTGGCTGGAGCAGCTGAATTCGAAGAAGCTGGAGTTGGAAGTTTCTTCATGATCACGCAAAACTCTGTGATGAATCCACAAGATTAGAGGTAATTTCAATTTACCCCTTTTTAAATTTCTGATCTTGAGGTGTTTCCCATGTTTATCGTGCTGGTGCCATTGTTGTTTTTGTTGTTATACTTTTTTTTTCCTGGTGTTTTGGTTGTGTATCATATTTGATGTCATGGTAGTTTTGTAACAGTATTATCTAGCATGATTACTCGTAGTTTGCTTCTGGAGGTGGAGTTTAATAATTTAAAAACTATATACTCAGATTTTCTTCTTGAATGTTGGTTTTTTGTTTATAATTTATTGTGTTTTGGTGCCTTTGTTGTGTGATTGATTATTTTACCATAATTCTTGAGGGAAAGTTGGATAATTGTTGTTATTTGTGCTGGGTCAGAAACATTTTGAAGAAATCCCTCCAACTTTGGGTCATGTATGTGCACAAAATCCCATGTCTTGACACTCACCAATACAACTCCCAGCAGTCACCAGACCATGTGTATTAACTCCCTGAAGGGTGGTTTTCTGCACATGCACAGGTGGTCAATATCCACTAAATATGGAGACATCTCGTAGTTATATTCACAAAATTTGGTCAAACTAGATTAAGTGATATTTATTTAGGATTTTTCCACTGCTTAAGTTAGCATTAGTATATTTTTTTGTTTTTGTTTCTGTACCAGTCCAGCTCTTCTTCTGAACCACATTAATTAGATTTGTGCTTGTCACTTGCAAAAACTTCCCAGCATGGAGGATTCCACTGCATTGACTATTGAATTCTTGCGGGCAAGATTGCTTTCTGAAAGGTCCATCTCAAGAAGTGCTAGACAGAGAGCTGATGGACTGGCAAAAAAGGTATGTCTAGTTTGCTAGTTCATGGAGTCAACCTTGTTTGCAAGTTCAAGAATCCCTTAATAAATTCATTTTTTTAATCATAGAACAAAAATGGAAGAAAAAGATAATGCTAACAGAAAATACAAACATTCATGGCTGAAAACTTATTTGCAAATGGTTAGAGTCGAGTCATTATTGAGATTCTTCTTAAAATACTTTTCTACTTGTTTGGTGATTCTTGTTATTGACTAGTGTTTGATTTTCGCTGTCTCCTATTTTTATTGTTGAATGAAATTTCAACACAAGTTGGTCCGTGGTTGTACGTGCTTCAAGGCCAAAAGCTTTTTGTATGTTAGGAGGGGCAGCTATGCTAGTGATAGAACTTAGAAGTCATTCTCAAGTCTTTACCTAAAAGCTTATACTTTTAGGTGGAGTGGTGCTCGACATGATATCAGAGCTGGGTTGCAAATGGTCTAAAGTCTGATTATTATGTTGCTTAATAATTAAAATATGTAGTTGCAGTACAAGATAGTTGAGAGAGACTGTACTTCATCGGTTCATCCACATTTTAAGTCCAGGGCAGTGAGTGACAACAAAGGATTGAAACAAGTGTGACTACACTGATATCAATTTGTTTCATCTCTGGCATTCGCTTTCATTATTGATACAAATAACATAAACAATGAATGCTCATTTTTTTTCAAACAAAAGATAGTAATATGGGAAAGAAAAACAACAACGGTTTTCTCATCATTATCAAGCTCTAACTATTGACTTCTTATACTTAGCTACTCCTGATACAGAAAATTAATTATTTATCATTCACCAAAACAACAAAATTATTTTCAAATTTTTTTAGATATATAAGGTCAGCTCAATGCATGAGGCTCCTACTTGGTGAGGTTTAGGGAGGATAGATGTATGCATGCCTGCAAGTAGAGAGATTGTTTCGAGGATTTGAACCAGTGACCTCCAGGTCACAAGGTAACAACAACCTTACCGTTGCGTCGAGGCTCACCCTCAAACAAATTTTGTTGGAGAGAAAAGGAAAGGATTATATTGGAGGAGGATAATTAGATTTCTAGAACAAAACAGTGACCCTAAGAGGCCCAAACATGCATAACTCTTCGAATTCCCTAGGCTTTAAAAGGCCAATAGGCTTATTCATTTAAATAAGCAAATCAGTTAAGGGTCAATTTCAAGTTGTAGGATTCAACCCAATTATTATTTGTGTCTGGTGAGTCAACTCTTTTTTGACTTGAACCATTTGTGAAGCCTGGTAAAGAAAAATGCTATAATGGAAAAACTCTACTTCAATATTAGGCTTGAGTTGTGCATTTTATGCTGTGTATCAGTTTGGTTTGACTTGTTATCAATAGGGATTGCAGTTTCTAATTTCACAAGAATTATATTGACTGGCAGAGTCTCTTGTGGGATTTAAGAGGACCTGTGTTCATATTAGTATTTTCTTTCGATGACTATTAATCTGCATTTTTGCTGTTGGAATGTTTAGATGATGTCGGTTTTAAGGGCTGTTAGGTTTAGTCTGTGGAGAGTACTAAATTCTAAATACTAAACCTTTTTTTTTATTATATAATAAAATCTGATAAAAAAGAAGAAACATGTGGCTTAACTTCTCAAACGTATGGTAATTTCCATGTTGTTTTAGCAATTAGCATATACATTTAGTTTCAACTTTGACATTTCTTTTGATAGATTTCTTGATACCTCATGTTTTCATTTAACACTTTTTGAGGAAGTGAGTCTTTTTGGAAATCATTAATGTTTGATGAAAAGTAAGAAGTTGGACAAGTACTGATAAGAATTAAGTTTTTCTGCTTCACAAGTCATAATGGACTGTTTTAGAATATTAATTTTTATAGTCTGGTACTATCTGCTTCAACTCCAAGATATGCATAGCCCTTGAATGTAATTTGCATTTATCTCTCTTTGAACACCTATCTTCCAAATTGCTCGTTAATTAGCTTTATGTTTGATTGTTTTCCCAGGTCAGTAGTGGAGGAGTCCAGGGATGAGTCTATCAATGTTAATTGCCAACAGAATGAAGTTATATTCTCTTCTGATGGATTTCCAAATTGCTCAGATGGTGGGTCTAATATTCCAATAGAATCTAAAATTCAGGAAGCGGATGGATATGGAAGAGAAAAGGACATGGGAAAGGCACTTGAGCGCCAGGCCCAACTTCTTGACCAGTATGAAGCAATGGAGAAGGCTCAAAGAGTCTGGGAACAGAAATTTAGAGAATAACAGTCCTACACAGGTATGCTTCCCCTGGACTTATCATATTCTAAGTGTTTTTCTCAAAACTTTTTGATGCTAGGTTGTTGCGTGCGTGACATTGGAAGGGAGGTTGAAATGTGATTTTAGGCTATACATATAGTTTGATTTTAATTATTCTAGCTTGTGTTGGTTTTCTATTAGCTTTATACATCAAATTATTTTATGATTCAAAGTTGGTTTTCTATTGCTTTTCTGTTCCATTGAAAATAATCTGAAGTCTATAACTTAGTCTTGGGGTCATAATTATCCAGGACTCGTGTGATCCGGACAATCACTCAGATATGACTGAGGAAAGAGATGAAATCAAGGCTCAATTTTTGTGCTCTGCTAAGGACACCTTGAATGCTCAAGAGGATAAAGCAGAGTCCACATTTGAGGATAAAGGAGGTTGTTGCAACAACCCAAAGAGCACAACTTTTAGCGCTTCTGATTTGCTTGATCAAGAAAATTCACCACATTCCCTACTAAATGGGAGGCAAAATGAGAGTTCAGTAAACTGCCTTTGTCAGGCTTATGATAAGCACCAACAAGATCCACATAGGCATGGTTACCCTAATTCCAAGCCAACAGATTCCTTTCGACTGATGTTAATGGCGGTATGCACCAAAAAGATGCTTCAAGAAACAAAAATGATCTCTATGCATTAGTTTCTCATGATCAATCTCATAAGTTCAGTGGTGTACTTGAATCACTTAAACAAACTAGGATATCCCTACGACAGGAGTTCAATAAGTTACCACTAGTAGAGGGTAGGTATACCAATAAATTCATTAGCCCATCAGCTTTTGTTAGTAAAAGTGAGGGTAGATTTAACATTCCTGTTGGATGTCCTGGTTTTTTCAGATTACCAACAGATTTTTCTGATGAAGCTACTACCAGACCCAATGTTCATGATTCAACTTGTGGATTTAGTTCAAACTTTTATGTTGATAGAATCATATCTAGAAGTTATGATGCTCAATTTTGCACCAATCCTCACTCTGGAACAATGCCGAGCTTGTCTGAGGATGATCGACCTATAGCCGCCACCCGATACTTAGAAAATGAGCCAAGACTTGATTCTAAAATGTCCCCTTTTGATCCTTCCTCGGATGGAGGCTTATTCTCTTCTGGTAAATACATGTATCCAACGTTTCCCCTCTATCCACCCTATCAAAATGCATCAACTCATATGCCATTTGGTGGCATACTCTCAAGACCCTATTCAAGTAGCACAGTTGGGGTTCCTCTTGCATATAATTTCTCATTTCATGATGATCATTAAAAATCAAACATGTGTAAGACTCAATAACTTAGAGATTTTGATATATGACAAATATAATTTAATGTGTGTGCAAGTGTTTTAATATCAAATTACAAAGACATGTATCAAGCAGTGATCAACAAGTTCATTAAGCAAATTCAAGGAAATTATTCAAGGAAGAACTTGAAGGAATCAAGGAGCTGCATGTAGAAATCAAAATAGTAAAGTCAAAGATCAAATGATCATCAAGATCGAGCTTAAAGGAGAATTTTAGATTTAAGTCTTAGATGATTTGTAAGAGAAAGAAATCTCTTGGTCACACGATAGCTCAACTAAAAAGATGCATGAAGAAAATCAATTTTCATAACCTGCATTAAAAGGAATAAGTTTTTTTAATGAAAATGTTTTTTGGAAATAAGAAAATTATTTGTCAGGTACAGCCATGTAATCAATGGATGTATGTCTACTATTGTAACTGACAAATGAATTTAAGGTTCTTGATTTAGTAACACCTATGCACAATATGAAATCAAATCAGTTATAAATGGTTAACTGAATACAGCCCTGTACATATGCTATGTACGCGTGTATTCAAGTTTCAGGAAAATCTGATGTTCATTAATACATAGATGTACTCTGAATGGATGTACTGATGGATTAACCAAGTTTAAGACTATCAATATGATATTGGTTAATACAGCCCTGTACTCAACCTCTGTTCAAGAACCAGAATCAAGAAAATAGATTCTGTTATCAGACTCGAATCTGTTTTAATTTATCTCAACGACTATAACTTGTTTCCTATATATAGAGTGATCAAAGGAACACTTTTACATAGAATATATCAAGAACATATCAGAAATTTACAAAATCAATTTGAGAGATCAATTGTGAAAATCATTCATCTTCTTGCTTGAGCTTCATTGTGAAAAAGAGTGTTTCGATACTCCTAAGAACTTCAATTTCTATATTTGACTATTGAGAGTTTAGGAATCAATCTTTTCGTTCTATTTGATTGTAAAGAGAGAGGGAGTCTCTCTGTGTGATTATGGTGAGGTATCCCTAAGGAAGAACATTGGGGCTTTTCACAAAAGTGTGGTATCTCGAGGTGAAGGAGTGCTCTGTGGTGTAAAGGTTTTTCAAGTTACCTGGCTAAAGCTTGTTGTGTTAGTGTGTGAAAACCCACAGGTGGAGTGGGTACTGGATGTAAGTCACAGTGGTGGTGACTAAATCAGGATAAATCTGGTTGTGTGGTATCTCTAAACTCAAACTCTTTAATTTCTGTCTTGTGCATATAACTGTGATCTTGATGTTCTAAGTTTTCAATTGATATCAGTTCTTGATCTGCATAATCAGTATTGAACCTTGAGTAAACTGTAATAATAACTGTGTATTCAATTTTATTCTCAAGGATTAATATTTGAATTGAATCTTGCATCATATGTGATCAAATTCGAATACCTTAATTTCTGTTTCTTAATCACTGAAACTGAAACCTGCAAGTTTGTTCTTGATTGTTAATGCTTGTATCTGAAACTTGCATAACTCGTTCTTAATCTTTAAAGGCTTAATCAATTTCTGTATTTTGTTATTACTGAGTTTTGAACCTGAACCAATTCTGCTCGTCCACTAAAGTGACAAGAAGCGCTCGTCCACTAAAGTAATAGAAGCGTTCGTCCACTAAAGTGATAGAAGCGCTCGTCCACACAAGTGACAGAAGCGCTCGTCCACTAAAGTGACAAAAGCACTGATTTACCTTTCTGAATTAATCTTTCTTATCTTCATCACCTTCTATTCGAGATTTCATAAAAAGCCCTTCACTGTTTTTGTAAAAGATCCTGAGGCAACTCTGATTTGAAAAGTAAAGTTTTTGAAAAGGAAGAATTTTTGACAACTCAATTCACCCTCCTCTTGAGTCTTTGAAGCCAAAACAACAATTGGCATCAGAGCTAAACTCTTAAGTTTGGCTTAACAGCTATAAGAGTATAGCTTCCAATGATTGTTTGAATGAAGGGGCTTCCCTTGCACGCCCTCCTGCCTTTAATGGATCTGAGTATATCTATTGGAAGGAAAGAATGGTAATCTTTCTTTAGGCAACATGTGTTGACATATGGGATGCAGTAGAAAATGGATGCTAATGGTGCTCCAAGAAATAAGCCTAAAACTGAATGGAATGAGGATGATAAGAAAAGAGTTCAATATAATGCACGTGCTAAGAATATTATAACATCTGCTTTAAGCTGTGTTGAGTTTTTCAGGGTTTCAAATTGCAAATCAGTAAAGGAGATGTGGGATACATTGCAAGTAACACATGAAGGAACCACAGATGTCAAAAGAGCAAGAATGAACACCCTCACACATGAGTATGAGCTATTCAGAATAAAGCAAGGAGAACCTATGACTGAAATGCAAATGCGATTCTCACACATTGTGAATCAATTGACTGCACTTGGAAAGACAATCTCCAATGAAGATCAAGTTAACAAAGTCATGAGATGCTTAGGTAGAGAATGGCAACCTAAAGTAACTGCAATTTCAGAATCCAAAGACCTTTCAACAATGTCAATTGCAGCACTCTTTGGAAAGCTACAAGAACATGAAATGGAGTTGACTAGATTGGTGCTAAGTGAAGAATAAGACAAGAACAATAGAATCATCACATTCAAAGCTGTAAAATCTACAAAGGTTGACATAAAGCTTAAGAAGGAAAAGAAACTTAAACGTGCATACATGGATTGGGAGGATAACAATCTTGGCTCGACGAATGATTCCAATGATGAAAAATCAAACTTGTGCTTAACTGCCCATCTTCATAAAGAAGATGATGATGTAAATGATTCTAACCTTGATGAACTACCTTCTTATGATGAATTGTAAAATGCTTTTGAAGAACTTCATAAAGAATCCATTAGACTTGCTAGATTGCTAATTAACTCTAAGAAAACCATCGCATGCCTAGAAGAGAAAAATTCTATTTCAAACAAAGAGCTAGATGAATTAAAAACAGAAAATTGTGCTGTAAAAGAAAGATTGGCTATTGTTTTGGAACCACCTATATGTGATAATTGTCCTAAGTTGGAGAAACATATAAATCATTTGAATGGTGATCTATCTAGAATTACTAGTGATAAAGACAACTTGAATGCATTACTTGGACAACAAAAAGAAATGAAAAACCAAGTTGATTTAGTGTACAAAATTGAGAGAAAGGCAAAAACCTTTAGAAAATTTCATGTTTCTCATTATGCTAATGCATCACAATATGCTAGATGTCATTATTGCAATAGAAAAGGTGCTTTCTGGAATTTGAGAAATAATTATTCATTGCAGATAAGACAAATATGGGTTCCAAAAGGAACTTTATCATACTCTAACCATGAAGGACCCAAGAAAAGTTGGGTACCTATAGCACAAACATGAAATTCTATTTTGTAGGTGTGGTGGAAGGTCAAGAGCAAAAATTGGAATCATGACATAGAGCATTCACCAAACACAAAATGGGTAACAATAAAGAAATGATATTGATTGAATATGTTTTCTAATTATCATTATTAATGTATGATTGTGAATCTTTGTGTTGACTTATATATCATTGTATAATATAACTACATTGTTGTATTAAAGTTATTTGATCAATCTTGGAATAATCATATGGCTTTTGTTTCACAAATTGAATCTAAGAAAATTGATGAAGCATTAAATGATTTATTTTGCTTGCTATGCAACAATTAACTTTGAACATGATCTCTATCATAAGAACTTTTATTCAAAGTAGGGAAATTGAGATTGAATATGTTGATACAATTAAACAACTTGCTGATATTTTTACCAAGCCCTTGAACAAGGAAAACTTTTTTTTCATTAGAAGAGAATTGGGCATAATTGATCAATCTTATATCTAATCTCTAAAGAAATTGTTTATATGATTGTATCTTTGTGTAAATATGCTCTGATTCTTGTATGATTTGATTTGGAATATCTATGAATGATTAGAAGAGAAATTCAGAAGAAATAGATTTGATCAGGAAAGGATCCCCTGTGTTTTTAGTATGATAAACTCAGAATACACAAGATTCTAATTCTGCTCGTCCACACAAGCCTTTGGACTTGCTAAATGAGAAGCTTCATCCAATGACGTGGCACATGGAGCTCGTCTACTAGGTTACGGTCTCTGGACTTGCTAAGTCCTTAATGAGAAGCTCCGTCCAATGACGTGGCATATGGAGCTCGTCTACTAGGTTACCAATCCTGAGGATTAAAGACGACGCCGATGTAGAATCTTATTTCAAAACTTCAGATATAGAGAAATTCTTGAACCATCACCTAAAGGCCGAAACAAAAGAAAATCAAAAAGGAAGAACTAGTTCTAGGAATTCATAAGAATTAGAACTTAGTTTTTGAAAGGTAAAATACCTTAGTTTGTAATTTTGGCTGATGGTTTCAGTTCTTTTTGATTTGTCCCTGCACCTATCCCTTTATCATGAACAATTTTATATGCTATGTTTGAATGTTTAAATGATTGCCTTATCTATTGCTTTGAATGTTTCTTTTCTTTACCTTTTTTATCATGCCAAAAGGGGAGGGAAAAGTATGATATAGAGAAAGGGGATAATAACAAATTATATATGCATATGTCGAGGGGGGGCTTATAAGCTTACATGATTAATGAGGAGTAAATCAAATTCTGCTCTGATAATTTTTTTTTCTCTGATATACTTTTGCTTTCATACCATGATATAAATCTGTCAAAAACACTTAGCTTATGCTACACTTATACTCTGATCTTATAATTTGTTAAAAGATTTGTCATAATAAAAAAGGGGGAGATTGTAAGACTCAATGACTTAGAGATTTTGATATATGACAAATACAATTTAATGTGTATGCAAGTGTTTTAGTATCAAATTGCAAAGATAGGTATGAAGCAGTGATCAACAAGTTCATTAAGCAAATTCAAGGAAAATATTCAAGGAAGAACTTGAAGGAATCAAGGAGCTGCATGTAGAAATAAAAAAAGTAAAGTCAAAGATCAAAGGATCATCAAGACCAAGCTTAAAGGAGAATTTTAGATTTAAGTCTTAAATGAATTGTAAGAGAAAGAAATCTCTTAGTCACAAGATAGCTCAACTAAAAAGATGCATGAAGAAAATCAATTTTCATAACCTGCAATAAAAGGAATAAGTTTTTTAATGAAAATGATTTTTGGAAATAAGAAAATTATTTGTCAGGTACAGCTATGTAATCAATGGATGTATGTCTGCTACCGTAACTGACAAATGAATTTAAGGTTCTTGATTCAGTAACACTTATGCACAATATGAAATCAGATCAATTATAAATGGTTAACTGAATACAGCCCTGTACGTATGCTATGTACGCGTGTATTCAAGTTTCAGGAAAATATGATGTTCATTAATACATAAATGTACTCTGAATGGATGTACTAATGGATTAACCAAGTTCAAGACTATCAATATGAAATTGGTTAATACAGCCCTGTACTCAACTCCTGTTCAAGAACCAGAATCAAGAAAATATATTCTGTTATCAGACCCGAATCTATTTTAATTTAACCCAACGACTATAACTTGTTTTCAAAGGAACACTTTTTACAGAGAATGTATCAAGATTATATTAGAAATTTACAAAATCAATTTGAGAGATCAATTGTGAAAATCATTCATCTTCTTGCTTGAGCTTCATTGTGAAATAAAGTGTTTCAATACTCATAAGAACTTCAATTTGTATATCTAACTATTGAGAGTTTAAGAATCAATCTTTTCGTTCTATTTGATTGTAAAGAGAGATGGAGTCTCTCTATGTGATTAGGGTGAGGTATCCCTAAGGATGAATATTGAGGCTCTTCACAAGAGTGTGGTATCTCGAGGTGAAGGAGTGCTCTGTGGTGTAAAGGTTTTTCAAGCTACCTGGCTAAAGCTTGTTGTGTTAGTGTGTGAAAACCCACAGGTGGTGTGGGGACTGGATGTAAGTCACGGTGGTGGTGACTGAATCAGGATAAATCTGGTTGTGTGGTATCTCTAAACTCAAACTCTTTAATTTGTCTTGCGCATATAACTGTGATCTTGATGTTATAAGTTTTCAATTGATATCAGTTCTTGATCTGCATAATCAATATTGAACCTTGAGTAAACTGTAATAATAACTGTGTATTCAATTCTATTCTCAAGGATCAATATTTGAATTGAATCTTGCATCATATGTGATCAAATTTGAATATCTTAATTTCTGTTTCTTAATCACTGAAACTGAAACCTGCAAGTTTGTTCTTGATTGTTAATGCTTGTATCTGAAACTTGCATAACTTGTTCTTAATCTTTAAAGGCTTAATCAGTTTCTGTATTTTGTTATTACTGAGTTTTGAACCTGAACCAATTCTGCTCGTCCACTAAAGTGATAAGAAGCGCTCGTCCACTAAAGTAATAGAAACGCTCGTCCCATAAAGTGACAGAAGCACTCGTCCACACAAGTGACAGAAACGTTCATCTACTAAAGTGACAGAAGCACTGATTTATCCTTCTGATCTTCATCACTTTCTATTCGAGATTTCATAAAAAGCCCTTCACTGTTTTTGTAAAAGATCCTGAGACAACTCTGATTTGAAAAGTAAAATTTTTAAAAACGAAAAACTTTTGAACCCCCCAAGTCTTTAAAGCCAAAACAACAGCATGTATATGATTCCATAGGTTGCTACCAGTTTCATTGCCGGTGTTAAAGTGATGGTTTTATTGTAATGTACCTTGAAGCGGGTTCTCTATATTCTCTCTGGTTGTGTTGGGAAGAGATTAATTTTTGACAAAATCCCTTCTAGCATTTTCTCTATTCATCCTGACTGTTTTTTAATGCTTCATATGCTGACAGACTGAACTCTTTTTTTAGTCATCGGTTTTGTCTTCATTTCCGTGTTATTTCTCTCTAAATTGATTGATACTTTGAAACTTTGGGAATGACATTTATATTTGATAATGAGAAACATGCTTCGGTGCATTAGTTATTCTTATGTTGATTTTGAAAGAAGAAAAAATGATTAAATATATTCAATGAAGAATAATGCTATATGTTTTTGAGTTTAATTTTTATACATTATCAGTTTAAAGTTTTTTACATTATCGACTAATCAGAAATCATACTATGAATGACTTTAAAATTTTAAGGTAGTTAGGATAAGAATCAAACATTTTAATTTATGTGGCAATTTCTTATTGATTGTTTGTGTAAAAAAAAACACTTAAAATACATACCAATTAAATCCATCGTATTTTACACTAACACGGTTTTCATCATTTGATTACACTTGATTTTATTTTATATTCTGATTATGTCGCTTCATTGATTTGAGATAGAAAAATGTGCACTGGTATTTTTCTTCAATGAACATTATTTTTGTCAATGCATAAGAATATGGTGTTGTCTAAAATGTATCACCCATCAAAGTGTGCCATCCAAGTGACAAAATATGACCCATTCATTTTTCTACTTGGATTAGTCAAAATGTCGAAAGGTGATGATTGGAACATGAGTTGAAAAGTCAACTAACCCAAGTGGCAAAATGAATAGATTAGGTTGTGCCACTTGGGTGGTGCACCACTACACCACTTTAGTGAGTGATGCACCATCGCCTTCACCATTATACAATTTTTTTTGGAAAAAAATGCATATAAAAACTTTGTAATGCAGTAAATAATGTCACAAACTGGCAAGTGTCGTACTTCCAAAAGCAAGTTGCTTGCTTGTTCCCTTAAGAGACAAGTGGTCCAATTTTTATCATACTTATATTTGGACTACGGGAATCTCAATATTTCTTGGAAGCATTAGTAAACAACCCATAGTTTACTATTTACTAGCAAAAAACCTAAAATGGACCTAAGATACTTAAACTAACATGGTATGATATGCAATTTTCACCTCTCATTCAAGATTAATACGCCTTCTAAACTTCAATTTTATGTACTCCATCTTTCTACTTCTGAAACTAAAGTCGCGCACTTTCAAAACTTGTCTTCACATCTCCAACTTCCTATTTATTTCTCTCGATTTTCCAACTATAATTATATAATCTTCAAAAAACAATGTAATATAGCACCGACACTTGGATATTCGCTGTAAACGCATCCAAGATCAACGGCTGTTAAATATTCAATAAACGAGTTAGATTAACGGTTGTTAAACAAAATGTAGGCGTTAAAAAGGAGGCGGTGACAGAATCCTAAATACTAGGATCATTTAAATGAATTATAACGTCAGTTGTTTTAACAAGTGACAGTTGTTAAAACAACTGACGTTAAAAGTTCATCTTTTACGTCAGTTATTTAAACAACTGACGTAAAAGTTGGCTTTTAACGTCTGTTATTTTAAGGACTGACGTAAAAAGTGATCTTTAATGTTTTTAGAAAGTATATGTTACCCGCGCCCTTTTCTCTTCATCACTTTCATTAGTTCCATATTCATTCACTGCGCAAACCTTCTCTGCACTAACCCTTCTCTCTCTCTCTCTCTTTCCGGTCAGCCACCGTAGTCCACCGTGCGAGCTCCTTCTCTACCCTCACCGTCGAGACCGTCATCTCTCTGGTGAGGTCTCTTATCTTTTTACTCTCATCTTCTCTCTTCTATCTACTCTTATATCTCAATATATATGAATGTCATTCTTGTTTTCTACTCATTGAAGCTTCGGCCGCCACTCCACTCCACTTCTCCACTCCATTAAACCACTTCACGCGCAATAAAAGAACAGGTATGAGACCCTAATGTGTTACTGATATCTCTTTAGTTTTCTTTCTTTCTTTGGTTTTCATGTTGTGATATTGCTCTTTCCATTTTCATGTTCTTCCTAACTGATGCCCTGCTTCTGTTATCGCATTTTAATGCTCTCCACTCCACTTCTCTGTTATCGCATTTTCATGTTCTTTAGGGCTGCTTCTGCATTTGGTGCTCTGCTCTGCCAATGCTAGTTCTAACCTCTCTGACTCAAAGTTAAAAAATTTGTATTGTTTTTCAATAAAACCTTTAGTTTATTTTCTTTTGGTTTTCAGTTGGAGAGCATTAATATTGATTGCCACCGAGTTTTTGGTTCCTGGATTTCTCACTTGTTAGAACTTGGTTGTCACCCCATTAACAGGTATGCACCCCTTCTGTCTTTGTTCATTTCGTTTCACTTGCTTTTGTGGTTTGTGTTATTGTTATGTGTTAACATTTGGAACTTGGGTTTTAGAAATGTCATTCTTGCTGCTTTTATGTTTGTTTGTTTGGGTGATAGGAAAGTTGAGGAATAGGGATTGGATTTAGAAAAGAGATGAAAAATCCAAACTTTTATTTTTTTTAAAAATAGTTAGTAAAATAGTTTGTTTTTTTTTTTTAAAAGTGAATGTTGTTTAGGTTGTTTTGGGTGAAACACTTTTAGAGTTATTGGTGGTATTTTATGCGAAAAAAAGAGAGAGAAAAGAATCGTTGATAGCTATAATTGTACAAATGAACATCATTATATGAGATCTTTAGTTTGAAATGATACTTAGGTTTAATGACGGGTTTGCATATGAAAAGAAAAATCTTTTTTTATTGAATCGCGAATGTTAGGTTTTCAAATAGGTTTTCAAACAGGAATAGAGTGTAGTGGGTGTATATATATGGTTGTTAGGTTTTCAAATACTAGTGCGCTTTTCCAATCTCCCAAATTGTGTTTATATTGGATATATGTGTTTATATCTACAAAACCTATCTAGCTATAGATCGTAGTTCGATGGTTTGTAAATGTACAAGTGATGAGTATTTGAAGGGAGTTGATGATTTTATAGAATTTGCTCAAAGGAATGTTCCTAATAGTAAAGGAATGTTCTGTTGTCCTTGTGTCAAATGTTTGAATACGAGGAAATGTACGGTCAATGATATACGTACTCATCCTATTTGTAGTGGGATTTGCTTGAATTATACAAGATGGATATGACATGGTGATGTGTTGTTAAGTAATAAGCCAAGTGTCTCTGAAAGTGATGATGTTGACGTAGATATGGAGGATGATCGAGTGGAGGACATGATCCATGATATTGGACAAGATTCTTTTCAGCGAGCACATGTGTATGAAAGGTTGTCCAGTGATGCGTATAAGCCTTTGTATCCCCGGGTGTACTACACATACATGATTGTCGGTGGTGTTAAAATTGGTTTGTGTGAAGGCGAGAAATGGTTGAAGCGATAAAAGCTTCACCGAATTGCTTGAATTGTTGAAAGACTTGCTTCCAGAGGGCAACACATTACTTAACCGTAACTATGAGGCCAATAAGGTATTGTGTCCGATGGGTATGGAGTATAAGAAGATACACGCGTGCCCCAATGATTGCATGTTGTACACTGGTGTTTATGAAGACAATCACAATTACCCCAAGTGTGGGTTATCACGCTACAAAGTGAAGGATGGTGACGATGGTGATGATCTTGATGATTCGATTTGTGATGTGAGAAAAAAGGGTCCTCCTGTGAAGGTGTTGTGGTATCTTCCAGTAATTCCAAAGTTCAAACGATTGTTTGCTAATGTGAAAGATGCAAAGAATCTTAGATGGCATCATGATGAGAGGAAACGTGATGGAAAGGTTCGTCATCCGGCTGATTCTGTGCAATGGAAGAATATTAATACTTTGTTTCCGGATTTCACCGATGAGCCAAGAAACCTAAGAGTACACATGGTGTAACGATTAATAGCAAGGGTCGGGAGGAAGTGCTTCAAGCACATTGGTATGTATTGAACAACATCGATTTTGTTCAACCTTACTTTTGTGAACATAAAATAAAAGTCAAGGAAGAAAACCCTCGAATGAACGAAAGGTGGTTGTTGAACAAGCATAACAAGACTTTCTTACAATGGTTCAAGGAAGAAATGCTTAAGGATGGTAGTACTGCTTCTGACGAAGTAAGATGGCTAGCACGTGGGCCTAGCTTCAATGTCATATGTTGGAGCGGATATGACATCAACAACTTTTCCTTTTATTCAAAGGAATAAGATAACAAGAGTACCATGCAAAATAGTGGGGTTATGATCGTGTCCGAATCAATGCACTTCTCTAGTTCAAAGGACACAGAACCCGTTAAAGCACCGATACCTTACTTTGGAGTCATTGAAGAGATTTGGATGCTCGATTACACTAACCTTACAGTGCCGGTTTTTAAATGTAAGTGGGTTGATAGTAAATGGAGTGTACAAACCGACGAATGGGGGTTTACAATGGTAGACCTTTGTAAGTTAGGTGTTACAAATGAGCCTTTCATAATGGCTTCCCAAGCAAAACAAGTGTTTTACATCACTGATCCTTCTAATAAAAGGTTGTCCGTGGTTCTCTAAGGAAAAAGCATGCATAATGATAGTAATGAAAATCAATATTCAACTCTTGATATTCCTGAGACTCCTTCTTTTTCAACAAATATGCCTACTATCATTGAGGAAACACAGGTGGACGATGTATATGCCACTCGTGATGATCATCACGAAGGGATATTGATATAGGTAATTTAAACTTGATTATAGTGTGAGTTTTGTTCTTTTAAGGCTAATGTCTTATTTATCCATGTTAGTTTTGATTTATTTTTATTTATACACATGTATTTATCTTTATATTTAGTTATCCATGTTAAAAGAACTTATTTTAATAATTATTGTTTCTAAACAGGCATACACATGGATCAGTCGGATGGCCCACATGCACGGGAGGACATTGTGAGGCCTACGCAGGACATGACGGGGCCTACTCCTGTTGATGGTGTAATTTTACATGTTATTTACTATCTTTATTCTTTATTTTTAATGTTAGTTTACGTTCTTTATATATTCTTTATTTATCCTTGTTATACATAACCCTCTAATTTAATATATATTTTTTCCAAACATGCTTCACAGTCTAGGAAAAAACGGGGTAGAGCAGCCACTATGCTGAAGAAGTTAGAAAAGGCTAGGCTCAATGGCCAAAATCTTGAGGTGTCCTTTGATGCTTGACTAAATCCCTAGGGACCCCATGCTAAACAATTTACTACTTGGGTGTCTAAGGAAACCAAGCAGCACGTTAGCATCCTATATAACGATTGGGGAGACGTTCCGCAGAACGTTAAGGATCAGATTTGGGAGGCTATCATGATATTTTACTTTTACATTATTTTGATGTACATTATTAAATAATTATTCGAGTTCTAATTCATCCTCTTTGTTATGTATTTAATGTGTAGATGACTTGGACCGTGCCGAATACGGAGCGTCATTGGGGGAAATGGCTCTCATTGGCGGCAAGGCGCTGGAGTGGGTTCAAGTATGATCTTACTAGGGGTTATGTATATGGGGATAAGGACCGCGAAAATATTTTCATAAATTACCCGTATATTGATATGGAGGTGTGGGATTCTTTTGTTAGGAGCTGACATGAGGAATCGTTTCAGGTTAGTTGATGAAGTTAATTTATTTATGCATTTTAGAGACCATTTAAGTAAAGAAATTAAATTTATTTAACTCAATTTATCACGTGTTTTTGTTTAAACAGGCTAAGAGGGAAAGAGGTAAGCAGAATCAGGCTAAGAATGTCCACACCCACACCTTGTCTCAACGCCACTAGGATTAATGAGATGATGGCGGAGAAGCTGAGGGATGGAGAAGCAGGAGGAGCTGAATGTGAGGATAGCAGCTGGAGAGGTGCCTGATGGCACACCTATTGATCCTCTGTCTCCTATCCCGCGCGAGGATGTTTTGTTGGCCGGCCAGATGACAAAAAAAGGCGATTTTAAAGCTGAAGCCACTCATGATGTGGCAGATAAGATTGTAAGTAACTAACTAACTGCATTTATAGTTGATATTTGTATATATTGATATTTTTAACACCTTTCTGTTACACGTTTTTTCACGTCTTCATTGTAGGTGTAGCTTAAGGAAAAATGCTCACAGGGCTCATTTGTCCCTTCTGGACACTGGGATATATTGATCACTGCTCTACGCAAACACGACCACCCTAATCGGGTGATCGGTGTTCCAGGGACGGTGGGCATCAAAGAATTTTATGGTAAATGTGATTCACGCAAGCGGGTCGATGAGGATGCACTTAGAGAATCTATTACACAACAGCTAATTTTCGACCCGGCCATTATAAACCATCTGATGAGACGCTTCTTATCCAACCCATCCTTCAAGCAGATGTTTGTTAAGGAGTTTTCCTCCATGGGTTCCCAGGACACCGTGGGAGCTGCCGAACCTTCATATGTGAGCACAAAAGAGAGCTATCATAGAACACATATGGAGGTGGATGACTTGGCATAGAGGGGGAGAGAGTTGGAGGTCAAACGTTGTGAGCTTGAGTTGGAGGTGAAACAACGGGAGTTTGAGCTGGCGCAGTAGGAGCTAGAGTTGGCCCAGAAGGTATATTCACAATTAATGATCAAATTTCTCAATTAATTACTTATGTTTTCTTTATTCTCGACTCCTTATATACTTTCTTTTTTTAATATTAAAGGCAAAGGCGAGTTCACTGTCTCCCATCACTCGTTTGTTCTCGATTGGTGAGGATTTTGCGTCTGTGCTTTTTGAATGCCCGTTGGAGCACGATGGATGGCTGGCATGCCCAATTGACCCGTATGAGCTTGGTTTTGTATTCAGTGGTGACGATATTGGGTTTTTTTTTTCAAAGATCCAGCAACTATGCACCACGGTTGTGAGACTTTGGTCCATGTAAGTATGTTTTAATTTTATAATTAATTCAATTTATATATTTTATTTCAATTTTATGATTTATTGATACCTCGATATATTATGCAATTAACGTCCACTTATTTCATATCTTAGGTATCTCCATCGCCTTCAACTTGAGAAGGGCTCCAACCTATACGGCTTCTTAGAGTCCTACTCCCTTCGGCCTACTTTCTTTGCCAATCACAAATAAGTCACTGCATACTTAACGAGATTACTGGCAGATGATGATCGAAAAGAGCTATATCTGGCACTGTACATATTGAATGGATATTGGCAGTTGCTCATAATTCATCCCCGCCAAACCATACCGTCATCTTCCTATGCTCTCTCCACCGGGACCCGCCACGGGAGGTGGTGGAACCTATCAATAGGAGAGTAATTAATCTTCTATTTAATTTAAGTTTTGACATTTACTTTTATTTTATTACACACATGATGAATTGGTTAATTGACATGAATATTCTATTTATGATAGTGCGCTGAAGGCTTGTAGTTTAAGCTGTGCCAACGGGAGGAGTATGACTACTAAGTCTAAAGGAAATCCTGAATGGATTATCCTCAAAGTTGCTAGTTTGTTAAATAGTAATTAATATTATAATTACTAATTACTAATGTAGAAATATATATGTTTATTTAACAGACATTAAATTTCATTTCCTTTGTAGTCTCGATTTCAGCCATACGGTTGGTCGTGTGGCTATTATGTGATGCATCATATGCTGAACATAGTCTCTGCATCTATTACAGAGGGATGGAAGAAGGTAATACTTAATTAAACAACTTATTTAATTATATATTTTAGTTTTCCTTTTCCTTGCATTAATGTTACCGAGAATTATTTGAACGTGTGCAGGCTTTTAGCGACCAATCTCCTCTTGACAAAAAAGAGTTTAAAGACTTGATGATGCGGTTTGTAGAATTTTTCTTTAAGTATGCTAAAGAAAAAGGAATGTCAAATATACCTCCTGAGTATTTACAAGATGTGTAGTTAATAATTTGAAACTTATAGATGTGTATTAATTACATTTAAAATACTTAGAAACTTTTAGGTATGTTTTTTATATCAATGGGTTTTGGTTTTTTATCCCCCATTTGTTCTTTGTATTTATTTATTTATTTAATAAAATTTAACGGTACTCTTTTTTCTTAATGATGTTTTTATCCTTAAGGAGGGTTTTGCATCATAAGGTTTTAATGAGGCCTTTTTTTGCTAAATTTGAGTGTATGTGCAAATTCTATAAAATGCCTATTCTGTATATTCTAGACTGTGTTAATTTACTGAATGCAGGGAATAGCTGGGGGAATGGATATTGTAACAGAATTAAAAAAAAAAAAAACAACATTAACGTCAGTTATTTAAGACAACTGACATCATAAGTAATTTTTTTTTAAAAAAACATTACTTATAACGTCGGTTGTTCTAGACAATTGACGTAAGTAACACTTTTAACGTTAGTTAAAATAAATAACTGACGTTAATAGTGTACTTTTAACGTCAGTTATTTAATCTTTAACGTCAGTTATGAACTGACGTTAAAAGTTAAACTTAACTGACGTTAAAAGTTAAACTTTTAACATCTGCTCTAATAACGTCAGATTTTTTTCAGACGTTAAAAAACAATTTCAACTGACGTGAAAAGCATTTCCTGCACTAGTACTTCCAAAATCAAGTTGCTTGCTTGTTCCCTTAAGATACAAGTGGCCCAATTTTTATCATACTTATATTTGGACTACGGGAATCTCAATATTTCTTGGAAGCATTAGTAAACAACCCATAGTTTACTATTTACTAGCGCAAAACCTAAAATGGACCTAAGATACTTAAACTAACATGGTATGATATGCAATTTTCACCTCTGATTCAAGATTAATGCGCCTTCTGAACTTCAATTTTATGTACTCCATCTTTCTACTCCTGAAACTAAAGTCATGCACTTTCAAAACTTGTCTTCACATCTCCAACTTCCTATTTGTTTCTCTCGATTTCCCAACTATAATTATATAATCTTCAAAAAAACATGTAACATAGCACCGACACTTGGATATCCGATATAAACGCATCCAAGATCAAAGTAAAATAATAAGAGCTCGAATTTGACCCTTGATAGTCTTATAGTTATAAGAAAATCTCCCGTGATCTCCCATTTGTAGTAATCATAGAGGTTATGGATTTTGTTACTACTAACCAATCATATATTAGCTGTTTATAAGTCAATCCAAACAAACCACAAAATTTATATAAGGGAATTCGGGTGAAGCCGGTTGTGGTGGCGTGCTTCGGGATACAAATGATTGTTGGCTAATGGGCTATCATCGCAAACTCGGAAGGTGTGATGCATAAAAGGCAGAGTTATGGGGAGTTCTCATAGGTCTTGGGATTGCTTGGAATGGTGGATATAGAGATATTATTGTGGAGAGTGATTCGAGCTCAATTGTCATTCAGATGTAGTGTGAGCTTAGAGGTATGACAAATGTTCTCCTATGAGGAATTCATGCCTCACAACCCATTGTTGGAGGATCCAGTTCTTGCATACTTTGAGTGGTAACCGGTGCGCCGACTAGATGACAAATTACAGTTTAAAGTCTTATTCTTTTGAGACAAGGGAGACTCTTAAACCTTTGGAGGATCTTGCCTCCTTGTTGAATTTTGATGCCATCAGAGTCCCCATACCCCATCAAGGTTTTTTTAGGGCTCCACCCTCTTCCTTGCACCCAAAAAATTATATATATTATTCGATTTGATTTGGTTTTGTTTCAAGTAAAAGTATCAAAAAATCGATTCAATCCAATCGATATTCATAAAATAAGGTATTTTTTTTTTAATAAACATCCATTTTATTCAATTTTTTATTTTTTTAATCAGATTTTGAATTTTTTTATTAACGTGAATATAAACACCCGTATAAATTTTGTACCAAAAAATACATATTAGTTAAATCCTTAAATAAAAAGATTATTATTATTATTTTATACAAACCTTACATAAAAAGATTTCCTCCAACAAAAATACGATCCAAATAAATATTTCTTTCCATTTCCTCCGCCAAACACCTAGTAAGTAATGTTCTAAAGTCCCACTCAATAAATCAATTGAATAAACAAATCATCATTTTAACAAAGATTGCAAGCTGTTGATTTAGATCTTAAAAAAACTGCCTCATCATAATCATACCTTCAATATAAGAGCTGTGATATTTGAATATTAAAGTATAGACACTCTATACAATATTGTATATGTTTATTTCTATCTCTCACTTACTTTTGAGTAAAGATATTTGGACACACAATTTGAATATCTTGTTGTTGACGCTGGTTTTTGGTTTTTTGTCCAAAATCCTCTTGTCACAAATAATTTTAAGATCAGACGAATGTAGGGACGGACGAGTTATGCGGTAATCTCGTAAGGATGAGTATTTTGCATGTCTGCTCAAACAAGAATGGCTTCTTACTTTTACAGAAATACAAGGATTTGACGTGACTTGCAGCGAAATTAGAGGAAAGTAAAGAACGTGAAATTTAAAGGAAAGCATGTAAACAACGAGAAAATTAAAGGAAAAGCATGTAAGTTGCAGGAAATTAATTGAAAGCTTGTAAATGACAAGTAAAGGTAAATGGCAGTAAATTAAAGGAAAGAAGCAAGTTATTGAAAAGTATTTAAATGAGTGAAGGGCAGAAGAAAGCTTTTAAAGTGCAGGAAATTAAACGAAAGCGAGTAAAAGGCTTGAAAAATAACTGGGGAGGAATAAAGGACTGAATAACAAACTTAAATGAAGAACATGAAAGGCAATGCTGAAGGTAAAGACGAACATGTAAAATTAAATGAGCGGTGCTGTATTATAAATTGAACTGGAAATGAAAAGGGGTGGAGGAAATACTTGAGTCCAATCCTTTAATCTGCTGTGCGATCGAGATATGCGGGATATCGCTTCAAGTACAACCTCCTTGATTACATCGGGATTGATAGTATTTATAAGAATACAAAATAACTGCCTAAAGAAACTTCCTATCTTAAAATTTGACACCTATATGGCAGTTTTGCTATGTTTCAAACTATCTGACAAGTAAACTTCTCTAACTGCTCAGTCCTTTGAGTGGTTTTATGTCCACTTGTCGTCCACAGTTTGGTTATTTGACAACTTATCTTGCTGATGCTGTCAACCCTGGAAACTTAGCCATTTCTATACTTTGTTTGTCTGACAATTCTTATTACCAACTTTGTCGAAAGTTGGGTTGTTACTTCTATTCCTCCGTCAGTCAGCTGGATATATTCGTCGGAAATTTGACGTATTTTCCTTTCTTGACGGCTTTATCTGTCTGACATACTAATTTCTGTCAACTTTTCAACCTGTCAATTTTGCTGAATTCGATTCCTTGTGGTGGTTATCTGACGACTCTTCAATTTTTTCCGTCATCCTGTCGGATCTGTTTCCGTCAAGAATTTTAAATTCCTATTAACAGATGCCCCCCAAATTTTGCTTTTCGACGGTTTTTTGCCCGTAAGAATAGCAAAATTTGATTTTTCAAATCCCCAACGATTGTTTTAATCTCGGGTTCTTATTCGTTAATTAAACCTTGCTTCTTATCTCATCCCTACTTAATAGGGATAATCATGACGCCGTAGGTTTCTTGGAACTCGAACCGAAGGTTTTTAATTCTTCTTTAAATGTCAATCACATCAGAATTGACTTTCTTCTTCTTATCCTTCCTTCTTCACTAGTAAATCTTTTCTAACGGAAGACCTTTTCTTCTTCCCTCGCAAAAATCCTTTCTTAAAAGGAACCCTTTATTTTTATTCCATCTAACCATGGCCACATCTTCTAAGGTGCCGTCTTCAGTACCTCATGCTACAGTCGTGCCTCCTAGGACAGTGGTTCAAGACCCATTTTTGGAGAAATCCGAGTTATGGCAAGAATCCAAGGTAATTTACCCTATTCTTGATCCTGCTATTGTTTTAAGTCCTCCTGCTGCATTTTTGGGTCCTATTGTGGCCAACACTGAAATTTCTGAGGGTTTACGCAATTCCTTTCCTTCCGCTAGCGTAAATGAGGCTATTCTATCTTCTTTTACTCCTATTCCCATTCACATGTTCAAGAAGAGTAATAGGATTTTCAGAATGCCTCCTGCTACTCGGTTCGATGCCTACATTAGTTGGCTGGACCGAGTTTAAACTGAAAAATGCAGTGTACGGGAAAAAGCTGGAATCTTTGAATTCATTCAACTTTCTCGTCATGTTAAACTGGTAGACTTCTCTTTAATAGGAGCATCAGTTTTCTTTTGGAACAAAACAACAAATAATTTTCATTTTCCTTATGGAATGATGGGTCCGACTTTATTTGATATGTCGGCTATTACTGGCCTTCGTCCAGATGGTCCCACCATGCATACTGAAGTAGAAATTGAAAATCAAATTTATGTTTACGTGCCGAAGTGTTCTTTTTCTAAATACATAGCAGATTTTAGAGGTGAAGCTCATGATCCTGTGACGGATACTGAGCATGTAGCCTTCTTGTTTCTTTGGCTATGTGCTTACGTTTTTTGTAGCAAATCTGCTTCTTTGGTCGCTTCATATGTCCCTCTAGCCAATCTGTTGTCATCTGGTAAAAGAGTAGCATTAGGACAATGTGTCTTAGCCAATCTTTATGATAGCATGAGCATGCTAGTTGACACCGTCAAATCTAAAAAGAAAACCAATATAGGAGGGCCCCTTTGGCTTCTCCAATTATGGTTAAATGCAGTTTTGGAGCGTCAATTTTCATATAAAGCTCCCGCAGATTTGACAATCGACACGTATGGCTCCTATCTCTGTTATGTGTCTGCCGAGTCTTTGACGAGAGATGAGACTGCGAACTTCAAATTTTATTTTAAAATTCTTCATTCGCTTTCATCTTCATCCCCAAAGATCAACTTCTCTCCCTTTTCCGACCGGAAATACGGTCCAACATGGTTTACACAACTGAGCACCACCATCTCTAAATCCAACAAATCCATTTGGACCAAATTTCTTTGTCAGAAAATTCTTTTTGTTGATGGCCCTGGCTTTAAAACTCATAGAGCCTATCTCCATTTACCCAACACTGTTGCTTGTCAGCTTGGCTTCTGCCAAGCTATTCCTGCTCCCTATTCGTCAGATCTTGACGAGAATTTCATTGGTATCAAAGTCCCAACGTATGAGCATATTGTTGCCATTAGTGAGGAAGACAAAGTTCGCGGGACTTTCTTACAACCCGTTTCATTTTCGGTCTTCCACGGAGTCACTCAAAGCTTCCTTGACTGGTGGGATGAATACTACTCCAGCCATCATCTGAATTTACAGACTTGCTTGAGTTGTATTGAAGACACCGCGGGTAACACCGATGATTCTCTCGTGCGAGGAACAGGATCCAGCAACCAAAACTCGAGGTGAACTTGAAAAAGAAATTCAAGCCTTTGAGAAATTTTATAAAATTAAGTTGGAATCCCAAGTTACTATTTGATATGGTCCGTCATGTCAATAGTGTTTTGTTTGAAGCCAAAAGGAAGCATAATAATAAGGAATCTGAGAGGCTTGCCATGTATAGGAATATTCCCAATACGACCAGGGAATATTTTGACAGTTTGAAAGCTCATTTTCCTAAGCCAGTGCCTATTCCTTGTGCCCCTTTTGGTTTAGCTGATTCACACCCAGGAAAACCGTCGAAAGGAGGTAACTTTTTCTTTTTGGACAGCGTGAGTGCTTACGTTGACCCTTTTGAAAAACCAAATCCAGTTACCTTCGCTCGTCGGTTTCTTCAACCTGATGACGACTTTGAATTCTATTTGAGAATTCTAACTTGTAACTCAGGTATTCATTTGTCAAATCACTTATTTCGCTTTTCTTTTCGTCTGACAATCAACTTATTTTCATTGCTATTGACAGCTATTCCTCTTGACAAACCCCTCCCTGGCAAGTCTAAGTCTGACGTACTTTCGGGAGAAGCTTCCGAAGATGATAATGAACCTGTTATCCCCTTGGTCAAGAAGAGCTCTCGATCAGCCAAAGCTTATGTTTCTGATCCTCAGTCAAAAGGATCCAGAAAAAGAAAAGAGAAAATGGCTTCTTCTAGCCCTCTCTCCAAGAAATCAAAATATGTCAAAGGTTTTGCCATGGTGACAGCATCTGATGCCACCAAAATCTCTACTTGCTCTAAAACTCGGGAGGTTATGACTAGTTCTTCCAACACTTCGACCTCCAACCAATCCGAGGTAACAATTTTACGTTAGTCTGTCAAGTTACATCCTTTTGCTCACATGCTTGCTATTCTTGACAGAAAAACAAAACTGTCGAGACCCCTCTGGTTTCTGAGAAGGCTATTGTTGATGTTGACTTGATGTCTTCAGACTCTAATCTGGTATTTCCACTGACTCTCTGTTTTTTTTTTTAAATGTATACTTTCTTACTTATTTCTCATGTCAGGAAAAATCTCCCCAGTTTGATGACTCAATGACCATTCAGGAGATTATCACGACTGTCGAGCCTATAAATGTATATGATTCGGAACTACATATTGACCAAACTTTAGGAGGTATCTCTGTTAGTACTAAGAGTTTGACAATTGAATTGCAGGTTCCTGATTCTCATCAGAGAATGCCTTCGAGCCCTCATCATCTGACTTCAATCACCCCAAATTCAGCAGCTGATGATCCAGTAGGAACTACTGTTATGATTGAGATTCCGGATGAAGATATTGACATGGAGGCCCTGTTGGCTGAAACAACTCCTTCCCTTCCTTCTCCACCTGCTATCAAACCTCCTACCATGAAGTCTCCTGATCCCAAACCGGCTCTACATTTTAACACGTGGATTAATATGCTGTCGGAAGTAAGCCGGAAAGAGTCATCCTTTTCTACCACTTCATCGACTCAACATGATTCCAGCGACTCTTTAGTTACTACTCTCATGCATGATCTTCAAGCTCTTCTGGTCAATCCTTTTGATAAGCTTCTGTCTGATATCAAGATTCAAAAAGAACTATCTCGACTTGTCAAGGAGATCACTCCTCTTCATTCTAATCTTCCTCTGTCGAGCCGTTCACTTTTTATCTCTATTCAGACATTTTGGGAACGGCTCTCCAATAAATTAGAAAGGATGACTTCTGTCATTCCTTCTTACGAAGAGGAAGAAAGAATCAAGGATGATCTCTTAGCTCA
Source organism: Sophora flavescens (assembly GCA_030762895.1). Lineage (NCBI taxonomy): Eukaryota > Viridiplantae > Streptophyta > Magnoliopsida > Fabales > Fabaceae > Sophora > Sophora flavescens. Next base: position 59,546,542 of record CM061069.1, read on the forward strand.
GTTCCAAAATCTTGAATCATCTAAACAAAAAGAACTTGACCTTATTTCCATCGGGATTCAAACTAAGGAGAGTTTACTGGAGTACCGGAAGAAGCTGTTGGCCGAGATTGAATTGACGGACCAAAAGTGTGCTAAATTTGACAAAGCTTTGGAAAAGAGCAAAGACAGAGTCAAAGCTATTGATGATGAATTTGTCCGTCTTGGTCAACAAGCAGAAAGTGTAGTCAGCAAACTCCGTGCATTGCAGCCCGACTATGAAGCAGCTACTGCTGACAAAACTAATCTTTCCCTTGCATGGGATCAATTATCTTCTTTTTAGGTCAACAATAACAGTTGTAATTCTTGTTCTCGTCGACCATTTAACTTGGTAAATTTTTACGGTCCATTGTAATTAATAACCGCTTCCTTTCTTGCACGTTTATTTATTACTGGATTTGACTGCATATTTCCAACTAACTTCGTAATTCATGCTTTATCAAATCATCATAAATGTCATGGTAAGTTTCGAGACTTTGGTAAACCACATCACAATAAATGCCTTTTGTGTTCAACTATAAATAACGAGGTCTATAAATCTCAGATTTCACAACTGAATTTTCACATACCATGCATTCCTCTACAACAGGCCTCTACCTATTCCTCTTTCTTCCTCCACGAGAATCTGACCTTGTCTGTATTAAGTTTTCGAACCAAGGTGTTTGTCTTAGTCGTCACATACTCCATGAAGGTCAATAACCAATGTAAAAACATATAGTGAAGGTCAGTAACCAATGTAACATCCATAACTAGCCTCACTGCATATCCGGGGAGAAGCAGATCTTGATACAGAACGAGTGTACCTCGTCTAGTTCCATCATCTTCATCTGGAAGAGTTTGGTGTTATCTACCGTAGCAACAACCACCTTCTGAATGAAATGATGGTGACATCTGCTCGTGCTTTATCCCCCTTTTGGAGCCTCCTTGACAAATGAGGCAATCGAAATCTCGTGGGAATGAAGCCTCAACAAATTTAGCTGCACCTCTCTGCTGTTGTATGAAACTAAAATATTATTAGCGCACTGTCCTGTATTTTAGGATCAGACTAGCTTTAATTGACAACTTGATTTCTATCATCAAATGACAATATTTCATTGTATCGTCAATTTAATGAATATACTTATTTTCTTTATTCGTCAATTTGTACTTCTAACATCGTCGGTTTGTATTCCTTCAAATACTTGCCATTAATTGACTTAATTGTCGAGCCAGTATTAATATTGACAAGTGCGTAAGCATTTCCAGAAAATATTCTGTCAACTCTAAATGGTCCTTCCCATTTAGGTGACCATTTCCCGTATTCTCGACAACTTTTATCCATGGCCAATATGACTTTCCAGACTAAATCATCTACCTTGAATGCTTTGAACTTAACTCGACTATCATAAAATCTGGCAATTCTTTCTTTTTGCCGAATCAAATTCTCCAACGCAATCAATCTGTCATCACTTAATTCATTCAATTCGTCCAGCATTGCATCCCAATACTGGTCAGTAGGCAGGTCATTTTGCCTTTGAATGCGAGTGGATTGGAGATTGATTTCAACAGTAATACTGAGGATCGTGTCCATAAGTTAGACGATATGGCGAAGTTCCTGTTGACTGTCTGGGTGAATTTCTATATGCCCACAACACTTGATCAAGGGTATTATGCCAATTTTTAGGTTGTCGGCCCACATGCTTTTTAATAAGATTAATAATGATCTTATTTATGGCCTCAACTTGGCCATTTGCTTGTGCATAATATGGCGTAGATGTGAGCATTTTTATATGCCTAGAACTGGCATATTCCACGACTTTCTTTCCGACAAACATTGACCCTTGATCCGTTGTCAGAGTTTGGGGTATGCCAAACCGACAGATAATGTGGTTTTCAATGAAATCAATCACTTCTTGTTGGGTGACTGTTTTAAGACAGATTGCCTCTACCCATTTGGTAAAGTAATCAACTCCAACCAAAATGAATTGATGTCCTTTCGACGAAGCAGGATGTATCTGACCAATCAAATCTAGAGCCCATCCTCTAAATGGCCAAGGCTTGACAATAGAATGTAATTCGCTAGCCGGTACGTTTTGTATGTGACCGTGCTTCTGACACTCTTCACAAGACCTGGCAAATAAAATGCAATCTTTAACCATAGTTGGCCAGTAATATAAACTTCTTCGTAGGACCCATTTCATTTTATCACCTGCCTGATGGGCTCCACATATACCCTCATGGACTTCTGAGAGAGCCAAATAAGCATCTTGCTTACTCAGGCACTTGTGTAGAGTTCCGTCAACAGATTTTCTGTATAACAGTCCTCCTTGCATTGTGTAATTCAATGCCTTGTACTTTGTTTTTCTATCCACACTCTGACTTGGATTTTCCAAATACTCGATTATTGGCAACCTCCAGTCATTAGGTAGAATTACATCATTAACTAAAATATCTCTTTCTTCTAATGGATACAGCAATTCTCTGATTTCCATTAGTGTTACGGAGTCTTTTGAGATATTTTATATCCTGAGGCTATCTGAGCCAACTCATTAGCCTCTTGATTTAAATTTCTGGGAATGTATTGATCAATTACGTCATCAAATTTTTTCATCAACTTGTTAGCTACGATACAATATTTTGACAAATTGTAACTAACGTATTTGTATTCTTGTGTGAGTTGTTTGATGACTAATTGAGAATCCCCAAAAATATGCACATTTTGTGCTCTTAATTCTATCAATATTTCCAATCCGACAATCAAAGCCTCATATTCGGCTTCATTGTTGGAACATGGATATTTAAGTTCAAACATGAACTTTGTAGGAACTCCTTGTGGGGTCACAATAAGGATTCCTATGCCACTTCCTCCTTGATGTCTTGATCCGTCAAAATAGAGTTTCCAAGGTAGTAGACTGACAATATTTATTTCTGGCACATCCAGTCTGGATGGTCTACCGTAAAGTCAGCTATTGCCTGTCCTTTGACAAATTTTTTAGGCGCACGTATTGTAAAGAATATTCTGATAAAGCAATGGTCCATTTGCCAATTCGTCCATTAAGGATTGGTTTCAACAACATATACTTTATTACATCAGTCTTGGAAATAACTAATACATGACATGGCATCATATAATATTTGAGTTTTGTACAAGAAAAATATAATGCTAGACATAACTTCTCTATTGCACTATATCTTCCTTCAAAGTCATTTAGGACTCTACTTAGATAATATATAGCCCTTTCAACATTGTCATCGTCATCCTGGGCTAATAAACATCCTATAGTGTCCTCGATGCTTGATATGTACAACTTCAACGGTCGACGGGCACTGCAGCATCATGACCGGTGGATGACTAGATATCTGCTTAATCGGTCAAAAGCCTCTTGGTGACAAGGTTCCCAAATGAAGCTTTGTTCCGATTTCAACTTGACCAGTGGTGCAAATACTCTTGTCCTTCCCGACGGATTTGATATGAATCTTCTGAGAAAGTTAACCTTCCCTAAGAAGGAATGTAGCTCTTTCTTATTTGTCGGTGCGGAGGCCTCCATGATTGCTCTAGCTTTATTCCTGTCTACTTCGATTCCTTTTTTGTGAACCAGGAATCCTAAGAATTTTGCAGCTGACACTCCGAAACTACACTTCTCTGGGTTCATTTTTAGATTATGCTTTCTCATCCTGTCAAATCCTTGCCTCAGATGCTCCAAATGGTCATCTTTGCTCTTGGACTTGACGACCACATCATCAATATATACTTCTACAAATTTTCCAATAACATCATGGAAAATTGTATTCATTGCTCGTTGATAGGTGGCTCCTGCATTCTTTAAACCGAAAGGCATGACGACCCATTCATATGTCCCAATTGCTCCTGGACATTTGAAGGCGGTCTTTGACACATCTTCTTCGGCTATAAAGATTTGATTATATCCTGGTTGTTCGTATGAACTTGGCTTTAAGCAGTCTTTGTATTTCCTCTTTGATTTTATGTACCACCTCTGGAGCAAACCGTCTGCTTGCTTGTTTAACAGGCTTGCAATCCTCCCTTAGTGGTAGGCGATGTTCAACAAGATCCCTGCTTAAACCAGGCATTTCGTCATAGTCTCATGCAAAGCAATCTTTGTATTCTGCTATTAATCCAACAAGTTTTCGTTTGTAATCCTTTGGCAGAAAAGCACTGACAAAAATGAGACTTTTCTTTTCTTCTGACCCCAAATTTATTTCTTCCAAAGGATCTTCTACTTCCATATTTTGTTTGACTTCGGCTCCTCTTTCAAAACCCAAAGGGCCGTCGTCAATTATACAATCCACCAATACACTTTCTTGAGTGTGTATTTCTTTGTCGGCCAGATAGGCCGACAGTCTTCTCAAGTGGGTCTCAATACTCATTGTCGATTCTGCGGTCTTGTCGGCCTTGTCTTGTATTGTAACTCCAAACTGGCTAAAAAGGCTTGCTTCCAACGTATCCTTGTTGATAACCCCTTCAATGGTAGTTATTGGCTTCACATTCGGAGAATACACCCGGAAATCAATATGTGCTTGCTGAGCGTAACAAGCACTATCGTCTGCCTCCACAATCTCCACTTGATCCTGTTCGTTCCACAAAATCACTTTCTGATGTACCGTTGATGGAACTGCCCCTATAGAGTGGATCCAATCCCTGCCAAGCAAAATGTTGTAGCTTGACTTGGCTGGAATTATGACGAACAATGTCATTCTTTCGACAGTGCCAATTTGTATGTTTAATAAAGTGACACCATCTGACGGAGATGTTTTGCCACTGAAATCAGTGACAACCATATCAGTTGGGATTAGGTCTGACTGATCCTTTCCTAATTTTTTAAACATCGCCCTAGGCATCAAGTTTACAAACACCTCCCGTCAATCAAGACTCTATTGGTGGGTCTTCCATCGATGATGGCCTTCACATGCAAAGGTCTTAGATGATTTTTACTGTTCGTCGGTAGGTTTCTCCAAGCGAGCCACGTTGTCGAATACAAGAACTAAATTCTCTTGTACAAACATCCAGTGATCACTTGGGTCTCCTGCATTGTTGACGACATCACTATCGTCGTCAGAGGGATCAAACTCAAAATATCCCTCGTATTCTGCTGGGATGAAGGAAATTAAACCTATGTTCATTCTCATTCCAGGCTCCAGTATGACTTCATTGTCTGGATCCTCATCCAGAAAAGCACCTCCGACTATCCTGCCGTGATTTCTCTTTAAGTCACTCTCGTCATCTGACCCTGACCTATCCGACAAAGGCGGGCAATTCAGCGCCACGCTTATCTAACGCTTCCATGATGTCGGCCCAATCCTCATTCTCCGCCGTCCATATCCATGGCTCCACCGACGTTTATGTCATCATTCGGATCATTCAATGCTTCAATGACAGCATCAAATGACAACTCTTCTTTTGTTAAATCGCATTCGAGCTTGAATGTAGTCGATTGTTGCTCTTCTATTCTAGCCTCAACTTTCTTTTCGAGCCCCGCAACTCTCTCTACTTCCGTCGATCCATTGCCATTTGCCTTTGGGTTTTATTGGTGAGGATGCTTGTCCTGAAGTCTTCTTCTCTATAAAAACCTCGAGATATAGGTTCGCCTTGCTTGGTCCGATTCATCGAAGTTTCTTCACATTAGCTTCCGTGGGGTGACTTACTATTACACTCTTCATCTTGGTATCTGCTATCTTATCAACTTTGTTGTCAGTTGTAGCAACCAAGCAACCAGCATCTTGGGAAGGCATTTCTTTTATAATGACGCCTCCTTGTTTGGCAAGTTTCTTTTTCTGGGCTTGTCGGAGTCTCTGTAGTCTCCTCTTTTGGCTCTTGGAAATGGCCAATTGAGTTGAGGGTCCTAAAAGACCAGGCCCTTCCATCTGAGCATTTTTAGCCAGTTGACCTTTTCGGTAATGTTCATTCCAAAAGGGTGGCCCTCGTTCATTGCCCTTGTTTCTCCGAGCCCACGTCTGTTTTTGCAATTCTGGGTACTGTGTCATGGCTGAATTCCTTACCCATTTATCCACCATTACGTTGGATGGGGGTGTCCTTGTCTTAACGGGATTAAATCTGCCACGACGAGTTACCTCTGTCGATCCTCACGATTGAATCAAGCCAGCCTCCGGTATTGTCTGTCCGGATTTTGATCGTGTATATGTGGCGACAATTATCATGCGCGCTTCTTTGCTGATCCTCTCGGTTGAATCAAGCCAGCCTCTCCGTATTGTCTTTGTCCGGGATTTTGACCGGTGTATGTGTTCTTGTGTTTGTTTGTCTGTCTATTTACAGCAGATGCAGCACTCCTCTGTACACTGTTGGATCCGGCATGGCTATTTGAATGTGAAAACCTGCTCTGGTCATCTTGTGGACGATGCGATGGTAATTTCTGCCCCCTAGCTTTTCTGGCGGCTACCTCATCATAAAACGCTTCGCATCTAGGGCAAACTTTAATTATGCCCTCATCTTTCTTTCGTGTCATATATTCAATAAGTGGTTCACCTGGCTTCGGATAAACATCAAATGGATCTGACAAATCCATTTGGATATTCTGTCCGGCCGTGATGTTGGCCATGCCTACTCCCATATGGACTTGGCGGTCTTCTTTGTTAGCTTCAGGACCGAAGGGTTCTGTATCAATCTTCATTTCCGGTCTCTTGTCTGAAAACTTCAACCTTCCGTCTGTCAAACCTTTCTGAATGATATCCCTGAAATGCATACAGTCATTTGTCACATGACCAAAAGTATTATGATACTTACAATATTTCCGATCTTTAATTTCATGGGCTTTCAAGAGCCTATGATCATCTGACAATTTTAATTGCTTATCTTTAAGTAATATGTCAAATATTTGATCGGCCTTGGTCACGTCAAATGTGTATACTTTCTTATTAATGAAAGGGATTCTTTCTTTGGCCCTTGCGGGCTTCAAAGCTTGACATATATAAGGTGGACCATTCTTTAGTTCGACATAATCTACCTCATACTCTTCAGAATCATTACTCTCTTCGTCGGATTCATTACATCCGACAAAATTAACCCTTTCCCTCTTAAGGAATCTCTTCTGCTTAAAAATCTTTTCAGTTCTTAATTGTTCAATCTGTCGAACCTTGTCCCCTAACTGGGAAAGATCTATCAAATGTTGGTTAACCAGTTTCTTCCTGATATAGTAATCTAGACCACCCGCAGCAATTTTCACTATTTCTGTTTTTGGAATAGGGGTGAAACACCGACTCCTCATCTGACGGAATCGAGCTAGGTAGTCGTCAACAGATTCGTTATTCATTCTTTTAATTCCAAACAAATCTGTCAATCCTATTTTCAAGTCTCCTCTAAAGAATTGGTCATGGAAACCTCTTTCCAATTGATTCCAAGAATGGATTGAATTAGGCCTTAGAGTTGAAAACCAAGAAAAAACATTCTTAGTTAACGAGCTGGGGAAGAACTTCATTTTTAATCCTTCCTCCAAGGCCAAGTCTCCTAATTCGATGGTATATCGAGCAATATGCTCGATTGTCGACTCTCCACTTTCTCCTGAGAATTTCGACAACTTAGGTATTTTATAACCTCGAGGCATTTCTGCCTGTTGGACCCAATCAGGAAATGCTGATGCAAAAAATGGTTGGTTAGCATAACCAATGTTAAAACCAAACCTATTTAATGCTTGTTCAACCACTTGGTTGACATTTTGATTTAAAACATTATGACGGAACGCTCCAACAGCACCCTGGTTTAGGATCAAATCCTCATCTTCCTCTGGTCGCAGAATATGTACATTTCCACGTCTCAAAGGAATCCGACGATGAAGCTGTTGTCGTTCATCATCTTGTTCAAATCCGTCAATTTGTGGTTCAACCTGTGGTTGATTAATCCTATTGAGATTTGCATTGAAATTTCTACCAGTATTTTGGTTTTCGCCTGGGGTTACAACACCTAAGGCTCTGTTTAGCCGACGTATTTCATTTGTCAATGCTAAACATGCATTGTTTGTGTTTTCCATCAATGGCGTAATTATTGTACTCATTTGTTGAGTAAATGTATTCACCATGTCATAGTTACTAGAATCAATCTGTTGTCGAACATTGGCTAAAGTAGCCTCCGACAGACCAACAATGCTTTGTGGGAGTTGCCTCAATGGAGAAATATATGGCCTTTCTACCGGTTGTTCTTGTCGAGAATGGGTAACTATCATGGACCCCGTTATTCCATTCGCGTGACTGGGAATTTGCCCCCCAGTCGATGGCCCCGCTGTCCGGATGTATGGGCGACCATCGTCATTCCATTCGGATATGGTAAGTAATCAAATGGAGTATTTGGGTTGACGGTTGTTGACCCAGAAGGTAACCCATATAAAGGTTGTGAGAGAGGTTGTGTAGTCGCTCTTGGATTTGAACTCACAACACGTCTTGAGTACAATCCAGTAGTTGATGTATTTATTTGTTGTAAGACAGTGAAGTTGGTGACGGAAGTGTTCCTTGACCAACTTCATCAAATCGATTAACTACTTGGGCGTAAGAAACTCCTCTTCTTATTACTAGACCATTAGTAATATTTACCTCTGCATTAGTTCCACTTGCTGGAATATTGTCAATCAAGTGCGATAGCATCTACCGTTGACACAGGCGGCATTAGTGTCTACTACGCTTGCATCACTTGTATTAATCATATTTACTGAGTTAAGGGAAATAGATGTTTGAACCACCTTTCCGCTCCGTAAACGCATATAAATAAAGTTGTATGTTAAATTTCGACACTATACGAGTTACTCTAAACTCGTCCCCCATCAAGGCGTGCCAATTTGTTGACGCTGGTTTTGGTTTTTTGTCCAAAATCCTCTTGTCATAAATAATTTTAAGATCGAGGCGAATGTAGGGACGGACGAGTTATGCGGTAATCTCGTAAGGATGAGTATTTTGCATGTCTGCTCAAACAAGAATGGCTTCTTACTTTTACGAAATACAAGGATTTGACGTGACTTGCAGGCGAAATTAGAGGAAAGTAAAGAACGTGAAATTTAAAGGAAAGCATGTAAACAACGAGAAAATTAAAGGAAAAGCATGTAAGTTGCGGAAATTAATTGAAAGCTTGTAAATGACAAGTAAAGGTAAATGGCGAGAAATTAAAGGAAAGAAGCAAGTTATTGAAAAGTATTTAAATGAGTGAAGGGCGGGAAGAAAGTTTTTAAAGTGCAGGAAATTAAACGAAAGCGAGTAAAAGGCTTGAAAAATAATCGGGGAGGAATAAAGGACTGGATAACAAACTTAAATGAAGAACATGAAAGGCAATCTTGAAGGTAAAGACGAACATGTAAAATTAAATGAGCGGTCTTGTATTATAAATTGAATCGAAATGAAAAGGGGTGGAGGAAATACTTGAGTCCAATCCTTTAATTTGCTTTGTGTGATCGAGATATGCGAGGATATCGCTTCAAGTACAACCTCCTTGATTACATCGGGATTGATAGTATTTATAAGCATACAAAATAACTTCCTAAAGAAACTTCCTATCTTAAAATTTGACACTCGTATGGCGGTTTTGCTATGTTTCAAACTATCGACAAGTAAACTTCTCTAACTGCTCGGTCCTTCGAGTGGTTTTATGTCCACTTGTCGTCCACGGTTTGGTTATTTGACAACTTATCTTCATTGATCTTTGTCAACCCTGGAAACTTAGCCATTTCTATACTTTGTTTGTCTGACAATTCTTATTACCAACTTTGTCGAACGTTGGGTTGTTACTTCTATTCCTCCGTCAGTCAGCTGGATATATTCGTCGGAAATTTGACGTATTTTCCTTTCTTGACGGCTTTATCTGTCGACATACTAATTTACGTCATCTTTTCAACTTTGTCAATTTTTTGGTTCGATTCCTTGTGGTGGTTATCTGACGACTCTTCAATTTTTTCCGTCATCCTGTCGGATCTGTTTCCGTCAAGAATTTTAAATTCCTATTAACACTTGTATAGACATCATAGAGCTTATGAGTGTCTTGAGAGTGACGAAATATATAATGAAAAAGAAGAAAACAATAAATAAGTAGAGATACATGTTTTTATATGATATCGTGCATATTTTTATGTCCAAATATTATGAATTCTTACTTTTTTTTATATATACGTATCTCAAAGATTAAAAAAAAAATACATTTTAGATATAAAAAAGTCATTTCTCTTTATATAAATCTAGGGACTCCTGAGAAATTGTGAATCTCCCTTTCAATTCATTTCTTCATCTAATCAAAATCAGGATTCTCTCTCACACAGTCTCACTCTCACTCTCACTCTCACTCTCACTTCCCTATTTGTCATCACCAATTCACCATGGCTTCTATTTTTAGGGTTTCAATTCTCTCTGGCACTGTGACAATACAACACTCCCAATTCTCACACTCTTGACACACCCACATTCTGATTCACTTCCCGTCCACCCCTAACAACAAAAAAGCATGGTTCTTTGTTGCCACCATGCCAAACCCACTTCAATTTCACATTCCTCTTCTCTGACCCATTCCTGAATTTTGGGTGGGGTGCGTTTGTCAATTCGGAAATTTTTGGGGTGTTTTAGACCTTTTATTTTTTTGCGCAATGATTTCTTCTGGGATTAACTTGGTGATGACTGTGATTGGTTTTGCGGTGAGCACCATGTTCATTGTTTTTGTCTGCACCAGACTTATCTGTGCTCGAATTCACTTGAATGCTTCTAGGAGATCCTTTCCTATTGCTTCCAGATCCAATCTCAGCATGGTAAAATGTTTGTTCAGTTTTTATGTTTATTTTATAAGAAATGAAATTAATGATGTTTTCTTTTTGGGGTTCAGAATTGTGTTGTTGGGATGTTATGTAAATTGCTATGGTTTTTAGCTCTTTATGCTGTGTGCAGTGAAATTTTAGTGATTGTTTTTCCCATTGAATGTGTCATTTTTATTTGTATTGGATTTATCAACTGGACATTTTCATGTGCTCAGATGGAAAGGGGTTTCCATGGTCTTGAACGCATAGCTGTAGCCAAATTCCCAACAAAGAAGTACAGTGACAAGCTTTTTTCTGATGCAGAAAATTCTCAGTATGTTCCATTCTCCGCTTCTGAATTATTTTTCGCAACTGTCTTTGATGTAATGAAATTAAACAAAGAAATTCAGCTGGGACAGTGAGGAGGAAGTAGTAATAATTTTTCTTGTTATATACTGTTCAAGTGTTATAATTTTCATGGCTAAAGATTGTAATGTAGATATAGTTCCTACCTAATTCGGTAGTGAAGTTAAACAAATTTGCACGTACAGGGGATTTATCATGAAGATGTCAACCCCAAATATTGGCGGAAAGCATAGATATCCGATGACATTTAAGTGAATGAAAAATCATGCACCTTATAGGGTTTATGGCCTTTTTTATTTCTGAATTCTGATGGTATATATGTTCCCATGTTCTTTAATTTAAAAGGTTTATATCACATCAAATAAAGTCTTGTCACTCTTGTGAGTTATATTTGATTTCTGTCTATTCCCTGCTTCGGTATAAATTTGAAGTATTATAGGGTGAAGTTCATTAAGCATTAGGATACTCCATAATGCTCTTTTGTCTGTTCGGAGGCCTCTTCATACAACCAGAAATATTTGTATTTACTATTGGTAAAACTTTTTAACTGAAGCTTGTGAAGATTACGAAAAGTCTTATGTTTAACAGAACAGAGAAGTGTGGAAGAAATATAGTTTTTGGGTATGAACACTAACATCTGGTGAATATCCTTGAACACCAGTACCTTTTCTTCCACTGCACTGCTTTATGATGTCCCAGATCCATCATTCTCATTGAAACGAGTCAAAAAAATATACTTGAAACAAGCTCCTATTTTCTATTGATAAGTATTTATTCATCTCTGAAAAACTGGGAATATTCTCGTCCTTTACTTGAAAGGTTATAAGTTTGTTCAGTTGTTGGCTATCTTATGTGAAGTGTTGTTCCAGGCTTCGGGAGTTTGAGGTTTAAACCTCTTCATATTTGTATTATCATTAACGGGTTACAGTTATCGTGAGACGTGAATATTAATACATGATTATCTTGCGATATTTTTAAAGTCTGCTGTCTGCCTGTGTTGTACTTTGTTGCAAATATACACATAGCCAGTCCCAAGCTCATATGAAAGATAAGAGTTGTGTTAGGCAGTTGACAACCGACGTAAAACTTTGTTGAATCTCAATTGCAGGGTTAAACAATGGAATAATGTTAATGCTAGGTCGTTTCTCGGAAGCAACGCATTGTATGGCTCAAGTATAGTATCAAATGAGTAAGAGCTACTGCATTCCCGCTTTGGTGTAGTGAAAATTAAGCAGGGGTTCCAACATTTTAGTGAATGGGTGCAAGTAAAGAAGCTAGTTTGAGAGCAGGATTTGTTTTGGGACATGGAATGTAGGCCCACTCACAGGCAAATCAATGAAAATAGTATACACCATGATTAGGAGGGGGATATATTTTATGTGCCTACGAGAAATAAGTGGGCAGGAGACCAGGCAAAGCCACAAAGGAAGTAGATACTTCAGTTTTAGTAAAATCAATAAATTGGATAGGCTATATAAGCATGGGAAGAATGACGTGGATGTAAAGAAGGTTGGGAGATAGGATCATAGCTCTAAAGCTTGTAGTGGAACAAGATACTTTTATTGTAACCAGTGCTTTTGCACCTCAAGTAGAGTTAGAAAAGCACTAAGAGATAAAAATTTGGGAAGATGTAGAAGGAATAATTCAGGGAACACCATTAGGAGAGAATATTTTCCTTGGAGGGGATCTAAATGGTCTTGTGGGAAGTGCATCTAGAGGATACGAGGGTTTGCACGAGGGATATGACCTAGAGGAAGTAAATGCAGAGGGTGAAACTACCTTTGATTTTTCATTAGCTTTCAAATCGATATCCTTTTGATAAAGAAATCAGATTGAAAGTTTTGCTTCGATTGCAAGGTAATACCTAGAGAGAGCTTGACTACCCAATACCGAGTCTTGGTTATAGATGTATGAGTTAAGAGGAGACATGAGAGTAAGGGGGGAAAAACCAAGATAGGGTTTCAAGGATCAAGTGGTAGCAAATGTGCAAGATAAGGTTAAGGTTAAAAGGGAATGTTACTAAACGTGGTCCTTGTGTTAAAATGCAGAACTTGGGACCTTATTGCACTCTGATAGGCTAAACACTAGAGAGGAAGACTGAAATAATACCTTTTACCTTAAAGTTTAGGGGCCCGAGGTAAAGAAACATTGAAGAGGATGGATAATGGCAAAACAGTTGGATTGGATAATATACCTATTGATGTATGGTAAGGGCTAGGAGAGAAAGGCATAAGTTAGCGCACTGTGTTGTTTAACAAGATTATGATGTTTAAGAAAATGTGAAACGAATAAAGAAGTACTTTAATCCCTTTTTGAAGAACAAGGGAGACATACAAAATTGCACAAATTATAGGGGATTAAGATCATGAGCCACACTATTGGAGAGGGTAATTGAACAAAGATTAAGACAAGAGACCCACATTACAAACATTCAATCTTTTTTTTTTAATGCTGGGAAGATCGACCATGGAAGCAATATACTGGTTACCGAGATTAATGGAGTGATATCGGAGGAATGAAAAAGACTTACACATGGTTTTCGTCGATTTGGAAAAGGTGTACGATAGGGTGCCAAGATAGTTATTGTGGAAGGCTCTTGAACAAGTCACATGATTTAAGTACCTTGGGTCCAATATACAGAACAGTAGGAAAATAGAGGGAGATGTAAACCATAAGACTCAAGTTGTTTGGATGAAATGGATGAGTGCTTCGGGTGTTATCTGTGATAGAAAAGTCCCACTCAAATTTAAAGGAAAATTTTACCGAATTGGACTTGCAATCTTGTACGAGACTGAATGTTGGGCGGTAAAAAGCTAACAAGAGAATAAACTCAATGTAGGAGTGATGAGAATGTTGCGTTGGATTAGTGGACACACCAGGCAAGATAGGATTAGGAATAAATGCATTCAAAAGAAAGTTGAAGTAGAACCAATTGTTGATAAGATGGTAGAATCCCATCTTATGCGGTTCAAGCATGTGTGGAGAAAGCTTTAAGAAGCTCCAATAAGGAGAGCATATCAGATGGAGGGTAGCCCAATCATTAGAGGTAGAGGCAGACCAAGAAAAATGGTAGGTGAAACCATTAAGAAGGATTCAGATGTAAATGGCTGGTCTTTAGACATGTTTTACTGTAGAGTAGTATGACATTGTTTATTCCATGTAGCTGACTGTCATTGCTAATGATTTCTATATTTCAAATCTCTCTTTGGTGTTGGGTGGTTTTTAACAAATATTCTGAATTTTTTTATCATTTAAGCATGTGCAACTTTTGGTCCGTTTCTAAACCACGTTACCTTTTATTTGGATGGTTATCCCTGTTCTGTTCGCCACCAAACATGCTGAAATTGATCTGTTCTATTTGCCAAGTTGTGACAAAGTTGTTCTATTTTTTTGCTGAAGGCAACCGAATATGGTATTGAAGTTTAGAAATTTTATTGCATGAAAAAAATGCTGTAACTGATGTTTCGGTTTTCAGAATGCTTCCAGAGAAAGAATTTAAGTCGCCCAACCAGTTAAAAGGATGAGGGTAATTGGATGTCTCAATGATGAGCAGTTTCCCTATTCCAGGCGTATCATCACTAACTGGCTCAATCTTTTGAAATCCTGCTTTCGAAATGAAAACAGGTCTTTGGTCATTTCTTCCTTGTGCTGAACTGATAATGTGATAGTGCTAACTGGCTTAGGACTAACTGGTCATTTCTTCCTTGTGCTGAACTGATAATGTGATAGTGCTAACTGGCTTAGGACTAGTTCTTGTGAGTGACTTGAATAGGTTGTGCATCATAATCAGTTTCATCCATTTGTTGAACTGGAACTTATATTATGCAAAATATGAAGTGCAGTTTTTATGAAGTTTATGATGTCAGGAACTTAATTGTGGGGAGTGCTTTAGGTATTGGAGTTTTGTCAAATGGTCATTGATGTGCACTTCTCATTCAGATAATTATTTCCTGGTTACGAATATTCAAATTTGTTGAATGTGCAGATGCACAGTCTGCCTCTCAGAGTACCATGGTGAAGATATACTGCGTATCCTCCCCTATTGTGGACATTCATTCCATATGACATGCATAGACTTGTGGCTGCAGCAGAATTCCACTTGTCCTGTCTGTCGAATATCGTTGCGTGAATTTCCTGAGAAAAAGCGACTAATGCAACCCTTGTTCAGCTCCGCTTTGCGACCTCTTTATAGCATAGAATCCTTTGACACACATGATTATCACTGTATGATGACTGATAATGGGTTATCATCAAGAACCCCTGACAACAATGGGGTGAACCCTATCCAAGAGGATCATTTTCCACCTGAGGGTGGTGGAGCAGTTGCTAGGGACAATATCACCTGTTTAAGTCAGGGTGATCTCATTAAAGATGAAGGGAAGAAGCATGTAGAGAGCCCATCAAATTTCTAGATTTGATCGGTTTCTTGGAAATCTATGCTTCAATGTTGTACTTTGAAATCACAAATTGAGTAAAGGTCATGTTCCAAAATTGGAGTAAAATGCATTGGCATGCTGAAGGATGGTTTATTGCTTTTCTTTCATTTTGCTGTATATAAAGCAGAGAATCCTTCTCTTCCCCTCACTGGGCTGCCCTTTACTGTATTTTTTCACTTGTTCTTTTCTTGACCTTCAACACTAGCTAGTATTTGAGATTTCTCTCTCTCTCTCTTTCTTCCCTTCCTAGTTGTAATTAGTTCCAAGACTAGAATTAGTTGAAGATCAGCTGGAGCTATTCTTGTGTTTCTTTCTCCCTGCTGACAATTGCATTAATACATTTTATGCACTGCCATCAATGTATCTTGTCCTTTTGGCCAACAAGTTTCTGGTCATTTTGTAACACCTAAGGTTATCTAGCATGGTTCAGGGCCTTTGGTGATTATTTTCCTTCCCATTCCTCTGTTTTTGACATTTTGTTATTCCCAATTTACAGTAGTTATGGTCCTTAGTTTCTTGTGAAAAAGACTTACCATATTTGAGCTTTAGGGAAAAGGCAAACGAACTTGTTTTAAAAGGAGGAATCTGTTACCTTTTTCATTGTTTTTATCACTTTCCATTTCTCTCTTAGTAGGTGTAGATTCTGATTGACATTCGGGAAGAATAAAATGAAACAGAATTCAATAATGGATGTAATGGTAGAATGAGGTGGAATAACATTAGTCTAGATTTATTAAAATAATGGGTGTGATGGTAGAATGAGGTGGAATAGATTTGTTCCTCCCTTTCCTACTAATGCTTCTCAATGTTTTGTCTTGGTGTAATGGGTGTGATGGTAGAATGAGGTGTGATGGTAGGATGAGGTGTCATGCTTCTCATTTATCCTTTAGTTATTCATGGTAAATAGGCTATCATTGCTCAAAAATATTCGGAACTCGTGTACCTAAATTTCATGGGGCAGCTATCTCTCAACTCTGAGCTCTTAACTAATCCGCCATTAGACATGTCATCAATTTATACTAACAATTAAGCATGAATTTATGTGTAAAACAATTTCTGTTAAAAATGATGATGGATTAAACTTTTACAACCATGTTTGAAAGTATTTTTATATGGTGTTGGATATCATTTTTATGTTTAAATATTATTACTCAAACTTTTATTACCTTTGTCCGCCACAAATGTATAAAAGAGTATCTCCTCTCTGACCTTTAACAAATATCCTTTTAAGGTTCATAATTTGTTCTCATTGGCCATATACAAATTGGCCACCTAACGTTGGAGGGGTTTGAGCAAATATTAGGCCTCAACCTAGCTGTCTAGAGAATGTGCTAAGTCATGTATTAGGAAACATATAGGGTTGGAATTGGTATGGGCGTTTTTTTTTTTTTTTTTGACAATGAATTGGTATGGGCGTTAGTTATATATATTGAAAAATACAGCAAACTTTGAGATGAGAAACTTGCTTATTACACTTTGCATACCAAAAAAAATAAAAAATTCTATCATATGTACAATTGTGGGGGCTCAACTAATATGAAAAAATCTCTAAGGAGAGAAAGTGAGGATCTATCTATCCTTTGATCATTTTTAGTGAGTGAAGATTCATTTGCATTTATCAAATCAACGATGGATGCATCCTTACTTTCTCACTTTAGAAGTTTTTCCACTTTAAAGGAGTTGAATCCTTCTTTGTCCCCTCCTCATTTATGCAGCTGGACTCATATCAACCTAAACTCACCCCAACCGTATTGTGTAAGGAACGATTGTGTAACTCTATTCAACCCTTACGCTTCTTTTGGTTCAGCATATTTTGCGGATAGAGAAGTTGATGAGAGAGAAGTGGCAAAGAAAATCAAGAGTTCCTTCATTTGGTTGAAGGCAAGAAGTGAAGGTAAAAAGAAAAACATAGGGAAGGACCCACATAAAAAAAAAACTCTCCTCTCTCGTGCCGAGAGAATGAGCAGAAGTGAAGGAATCATATTCTTTTTCCCATTTTAACCTTTTTTCACTATTATATTTTTTAGTTTCTAGAGTCTAAACTCTCTACTCTCTATCCGAAACTTCATTATGACTCTTTTTAATTCAATTTTTTGTTAATGGTTAAATTTAAGAATTTAATTAATAATTTTTGAATTATTAGAGATAATAAAAAATTAGTAATTTAATTTCTCTATTCTACTAATCTATCACTCATTTATTATTATTCCAAGAGAATGTTATGATGGGTAAATCTGACATTATAAGAAAAATTCATTTTCTTTCTTTCTATCTTTCTATCCAAATAAACGAGTGGAGAGAAAACTTAATTTTTGTTTCTCTTATACTTCTATCATATTTCAATCCAAACAACATAAAAATATACTCATTTTTCTACTTATTCTCTTTTCTCTCTATACTTCATTCCTCTCTATTTCTTTTCTCTTCCAAATAAAGCGTTATACAAGTTAGACGAGAGGAGATTGTAAATGCTGCCAAAGTTAGGAGAATAAGTGGTCCACATAAGCAAGGGAAGGAAAAAGTTTGTTAGCAGTTGGGGGCATTTATTGATTGGTAAGTGGCACCATTAACGAAAATTGCTATGCCCATCAATTCTGGTGCCGGTTACTATGCTCCCATAATGTTCTTGAGCATGTATGATACTCCCTCCCGTGTAAATGACTATTTTTTTATTCAAAATATAAAAGACGTGTACGTATTTTGATAAATATTAAATGTTTATTTTCAATTTTATCCTTATTTAATATATTATTTACAAGTTTCAAACAATACATTAATTATAGGATATTAGAATATTTATTAAGATTAGAAGGGATAATTTTATAAATTTATACGAATATTAATTACTAGTAGCTTATTTCAATGCATTTCCTTGGTACGTGTGTTTTAGGATTTTGCCTCTTATAATAAGGACCGGAGGGAGTACATAAGTAAAGATATTTGGACACATAATTTGAACACCTTGTATAGATACCGTAGAGCTTGTGAATGTTTTGGAAGTGATGAAATACATGATGAGAGGGAAGAAAATAATAAATAAGTGAGGAATAATACTTTTATTGGAGTATAGTGTTGGACACCATTTTTATATCCAAATATTATTACTAATACATAGGGTTGGGCTAACATGCACCACCCATATTTTGCACCACCCACTACACCACTCATATGTGGTAAATTTTGGACCAACCAAATTGCCACATGGGTTTGGTCAAATTTTAAACTTTCTAGTTGTATTTCGACTGTAGTCAAATATATTAATACAATATATTGTAGTATAGTATATGTACTCTTTGTATTCGCAAATTTAACCCATATCAAAATAATATTTTTTGATTAAAAAAACTGATTATATTAAAAAATAATATTTTAATATGAATTAAAATAATGTTCGTTGTCAATAATACTTTGCAATACAATTAGTTTTTTTTAATATGGGTTAAATTTATGAATACAAAGAGTACATATACTATACTATAATATATTGTATTCATATAGTTTGACTATAGTATAATACAACTAGAAAGTTTGAAATTTTGACCAACCTATGTGGCAATTTGATTGGCCCAAAATTTGCCATATGGGTGATGTAGTGGGTGGTGTAAAATATGGGTGGTGCGCCATAGCCACACCCCTAATACATAATACATTTATCATAAGTACGACATTGAACATTTATTATCATTTTTTATTTGATGGTGATAGTCATAGCAGAAGGGAGCCCCTCTACGTGTCAACTATATGGAAGAGATTTACATGTCAGATATTTACTAATCATGTTTTGCTCATCCTAATTTCAAATTCTTAAAGATACTGGATCCGGGTCCCCCTAGTTAAAAAAGGAACTGCTGTAGTAGTAGTTTGCAATCCAATGATTCATATTTTTTTAGTTATGTTTTCAATCTTAGTTACCTACCACACTTTCACCTTTTGGGAATTAACAGTTTCATCTTATTCATATGAACATTTAATGGAACACTTTTGTTTGTACAAATTGTTAATTAATGAAATGCTACTTTTGTGCAGGATTGATCATCTACAGTTTTTCTGCACCAATAAAAGCATTCCATTAAGAGTATCAAAAGTTATGACTACAGTAATATGAACAAAACTGTTGATATGAATAAGATTAAGCTATGAATTTCCAATAAAGATCCATTTTATGACAACCACAACAAATTTCTCCAACAAACAAGACCAATCAAATAATAATTGGACCTTTTTTATGACATAATAATTTAAACTTTCAGTTAATCCAACCACAAACATGATGTATATATATAGAATACATATATATCTGTAAAAATCAGGACCAAACAAAAATTTACAAGTAAACTGTTTATGCTCTTGGCTTGATGATTGCTCTTAGAGATTCCTTCATCACCACAGTGAACTCCAACTTGCCAGTGAAATCCACCTTCTTCCCTGGTAATCCACTCCATTCAAACTCCTGCACCATCCTAGCCAGCATCAGATGGATATGCACTGTCCCCATAGCCAAACCAGGACATATCCTTCTTCCCACCCCAAATGGCATCATCCTCACTCCTGTGACTCCAGTTATGTCAGCATCCTCACCACCAGAAATGAACCTTTCTGGATCAAACTTCTCAGGGTTGGTCCACAACCTGGGGTCCTCACCAATGGCTGGAGTGTACACCTCAACATTTGCATAAGTGGGAATGTCAAAACCTGCCAAAGTTGTAGGCTCAGTCACAGCATGTGTAAGCACAAAGTGTGTTGGAGGATGCTTCCTTAGCAGCTCCTTCACTACAGCATGTAGATATGGCATTTTCTCAACATCCTTTTCATCCACCTTCTTGTCTCCCACAGTTTCCTTGATTTCTTGGAACAGTTTTGCTTGGACCTCAGGATTGACTATGAGTTGTGCTATGCCCCATTCAATTGCAGTTGCAGTTGTGTCTGTGCCACCATTGAGGAATTCTGAGCATAGTGAGACCAATTCAGCATTTGTGGGTGCTGATTTCCTCCCTTCAACTTTGAGATCAAAGAGTGTGTCTAGGTAGGAAAAGGTTGTGGCAGTGTGATCTGATCCTGGGTTTTGGATGGCCCTCCTTCTCTGCTCAATGATAGGGACTATGAAATCAATCTGCTCTTTCCTAACTTCCAAAGCTCTCTTTCTTTGCTTTGAGAAAAATGGACTTAGAATTGGAAGATAATCATCAAGTCTTGGATTCAAAGTGACAAGAACATTCTTCATAACCTGATCTATTCTCTCCACTGCTTCCTCATCCATCTCAAGACCAAAACACATAGCCACAAGTATGCAAAACACAGCAAACCTGGCTTCTTTGATTACCACAACAACCCCATCATTCTTTTCTGCTTCAGCTCTAAGCCTGTAAATAAGCTTGTCCATTGCCTTCTCTCTCACACCCCGGAATTCCTTCACCCTGCTTGAACTCAGCATGTTCTGCACCATGTTCCTCCTCAGTGACTTCCAAACTGATCCATACACTGATGCATTCACAGTGAACTTGTTAGCACTGAAGATGTTCCTTGTTGGGTTCTCTGGAGGCCTAGTTGCATAGGTTGCACCCTTTTGGATCATTGCCTCATGCACTAGTTTTGCATCAGTGAGGATGATCATTGTCCTTGACCCCATCTTGAGGGTGAAGATTGAGCCATATTTTGATCTAAGCTCATTCACATAGTCAAAGAAAGGCTTCCCAGAACGTGCAAATTGGAAGAGGTTCCCAACAATAGGCCATCCAGGGGGTCCTGGAGGAAGGTTGAGCTTCTTGGATTTGGTGTTCTGTGCAATCAAGAAAATTAGGCCTGATATGAGAAATGCTAAGGCAGTGAAGATAACATGGTAGTAGGATGAAAGAGAGATTGAAGAAAAAGAGAGGATAGTCATTTTGGGGAGCATGAAAGAGAGAAATTGAGGAGTTGATTGATTAAGTAAAATTGGTGAACACATAGAGGGTATAAAAATAGAAGGCAGCATGAAATTGCAGGTAGGTTTAATTAAAGCACTTTCAAGTGTGCCACCAGAACAGCAATGGTGGTTGTGGACCTTGTGGTGTTTAAGAACTGTTAGTTACTGCAACAATGGTTAGGAAATTGCATTTGAGGATGGTTAAGCATAAGTTAAAGTATGGGAGTGCATTGGCTTTTGTGATGTTGATTTGTTGATAGGGACAGGTAATTAATGGACTCAACTACTTTAGTTTGTAGAAATTGGATATAATGATGGTGAGTTATTATAGGTGATGCATTCATGCAATATCTATGACAAACTAGACTAGAAGAGAACAAATGGTGTGGCTCACAGTTCAAGCAGAGTAGCAACATCAGTATAATTGTATGTTCTAAAAAAATGGTAAATGCTAACTAAGATTCTTATCACACTAGTTAACTTAAGAAAGTAAAAATAAATAAATAATTGTATACAAATTGTAAGAATAATCGTAAATCCTATGATGTAGCCAATCTCAAAACATTGATTGAGGTAATGGAATAGTAGAAGTCAAAATAGATCATTGGGCAGAGTAATTGCTAGTTACCGTGCATGAAATGAAGGTCAACTTGGGGGTCGGGGGGCTTATTTTTTAAGGGAATGCTAATAAGTGCCATAAGGATATTGATTAAGAAACTAATAAAAGAATGTTTTATTGGTACGTGTTCAATATTTTGATAAGTGTTATTATTAGTTTTCTAATAAAAACTTACTTTTATTCGAATCTTTAACCAATACCCTTATGTACCGTTTGGTTCCTGAAATGTTTTATTCCCGGGCAAACTATATTCTTGGAAATTCTCAGGAATATTTCTTTCCCACCTTCACACATGGGAATAAAGTTTTCTTTCTAACCATCATTCAATAATTTTATTCCCAGACATCCTTTATGCTTGTGAATACCTTTTTAAAACTTGTACCAAACATGGAAAACTTTTAATCCCATGTCAATATTCCAGGAAATACTTTTTTAAAACTGATACTGAACCTTAGGGCAATCAGCAAGACCCATTTTGGTAGTGCATCCTATCATTTTACTTACATATGATACAAGAGGGTGGAGAAAAAAATTGAAAAATTGATACATATTATAATTTTGAGTAAAGGTCCAAATTGGTTCCAAAAAAAAATTCACGGGTACATTTTTAGTCTCTAAAAAAATAAATTAACCACTTAGTCACTCAAATTTAAAAATACGAGATATATTAGTCTCCTTCCAATTTCAACGTCCGTTTACTTGCGTATGTATCTCATTAATAACCATCTTTTTTGGCTCGTCGATTGTCCTGTATGACCTATAACGAATTGTCACAATGGAAAACGAAAAAAACAATGAACAAGCATGCACAATTTTAAAATATAGATACCTGAAAAATTGAGCATTTTTTTCACCTTTTATTTGTTTTCGACGGTGGAAATTTATCGTAGGTCGTATAGGGCAACCGATGGGTTAGGCAGGATGGTTACCATGACATATAGACAAGTAAGCTGATGTTGAAATTGGTCTAAAGAACTAACATGTCCCGCAAATACAAATTTGATGGACTAAATAATTAATTTATTGTTTTCAATGACCAAATATGTGCTCATAATTATTTTTAGGAACCAAAATATGTATTTACTCTATGATTTTTTTTTATCACGGGAAAAGGGAAGAAGAAATATATAATATAAAAGAAATGAAAAGAATTAAGGAATGGAAATTTATCACTCAACTTATTTGATATCATCCAATAAAAAAAGAATAGATGTATGTTTTCCTTCTTCTATTAGTTTTATGATTTTCTCTAAAAGGAAAAAAAAACATGTAAATAAATATAAAATTCTTTTTTTAACAAAAATATAAAGTTCTTAAAATGTTATTTTTAAGACTTTTCTTTCTCTTCCAATCAGCTAGAAGGGAGGAATGTAAAAATGTGAAGTATATATAGTTCATCACTTTAAATTTCTTATTTTTCACTATTAAATTGATGCAAAAAAGAACTTGACTTACATGAACAATAATGAATCCCTGTATCCTAAAATTAATCTCTCTCTGGTAACAATACCATTTCATATGACAAGTGAGAATAATAGTGTGCATGTGAGGCTTTTATGATCTGTCAAACTGGCTTTATTCCTCAAGAGCTTAGATATCTGTCCTTGTCCATAGTTAAAGTCACTAAGTTTGTTGTTATTCCAACACAGTTTAGGCCAAAACATACCTTGGAACCAAGAGTCTCCATGCCCATGGTATTGTGCGGCGTCCCCCAGATGATCTGCTGTACCCTATTGCTGTTTTGAAACTTTAGCTAATTTCATCACTTTAGATTTTGCAAAACCCGAATTATATCCTTAATAAACTAAACTAGAGTGCAATTTTGGTATGGAATACATTTTAGACTAAAGACTTACTTTTGTCCTTAAAAAAAATTGTGGAGACATTTTTAGTCCCCATAAAAAAAAAAACTCACTTAGTTTCTCGTTTTTATAAACGTGCGATACATTATTCTCTCTCTTCCTATACATCTGTTAAGTCTCCCACGTGGCACATTATCTCCTTTACATGTTATGGTTAACATTTCCACCATGGAAAAATGTGCAGGAAATATAACCAAACAACTTTATTTTGTGTCCTACATGGGAGTTGAAGAAACAAACCCAACAAAATGGCCCAAGGTAGTCCGTATAATTATTACTAGTCACTCAATTCAGACCCTAAAAATTTATCAATGAATATTTGATAGTTTTTTTTAATATATAAATATATATAAGTCAAATTTATGTAAAAATGAGTACAAAGGTACTCCAACCCTTTATAACTAGTTTAATTAAAAAAATTATAAATGAAATTTTGGGTGAGGGGATGCCAGGATGGTACCCGGTCCAAAGCAGAAAAAACATGTGTTTGGGTGAGGAAACTTAAGAGGGTAATGTATTTTTAGAGGGTGATTAGAATTCATCAATGTAAAAATACAATACATTTTATATTGATGGATTCTAATTACCCTCTAAAAATACATTACTCTCTTAAATTCACTCATCCAAACACCCCATTAAAACACTTATAAAGGGATTTATATTTACCTACTCCCAAGAAGACTAGTTTAATTATTAACTTTGTAAAACTAGTTTTGCATTATGATTTAAATTTTTTTTTGTAGCTAATACTTTTAATTATTTATTTAATTATTTTAATAAAAATAGTATTATAATTGTTAATATTAATTACTTTGCCATAGAAAAAGTAGTCATTGAGATATCATTGGTGACATGTGCTGATTTTTTTTTAAAAAAAATATATACTTAATATAAAAGACTATAAAAAAAAGTTAATTTTTTTATAAGCAAAATAGTATATAAATTAGGTACAAAGATACCCAAATCCATGTACGGAGAGATCAAAAAGCTGTTAATAACAATGTACACCTTCAACCTAAAGATCAGATCCCTATCATGAACGGAGTGAGCGAAACTTCAAGGTTGAAAAACACATCTTCCCCACTACCATAAGAACCCAATTAATAATGTCCTCAAAAAATAGGGGGAACCAACAATTAATAAACCAAACATAATAAAACGAAAACATAGTCAAGAATAATGTAGGAGCCTTTCCATGCATTGAAAAAAAGCATGGAAATGCAGCAAATACAGAAAGATAATAATAATGTAAAAAGTACTTTCACACAAAAGCCCCCCCCACATGCATAAATTAATCTATAATACAGAAAGATAATAATGTAAAAAGTACTGTGAATGAGAAGAGTTTGATTTAGAATGAGATTACTCGAAGGTAATTAATAGAGGAAACATAAGTTAAAAATTATTATGAGGGACTGTGAAGAGTTTCTTAAAAGGAAAGGTGTGTCGTAGCCTTTCTTACATGTATTTTTGCAGCATAAATACATGTAAGAAAGGTACGATGCCATCTATTGTAAGCTCCATTTCATTTGAAAAACTAAATTTGTGTTATTTTGTTGTAAAAAAAAAATTGTTGTAAAAAATTAATAGATAGTTATACTTCGCTTCAGCGTTTACTAGCAATATTCATTCCATTATTTTAATCAAGTCGATCGATTCTTAAATAGTTTGACCAGTTCTATCAATTTTAGACAATTGTGAACCATTGAACCTTCTAAGTTCTAACCAAATTGTCTTCCTTCTAACAAACTCAACAATAAGATTTAGATGAGAATTCAAGAGCCCTTTACAATGTATTATTAGATCACCAAACTCTGCACCAAGATGAGTTGTAGACTTTATAGCTTCAGCAACTATCTTGCTATCCATTTCAAAGATAACTTTATCCAGACCAAGATCAGTCACCCACTCAACAGCCGCTAAAAGTGCAGCAGCTTCGCCCTCCTTGACTCTAACCACCGATGAGTACCAGCCAGTTTTAGCATGCACAAACGTTCCCTCCTCATCACGCAAACAGCAACCAAAGGATGTCAAGTTCTTGTCTTTGAAAAAAGTTGCATCAATGTTGCATTTTAGCCAACCATGTAGGGACTCATCCATTCACTTCTACTTTGCCGTGGAGGCAGAAGAACATCATGGATTCTATTAGCCATCTTCCATTCAACCATAGCACGATACGATAGGCTCTAAAAATAATATGCACTGCCTCTTCAGATTTGGCCTCCCATAATTTGAGGTTTCTCCTCCTCCATATGCTCCACAACAACATAGAAAATCTTTCTCTTAACTCCCAACTAAGAGACTTTCCGAGAAAGAAGAAGAAGTATGGGAAAGAGTCTATCTCATTGAAAACAGGCTCCATGCGCCTCCAAAGATGAGCACGCACCCACCATTCGCGACTACACTCGCAGCCAAGAAAGAGGTGCCACAGACTCCAAACATGTATCGCAGTGAAGGCACGTTGCTGGGCAAGAGACTCCTTCGTCCAAGAGTCGCATTCTAACCGGTAGGCACTCCCTACAAAGCTGCCATAAGAACATTTTCACCTTTGTATGGAATCTTTAGGTCCCATATCATCATCCAGTTACCTTCTTTATGAAAAATAGATGAGTCCACTACTTGAGTAAGACAATGAGTGTATGGGGACTTCAACGAATAGATCCCATCATCACTAGGACCCCAAATCCTAGAGTCCCTAGTTGTAGACCCAAATAACGGCACGTGCATGATGGACTCCACAACATGAGGCAAAAAATTCTCATGCAGTGCACGTACGTTCCACCTTTTGACTCCTGGAAGCAAAAAATTGCTGACTGTAGCATGTTGGAAGTGCTCTTGTACAAGACCCATTATTCTCAAACTATCAGGATCTCTCAACCATGGTTCATAAAAAAACACGGATGTTAGAGTCATCTCTATACTCCAACTCAAACCCTCTCTAACCAGGACCGGGGAAAATTTTATTTTTTATAACGATAAAATTTGAAATTATCCGAAAGTTGTCGAAAATAGTTGATATGAGTATGGATTTACAAAGTCAAGGACCAAGCATTGAAGACTTACATAGACCCATGACAAGGTCAAGGTTAAGAAAAGTCCAAGATACTCTGAAGAAGAAAAGTCCAAGATATCTGATTATGGATAGGGACTATGACCTTTGTATAGAGTAGAGTTCATGTAAAAAAGATATGGATTAGGACCTATGTATAGAGTATAACTTTTATAATAAAAATGCTTATAAAAAAAAATAGCACTTAGGTAGTTTAGGCTTTTGGGCTTTTACTTTTGGGTTAGGTTAATTGGGCCTCTTGGACCATTAAGGCCCAACATAGGAATCCTACATTGGGCCAAGAGAGGCCCGCACTTGGGATTTAGGACGAGGGACGCACTACTTGTGTCATAAAGGAGGATGAGCACTTTGCTCATCTATAAATAGGCTTCATGTAACTCATTTTACAAGTTTGAATTCATTTGGAAAGTTTTCTCATACTTGATATTTCTAGAGAGAGAGGGAGTTCTTCTCTTCTTGGATCATGAGTTGAACCATTGATTCTTATCTTGAATTTTCATATTCAAGTGGCGAATCCTCCTTTGGCTTATCAAATTCAATCTTCTTCTCCAAGAAGAATGCATTTGTGGCGCCATTCCCCTCCTCTTCTTCCTATTCCATTTTCTACTTTTGTTCTTTAATTCTTGCACTTTAATTCTTGCAATTTACTTCTTGCAATTTACTTTCTGGTCATATATCAATTGTTCTTCTCTTCTACTCCTTTTTGTTTCTCTTGATTCTTCACTTGAAGAACAAGTTTCATATCAATTGTACTTGAATTGTGTTTGATCTCAAACTTTGAAACAATTAGATCAAAGAAGATCTTAAAATACTTAGTGATCAATGCTTGGTCACATTATGTGGTATCTAGAGCTAGATCTTTGATCTTCAATTGTTTTGGATTTTTGATCATTTTTTTTTCAAATTCTATGATGATCTTTGAGTTGGAGTCAAATTCGTGTTGAAAATTTCACATGCTAGTGGCGCCATTTACCACAAGAATTGGATGATGAAAAGTAATTTGAATCCAGTTGTGGTCATGGATCTAGAATTTGAAATGTGTTTGAATTGATCTTGCTTGAATTTTTAGTGAATTTTTTTTCCCTCTGCATTTTCAATTTCAATTTTAGGCTCCATTTCTTGCATGTGCTCTTCCATCACATGTGATTTTGGTTGCTTCTTGAAAATTCAAGCAGAGATCTATTTGGCTTACTTTGTGAATTTGAGCAATTGCAAAATTCAAATTCAAATTTTAATTCACAATAGTAAGATTAATTCAAATTTTAATCAAAAGTTCTTCAATGATTTCAAATTTTTAGAACCTAATAGATCTTCATGAAATTCAATTTATGGAAATGATGTGTTTATCATCCACTTGAATGAAAGATCCAGGTCTCTAATTACTTGATTTGTGCTTCACTACTTGGAAATTATTCTACACTACTTGAATTATTCATATTTCCAAGTATTACACCAATTATATTCAAATTTGTTCATGATTGAAGGATCTTTTTGTAATTTCGAAAATTCATTGTAATTGCTGTGAAATTGTAATTAGTAAAAGTCAAGTGGCTGAAATTTTTTTAAAAAAAAATTTGTGCTTCACTACTTGAATTGTTCATATTTCCAAGTATTACACCAATTATGTTAAAATTTGTTCATGATTGAAGGATCTTTTTGTAATTTCGAAAATTCATTGTAATTGCTGTGAAATTATAATTAGTAAAAGTCAAGTGGCTGAAATTTTTTTTAAAAAAAATTTGTGCTTCACTACTTGAATTGTTCATATTTCCAAGTATTACACCAATTATGTTCAAATTTGTTCATGATTGAAGGTTCTTTTTGTAATTTCGAAAATTCATTGTAATTGTTGTGAAATTGTAATTAGTAAAAGTCAAGTGGCTGAAAATTTTTTTAAAAAAAATGCTGTAAAAATAAAAAGTGGGCCAAAATCGTAAATATACAAAGTTTTAGGGCAAAAGTTCAAATTCTAAAAAATTCCAACAAAGGTAAAAGACTTGCCACCATTTCACATGCTTGTATTTGTATTGATCCTTCATCATTTGGTGTAGCACAATTCACATTGATCATTACTTGTTCACATACACTTTGATTAAATTTGAATTACACTTTGTTGAACTCTTCCAACTTGTCTTTTTCACATCAATTTGAGTGTGCAATTCTTCTTGAACCTTTTCTTGCTTGTCTTATAAACTCCATTAGTTTTGTATTAGTTGTTTTCCACATTCTTGACCTCTTTGAATTGAATGCCTATTGGTTGATTTGTCACTTGTTTAATGGAGACTAATTGTAGAGATCTTGTTTCAACTTATAGATCCCTTGAGGAGGAAACTCTTTAGTGGAAAGAGACAAGAGAGAAATCACCTTGTAAAAGTCTACATTGAGTGATATATATGAGTGACAATCTTTGAGTGAATGGTGAGTGAGTGGTGAGGTCCTTGTAACATTCATTTTTGACTTGTAATCTTTTCTTTCACTTATTCTTTAAGTGTATTTGTTCATTGTTAGCTTATTCATCTGATATGCTAAATTACCTTAGGTCGATTCACAAACATATTGGTAGAGCCTATCATAGTGCTATAGATGGAGTTGGCTAATTGAATCACCAAACCACCCTAATCAAGAGGCCTAAAGAAGTTAATATCGAAGAGGGCTCTGTTTCACCACTGCCAAATGAGGAAATAACCAGATGCGAAGATATAAGGCCACCTGGATGGATCACAGAACCCAAAAGAGCTCCTCAAATTATCATTCACCCAATTTGAGACTTGAGAAGCGAAGAAGCCCACACTGGAATTTAGGGATAACAAGGGTATCCACACTTGAGTAGCTAGAGGGCAATCCCTAATAACATGAATCACCGTCTCTTCCATTAAGCCACAACTAGGGCAGACAGGGGAGGCATCACTCCAATTGCTTCTTCTTGCATTAGTGAGGAGACGGATATGGGTGATTTTCCAAATAAGAACTTGGTAGCGGTAGGGCCCTTTCCATTTCCAAATACGATCCCAAACCGTAATATCTTGGGGCAAATCTTCATTCATCAAAATGTTGTAGGCGCTCTTGACTGTGAAGCTACCATCATTAGTAGCATCCCAGAATAGATGATCGCTACCCTCATCCTCGCTAGGGGCTACGACAACATTCAATTTTTTGATAATCTGAGGAGGAGGCAGATCTTTCAATTTCGCAATATCCCACCCTCCATGGTCAAGGACAAACTGACTAGTAGTTGCAAATTGCTCGGCCAGAGAAATATCTTGCGGGCACCATTGTTGCAGAGAGGTTCCATTATCTAGCCAGATATCTTTCCAGAAAAGGACTCTTTTGCCATTTCCAAGCTTATACTTCAGGTGGCTGAGCAGGGTCAGCCATAAAGCTTGGATGCTTTTCTAGAAGGGGGAGTCCCCATCACCAACAGGCACACCTTGAAGCAGATTGGAGTTTCGCCCATATTTCCCTTTAAGGACCATGACCCAAAAATCATTGGGCCTTGAGATGATCCCCCATCCAAGTTTTAAGATAAATGCCTCATTCATAGTTTTCATATTCTTGAAGCCCAGCCCACCAATTTGCTTAGGAAGACACAAAGTCTCCCAATTGATTAAGTGGACCTTTCGTTGGCGCATGAGAACCCCAAACAATGTCTCTTTAGGCTTTTTCAATTTGGTTACAAACAGAAGTAGGGAGCTTGGCGTGCTGCATAGAGATGGCTGCCATGTTACCAATTACAGATTGGGCTAAGGTGATTCTCCCAGCCATTGACAAATAAAGGGATTTCCAACCAGACAGCTTAGATTCCATTTTTTCAATGACACTTTTAAAGCCATCTTTTTTAACCTTACCATGCATAGGAATTGAGTCAAGGTATTTTCCAAGTCCAGTGGCCATAGAGAAGCCACTCGCTTGGTAAATATTATCCCTAAGGTGGGTGGGGACATTTTTTGAGAAGAATATATTGGTCTTGAGCACATTAACTTTGTGGCCAGATGCTTGGCAGAAGTCATTGAGGATAGCCTTTATATTGTTAATTAGCGCAACAGAGGCTTCACTGAAGAAGAGAAGGTCATCCGCAAACATTAGATGAGCAATATCCGGACCATGTCTACCAACTTTTAATGGAACCCATCTTTTATCTTCAACCGCATCCGCAATAAGATGGGAAAACCGCCCCATGCAAATCACGAAAATATAAGGTGAAAGAGGGTCACCTTGCCTAATGCTACGAGTTGTTGTGGTGGGGGGGGGGGGGGGGGTAGGTATACATTTCATAAAACTGTTATAGAGGAGGTAGATATACATTTCATTATAATAGAGATAAGATCGCTTGGAAAAAGCAAATCCTCCAAACACCTTCTAATAAAATTCCAAGAGATTCTATCATAAGCTTTCTCGAGGTCTATTTTGATAGACATGAAAAGTTTGTTACCTCTAAGTCTTCTCATCGAATGAACAACCTCATGAGCTATAATAATATTGTCATGAATATTCCTTCCTGGGACAAAACTAGCCTGGAGAGGAAAGAGGTAACTACCAAGCAGAGGCTTAATGCGGTTCACAATAACTTTGGAGATACATTTGAGGGAAACATTGCATAAGGATATAGGGTTGAACTGGGACACAAATTCTGGTCTAGGCACTTTCGGAATTAAGACTAACAAAGCATTATTAATCTCCTAAACTTTATCATTATCCTCCCAAATAGAATTAATAAGTTGGCAAAGACTATCCCCAATGAGCTCCCAATTTTGTTGGAAAAAGCTAGCTGGGAAACCATCCTCCCCTGGAGCTTTAAGGGAGCCCATAGAAAAAATTGCTTTCTTTATTTCTTGAGGGGTGAAGTTCCCATCCAAAAAGGAGTTGTGATTATCAAGATAGAAGTTTCTTGACACAATCACAGGCCTTTGAGCCATTTCTTCCTTAAACAATTTCGAGAAGAAGTGTAGAACTGTATTTTTTATTTCATCATCGTTATTCAGCCATTCTCCTTCATTATTGCGCAGCATTTTTATCTTATTTTTACACCTTCTCATATCTGTTTTCATGTGATAGTACTTGGTGTTTCTATCTCCATCTTTGATCCATTGAGCACGTGATTTTTGGAGCCAAATAATCTCTTCTCTGATGAGCAATTCTTCCGGCTGTTTTTTAAGGTTTCCTTCCAGCTTCTCTAGGAAGGGATTTGATCCATAGCTTCTAAACCTTTGAATACCATCTAGACGTCTTAGAATGCGGCTTTTCTCGTTGACAAGATTGCCATAAACTAGCTTATTCCAATCCTTGAGGTGAGAAGCAAGAGAGGCAAGGTTTTGATGAAAAAATTGCTTCCTCCCCAATTATTGGCAACAAAATCATTGAAATTCTCATGACGAGTCCAAGCCTCTTGAAAACGAAAGGGTCTAACACCTTGAGGCCTTTCATTGCGGATCATAGTGACACATATGGGATGGTGGTTAGACTGCTGATGGGGCCATTCCGCAAGTGAACGACTTCGTCGTCAAGTAATAAAAAGATCGAAACCATAGAGACCGTGATCTTAAATAACAATTAATTATTAAATTAATTAAACTAGACAAGAAAAAGATTTGGAAAAGATTTGATTTTTGAAATAAGATTAACTAACAAATCAAGGATTTAAAACGCAATCAAATAAAATCGCAATCAAATCTAATCTGGGATTTTTCAATATCAAAAGAGATTTTCAGGAATTGGGATACCAACAAAACTGCTTATGCTACTAAATTGACTACCCCTCTTGTTAATAATCAAAATTTGCTTTGAAGATGAATTTATCCTAAATAAGTTAATGTTCCCTCTCGGGATACAAGAACCGTGCCCAATTAAACCAACCCCTACTCTCATGGTAATTGAATTTAAATCGAACCCTTTAAGCTTTGTGACAACTCAGTGAACCCTTGAATGACCGCTTCTAACTCTCATGATTTAAGTCATAAGTTTGATTCCTATAGATCCGATACCTAAGTTCACCGTTAAGTTCCTCCTTAGAGTATCTATGACATGCAAATAAGTGCGCACCAAATTCACAAGTACTTCATGCAATAGGAATTAAATCGAAAGCAAATTGAAATTAACAAGAAGTAAAACAACAATTCATAACATAAAACAAGTCTTGGGCATAGCCCAATTCCTAGAAATAAAACGACTACTCAAGCCTTGTCATGTTCATAGCAAGCTTGATTAACAAAAGCATAAAAAAAAAAACCTAAGAGAAAAGAAGAAATTGAGAAGAAGAGAAATCCTAATTTTTGCCTAAGGTAGCAGCCCAATGGATCCCTATTTTCGAGCCTTAAAGTCATATTTTTAATATAGGGTAACTTGAATTCAAAGCTCTTACAAAATCAGATCAAATTACCAATTAAATTTTTAGATATTTGCACGTCACGACCGTGATACCTGTCACGGCGTAAGTGACGCATTCTGCCTTGGAAAACTTGGCATTGATTGGCCTGTCACGGTTGCGATGGCCATCACGATCTAACCGTTCTGACTTTTGCGTACTTTTCTTTTCAGTCTTGCTCGATCATTGCCGTGATGGCTGTCACGCCTAGGCCGTGATGGGCTCTGTTTGGCTTATTTTTCTTGCTTTTCAAGTTCCGTCTTCATGCAATCTCCAACATAACTGATCCTGAGCATTTTAATCTTCAATTCCTACACAAACATCACAAAACCACCTTACCCATTCCAAGGTAAAAACTAACAAAAATCAAATTAAAAATACATAAACTACATGAAAATACATGCAATAAGATAAAGAAATATGAGGTGTAAACTCATCAACTGCACCCCAGGGGAGGACATGAACCATAGCTTCCGGATAACCTAAGCTCCAAGAGACATTGCAAAGGGCTCTATCAAGGCGCTTAAAAACTCTCTCACGACCCTGCCACTTTGGACCTCTCCAAGTACACGAGATCCAACTGCACCAAGGTCGGTAAAATTGCAGGAAAAGATATGTCTTCTAACCAAGTTAACAGTTTCCTCTCTTATAAATTTAGCCCATTTTATAACTATTCTTTCTAGGAACAGTTTCAACTAAATCATAATTAGTCTTTCATTCACAATAAGTTATTCTTTTTTTTTTTTTTTGGTGCTACAATAATATTAAGTTATTCAGATCTGCAGATTAATGCTTCTAACTTCAGATCTGTAGAAATGGAAGTGTAGAAATCAGAAAAAAGCATAGAAAGAAGAAGAAATGCGAAGAGGAGTTGGAGTCAATATTATCGTGAAGGAAGGCAGAGAACTCACCGACGGAGGATGGCACGACCACGATGGCAGCGATGCCGGTGGGCGGAGGACGCTCACGTCGAACGAAGCACGAGGAAGGACGGAGGAGGGATGGAAGACGCTCACACGCTGGATGGAAGACGCGCACGCCAGAACGACGATCTCCGACGGCTGGTCTGGTCACGGCGGCGACGGAACCCAACTGCTCTGAGTGTGCGAGTTTGAATTGAAATTGTACAGTCATACTGTGAAGGGTTCGTGAGAGTTGAGACTGAGTGATAAGTGAGAGGGATTAGGTCAGGATCTGGCGATTTGGGGGGAAATTAGGATGGCTGGGTCGGGTACTCAGATAGTCGATTTTAGGAATTGAAATCCAGTACCCGAACCAAACATGAATGGTTCCATCAGTTCGGTTCGAGTAAATTCGGTTTATGAGTTGGTTCGGGTCGGTCGAGTTTACCCTATTCACTTACATTCCTGCATCACAGGAGTAAGCAATATTACAAGAAGGGTTGGGTTATGGTACACCATCCATATTTTACATTATCCATTATACCACTCATGTGATAAATTTTGGACCAATCAAATTATCATATAGGTTTGTCAAATTTTCAAACTTTCTAGTTGTATTATACTGTAGTCAAACTATATGAATCCAGTATATTGTAGTATAATACATATGCTTTTTATATTTACAAATTTAACTCATATTAAAATAATATTTTTTAATTAAAAAAACTGATTATATTGCAAAATATTATTGACAACGAACATTATTTTAATTGATATTAAAATATTATTTTACAATATAATCATTTTTTAAATCATAAAATATTATTTTAATATGAGTTAAATTTATGAATACAAAGAATATATATACTATACTACAATATACTGTATTCATATAGTTTGACTACAGTACCGAGTGATACAAAACATGGATGATACACCTTAGTCCAACCATCACCAGAAACTTACAAAAGACTCATTATACTAGAGTTCTAATGTAGATCTATACGATGATGAAAATCCTTTGTTTATTTTCAAATACCAACTTTGGAATCTGGACTTTGGAAAATTTTCCGTCTCTATCTCCATTCTCCACTCAGTTCGAGCTTAATGTTAAGTAGTTTGTAAATGCTGGCCTCAAGCGTGGGCAGGGGACGCCGGAATTCTTCAGAAATTAGTTGCACCATTTTTTGGCCCCATCTTTTATAGAGGTTTCATAGTTTCATTTGGCTACTTTTTTTATGCAACTTAACACTTTGGTGGTCTTTTTATTAACCGGTGATACCATAATATTTGTAGCTTATAAAAAAAATGCACCCTCAGCTTAATTAGTTAATGTTTTGTTTTGTTTCCCGTTAATTCCTTAGGTTCAATTAGTAACTTCCCCCTTACCAATTAAGCAAGTTTTTTTATTTTATTTTATCATCAATTTAAGTAGAATACAGGAAGGTTCTATTACTTTTACCTATACTTATTAGCCTTTTTTTTTTTTTACTAAAATGTGTTTCTTTTAGAAATTATTTACCAGTCTAGGGTTATTCTGAAACTATTTATCAATGGGGATCCTTTTGGACACGTGACATATTTTAATTTTTTTCACTTTGACGGGTCAAAGGCGTCAGTCAGACTGGTGCCTACTATTATTTTTAAAAAAAGACAATTAATAGCATAACAAGAGGCATAAAACAATAATAGCAATAACAATTTACAACAATAAATATTCATAAATTATTACAGTAGTAAAACAAAATTTTACCTTGTAAGAATTAAAATAAAGTTATCAGTAATTTTAAAGGAACACTGTTACAAAAAAAAAAATTATACTATACGTAAGGGAGTAACGATGACATTAATGATAAAGTATCTATTTAAAGCAACAAGAGGCAATAAAAAAAATCCCCTAATAACAAGTAGCAAATTATATCACAAGAGACATTAAAAAATAATAGCAATAACAATTTACACCAATAAATATTCATCAACTATTATAGTAGTAAAACAAAATTTTACCTTGTAAGAATTAAAATAAAGTTACCAGCAATTTTAAAGGAACACTCACTATGAAAAAATTATACTATAAGTATAGGGAGTAACGATGACATTAATGATAAAGTATCTATTTAAAACAATAAGAGGCAATAAAAAAATCTCTTAATAACAAGTAGCAGATAATATCACAAGAGGCATAAAAAAATAATAACATTAATGTCATCATTACTCCCTATACTTATAGTATAATTTTTTGTAGCAGTGTTCCTTTAAAATTGTATTTTTTTACTATTGTAATAATTGATGAATCTTTATTGGTGTAAATTGTTATTGTTATTGTTATTATTTTTTATGCCTCTTGTTATTGCTATTAATTGTCTTTTTTTTTAATAATGATAGGACTGGCGCCTTTGACCCGTCAGAGTGAAAAAAATTAAAATATGCCATGTGTCCAAAAGGACCCCCATTGGTAAATTCAGAATAACCCTAAACTGATAAATAGTTTCTAAAATGAACCCATTTTAGTCAAAAAGTCATACTTATTAGTTAAAGTTGTGTTATTTGAACATCAAAATTTAGAACCGTATGTATTTATTTTTGTTTCTCACTTACTTTTTATCATCTTTATATACACGCAACTCGAGAATACATCAACAAACTAAAGGGATGGTGTCCCCAATGAGATGTTCAAAAAATATATTTGTATTAGTCATTACACATAAACCTCATACACTCATTTACTCACATATTTTCCTTTTTCTCCCTAAGTTGCGTTTGATTCGAATGGGTTACAGGATAAGGAGAAAAGAATACGACAACTGCTTGAGTCACAACACAAGTTTTTGTCCTATACAGTGTTTGGTGAACAATGAACAACATAATTAAAATAATATTTAATTTACTCAAATACCCTTTATAACGTACATATTATACAATATTATATATCATATTTTTTAATATAATGTAATAATATTATATATTTATGTATATAATATATTAGTATTATATATAATATTATATAAATTAAATAAGCATTAATTTATATATATATTATAAGCATTGCATATATAAAATTTTGTTATATGTTATTTGTATATTTATATTACATAATCATACGTAGTATTAACAATATATCATACGCAGTATATTATACGCCCTCCACCCACAATATAAGAAACAAATAGTCTTTTTTTTTGTTCAAAATATAAGAAACATGCATCAATTTTTATACATATTAAATACTAATTTTCAATATTGCCCTTATTAATTACTGTCATTAATTATAGGCCATCAAAATATTAATTAAAATTAGAAGGGTTGTTTTGGAAATTTATATGAGTATTAATTACAATTAACTCATTCCAATACATTTTATTGGTCCGTGTGTTTTAGGGTTTTATTTCTTATATTATGGATCAGAGGGAGTAATATCTAAAAGTAACGCATGAGAGAGAGGAGGGGGAGATAGTATTTACTTGGGAAGAAATAAATGTGAGTATTTTTGTCTTTTTTGATAGTTTGTCATGGGACAACTTTTTATCCCATGATTTTGTGATGGACAAGATTTTGAGTTTTTCTGCTGTCCATTGTTTCATTATTTGTCCCGTCTCTAAACATATTTTGAATCAAACATTAAACAAGTACAGCTGTGCTGCCTAGTCCCTTAATTTTTAGCAAATCAAACACACCAGCTTCGAGTTCAGTGTGTGTTTTCTGTCTTGTGAGACGAAAGGTATCTGTAATAATAATTCATCTTAGAGCTTATTATTAAAAGGCTAATTGAGCAGGAAAATTGCAAAAAGTTTTACTTTGTAAAATTGTTTGTCATATGAAGTTCATGTTCAGCGTAAGTATACCGTCTTGCTTTTTGCTTGAAAAAAAACCTATATATTCTTCATTTCAAAAAAATAATAAAAATCAAACGAAATGTATATTGTATATCCCAACACAAACTAATTAATCCCTTTGTAATATCAAGAGAAGTATCTTATCTGATTAAATTGGTATATTGCGTTTGCTTCTCTATTCCTCTATCCCTCACATGTAACAGACACCAGGATATGTCACTGTGATATATTCAATTCTTACCAATGTATAAAAAATATCTATTCATAAATTGAAGTGTTGACTTTAAAAATTTATCAGGTTCATTTTCGTGTGTACGTTGCTCAGAAGCATAAAAAAAAATTGGCAGGGATAGAGCAAGCATGATGAAAAGCTATTAAAAATGGAATTAATCAAAAATACCCCTTGAAAGTTTATGAAATTCTAGTCCTAATAACTGCAAATTATTTGGGGGGAGGAAACTAGCTAGTTATCAACCTTATTGCTGTCATGTTATTTGCATTTGGTTGACAAATTAACTTTATTTTCTTCCCCTGTTGTAAGGTTCTTTGATTGCTTGTATATGAGATTGAGTATCCCTTGTACTCCTCTCAGTATATCCATTAGTTATATGAAAAAAAAAAAAAAACTGCAAATTATTTGCTAGTTAGCAATTCTTACAAGTCTAAAATTATGAACCTTTTAAGAACAATGTGCAACTGCGAACTAAAACCAATAACATGATACTACATTTCAGTATGTTACAGATGAAACTTACACAGATAGATAGGCAATAAGCAAAACAATATCAGAACTTACAAAGTTCACAATTTAATTACTGAACTCCAGTATTTGATGCCCAGACTTTTACCTTGTGATCTAACTTGTTTCTCCCACAAGTTTCCTTTTCACTCTCAGAACTCAAAAGCAGGTGTCATACATGCATTACTAGTGCATATAATATAATAAACTTTTTCTGGCGCCTGCATTAGAACCTGAATGTGTCAAAGGTCATATCATCCGTCAGCATAAGTCCCAAACACCAAGGCCTTGTTTTGGCACCACTACACTCCACTGTGACTCTCAGAGACATGCTGATCTCATCCCACATTTGTTTTGCACTCACCGAAAATGTATTTGGTACATTTGAAAAAATCACACATTTATGTATTCACACATTGGTATATATCATTGGATCGATTATAGAGTCGGAAAATACTGGGAAAGCCTAAAATAAATCCAATGATGTATTAATACATGATACATGATTATATATGAATGTGTGATTTTTGAATGCAGGGAATCTGTATCTCTCTTAATTGCACTCCTATCAAAGCCCAAACAAGCCAGCTTTGCTGTTATTTCATCCCAAAGGCCATTATGCTTCAAGTACCCATTTTCTCTCATTTATTTGCCTCTTGTTCTTATCTTGTGGTTCTTCAACAACCATAGCTTCATTATGATCTAATGGCAATGCTTCAAGTTCTTTTCCCATATGTTTCCTCACAACCTTTATCAATGCAGCATCTCTTGCTGCAACCCAAGCTCTCTCTTTTAGCCCAAAGTTCATGCACTTCTTGATCAAACCTCATTGACTCTTTTTTCTTCCTTTCTTCCTCCTTAGATGCCATTTCTTGCTCCCTTTGTTCAACAACACTCAACATCCTCTCCATCCATGCATCTTGGGTCTCTATGATCTTCCTCATGTGTGAACCCACAATCTCTTCAACTTTAGCTCTCCAGCTTTTTCTGACCCTCCTATTATGATGACTTTGTCTCTGGTGGTCTAACCCTTTGTGCTTATCCTTTGACTGCTTCATCATGTATGCAATAACTGAAAGATCTTCATCATTGTTTTCAGATGAGGATGTCTCTAATTGATCAGATGAATTTGAGAAA
The DNA here is from genome assembly GCA_030762895.1 of Sophora flavescens. Lineage (NCBI taxonomy): Eukaryota > Viridiplantae > Streptophyta > Magnoliopsida > Fabales > Fabaceae > Sophora > Sophora flavescens. The sequence goes on from CM061069.1 coordinate 59,586,505, forward strand.
CTGAGGCTCTGATCTGAGCATTTAAGTTGGTTGGTAAAGTCACCAATATTGTCTTGGTTGATTGCATAGCTTGGAGTTTGAATAACAGAAGGGTTTCCAGCATCATGATGGGTTTTATGATCTGAAGTTGAGGCATTATGAGTGGTTGCTTCTCCACATATTGCTTCAAGCTGCCTGAAGAATCTGTAGTGCTTTCCATCTTGTCTACTGGCTTTACCTTCCTTGGTCTTCTTGTAATACTTGTACAAATTCTCAAACTTCTCTTTGCATTTCTTCCCACTTCTTTGGTACCCAAATTCCTCAGCCATTATCCTAATCAAAACGTTGAATCAACATCTATCATCTATTATATGTTATATATGCACATAAAACATGATTAGCACATCTATCATTAAACCATTTCCTTTTTCAACCTACAATTTTTCTTTTAAATAGAAATGGGGGAAGAGAAATGGGACTATATATTATCTCCTTATATGTAAAAAGTCGTACAAATTAATAAAAAAAAAAGCATGACAACACATAAGGTTTTCTTATTTCAAATCACGTGAGAGGATAGAATATACATATAAAAAATCCAAGGTTTTTCCTTTGAGCATTCTTATTTCATGCAGTTATGCTAAAGGATTAAAATAATGCAAATATTCTCTCTTACTTAATATGTCAGAAACATCAAATATTATCTGAACTTGAATTAACAAAATTCCAATAGCCCTAGCTAGATGAGCAAAGTACCTAGCTAGGTTAATAGGACTACAAAACGAAGACAGGCTTTCAGGTAGACAAATCCTCGCACTTATAATGATTTAGTCACTGAAAAAAACCAGTGCAACTAAGCTATACACACATTGAGTCAGTGGAATTTCTTGTACAAAACTAGAAATAGATAACAAAAAAAGCACATGGATCTCCCAGTTAGCTGTAAGTAATGGCCTGTCATTTTCAAGCACAAAAGAAAAAATTAGCCAAAAAGCTAGCTTCTCAAACCATAGCAATTAAAAAAAAGAAAGAAATAGGAAGATGAACAACCATATATCTTCCTCAATATTCCTCAGTACTAGTCACTACATTTCACTACTAAACCGTCATCAATATATAAGTCTTACCATGAAACAAGAACAAAAAATTAAAAGTGGGTTATTAATTTGTTGCAAATCTTGTCTAGTTTTAACATGCATATATATGTATATATATAAGTACATATCTATATAGAGAGTAGAAATATTATATACCTAGAAATTTCATTCCACAAGGGTGCTTTCTGATTATTCTCTCTGAACTTGGAATCAAGACGAGATCTGATCTCTAGAAGTGAAAGGGTCTCTTGTCTAGGCCACCTGTTGTTCCCAGGATCAAACCCCAGCCACCCTTTTTCTGCAGTACCATTCTCTAAGCTACAAAATGGTGCAGCATGATCTGAAGCAGTAGTGGCATGAGCAGCAACAGTAGGAGCAGTAGTAGAAGCAGTAGTGTTGTTAGTTTGTATGGGGTTGAGACAAGTGGAGGAGGAAGAATAATAATCATGATAGTGAGTAAAGTGTGTGAAGGAGGCACGAGGGAAGAAAACGTCTCCAACCAAGATGGGGTCGTAGGTATTGTTGTTGGGTGGTGGTGGTGGTGGAGGAGGAGGACTCATTAGACCGTGGTGGACACACAGTGAAAGTGGTGGTTCTGGAAGATTATGTGTAGTATTGAAATGGGTTGTTCTAGATGATATGAGGCGCCGGAGATCCTCCGGCAGCCCATATGGGTCACCCATCTTCACAGCAAATTACAGAGAGAGAGAGCTTACAGCAGAGAGAAGGATCAAGAGATGGGTTGAGTAATTGGTTGTGTCAACTGTCAACAAATGAGAGGGGTTTTTTGTTTCTGTTTCTTTTTGTTTTGGAAGGGAGACAGGATCCGAGTCTACCGGGAACAATTAAAAAGTTAGACTCAACTCTAGCTCGGAGTGTTGTTATAAGAAGAATTTATTGAATTTTGTATAAATATGATGTACTTAATTTTAGTATATTAAAATTAAATCAAAAGTAGTATCTACGGGTCCTCATCACGTGTGGTATTACTCCAAGCAAATCTCACTGTGAGAGCTTGTTAAAAATTAGGTCAAATTTGGATCAACAATCACAGCAAGAAAAAAACAATTTACCCACCCTACAAATCGATCGTTAATTTATTGAATTGGGTCGCTAATAATGATCGGGAAAAGTTTGTCTTTAAAACCCTGGTAGCTAAGGTAATTAGCGATCGAATAATGTGGTCGTAAAATACAAAAAAAATGGCAGTCACTAATGTGGGTACCAGATGCTATTTTTGGTATCATTTTGCGATCGGTTTTGCGACAAAACTAGTTCGGTCGCTAAGTTAATTTTTTTTATTTTTTACTGCCATTTTATTTTCTGGTACAACATATTAGCGATTGAGCTAATTCGATCACTAAATTTATTTACTTTTTATTTTTATTGTAAATTGATTTTTGGTAAACAAATTAAAAACATGTATCATACTCGAAAAGGTACTTAAAATTCAAATAAAATATATAAAATAAAATAAAATCCGGTCAAAAATTAAATTACAAACTATCAAATAAAAACAACTACAAGTCAACACTAGTGCAATAAGTGCTTTTTACGTCAGTTAAAATTGATTTTTTACGTCAGAATACTGACTGACGTAAATACAAACGACGTTAAAGTTTAACTTTTAACGCGATTGAGAATCGACGTTAAATATAACACTATTAACGCTCGGTTCTTTAACACAATTGACGTTAATTTTGTCAAAATTAACGCCGCTTCTTTAACAAAACCGACGTAAATTTTGTTAAAACTAATGTCAATTGTTATCAAGAACTCGACGTTAAAGGTCTTAATTTTAACGCCGATTGTAATAAACAACCGACGTTAATAGTGTATCGTATATTTTTATAAAATACTTTTAACGCCGGTTGTATGATACAACCGACGTTAATAGTATTTTTTTTTAAAATTCAGTTTTAAAATATCACTCCCTAAGCCATCCCTCGCATTCAAGAAATATCCCAAGAATACGTAATATCACACACATTACAGTAATTGCAAAGGAAAAATGGAACAATGATCCATATGTATGCCTGTTCAAAACAATATATATTTATTAACATAGGTTATAAATGTATACTAAGTTTAAACTACCTATATCAATATCCCTTCGTGATGATCATCACGAGTGGCATGTACATCGTCCACCCGTGTCTCCTCGATTATAGTAGGCATGTTTGTTGAAAAAGAAGGAGTCTCGGGAATATCAAGATTTGAATCTTCATTTTCATCACTACCATTATACATGCTTTTTCCTTGGAGAACCACGGACAACCTTTTGTTAGAAGGATCGGTGATGTAGAACACTTGTTTTGCTTGGGAAGCCATTATGAAAGGCTCATTTATATGACCTAACTTGTTGAGGTCTACCAATGTGAACCCAAATTCGCTTCGGTTTGTACACCACCGTTACTATCAACCCACTTACATTTAAATACCTAAGACCGTAAGCTTAGTGTAATCGAGCACCCAAATATCTTCAATATATCCAAAGTAAGGTCTCTTCAGAATAACGGGTTTTTGTGTCCTTTGCACTAGAGAAGTGCATTGCTTCGGCCACGATCATAACCCCACTATTTTGCATGGTACTATTGTTATCTTGTTCCTTTGTATAAAAGGAAAAGTTATTTATGTCGTATCCGCTCCAACATATGACGTTGAAGTTAGGCCCACGTGCTAGCCATTTTACGTCATTAGAAGCAGTACTACCATCCTTAAGCATTTCTTCCTTGAACCATGGTAAGAAAGTCTTGTTATGCTTGTTCAACAACCACCTTTCGCTCATTCGAGGGTTTTCTTGATTGACTTTTCTTTTATGTTCAAATAAGAAAGGCTGAACACATTCGATGTTGTTCAATACATACAAATGTGCTTGAAGCACTTCCTCCCGATCCTTCCTATTAATTCTTAAGCCATGTGTACCCTTACCTTGACATATGATCTCATCATGCCAAGGCTTAGGAACCCCTATAGGATCCGTGTTATGAAGGTAGTCCGAACAAAACTCAATAGCTTCTTCTGCAACATACCTTTGAACAATAGATGCTTCCGGACGATGAGGATTCTTCACGTACCCTTTCAAGATCTTCATGTAGCGCTCAACTGGGTACATCCATCTCAGAAAAACCGGCCCACATAATCTAATCTCCCTCACCAAATGAACAATTAAGTGAACCATTATGTCGAAAAAGGAAGGAGGAAAATACATCTCCAATTGGCACAAGATTGTAGCAGCCTCAACTTCCAAGTCATCCAACATACGGGGTCAACGACTTTGCTACATATAGAATTGAAGAATGAGCACAACCGAGTAATGGCATGTCTCACATTTTTTGTAGCAATACCACGAATAGCAACGGGCAGAAGTTGTTGCATCAAGATGTGACAATCATGAGACTTCAAGCCAACCAATTTAAGATCACTAGAGACAAGCCTCTTCATATTTGAAGAGTAACCATGTGGAACTTTGATGCCCTCAAGACACCCGCAGAAACTTTGTCTCTCTTTTTTTTTGACAAAGTATGACATGTCAAGGCAAATAAGTCCGCTTACCATCCTCAAAGAATCGGAGCTAATCGCTCTCGTATACCCATAGCAACGAGGTCGAGACGAGCATTCACACTATCCTTTGTCTTGCCCTGAATGTTGAGAAGCGTCCCCGATCACACTATCACACATATTTTTCTCCACATGCATCACATCAATGCAAGTTGTTCGACATCAAGCTTGCGCCAGTATGGAAGATCAAAGAATATCGACCTCTTCTTCAATATGTTTTTCTCAACAGCTTTACCTTTCTTTTTGGACTTGCCGAATATAACATCGATGTCCTTTACCCTCTGATAAACCTGCTCTCCAATTAAGGCCGCCGGCGCTTCTTCTGTCTCTTGGCATCCATTGAAAGCTTTTTTAATCTTACGATATGGGTGATCACGTCTAAGAAATCTCCGATGCCCAAGGTAAACCGTCTTCTTTCCATGATGCAACTGAGTGTAGCATGTGCCTTCTTCACATATAGGGCATGCTTTATGCCCCTTGACACTGTACCCGGACAAGTTACCGTATGCTGGAAAGTCGTTGATGGTGCAAAATAACATGGCACGAAGCTTGAAAGTCTCATGAGAATACCCATCAACTACATCAACACCTTCCACCCACAACGTTTTCAAGTCTTCAATCAAGGGACCTACATAAACATCTAAGTCATTTCCCGGTTGCTTTGGGCCCGAAATCATCATAGACAACATCATGTATTTGCGCTTCATGCACAACCAAGGGGGCATGTTGTAAATCACCAACATAACAGGCCATGAACTATGAATACTACTCATGTTACCATAAGGATTCATTCCATCCGTAGCAAGTCCAAGCCTTAGGTTTCTTGGCTCATCGGCGAAATCCGGAAACATAGTATCGATATTCTTCCATTGAATAGAATCAGCAGGATGACGAACCTTTCCATCACGTTTCCTCTCATCATTATGCCATCTAAGATTCTTCGCATCTTTCGCATTGGCAAACAATCACTTGAACCTTGGAATTATTGGAAGATACCACAACACCTTCGCAGGAGGACCCTTTTTTCTCACATCATCAACATCATCATCATCATCACCACCCTTCACTTTGTATCGTGATAACCCACATTTGGGGCAATCGTGTTTGTCTTCATGAACACCGTTGTACAATATGCAATCATTGGGGCATGCGTGTATCTTCTTATACTCCATACCCATAGGACACAATACCTTCTTGGCCTCATAGTTACGGGCCAGGCAATGTGTTGTCCTCCTAAGCAAGTCTTTCAACACTTCAAGCAATTCCGTGAAGCTTTTATCGCTCCAACCATTTCTCGCCTTCACACAAACCAATTTTAACACCGCCGACAACCGTGTATGAGTAGTACACCCTGGATATAAAGGCTTATCCGCATCACCGCACAACCTATCATACACATGCGCTCGATGAAAAGATTCTTGTTCAATATCACGGATCATGTCCTCTACTCGATCATCCTCCATATCTACGTCAACGTCCTCACTTTGGGAGACACTCGCCGTATTACTACTCAACAACATATCACCATGCCATATCCATCTTGTATAATGTTGTGACTCTGGCAAGTGTACCGGGTCGTCGCAAGTAATAAAAATAACACGGTAAGTAAATACCGAGGTCGAACTCAAGGATTGGGGTACCAATTCGACTAATCCGCGGGAAGTCAGATATGTTCGGTCAAGTTACGGAAGAAGGTGGTTGAGAGAAAGAGAATAATAGCGAAATTCAACTAACAATCTAAATAAACTAATTAACTAAAAATCAGAAAACTAAAATGTCCAAGGTCACAAATCCACCTACCCAATATGTACACCCAAGTGATGATGAATCCCTCCCTAAATTCAATTACAATGTCAACCGGGACCCCTAAATTCTCCTAAATCCACTTCCGTGCTCATTAGGACGTATTCGATGATTTGAGTTAATTAATTGCTAGGTCTCATAACCCTAATCTCGAATTCTGTTAATTCGTGTTCCCTATATGGTTGCACCGATCTCCTATTCACTCTCGTGCAATATTCGATCGATGATTCTAATTCAAGTTCTAAACGCGAATCGCTGACTAAGTCTCATCACGTTAACAAGTCAATCACGCTAGCATATAATTGACACAATCAAATCAGAATTAGAAAACAAGAATTGAATTAAGGAGAAAGACATACATCATATCGGATTTACATCGCCATGGGTGGCTTCATCGTTCCCTCGGACGAGGGGATTAGTTCCTCATGCTCATAGACAAGCGATCGGACATAATCTCCATAAGAAAAAGGGAGACGCAGCTCCAAAGAGAAAAGAAACTACCCTAAACGCTACTCTAAACAGTGGAAAACTGGATGCTAACGATTGGATCCCCTATTCTGATATGCAACAGCCTTTAAATAGTAATCCTGATCTGCGCTCTCTCGCGAGGCGAGAGTTAAAATTGGCGCGCTTTCAATTTAAACTCTCGCGAGGCGAGCATCTCCTCGCGGGGCGAGTCTTCAATTCTGGGCTGTGACCTTCATCACGGCTGGGCCGTGATGGTCTCTGACTTCCAAGTCTTCATTCTTTCGCGGGGCGAGCTTCCTCTCGCGGGGCGAGTCTTCAAACCTCCATTTGTCACAGCCGTGACCTTAATCACGACTATGCCGTGATAGTCTCTGTCTTGCTGGTCCTCAGACTCTCGCGAGGCGAGAGTACACTCGCGGGGCGAGTGTCTCAGAATTTCAATTTCCACTATTTCTTTGCTTTCCTTGACTCCCGGAGCTTCACTTTATTTACCTGAAAACACAAAAGCACCTACAAGCGTAATTCTATCCAAAATAAGCTAAAAACTACACAAAAGACGCAAAACGAGTCAAAGTCCAACTTAGGAACAAATCAAGGCAAATTTGGGCGAAAACGAGAGTGAACTCGAATAAATAGGCACATAAACCCTAGCTCATCTAGTCATAAAACTAGATAAGCCAGAGGCTTATCAAAATACCCCAAACTTAAACCTTGCTTGTCCCCAAGCAAGCTTAAAACTCAAAAACGACTCAAGACTTGGCAAGCCTAAAGGAATCAATCGATTTCGCACAAATTTAATGCAATCAAAACAGTTTTTCTCTAATGATCTCCCCCTACATAAATGTAATCCCCACATTCATTTACTTTAAACCATTGAGAACTCATCATTCATTCCGTCATTACTCTAAGTTGAGGATCGAGTTACACACAAAGGAAGATCACCTATCTCAAACAATTGCCTTCCTCACAAGGGCATTTAAAATTTCACTCATTCGCTCAAGTTTGTCAAGGTTGTCAACTTTTTCACTCAATTTCACTTATTAAGGGCACTTCCCATGAATTTGATTTTCATCTCAAAAATGGTTCCCACGAAAACATGCATGCAACATCAGAAGGTCTTTTAAAGGTTGTAATGGGGCCTGGCTGAGGGTAGGATAATGAAGGAAATTTAGGCTTAAGTCCCTAGGAACTAAGAGAGCATGAGCATTTTGACACTTTTTCCACTCAAATTCCTTTTTCCAATTTTTTCATTTGAGCTCGGGTGACTACAGCCTTTTCCTTGCTAATCTTTTTGTTCTGCCCCTTTTTCCTTTGGCAAATTTTATTTTATTTTTTTTTTCTTTTTTTTTTTTATTTTTATTTATTTTTTTATTGCCTTGGGTTCCAACCTTTGTTTTCTTTGTCTCACCCCAATATGACATATCACCTCGTAGCCACCCCAAACTTAGTTTCTCACAACCATTCTCTTGCTCACTTCCATGCTCTCCTAATCCTAAGATCGGGTTAACATGGTTTTTCAGATTTTGGCTCGTAATGTAGGGTCATCAAGAAACAATAGGTCAATTGGGCTCAATTTGGCTAACTAGGGAACATGCATTAGGGATGGTTCTTTTCAGGCCAAGTAGTTATTCAAAGAAAATTGCCTAAATCATTTGATGCAACACATAATCATGCAGACCATATAGAGATTCAAGCAAATTCGGGAAAGTGCAACTTAACAGTGATTCTCACATTCAAAAACAGAGTTGGAGGCTCAAATTCCTCACCTGGACATTTTGCAAATTGTTTGACCGAGATACGATTCCTAGTGTGTGCACCCCCTCACCCCAAACTTATCATAAATCAAGTAATCACAATAAAATTCTCAAAGTTCAGTTTTCAATTTTTAAGTGGGGATAAACTTTTCTAATTTCTGAACTTAGGGGAAATCATCAATGGTCAAATAATTCATGCAATCAATCTATGCTCAATCTAATTAAAATCCAACACGCTTGCCGACACGACATTTCATACAAAAACTCTTGATCTTCTCAAATTATTCAAGAGCGACAAACAAAAACACACACAAACATACATAACACAAGTGAAGGGTAAGAAATTTTTATCTTAGTGGGATCCGCGCGGACCCCATGTTTGCAGCTGGCTCTCCTTCCTCTTTCCATCTCTCTACTGCCCGCTTCACACAGCGAGGCTGGTTTTGACCTCATCCTTGCCCAATTGATTTACCCTTGTAGTTCCGGCACTCCACATAATTCCATCACAAGCAAACATGAATGTTAAGCAATATATCATAATAATTAACAGCTTATCCATGTCTACTAGTAACAAGTCAAGTATAAAAATAGTTTCTAGCTAGCAAAATAATATACAACCATATCGAATCATCCTAGCTAGAACTAAAACAAAAAGTACAGGGGCCCGGATCAAGTGTCGAAATCGACGCCGCCCACCGGGTCGCCCGGTCCCGTGGTGCCTGCTCCTCCTCTCCGGGGGTCCTGTGGGCATACTACCCTGGTCCTCTGGATAGTCCCGCCACCCAAGTCGAGAGGACAGCTCCTCCTCGTGAGGGATATATACGGCACCCGACCCTCCCGGCTGGGCCAATGCCATCGCTCAAGAACTCCCGCATCACCTCATTATCCCTCCTCAAAGCCTCGCTGGTTCTCGCAAGAGCAGAGCCATGTCCGATGGTCGTGGCCTCTCCGAGTGGGTAAGGGTGGCGGCCTCCTAGGTGCGGCAGGGGCTACATAGCGAAGCGCCGGATGTAATCCTCGATCAATCGGCTGCCTCGGCACCTTCTCCATCATCCTACTCACCGGTATCCCGCCCCGGCGGATAAGCTCGGTGATCACCGTCCGTGTCCCGGACTCTCCTTCAGCCTCGGAGTTTGCCTTCATCTGTATGTCTGCGGCAATGACTCCTCCCACATTAATAGTTCTACCCGACAAGATGCCATACAAGTAAGTGGGCTCGGCGGCGTGATCGTGGACTCATGCGAGCTCACTCGTAAGTTGGCGTGTAAGAACGCCGACCAGACCTTGGCATCCGGGGTGAGGTCCTGTCTCCTAAGTCTCGGGAGGTTCCCGGATGTCCCCATTTCCCGTGCAGCTCCTGGGACACAAAGATGTGTTTAAGATGGCCTGAGCAAGTGCCTGTACTGCTGGAAGCTGCTCATAGTCGCAGGGCTCCTCTCCAATGGGGATCCCCAAACATGAGTTAATGTCTGCAGCTGTGAAAGTGATGGGGACCCCCTGAACCTCTGTAACGCAACTCGGGCTAGTGACCTCGAGTTTGAGAGCGTTGGCCTAGAACTCCCGCACCAGCTTTAATATCATACCGGTGCGGGAGGTCTGCCAACATCTCCCAACGTCGGTCGCGAATCCGCTCTCGGACACTGGCATAGTCCTGCCCCACGAGGGACACACGCCTCTCTAGAACCATTTCCTTCCTCACAACCAAGTTCCAATGCTCCCTGTGATCAGGAGAGCGGAACCTGGGGGAGTAGGAGTTGGCCCTAGAGGAGCCGCCTGGCCCTGAAGGCAATACTACGTCGTCCCCAGGAGCAGAAGTGCGCTTCTTGCGCTTTTACCTGCTTTCAGCCAGGGTTGCTCTTAGGCGAGCCATACCGAAAATCGGAAAAGTCCCAATACAGTTTATATTTAGCAATTCAGAGTGAAACCAGGCAAAATACAGTGTTAACCCCCCACTGTCCTACTATCATACAGATCTGCAATAAAGAATCATGACAGTATCCCCACTATATTCATAATTATCAGAGCAGACTCAGTGCACAGCAGCATTCCTAAGACTAGACAGTTCATGAACATGGCATCTACCCTATTACCAATCATAGTCATAAATTTCGTGCATAGTGTGGTAGTGACTGTCTGCATTCCAGTGTATGAACAGGGAAGGAGATGACTTACCTTGCAGAGACAAATGCGTGATGGTGAGAGTGAACTGAGTGAATGGACGTGGGGTAGTGTGTGGTAGTGATGGGTGATGAGTGCGAGAGAGAAAGAGAGACAGAGAGAGAGAGTGTCTCGCAGTCTGAGAGAGAAGAAGGAGAGGGAAGGTCGCGCGAGTGCCGCGCGGCCGCTCGCTGGGCTTTATAATTTTCCTCTTTCGCGAGGCGAGTGTATACTAGCGACGCGAATTTTAAAATTCTGCCCCAAATTGAAAACCCTAATTGCAGATGGGCGCGGCGAGACAACACTCGCGAGGCGAATCTGGAAACTTGTTCTTCCCATTCTTCAGAATCGCGAGGCGAATCTGGAATTTCCAGTAAGCTGCTTAAGCCCAGATTCTCGTGGCCATCATGCGCTCGCGCGGCGAGACCCCCCGTTTTTTTTTTTTTTTTTAGAACAGAAACTATAAATAAATAAGGATATCTAGCTTGGGTTGCCTCCCAAGTAGCGCTTGTTTAACGTCCCGAGCCTGACTTATTAAGAAGCATCCACCTGGATCCCATAGTCTGTGGTACAGAGGCCAAGAGATGCTCATCATATCAAATCCTCCACCTGGATCCCATGGTTTGTGAAGTAGCCCTCGCAGGAGCAATACCACTCTATTCATTATTCCACCAAGCCTGAGTGTGAAAACTCCATTGACCTCCGTCTCGATGAATTCACTTCCTCTCGGGTCAAATGGTGTTTTCACGAGGAAGTGTGCTAGACAAGTGGGAGGGTCTAATTTACTGGTGTCCACACATGCATGCAAGCCAACATATTTATTTAACGCATCAAAATCATGTTGCTTGGCAAGCATGGTGGAATCCTCCGCCACTTTATCTTCATCTTGATCTCTACCCCCTTGCTCCAAAGGCCTTGTCCTTTGCCACTCCTCTTCCTTAGGTTGCTCTTCCTCAACATGTGGTTGTTCCGGGCCATGACACTTGCCAATTCCTTTTCCTCCTAGGTTGTTCTTCCTCAACATGTGGTTGTTCTTCCTCAACTCCCCGAGAACTAGTTACATCCCGGTCCATATCCCAACACCCCACTGCTTCTAGTTGTTGTGGCATCGCATTGGTTCTGAGGGTCGTTCTCGGTATCAACTGGGAAAGTCTCTGGGGGATGCTCATTTAGTTTCTTTGTAAGTTGGGCGATCTGCATCTCTAGATTTTGAAGTGCCATCTCTGTATGAGTTGCCAACTTGTCAATGGTTGCGTTTGTATTGATTGACACTTTCTCAAGTGTCGCACTCAACTTCTCAAGAGCCAACTCCCAAGGTTGTGGTCCACCATTCTGTTGAGGTTGCTGTTGCCAATTTTGTTGAGGTTGTGGTTGCCAGGCTAGACCATCGTCAACATTACTCCAAGCGACATCCGGATGGTCTCTACTCATATCACCCCAATACCGATTCTCGACTGATAGTTGTTCTGGGGCACGCCGTCATTATGCCATGGTTCCACATATACTTCAGGGGAAGTAGAACGGACAACTCCAAGTGTCATGGTTCCCATCACAATATTCGCAACCCTAAGCATTCCTTCGTGTACCTCGCATACAAAACAAGGCAAGACCAAGTGGAATCAAAGAAGTAGAGAGATAGTAGAAAATAAAAAGAAAATAATAAAAATAAAAATAAAAAATAAGAACAAAAAAAAAATAACTTAACCAAATAATCAAACTCCCCTAAAATCAGAAAAATTGGTTGTGCCAATCCCTAACGGCGGCGCTAAAAACTTGTTGTGACTCGCAAGTGTACCGGTCGTCGCAAGTAATAAAAATAACACGGTAAGTAAATACCGAGGTCGAACTCAAGGATTGGGGTACCAATTCGACTAATCCGCGGAAGTCGGATATGTTCGGGTCAAGTTACGAAGAAGGTGGTTGAGAGAAAGAGAATAATAGCGAAATTCAACTAACAATCTAAATAAACTAATTAACTAAAAATCAAAAAACTAAAATGTCCAAGGTCACAAATCCACCTACCCAATATGTACACCCAAGTGATGATGAATCCCTCCCTAAATTCAATTACAATGTCAACCGGGACCCCTAAATTCTCCTAAATCCACTTCCGTGCTCATTAGGACGTATTCGATGATTTGAGTTAATTACTTGCTAGGTCTCTTAACCCTAATCTCGAATTCTGTTAATTCGTGTTCCCTATATGGTTGCACCGATCTCCTATTCACTCTCGTGCAATATTCGATCGATGATTCTAATTCAAGTTCTAAACGCGAATCGCTGACTAAGCCTCATCACGTTAACAAGTCAATCACGCTAGCATATAATTGACACAATCAAATCAGAATTAGAAAACAAGAATTGAATTAAGGAGAAAGACATACATCATATCGGATTTACATCGCCATGGGTGGCTTCATCGTTCCCTCGGACGAGGGGATTAGTTCCTCATGCTCATAGACAAGCGATCGGACATAATCTCCATAAGAAAAAGGGAGACGCAGCTCCAAAGAGAAAAGAAACTACCCTAAACGCTACTCTAAACAGTGGAAAACTGGATGCTAACGATTGGATCCCCTATTCTGATATGCAACAGCCTTTAAATAGTAATCCTGATCTGCGCTCTCTCGCGAGGCGAGCAGTCTCTCGCGAGGCGAGAGTTAAAATTGGCGCGCTTTCAATTTAAACTCTCGCGAGGCGAGCATCTCCCTCATGGGCGAGTCTTCACCTGGGTCAGTGACCTTCATCACGGCTGGGCCGTGATGGTCTCTGACTTCCAAGTCTTCATTCTTTCGCGGGGCGAGCTTCCTCTCGCGGGGCGAGTCTTCAAACCTCCATTTGTCACAGCCGTGACCTTAATCACGACTATGCCGTGATAGTCTCTGTCTTGCTGGTCCTCAGACTCTCGCGAGGCGAGAGTACACTCGCGGGGCGAGTGTCTCAGAATTTCAATTTCCACTATTTCTTTGCTTTCCTTGACTCCTGGAGCTTCACTTTATTTACCTGAAAACACAAAAGCACCTACAAGCGTAATTCTATCCAAAATAAGCTAAAAACTACACAAAAGACGCAAAACGAGTCAAAGTCCAACTTAGGAACAAATCAAGGCAAATTTGGGCGAAAATGAGAGTGAACTCGAATAAATAGGCACATAAACCCTAGCTCATCTAGTCATAAAACTAGATAAGCCAGAGGCTTATCATATAACTCAAGCAAATCCCTTCACAAATCAAATGAGTACGTATATCCTTCACCGTACATTTCCTCGTATTCAAACACTTGACACAAGGACAACAGAACATTCCATTACTATTAGGAACATTCCTTTGAGCAAATTCTATAAATTCTCCCATCCCCTTCAAATACTCAGCACTACACTTACAAACCATCCAACTACGATCCATAACTAGATAGGTCCTGTAGATATACAAAACATATATATATATATATCCAATATAAGGACAATACGGGAGATTGAAAACTATAGTTTTTAAAGATTAATTGCCAAGCACTGGTCACGGCCTGGCAGTGATGTCCATCACGGCCGTAACGTGCAACCGAATGACCATGCCATCACAGCGGAACTCGATCACTACCGTGACAGATCAACCAGCAGAGCAACATGCACTCAAAACCAAAAACAGAGACGTACATTCCAAACAACTCAAACTCACGGTTTCAAGTTTCAACTACTGAGACTACAGTTTCAACATACACTCAAAACCAAAAATACAAAAATGTGCCCTAAATACTCACCAGAAATAGGTGCTCGCGTGGTGGTGGGGAGGGGAGCTCGAGTGGTGGCCAACGTTCGATGTGGTTACTGAAAGCAGAGGGACAAGGAGAGTTAGTGCGCGGGAAGGGGAAAGAGAGATGTACGTCAAGTTATTGCAAAGAATGAATGGAAAGACAGAGTTAGGGTTAATAGTGTACCTCACGGTGGTGGCGAAGAAGCCCTCGCGGTGGTTGCGGTGGAGATGAGCTCGCGATTAGGGTTCTGTGCTGGGTGAGAGTGAGAGTGAGGGTTGAGAGTGATTTAGGGTTGAGCGTGATGAAAAGAGAAAAGTGACGTACATACAGAGCGAAGTGCAGAAGGCGCGCGGGTGTAAACGTTATATAAAACAACATTTAACGTCCGTTGTATTAAACAACTGACGTTAAAATTAATTTTTTAACGTCAGTTTTATTAACAAACTGGCGTTAAATATTAATATTTAAAAAAAAAAAACACTTTTAATGTCCGTTGTTGAATACAACTGACGTTAAAAGTGTTGTGTCTCTGTATAAAGTAACATTCTTCCAGTAATATCAGTACACGCCTCTTCTTTTCCTCTATATTTCTATTCCTTCACAAAATGGCTCCGAGACCTGTGTTAATTGAGTGACAACAGGGGCATTTCAGATAGCTAGGGATTTAGGTTTATTTACGCGCACTATTTATTTAATCAAGTAAAAATCACACTTTTAACGTCAATTGTATAAACAACATACGTTAAAAATAAATATTTTTTATTTTAAAAACACTTTTAACTTCAGTTTTATTCAACAACTGACGTTAACAGACCTGTGTTAAGAGTGACAACAGGGCATTTCAGATAGGGATATAGGATTATTTACGTCAGCTGTTTATTTAACTGAAGTAAAAATCACACTTTTATTTAACTGAAGTAAAAATAAACATTTTTTATTTTAAAAACACTTTTAACGTCAGTTTTATTAAACAACTGACGTTAAAAGTGTATAAGTTTCTTCCTATTCCTTCGGGCGTTTTCTTTTCTGCACGTTTATAATATATGACTGCCAACTCCCAATGCGCCTTGGAACCTAATGCTCTTAATGATCAATTTAATTTTTTAGCAACTTACGACGCCTAGTAACTTCATCCCCTACTCCTATAAATATCTTCCTTCCTTCCTTTAATTTTTCTGCTTCACAATATGGCTCTGCCATGGAGATTAACTTCATCACTCTTTCTTCCTATACCTAGACTTAAAGGTCTCTGTCTTAATGGTCAAACAACTTCTGAGGTTGTGTAAATCGCATTACATGGGTGATAAGGGTGTGTAAATCGCATTATGTGAATTGCACACACCATCATCCTTCCGAGAATCAGCAGCCTACAGCTCCAAAACCTCGCCTTTGGAACCAAGTGGCTGTTCCAAGAATATTGCTTTAAACAGATCGAGTGCACCCTTCACTCGCCACGGCTCCAAAGTGACCGTGGATTCAGATGGAGCATCGACTTCAAATGAGGGAGGGGATGCATTCAATGTTGGAGATTCTGAGGACAGGACTGAGAAGAAAATGATGTTGAAGCAGAAACTTTTTTATATTTTAGTGCTATCTTGTGGAAATTTTTTATCTTTTAAACATGTAATTGTAACTTATGAATCGCTTCAATGAGATACGATTTGATTATACATATATTACTTGTTTTATGTTAAGTGTTTATTTATTTTAATTTGCACAAGAATTTGTTAATTTACTAATTCAAGCTAATTAATTAAGATTAAAAATAAACTTTTTTAAAAAAAAGATTAGAAATAAACTGCACTATATGGAGTGATGATCTCAGTTAAGAGTGACAACAGGGAGATGACAACGAAAGAAAGATAGGAATGAGTTGATTATTTACGTCAGTTATTTATTTAACTGAAGTAAAAATCACACTTCTAACGTTAGTTTTATAAACAACCGACGTTAAAAGTTTTAATAATTTCATGCAAAACACTTTTAACGTCAGCTTCATTAAACAATCGACGCAAATAGTGATTTCATATTTACAAAACTGCCACCGCCTCACTTTTAACGCGACCCTTAAAACAAATGACGTTAACAAAGGAATTAATGAAGTCTCGATATTTACAAAACTGCCACCGCCACCTTTTTAACGTCTAGTTTTTGGTTAATTGACGTAAACCTTTACTGTCTATTGTATATTTTCCACTAGTGCAACCAGGTAGGGGTAGTAGGGGGACCAATGATCATCAGACTCATGATCATCTGCATCATGCGGTTGGCCATAGGCATCAGGAACGGACGGGGCACATCAGGGACTATAGGGGCATCAGCACGGGTACCCGAAGCAGCAGCGGCGGGATCCTCAGGGACAGAACCAGATCCGCCAGGTTTGAATCCCAAGTGCTGGTACAACATCTCCCTCTCCCTCTCCAGTGCAGGCACCCTCTCCGCAAGCTGATTAACGTGCCCGAGTTGAGGTCGACGACGAGCCCTCAAACGTTCGGTGTAGGGCAACGACATGACTGAGAAGATGGTGTGGCAGAGGCCACATAATCATCTCCTAGGGCACCCAAACCATATACACGACCTTTCTTGTTCCTGCCAACAACCACTGTTGGAACAAAAGTGGTTTTGGATTTAATAATCACTAGGTTTTGATGTTAACAAAAGGATTAAATTTGCTCAACAATGTATTAGTTGAGATCAATTGAAAAATACGCATCCACCCATGTGGATGGGCTGCTCAAGAACTATGGTAATTTTATCTTGTTGCTTTCCTTAGTAGACGAGGCTATAAATGGATACCTAAATAACTTGTTAGGTACAGCAAGTCCAAAGACTTGAAAATAAGTGCGTCCATCTTGTCACGTCAGCAGACGAGTGCTATCCTTGAAACTCAAGTATACATCCATAGTGCCTAACTAAAATTCAGTAGAAGTCCATAGTGCCACGTCATTGGATGGAGCTTCTCTAAGGACTTAGCAAGTCCAAAGACTTGTGTGGACGAACGTTTCTACCACAACAGTGAACGAGCAGAATAAAATCTTGTGTAGATACGGTCTTAAACTAAGGAGACGGTTCTATATGTTCTATATCTTTACTACCTTGAATATGATTTAATGCAATCTGGTCCACGATGAATTTATTTCAAATGATTGATGTTTATTTCAAATGAATATTTGTTCTTCCCATTTGTTTTTATCCGATTTAATGTCTTGTTTCCTTTGAGAAAATTCATAATAGTATCAAGGAAATACAAAAAGCAAATAGTACAATTGGAATTGCAAAACGATCTGTACGATGACATCTTTATTGCTAGACAAAAGCTGGGTTATACACAAAGGAGGAAATAAAGTTTTTAAGGTACAATTGCTCAGAACAGTGAGCCTCCATTTTGTGATTTTCTGATAACCAAGGATGCTTTTCAACATAGCCAAAATCAAGCAATCAGTTTCAACGGATATCATGCATTTAATGTTGTCTCTAAACGGGATTATTCAAAGTAATCGTTGAAGAATTACAAGAGAAGAAAAATGTCACTATAAATTGAAGACTTCAGTTATTGAAGATAGAACTCTTGATTGCACAATCTTGCTAGCTGAACTTTTGCCATTTGATCAATTACAAGATATACAAAGCTCATATTCTTGTTGTAAAGCAAAAGTCTACAATTCTTAAGGATTGAATATTTGTGAAAATATTTAGTAGATCTTAAACCTTCATACCCTCACATATAGTGAGTTAGAAAGATCTTAGAAAAATTTCTGTGATAGAGTTAGAGTCTGAAGAGGCTTGGCAAGAAAGCAATACTTGTAGCCTGGAGAGGTGAAGAATACTTGTTGTAGAAACTATTTGGAAATAGTGGAGAAAATCCTTCAAGTAGAAGGGATTGGACGTAGCTCTTGGTTGGAAAAGAGGGAACCATGATAAAATACCTGTGTGAATTTTCTATCCCTTATCTTTTACAGTTTTATTTATTTTTACTAACTGTGGGATTTGATTTTGGTTTTGTTAATCTTTTAAGGATTTGTGTGCTTAATCTCTTTATCTTCTGCTTGTGAAAAAGTTGTTCAAAAAATATTTTTGCGAAAATAATTAACAAACACAATTCAACCCCCCCTTCTAGTGTTTGCCCGTACCAACTTCGCTTGGTATCGAGCTCAGCCTTGACAGGGTTGAGCATCTAACAAGTGCTTAGGCGGTACGATCATACAATCATGGATGCAGAAGGACAAGCTATCAACAAACCTCCTCTATTTGATGGAACTGATTATGATTATTGGAAAAAGAGGATGATGGCATTCTTGGATGCACAGAATGCTGACAACTGGGAACTAATTGAAAATGGCCACACTGAGTCAAGGAGTGAAGCTGGAGCTGCAGTGCCTAAAGCTGAATGGACTCAAGAGCAGAAAAGCCAACATAAACTAAAGAAACGACAAGGTTCATAGTTGCAACACAGTTAAAGAAGTCTGGGATACTCTTGCACTAGCTCTTGAAGGTTCCTCACAAGTGAAGGAATCAAAGATAAGTATGCTGGTTCACCAGTATAAGCTATTCAAGATGGCAGATCATGAAACTATAGATCAGATGTTTGGAAGATTCCAAAAAATCACCAACAGTCTCAGGTCTCTTGGAAAGGTCTATGAAAATAGAGATTATGTGAGAAAAGTTTTGAGAAGTCTCTCAAAGCAAAGGGAGACCTAAGGTAACCGCTATCCAGGAATCAAAGAATCTGAATACTCTTTCTCTGGAAGAGCTTCTGGGATCATTAAAAGTTCATGAACTTGAACTTAATGAAGAGGAAAACTTCAGAAAAGGAAAGTTTATTGTCTTAAAGGCCAAGAAAGCTAGTTCCTCAAAGATGCTTAAAGTTGTCGAGCTTCAAATGAAGCCGATTCATCAAATAATGAAGATGACTCGGATGAGGATGAGCTATCTTTCATCTCCAGAAAAATCCAACACATGTGGAGAAAGAGAGGTGGATTCAGAAGGAAGCGGTTCAACAAAAAATTCTCCATGGAGAATTCAGATTCCAAGGAGAAAGGTCCACCCCTGTGCTTTGAATGTAAGAAACCAGGACACTTCAAAGCTGACTGCCCAGAGCTGAAGGAGAAAAAGAAATTCTTCAAAAATAAGAAAGGCTTGATGGCTACATGGGAGGATCTTGACCTATCTTCTTCACATGAAGAAGATGAAGCAGAAAAAGAAGCAAACGTTTGCATCATGGCTGACACTGCATCAGAAAGTGAATTCACTGATGCTGAGGGAATGGAATCTGATCCATCTACTCTTGAAACTGTTTTTGATGAATTGCTGCATGATTCATGCATACTGTCTAAAGAGTATAAAAGTCTCAAAAAGACGTTTATTAAACTTTCTAGAGATTATGATAAGATCTGCATAGTAAATCAAAACCTTAAGGAAGAGAATGAAACATTAAAATCAAACAATGTTAGTCTGACTGACAAGACTAAGTGTAAGTCTAATAGCTCTTGTGAAGTTGAACAACTGAAACAAGATGTGACTTACTTGACAGACTCTCTGTCAAAACTGGTTGGTAGCTCAGAAAAATTAAACCTTATATTAAGATATTCTAGATCACCACATGACAAATCTGGCATTGGTTATGATAAAGAGAAGCAAGATGCATCTCTGAATAAACCAAAAGTTCATTGGTCGCGCTGTCGCGCACGCGTCAAAAAGCGAGCGGTTTGTAAAAATGTAGTTTAGGGAGCGACAACTCGAGTATCGTCTCACAAGGACTCTTGGGTTGTTGTTAACAGAAAATCAGTTTTTGGGGGGTTTGGATATGAAATAAAATAAAGAAACAAAAAAAAAACAGAGTAAGAAAACAGAGCAATAAAAACAAAGCGAATTAAGAGATTATCAAATAAACTAAAGACGATTAATCTACTGTTCTCGATTTCCCAACTATCATCGGTTCATGTAAATTCCAAGCCCTAAGCAGATTCTAATACCCTTTCGGTTGTAGCAACAATTAACAAACGAAATCACTACTACAGATATATGTTCCTATTTCCGAATTAAACAAACGGGGTTAAGCCCTCATGAACTAAACGAACATGAACGAACACACACGAATTAAACAAACGCGATTAAATATAGGAACATAACATCACCGAAATAAATCAACACAACACTATAAACTCCTGAATTAAACAAACAGAAATATATAGCATGGTATTGAAAAGAGAATAGCAAACAAAATAGGAATTACAGAACCTCAAGTGCGGTGGAAATCAATTACAGTAGACTAATCAAGGAGACTAGTTCTCCATTACAGAAATAAAACCTAATTTCGCAGCTGTCTAACTAAAGAAAAGAAAAATAAAAACTGACCCCCCACAATCTGCATAGAACAACAATTTATATCTGTGAGTTCTGCGCGATCTCGCGAGGCGAACACTGTCTCGTGACGCGAATCTCTGCAACGTTTGGTCTTCTTGCGAGGCGAAGTACGGCTCGCGTGGCGAGGAATGGAAAAGTCATAGCTTCTGGTCTTCAGTCTCGCGAGGCGAGGAATGTATTCGCGAGGAGACACAGAATGGTTTGCATTTTCAGGAACAGTCACGCTTCAGGTTCGCGGGGCGAATGCCTTCTCGCGGGGTGAAGAACTCCAGAATTATTTCACTTTATTAACCTGAAAACAAGAAATAGCATAAGTGCTTTATTTGACTCCAAATCAACTAAATTAACCTAAAAATACTTTACAGACTCAAAATGCTGCTTAAAGACAATCAAGTCTAATTTGGGCGAAAACGATATATAATTAGCACAAAGCCAAGGTTTTTATAGTTATAAAACTAGATGAGCCAGAGGCTGATCATTCATACATAATATAAGGCTTTTGAAGTCCGTCCACAACATATTAAGTCAAAACCAAGCCCTTCCAATACTTACTGCAAAGTATGTGGAAAAAGTTGGCATGTGTCATCAAAATGCATACATAACAAGCATGCAAAGCATTCACGACCTATGATCACTAACAAGAAAGGACCCAAGTCAATTTGGGTACCTAAAGATAAGATAATCCCTGTTGCAGATCTTCTTAACAACAGGAAAGAAACAAAAGTCCTGGTACTTTGACAGTGGGTGCTCACGACACATGACAGGAGAAAGGTATATGTTCCAAGACCCTAGACCCAAAGATGGTGGCTGGGTCACTTTTGGAGGAAACCAAAAAGGAAAGATCATTGGTATAGGAAAAATTGGTAAACATCCTTTTCCCTCCATTGATAATGTTCTGTTAGTAAATGGTCTTAAACACAATCCGCTTAGCATTAGTCAATTATATGATAGTGGGTTTGTTGTTTCATTTTATAATAATACGTGTTCTCACAAGAAAGCTGATGGATCACTCTTATTCACTACCCGCAGGCAAAACAACCTATATAAGATTGACTTAGAGGACCTCTCGAATCAAAGTGTGTCATGTCTAGTGTTCATTGAGGATGAACGATGGATTTGGCACAAAAGGTTAGGTCATGCAAGTTTGAGATTAATCTCAAAACTGAAAAAGCATAACCTTGTAAGAGGTCTACCAAACCTTAGTTTCAAATCGATGCTCTCTCGTGACGCATGTCGAAGTGGAAAACAAGTCAAAGGTTCCTTTGAATCTAAGAATGTTATTAGTACCACCGCACCACTAGAATTGCTACACATTGATCTCTTTGGTCAAACAAGGACTGCCTCTCCGCTGGTGGTAAGAAATAAGGTCTTGTCATAGTAGACGACTACACTAGATGGACATAGGTTATGTTCCTTGCTCACAAGGATAAGTCATTCAAGGTCTTTTTCGTGATTCTCGCAAACGTGTACGTAATGAAAAAGGCATATGTATAGCTTCAACTAGAAGTGATCATGGGGAGAATCATCAAAGAGTGATGAGTGTGATTTCACCTCATATTTGTCTATCATTTTGCATGCATTTTTATGTAGTTTAGGCATATTTAATTTGATTTTTGGTTAATTTTCCTTTGGAACGGGTAAGGCGGTTTGTGTGGTGTTGTTTTGCAGAAATCAAGGGTAAAATGCTCAAGATCAACCATGATGGAGTTTGGATGAAATAGGGAATGAAAACTGAAGAAAATGAGCCAAACAGAGCCTGTCACGGCCTAGCCGTGATGCCCATCACGGCCATGATCGAGCAAAACTGAAAAGGAAGAAAGGCTGAAGTCAGAGTCTGTCACGGCCTGGCCGTGATGACCATCACGGCCGTGACCTAAAACCCCCACAAGTCAGAGACCGTCACGGCCTAGACGTGATATCTATCACGACCGTGACAAGCTGGAAAATTCAAGTCTCGCGTCGCGAGAAGGCTTTCGCGTCGCGAAAGTTCGGAAGCCTAAAGAACTGCACAAGTCAGAAGCCGTCACGGCCTGGCCGTGATGGCCATCACGGCCGTGACGTGCATTACTTGGACTTGAAGAAACCGAATTGGATCAGAATTTGAGTTATATTGGGATTCTAACTTCCCACATCTATAAATAAGGACCAGGCAGAGGCAGAGGATATACAGAGACATGACAGAAATACATAGACTTTAGGGGATGCTACTTAGGCTTTAATCTAGGATCTATCTTCTTCTTCCTCCTCTCTTCTCTGATTGTGTATTTGCATGATGTTGTCAACCAAGCTTGTCATCTCCATGGCAAGGCTTGAATAGTAGTTTATTTCTAGGTATTGGGGCTATGCCCAGGTTTTGTTTATGTTGATAATTTGATGTAAAATCTTTGTTAATTTCGATTATTGTTTTAGATCTGATTTCTAGTGTTTGAATCACTCGTAAATTCGGTGGCCACTTGTTTGCGTGTCATAGGCATTCTAAGGAGGAACCTAGCGGTGAACTTAGGTGTCGGACCTATAGAGTCAGACTTGGGACTGAAATCACGAGAGTTAGAAGCCGTCCCTCGAGGATCAACGAGTTGTCACGAAACGCAAAGGGTCCAATCTGAGTTCGACTACCACGAGAGTAGGGGTTGGGTCAATTGGGCACGGTTTTTGTAACCCGAGAGGGAGCTTAAGCTATTAGAGGATAAACTCGCCTTCAAGGCAATTTCGTTAATTAACAAGGGTAAATCACATTAGTAACATAAACAGCCTCGTAGGTAACCCAAATCCCTAGGAATCCATTTAGATCCAAAAACCCTAAAAAGATTTGTTTTCTGTTTTGTTTGATTCTGTTTTAATTATCCCTTATTTCAAAAATAAAAATCCTTTTTCAAAACCTCTTTTATACAGTCCAGATTTGCCAATTTGAAAATTAATTGCGATTCGAGATCACAGTCTCTGTGGGATCGATATCTTTTATTACTTGGAGACAGTCCGATACACTTGCCGGAATCGCACGCGCGCTGTCAAGTTTTTGGCGCCGTTGCCGTGGACTGTGCGTTTTCGAATCTCAATTTAATTCTTAAATTGATTTTTCTGGACATTTTCTTTTTATTTGATTTTTGTTTTTGAAAAAAAAAAAAACTTTTTCCTTCTAGTGTATCCATCTCTCTGTGTGTTATATGCAAAGATCCCTAAGTCTTGGGAGCCTTAGTGAGGTTGATCCAGAAATCGAAAGGACCTTCCACAGACGTAGGAGACTACAAAGAGAGGGAGAAAGGTCGATTCCCATTCCACTCATGGCGAATCTTCCGGATACGAAACCTTTGAAGGACTACGCAGCCCCAAATGCTAGGGGCTTGCGAACTGGGATTGCTAGGCCAGAGATTGAGGCGGAGAACTATACTATACCGCCTATGCTAATCAACATGATTAGGCAACACCGATTCGGAGGACTGCCCTCGGAGGACCCGACTGACCACGTAGAAACATTTTTGGAGTTCACCGACGCAGTCAGAATTCATGGTGCCCCAGTTGATGCTATTCGCTTGAGACTGTTCCCCTCATCTCTCACTGGAAAAGCGAAAGCTTGGCTAAAGCAAATCCCCGCTAACACCTTGTCTACTTGGGACCAACTGGAGCAGGCGTTCTTGGAGAAATTCTTCCCTCCATCCAAGACGGCCTACATAAGAACCCAGATCACCGGCTTCTTCCAAAAAGATGGAGAATCCTTATCAGAAGCTTGGGATCGCTACAAGGGACTGCTGGAGTCTTGCCCACACCATGGACTCGAGAGGTGGTTACTAGTGCACACCTTCTACAACGGATTGGATTACTCTTCGAAGGTGTCACTTGATTCTGCAGTTGGTGGAGCATTTATGAATAGGCCTCTGACTGAGGCATTTAACATCATTGAAAACGTGGCCACCAACTACCACCAATGGGGTTCAGAAAGAGGTAATAACCCGAACAAGATTTCGGGGGGTAAGTTTGAAGTTAATAGCACTGATCTTATAATGTCAAAAATAGACTCACTTAATAAACGTTTTGATCGGCTTGAAAGGGCTAATGTGAGTGCAATAGGTGCTACTAACATTGTTTGTGAGATTTGTGGAATGCAGGGACACGACATCATGGAGTGCCCACGTGGAATTGCTCATGGATCCGGCACTTCGGGGGAACAAGTGAACGCTTGTCACAACTTCTACGACACAAACCCGAAGTTGCCCAATTATGCTCCCCCAAATCCCTACAACCAGAGGAAGAACAACCCTTACCTCTCCTACGACAACTATAGCAACACTCTGAACCACGAGTTCCAAGAGGGCCAAGGTAATCGGAAACCCACAGCAGGGTATCCTCAGGTACAGCAGTCTAAACTCGAGTCTTTATTGGAAAGTTTTGTTGAAACCCAAACAAAACAAAATGAGGAGTTTAGACAGCAAGGCCGGGCAGTAAACGAGGCAATAAAAGAGCTAGCATCTAAGGTAGACAACTTAGCCATCCACAGCAAGATGCTAGAAACACAAATTGCCCAACAAGCCAGCACATACACTAGACCTAAGGGTACGTTCCCGGGTCAACCCGAAGCTAATCCCATTGAGCATTGTAATGCCATACACTTGAGGGATGATAAGCTTGGGGGTGGTTAAAAAGGACGTGGAACCGGAGGAGGACATGAGCGAAGATGAAGAGCCAGAACCAAAGTATGTCCCTCCACCACCATACCAACCCCCGATACCTTTCCCACAAAGGTTGGTCAAGAGGAAGCAAGTGGAAGTAGAAACTAAGAGCTTAACTGAGGAGCCAAATGTCATGAAAAAATCTAATATGCCTCATAAACTGAAAGACCCAGGTAGCTTCTCTATCGCTTGCTCAATTAAACAAGTACAAATCGACCAAGCCTTATGTGACTTAGGGGCTAGTGCGAGCTTGATGCCCCTCACTATCATGGAAAGGTTGGGAAGCAAAGAGTTGAGACCATTCAAATTCTCCTTACAATTTGCGGATGGCTCAACTAGGACTCCTCTAGGCATACTAGAGAACGTTCCTGTAAAGGTAGGGAAATTCTTCATCCCTACCGATTTCCTGGTATTGGACATGAAAGGGAATTCTGAATTCCCCATCATTTTAGGTAGGCCATTCTTGGCCACCGCTGGAGCAGTAATAGATGTAAGGAATGACAAACTCTCTCTCAATGTAGAGGAAGGTAGGGTCGATTTTGAATTTACTAACTCATATAACAACCCTCCTTTTGAGAGCCATGTGTGCAGGATCGATATCACATCTCCAGTGGTAAAAGAAGAGCTCAACATGGAAGCAACTCCGAAGATTTGCATGGCTGATGATGCACCAAATGGTGATGGAGTTGGAGTGGCTTACCATGTGGAAACAAAACTTCCGCCGGGAGGGAGTAAGGTCAGGAAGCTCCGAATGAAAAGAGCGAAGCGGAAGCGAAATTGGCCGTATGAGCAGAATCGGCTCTTTGAAGGAGTCCCGTGGAAGAGAAGTGTTCCTGCACTTCTACGCCCAGTCGACCCCGGTTGATTGAAGGAAGTTTGGTCAAGCTTAGGACCATAAACAAGCGCTTCTTGGGAGGCAACCCAAGTTTTCTTTCCCTTTTCCTTTTGTTTTTGAATTTAGCTCTTGAATAATTTGAGAAGATCAAGAGGCAAAAAAATCATAAATTAATAGATTTGTCTAGTGTTTTCAGGTTAAAGAGGAAGTAAGAGCAAGAAGAGCAAGGACTAATAAAGTCAGAAGCTATCACGGCCTGCCCGTGATAGTGGTCATGACCGTGATGCTATTTCCACCCAAGTTTTGACTGGAATGTGAGCTAACACCCGCTACCACCTCGGTAAGTTGTTCCAATTTTTCTCCTCTCTCCGACTTGATTATTTACATTGGAGACAATGTAAGTTTTTAAGCTTGGGGTAGGGGTATTTTTGCATTTGCATTTGCATTGTTGCATTCATGTTGCATTCCCATAGGCATAGTTTGGTAAGATCACATTCTCTAGATTGCCCCTCACTTAGAATATGCATCCAATTGTGAGAACTTGGTGCCAAATGAATTGAGATAGTGAATTTTTGAACCCAAATTTTTATTCTTGTGACAAGGCTAAAAATAAAAAATTCTTGAGATAATCTTTTGATAGTTGATAATTAGCATGTGGTTCCTTAGATTTGAATTTCTCACTGATTTTTGAACTACTAAATGTAAGATTTTGAGCCAAAAAGGGGTACTCACTAAATCTACCCCATTCCTTGTGATATAGTGTTTTAATTCCTCTTGGATTGTATTTTCTAGAACTTGACTTGAAACCATTTTGAAACTTGAAAATTTTTGAAAACATTTTTGAAAATGATTGAGGCACTAGGTATTTTTCCGGCCTTCTGAGCTTTGAATGATTAATGCTACCCCTTAGTTGCCCAATTTTGATCCTAAAAAAAATAAAATACTTTTCTTGGTACCTTGAATTACTTTGATGAATAATGCTTGGTATGACACCGTTTAAAGTATTGCAAAAGGGTAAATGGTAGTTTGAAAAAGTATGGGATGAGAAAATTAGAAAATATTTCTCTTGAGCTAAAAAGCTCCCCTTCTCCAAATAAATAAAATGAAATAAACACAAAAAAATTGGAGAAGGGGATGAAAAAAGAAAGAAAGAAAAAAAGAAAGGAAAAAAAGGTGGAAACGTGAATCAAAGCCCAAAAGGGTATTTTAGAAGGTGTCATGCTTTGCAATGTTTGATAATTTGTTTAGCCTTCTTGAATTTTCCTTTTTCTTGATTTCCCCACCTAACAATTAATCCCATGGCCACATTACAACCAAAGTAAAAGACCTCTTGATTCTTATGTGTTTTCATTAATAAAGTAGAGATTTGGTTAATAGTCAAGCCTATGGTAGAGTACTTTCCTTGAGGAAATTGAGCGAAATGTCATATACCCTGGAACATTTGAGTGAGGTGAGAAGAGTGCCCGAATCAGTGAGAATATGAATTTGATGAACCTAAGCTTCTAATTGGACTTGAAATTGATTATCTCTCGGGGATTTATTTAATATGCCTGTCACTTGGATTAGTTGCTAGGGTTCTTGGTTCACTATCCATGCTTTGATATCTTCTGGCCTTAGTAATTGCTTGAGGACAAGCAAAATCTTAAGCTTGGGTTGATTTGATGAGTGTGATTTCACCTCATCTTTGTCTATCATTTTGCATGCATTTTCATGTAGTTTAGGCATATTTAATTTGATTTTTGGTTAATTTTCCTTTGGAACGGGTAAGGCGGTTTGTGTGGTGTTGTTTTGAAGAAATCAAGAGTAAAATGCTCAAGATCAACCATGATGGAGTTTGGATGAAAATAGGGCTTGAAAACTGAAGAAAATGAGCCAAACAGAGCCCATCACGGCCTAGCCGTGATGCCCATCACGGCCATGATCGAGCAAAACTGAAAAGGAAGAAAGGCTGAAGTCAGAGTCTGTCACGACCTGGCCGTGATGACCATCACCGTCGTGACCTAAAACCCCCACAAGTCAGAGACCGTCACGGCCTAGACGTAATATCTATCACGGCCGTGACAAGCTGGAAAATTCAAGTCTCGCATCGCGAGAAGGCTTTCGCGTCGCGAAAGTTCAGAAGCCTAAAGAACTGCACAAGTCAGAAGCCGTCACGGCCTCCTCTCTTCTCTGATTGTGTATTTGCATGATGTTGTCAACCAAGCTTGTCATCTCCATGGCAAGGCTTGAGTAGTAGTTTATTTCTAGGGATTGGGGCTATGCCCAGGTTTTGTTTATGTTGATAATTTGATGTAAAATCTTTGTTAATTTCGATTATTGTTTTAGATCTGATTTCTAGTGTTTGAATCACTCGTAAATTCGGTGGCCACTTGTTTGCGTGTCATAGGCATTCGAAGGAGGAACCTAGCGGTGAACTTAGGTGTCGGATCTATAGAGTCAGACTTGGGACTGAAATCACGAGAGTTAGAAGCCGTCCCTCGAGGATCAACGAGTTGTCACCAAACGCAAAGGGTCCAATCTGAGTTCGACTACCACGAGAGTAGGGGTTGGGTCAATTGGGCACGGTTTTTGTAACTCGAGAGGGAGCTTAAGCTATTAGAGGATAAACTCGCCTTCAAGGCAATTTCGTTAATTAACAAGGGTAAATCAGATTAGTAACATAAACAGCCTCGTAGGTAACCCAAATCCCTAGGAATCCATTTAGATCCAAAAACCCTAAAAAGATTTGTTTTCTATTTTGTTTGATTCTGTTTTAATTATCCCTTATTTCAAAAATAAAAATCCTTTTTCAAAACCTCTTTTATACAGTCCAGATTTGCCAATTTGAAAATTAATTGCGATTCGAGATCACAGTCTCTGTGGGATCGATATCTTTTATTACTTGAAGACAGTCCGGTACACTTGCCGGAATCGCACGCGCGCATCGCGTTGCGCGCTGTCAAAGAGCTATTCCATGAGTTTTGTGAAGGTGGTATTCAACACAACTTCTCAATACCAAGAACACCACAGCAAAATGGTGTGGTAGAGAGAAAGAACAGATCTCTTCAAGAGATGGCTAAGACTATGCTCAATAACAATTCTGTCCCTAAGCACTTCTTGGGTAAAGTCAGAACACTTTGTCACTACATTCAAAACAGAATATACATTAGACCTATTCTGAATAAGACTCCTTATGAATTGTGTAAAGGTAGAAAACCCAACATTTCATATCTTCACCCTTTCGGATGTAAATGTTATATTTTGAATACAAAAGATCAACTTGGTAAATTTGATGCTAAAGTAGATAATGGAATCCTTCTAGGATTTTCTGAAACTTCAAAAGGCTTTAGAGTTTATAATTCTCGAACTCTAATTATAGAGGAATGTATTCAGGTAAAATTTGATGACAAACAGCCTGATAAGAGACTATCAGAGCTAGATGATGCTTTTGCAGATCTTTATCTAAATATTTCAGGAGAGAAGCCGGAAATCAAGTCTGATATCCAAGTAGATGACTCTTCTCAACAACAACCAGAAACATCTACCTCTCAACAGAACAATACTCAGAAATCTTGGTATTTCAGATATTACCATCCTCAAGATCAAATCATTGGTGACCCCAATGACAAGCTAAGAACTTGGTCAACCTTCAGAGAACAAAGTGATTCAGCTCTTGTCTCTGAATGTGAACCGAAGACAGTGGACGAAGCTCACTAGACGAAGGAAGGATTCTAGCTATGCAAGAAGAGCTTAATCAGTTTGAGAGAAGTGAAGTCTGGACGCTTGTACCCCTGCCTGAAGACAAGTCAGTCATTGGAACAAAGTGGGTCTACAGAAACAAGCTTGATGAAGATGGTAAGGTTGTGAGAAACAAGGCAAGACTTGTTGCCCAAGGCTACTCTCAAGAAGAAGGTATAGACTACACTGAAACTTTTGCACCAGTTGCTAGACTAGATGCTATAAGAATTTTAATATCGTTTTCTACATATCATAGTTTTATGCTTTTCAAATAGATGTTAAAAGTGCTTTTTTAAATGGTTTTATTATTGAAGAAGTATATGTTATGCTACCTCCTGGCTTTGAAAATACAAATCACCCTGAACATGTTTATAAGCTTAAGAAAGCATTGTTTGGACTTAAACAAGCTCCTAGAGCTTGGTATGATAGGTTAAGTTCGTTTCTAATGGAAAATAGTTTTAACAGAGGAAAAGTAGACACAAATATA
This sequence comes from Sophora flavescens, assembly GCA_030762895.1. Lineage (NCBI taxonomy): Eukaryota > Viridiplantae > Streptophyta > Magnoliopsida > Fabales > Fabaceae > Sophora > Sophora flavescens. Next base: position 59,617,140 of record CM061069.1, read on the forward strand.
TTTAGAAAATCTATTACGTCAGATTTCATTATAGTACAAATTTATGTTGATGATATCATTTTTTGTGCTACTAATGAATCTCTATGCAAGGAATTTTCTAATTTAATGCAGAAAGAATTTGAAATGAGTATGATGGTAGAACTCAAGTTCTTCCTTGGACTTCAAGTTAAACAATCTATGGACGTGGTGTACATCCATCAGACTAAGTATACAAAGGAACTTCTAAGGAGGTTTAAGATGGATGATTGCAAACCAATGAATACTCCTATGCATCCCACTTCAATACTGAACAAAGATGATAAAGAGAAAAAGGTAGACCAAAATGTATATAGAGGTATGATAGGATCTCTTTTATATCTGATTACGTCTAGACTTGATATAATGTGCAGTGATTGCTTATGTGCTCATTTTCAATATGATCCTAGAGAGTCTCATCTCTCGGCAGTTAAAAGAATATTTAGATATTTAAAAGGTACTACTAATTTGGGCTTGTGCTTTAAGAAAAATGATGATTACAGATTAGTTGGTTTTTGTGATGCTGACTATGCTGGAGATAGACTTGAAATAAAAAGCACCAGTGGAGGATGTCACTTCATTGGAGCTAACCTAGTATCATGGTCAAGCAAAAGGAAAGGTACCATTGCTCTATCAACTACTGAAGCAGAATACATATTAGCTGCAAGCTGCTGCTCACAACTTCTATGGATCAAACATCAATTGGAGGACTACAATGTATTTGTAAGTAGTATTCCACTTATGTGCAAGGTTTACAAAACCGGATCGACCATCGAACCGGTGAAGGCAGCGGTTCGAGGTTCAATGGTCCAACCGAGGTTGAACCGGTTATAATTAAATAATATTATTTTAATTTTTAATATAATATTTGTAACAATATTAAACAAAAAAACAACATAACAACTAAAATTATTAAGCACAATTTTTTTATTTTGAAATTAAACTAAATAAATATAAAAATATAAAGATATATGTTAAAATCATCTTCATAGGGAAAACCAACCCAAAATCTACAACCAGCCCACATATGTTAGAAAACAAAAGAATTGGGTTTTGGCTAGGATGACCCAAATCCTTTTATACTATTTTTTTTTAGGAAACCGGTTCAGGCCGGTTCACTACCGGTTATAACCGGTTTTACCGGTTTTGAACCGGTTTTTGCACCAGTTTACCACAGGGCCGGTTTTCCTTGCTGACCGGACCGGCCATGGTCCCGGTTCCAGGTTAAACCGATCGGATCGGCCGGTCCGGTCTGGTCCGGTTTTCAAAACCTTGCTTATGTGTGATAATACTGTTGCAATCAATTTATCTAAGAATCCAATACTGCATTCTAGAGCTAAGCATATGGAAATCAAACATCATTTTATTAGGGATTATGTGCAAAAAGGTGTATTTGATGTTCAATTTGTAGATACTGACCACCAATTGGTAGATATCTTTACTAAACCTCTTGCTGAGGACATATTTATCTTTATAAGAAAGCATTTGAATATGTTGTATGTGGATTGAGCTAGTATATTTATTGTTAATTTGGTTGTCCATTGCATGTTCTCTTTGCACGTCCACTAGTCATGACGTCCAGAGCAAGTAAAATCTACGCATCCACTACCTATGTCTTTACGCATCCACTCTTAGTCTTGTGTGGACTCGTCTATGCACACATTTATATCTTATATTAATTTGTTATTGAACGCATTTATATAAAACGCTTCTCTTTCCTTACTGAGTCAGCTACCGTCATCAATCCATCGTAACTTTTTATAGTCCCAAGATTACCAACGCCGTTTTACACTTAATGAAATGTCTTGTCATTATTTTTTTTAAAACTGTTGGTTTTCTGAAATCTTTAAAAGTAACCTCTTTCCCTCTGAAAATCTTTTCGCATCTCTTCATCCCTATCAACCTATCTCGCTAAATCTTTCGAACTCTCTGTCTCCCTTGATCTTCCAAAACTCATCTTACTCAACAATGGCTTCAACCTCTGCTCCCATGCTTGCTTTTGCAACTGACACTATGTCTATATCCGTGGAACACCACTTCAACTTTGGAATTCTACAAGAATACAATTTGGATATGAGTAAGTTCATTAACGCTGCTGGATGGGATGGAATCTTTCTAGAAAATGGCTCGGTGTATCCAGACTTGATAAGAGAATTTTGGAGGAGACAAAAGATCTCTGAAACAGAAGTTATTGGATTCGTGCTGAGAAGGAAAGTGATAGAATCAGAGAAAGCCATCTCTGATGCGATTGCTTGTGCTCAAGAAGGATTGGTCTTCACTGAAAACTAAGAAGAAGACCTAGGTGGTCCAGAGACAATTTCTCTTACCCTTATGAGGCAAGACAGCGTGAGAAATCATTCTTGGAAATCATCTGAGATGAAAGATCACATCAGGATTCTTTACCAGATTCTGAACAAAGTGGTGCTACATAAGATTGGCTCTAAGGACAATTTTTCAGCTCTTCACAAGTTCTGCCTTTGCCATCTGGTTTTTGAAACCAAGAGTAACCTACCCTGGATCCTATTTCATCGCTTCAAGGATGCCATTACCAACAGAGAATCTGCTTCTCACATTACCTTTACTCATCTTCATCAAAAAATTCTCAAGCAGCAAGACGTGTACGATATTCTAGGTGCAAAGCCTAAGGGTGAACAAGAAAGACTCCTTCGTGAGAAAGGATTGCAAGCTGTTGATTTTGGCAGAGTCAATCTTAGTGGCATGCAACTCAACATGATTCCCAAGAGAAAGGAACCAAGAGAAAAAGGCTATGGCTGTAAGGCAACCCATTCCCAAGAAGACTACTAGAGGATCTGTCACCTCTATATCTTCTGGTGCTACTCTTCCACCTGCACTAAAAAGGACAAGGAAAGTCATCATGTCTGAATAAGAAGATGATGATGAACTTCCTAATGCTGCCATTCTAGAAAAACAAGTTGCTGTTGTTGCTAGTCCAATTGCCAAGAAGAAGAGGCAACCGGCAAAGAGGGCTAGAACAACCTTGACTTCTGAGGTAGTAATCTCCGCTGATGACCCTGTTAGGTTAGAAGTAGATGAATTAGTATCTAATTTGACAACTCATGGTGATAATATCTCTGCTCCACATGATGTGAATAATGTTTATGTTCCTACCCTGCCACAATCACCACCCTCACCTCTATCACATATAGACAATAGCATTACCATTAGAGCCCTCTTTCCAAAACCCTTGAAAACCTTGTTTCCACCCATAATTCCCTCTTCCACTCTCTATACTGGAAAATCTGAAAATTGGGCCAAAGTACAGAGAGAACGGAAAATACTATTCCACATCATTCCACAAGAACCAGAAGTCATTCTAACAAAATGGTCTCCCCTGGCTGAGTACGAGTATGAACCCCTCGACATCTATCCATACTGGGTCAATCCTGAACCCCACACTCCAACTGGCCCATTCCCTTCCCAAATGTTCAATGAACATGGACCTCTTCTCATCCACCTTCCCCAACAAAGTTTCCCTGCCAGAAAAATCTACCCCAACCTATTGAAACTTCCACCTCTTAAACCATTCACTGATGGAGTAGAAAGAGTTATCATATCTGACTGGCATATTGATCCAAGCAAGAATCTTGGGAGTGTTATTGAAAAAAGAGCCAGATCCTTCAGGCAAATTCCTTTTTGTCATGGATCAGACTACAAAATGGATGACTTTCAAACACCCAAGAATATATGGAGCTGCTGTTGACCAATTAGTGGACACATTCATGTATGATATGCTGAAATGGGAATTCAGTCACTTCAGAGCAGATAGGGCTGCACGATTTGTCCCTCCAACCTGGTTAAGACACTCCACTTCTACAAATGTTGGAGTCAAGCCCAACAAGATCTGTCCTAGGTTGTCAATGATTGATCTAAACAAGGACAAGGACAGGAAGCATTCAAGGCACAAAGGAAAGATGCCAGTAGTTGAAGACATTAGACTGGATATCAATTATGAACCCTTTGACCACTCACAAATGGATTATATTCAGTCCTTGCCAATTGATATGGTCATTGAGGCTAACTATGCAGGAGCCTTCTGGCAATCCCACTTGATTAATTGCTGAAGAGAAGGAGAAAACTCCAAAATTCAGACGCAGATGTGGGCTCTCTAGTGTCAGATATCTGATCTTCAAGGATCTGTGGGGTCTGCCAATAACTAGCCATGATGTGGAAATTCCTAATCCAAATCACTGGCAAAGGATATCCCTGAGCCAGTTCTACAATATGCTTTTTCCTCAGCTTCAACCTCATCCTCTGAGCATACAACAGAAGAATTAGTTGTAGAAGGCCCTGAGCTGAATGTTCAAATCTTCTCAAAACCCGTTTTTGAACCTTCAACTCGCTTAGATGATGCCGTTGCTGTTGCTACTGTTGAGCCAACTCTGACAGAACAGTCTGATGAGATATGTGCTTCTAAGCAAGGTGATGAGTCTACTAAGACATCTTCTCAACCATTAGCTCTTGCTACGGTTCATCCACCAGCCCAAGCTCAAGACACTATCTCAGGCTCTGCTGAGAGCTCAAGACAATTATCCTTGCCACCGAATCTTGAGGACATCATTGGAAGGATTGTTGATGATAAGGTTGGTAAGATAGTTGAAGAGAAGACAGAGCAGATGGCACAACAAATTGAGGAAAGAGTACAAAAGCAAGTTCAAGATACCTTGGCCCCTACAAATGCTATGGCGACTCAAATGCTAACCTTATTAATGGAATTTCAGAAAAACCAAAATCCAACCCAACCCCCTCCACCACCTCCTTCTTCCTAACTCTCTTATTTGTTTTGTCTTGTGGTGATAATCCTTTGCTTTTTTTTTTTTTTACCTTTTTGGCTGATGACAAAAAGGGGGAGAAAGGAAAAAGAAAGAGAATTTTAAATATAAAGTCTTTTGTTGAAAAGCTCTTATATGTTTGCATTTGCCTCAACTTGATAAATTGATCTGCTTTACTTACATTATTTGCTTTGATATCTGCTGCTCTGATACTTGTGTTTATATAAGATTATAAGAATGATAAGTGTTTGTACCAATCTGTTAGTTTATAAGTCTGCTTAAGTATTTGAATGCTTTGTCTTAGGAGAAGCCCTGCAAGCTCTCTTAGACTTTGCTTTTCAAATTTAATTTGTTTTGTCATCATCAAAAAGGGGGAGATTGTTGGAACCAAAGTGGTTTTGGATTTAATAATCTCTAGGTTTTGATGTTAACAAAAGGATTAAATTTGCTTAGCAAAGTATTAGTTGAGATCTAACTAGTGATTTCAGTTATGCAGAAACACTTTTATAAGTAAAATAAACTTGGGATAAGTTTCAATTGAAAAATATGCGTCCACCCCTGTAGACGGGCTGCTCAAGAACTGTGGTAATTTTACCTTGTTGTTTTCCTTAGTAGATGAGGCTATAAATGAATACCTAAATAACTTGTTAGGTACAGCAAGTCCAAAGACTTGAAAATAAGTACGTCCATCTTGTCATGTCAGCAGACGAGTGTTATCCTTGAAACTCAAGTATACATCCATAGTGCCTAACTAACATTCAGTAGAAGTCCATATTGCCACGTCATTGGACGGAACTTCTCTAAGGAGTTAGCAAGTCCAAAGACTTGTGTGGACGAGCGCTTCTACCACAACAGTGGACGAGCAGAATAAAATCTTGTGTTGATACGGTCTTAAACTAAGTAGACGGTTCTATATGTTCTATATCTTTACTACCTTGAATATAATTTAATGCAATCTGGTCCACGATGAATTTATTTCAAATGATTGATATTTATTTCAAATGAATATTTGTTCTTCCTATTTGTTTTTATCCAATTTAATGTCTTGTTTCCTTTGAGAAAATTCATAGTACTATCAAGGAAATACAAAAATCAAATAGTACAATTAGAATTGCAAAACGATCTGTACGATGACATCATTACTGGACAAAAGCTGGGTTATACACAAAGGAGGAAATAAAGTTTTTAAGGTACAATTGCTCAGAACAGTGAGCCTCCATTTTGTGATTTTATGATAACCAATGATGCTTTTCAAGATAGCCTAAATCAAACTATCAGTCTCAACGGATATCATGCATTTAATGTTATATCTAAACGGGATTATTCAAAGTAACCGTTGAAGAATTACAAAAGAAGAAAAATGTCACTATAAATTGAAGACTTCAGTTATTGAATATAGAACTCTTGCCAGCACAATCTTGCTAGCTGAACTTTTACCATTTGATCAATTACAAGATATACAAATCTCATATTCTTGTTGTAAAGTAAAAGTATGTAATTCTTAAGGATTGAATATTTGTGAAAATATTCAGTAGATCTTAAACCTTCATATCACTACTACAGAAAAGGGATTTAATAGCTCACCTTCAATAGCGTTTCATTAAAAAACGCTACTTAAAAATAGGCGGAACACTTCTTAAAAGGAGCGCTATCTATTTTTTACCCTAAGACAGTGCTTCCTCAAGGAAGCGCTATTGAATGTTGATGGGTAGGAATAGATAGCGTTTCCTCAAGGAAATGCTATCTATTACTTTTACCTTAAGATAGCGCTTTTTTGGGGAAGCGATGTCTATTACTTTCCCTAGAAATTAAACGCCCCTCTCCCACGCAGTTCCTGAACACTTCGTGTGACCTACACTTAGTCACCACAACCACCGTCATTGCTCAACTTAACCCTCATTACTCATGACCGCTGTCTCCCTCTATCAGAGAAACCATCACTCCACACCTTCTCATTTGTTCCGCCGTCTCCCTCGTCTGTGCCTTCGTCCGGCAACACAGACTTCTCTTTTCATTCGTGCCTCTGCCTCATGACCGTCGTACGTCTTCTACACCGCCGCCGCTGTCCTTATTCGTCGCCGCTCTATCCTCGTTCGTCGCCGCTCGTCCTCAACCATCTTTCTCCATTGTTCCAACCGCACCTCCTTGTGCAACTGCACCAACCTCCAGGTACGACTCTGATTAAACATCATCTCTTCATATTGTTTTATATGAAATTACTTGTCTCAAAATTCCAATGATTTTTTCCTCTGATTCTGTAATCTTGGTTCAAGGTGTAATCTGTAGCATCTTATCTGGTAAGTTCTCCATGCTCTTATCCATCATTTCCACTCGTTACAAAAAAATTTCTGGCAAAACTTTGTATGTCTTGTAATGGTTGTTTGCTTGTTACTATCATAAATAACTGGTAACATGATTACTATTGGAAGGTAAAAAGATTACTATCATATATAACTGGTAACAGATAAAAAGTTTGGGAATACTATTTCTATTTTCAATTATCCAATGATACAAAATAACTCAAACTCAAATCATACCTAGAATTTTTGATTGTATCCATCATACCTACAGATGTTTATTAGTTCCTCAAATCTGGGTATTATGTAAAGATATGGAGGGCCTGGGATGTATTTTAGGTTACTTAATGTTAATGGTATTGCTCCTTAATATTCTGGTTTGTTTACGTTTCAGTATGCCCAGTATGTTACCTTCCAGTGGATGAAGCCATTGCACTTATGCCAAAGTTTCCCTCGTTTTCTCCGGTGCTTAAGAATTTAACATTTATCTACGAGGAAAATCTAAGCAGAGATGGAGAATTTTGTGGTTCAGCCTTTGGTGGATATCCTACTTTGAGGCAGAGAAATGATTCCTTTGATATACGAGAGTCAATGAGTGTGCACTGTGGGTATGTTTTGGTTTTTGTTGGATGTTTCCCTAGTATATCTATAAGCACTGAAGAATGTTCTTTATGTTTATAATTTGTCTGTGCCAGTAAAAAGGATATGTTGTCTATTCTTTTACTCACATCTGTCCATCTGCATCTTCAATGATGCACGTGTGCATTATTCAGATTCGTAAGAGGAGCTAAACCTGGCCACAACACAGGATTTGACTTGGATGAAGATGACATTCTTGATATGGAGTAGTGTCGGGGTATAGTTGTTGCATCAACCATATTTGGTCTATATTATGCTGTTTCTACTTTTATTTAGTCGTTTAAACTAGTCTTTTGCTTATGAAATAAACATGTTGTTCAGGAAACTTTGATGAGATAAATGAGCCAACAAATATAAGTGATTATTCAAGGAAGACTGTATGCTTCCTGATGTTTGTAGATGAAATAACAGAAAGTTATTTGAGGAGTTCTGGCAAGCTGATAATCAGCAAGAAGGTTGGTTTATGGAGGATTATTGTTTCTCATAATCTTCCTTACACAGATGCAAGGCGCACAGGAAAGGTCAGAATTATATGTTGGCAAGCACAATCAGTCTGTGAACTAGAAATTAGCATATTGGTTCATATTTGTTGCTGAAGCTTTAAATAATTATGATTCTCTTTATGATCAATCTTTGATGTGGAAAACTGATATTGTGGTTTGATCTTTCTATAATCTAGATACATTGAAGGAGTTAATATGCCATACTGATCATCCCTCAACTGCTAGTGTTAACAGTTTATTTTTCATCTGAAACTGCCAGCTGAAAGTCATCTTTGCTAGGCCTTTCTTTTGCAGTCTCAGTATTACCAGATGAGAGGTTCAAAACTTCAGTGGTTAGAAGTTTACTCTCATCAAATGGTTCCTTTTTGACCTGGTTATCATCCCCGTTGTCTAAAGAAATCATGTTGATGCCACCAAACTTGCAGTTTTTGTTCTTCTGAGACATTCCTTGAAAAGGAAGAAACTTGCTTATGTTTTGAGCTTATACTAATGTCTCTCCTGTTAGAACTTGTGTTTTTCCACTCTAATTCTGGATGTCATCATTGGCATATATTGAGTCATTAAGACTTGAAAAGAACAATATAAAACTGTGGCGTGTTGTGTTCTAATCAATTAATTCCTTTATCATGGCAGGTTATCATATTTGTGGACAACTTTGGTGCAAACATTGTTTTGGGTATTTTTACCATTTGCAAGAGAACTCCTTCAACGAAGCAGTCAGGTTCACAAGCTTTAAATGTAAGAAGGATTCGTTCTAATGGGAATCATGTGTATTTAAATAATTTATTTACTCTTACATTTGATCATTCAAATGTACTTTAATTCTTACTTGATTTAATTTTCATTTTACAGTACTTTCCTGAATGTAAATGCGTCACATACTCTGATGATCAACTTACTCAACTTAAGGAAGAGTGATGTCTCTATGTTATGAATTTTATCAGCAACTAAAGGGTACAACATACTATGATATGATGCTAGCTAGTGTCTCTCCTATATATAATATTAGACTTGTGTATGTGTAAGTGATCTGTGTGTGTATCTTATGCAGGCCGAATGTAAGGATTTGTTGCCATCAGGTAGAAGATGGAAGCCACATGCAGAATTTGTGTAGAGTTACTAGTGTGTTGGTTAGCTTGTATATGATGGAAGTCACATGCATAAATTGTGTAGAATTACTAGTGTATTGGTTAGCTTGTATATATTGTTAGTAGTGCGTGCATGCATTAGTTAGCTATAGTTGTTTAGTGTAGGTTTATATATACTTATCAATGATTTATGTAAGCTTTGTACACTATAATATATATGTAAATGCATGGTTTTGTTAAGTTTTGCTGAGTGCGGTGGGATAGATAAACATTTTAATATCTTGGTCTTGCTGAGTGCAAGTGGGAAATGTATAAAAACAATGTAAATAATAATTAATAAAAAAAGGGAATAGACAACGCTTCCTTAAGAAAGCGTTGTCTAAACTATGCAATAGATTGCCTTATTTCTAATTTTAGACGGTGCTTTCTCAAGGAAGCGCTACATATTCCCACTTCCAGTAGCGTTTTTTTTAAGCGCTGTTGAATCTCTCCTACCTTCAGCAGCGGGTGAATAGATAGCGCTTGGAAGCGCTACTAAAGGAAAAAAAAAGTGCTATTAAACCCCTTTCTGTAGTAGTGTACCCTCACATATAGTGAGTTAGAAAGATCTTAGAAAAATCTGTGATAGAGTTAGAGCCCGAAGAGACTTGGCAAGAAAGCAATACCCGTAGCATGGAGAGGTGAAGAATACTTGTTGTAGAAACTATTTGGAAATAGTGGAGGAAATCATTTAAGTAGAAGGGACTGGACGTAGCTCTTGGTTGGAAAAGAGTGAACCAGGATAAAATACCTGAGTGAATTTTCTATCCCTTATCTTTTACAGTTTTATTTATTTTTACTAACTGTGGGATTTGATTTTGGTTTTGTTAATCTTTTAAAAAGGATTTCTATGTGCTTAATCTCTTTATCTCCTGCTTGTGAAAAAGTTGTTCAAAAGGGGTTTTTGCGAAAATAATTAACAAACACAATTCAACCCCCCTTCTTGTGTTTGCATGTGCCAACTTCAACCACCTCCAGGAAAATGGCATTGTCAGAGGCAACAAAGGCTCCTGCCCCTGTCTAATGGCCTCATCTCGATGACGGTAGAACATATCCTGCATTATAAGTCAAAATAAGTCAGCATCTCAGGGGAAGGGAATTAAATATAATTAAATAATGTAAATGAGAGAAAAATAATTCTTTTAACTTACAGCAATCTCGTCTGCGTTCCCGACCCACTCCCAAGTCTTAGTCTTCTTCATAACCTCCAGTACCTCATATGCAGTAGGGAGCCTCCGCTTTTCATCCGGTCGCTACTACTCAATCCCGAAATAACAATTTTTTAGTAGTGAATTCAATTGGTTCATCCCGTACAGATATACTCAAATTGTCTTAATGTTACTCAAATTAAGTACACAAAGTCCTTATAAAAATCTCCTAATTAAAATAATTAGGAAGGTGAGCCCAAAAAAATAAAAATAAAAATTAGGAAGGCAGTACTTCGATTGTAAAGCATAGGTTTTTTTTTTTTTTTTTTTGTTGAAATGTAAAGCATAGGCTTAGTACCTGTTACAATTATCCATCCTTTTAAAGAGATATTAAAGTACCAACTACAAGGGTTAGGCATGATAAGTGAATTGCATATGCTTAGGACTTAGGAGAAAATATGATGGGGAAATATTCAGGAAATGGTATATGAGAGTGCATGAATTCTATAGTCATGAGACTTTGAATAAATCTTGAAAAGCAAGATTTAGAAAGGAGAAGAAGTATGTACCTACACTTGTACGAATGTATGGCTAAAAAAGGTGGCTGAAAGATGGGTGTAATTAGCAAGTCATTTGGAATTACAAGTTTCTCTTACGACTTATGAACGAGTTCTTTAATTTCTCTTGATTTGATACATCTTAAGTGGAATATTTTCCCAACGCAAAATGCTGAATAGCACGACTACGAAATTCCTACTGCGGGCAACACTTTAATTCTCTCTCCTTAGCCTGATCTCTTCTCAGCATCATTGACTAAACTCATTGGTTGAATTCAATTTCGTTGAAATTCGTCAAATGTATTGTCATACACCTAAATAGCATTACTCTTTCCCAAGTGTATTATGTTATACTTAGTCTTGTCTTTCCAATTTCTATTTTTATTTCTTATCCGACAAAGTATCAAAGTTGGAATTATACGGAAGATAACCATTAAGATTGTCTATAAAGTGTGATTGTTTAAACTTTTCATAAAAATGATTTGTTTTAAAAAAATAATTTTATAGTTAAAATGAAAAATCAATTTCATTAGCTTTAAAAAAAAAATAACTTAAAGTCACTAGTTATTTTTAAAAAAAATATGATTTTTATTATTATAAACAAACACTAAATAATTTTATGTTTTTCTTTAAAATCTCAAAAAAATTATTTCTAAATTATTGAATGTTAAAATCACTTTTTTTTAATCCATAACAAATGGATTCTTTTATTATAACAATACTTGTGAAAATATCTTAATTTTTAAAAAATTAAGAACACTCGTTAAGGAATAAAAATAAAGAAATTTTCTTTGAAATTCAATATATATATATTTAATATTTGAAGATATATATTTAGTGTATGGTTGATTTTATGTTGGAAAGGAACCAAATATATGTTTGGCCAACTATGTTTGGTTCAATGAGAGAACTCAAAGAAACCTAGAGCCGCCTTCCCTCTACTTCTTTTTTCCTTCTTCCTCATCCACCGGAAAGGGTGGTTTTGGGCCATTTTTTAGCCTAAAATCACCCCTCTACATCGTTCTTTCTCTCCTTTTATCTAAATAAGTTATCTTTCCACATAGATCTGATTTTTCCTTCGTGTTTTTCCATGTTTTCATCGTCTGCATGCGGCGGTGTTTTGTTCGTTGTCTTGTTGCGCCATCATTTATTTCCCGTCTTGTTGCGGTGTTCGTTTGGTTCAGATTGGCAGATCAGCTTCGATCCATTACAGATTCAATCAAGACTTGGACGTCAACGTTACGGATCCGGAGGCATAGGTATTCCGGTCACTTTGATTTTATCACATTTGTAGACATTTTGCTGTGTTATGCTATTAATCTGGGTGGTGCTATGAGTTTGTACGCAGGTCATCAATTTTGATTTTTAGCGATGTTGAATTTGGATTGTTTTTGATGTATTTTACCAATTTGAATAAATGAATATCTTTTTTAATAAAAAAAAAACTACATTGGGTTCATTCCCAACAAAAAATCAAACATACCCATAATTTTTCAATAATATTTTTTAAATTTTTTTAATCAGTACCTTTTATAGCACTTGTAACATGAGCCTTAAAAAAATGCTATCAGTATGAGGCTTGTGGTGCATTAATTTAAACTCAAAATTGAATAGACTGTCCTCTTACTCTCTGTAAATTATTTTTAATCAAAAAAATCAAATGTGTGTGTGAGATATATATCTTTAAAGTGTATACTTATTTGGCTTAATTGTATTCTTGGTTTCTCAACTTTTTTAATTGTGTGATTTTGATTCCTCAAAATTTTAATTATATTTTTGGTCCTTCAATTTTTTCAATTGTGTGATTTTAGTCCATAAAAAATTTTAATTACACATTTCATCCCTCAACTTTTAAAATTGTGTGATTTTGATCAGTCAAAAATTTAATTGCACATTGACTAGTCATGGACGGAAGGACTGATTTTATACAATTCGATAAATTAGATGATCAAATATGCAATTAAATTTTTGAGGGACCAAAAATACACAATTGAAAAAATTAAAGAATGAAATATATAATTAAATTTTTTGAGTGACCAAAATCGTGTATTTACAAAATTTGAGGAACCCAAAGTATAATTATAATTAAGCCAACTTATTTATAGCGATAGCAAGAAAAATGAGAAAAATGAGGAGGGATGCTTACAATGCTATATCCAGTAAGTGAGAGACAAATGGCAGAATATTACCAGATGAAATTCTATGTCTGTACTGGCTAAGTGACGAATGTGCAGTACTTGATACTTTACCTGTTTTATAACTTTACTTATTACTAGCAGTATATAAGTGTATTCGGACGGATCGCGTTAGGTTGGTTATTATAATTTGTTTTTAAAGTAAAATAAAAAACTATCCATTTTTTTACTTAGAGAATAATTGAATAAAATAAATTATATATCAATATTGATACAGTTAGAAAGTACAGAAACTAATACAAGTTATATGGAACATTAAAGTATATATGAAGTTGAGAATGTTTTAAAATTGAAGATGTTAAAAAAAAAATTGTACTGGCCGAGGTTACTTAGCCGGCCACCAAGCTCAAGTACTCGGTCCAGTCCGGAAATTAAGGATAATAAATCAAAGATTACTTAATTAAAGGAATAAGATATTGATATTAAATCCTGATATTATCTAAAATAACCTTATCTGGTTAAAAGAGATAATATCCCTTAAATTAAGGAATCATATCTCAAAAGAGATATCAAGAGACAAATCATATCTAAAAAGAGATATTAAGAGATAAATCAAATCTCTAAGAGATAGGGGAATCCTATTATAAAAGGAGGAGTACCCCTCATAAGAAACTCACTTTTCACTGAACATAGGTGACTCTCTCTTTAGCGTGTTAGAGAAATTAGTGTCGACCATGAGACTATCAGAAAGTCCTTGCTCCCTAGTATTTGTCCGATACAAAATTAAGAGATCGAGATCACCACGGCCAAGGGTTGAATCAAGAACTACGTCCGGCTTTGATTCCCTTCGGGATACGTAGGACCGGAATTACTGAATTATGTCAAGCCAAGTCCCAAAACAACCCCAATTATTCATCCTTGGTTTGACGTTCACGGCGGGGCTCCGGTAAACCGGATCTCGGCAGGAACATTTGGCGCCCATCGTGGGGCCGAGGTGAAACTTTCCCCGGTTCCGCAAGAAAAGCTCGATGGTGACCACACGCAATGGATTGCGAGGAGGGGGGAGCAGCATGAATCACGAGGGCCATGAGGCCTCGGACGCCCAGAACCATGACAATCATCTTTTCTCCCCCCTCAGTGAAGATAACCCTCGGTTGGAGGAAATTATGGAGCAACTCAAGCAGCTTCGGAAGGAGAACGAGGAGATACGGGCACAAAATCAGAAGCTTTTGAAAGCCCGAAAGAGGGGAAGGTCCCTGACACCTTCAGACGGAGAGCAATCCTCACTCGAGGCCGGCCAGAAGGATCCTCCGGCGCACTCTCCTCGGGGCACTAACCGAGCATCCAAGACCAAACCCCCTCCTGGGGCATCGGAAGTCAAGTCCCACGCAGAGAGGACTAGCCAGAAAGAAAGAACATCAGACCGACGTTCGAGGCTCCCCTTCACCTAGGACATTAATGAGGTAAACGTGCCAACCCATTTTAAGCCCCTTAACATAGACAAATTCAATGGTACCACTGATCCAACCGAGCATGTAGAGTCCTTTATATCCTCAATTTACTTGGTGACTGATTCGGAGGCCGTCATGTGCAAAGTTTTTCCAACTACCTTGCAAGGCCCAGCTCTAACCTAGTTAACAAATCTGCCACCTCAGTCAATTGATTCTTTTGATGCGCTCATAACCAAGTTCACGACACAATTTGCGGCAAGCCGAAGGCACAGGAGGCACTCAGTCTCACTGGTAAATTTCAAGCAGGAAAGGAATGAATCACTCAGAGATTACATGGCCCGCTTCAATGTAAAGCAGATCCTGATTCCCAATATGAGCTCAGAACTCTGCCTCCACACCGTCATGGCTGGTCTTAAGCCAAGATCATTCTTCGAGTACCTATCTCGGAAACCACCGAGAGATTTTGAGGAGCTACAGGAAAAGGCTACAGGGTTCATGAACTCGGAAGAGATGCTAGAGTTTAAAAGGCGAGAAAGAGGTTACGAGGACAAGAACTCAGCCTCGAACAAAGACAGAAACAGGGGGTCTGACTCACAAAGGACCCAAAAAACCAATGAAAGAGAGTTCCCGCAGAGGCATTCCAGGTATCGATCTTACACTCCGCTGAACCGATCTCGGGCAGCCATCCTTCAGGAGGTGTACAGAGCAGAATTGCTTACCTTACCTGAACCGTCCAAAACATTGGACAATGTTGACAGAAGCAAAGAGTGCATGTGGCATCAGAACTATGGACACTCCACTGAAGAGTGCAGAACACTCCAGAAAAAGCTTGAGGAGTTGGTGCAAGCAGGCCGTCTTGATCGATTCGTCCGCCGAGATGACAATGGAGGCAGACGATTCGGTCGAAGACCACGAAGACACGGTCATGATGACCGAGATCGAGATTCAAACAATCGAAGAAATCATCAGGGCGGAGATCGCCAGAACAACCAAAGGCCCCCTGTCGAAGAATCGGAGGGAGGAATCAGGGGGGTCATCAATACAATCTCAGGGGGATTTGCAGTAGGAGGAGCAACGAGCTCAGCTCGGAGGCGGCATGTCAAAGCCCTCCGATCTGTTAGCACAGTGTCTGGAAGACCTCCAAGAGCAAGGCCCCCCATAACATTCACAGATGATGATTTCCAAGGGGTAGATCCCAACCAGGATGACCCGATGGTGATAACGGTCGAGCTGGCCAACTTCTCGGTCAGACGAACGCTTATTGACCAGGGAAGCTCGACCGATATTCTCTACCTGGCAACCTTCAAGAAGCTCGGAATCCTTGAAAAGCTGATAAAAGAGCAAGAGGACAAGCTGGTAGGGTTTGTCGGGGAACAAGTCAAGACTCGAGGATATATAGATCTCTTAACAACGTTCGGAGAAGGCAGACTCTCCAAGTCTGTTTCAGTCAGGTATGTCATTGTAGATGCCACCACGTCGTACAATATCCTTATCGGAAGACCGACGTTGAATGAGCTCGGGGCAATTGTCTCTACCCCACACCTGACAATGAAATTCCCAACCGACTCAGGGGAGATAGTTTCAGTCCGAGCTGACCAAAGGCTGGCAAGGCAGTGCTTTGTTGACAGCCTGAAGGTTACCCGTCACCAGGACGACCCAAAGAAAACAGAGGATGGTAAAGTAGAGGTGGTAAGCTCGGTCAGCTCCGTAAATTCAGCCAGTACAGTCAGCATGTTTGAGCTGGACCCAAGGGCGGAGATGTATGAGACCAGAGCCGAACCAACAGAGTCTTTAGAGAGGTTCCAGTTGGGAGCCCATCCTGAACAGTGCACCCACGTCGGTAGTCAGCTGGACCCCTCACTCAGAGAGAAGATTCACATGGTACTAATAAAGAATGCTGACCTGTTCGCTTGGAAGACATCGGATATGCCGGGCATAGATCCTAACTTTATGTGCCATAAGTTGTCTATATGTCCCGAAGCTAAACCTGTGACTCAGAGAAAAAGGAAGCTGGGTGAAGAAAGGCGTCGAGCTGTGGCCGAGGAGACTTCTAAACTACTCAAAGCAAATTTCATCCGAGAGGTGAAATACACCACTTGGCTAGCCAACGTGGTATTAGTCAAAAAGGCCAATGGTAAGTGGCGCATGTGCACCGACTATACCGACCTCAACAAAGCATGCCCAAAATTGACAGGCTGGTGGATGGGGTCTCAGGTTACAAGGTTTTGTCCTTCTTGGATGCATATTCTGGTTACAACCAGATCAGGATGTACCCCCCCGACGAGGAAAAAACAGCGTTCATGACTGATGGGGCTAATTACTGTTACCGAGTAATGCCTTTCGGCCTGAAGAATGTCGGGGCGACATATCAGAGGCTTATGGAAAGGTTTTCGCAGGCCAAATCGGAAAGAACTTAGAAGTGTATGTTGATGACATGGTAGTAAAATCCGATGATCCGACTCAGCATCCTGCCGACCTCGAGGAAATCTTCGGCCAACTCAGAAAGTACAACATGAGGCTGAATCCAGAGAAGTGCTCTTTCGGTGTACAGGGAGGAAAATTCTTGGGGTATATGCTAACCCACCGAGGCATCGAAGCCAACCCAGATAAATGCAGAGCCGTCATGGAAATGCGGAGTCCTCGAAATGTGAAGGAAATTCAGAGGCTGGCCGACCGATTGGCCTCCTTATCCCGCTTTCTACCGAAGTCTGCAGAAAAGGCAAGACCTTTTTTCCAGCTCCTGAAAAAGCCGAAGGATTTCATTTGGACTGAAGAATGTGAGAAGGCATTCGAAGATCTGAAACTCTTCTTGGCATCTCCCCCAATCCTCACTCGGCCTCAGCTCGACAAAGATCTGTACCTATACCTCTCCGTCAATGATTATGCAATCAGTGCAGTAATTATCCAAGAAGAGGAGGAGCAACAGATGCCGGTATACTATGTCAGTAGAATCTTGAAAGACGCGGAAACGCGATACCAAGTAATTGAAAAACTGGCTCTCGCCTTAGTGATGGCAGCTCGGAGGTTACGACCCTATTTCCAATCTCATCAGGTCATCGTCAAGACCGATCACCCGATAAAGCAGGTACTCAGGAAACATGATCTAGCCGGACGAATGATAACTTGGTTAGTGGAGTTGTCAGAGTTCGGTCTACGGTATGAACCGAGGGGGCCAATGAAAGCCCAGTGCCTCTCTGATTTTATTACCGAGCTTTCTCCCAAACCAAGGTCGGAGTCCTTCCTCTGGCTCCTATACGTTGATGGATCATCCAACCGGAAAGGAAGCGGGGCTGGAATAATTCTGGAAGGACCCGAAGATCTGATCCTCGAGCAATCATTGAAGTTTGGATTCACTGCTTCAAACAATCAAGTTGAATATGAAGCCCTTATTGCTGGGCTATTGTTAGCCAAATAAATTGGGGTTCGGGAGCTAAAATGCAGAAGTGGCTCACAGCTCGTAACGGGACAAGTCGCGGGCAATTATCAGACAAAAGACCCCCAATTAACCAGATATCTCTGCAAGGTTAATAGTCTCATCTCCGAGTTTGAGCATTTCTCCATTGAGCACATACCTCGAGAAGAAAACTCCAGAGCATATCTTCTTTCCAAATTAGCAAGCACAAAGAGGGCTGGCCAACTCAAAACTTTTATTCAAGAGAACCTCCTCGAGCCGAGCATCAAGAATGACGAGGTGGCAGTAACCGAGCACTATGACCGGGGCTGGATGACTCCGATCTGGGAGTACCTAACCTCGGACAAACTACCGGATGACCAAAGGGAGGCGAGAAGAATCCGTCTGAAATCTTGTCACTACACCATCCTCGACGGAGAACTGTACAAAAGGGGATTCTCCAGGCCGTTGTTAAAATGCCTCACAAAGGAGCAATCCGAGTATGTAATGGATGAGATGCACCGAGGAATCTGCGGAATGCATGCATTCAGGCGGCCGATCTCTGGCAGCTCGGATCTTGCGAGCAGGGTTCTATTGGCCAACCATGAGACTCTATTGTTCAATCTGGACCAAAAAGTGTGACCCTTGTCAGAAGTTCGCCAGCATAGCCCGTGCTCCAGGAGAGGAGCTCCACTCCATGTTCTCGCCATGGCCCTTTACCATGTGGGGGATGGACATAGTCGGTCCTTTCCCAGTGGCCAAGGGTCAAGTCAAGTTCCTTCTGGTAGGATTAGATTACTTCACCAAGTGGATTGAAGCAGAGCCATTGGCTACGATAACTGCCAAGAAGGTCCAGAATTTTGAATGGAAAAACATTATATGCAGGCATGGCCTTCCCTATGCAGTTGTTACAGACAACGGGAAGCAATTCACCGATAAGGAGCTCGGAGAATTCTATTCCAACCTCGAAATTAAACACAAAGTAACCTCGGTTTAGCATCCACAAACGAATGGCCAGGCAGAGGCAGCCAATAAGGTTATACTACACGAGCTCAAAAGAAGGCTGGGACAATCAAAAGGAGCTTGGGTTGAGTAGTTGCCAAGCATTCTGTGGGCTTATCATTGCTCGCCACAATCCTCAACGGGAGAGACACCGTTCAAACTAACCTATGGAACCGATGCAATGATTCCAGTTGAACTCGATGAGCTTTCATTTCGAAGGCAGCATCACAATGAAAGCCAAAATGGTGAACAACTCCGAGTTGAGCTCGACATGGTCGAAGAAGTCCGAGATGCAGCGAGGATTAGGGACGAGCTGTGCAAGCAAAAGGCAACTCGGAAGTACAACTAAAGGCTGCGCCCAAGGGAATTTGTGCAAGGCGACTTGGTGCTAAGACTGCAAAGCGATGCGAGAAAAGACTCCAGGGAGGGTAAGCTCGCGGCAAATTGGTCAGGCCCATTCAGGATAGCAGAAAATCTAGGAAATGGTGCCTACAGGCTTGAGGAATTGTCAGGAAAGTTGGTTCCCAGGACATGGAACACCTCCCATCTCAAATTTTATTTTAGTTGAAGTTAGAAGTGATGCACTCGTTTTCCTATCTCGGTCTTTTTCCCACGAGGTTTTGGCCGAGAAGGTTTTAACGAGGCACACTAGGAAAAATTAATGAATAAAAATTCTATTTTCCTTCAATTGAGCTATTATGTTAAAACCTAAGGAGGTGCTAAATCCTGAAGAGGCCAAAGCCTCTAAAGGTGCTTGAATCCTAAGCAGGAGCTAAAACCTAAGGAGGTACTAAACCCTGAAGAGGCCAACCGAAGCCTCTAAAGGTGATTGAATCCTAACAAGAGCTAAAACCTAAGGAGGTGCTAAACCCTGAAGAGGCCAACCGAAGCCCCTAAAGGTGCTTGAATCCTAAGCAGGAGATAAAACCTAAGGAGGTGCTAAACCCTGAAGAGGCCAACCGAAGCCTCTAAAGGTGTTTGAATCCTAAGCAGGAGCTAAAACCTAAGGAGGTGCTAAACCCTGAAGAGGCCAAAGCCTCTAAAGGTGCTTGAATCCTAAAAAGGAGCTATAACCTAAAAAGGTGCTAAATCCTAAAGAGATTGGCCGAGCCACATTCGACCGATTAGGGTCGAAGTGCCGGGCCTATAAAGATGTATCAGGTTAACATTGATCAATCAGGGTCAACGAACCGAACCCGTAAAACATCAGAAAATTTACCAAGCTGTAAATAGATCAAAAAAAAAGTCTCACAAAAAACAAAGATATTTCTAAACCACTTATACAACTTCAGGAATCGAGATCCTCCTCGGCATTGGAAGGGACGATGTTAATCTGGCCAGTTTGGCCCACTTCACCTTCGGGTTCCTCCTCGTCCAATTGATCCTCGCCCTCTTCTCCAAGAGTTGCGGCCTCATCCTCATCCTCCAGCTTGGTCCATGACACAAGGATTCCATCTCGATTGAAATTCTTGTCCACATCGGCACTGGAGAAGTCGGCAGTAGGGTTGAAGTGCTGGAGTTGCTTCACGACTCGGGAGAAACCGTTAACATGCTCCCTCATGATTGAAGTCTCAGCTTCATCTAGATCAGCACGGAGCCTCTGATTCTCCTCCTTCTCGGCCTCCAGCAACTTCCGCAACTCCTGGCTGGCTTCTTTCTCGGCTTCCAGCCCTTTCACTACATTTTGAAGATTAAGTCGGTCAGTTCTCTCCGCTTCTAGCTCGGCCGTAAGAGTAGCTCGGCCTTCTTCCAGCTGCATCTTCTGGGCCTTCAGCTGACCGATGACCCGGCCTTGTTCCTCACACTTGGCCAGAGCCTGAGCAAGCTCATCTCTCACCCTCAACGCTCGGGCCGCATCCGCCCTCATCATCTCTATCTTCTTCGCATTGTCAATTAGGTGCTGGCTCCAGAAACGTGTGATGGAGGCAATGCGGAGAGCATAGGCACCAGCCGCCTCCATACTTTCCTCAGGGCCCTGTTCTAGCAGTAATCGGGCATCGGATGGCTTCAGCACCTGGCCATCAATTAGGCCAACAGGATCGAACTCATCGCCCCAGAGCGAGATGATGCCCGAATTACAATTACCGTTGTACCATTTGGTGTCCGAAGTGAGATCGGTCACCAAAGGAGCGTTGCTCGGCCGGCTACCAGAAGGAGGAGTCTCTCCGATCATCAGTTGCGGGGGAAAGTTTCCGGTTGGCACCTCGGGCTCCGGATCAGCCCTCGTCCTCTTCGAAGGACGAATGCTCAACTCAGAAGCCTCAGCAGACTTCTTCTTTTCCCCCTTAATATTGGCAGCGGCAGCTGATCCGCCAGCAGCCGACTTCTTCATCAAGGCTTTGTAGTTGAATTTTCCCATTATCACTGCAGAAAGAAGAACAGGTTAGATTCAAACACACGATTGAACAAGTAAAGCACCCAACAGCTACTACTTACACTCAAAATCGGCTTGCCGAGTTGATGACTTAGGAAGCAACAAAAGTCTACCACAGGGCAACGACCGAGGATAGAGTTTTAAGAACTCGACGTCGGATCTGTCTTGCGTTGTCATGCAGCCGACGTCATAACTATTGAATTTAATGGGGTGGGGTTGCCAGTAGAGGGGAAATCTGGAGACTCCATCCGAGTCATAGAATAAAGACTCGTTCCCGGCAGTGGGCCGGACTTTGAAGAAGTCCGACTTGAAGTACTTATACGAACTCTTATAGAGTCCAATAACACCCCCCGACTCGGCCCCACTGAGAGAAATCCAACCGACCCGGTTCCCAAATCTGACCTTGTAAAAGTAGAGGAAGACTGGAGCAATGGCCACTATCCCTATCTGTTCACATAGGATCTGGAAGGCCTTTAAAAAGGCCCAGATGTTCGGGTGGAGCTGGGTAGGAGCGACATTCATAATTTTTAACACATCACACTCAAACTGGGAAAAAGGGAGACGGACTCCAATTTGTGCAAATAGAGTTTTATATACATAGGTGAAAGACGGCTGCCCTGGAGCAGGATGAAGGAAGACATGTTCATCCCCAGAACATGGAAGACACTCCACACCGCCTTCAAGGGAAGAAATTTTGTTTTGTAATGAGGAGAGGGATTCAAAATTCCTAAAGTTGGAGTGAAAGGCCCCTACATCTGGCTTCACCCAGAAATACCCAGGAATAATGATATCTGGGTATGGCACTCTGGGCGTTCTGGTAGTACGCCTGCGACGTTTGGGAACGGGAACTGCATCAGCCGTGGCTGAGCTGTTCCCGTCGGGGGAGGAAGAGCCACCAACGACACCACCACCACCATGAGAGGAGGATGGGGAAGAGTGGGGAGAGCCCCCAATTGGACGAATTTCAGGCTCTACGACCTGAACCCCAGAAGAGACATCCTGGGATACCTCAAATGAAGATTCCATGAAGGAGTAATCACAAAAGTAAAAAGTCAGGAAGCTTGAAAGAGAGAAATAGGGCGTACCTGCAGCAGAAAGGAAGTATAAACGCTCAAGCTAGAAATGGCACGATAAAGGGGTCTAGGGTTCACTGAAGCACAAGGACCTATGGCCTCGTCCTAATTTATGAAAAACGATAGCAACACCTCCCCCTTGCATTAATGAGGGTTGTTGGGCGAGAGCAGGGAGACGTCCCCTTGCATCTCTGACCGAATTCGCCAACCAAATGGGAAAGCCACACGTGGCAGTAATGTCAGGATATAAACCGTCCTCACGGGAAACTAGGAGCGCGCCAAGGAGCACGCCACAATCCATAAATCTCGGGAACAGTACCACGAGGGCCACGTGTCGCACAAGGTAACGTTTCTTTTCCATCTCGGGGCTCGAGAAAGTATGACGTTCGCACAAAACAAGTAATCACCTCCACCTCGGCTCACCTCGACTCCACCAGAAAAGCTTCCACGCCGTCGGCTCGAAGCTTGGGGGGCTTGTGTATGAGCCGAGATACAGAGTGACACAGGCTCGACCACCCGAACCGTTCACCGAGTTGGAGAACGTATATAAGTAGAGTATGAAGCTCGGCCAAGGGCCTCACCTGGCCTAAAGACTAAAAAATGAAACCGAGTTCCTGAGCTCGGCTAACATCATGAAAGCTTTTACACTTGATCAGCTCAAAGCTTGGGGGGCTTGTGTACTGGCCGAGGTTACTTACCCGGCCACCGAGCTCAAGTACCCGGCCCAGTCCGGAAATTAAGGATAATAAATCAAAGATTACTTAATTAAAGGAATAAGATATTGATATTAAATCCTGATATTATCTAAAATAACCTTATCTGGTTAAAAGAGATAATATCCCTTAAATTAAGGAATCATATATCAAAAGAGATATCAAGAGACAAATCATATCTCAAAAGAGATATTAAGAGATAAATCAAATCTCTAAGAGATAGGGGAATCCTATTATAAAAGGAGGAGTACCCCTCATAAGAAACTCACTTTTCACTGAACATAGGTGACTCTCTCCTAAGCGCGTTAGAGAAACTAGTGTCGACCAAGAGACTATCAGAAAGTCCTTGCTCCCTAGTATTCGTTCGATACAAAATTAAGAGATCGAGATCACCACGACCAAGGGTTGAATCAAGAACTACGTCCGGCTTTGATTCCCTTCGGGATATGTAGGACTGGAATTACTGAATTCTGTCAAGCCAAGTACCAAAACAACCCCAATTATTCATCCTTTGTTTGACGTTCACGGCGGGGCTCCGGCAAACCGGATCTCGGCAGGAACAAAAATCATAGAATTGAACTTCAAGACTTATTAATAAAAAATTAGTTGAGTAATTGTTTGGTTAATTTATCAACAATATAATTTAATACTTTTAATAAAGTAACTTCACTATGCAGGTAAATTTTTAATACAATATCCATTTCAAGTGGATTGTGCCCTTCAATTTAACACACTATTGGCCAAGTAGAAACGCAACTGCAAAAAAAATATAATCAATAAAATTCTAAAGTATTATATATATATATATATATATATATATATATATATATATATATATATATATATATATATATATACACAACTATATGGTAAGGGGGCAATTATACACAACCCAACATAATGAACCTATATGCTCTGGACAAAAATAAAATAAAATACCAGCACAGGGGCAAGAGAGAAAAATAAAAGTACCAATGCAGGTTTGAACAAATAAAGAGAGCAGTTCATGTCATTGCATAATAGGATATTTCAAAATAATGAGGCTGAATATGTAGATTATTTATTTGGTAATCCAAAATGGAGTACCCACATATGAAGAAATGAGGTAAAAAACAACAGAACCAAAATTATTTCAAACGTGACTTCAGTTGTTCAATATATATTTCAAATGCCACAAATCCCATTCTAATTGAAGTAACAGAGCCAAAGTAATGTGTCATGCAGTAAATCCTCTAAAACAACATAATAATAGACTCATAAGTAAATTTTCTTCACTAACCTGCTGTTAGTGGACGAATTTCAGACTCTTGACAGAAATAATTCCAACAGGATGACGAATGAACTAAAGTGAAGAAAGTTAAAGTATACATGTCGACAAGGAGATAGATTGACAAGCAGCCTTTTTGACGAAATTCAGGAGAAGATTGTGAAAGATATAGAAAAAGAAAAAATGACCAAGTCTCAAAATCGACAATATAGTCAAGATAAGTTGTCAAGCAGTTAATCCCGTCGAAAATAAGCCAGTTGACACGGAGCGGTTCAAGACATTCAGCGGTTATTGGAATTATATTGACAAGCAGTTTAGATGTAAAGCCTAAAAGAACTGCCAAGGACATGTTGTAGTCATTTAGATAGGAAGTTACTACTAGGTAGTTATTTTATTTGCCTATAAATACCAGTTATTACAATGTAAAGGGGGAGGTTACTTGACACACATCCTACACATCTCGATCACATAGCAGATTGACGGATTACACTCAAGTATTCCCTCCATCCTTCTTGTTTCAATATTATGACAAAATTCGATGCCATTTTCATTTCTTATGTTCAATATCTTCATTTTATTCTTACTCATTTCCAGCGTTTCTCTTATGTTTTCCTTTGAAATTCATTTATTTAGTGAAAGGTGTATCATTTAGATCATACTCTAATTAACTTTATTTTTGAACTTATGTTTCTTCTTTTATTGCACACTTAGTTCAATCAGGAAAATTATTTTCTATATATAAAACTACTCCCTCCTTTTGAATTTCAAATACAAGCAATTTCGTTGTCAAGTTTCATTATTGACAATCATCGGTACATTTTCTTTTCTCTCAAAACTTATACACTTGTCATAGCATCTTGCCAGTATATTACAAGATTTGACTAACTTGTCAAATTCACACTTGGCAGATAATTCATACACACATTCTGACGAGATTACCACATAACTCGTACGTCCCACACTCGTCTGATCTTTAATTATTTGTAACAGAGGGATTTTTGGACACCAACCAAAAACCAACGTTAACAAATTGGCACGCCCAGTGGGACGAATTTAGAGTAACTCGTACAGTGTCACGAATTTGACAAACGAATTTATTGTATGCATCTACGGAGTGGAAAGGTGGTTCAAACATCATCTATTTCCCAAAACTCTGTAAATATGAGTAGTGCAAGTGATGCGGGCGTAGTAGACATTAACGCCGCTGAGTCAACGGTGGATGCTATTGCACCAGTTGACAATATTCCTGCAACCAGGGCTGACGCTACTAATGCAGGGAATAATAACACTAATAGTTTAGGTGCTAGAAGTGGCGTTTCTTACGCTCAAGTTGTCAATAGATTTGACGAAGTTGGCCAAGGAACACTCCCGTCACCAACTTCCCCGGTTTTACAACAAATAAATCCACCAACTACCGGATTGTCTCCATGAAGTGTCGTGAACTCAAACCCAAGAGGGACTATGCAACCTTTGTCACAATCTTTGTATTGGATGCCTTATGGGTCTACTGTCGTCAATCCAAATACCCCATTTGCATACATACCATATCCAAATGGAATGACGATGGCTGCTCATGCATCTGGATAGGCAGGACCATCGACTGGGGGGCAAATTCCCAGTAATGCGAATGGGATAACAGGGTCAATGGTAGTAACCCATTCTCGACAAGAGCAACCAGTAGTAAGGCCGCATATATCCCCACTAAGACAACCCCCACAAAATATTGTTGGTCTGTCAGAGGCTACATTAGCCAATGTTCGACAACAAATTGACTCTAGTAATCATGACATGGTGAATACATTTACTCAACAAATGAGTACAGTGATTACGCCATTAATGGAAAACACGAATAATGCATGCTTGACATTGGCAAATGAGATACGTAGGTTAAATAGAGCCTTGGGCGTTGTAGCCCCAGATTATAACCAAAATACCAATAGAAATATCAATAGGAATAATCAACCACAGGTTGAACAACCGCAAGTTATACAACTTGATGGATCTGAACAAGATGGCGAACGGCCACAGCCCTGTCGTCGGATTCCTTTGGGATGTGGAAATGTACATATTCTACAACCATAGGAAGACGAAGATTTTGTCATAAACCAGGGTGCTTTTGGAGCGTTTCGTCAAAACGTTCTAAATCAAAACGTCAACCAAGTCGTCGAGCAAGCATCGAATAAGTTTGGTTTTAACATAGGTTATGCCAATCAACCATTTTTTACGTCGGCATTTCCTGACTGGGTCCAACAGGCATAAATGCCTCGAGGATACAAAATACCCAAGTTGTCAAAATTCTCAAGAGAAAGTGGAGAGTCGACAGTCGAGCACATTGCCCGATATACAATCGAGTTGGGAGATTTGGCTTTAGAAGAGGGATTAAAGATGAAGTTCTTTCCGAGTTCATTGACCAAGAATGCTTTTCTTGGTTTTCAACTCTAAGGCATAATTCCATACATTCCTGGAATCAATTAGAGAGGAGTTTTCATGATCAATTCTTTAGGGGTGACCTAAAAATAGGATTGACAGATTTATTTGGCATTAAAAGAATGAATAACGAGACTGTCGACGACTACCTCACCCGATTCCGTCAAATGAGGAGTCGGTACTTCACCTCTATCCCTGAGACAGAAATAGTGAAGATTGCTGCTAGGAGTCTAGATTATCATATTAGAAAGAAGTTGGTCAACCAACATCTAATTGATCTTGCCCAGTTAGGAGATAAAGTCCGTCAAATTGAACAATTGAAAGCTGAAAAGGTTTTCAAGCAGAAGAAATTCCTCAAAAGAGAAAAGATTAACTTTGCGGATGTAATGAATCCGACGAGGAGGGCAACGATTCTGAGGAACATGAGGTAGATTACGTCGAATTAAAAAATGGTCCACCTTATATATGCCAAGCTTTGAAGCCTGCGAGGGCGAAAGAAAGGATTCCTTTCACTAATAAGAAAGTGTATACATTTGATGTGACCAAAGCCGATCAAATATTTGACATATTACTCAAAGATAAGCAGTTAAAGTTGTCAGATGACCATAGGCTTTTGAAGGCCCATGAGATTAAAGATCGGAAGTACTATAAATATCACAACACTTTTGGTCATGTAACTAATGATTGTACGCATTTCAGGGACATTATTCAGAAAGGTTTGGTGGAAGGAAGACTAAAATTTTCAGACAAGAAACCAGACATGAAGGTTGATACAGAACCCTTTGGTCCTGAAGTTAACAAGACAGACCGCCGAGTCCCCATGGGAATAGGCATGGTCAACATCAAGGCTGGGCAAAATATCCAAATGGATCTGTCAGATTCATTTGATGTTTATCCAAAGCCGGGAGAACCTCTTGTCGATTTAATGACACGCAAGGAATCTGGTGGCATACTTAAAATTTGCCCAAGATGTGAAGCATTTTATGACGAAGTGGCTGCCGAGGAGGCCAGGGCGTAGAAACCATCATCGTATCACCCACGTGACAGTACCGAGTCTCATAATGGTGGTAACCAAGGCATGTTTTCACACTCGAGCAACCATGCTGGATCTAACAATGTATACAGAAGTGTTGCACCTGTTGTTACAGGTAGGCAAATAGCCGTCAACAACACATGCATCAGATAAGACCCAGACAAAACCACACCGGAGATTGGCTTAAAGAGCCAATCAGAGGATCAGTGGGAAACAACAGCTTTGTCGGTGGCAGATTCAATTCTGTCAAGACTAGGAAACCCTCGTCCAATGTAATGGTTGATCAATGGGTAAAGAATTCTGCCACTGCTCGTTATCCAGAGTTACAAAAGCAAACATGGGTTAGAAAAAACAAGTTCAGTGACCACAATCCACCCTTTTGGAATGAGAATTACCGAAAGGGCCAACTAGCTCAGAATGCTCAGATGACAGGACCTGGCTTGTCAGGACCGTCAACTCAGTTGCCCATCTCCAAGAGCCAAAAAAGGAGGCTGCAGAGGCTCCGACAGGCTCAAAAGAAGAAGCTTGCCAGGCAAGGAGGTGTCACCATAAAAGAGATGCCTTCGCGTAATACTGGTTGTTTGGTTGCAACAGCTGACAACGTAGATGACAAGAGTGGAGCTGTCAAAATTAAGAGCGTGATAAAGGCTCACCCAATGGAGGTTTACATGAAGATGCTTGATACTCAAAACAAGCCAAAGAAACCTATGTCGCAAATCTGTGCAGAGAAAAAGAAGGCCTTAGAAATGTCGTCACCACCAACAAAATCCACAGGCAAATGGCCGGTTAGATTGGTAGACATGGAAAAGGTAGCAGGGCTTGAGAAGAAGTTCGAGGCGAGAATGCAAGATCATCAGTTGGCAACATTCAAACCTGAATGTGAGTTGACCAAGGAAGAATTGTCCTTTGATGCTGTCATTGAGGCATTAAACGATCCGAATGATGATATTAACATCAGCAAAGGCATGAACATGGATAGCCAAAATGAAGATATAGCTGACATCATGAAGGCACTGGATAACTGTGGTCCAGGGATAGCTCGGCCTCTATCAGAAAGGTCAGGATTAGATGATGACGATAATTTGAGAAGAAATCATGGAAGAACTGTAGGAGGTGCATTCTTAGACGAGGATCCAGAGAATGAAATCATCCTGGAACTAGGCATGAGGATGAATATAGGATTGATTTCCGTCATCCCAGCGGAGTATGAAGGATAACTTGAAGTGGATTTTTTCGACGATGAGGATATGGTAGACAATGACAGAAATCCAAGTGATGTTTGGATGTATGTCCAAGAGAATTTGGCCACCGTGTTCGACAATGTAGCCCAGTTAGAAAATCCCACTGACGAACAAAGAAATCATTTAAGGCCATTGCATGTAAAGGCCATAATTGATGGGAGACACACTAATAAAGTTCTGATTGATGGAGGAGTTGCTGTCAATTTTATACCTAGGGCAATGTTTAAGAAGCTAGGAAAAGATCAGCCGGACTTAATTCCGACAGACATGGTCGTTACTGATTTCAGTGGCAAAACATCTCCATCTGATGGTGTCGTACTCCTCAATATCCAGGTTGGCACTGTCGAGAGAATGACATTGTTCGTGATAATTCCAGCCAAATCAAGCTACAACTTATTACTTGGCGGGGATTGGATTCATGCTGTGGGAGCAATTCATTCGACAAAGGCACCGAAAAATAATCTTGTGGAATGAGCATGATCAAGTGGAAATCGTAGAAGCAGACGATAGCGCGTGTTACTCCCAGCAGTCACATGTGGATTTCAAAGTATATTCGCCAAATGTCAGATCCGTGACTTCCAACGAAGGGGTCATTGACAAAGACATGTTAGAAGCAAGCCTTCTCAGTCAGTTTGGCGTAAAGATAAAGGAAGAGGACGACAAGTCACGGCCCAGTTCCGGCAATGAGCCTTGAAACCCACCTGAAAAGGTTGTTGGCCTATCTGGCCGACAAAGAAGTACACACTGCAGAAAGTGTGTTGGCGGATTGTATAATTGACGACGGCCCTTTGAGTTTTGAGAAAAGAGCCAAAGTTAAGCAAAACGTCGAAGTAGAAGATCCTCTGGAAGAAATAAATTTAGGGACGGAAGAAAAGAAAAGGTCCATTTTTGTCAGTGCTTTTCTGCCAGAGGATTACAAACAAAAACTTGTCAGATTAATTGTAGAGTATAAAGACTGATTTGCATGGGACTACGATGAAATGCCTGGTTTAAGCAGGGATCTTGTCGAACACCGGCTGCCACTTAGGAAGGATTGCAAGCCTGTCAAGCAGGCAAGTAGAAGGTTTGCTCTAGAGGTAGTGCATAAAATCAAAGAGGAAGTGCAAAGACTACTTAAAGCAAAGTTCATTCGAACAACCAGGTATGTCGATTGGCTTTCTAATGTAGTTCCTGTCATTAAAAAGAATGGCAAAATGAGGGTATGCATAGACTTTAGAAATTTAAATATGGCTACCCCCAAGGATGAGTATCCGATGCCAATGGCCGACATGCTTGTCGACTCAGCATTAGGAAATGAAATTTTGAGTTGTATGGATGGCCATGCAGGTTATAATCAAATCTTTATAGCCGAAGAAGATGTGTCAAAGACTGCCTTCAAGTGTTTAGGAGCAATCGGGACATATGAATGGGTTGTCATGCCTTTCGGTTTAAAGAATGCAGGAGCCACCTATCAACGAGCAATGAACGTGATTTTCCATGATGTAATTGGAAAGGTCGTAGAAGTATATATTGATGACGTGGTTGTCAAGTCCAAAACCAAAGATGACCACTTGGAGCACCTGAAGCAAGGGCTTGAAAGGATGAGAAGACACAACCTCAAAATGAACCCAGAAAAGTGTAGCTTCGGAGTGTCGGCCGCCAAATTCTTAGGCTTCCTAGTCACAAAAAAGGAATTGAGGTGGACAAAAATAAAGCCAAAACGGTCATGGAAACCTCAGCACCGACAGATAAAAAGGAACTACAATCCATATTAGGAAAGGTTAACTTTCTACGAAGGTTTATATCAAATCTGTCGGGAAGAACAACAGTATTTGCACCACTGGTCAAGTTGAAAGCAGAGCAAAGCTTCATATGGGAGCCTTGTCACCAAGAGGCTTTTGACCAGATAAAGCAATACCTAGTCAATCCATCGATCATGATGCCCGCCGCACCTCGTCGGCCGTTGAAGTTGTACATATCAACATCTGAGGATACTATAGGATGTCTATTGACTCAAGATGATGATGACAATGTTGAAAGGGCCGTATATTATCTAAGCAGAGTCCTCAATGATGCTAAAAGAAGATATAGTGCAATAGAGAAGTTATGTCTA
This sequence comes from Sophora flavescens, assembly GCA_030762895.1. Classification (NCBI taxonomy): domain Eukaryota; kingdom Viridiplantae; phylum Streptophyta; class Magnoliopsida; order Fabales; family Fabaceae; genus Sophora; species Sophora flavescens. Next base: position 59,648,415 of record CM061069.1, read on the forward strand.
GCATTGTATTTTTCTTGTACAAAACTTAAATATTATATGATGCCATGTCATGTATTCGTTATTTCCAAAACTGATGTTATAAAGTATATGTTGTCAAAACCAATCCTTAATGGACGCATTGGTAAATTGACCATTGCTTTGTCATAGTATTCTTTACAATACATACCATCTAAAGCTGTCAAAGGACAGGCAGTGGCTGACTTTTTGGTAGACCATCCAAGATTGGACGTGCCAGAAATAGATGTTGTCAGTTTGCAACCCTGGAAACTCTATTTTGACGGACCAAGGCATCAAGGAGGTAGTGGAGTAGGAATTTTAATCGTGACTCCACAAGGAACTCCTAAGTTCATGTTTGAACTTAAGTATCCATGTTCCAACAATGAAGCTGAATATGAAGCTTTGATTGTCGGATTAGAGATACTGACAGAAATAAAAGTCTGAAATGTACATATCTTTGGGGATTCTCAATTAGTTATCAAACAACTTACTCAAGAATACAAGTGTGTCAACTACAACTTGACAAAATATTGTATCGTAGCTAGTAAGATAATGAAAAAATTCGATGACGTAATTGTCAAATATATTCCCAGAAATTTGAATCAAGAGGCTAATGAGTTGGCTCAAATAGCCTCAGGATACAAGATATCTCAAAAGGCTTTGTCAGGACTAATGGAAATTAGAGAATTATTGTATCCATTAGAAGAAAGAGATATTTTGGTTAATGATGTAATTATACCTAATGACTGGAGGTTGTCGATAATTGAATATTTGGAAAATCCAAGTCAGAATGTAGATAGGAAAATGAAATACAAAGCATTGAATTACACAATGCAAGGAGGACTGTTATATAGAAGGTATGTTGACGGGACTCTACACAAGTGCCTGAATGAGCAAGATGCTTATTCGGCTCTATCAGAAGTCCATGAGGGCATATGTGGAGCCCATCAGGTAGGAGACAAAATGAAATGGGTTCTTCGACGAAGTTTGTATTATTGACCAACTATGATTAAATATTGCATTTCATTTGCCAAGTCTTGTGAACAATGTCAGAAACATGGACATATACAAAATGTACCAGCTAGCGAATTACATTCTATTGTCAAGCCTTGGCTATTCCGAGGATGGGCTTTGGATTTAATTGGCCAAATACATCCTTCTTCATCGAAAGGACATCAATTCATTTTAGTTGGAGTTGATTATTTTACCAAATGGGTAGAAGCAGTTTGCCTAAAGCAGTCACCCAACAAGACATAATTGATTTTATTGAAAATCACATCATTTGTCGGTTTGGCATACCCCAAACTTTGACAACAGATCAAGGGTCAGTATTCGTTGGCAAGAAAGTTGTGGAATACGCTGGTTCTAGGCATATAAAAATGCTCACATCTACACCATATTATGCACAAGCCAATGGCCAAGTTGAGGCCATAAATAAGATCATTATTAATCTTATTAAAAAGCATGTGGGCCGACAACCTAAGAATTGGCATAATACTCTTGATCAAATATTATGGGCATATAGAAATTCACCCAGGCAGTCGACAGGAACTTCACCATATCGGCTAACTTATGGACACGATCCTGTGTTACCTGTCGAAATCAATCTTCAGTCTACTCGCATTCAAAGGCAAAATGACTTGCCTACCAACCAAAATTGGAACGCAATGCTGGACGAATTGGATGAGTTAAGTGATGAAAGATTGATTGCATTAGAAAATTTGATTCGACAGAAGGAAAGGATTGCAAAGTTCTATGATAGTCGAGTTAAGTTCAAATCATTTAAGGTAGATGATCTGGTGTGGAAATTCATATTGCCCATGAATAAAAGTTGTCGAGAATATGGCAAATGGTCACCTAAGTGGGAAGGACCATTTAGAATTGATAAAGTGTTTTCTGGATATGCTTATGCACTTGTCAATGTTAATACTGGTTTGGAAATTATGTCAATTAATGGCAAGTATTTGAAGGAATATAAACCGACAATGTTGGAAGTAAAAATTGACACCAAGTGAAAAGAAACGAGAATATTCACTAAATTGGCAATACAATAAAATATTGTCAAAAGCACAGGTTGTCAGTCCAAGCCATATAGAGATTGGCAATATGACAATATGCTATTAGAAATCAAATTGTCAATCAAAGTTAATCTAATCCTAGAGTATAAGGCTATGCGTCTGCAGCATTTTATCTTCCTCCCTTCGACAATGCAGAGGTATAACCTAATTTGTTGAGGCTTCATTCCCCATTTGATGAGGTTTCAGCTACTCCATATGTCGAGGATGCGCAAAGATGGAGGCGAGCAGAAGCAGATCTCACCATCATTTAACCCAGAAGGTTGTAGTTGCTATGGTGCAATAAAGATGACACCAAAGGAAAACCACTACCTTCCAGGATGAAGATGATGGAACTAGAGCAAGATGCACTCGTTCCGTAATGAGATCGGCTTCTCCCCGGATGTGCAGCGAGGTCAGCTCTAGATGTTACGTTGGTTGCTAACCTTCACTGCATTTTTTACGTTGGTTATTGACCTTCGCTAAGGATATGACCATTAAAATAGAAACTTTGGTCTGAAATCTTAAGGTGGTAAGGTCATACTCCCATGGGGGAAGAAAGAAGAATAAATGAAAGCCTTTTTTAGGAGAAAGCATATTATGTGAAATACCCAACTATGAAATCGTTGATTTGCAAATCTCATTATTTATAGTTGGTCCAGAGAGACAACGAATTTAATGTGAGTTGGCTTACCAAAGTTTCAAAAATTATTATGGCATTTATGACGATTGGGTAAGCTTGAGTTACGAAGATGATTAGGAACATGCAGTCAAGTCGAACAGTGGGTAAACGTGCGGATAAGAAAAGAAAACATTTTTTATTAATCAACGATTGTCGGAAGTTACAAAATTAGAGTTTGACAAAGAAAAGAATTATAACTACCAATTTTGGCCTAAGTTGAAATCAAAGGATAATTGATCCCATGTAAAGGAAAGATCAGTCTTGTCAGCAGCAGCAGCTTCATATTCAGGTTGTAATGCACGGAGTTTGCCAACTACACTTTCAGCTTTCCAGCCAAGTTGGATAGATTCGTCGTCGATAGACTTAACTTTGTCTCTCCTCTTTTCCAAAGCTTTGTCAAACTTGGTACATTTCCGATCTGTCAATTCAATCTCTGCCAACAGTTTCTTCCGATACTCCAGGAAACTCTCTTTAGTATGAATCCAAGTGGAAATAAGGTCAAGTTCCTTTTTCTTAGAAGTTTCCAGATCTCGGAAGTGAGCTAAAAGATCATCTTTAATCTTTTCTTCCTCTTCATAAGAAGGAATGACGAAAGTTATCCTTTCAAACGTTCCAGAGAGCCGCTCCCAGAATTTATGGATGGAGAGAAAATGCGTGCGGCTCGACATGGGGAGATTGGAATGAAGAGGGGTGATCTCCTTGATGAGTCGTGACAGTTCTTGTTGGATGCTGGCATTAGATAAAAGTGCATTAAAAGAATTGCCAAGAAGAGCCTGGAGGTCATGCATAAGGTTGACGACTCGAGAATCACTGGAGTCATGTTAAGTTGATGAAGAATTGGCAGAGAGTGTCGACTCTTTTCGGCTCACTTCCGACATCATATTAATCCAAGTGTTGAAGTGAAGGGCCGGTTTAGGGTTAGGAGACTTCATGATTGGAGGTCTGACGGCAGGTGGAGAAGGAATAATAGGAGTTGTTTCAGCCAGCAGGGCTTTTATGTCAATATCCTCATCCGGAATTTCAATCATGACGGCAGTCTCGATTGATGTGTCGGCAATGGAAGTTGGGATGATTGAAGTGAGATGATGAGGGCTGGGGGGCATTTCTGGATGGGATTCAAGATGTTGAGGATCATCCGTCAGGCCTCTAATGTCGACAATAGTGCTTCCTAAATTTCTGTCAACCTGTACCTCTAAGTCAGATCGATTCGCTGGTTCGACAGTCTTGGTGATAACTTCCTAAATAGTCATTGAATCTTCAATCTGAAGAGATTTTTCTTGACATGAACGAAAATGAGAATATATATATATATATATATATATATATATATATATATATATATATATATATATATATATATATAAAGGAAGATGACAAGATCAGTGGAAATACCAGGTTAGAGTCCGAAGACATCAAGTCAACATCAGCACTTGCCTTTTCAGTTACCGGAATAGTCTCGACGACTTTCTCTTTCTGTCAAGATAAAAATGAAAGGTTGTGAATAAAAGGGTGTAACTTGATAGATCAACTTAAAACTGTTACCTTGGATTGGTTGGATGGAGAAGTGTTGGAGGAGCAAACAACGATGTCTTGGACATTAGATCCAGTGGAGGCTTTGGCGGCATCAGATTCTGCTGAGATTGAAAAGCTTTTGGTAGACCTTGATTTCTTGGAAGGGAGGTCGGAAGGAGCAACTTTCTCTTTTCTTTTCTTAGACCCTTTTATCTGAGGATTGGAAACAGAAGCTTTGGTCGGCCGTGAACTTTTCTTGACAGTTTTGGCCACCACAGGAATTACGTCTTCATCCTCATCGTCATCCTCAAGTGCTTTTTCAGACAGTACATCAGATTTATACTTACCGGGGAGAGGCTTGTCAAGAGGAATAGCTGTCAATAACAACATAAATAAGTTGATTGTCAGCCAAAAAGTGAAAGAATAAAAAGTTATTCGACGAGCAAATACCTGAATTACAAGTTAGAATTTGCGAATGGTATCCAAAGTCATCATCAGGTTGGAGAAACCGACGAGCGAAGGTAACTGGATTTGGTTTTTCAAAAGGGTCAACGTAAGCACTCATGCTTTCTAAAAAGAAAAAGTTACCTCCTTTCGTCGGCTTTCCTGGGTGTGAATCAGCTAAACCAAAAGGGGCACAAGGAATAGGCACCGGTTTAGGAAAATGGGCCTTTAAACTATCAAAATATTCCCTGGTCATATTGGGATTGCCCCAATACTTGGCAAGCCTTTCAGATTCCTTATTGTCATGCTTCATTTTGGCTTCAGCTAAAACACTATTGACATGACGAACCATATCAAATGGTCTTAAGGGATTCCACTTGATTTTGTAAAATTTTTCAAAGGCTTGAATTTCTTTCTGAAGTTCACCTCGAGTTTTTGATGCTGGATCCTGTTCCTGCATGGGAGAATCAGCACCGTTACCCACAGTGTCTTCAATACAACTCAAGCAGGTCCTTAAACTCAGGCGGTGGTTGGAATAATACTCATCCCACCAGTTAAGAAAGCTTTGAGTGACTCCATGGAAGACAGAGAATGAGACAGGCTATAAGAAGGCCCTACAAGCTTTATCCTCATCATTGATGGCCACAATATTCTCATATGTTGGAGCTTTGGCACCAATCAAGTTCTCATCAGGGTTTGACGAGTAAGGAGCAGGAATAGCTTGACAGAAACCGAGCTGACAAGCAGTGGTATTGGGCAAATGAAGATAGATTCTATGGGTTTTGAAACTAGGGCCATCAACAAAAATGACTTTTTGGCAAAGAAATTTAGTCCAAATTGACTTGTTGGATTTAGATATGGTGGTACTTAGTTTAGTAAACCACTCCGGACCGTACTTTCGGTTAATAAAAGGAGAGAAATTGATCTTTGAAGAGGTGGATGAAAGAGAGTGAAAGATCTTGAAGTAGAACTTAAAGTTGGCAGTTTCATCTATTGACAAAGATTCAACAGACACATAACAGAGATAAGAGCCATAAGTATCGATTGACAAGTCCGAAGGAGCTTTGTATGAAAATTGATGCTTTAAGAGGGCATTTAACCACAACTGGAGAAGCCAAAGAGGCCCTCCTATGTTGGTTTTCTTTTGCTTAGATCTGACGGTATCAACTAACATACTCATACTGTCATAAATATTAGCCAAAACACATTGGCCCAATGCTAATCTCTTGCCAGTTGACAAAAGATTGGCAAGAGGAACATATGAAGCAATCAAAGTAGCAGATTTGCTACAAAAGACATAAGCACATAGCCAAAGAAACAGAAAGGCTACGTGTTCAGTATTCGTCATGGGTTCATGGTCTCCACCTCTAAAGTCTGTTATATATTTAGAGAAAGAGCATTTTGGAACATAGACATCAATTTGATTCTCCACTTCGACATCAGAATGCATGGTAGGGCCATCTGGACGAAGGCCTGTAATAGCTGACATTCGAATAAAGTCAGACCCATCATTCCATAAGGGAAGTGAAAATTATTTGTGGTTCTATTCCAGAAAAAAAAAACTGATGCCCCTATCAAAGAAAAATCTACTAACTTAACATGGCGAGAAAGTTGAATAAATTCAAAAATTCTAGCTTCTTCCCAGACGTTGCGTTTTTCAGCCTGAACTCGGTCAAGCCAACTAATGTAAGCATTGAACCGAGTGGCAGGAGGCATCCTAAAAATCCTATTGCTCTTTTTAAAGACATGAATAGGGATTAGAGTTAATGAGGATAAGATAGACTCATTTGAGCCAGCAGAAGGAAAGGAATCACGTAAATCCTAAGAGATTTCATTCTGGGCTACCAGAGGCCCCAAGAATGCAGCAGGCAGATTCAAAGCAACAGAAGAATCATGAACATAGTAAATTACCTTAGATTCCTCCTATAACTCTGATTCTTCTAGAATTGGGTCTTGAACTAGTGCCCTAAGAGGAGCAACCGTGGCTTGAGGTACTAAAGTTGACATCTTGGAAGATGTTACCATCGGTACATTTTCTTTTCTCTCAAAACTTACACACTTGTCATAGCATCTTACCAGTATATTACTAGATTTGACTAACTTGTCAAATTCACACTCGACAGATAATTCATACACACATTCTGACGAGATTATCGCATAACTCGTACGTCCTACACTCGTATGATCTTTAATTATTTGTAACAGGGGAATTTTTAAACACCAACCAAAAACCAACGTTAACACATGAGGTATAAACCAAATGGAAATCATCCTCTATCATATAGGCAATTGATAAAGATATTGAAATAAGATACCCCCAATGGGTCTAAAACAAATGAAAGCTTTTAAAACGCAAACCTTTGCAACCTCACAACAGTAATAAAATTTGTTTTATGAAGTCTTTCAGATTAGCAATAAAAGCAATAAAGTAACACCCAAATGAATACAAAAATTAATATCATTAAACATTGTTCTGATAGCATTGTATCATAACAGAAGCAAAATGATTTAAATCCATCAAATACTAATACCATTGATGCAGCATCTTATCTTATCCAACTAACCTCCTATTCTTCTTCTTCAATCACTTTAACAACTTTAAATTTATAATTAGTCTTTTCAACTTAGGACAAAAGGTGTTTCAGTAGTTCAAATAGGTTAATTTATTCTTATATATTATATTACCTTTATTATACCTTGTTTGCTTTATACGAAAAGAAGGGGTCGATAAAATGTGATACAAAGATACTTGAAGAGTCTAGATTGAAACAAACCATGAAGTGTCTTCCTTTATTATCTAAATAAAAAAAACAGAAAATAAAAATGAGAACTTGTAAGCTTAAGATATGCATAAGAAACAAAAGTTTAATATAAAAACAGAGTTTACAAATTGGGGATAGTTAAGCAAGGAATAATAAAAAAAAAACAAGGATTTTTCATTGAGATAGAGATGCTATATAAAATTAATATTACCCAGAATGGATGAAATGAATAATAGCTTATTGTTGCAAAAAGTGAAATTGTAAAAATCCTTCTCCTTTACCCAGAAGAATGCATGTTGGAGTAGGAGGAAACATGTTGTGTATCCAAAGCAATTGACAAATCTACAAACCCCTTCACCCACTAAACCTCCCATTGAGATCTTGACAGTATATCAAAACGACATCTTAGACTCTGACGTCGTCACGATAACTGATCTTCCTGGAGTACAAGATCCCACAATCACGTCGAAGCTTATTGGCGAAGAAGCGACTCTTGTCAGCAAATTAGAAAAGAAAAGAGGGTTTGAGTATGAGAAGAAAACCTCGAACACATCTCAACAATAGTGAGCTTCACATCTTCGCCAAAGGGAAGAGGGTTTGAGTATGAGAATAAAAGAAAAGTAAGAAGAGAAAGAGGAGTAAAAGAGGAAGATAATGAGAAGAAGAGAGGAGGCAGCATTTTCAAAATTCAGAAGAGAACAATTTGCTTCCATGAGAAGCTTCAAAGTTTTGTAAAAACGAAAGCTTTTGTGAGAAGCTTTAAGGAAGAGTGATAAATTTGTCCTCATTTTTGGACAGGTGTCAAATTTCCAGATTGGGGTAGCTTGGAATTTTTCCCGAGCTTTAAAAGTCTTATATTGATAGTAGATTAGTTACTATTTACAACATCTTTGTTGAGGGTAGCTTAACCATTAAAAAAAAAGTGAATGCTTATATTAAATTCTTAATCATAATTGCTATATAAACTATACATTTCTTTTAGAATTATTATTTTAAACAAAAATTCTTTATATATGATCCTTGTTCGTGCCCATTGTATAGAATAAGTATAGAAAATGAGGCACTTGTCCCACTTAGGTAGCTCACTTGGTGATACTAAGAGATATAAGGAGACTTTAAGTTTATTTGGAGGTAAGGAGTTCAAATCCCATCACCCACATCCCCAAACATAACAACTAACATAATACTACATTTGCCTATAAAAAAAATAAAATGAGGCACTTGAGCTTACTGTAAGAAAGGAAGGAATCTACATTTAATCGAACTGAAGATCAATTTAATGGAGAGCAAGAGAATTCCAATTACCTTGCTTTGAATTGGAAATGTATAGGAAAAGTTAAGGTGGCTGTTGGGTCCAGGAGCAACAACCAGGCTCAATCTCTCTGTATGTGCTTAGTAACGATACACACGCGCGCGCGTATGTATATATATATATATATAACTAATTTTACGAAATATATTCTAGACTCATGCAGTCATGCTTGTCTCTGTTGAAGATATAACTGGTTACACATGCAATCAATTTTTTTTTGTACAAATTGTTTATGGGTAAATTTGGTTGTGTCAAATTCAAAAAAATAAATACTTGAAAAACAGTCGAATGCAAATCCAGAGTTGTATGGTAATCTTGTTTCCAAAAAAGTTTTCAAAAAATTAACTATGAAAACATAAGTTTGACATAAATAAAGTTTGTAATAGAAACTTGAATGAATTTTTCAAATAAAATCAGTAAAATTCGAAGTAAGTAAAGTGTTATAAAATAAAGGAAAGCAAGTAAAAGTGAACGCAATGAAATGTAAAGTGAAGTAAAAAGAAAAGTGCAGTAAATGTAAAGCGGTAGGTAAGGACACAAATATAAATGAAATTAAAAGATAAGATAGGAAAAGTAAAAAAAAAAATTAATAATAATGACAAGACAAGAAAATAAATGACTTCAAAAGAGAAATTGTAAAATTGTCAGAAAAGTAAGTGGTAGGCATACTTGATTATTGTTTATTCGTCAATCTGCTTTAATGATATGTTTAGGGTCTTGATCAAGAATCTGACTCTTGTTACATTGAGTTTGCTAACATCCTAATAAACTGACATATTTGGGAGTTATGCCACCTCCAAAATTTGTCAAAATTATAGACAAAACTATCTAATCTTTGACAAAGTAACTGATGACCCAACCCTTTGCACGCACGATATCAGTATCTGACTTGTGTCATGTCTATCTTCTCTAACTGTTTTAAGGATTGACGACAATTCTTACAAAATAACACGGATCTTTTAAACGTGTTTTGTCCTCACTTATGCTTCATAGAAATTTTTTTCAGGAGGTCACTCATCCCAAAATTGCTCCAAGTCAAACACACTTAATTTTTGAGTTCTTAAGTAATGGGCCCACAAAAAAATGAGTTTTGCTGATATAGGTAATACCAATCAATTTTTATAAGCTTCCCTCGGCTGCACGGTCGCATACCTGCACAGTCTCAGGATCCCCTCAATTGTACAATCTCGTATCTGTACAGTCTCAGGTTCCCGATCTCATTCGGATGTGGAATCGGTTCATTCATGTGTCCCCCGCCTAGAAGCCTGTCAAAAACCGTTCGTTATCCGTGTTTCTTCTCACACCTATGACTACTCCTCGCCCTCATCACCCCGAGTGTCACAACGACTTATTTAAAGGGTTTGTTATAGATTATTTAATGAAAAAATAACAATTTTTAGATAAAAAATGATTTTAATAATTCTGGTCATGTTTGTTTAAGCTTTTTATAAAATCAATTTTTAATGTTAAAATGAAAATTTACTTTCATTAGTTTTTTTTTTTAGGTATCAAATGCTCATGTTAAGAAGTAACTCAAAAGGTTCCAGATTATGGACTAAAAATGACTACTCCATTAATATAACAAATTCTATTAATTCTCTCATTTTAGATTTTTTTTTATAGAAAATACTCCTCTAAAATTTATGTGTAAGTGAGCATATACAAATATATTTATCTTTAGTTTAATCTAAAATATATTAAATATTAAATTTCTATTAATTTATGTATAATATATTATATGGAAAAGTGCATACACAACCCCTTGAACTTTAACCCATTTTCAAATAGGCACCTCTAACTATTAATTCTTCTTAATTAATCATCAAACTTTAATTACTAATGAAATTAGTCATTTTGTTAATCTAAACTTAGATCACTAACAATGTATGAATCCAACCATTCATTCCATTCTAATATGGGCCATCAATTGTGTTTATTTTTTATTTTATACTTTTTTTTGGAAAAAATCCGAGATTTCTTTCCCTCGGCGATCTCTTCTTCCTCGCTGCTTCAATCTTTGTTTTTTTTCTTTTCGATGAGGTCCCTGACTCATCCAATCGGTCAGAGTCATGAACACAACATCCTCCATATTCACAATTAGGGATGGCAATTTTACCCGTACCCACGGATACCGGTGGATAAAATCTCCAACGGGCACGGGCGGGTGGTTAAATGGGTGAATGCGGGTAAAATAAATGGGTAATTTAAATACCCGCTTATTAACGGGGTGGGGACGGGTATTACACTATCCATGTCCACGGGTACCCGCACCCGTTACTAAACTTACTATTATATATATATACTAATGCTAAATCCTAATTTCCCATCCTTCCTTATTAGAACACGAGTTACACGACTGTGGCAAAGAGTACGAGTTCCTCTTCTTCTTCTTCGATCTACGAAAGTACCTCCTCGCGCGCTGCTGTTTGTCGCGATTGAGAGACCTTCCTCGTGATGTTGTTCCGTCGTGACTGAGAGACCCTCCTCGCGCGCAGCCTCTCCTCCACCACCCAGATCCTCGTGTCGTCGTTCCATCGCAACCTCAATTCTCTGCAAACTCAGGTAAACTCTAAACCTCAACCAATTTGTTGCTGCAAAACCACAATCTCCCTTCTTTTTAAATGTTTGTCTTTACTCTTTTGCAAAACCACAGACATTATATTCTTTATTTCGGGTTTTTGTTGTTTTCTTCAGACATTTTATCAAACATTACACCAGTGGAAATAATGTAATATACGGGAACGTTTTACTTCAATTGACCATATGTTTGACGTTAAAAATGAGGCGGTGGGAGTTTTTTAAATATTAAATCACTATTTGGCGCTCGGTTGTTTAATGAACTGACGTTAAAAGTGAAACGTCAGTTATTTATACAACTGACGTTAAAAGTGTGATTTTTACTTCAGTAAATAAATAACTGACGTAAATAATCAACTCATTCCTATCTTTCTTTCGTTGTCATCTCCCTGTTGTCACTCTTAACGCAGATCATCACTCCATACATAGTGCAGTTTATTTCTAATCTTTTTTTAAAAAAGTTTATTTTTAATCTTAATTAATTAGCTTGAATTAGTAAACAAATTCTTGTGCAAATTAAAATAAATAAACACTTAACATAAAACAAGTTATATGTATAATCAAATCGTATCTCATTGAAGCGATTCATAAGTTACAATTACATGATTAAAAGATAAAAAATTTCCGCAAGATAGCACTAAAATATAAAAAAGTTTCTGCTTCAACATCATTTTCTTCTCAGTCCTGTCCTCAGAAACTCCAATGGATGCATCTCCTCCCTTACTTGAAGTCCTTGAGGCTCCATCTGAATCCACAGTCAATTTGGAGCCAAAGCAGAGTGAAGGGTGCACTCGATCTGTTTCAGCAATATTCTTGGAACAGTCACTTGGTTCCAAAGCTGAGGTTTTGGAACTGTAGCTGCTGATTCTCCAGAAGGATGATAATGTGTGCAATTCACATAATGCGATTTAGACACCCTTATCACCCATGTAATGCTATTTACACAACCTCAGAAGTTGTTTGACCATTAAGACAGAGACCTTTAAGTCTAGGTATAGGAAGAAAGATTGATGAAGTTAATCTCCATGGCAGAGCCATATTGTGAAGCAGAAAAATTGAAGGAAGGAAGGAAGCTATTTATAGGAGTAGGGGATGAAGTTACTAGGCGTCGTAAGTTGCTAAAAAATTAAATTGATCATTAAGAGCATTAGGTTCCAAGGCGCATTGGAAGTTGGCAGTCATATATTATAAACGTGCAGAAAAGAAAACGCCCGAAGGAATAGGAAGAAATAGACCTTTAAGTCTAGGTATAAACTTAGTGCTCATAAAGAGGATTATAGGTTACAATGTGCATGGGTAAGTAGCACAGGCGATAATGGGTAATTAAGTAGCGAGTAGTCAAAGGAATGAATGCTTTTGCAGAAACTTATACACTTTTAACGTCGGTTGTTGAATAAAACGGCGTTAAAAGTGTTTTTAAAATAAAAAATATTTATTTTTAACGTTAGTTGTTTATACAACCGACGTTAAAAGTGTGATTTTTAATTCGATTAAATAAACAAGAGGCGTAAATAATCCTATATCCCTATCTCAAATGCCCGTTGTCACTCTTAACACAGGTCAATGGGGAAGTAGCCGAGTAGTCAATGGACTGAATGTGGTTGCAAAAACTTATACACTGGTAACGTCCGTTGTTGAATAAAACTGAAGTTAAAAGTGTTTTTAAAATAAAAGATATGTATTTTTAACGCCTCATTGTTTATACAATTGACGTTAAAAGTGTGATTTTTTACTTCAGTTAAATAAATAGCTGACGTAAATAATCCTATATCCCTATCTGAAATGCCCTGTTGTCACTCTTAACACAGGTCAATCCACATCTATAGTGCAGTTTATTTCTAAACTTTTTTGTTTAAACAAGTTTATTTTTAATCTTAATTAATTAGCTTGAATTAGTAAACAAATTCTTGTGTAAATTAAGATAAATAAACACTTAACATAAAACAAGTTATATATGTATCTCATTGAAGCGTTCATAAGTTACAATTAATTACAAGATTAAAAGATAAAAAATTTCTGCAAAATAGCCCTAAAATATAAAAAAGTTTACCTTGAAAGATCATTTTCTTCTCAGTCCTGTCCTCAGAAATTCAAATGGATGCATCTCCTCCCTCACTTGAATTCCATGATGCATCGTGATTAATCAAAGTGAAAGGGATCTTTGCATCACCTCCTTCACTGGAATTCCTTGATGCATCATCTCGAATCCACAGTTACTTGCAGCCAAAGCAGAGTGAAAGGGATGACTGGGATGAAATAAAGTGAGGGAATCACATTACGTGATTTACTCAACTTTACCATCCATGTAATGTGATTTACACAACCTCAGAAGATTTTTGACCATTAAGACAGAGACCTTTAAGTCTAGGTATAGGAAGAAATAACAAAGGTCTCAGAGCCATTTTGTGAAGGAATAGAAATATAGAGGAAAAGAAGAGGCAAAATTACAGACTGATACAGAAGAATGGTACTTTATATAGAGAATGATTTTTACACAACACTTTAAACGTCAGTTGTATTCAACAACTGACTTTAAAAGTGTTTTTTTAAAAAAATATTAATATTTAACGTCAGTTTTTTAAAACAACTGACGTTAAACAATTACTTTTAACGTCAGTTGTTTAATACAACCGACGTTAAATGTTGTTTTATTTTTGGTTTTTGATTATAACGTTTACACCCGCGCGCCTTCTGCACTTCGCTCTGTACGTACGTCTCTTTTCTCTTTTCATTACGCTCAACCCTAGATCACTCTCAACCCTCACTCTCACTCTCACCCAGCACAGAACCCTAATCGCGAGCTCATCTCCACCGCAACCACCGCGAGGGCTTCTTCGCCACCACCGTGAGGTACACTATTAACCCTAACTCTGTCTTTCCATTCATTCTTTGCAATAACTTGACATCTCTCTTTCCCCTTCCCGCGCACTAACTCTCGTTGTCCCTCTGCTATCAGTAACCACATCGAACGTTGGCCACCACTCGAGCTCCCCTCCCCACCACCACGCGAGCACCTATTTCTGGTGAGTATTTAGGGCACATTTTTGTATTTTTGGTTTTGAGTGTATGTTGAAACTGTAGTCTCAGTAGTTGAAACTTGAAACCGTGAGTTTGAGTTGTTTGGAATGTACGTCTCTATTTTTGGTTTTGAGTGCATGTTGCTCTGCTCGTTGATCTGTCACGGCCGTGATGCTCATCACGGCTAGGCCGTGATCAGTTCTGCCTGTGATGGCATGGTCTGGTTCAGTTGGCACGTTACGGCCGTGATGGACATCACTGCCAGGCCGTGACCAGTGCTTGGCAATCTTCAAAAACTATAGTTTTCAATCTCCCGTATTGTCCTTATATTGGATATATGTTTTGTATATCTACAGGACCTATCTAGTTATGGATCGTAGTTGGATGGTTTGTAAGCGTACTAGTGCTGAGTATTTGAAGGGGGTGGGAGAATTTATAGAATTTGCTCAAAGGAATGTTCCTAATAGTAATGGAATGTTCTGTTGTCCTTGTGTCAAGTGTTTGAATACGAGGAAATGTACGGTGAAGGATATACGTACTCATTTAATTTGTGAAGGGATTTGCTTGAGTTATACAAGATGGATATGGCATGGTGATGTGTTGTTGCGTAGTACGGCGAGTGTCTCCCAAAGTGAGGACGTTGACGTAGATATGGAGGATGGTCGAGTAGAGGACATGATCCGTGATATTGGACAAGAATCTTTTCATCGAGCTCATGTGTATGATAGGTTGTGCGGTGATGCGGATAAGCCTTTATATCCAGGGTGTACTACTCATACACGGTTGTCGGCGGTGCTAAAATTGGTTTGTGTGAAGGCGAGAAATGGTTGGACCGATAAAAGCTTCATGGAATTGCTTGAAGTGTTGAAAGACTTGCTTCCGGAGGACAACACATTGCCTGACCGTAACTATGAGGCCAAGAAGGTATTGTGTCCTATGGGTATGGAGTATAAGAAGATACACGCATGCCCCAATGATTGCATATTGTACACCGGTGTTCATGAAGACAATCACGATTGCCCCAAATGTGGGTTATCACGATACAAAGTGAAGGGTGGTGATGATGATGATGATCTTGATGATGTGAGAAAAAAGGGTCCTCCTGCGAAGGTGTTGTGGTATCTTTCAATAATTCCAAGGTTCAAGTGATTGTTTGCCAATGCGAAAGATGCGAAGAATCTTAGATGGCATAATGATGAGAGGAAACGTGATGGAAAGGTTCGTCATCCTGCTGATTCTATTCAATGGAAGAATATCGATACTATGTTTCCGTATTTCGCCGATGAGCCAAGAAACCTAAGGCTTGGACTTGCTACGGATGGAATGAATCCTTATGGTAACGTGAGTAGTATTCATAGTTCATGGCCTGTTCTGTTGGTAATTTACAACATGCCCCCTTTGTTGTGCATGAAGCGCAAATACATGATGTTGTCTATGATGATTTCGGGCCCAAAGCAACCGGGAAATGACTTAGATGTTTATTTAGGTCCCTTGATTGAAGACTTGAAAACGCTGTGGGTGGAAGGTGTTGATGTAGTTGATGGGTATTCTCATGAGACTTTCAAGCTTCGTTCCATGATATTTTGCACCATCAACGACTTTCCAGCATACGGTAACTTGTCCGGGTACAGTGTCAAGGGGCATAAAGCATGCCCTATATGTGAAGAAGGCACATGCTACACTCAGTTGCCTCATGGAAAGAAGACGGTTTACCTTGGGCATCAGAGATTTCTTAGACATGATCACCCATATCGTAAGATGAAAAAAGCTTTTAATGGATGCCAAGAGACAGAAGAAGCATCGGCGGCCTTAATTGGAGAGCAGGTTTATCAGAGGGTAAAGGACATCGATGTTATATTCGGCAAGTCCAAAAAGAAAGGTAAAGCTGCTGAGAAAAACATATGGAAGAAGAGGTCGATATTCTTTGATCTTCCATACTGGCGCAAGCTTGATGTCAGACACTGCATTGATGTGATGCATGTGGAGAAAAATGTGTGTGATAGTGTGATCGGGACGCTTCTCAACATTCAGGGCAAGACAAAGGATGGTGTGAATGCTCGTCTCGACCTCGTTGCTATGGGTATACGAGAGCAGTTAGCTCCAGTTGTTGAGGATGGTAAGCGGACTTATTTGCCGCCAGCATGTCATACTTTGTCAAAAAAAAAAGAGACAAAGTTTCTGCTGGTGTCTTCAGGGCATTAAAGTTCCACATGGTTACTCTTCAAATATGAAGAGGCTTGTCTCTAGTGATCTTAAATTGGTTGGCTTGAAGTCTCATGATTGTCACATCTTGATGCAACAACTTCTGCCCGTTGCTATTCGTGGTATTGCTCCAAAAAATGTGAGACATGCCATTACTCGGTTGTGCTCATTCTTCAATTCTATATGTAGCAAAGTCGTTGACCCCCGTATATTGGATGACTTGGAAGTTGAGGCTGCTACAATCTTGTGCCAATTGGAGATGTATTTTCCACCTTCCTTTTTCGACATAATGGTTCACTTAATTGTTCATTTGGTGAGGGAGATTAGATTATGTGGGCCGGTTTTTCTGAGATGGATGTACCCAGTTGAGCGCTACATGAAGATCTTGAAAGGGTACATGAAGAATCCTCATCGTCCGGAAGCATCTATTGTTCAAAGGTATGTTGCAGAAGAAGCTATTGAGTTTTGTTCGGACTACCTTCATAACACGGATCCTATAGGGGTTCCTAAGCCTCGGCATGATGAGATTAGATGTCAAGGTAAGGGTACACATGGCTTAAGAATTAATAGGAAGGATCGGGAGGAAGTGCTTCAAGCACATTTGTATGTATTGAACAACATCGAATGTGTTCAGCCTTTCTTATTTGAACATAAAAGAAAAGTCAATCAAGAAAACCCTCGAATGAGCGAAAGTTGGTTGTTGAACAAGCATAACATGACTTTCTTACCATGGTTCAAGGAAGAAATGCTTAAGGATGGTAGTACTGCTTCTGATGACGTAAGATGGCTAGCATGTGGGCCTAGCTTCAACGTCATATGTTGGAGCGGATACGACATAAATAACTTTTCCTTTTATACAAAGGAACAAGATAACAAGAGTACCATGCAAAATAGTGGGGTTATGATCGTGGCCGAAGCAATGCACTTCTCTAGTGCAAAGGACACAAAACCCGTTACAGCACCGAGACCTTACTTTGGATATATTGAAGATATTTGGGTGCTCGATTACACTAAGCTTACGGTGCCAGTATTTAAATGTAAGTGGGTTGATAGTAACGGTGGTGTACAAACCGACGAATCGGGGTTCACATTGGTAGACCTCAACAATTTAGGTCATATAAATGAGCCTTTCATAATGGCTTCCCAAGCAAAACAAATGTTCTACATCACTGATCCTTCTAACAAAAGGTTGTCCGTGGTTCTCCAAGGAAAAAGCATGTATAATGGTAGTGATGAAAATGAAGATTCAAATCTTGATATTCCTGAGACTCCTTCTTTTTCAACAAACATGCCTACTATAATCGAGGAGACACAGGTGGACGATGTACATGCCACTCGTGATGATCATCACGAAGGGATTTTGATATAGGTAGTTTAAACTTAGTATACATTTATTTGTATTTATATTTCTGTATTTATTTTGAGTTATAACCTATGTTAATAAATATATATTGTTTCTGAACAGGCATACATATGGATCATTGTTCCATTTTTCCTTTGCAATTCTGTAACATGTGTGATATTCTGTGTTACTGGGATATTTACTGAATGCAGGGATAGCTGAGGGGAGTGATATTTTAAAACTGAATTTAAAAAAAAAAACTATTAACGTCAGTTGTATCATAAAACTAACGTTAATAGTATTTTATAAAATATACAGTACACTAAGAACGTCAGTTGTTTATTACAACTGACGTTAAAATTAAGACCTTTAACGTGAGTTCTTTATAACAATTGACGTTAGTTTTAACAAAATTAACGTCAGTTTTGTTAAAGAACTGACGTTAATTTTGACAAAATTAACGCCAGTTGTGTTAAAGAACCGACGTTAATAGTGTTATATTTAACGTCAGTTCTCAACTAACGTTAAAATTTTAACTTTTAACGTCAGCTGTATTTACATCAGTCAGTATTCTGACGTAAAAAATCAATTTTAACTGACGTAAAAAGCACTTATTGCACTAGTGTTATATGCTTTTGTTTGCACACTTTATAGGAAACAGTTGTATGGGTTCAAAAAAAATGAACTTTAATCACTTTGTTGAATAAGTATGATATTTTTTGCTTCTTTGACTTGCCTTGTATGGATAAAATCTTTATTGGTATTTCTAGTATCACTTATTTCACTTAACAAATTAGTTCAGTGTCATAGTGTGTGTTGGAAACAAAGTAGTTTTGGACTAAATAATCTCTATACGTTTTGATGTTAACAAAACAGATTAAATATGCTTGGCAAAGTGTTAGTTGAGATCTAACATGTGCTTTCAATTATGCAAAAATATTTAATATACAGGATAGGTTTTCATTGAAAAATACGCATCCACCCTTGTAGACGGGTTGCTCAATGTTTTGGTAAAAGTTATTTATTTGAGAAGACTGGTTTTGTTAAGTAAACGAGGTTCTAAATGCGTACTAGACGAAAATCAAAATAACTTCTTAGATACAGTAAGTCCAAAGACTTGATAGTAAACGTGTCTAGATTGCCACGTAAGTGGACGAAAGTAACTGGTAAAATTGAATGAACTGAAAAATAAAGTAATCAGGTAGACGAGCTCTATCTGCCACGTCACTAGACGGAGATCTTTATAACTCATTAAGGTATAGCAAATCCAAAGACTTGATAGACGAGAGGATATGCCGTGTCATCAGGCGAGCAAAATAAAATATTGAACAGACTTAGTCTTACATATAACCAAGTAGACAGAGTGTTTTTTTTAGACGAGCTCCATCTTTGAATGAATAAATGCAATCCGAATCTCTTGAATTTATTTCAAATGATTGATATTTATTTCAATAGAATATTTGTTCTTCACATTTGTCTTATCTGCTTTAATGTTTTACCTTGTTGTAAAAGAAACATGGTACCATCAAGAAATGCAAAAAGCTGAATCGTACAATGAGATACTGCAAAACGATATGTACGGTGACAACTTTATGGCTAAAAAAGCTGGATTGTACACAAAGGAGGAACAACAAGTTCTCAAGCTGCTATACTCAGAGCAGTGAGCCTCCAATTTCACGCTACCTCGATAACCAAGAGTATTATTCAATATTGCCACAATCAAGCTATCAGTCACAACAGATATCATGCATTAAATGCTATCTCTAAACGGGATTATTCAAAATAACCGTTGAAGAAATACAAGTGAAGAAGAAGGTCACTATAAATAGAAGACCTAAGATACAGAAGAATGACTTACTCTTGCCTGCACAACCTTGCCAGCTCAACTTTTGTCAAACTACAATCACTCATACTCATATTTCTCTAAGATCAAGAGTCGATATTTCTTAGTTTGGATATTTATGAAAATATTCATCTGATCTTAAACTGTCATAACCTCACACATAGTGAGTTAAGAAGATCAAACGATAAACCTCTTTGTTAGAGTTAGAGCTAGAGCCTAAAGAGGCTTGGTAAGAAAGAAATACTTGTAGCCTAGAGAGGTGTTGAATACTTGGTTGTAATCTATTTGGGAAATAGTGGAGGAAAACCTTCAAGTAGAAGGGACTGGACGTAGCTCTTGGTTGGAAGAGAGTGAACCATGATAAAACATCTTGTGTGAATCTTCTACTCCTAAACTCTTACGGCTTTATTTGTTTCTTACTAACTGAGGGGTTTTGATATTGCTTTTGTTAAAGCTTTTTAACAGATCTATTTATTTGTGCTTGCTTCTGACTCTAATCTCCTTGTGTGTAAAAATTGTTTTAAAGGTTATTTTCGAAAATTATTAATAAACACAATTCAACCCCCCTTCTTGTGTTTGCCCCCGCAACTTCAGGTTGGTATCAAAGCTCACCTCGAAAGGGTTGAGCATCTAACAAGTCTTTGAGGGAGTACGATCCAACAACCATGGATGCGAGAAGGACAAGCTATCAACAGACCTCCTTTCTTTGATGGAACAGATTATGACTACTTGGAAGAAGAAAATGATGGCCTTTCTTGGTGCACGAATGCAGATATTTGGGAGGCCGATTGAAATCGGCCACACTGAACCAAGAGATGAAGCTGGAGCTGCTGTTCCTAGAGCCCAATGGACTCAAGAGCATAAAAACCAATATCAGCTGAATATGAAGGCTAAGCACTATCTCATGTGTGCTATAACCAGATTTGAACATGACAAAGTTCACAGCTGCAATACCGCTAAAGAAATCTGGGATACTCTTGCCCTAGCTCATGAGGGTTCCTCACAAGTTAAGGAATCAAAGATCAGCATGCTGGTTCATCAGTATGAGCTGTTCAAGATGGGTGAACATGAAACAATAGACCAAATGTTTGGATGATTCCAAACTATCACCAACAGTCTCAGATCTCTTGGAAAAATTTATGAAAATAGAGATCATGTCAGAAAAATCCTGAGAAGTCTATCTGATGAGTGTGATTTCACCTCATTTTCCATGTCCATTTTGCATGCATTTTCATGTAGTTTAAGCATATTTAAATTGATTTTTAGTTAGTTTTTATCTTGGAACAGGTGAGGCGGTTTTGTGTGTTGTTTTGCATGAACTTATGATTAAATGCCCAAGATTTGACCATGATGAAGCTTGGATGAAGATAGAGCCTAAAAAGAGAAGAAATTGAGCCAAGCAGAGCCCATCACGGCCTAGCCGTGATGACCATTACGGCCGTGATAGAGCAATAACTGAAGAGAAAGAAGCCAAAAGTCAGAATCTGTCACGGCCTAGCCGTGATGTCTATCACGACCGTGACCTGTCAGCTGTGCCAGACCCCCAAAAGTCAGAACTGGTCACGGCCTAGCCGTGATGGCTATCACGGCCGTGACCTGCTAGTTGGACCAGACAGAACCTATCACGACCTAGCCGTGATGTCCCCTCACAAACCGTGGCGAACCAATTGGTGAAGGCGGAAGCGATCACGGCCTGTTGCGGATGAGCATCACGGCCGTGATGAATCAAAAAGTGAAGAGGCGCTCAGGACAGAACCCGTCACGGCCTGGCCGTGATGGACATCACGGCCGTGACGCGCGCACGAGTTATAAAAAGGCCTCTGGGTAGAACAGAATGACCATCCAGGTAACCTAAAAAAATACTCTCTGCTGCTGTGGCTGCTGTGGATCCTCCCATGGAGTTCCTTCCTTCCTTCCTTCATCTCTGTATCTTTTCTTTTGTTTTTCTCTTTAATTATGTGTAGCTAAACTCCCTCTTGTTGGGGTTAGATGAATGCTTCTCTGAACTTGGTTGTAACATGATTTGATTGTAATACAATTTCCTATTTCTTTATGAGTGTTTGATTCCATGCTTAATGCTTTCCCAGGTTTGATCATCCTTGGAATGATTTGTGGCTTTGATAGACAATTGAAAGGTTTGATGTTAAGGCATGCTCATGAATCAAATGCCAAGTAGTTCATGAACCTAGACATAGGTCTTGGGGTGCTTGCAATCTTATGAATCTTGACTCTTAATGCAAATTCTCATGTTAATCCACCTAAGACATTAGGGTTTAATTTGGGAATTTAGGCTCATTCCACCTAAGCCATTAGGGTTTGAGTATTTGAGAAGATTTGATTGTCATAATTGAATTAGGAATTATTATTTACCATTTCATAGCAATCAAGGGAGGATTAGCTTAGTCTAACCCTAACAATTCTATCCATTTGTTATAACATCTCTGTTTGCCTGTTAAGTGTTTGTTAAAATTCCCAAAAGAACAAAAACATTTTATTCTTGTTTGTTTCGTTACATGTTAGAGCTACCTTCCATCCAAACACGATCGCCTAGATAGTAGTCCAATTTGCGAAGTGGTACTTATCCACGATCCTTGAGAACGATATCCGGTCTCACCACCGTATTACTTGTTTGCGACTAGGTATACTTGCCGAAATCGTATCAAGTTTTTGGCGCCGTTGCCGGGGATCGGTGTACCAATATCACGAGTACCAAAGGGGACTCCTAGTTTAGGCATTTTTCATTGTTTTCTTACTGCTATTTTTTTTTCTGTTTTCTATTTTCCTGCTGTGTTTTCTGTTTGTTCTGTTTTTCTCTTCTTTTCTGTTCTACTATGTTTGTTCCTTGTATGCGAGGTACAATCGACCCAGGTGAACTTCAATTCGACCCTGAGATCGAGAGGGTTTGTAGAAGGAATAGAAGGGAAGCCAAGGAAAGACAGAACAGAGGAGAAGTATCCTTTACAGTACAAGAACCACAAGCTGAGTTACCAAGTGTGCAAGAACTGCAAGTTGAAGTAGCAACTGTCACCATGGCTGAAGACAATGCACCAAGGAGGACAATGGGGGACTATACTTCCCCTAGAGTCGATAGATGTGGAACTCCAATTGTTAGACCTGCAGTGGCTTGCAACAATTTTGAAATCAAGGCATCACTTCTCAATCTTGTGCAGCAAAATCAGTTTGGAGGTTTGGAGAGTGAAGACCCTCATTCTCACATTGGCACATTCATTGAGTTGTGTGGCACCATCAAGCTAAATGGAGCTTTCGATGAGGCTATTCGTTTCAGGCTTTTCCCTTTCTCTTTGAGGGACAGAGCTAAGGCATGGCTTCAATCCCATCCTCATGGGAGCATTATTACTTGGAATGATTTGGTGAGCAAGTTCTTATCGCGTTTCTTCCCTCCATCAAGAATGATCAAGTTGAGATCGGAGATTAATGCTTTTGCACAAAGGGATGCCGAATCGTTTTATGAAGCATGGGAGAGGTTCAAATCTTTGCTAACCGCTTGCCCAAATCATGAGTTGGAAACATGGCAGCAAGTTGTAACCTTTGTCAGTGGGCTCAACCGAAATTCCAGAAGTATGATTGAAGCGGTTGCAGGTGGATCATTGAGCCAAAAGACTCCCGATGAAGCAAAGGACTCGATTGAAACTATGGCTAATAATGATTATCAAATGCCTAGTTCTCGATCATTGGTCAAGAGAGGTGTTTTGGAGCTTGATGAAATTGGTGCTCTTAAGGCGCAAACGGCCATTCTTACCAAGCAATTGGGGTCCGTTCAACTACAAAATTCTCAATTACAAGCGGTCCAAGTTCAAGCTGCCTCAGTGTGTGATTTCTGTGGAGGTAACCATGCCAACGACAACTGTGAAATTAGTGTGGTTGGAGGTTCTGGGCAAGAAGAAGTGAATTACATGGGAAACCAAGGGCCTAAGCATGATCCTTTCTCTAACACCTATAATCCGGGGTGGCGTAGCCATCCTAACTTTGGTTGGAGACAAGTGCAAGGCTCAAGTTCTCAAGCAAAGTCTCCTCAAGAGAATTCAAGCAAATTGGAGAATATTCTAGCCCAATTCATGCAAGCAACTCAATACAACTTGAAGAATCAAAATGCCTCCATCAAGAATCTAGAACACCAAATAGGCCAATTGGCAAAGCAAATGAAGGAGAGACCTCAAGGACAATTGCCGGGAGATAACGAGAAGAATCCAAGGGAGGATTGCAAGGCAATTACTACAAGAAGCGGGAAAGTGTTAGTTCCACATGAAAAAGAAAGAGAAGAAAAGACAATTGGTGAGGGAGTTGATGAAGTGACTGTTGAAGATGTAACCAATGAAGTACCCGAGACTTCCCAAGCCACTACCTCTAGTCCTATTGTTGTTGAAGCTGAAAAACCACAGAGGGAAAAATTGGTGGATGAAGAGTTTGCAAGAAAGAAGACTAGAAGGCAAATTCTTGAAGAAGTTGACAATCCTAAGGAGCTGCCATCGTATTTCAAGATACCCTATCCTCAAAGGTTGAAGAAAGAGGTAAAAGATCAACAAATCTCTAAGTTCTTGGATGTGTTCAAAAAGTTTCAAATCGACATCCCTTTTGCCGAAGCTCTTCAACAAATGCCTTCCTATGCCAAGTTTATGAAGGAGATTCTTACTAACAAGAGGAAGTGGAAGGAGGAGACGGTCATGCTCACTGAAGAATGTAGTGCCACACTCCAAAGGAAGTTACCGGTGAAGATGAAGGATCCGGGTAGCTTTACTATCCCATGTACTATTGGTCATTTGAACATTGGAAGAGCCTTGTGTGATCTTGGTGTAAGTATCAACCTTATGCCTCTCTCCATTTTCAAGAAGTTGGGAATTGGTGAAGTCAAGCCAACCGGGATTTCTCTCCAATTGGCGGATCGTTCCATTACTTATCCTTATGGTGTAGTGGAGGATTTATTGGTTAAAGTGGACAAATTCATCTTTCCGTCAGATTTTATGGTGTTGGATATAGCGAAAGATAGTGAGACTCCGTTGATTCTTGGAAGACCATTCCTAGCCACGGGTAGGGCTTTGATCGATGTCAATCAAGGGGAGTTGGTGCTTAGAGTCCAAGATGAAAAGGTCACCTTCAATGCGTTTGAAGCAATGAGACATCCAAGCGACAAAGACACATGTAAGAGTGTGGACCTTGTTGATTCATTAACTGACAAGAGTGTGCAACAAACTTTTGAAGATTCATTAGAAGCGGCTCTTATGGTTGAGAATGGATAAGAAGAAGAGGTATGTGAGGAAGAAGTTGAGTTCATGGTTAAATCCCTTGAGGCTTGTCTAGTTTTGAATACTGATGAAGATAAAGTTGTGGAGGATGTGCGGATTGAAGATAAGGGTGAACCACCTGTGCTAGAGTTGAAAGAACTTCCATCTCATCTTCGTTATGCTTTCCTTGGGGTGAATTCTTCATTCCCGGTGATCATTAGTAGCGGATTGAACTCTTTGGAGGAAAAGAAGCTGTTAAGGGTGCTTAGGGAGCACAAATCTGTAATTGGGTGGTCTATGTCCGACTTGAAAGGGATAAGTCCCTCATTTTGTATGCACAAAATCCTTTTGGAGGAAAACTTCAAGCCGGTTAGACAGCCCCAAAGAAGACTCAACCCAAACATGAAGGAAGTTGTAAGGAAGGAGGTTGTGGAGCTTCTGGATGCGGGTATAATCTATCCAATTTCCGATAGTCCATGGGTGAGTCTGGTCCAAGTTGTTCCTAAGAAAGGGGGGATGACGGTGGCTGCAAATGATAAAAATGAACTCATCCCCTCTAGGACCGTTTCTGGATGGAGAGTGTGTATTGACTATAGAAGATTGAATGCGACCACCAGAAAAGATCATTTTCCCTTGCCTTTCATTGATCAGATATTAGAGAGGTTGGCGGGCCATGCCATTTATTGCTTCCTTGATGGATACTCAGGGTATAACCAGATTGTGGTTGACCCAAAGGACCAAGAGAAGACCTCTTTCACTTGTCCCTATGGCGTCTACCCATACCGGAGGATGCCATTCGGGTTGTGCAATGCACCCGCCACTTTTCAAAGTTGCATGCTTTCCATATTCTCTAATATGACTGAAAAATTCATTGAGGTATTTATGGATGATTTTTCTGTGTTTGGTAATTCTTTTGATGATTGTCTGAAAAATCTTGCATGTGTTTTGAAAAGATGCCAAGAAATTAACCTTGTGTTAAATTGGGAAAAATGTCATTTCATGGTTAGGGAAGGTATAGTTCTTGGTCATAAAATTTCATCACGAGGGATGGAAGTTGATAAAGCAAAAATTGAAGTGATTGAAAAACTTCCCCCTCCCATAAATGTGAAAGGTGTTAGAAGCTTCCTAGGGCATGCGGGTTTCTATAGGAGATTTATAAAAGACTTTTCAAAGATTGTGAAACCCTTATGCAAGCTCTTAGTAGTTGATACTCCTTTTGTATTTGATGATGATTGTATGCATGCTTTCCAACTTTTGAAAGAAAAACTCACCACCGCACCGGTCATTGCACCTCCAGATTGGAGTTTGCCATTTGAGTTAATGTGTGATGCAAGCGACTATGCGGTGGGAGCCATTTTTGGTCAAAGAAAAAATAAAGTGTTGCATGTTATTTACTATGCTAGTCGTGTGTTGAATGATGCTCAATTGAACTATACCACGACTGAAAAAGAATTGCTTGCTGTGGTGTTTACATTTGATAAGTTTAGATCCTAACTTGATTGGCTCTAAAACTACTGTGTACACTGATCATTCTGCTTTGAAGTATCTCATGACTAAACAGGATGCCAAGCCAAGGCTCATTAGGTAGGTACTACCGCTCCAAGAGTTTGATTTGGATATAAAGGACAAGAAAGGAGTGGAGAATGTGGTAGCCGACCATTTGTCTAGGCTTCCACAAGCAGATGTTCAAGCAAACGATGAGTTGCCAATTCAAGAAGAATTCCCAGATGAAAGGTTGTTTATGGTGCAAGTGGCACCTTGGTTTGCAGACATTGCAAATTACAAGGCCGCCAACAAGATTCCGAAGGACTTCAATGCACAACAAAGGAAGAAGCTCATCCATGATTCTAAATACTATGTATGGGATGAGTCGTACCTTTTCAAAAGAGGTTCGGATGGAATTCTGAGAAGATGTATTCTGGAAGAAGAGGTTGATGGGGTGTTGACTCATTGTCACAACTCACCCTATGGAGGACGCTTTGGTGGTGAGAGAACCGCCATGAAGATCTTGCGAAGCGGGTTATTTTGGCCCACCATTTTTAAAGATTCTAGAGCTTGGGTAATGAAGTGTGACAAATGTCAAAGAACCGGAAGTATATCCAAGCGAAATGAGATGCCCTTGAAGGGTATTTTAGAGGTGGAGGTCTTTGATGTGTGGGGTATCGATTTCATGGGTCCTTTCCCATCATCCTACAACAACAAGTATATTCTGGTTGCGGTTGACTATGTGAGCAAATTGGTAGAAGTTGTCCCAACTGTGAAGGATGATGCAAAAGCGGTGGTTGGTTTTGTGAGGAAGAACATCTTTACCAGATTTGGAACCCCTAGAGCTATTATTAGTGATAGGGGTACTCATTTTTGCAACAAAGAGTTCAATGCAGTGCTTGCCAAGTTTGGGGTCAATCATAAAGTTGCCACACCATACCACCCACAAACCAGTGGGCAAGTGGAGTTGTCCAATCGGGAGTTAAAGAGGATCTTGGAGAAAACAGTGAACAATGCTAGGAAGGATTGGGCAAAGAAGCTGGATGATGCACTTTGGGCCTATCGGACTGCATATAAAACACATATTGGTATGTCACCCTACCAATTAGTGTTTGGAAAATCATGTCACCTTCCAAGTACAGCTCCAACATCGTGCTTTTTGGGCGATGAAGGCCCCGAACTTTGATACAAGGCTGGCCATAGATAAGAGACTGTTGCAATTGAATGAGTTGGATGAATTCCGACTCTTGGCATATGAGAGTGCAAGAATCTACAAGGAAAAAACAAAATTTTGGCATGATAAGTACATCCTTCCAAAGCATTTTGAAGAAGGTCAATCAGTTTTGCTCTTTAATTCACGTCTCAAGTCGCTTTCGGGCAAGTTGAGATCAAGATGGTCGGGTCCATTCTATGTCAAGTCAGTTTCTCCATCTGGTGCAGTTGAATTGGAAGATCCATCATCCGGAGATACTTTCACTGTTAATGGGCAAAGGCTCAAGCACTACCTTGGAGGAGACTTTGATCGTCAAGCAGTCTCCATCCCTCTTAAGGCACCCTCTTAGAAATCACCCGTCAAGCTAGTGACATTAAAGAAGCGCTTATTGGGAGGCAAGCCAAGTTTTCATTTCCTTTTCTTTTGTTTTTGATTTCACCTCTTGAATAATTTGAGAAGATCAAGAGGATAAAAATCATAAATTAATAGATTTGTTATATGCTTTCAGGTTTAGAGGGAAGGAGGAGCAAAAAGGGCTGGGAGAAACAAAGTCAGTAGCCATCGCGCCCAGGCCGTGACACTGGTCACGGCTGTGATGAGCTAACCAAGAGGAACAGAAAGGATCACGGCCCAGCCGTGATCAGCATCACGGGCGTGATGAGTGGTCGCGCTGTCGCCACGCGCCAAAAAGAACGAGCGATTATAAAATAATGCAGTATAGTGCGACAACTCGGATCGTCTCTCAAGGACTCTTTAGGTGTTGTTATTATTAACAGAAAAAGTTAGAAAAAGTTAGAATTGGGGGTTTTGAGATTGGAAACTAAATTAAAGAAGCAAAACAGAAAACAAAGCAAGAAAATAGAGCAGTTACCAAATAAGCTAAAGCGATTAACCTACTGCTTTTGGTTTCCCAACTATCATTGGTTCATGCAACCCTAAGCAAATTCTAATCCCCTCCCGGTTGTAGCAACAATTTACAAGCGAAACCACTACTACAAATATATGTCCCTATTCCCGAATTAAGCAAACGGGGTTAAGCCCTTCGTGAACTAAGCGAACACGAAACGAACACACGCGAATTAAGCAAACGCGATTAATTATAGGAACATGATATCACCGAGATAAACCAACACAACACAATATACTCCTGAATTAAGCAAACAGAAATATAAAGCATGGCATTGAAAAGAGAAAAGCAAATGAAACAGGATTACAGAAACCTCAAGTCTTAACAGAAACCAATCACAGTAGATTAATTTAGGAGATTAATTCTCCATTACAGACATAAGCAGAAAAGAAAAGAAAAGGAAAATAAACTATTGAAACTACCACTACTCCTACTGACTAGCAAAGACTAGCCAAAACTGACTAGCCTCACTCTGACTAACTATGACTAGCTCAGAAACTAGCCAAAACTGGCTAATTCTGACCAGCCTTTCCAGTTCTGCCTAAGACTACTTATATACACGTTCTGGAATCCAAGTCCTCGCGAGGCGAAGCAATGCTCGCGAGGCGAATTACATGAAAGGTCTGCAACTCTTTGTCTTCTCGCGAGGCGAGCATATATTCGCGAGGCGAACTCTTCAGCTTCCAACTGTTACGCCCGTGGCATTCAACACGCCCAAACCGTGATGGCTTCTGATCTTCCAAGACTCGCGAGGCGAAGGAATGCTCGCGAGGCGAACGCTTCAACTTCAGAATTGCCACGGCCGTGATCCTCAACACGGGCAATCCGTGATCGTCTCTGACTTTTTCATGGTTGCAATACTCGCGGGGCGAGTGATCCTTCGCGGGGCGAGTGGCTCCAGATTTATTACTTTTTATTAACCTGAAAATAGAAAATAAAAGTAAATAATTATTCAACTCTAAAACAGCTAAATTAACCTAAAAACACTTTACAGACTCAAAATACTACTTAGGAACAATCAAGCCTAATTTGGGTAAAAATGATATAAAATAAGCACAAAGCCAGGGTCTTGACTAGTTATAAAACCAGTCAAACAGAGGCTCATCAATGAGCCAACCCTGAAGATCAGAGAGCATCACGGCCTAGCCGTGATGTAGGTCACAGTCGTGACAGGCCACCCCTATGGACCAGAAAGCATCACGACCTGCCCGTGAGGAGCATCACGGCCGTGACACATTTTTCAGTCCCCCTTTGACTAGGCATGTGAGGCAACACCCGCTACCGCCGTGGTAAGTCGTTCCATTTTTCTCCTCTCTCCAACTTGATTAGTTACATTGGGGACAATGTAAATTTTTAAGCTTGGGGTAGGGGTACTTTTGCATACTTGTGCATTTTGCATGTTGCATTAATATAGGCATAGTTTTGCATGATCACATGATTCGATTGCCCCTTGATTGGATTTTGCATCCGATTGTGAGAACTTAGTGCCAAATAAATTTAGTGAATTTTTGAACCCAATTTTTTTTTATTCTTGTGATAAGGCTACAAATAAACATGCTAGGGATGATCTTGGATAGTTGATAATTAGCATGTGTTTCTATAGATTGGTGTTTCTCACTGATTTTTGAACTACTAAATGCGAGCTTTTGAGCCATTAAGGGGTACTCACTAAATATACCCCATTCTTTGTGTTAGAGTGTTATTCCTCTTGGATTGTATTTCTCTAGAACTTGACTTGAAACCGTTTTGAAGCTTAAAAATTTTTTAAAACATTTTTGAAAATGATTGAGGCACTAGGTATTTTTCCGGTCTTCTGAGCTTTGATTGACTAAATGTTACCCCTTAGTTGCCCAACTTTGAGCCTGAAAGAATAAATACTTGTCCTGGTACCTTAAATTACTTTGATGAAAATGATTAGTATGGCACCTTGTAAAGTATTGCAAAAAGGATAAAAGGTAGTTGAAAAAGTATGGGATGAGAAAATCAAAAAAAAAAAACATTTCTCTTGAATTGAAAATCTCCCCTTCTCCAAATCAAAGAAAAAAAATAAAAAAATAAAAAAGAGAATATAGAGAAGGGGATGACAAAAAGAAAGTGATAAATGAAAAGAAAAAAAAAGAGAAAGGTGGAAAAATAAATCAAAACCCAAAAAGGTATTTTAGAAGGTGTCATGCTTTGCAATGCTTGATATTTTGTGTAGCCTTTTGAAATCTCCTTTTCTTGATTTCCCCACCTAACGATTAATCCCATGGCCCCGTTACAACCCAAGTAAAAGACCTCTTGATTCTTTGATGTTTTCATTAATAAAGTAGAGATTTGGTTGATAGTTAAGCATATGGTAGAATTCCTTCCTTGAGGAAATTGAGCGAATTATCATATATCCCTAATCACTTGAGTGAGGTGAGAAGGAGTGCCCGAATTAGTGAGAATGTGAGTCTAGGAACCTAAGCATCTAATTGGACTTGAAATTGATCGTCTCTTGATAAATTGTTTGAAAATGCCTGTTACTTGGATTAGTTACCACTCGGGTTCTTGGTTCACTATCTTTGCTCTGTGTTTAATTCTTCTGGCCTTAGCGATTGCTTGATGAC
Source organism: Sophora flavescens (assembly GCA_030762895.1). Classification (NCBI taxonomy): domain Eukaryota; kingdom Viridiplantae; phylum Streptophyta; class Magnoliopsida; order Fabales; family Fabaceae; genus Sophora; species Sophora flavescens. The sequence goes on from CM061069.1 coordinate 59,679,596, forward strand.
AAGCAAAGTCTTAAGCTTGGGGTGATTTGATGAGTGTGATTTCACCTCATTTTCCATGTCCATTTTGCATGCATTTTCATGTAGTTTAGGCATATTTAAATTGATTTTTGGCCAGTTTTTATCTTGGAACAGGTGAGGCGGTTTTTTGTGTTGTTTTGCAGGAACTTATGATTAAATGCCCAAGATTTGGCCATGATGAAGCTTGGATGAAGATAGAGCCTGAAAAGAGAAGAAATTGAGCCAAGCAGAGCCCATCACGGCCGTGATGGAGCAATAACTGAAGAGAAAGAAGCCAAAAGTCAGAATCTGTCACGGCCTAGCCGTGATGGCTATCACGGCCGTGACCTGTCAGCTGTGCCAGACCCCCAAAAGTCAGAACTGGTCACGGCCTAGTCGTGATGGCTATCACGGCCGTGTCCTACTAGTTGGACCACACAGAACCTATCACGGTCTAGCCGTGATGTCCCTCACGGCCGTGGCAGACCAATTGCTGAAGGCAGAAGCGATCACGGTCTAGCAGTGATGTGCATCATGGCCGTGATGAATCAAAAAGTGAAGAGGCGCTTAGGACCATCACGGCCGTGAAGCGCGTACGAGTTATAAAAAGGCCTCTGGGCAGAACAGAATGACCATCCAGGAAACCTAAAAAAATACTCTCTGCTGCTGTGGCTGCTGTGGATCCTCCCATGGAGTTCCTTCCTTCCTTCATCTCTGTATCCTTTCTTTTGTTTTTCTCTTTAATTATGTGTAGCTAAACTCCCTCTTGTTGGGGTTAGATGAATGCTTCTCTGAACTTGATTGTAACATGATTTGATTGTAATACAATTTCCTATTTCTTTATAAGTGTTTGATTCCATGCTTAATGCTTTCCTAGGTTTGATCATCCTTGGAATGATTTGTGGCTTTGATAGACAATTGAAAGGTTGATGTTAAGGCATGCTCATGAATCAAATGCTAAGTAGTTCATGAACCTAGACATAGGTCTTGGAGTGCTTGCAATCTTATGAATCTTGACTCTTAATGCAAATTCTCATGTTAATCCACCTAAGACATTAGGGTTTAATTTGGGAATTTAGGCTCATTCCACCTAAGACATTAGGGTTTGAGTATTTGAGAAGATTTGATTGTCATAATTGAATTAGGAATTGTGTTATTTACCATTTCATAGCAATCAAGGGAGGATTAGCTTAGTCTAACCCTAACAATTCTATCCATTTGTTATCACATCTCTGTTTTCCTGTTAAGTGTTTGTTAAAATTCCCAAAAGAACAAAAACATTTTATTCTTGTTTGTTTCGTTACATGTTAGAGCTACCTTCCATCCAAACACGATCGCCTAGATAGTAGTCCAATTTGCGAAGTGGTACTTGTCCATGATCCCTGAGAACGATATCCGATCTCACCACCGTATTACTTGTTTGCAACTAGGTATACTTGCCGAAATCGTATCACTATCCAAGCAATGGAGACCCAAAGTAACTGCTATTCAGGAAGCAAAAAAACCTGAATACACTCTCTCTGGAAGAGCTTCTTGGATCTCTCAAGGTTCATGAACTTGAACTTAATGAAGAAGAAAATTCCAGAAAAGGAAAATCTATTGTCCTAAATGCAAAGAAAGCAAGTTCATCAAAAGTTCTCAAAGCTGCTGAGTCATCAGATGAATCTGAATCTTCTGATAATGACGAAGGATCAGATGAGGATGAATTGTCCTTTATCTCCAGGAATATTCGACATATGTGGAAAAAGAAAGGTGGTTTTAAAAGGAAGCAACTCAACAAAATGTTTTCCAAGGAGAAGTCAGACTCCAAGGAAAAAGGTCCACCCTTGTGCTTTGAATGCAAGAAACCTGGTCATTTCAAAGCTGACTGCCCTGAGCTAAAGGATAAAAAGAAATTCTTCAAAAAGAAGAAAGGCTTAATGGCTACATGGGAGGATCTTGATCTGTCTTCATCAGATGAAGAAAATGAAGCTAAGGAAGAGGAAAATATCTGTCTCATGGCAGACACTGCATCAGAAAGTGAATACATTGATGCTGAGGTAATGAACTCTGACCTGTCCACTCTTCAAAATGCTTTTGATGAATTGTTGCATGAATCATCTATACTATCACGAGAATACAAGAGCCTCAAAAAGAAATTTTCTAAACTGACTAAAGAATATGATAGTGTCTGCACTGAGAAACAAAACCTTAAGGATGAAAATGACATACTAAAATCAGTGAATGTCAATCTAGCTGACAAAATAGTGTGTGAACTTGATGTTTCTTGTGAAGTTGCAAAACTGAAACAAGATGTAACATATCTAATAGATTCTCTGTCAAAGCTTGTAGGTGACTCGGATAAGCTTAGTCTCATTTTAAGGTACTCTAGGTCACCTCATGATAAATCTGATCTTGGTTATGACAAAGAGAAGCAAGATGCATCTCACAAAAAGTCAAAACCACTTACACAGCGTAGAGCTTCAAAAGTTCCAAATAAATATACAAAAGCTAAGTCTAGCTCGTCCATCAACTTTTGCAAAGTGTGTGGAAAAAGTGGGCATATTACTTCTAGATGCATACACAATAAACATGCTAAGCATACTCATCCAGTGACAACTAACAAGAAAGGACCCAAGTCAGTTTGGGTACCTAAAGACAAGATAATACCTGTTGCAGATTTGCTTTACAACAGGAAGAAAATAGATGTCTTGGTACTTGGACAGTGGCTGCTTACAACACATGAAGGGAGAAAGGTCTATGTTCCAAAGCCTTAAGCCCAAAGATGGTGGCTGGGTCACATATGGAGGAAATCAGAAAGGGAAAATCATTGGTATAGGTAAAATTGGTAAACATCATTTTCCCTCCATTGATAATGTTCTTTTAGTAAATGGCTTGAAGCATAATCTACTGAGCATAAGTCAATTATATGATGGTGGATATACAGTTTCTTTTGATAAGAACATGTGTACTATCAAGAAAGATGATCGATCACTTTTATTCACTGCAAAAAGGTAAAACAATCTCTAAAGGCTAGTCATGCAAGTTTGAAATTAATTTCAAATCTAAACAAGCATAACCTCGTGAGAGGACTGCCAAACCTTAAGTTCAAATCTGATGCTCTCTGTGATGCATGTCAAAAGGGAAAACAAGTCAAAGGTTCTTTTGAATCTAAGAATGTTGTTAGTACCAATAAACCACTAGAGTAGCTACATCTTGATCTTTTTGGTCCAACAAGGACTGCCTCTGTCAGTGGTAAGAAATAGGGTCTTGTCATAGTAGACGATTACACTAGATGGACATGGGTTATGTTCCTAACTCACAAGGATGAGTCTTTTAAGGTCTTTTCTGTATTTTGAAAACGTGTACAGAATGAAAAAGGCATGTGTATCACTTCAATCAGAAGTGACCATGGGGGAGAGTTTGAAAATGAGCTATTTCATAAGTTCTGTGAAGAAAGTGGTATCCTTCACAACTTCTCAATACCTAGAACACCACAGCAAAATGGTGTGGTAGAGAGAAAGAACATATCTCTTCAAGAGATGGCTAGGACTATGCTGGATGACAACTCTGTCCCTAGACACTTCTGGGTTGAAGCTGTTAATACTGCCTGCTACATTCAGAACAGAATATACATTAGACCTATCCTGAATAAGACTCCTTATGAATTGTGGAAAGGACGAAAACCCAACATATCTTATTTTCACCCTTTCAGTTTTAAATGCTTTATACTGAATACTAAAGATCAACTTGGTAAGTTTGATGCAAAAAACAGATAATGGAATACTAGTAGGATATTTTGAAACATCTAAAGGCATTAGAGTTTATAATTCTAGGACTCTCATAGTAGAGGAAAGTATTCATGTCAAGTTTGATGACAAACAGCCTGATAAGAAATCATCAGAGCTAGATGAATCTTTTGCAAATCTTGATCTAAACATCCCAGGAGACTCACCGGAGATAAAAGTTGATGATCAAGCTGATGACCCCACTCAACAACCAGAAACTTCCACTTCTCAACATGATATAGTTCAAAAATCTTGGTACTTCAAGAATTATCATCCACAGGATCAGATCATTAGAAACCCCAATGACAAGTTAAGAACCAGATCAGCTTTCAGAGAACAAGATATTTCTGTACTAGTCTCTGAGTTGGAACCAAAGACTATAGAAGAGGCTCTGCTAGATGATGGTTGGATTCTAGATATGCAAGAAGAACTCAATCGGTTTGAAAGAAGTGATGTTTGGACTCTGGTTCCCCTGCCCAAAGACAAATCAGTGATTGGAACAAAGTGGTTTTATAGAAACAAACTTGATGAAAATGGTAAGGTAATAAGAAACAAAGCAAGACTTGTTGCTCAAGGTTTCTCTCAAGAAGAAGGTATATATTATACTAAAAATTTTGCACCTGTTGCTAGATCAGAAGCTATTAGAATTCTACTTTCATTTGCTGCACATTATAGTATTTTGCTTTTTCAGATGGATGTTAAAAGTACTTTTCTAAATGGCTTTATTAATGAAGAAGTCTATGTTATGAAACCTCCCGGTTTTGAGTGTGAAACCCATCCTGAACATGTATATAAGCTTAAGAAAGCTTTGTACGGTCTTAAGCAAGCTCCTAGAGCTTGGTATGACAGACTAAGTTTCTTTATTATGGAAAATGGATTCAATAGAGGAAAGGTTGACACAACCTTATTTAGAAAATCCATTAAGTCTAATTTCATAGTTGTACAAATATATGTTGATGATATTATTTTTAGTGGTACTAATGAGTCTCTATGCAAAGAATTCTCTATGCAATGATGGGATAACTCAAATTCTTCCTTGGACTTCAAGTAAAACAAACCTTGGACGAGGTGCTCATCCTCCAAACTAAGTATACAAAAGAGCTTCTGAAGAAGTTTAAGATTGATTATTGTAAGCCAATGAATACTCCTATACACCCCACTTCCATACTGAACAAAGATGATAAAGAGAAAAAGGTAGACCAAAAGGTATACAGAGGTATGATAGGATCTCTCTTATATCTTACTACGTCTAGGCCTGATATTATGTTCAGTGTATGTTTATGTGCTCGCTTTCAATCTGATCCTAGAGAATCTCACTTATCTGCAGTTAAGAGAATTTTTAGATATTTAAAAGGTACTACTAATCTTGGTCTGTGCTTTAAGAGAAATGAAGATTACATATTAGTTGGTTTCTGTGAAGCTGACTATGCTGGAGATAGAATCGAAAGAAAAAGCACTAGTAGAGGATGTCACTTGTAACGACCGAAAAAAAAGAACTTGTTTTTCCGTTTAGGGAGAAAACATGGAGTCGCCACCAACTTTATTTAATTTCAGGGAAGTCGGAAAACCCTTTAAGAAAAAGCTTTGGGTTCAGGAGTCGATTATGTCTAAGGAAGGCATGGAGACTTAACCCCACGGCACCCTAGAACATCCATAAAATGGTTACCCAAAATTAGTTGTGTAAATTATTAATAACTTTGAAAATATTTGTTTTACCCCAAAATCACTTTCTTAAAAAAAACATCTTTAGTTGTGAAATTTTTTTATTAAAACTAAATGAGGTTGTACATGGCACATAAGTCTGCATGGCAACCTCAAAATCTAAAGGGTTGAACATGACACTTGTCATAGAGCAACCCAATAAATAAGATTGTTTTAATCAAGTGATCATCCTCTGTTTTTACATGAAATAAATAATTTTACTTCTTAAAAAAGGGGGACAGAAATGAAACGTTTTACTAGCTTATTCAGTAAATAGAGACACAGAAAAGTAAGATGCCAAGAGAAACTTATGAATAATATCAATGAAGAGAACAAGGATTACCAGATGAGAGCAGAACAACTATGATTTTGTTTTCTCCTAGTGGTAAAATTTCAAGATCAAAACCTTTACCTTTCGATCTCACAGATTCTTTTAACTCTTCCTTCTTAACCACTCTAATAATAAAGAAGAGAAAAAACTCAGATCTCTAATATCTCTTCTTCACAAAGGAAAATGTTAGATACAAATCTCTCTCTCCTCTTTTTCCTCTCTTCTTCACAAAAAAAAATGTTAGATACAAATCTCTCTCTCCTCTTTTTCTTTTCTTCTCAACAAAGAAAAATGTTAGATACAAATCTCTCTCTCCTCTTTTTCTTCTCTTCTTTTTCGTCCCTTTTTCTCTCTTTTTCCTCTCCTTTTATAGACGGAGGGGAGGGCTTCTTGCTTCTTCTCCATTGGCTTCAAGGTCGGTTTGTACGAAATCCAAGGCTTGGGAGGTTCTGAGCAGCAATAGCGTGCGTTCAGATGGGGGCGGCGTGAGCAGTGGAAAGGAGGTGATTTGATGTGAAGGTTGCGTGTTTGAAAAGAAAAGGAGATGAGGGGTTTTATCTGATGTGTATGATGGCTTTTCAGGGTTAGGAGTGGGGTTGCCAGGTTAAAACGAGGGAGGAAATGAGGAAGGAAAAAAGGACCAATGGGTAGAGGAGGCGCAAGGGTGGTTCTGAGAAGAAATAGCGTGTGTTCAGATGGGGGCGGCGCGAGCAGCAGAAAGGAGGTGATTTGATGTGAAGGTTGCGTGTTTGAAAAGAGAAGGGGATGGAGGGTTTTTTCTGATGTGTATGATGGCTTTTTAGGATTAGGAGTAGGGTTGCTAGGTTAAAACGAGGGAGGAGATGAGGAAGAAGAAGGACCAATGGTTAAAACTTGTAGCTTATTTGTTTTACCTTTTATGACTATATCTTGCTGTTTTTTTCCCTTACAATAATTAAATGACAAAACTAAAAAATGTTTTTGTTTTTAGTGATGTTTGTTTGGATTGTCCTTTTGGTTTGGATTTCCTCTTGTTTAAATGAGAAGAATTAGTTGTACATATATTTTAACTCATGTTATTGTTATATATGTTTCACTAACAATGTTTTTGTTCCTCCTCCTTTCTTTTCTTTTTTCCTATGTTTTAACAATAGGGTAGAGGACTTATAACCATTTTTATATATACCTATGTTTTGTTTTGCAGGTTTTTCTTGTCTTTTATTTTTATTTTTACTTTTAAGTGTTACAGGTTGGTATGCCCCCTTCACACACATCACTATCACATATTGCACACACTTAGCTCTATACCCGAGCTTGCTCAAAAACCAAAGGATTAGGCGGTGCTCTGACATTGTTATTGAAGAGGTCTTGTACCTCCCTGATACTTGTCAGTTCACCACTTAGATTGTACATGAGATCATGGAATAGTCATATTGAGAGGGTTTATCCCTACTTGTGGCTAGATTCGTGAATCATACCCTTATGAGGGTAATCTGGGGACCATGACTTTTAGAGGTCTAGACTCATCCCAACTTTCACTAATAGGGCAGACCTAGTGGCCAACCTATTTAGAGTCCTAACCTTAGGGTGTGTCCATCCTTATATTTTACCTGGTTTAGGACAAAAGGGGGCGTACTAGTCTCTCCTCTCTCTATCATCATAAGCATAAATTGTCATGCATGCTCGTTGTGAGTATTCACAAAACTAGGGGTGTCACATTGCTGCCCCAAACCTGAATGACATATTTGAATATTATTGCACACCTAATAGGCGCTATGTCATAATGAAGGTAATGCATACCCATCAGGGTTTTCAACCCCATTGGGGCCCATGCAACATGAATCATGCAAGATATATTTGTTTTACTATACTCATTTTTTTTGTGTCTCTTTGTTGGAAGATTTTCGTATACACTTTTAGCAAGAAAATGGAAAAGTTTGGTTCAGAAAAGAGTACTAGCAACGCGAGTTGTTCCAAGAAAAATATCAAGATCGATGTGACACTCAATGACATGAAGAGATTATGTGAACTCAGCCAGTAAATGTCAGAAAAAGCACTCTCAAACTTTGTCAGCAAGTATGGTAGAATATTAGACCTGTTGCGTGTTCCAGTGGAAGATCCCGCTCTGGGTGCATTGGCCCAATATTGGAACTCAACTTTGAGGTATTTTGAATTGCCTAACTTAGACATCACTCCAACCATGGAAGAGTATGCTTATATGCTAAGACTGCCAATTCAAAAGAAGACTCGCTTCTACATGTATTATGGCCAACATGTAACAGATCAGAAAATAGCAAGTCTATTGGAGCTTCAACCGGAACAGATAGAGAAAACAGAAAAGGGAACCACCAAAGGGTTGAAGAGGTGATTTTTGGAAGTGTATCTCAACAAGCTGGGCCAGCAACAACGATGGGTTACTTTCAACAAAGTACTAGCCCTCATGATATATGGGTTGGTGCTCTTTCCATTTGTACCAGATCTGATTGATCAGTCAGCCATGGATGTTTTCTATAGGGTCGAAGAATATGGTGTAAACCCGGTCCCTACTATCTTAGCTGAAACTTTCCTCTCCCTACAGGTTTGTCATCAGAATCAACAAGGGAAACTGCGATGTTATGCATCAATATTGTATGTCTGGATCATGACTCACTTGTACACTCGTGATAAAATTGATAGAACAGATCACCCGCTGAAAGGATTCACTCGCATGCAATTAAAGCCACGTAAACTATATGAGTGGAAACAAGAGTTTGATCAGATCGACCCGCGGTCATTTAGTTGGATGTGTCCATGGTATAATGGAGATTCAGTTGTATTCAGTTGTGGAAGTTTGTTAAGTGTTCCATTGATGGGTCCCAGAGGTTGTGTATCATACTCACCAGCTTTGGTAATGCGTCAACTCAAGTGGACACGGGATGAACCCCCCGAAGAGCTGCTCGATGCGATATTCTTCCTATACCAAGAAGGTGAAGGCATCAAGAGTCAAACGATAGCAGTAAGGTCAGCATGGAATGATATTCATATAAAAGGACCGGAGGAATTAGGAAGGCGAGTCATAGCTCACACAAAAAGATGTGAAGTATGGAGAGAAGCAAGAAGAGGTTTCCCTCCAAGACCTGCATCCCCTCTCCATGAGGAAAATAATCCTCTAACCAAAGATAAAATGTTGAAAGATCATGAAGCAAAGTGAATATGATGTGGTGGAACAGTTGAAGAAAACTCCGGCAAGGATATCTCTTTTGTCGCTTGTCTTGACATCAGAGTTGCATCGCAAGGCATTATTGAAGGTGTTGAATGAAGCATATGTCAAACCTGACGTCACTCCGGAAAATGTGGTAAATATGGTGGACCCAATCAGGCATGTCAACATGATTACTTTCTTGGAAGATGAAGTGGCCTCAAAACCCCGCAGTAGCACCATAGCCTTACACATCACCCTAAAATGTAAGGGGTTTGTGATTGCAAAAGTGATTGTAGATGTTGGTTCGGCGTTGAATATGGTTCCGATGTCCACCCTCAAGTAGCTAAATATAAGCGTGGCAGATTTGACACCACAAGAAATGATTATACGAGCCTTTGATGGAACAGCAAGAGGAATCTTAGGAGATATAACTGTGTCCCTTGAAATAGGGCCTAGTTCTTTCCCTGTCCTCTTTCAGGTCATGGAAATCCAACCAGCTTACACCATGATTTTGGGGAGGCCTTGGATTCATGAAGCAGGAGTGGTCCCATCGACTCTGCATTAGTGTTTGAAGTATATCCAAGATGGATCCGTTATTACTGTCCGTGGTGAAGAGGAAATCATGCTGACAAAGCCCACCACAATACCTTATGTGGAAAGTACAAAGCAGATGGAAGATGACTCGCTGCGTAGTTTTGAGGTCTTGAAGTCAGAGAACAGGAAAAGAGAGCCCCCAATGAAGAATGTGAATGAAGTAGTAGTCCGCATAATGGAAAAGAACGGGTATCAAACAGGAAAAGGCCTAGGGCCTCAGCTGCAAGGGATCTCTCGACCAATTGAAGCAGCTGTGAGAGAAGGAAGGCACGGATTGGGGTATCAGCCTTACCTGACAGAAGGGATAAAATTCATGAATCTTGAGAACAAGGAAGGAGAAGAGCGCGAGAGAAAGTATCTTCCCCTTCTGACAGAGACTTTCCCAGTAGCTTCTGAAGTTATCAGTCCCGCAAAGTCATTTTCCCCTCACTTCACTATCAGCACACTTGAAGAGGAGCTGGACGAGAACCATGTCATCTATCTCCCTGCTAGCAATGAAGTTCTCAACAATTGGAAATCAGAATCAACTGTTGATGTTATTTCCATAAAGTAATTATCTTATTGTACTAATTATGAACTGATGTTTACTTTCTTTGAGACATGAATGAAAATGTAACACTCTGTCTGGTGTTTTCCTTTTGATTCCATCGTTTCTTTTCTCTCTCTTTCATTTACTTATTTTGTTTAAGATTTTCTGTCATAAATAAGACCATTGCCTATATTTCTCCTATTCCTGACTTTTCTTCCAGGAATACTTCTTCCACTAAAGATTTACCTCAGGAGAGGAACTTTGAAAACTCATCTATTGATTCCCTCGCGGTCGCTGATGAATACAACCTTGAATCTGATGAGGAAGAAGAAGACATTGAATAATTCATAAAAGTGGTGAAACGGTCAGAGGAAGGGATTAGCCCGAATGATGAGGTTGAAGAAGTGATCAATATGGGAACCGAGGAAGACAAGAAGGAGTTGAAAATAGTGGATAACCCAGAGAGAGAAGAAATGGCTGCACTATTCAAAGAATATCTGGATGTTTTTGCTTGGTCCTACAGAGATATGCCAAGATTAGATCCTGATATAACATCGCATAAAATTCCCTTATACCCAGATGTGGCTCCAAAGAAGCAAAAATTAAGGAGAATGCATCCTGAGATGTCGCTGAAGATCAAGAAAGAAGTGACCAAGCAGTTAGAGGCTGGCTTTCTGGAAGTAGCTAGACACCCAGAATGGGTAGATAATATTGTTCCGGTATCAAAGAAGGATGGAAGGGTCAGAATGTGCGTGGACTACCGAGACCTGAATAAAGCCAGTCCAAAGGATGATTTCCCCTACCTCATATTGATGTCCTTGTAGACAGTACAGCCAGAAGTCACAGGTTTTCTTTCATGGACGGGTATTCTGGGTACAATCAGATCCTCATGGACAGTGACGATAAAGAAAAGACAACTTTTATCACTCCTTGGGGAACTTTTTGTTACAAAGTGATGCCTTTTGGATTAAAGAACGCTGGGGCCACTTACCAACGTGCTATGGTAGCATTGTTCCATGATATGATGCATAAGGAGGTAGAGGTATATGTTGATGATATAGTGGCTAAGTCCAAGGAAGGAGAAAGCCATGTGACAGTTTTGAGAAAGTTGTTCGAGCGGCTGAGGAAGTACAAGTTACGCCTCAACCCTGCAAAATGTACTTTCGATGCATTCGCAGGGAACTTACTTGGCTTTGTTGTCAGTAGAGAAGGAATAAAGGTGGAAGCAATACGTGACATGCCAGCACCTAAGAACGAGTGAGAAGTAAGGGGTTTTCTTGGAATATTGAACTATATTGCACGCTTCATTGCGAATCTGACTAGCACATGCGAACCAATCTTCAAACTCCTCAGGAAGAATAATCCAGGAAGATGGGATGATGACTGTCAAGAAGCCTTTGATAAGATAAAGGCATATTTACTAAATCCCCCATTGTTGGTACCACCTACCCAAGGCCGTCCATTGTTACTCTATCTCACCATACTGCCAACCTCAATGGGGGCAATGCTGGGACAACAAGATTAATCTGGCAGGAAGGAGCAGGAAATTTACTATCTGAGTAAGAAGTTTAACGCCTGTGAGGCTCGTTATATGGCAATCGAGAAGACTTGTTGTGCACTAGTATGGACCTCCAGAAGACTCAGACAGTACATGTTATATCACACCACTTGGCTAATTTCTCGAATGGATCCTTTGAAGTATATCTTCGAAAGTCCTCATATCTCCTTAAGAGTTTCGAAGTGGCAAGTGATATTGTCAGAATTTGACATCAAACATGTGACTCAAAAGTCCATCAAAGGAAGTGTGATTACTGACCATTTAGCAGAAAATCCTCTTGAGGATGGATGGCCTGTCAATTCCGAGTTCCCAGATGGAGAGATAATGTCCCTCGAGGAAGATGAAGAACAGGAAGATGTGTGGAAAATGTATTTTGATGGAGCAGTCAATATGCATGGCAACGGTAGTGGGGCAGTGGTTATCTCACCAAATGGCAAGCAGTACCCGATGGCCGTAAAACTGAAATTCGAATGTACAAATAATATTGCAGAATACGAGGCATGTGCTGGTGGATTGCAAATGGCACTTGAACTGGGTATAAAGCAGTTGAAAGTCTTCGGGGATTCAGCTTTAATCATTTACCAAGTCAATGGTGAATGGCAGACCAAAGACTCCAAGTTGATTCCGTATCAGAAATACTTGACTCAGTTGATTGCAAAGTTCCACGAGATTACTTTCTCGCATTTAAGTCGATACAAGAATCAATTTGATGATGCTTTAGCCACACTAGCTGCCATGACCAAGCTGGATATCCATATCAATGTCCAACCCATCCAAATTAGAGTGCAAGATGAACCGGCGTACTGTGCTCATGTGGAAGGAGAAGCTGATGGTAATCCTTGGTATCATGATATCAAGCAATATATTCATAACAAGGAATACCTGGTAGAGGCGAGCGAAGTAAATAAAAAGACCATCCGAAGACTGGCTATGGCCTTTTTCTTAAACAAGGAAGTTTTGTATAAAAGAGGATATGATGGTACCCTACTCAGATGTGTGGATGCTCGCGAAGCTAAATTGATCATGATCGAAGTTCACGAAGGAATCTGTGGGACTCATGCCAATGGTCACATGATTGCTACGAAGATCTTGAGAAGTGGTTATTATTGGTCTACTATGGAGTCAGATTGTACGGAGCATGTTCGTAAATGCCAAAAATGTCAGATGCATGCAGACCGGGTTAATGCACCTGCGTTTCCACTGCATAGTTTAGCATCCCCATGGCCTTTTTCGATGTGGGGAATAGACGTCATCGGTCCCATTAATCCCAAGGCTTCCAACGATCATCGTTTCATTTTGGTGGCGATAGACTATTTCACTAAATGGGTAGAAGCTGCTTCATATGCCAGCATAACTCAAATGGTGTTTCTCAAATTCCTCAAGAAGTGCATCGTCTCAGAGATATGGGATCCCAGAGAGGATAATCACAGATAATGCTGCTAATCTTAATGGTACCGAGATTCAAAAGTTTTGCGATGGTTTCAAAGTCAAACACCACAATTCGGCTCCTTATAGGCCTTAAATGAATGGTGTAGTTGAAGCAGCAAACAAAAATGTCAAAAATATCGTTGTCAAGATGGTTGTAAACTGTAAGGACTGGCACGAAATGCTGCCATATGCTCTACATGCTTATCGGACTAATATACGATCAAGTACTTGGGCAACCCCTTTCTCTCTGGTGTACGGGATGGAGGCTGTCTCACCTATCGAAGTAGAACTCCCTTCGCTAAGAGTCTTGATGGAAGCAGATTTAGAAGAATCTAAGAGGGTGAAAACTCGGTATGAGCAGTTGAACATGATAGAAGAGAAAAGACTGGCAGCTATTTGTCACGGGCAATTGTATCAAAGCAGAATGGCAAGACCTTTCAATAAAAAGGTTCGTCCTAGAGAATTTTGCGTGGGAGACCTGGTTTTAAAGAAAATCCTCCCTAGTCAGGAGGATGCTCGAGGAAAATGGGCGCCAAATTATGAAGGCCCTTATATTGTCAAACAAGCATTCTCATGAGGTGCTTTGATTCTGCAAAACATGGATGGGGAAGAGTTACCAAGGCCAGTAAACTCTGATGCTGTGAAAAAGATCTACACTTGAAGGCCAGCTAGGTTGAAAACCCGAAAGGGCAACTTAGGCAAAAGTTAGGGCAAAGGACAATGAAAACAAAAGAAAAGAAAAGGCCCGTTAGGTTGAAAACCTGAAAGGGCAGCATAGGCAAAAGTTAGGGCAAAACACAATAAAAACAAAATAAAAGTAAAGGCCCGCTAGGTTGAAAACCCAAAAGGGCAACCTAGGCAAAAGTTAGGGCAAAGAAACCTTAGGCTGAAAACATGCAAAGGCAGCCTAGGAGGAGGATATGGTCCAACACTTCTGCAAGCACTCACCACACTGGGGCAATTTTATCCGACTGAGTATACTGCGGCCAAATTGTTAAGGAATGATTGACGATGATGTGAACAAAAGCCAAGATCTATTTCATCAAAAGGCTGGGGGGAATCAATTAAATGAAAGTCAAAGGACCAACACTGGGGCAAATTTTATATGATCTTCGTAATTTTCTTTGCTTATCTTTGTTTTTTTAATCTTCATGATCCCTGTTGTAATTTTGTTCTCATTGTTATTGTCTCTTAACAAACTAAATTCTCGTATTAAGCCAAGAGGCTTTTCTCTCACACTCCCCTGTCGTGTTCATTCTCATGTTCAATCACTATGGTCATGTCTCAATAAAAGTAAACATAAGTTTAATGGTATGATTTGATGATTCTAATGGAAGCACCAATGAATGGTTTGAACCAAAAGGACTCAATACTTCAAATTCAATGGAAGAGGTAGCATGCACTGGACGACAAAAGAATTATGCAAATAAGCTTTGGAGGACAAACATAACATCCACCTCATAAGTTATCAGATTCTTGGGTAACCAATGTTGTTAAAAGAATGAGTGATGCCTCGTCCCAGAGTGTCCGGTGAACGAGGGTTTGGTGGGTGGAAGTTTTTCCATGGAGCAATTGGTTCTGTTGTCCTCAAAAGGAAGGGGTTCTCATTTGTTTCAGATCACTGATTATTTATTTTCGAGCTCTGAGGCTCACCGCACCTTTATTTTCGAGCTCTAAGGCTCATTGCATGTTTACTTTTCTATTGGATGAAGAGGTTCCATCCATTGCATGTTTACTTTTCTGTTGGACGAGGAGGATCCGTCCATTGCATTTAATTTTCTGTTGGACGAAGAGGTTTCGTCCATTGCTGTTTACTTTTCTGTTGGACGAGGAGGTTCCGTCCATTGCATTTAATTTTCTGTTGGACGAAGAGGTTCCGTCCATTGCATGTTTACTTTTCTGTTGGACGAGGAGGTTATGTCCATTGCATTTACTTTTCTGTTGGACAGTTGGACAAGGAGGCTCCGTCCATTGCATGTTTACTTTTCTGTTGGACTAGGAGGTTTCTTCCATTGCATTTACTTTTTTGTTGGACGAGGAGGTTCCTTCCATTGCATGTTTACTTTTCTATTGGACGAGGAGGTTCCGTCCATTGCATTTACTTTTCTGTTGGACGAAGAGGTTCCGTCCATTGCATGTTTACTTTTCTGTAGGACGAGGAGGTTCCGTCCATTGCGTTAAATTTTCTTTTGGACGAAGAGGTTCCGTCCATTGCCTGTTTACTTTTCTGTTGGATGAGGAGGTTCCGTACATTGCATTTAACTTTTTGTTGGACGAAGAGGTTCCGTCCATTGCATTTAATTTTCTGTTGGACGAAGAGGCTCCGTCCATTGCATGTTTACTTTCTTGTTGACGAGGAGTTTCCATCCATTGCATTTAATTTTCTGTTGGACGAAGAGGTTCCGTCCATTGCATGTTTACTTTTCTATTGGACGAGGAGGTTCTGTCCATTGCATGTTTACTTTTCTGTTGAACGAGGAGGTTCCGTCCATTGCATGTTTACTTTTCTGTTGGACGAGGAGGTTCCGTCCATTGCATTTACTTTTCTGTTGGACAAAGAGATTCCGTCCATTGCATGTTTACTTTTCTGTTGGACGAGGAGGTTCCGTCCATTGCGTTTAATTTTCTGTTGGACATAGAGGTTCCGTCCATTGCATGTTTACTTTTCTATTGGACGAGGAGGTTCCATCCATTGCATTTAATTTTCTGTTGGACGAAGAGGTTTCGTCCATTGCATGTTTACTTTTCTGTTGGACGAGGAGGTTCCGTCCATTGCATTTAATTTTCTGATGGACGAGGAGGTTCCGTCCATTGTACATTTAATTCTCTCTTGTTGGACGAGGAGTTTCCGTCCACTGTCATTTTATTTTCAAACTGTAATGTTTTCTTCTAAGGTCCTCGTGTTCGGACAAAAAATGTGTTCATTTTTCTTTACTTGTTCATTACTACAATACATGAAAAGTCACGACTAATCATGTCTTCTAGTTTGCAACAAGTAAAGAGAGGCAACTGTGAACACCCATTTTTGTCCATATTTTAATTTTCATGATATTGTGCTTCAAGGAGACTAATAATAATAGTGAAGAGAGAAAGAAGAAAAAGATAATAATAAATAAAGGAGGGGGCTCATAATTAACTTGTTGTTGGACGCGGTCCAGTCCAGTCCATTGCACTTGCTGTTGGACGGGGTGGTCCCGTCCATTGCATTGGACTTGTTGTTGGATGCGATCCAGTCCAGTCCATTGTACTTGTTGTTGGACGCGGTTCAGTCCAGTCCATTGGACTTGCTGTTGGACGGGATGGTCCCGTCCATTGCATTGGACTTGCTGTTGGACGCGGTCCAGGCCAGTCCATTGCACTTGCTGTTGGACAGAGTGTTCCCATCCATTGCATCAGACTTGCTTTTGGACGCGGTCCAGGCCAGTCCATTGCACTTGCTGTTGGACGGGGTGGTCCCGTCCATTGCATTAGACTTGTTGTTGGACGTAGTCCAGTCCATTGCACTTGCTGTAGGACGGGGTGGTCTAGTCCATTGCTTTGCACTTGCTGTTGGACGGAGTGGCCCCGTCCATTGCATTGTACTTGTTGTTGGACGCAGTCCAGTCCATTGCACTTGCTGTTGGACGGGGTGGCCCCGTCAATTGCATTGTACTTGTTGTTGGACGCAGTCCAGTCCATTGCACTTGCTGTTGGACGGGGTGGCCCCGTCCATTACATTGCACTTGTTGTTGGACGGGGTGGTCTCGTCCATTCCAATGCATTTGCCTTTGAACGTGTCCAGTCTATTGCATTGTATTTTATGTTGGACGCGTCTGGTCCTTTTACGATGCATTTGCTATTGGACGCGTCCAGTCCATTGCATTGTATTTTATGTTGGACGTGTCTGGTCCATTTACAATGCATTTGCTGTTGAACACGTCCAGTCCATTGCATATTTAATCTTCTGTTGGACGAGGAGGTACCGTCCATTGCATTTAATTTTTGTTGGATGAGGAGGTTCCATCCATTGCATATTTAAGTTTCTGTTGGACGGGTAGGCCGTCCATTGCGCATCTAATTTTCTGTTGGACGAGGATGATCCGCCCATTGCATGTTTAAACTCTTGATGGACGAGGAGGTCCGTCCAGTGTATATCTACTTTTGCATATCTAAGTTTCTGTTGGACGAAGAGACTCCGTCCACTGCAATTTTGTTTTCAGGCTGGAGACTAATGAATAAAGAAAGAAGAAGGAGAAGATAATAAAGAAAGGACGAAGAAAACAAGGAGAAAAAGACAATCAACAAAAAGGAAAGGAAATTGAGTTACGTCTCCTACCTACTTTACATATCAGGCAAGACCTCTTTTCCTCCTCTACCCATTGGTCGTTCTTCTTCCTCATCTCCTCCCTCGTTCTAACCTAGCAACCCTACTCCTAACCTTAAAAAACCATCATACACATCAAACAAAACCCCCCCATCTCCTTCTCTTTTCAAACACGCAACCTTCACATCAAATCACCTCCTTTCTGCTGCTCGCGCCGCCCCTATCTGAACACACGCTATTTCTGCTCAGAACCACCCTTGCGCCTCCTCTACCCATTGGTCCTTTTTTTCTTCCTCATTTACTCCCTCATTTTAACCTGGCAACCCCACTCCTAACCCTAAAAAGGCATCATACACATCAGATAAAACCCCACATCTCCTTCTCTTTTCAAACACGCAACCTTCACATCAAATCACCTCCTTTCCACTGCTCACGCCGCCCCCATCTGAACGCACACTATTGCTGCTCAGAACCGCCCAAGCCTTGGATATCGTACAAACCGACCTTGAAAAAGGGAAGAAAAAGAAGAGAAGAAAATGAGGAGAGAGAGATTTGTATTTAACATTTTTCTTTGTGGAGAAGAGAAGAAAAAGAGGAGAGAGAGATTTGTATCTAACATTTTTTTTTTTGTGAAGAAGAGAGGAAAAAGAGGAGAGAGAGATTTGTATTTAACATTTTCCTTTGTGAAGAAGAGAGATTAGAGATCTGCGTTTTTTTCTCTTCTCTATTATTAGAGTGGTTAAGAAGGAAGAGTTAAAAGAATCTATGAGATCGAAAGGTAAAGGTTTTGATCTTGAAATTTTACCACTAGGAGAAAACAAAATCATAATTGTTTTGCTCTCATTTGGTAATCCTTGTTCTCTTTGTTGATATTATTCATAATTTTCTCTTGGCATCTTACTTTTCTATGTCTCTATTTACTGAATAAGCTAGTAAAACGTTTCATTTCTGTCTCCCTTTGTTAAGAAGTGAAATTATTTATTTCAAGTAAAAACAGAGGATGATCACTTGATTAAAACAATCTTATTTCTTGGGTTGCTCTATGAAAAATGTCATGTTCAACCCTTTAGATTTTGAGGTTGCCTTGTGGACTTATGTGCTATGTTCAACCTCATTTAGTTTTAATAATAAAATTTCACAACTAAAGATGTTTTTTTTAAGAAAGCGATTCTGGGGTAAAACAAATATTTTCAAATTTATTAATAATTTACAGAACTAATTTTGGGTAACCATTTTATGGATGTTCTAGGGTGACGTGGGGTTAAGTCTCCATGCCTTCCTTAGACATAATCGACTCCCGAACCCAAAGCTTTTTCTTAAAGGGTTTTCCAACTTCCCTGAAATTAAATAAAGTTGGTGGCAACTCCATGTTTTCTCCCTAAAAGGAAAAACAAGTTCTTTTTTTTCGGTCGCTATATCACTTCATTGGAGCTAATCTTGTCTCATGGTCAAGCAAAAGACAAAGTATCATTACCTTATCAACCGCTGAAGCGGATCTGCTGCAAGTTGCTGCTCACAACTTCTTTGGATCAAGCATCAATTGGAGGACTACAATGTGTTTGTAAGTAGTATTCCACTTATGTGTGATAATACTACTGCAATAAATCTATCTAAGAATCCTATTTTGTATTCTAGAGCTAAGCACATAGAGATTAAACATCATTTCATTAGGGATTATGTACAAAAAGGTGTATTTGATATACAATTTGTTGATACTGACCATCAATGGGCAGATATCTTTACTAAACCTCTTGCAGAGGACCAATTTATCTTTATTAGGAAGCATCTTAACATGATATGTGTGGATTAAGTTAGGCGTCCGGCCTTGAGAAAAAATTGTTTTGATAATCTTGCGTCTATTACTTATGCACGTTTATTACCTATTAAAAGTTGTGCGTCTATTGTATGTTGTGATGTACGTCTACTATATGTCGCGTCTATTGGTATTGTTTACTGCGTTCAGTGTATAGTTTCGCATTTGAGTCCACATCTGCCTGTGTTTAAGTATATTTTTATTTTTATTAAATGCATTTATTTTGTCTCAATGACAAATTTATCCTTTATTCTCTTTATTGAGTCAGTACTTTCATCAATCCCATCAAGACCTTTTTATAGTTCCAATTTACCAACGCCGTTTTATCCATTATGACATGTCATGTCAAAAGTTTTTTTAAAACCTTTGGGATTCAAAAATCTTTTAAAAAGTAATCTTTTCCCTCTGAGAAAAACTTGACACTTCCCTGAAACTCTCGAGCTCTGTTTTCCAAACCCTAACTCTTCTCACCAAAATGGCTTCTTCTTCAACCTTCAACGTGGACAGGCTTAACTTGGCAATTGAGCATCATTTCAACTCTAGAGTGTTGCAAGACTACAACTTAGACATAAGCAAGTATGTTAATGCAACTGGGTGGGGAGGACTCTTCACAGAGAAAGTCTCTATTTTTCCAAACCTGATTAGGGATTTCTGGAGGAATGTTCAAGTGACTGATACTGACTTCTTTTCTACTGTGTTGAGAAAGAATATTGTAGTCTCGGAGAAGACTATTGCTGATGCTATTTTCTGTGCTCAAGAAGGTATGATTTTTACTGAGTCATGAGAAGCTGATTTGGGTGGCTCTGAGACCATTGAAGTTTGTCTCGTGAAAGAAGACACGGTCAGAACTCACACTTGGAAAGCTGTTTAAATGAAGGACATTGTTCGCATCCTTCATCAGCTTCTTAATAAGGTGGTTCTTCATAAGGTTGGATCCAAAGACAACCTCTCCTCTCAGCACAAATTCTGCCTCTGCCATCTTCTCACCGAAACGAAGATCAATCTTCCAAGAATTTTGTATGGAAGATTTAAAGATGCTGTGATGAACAAGAAAAAACTCTCAACATTTCCCTATTGCCATCTTCTTTCTATGATTTTCTAGGCTCAAGGAATTCATGAAATTCTTGCTGCAAGGACTCCTGAGGAGCAAGCTAGGATCTTAACTGAAAAACCCATGTCGGCTGCAGACTTTGGTAAAATGAATATAGCTAACATGAACCTCAGTACCTATGCCGCTGCTACAATGGCCAAAATTGAGGAGCTAGTGAAAATGAAAAAAGAAATGGTGGAACAAAACACGGTTGAGGCTATGGAGCTAAAGAAGAATATCAAGAAAAAGACCACTACAGCAAGGAAGCCTGCCCCTAAGAGACCAGCTGGTGGCATTATTATCATGGAACCTTCTGATGCTCCCCGCTGTGTGAAGAAGCAAAGAAGAATTATCTTCTCTCACAATGAGGACGAGGAAGCTTATGAGGATGGAGTTCCTATCAGTTTCATCCTGAAGAAGTAGAAAACTTCTGTTGCTGCTGCTGAGGCCGTTGTGCCTGTCTCAACAAAACCCAGAAGGTAACCAGCAAGAAAAACCATAATAACTAAGACTTCTAAGGTAACCATCTCTGCTAGTGATCCTGTTCAAATAGCAGTAGATGCCTTAGTGTCTAGTCTAGAAACTAGAGTTGATGCTGTTACCTCTGATGATAACATTGCTGTCTCCACTCCAGATGATGTATACATTCCCACACCCCTCTCACCCCAACCAATACAAATTGACCAAACCACAAAATTGCCTACATCTTCACCTACTCACTCACAAATAGTCACCTCATCTAGACCGCAATTTCAACCAATTATCCCTGTCGATGATCCTTGGTTTAATCAACTAGATGATGTCATTTCCCTTGGTTCTACCTTCCCAAAACCCTTAGAACCTTATTTCCCTTCACCCCAATTTTTGACATTTTTTATGGCAAATCTGAGGATTGGGTCAAAGTAAAAAGAGAATGGAGTATTCTGTTTCTCACTTACCAACCTGAACCTGAACATATTCCTAACAACTGGTACCCCCTACCAGAGTATGAGGAAGAAATAAGCCCACCTATTGAACCCTTCCATTTACCTCATCCTGACTGTAAATTAATCAAAATAGTGCCTTCACAAATGCACAACAACTTAGGAACCTTAGTCACTCACCTGCCCCTAAACAAATCCCCCCCCCCCCCCCCCCAAAGAAAAATCTATCTGAACCTTGTCAAAACTCCACCTCTCTTACCCCTCACTGATAGAGTTGAGAGACACATAATACCTGTATGGGAGACAGACCCTCTAAGAAAGAATCTTCCTACCATCCCTGAAAGAAGAGCGAGATAATCCAAGCGTGTCCCCATAATCATGACCATTGACGCAAAATAGGTATCCTTTGAGCATCCCAGAGTCTATGGGAGGGCCTCTGATTTCTTCCTGGATCAATTCATTTATGAAATGCTGAAGTGGGAATTCAGTCATTTCAGAGTTGATAGAGCCGCACATTTTGTCCCTCCATCCTGGATGAGACATGGTGAAGCAACCAGAGTTAGAATCATGCCTTACAGAATCTGTCCAAGACTGTCGATGGTAGATATGAATAAGGACAAAGACAAGAAGAACAGAAGATTCAAAGGAGTTATGCCTGAAGCTGAATCAACAATGCTTGATCTACATCAAGAAACTTTTGACTACTCAATGCTGGATTTCTTTTTGCATACTGAATCCACTAGGTTGATCAATGAAAAACGTGCTACAGATTTCTAGAAATCTCACATTATTCACTGCACACGATAAGCATCTTCCTTTGGACTGACCCAAGAAGAGAAGAAGGAAATTCCCAAAGTCAGAGGAAAGTGTGGTCTTTCTAACTTTCGGTACATGATCTATAAAGAACTTTGGGGACTTCCCATAACAAGCCGAGATGTGGAATTCTCCTACCCCATCAAATGGGCAAAGGAAGTATCAGTGACCCCTTTAACCCTTCTAGTGATTAATCCTGCTTCGTCTTCACCTCCTTCTGAGCTCATAGAAGATGAAATTGTAGTTGAAGGACCTGGCATGAATGCCACTATTTCTGGTTTAGGAGGTCCTGAAGAAGAAACTGCTGAGTCCATCTCCAAACAAAGCTCATCAAGAAAGCACTCTTCTCAACCACTAGCCTTGGCCGTGATGCACCCCTCGGATCACCCCCGATCACTCCAGAGCCTTAAGCACTTTTCAAGAATCCGCTGATAGTTCAAGGCAACATGCTCTACCATCAAATCTTGAAGAAGTTCTTGGCAAAATTGTTGATGAAAGATTTGGCAAAATAGTTGATGAAAAGGTTAAGAAAATAAAGGAGGATGTCCAACAACAAGTTCAAACGTCAATGGCTCCGACCTTAGAAGTTATCAACAAAATGTTGGAATTCCTGATGGATTTCAAGAAAAGCCAGACTCAGAACCCTCCACCTCCACCACCTCCTCCTGCCTAACCTTAACCTTTTATATTTCTTGGTATATATACTGACAATGACGGTCCACTCATTTTACCTTTTTGACTGATGACAAAAAGGGGGAGAAAGGCAAGAAAAGAGATTTTTTTATATATAAAAAGTCAGTTTTTGAAAAGCTCATATTTGTCTGCATGTGCATATTCTGTTTTCTACTTGATAACTGTTGATACTTATGTTTGCCTATTTGCTCTGATATCTGCTGACTATGCTTATTTATTCCTTCATATATACTCTAAGTTTGATAAGTTGTTGCACTTATCTATTAGCTTATATGAAGTGGGTCGCATATGCTTTTACTGATTATTTTTGTGTGCTTTGTCTTAGGGGGAGTTCTGCAAGCTCTCTAACATGTGCTTTCAGTTATGCAGGAATATTTAATATACGGGATAAGTTTTCATTGAAAAATACGCGTCCACCCTTGTAGACGGGCTGCTCAATGTTTTGGTAAAAGTTATTTATTTGAGTAGACGAGGTTCTAAATGCTTTCTAGACGAAAATCAAAATAACTTCTTAGATACAGCAAGTCCAAATACTTGATAGTAAAAGTGTCAAGATTGCCACGCAAGAAGACGAAAGTAGTTGGTAAAATGGAATGAACTGAAAAATAAAGTAATCAGGTAGACGAGCTATATATGCCACGTCACTAGACAGAGATCTTATAACTCATTAAGGTATATCAAATCCAAAGACTTGATAGACGAGAGGATATGCCACATCGTCAGACAAACAAAATAAAATATTGAACAAACTTAGTCTCGCATATAACTAAGTAGACGGAGGTTTTTTTTTTAGACGAGCTCCATCTTTGACTGAATAAATGCAATATGAAACTCTTGAATTTATTTCAAATGATTGATATTTATTTCAATGGAATATTTGTTCTTCACATTTGTCTTATTTGCTTTAATGTTTTACCTTGTTGTAAAAGAAACATAGTACCATCAAGAAATGCAAAAAGCAGAATCGTACAATGAGATACTGCAAAACGATCTGTACGATGACAACTTTATGGCTGAAAAAGCTGGATTGTACACAAAGGAGGAACAACAAGTTCTCAAGCTGCTATACTCAGAGCAGCGAGCCTCCAATTTTATGCTACCTCGATAACCAAGAGTATTATTCAACATTGCCACAATCAAGCTATCAGTCACAATGGATATCATGCATTAAATACTATCTCTAAACGGGATTATTCAAAATAACCGTTGAAGAAATACAAGTGAAGAAGAAGGACACTATAAATAGAAGACCTAAGATACTGAAGAATGACTTACTCTTGCCTGCACAACCTTGCCAGCTCAACTTTTGTCAAACTACAATCACTCATACTCATATTTCTTTAAGTGCAAGAGTCTGTATTTCTTAGTTTGGATATTTGTGAAAATATTCATCAGATCTTAACCTCACACATAGTGAGTTAAGAAGATCAAACGATAAATCTCTTTGTTAGAGTTAGAGCCTGAAGATGCTTGGTAAGAAAGAAATACTTGTAGCCTGGAGAGGTGTTGAATACTTGGTTGTAATCTATTTGGGAAATAGTGGAGGAAAACCTTCAAGTAGAAGGGACTAGACGTAGCTCTTGGTTCGAAGAGAGTGACCCAGGATAAAACATCTTGCGTGAATCTTCTACTCCTAAACTCTTACAGCTTTATTTGTTTCTTACCAACTGAGGGGTTTTGATATTGCTTTTGTTAAAGCTTTTTAAAAGATCTATTTCTTTTTGCTTGCTTCTAACTCTAATCTCCTTGTGTGAAAAAATTGTTTTAAAGGTTGTTTTTGAAAATTATTAACAAACACAATTGAACCCTCCATTCTTGTGTTTGCCTGTGTCAACTTCAGTATGTCCTATTTAAATTTACAGATTCGGTTCCGTTTTTGTTTGTAGAATGTCTACTAAACAAACCTCAACTCCTATGGAAGATGTGCAAGAGCAACTGCAAGTCCCAGCTAATGTCGAGGAATCAAATGTGGGTAATGCTTGTTCTATGAATGTAGTGACTAATTCAAATCCACATCAAGCTGAAAGCTCAATTCCAAGTCAAGCTGGCTCACTTCAAAGGAAGAAAACCTCTGATGTTTGAAATCATTTTACACAGCAAAATATTAATGGACAGTTGAAAGCCGTTTGCAAATATTGTAGCTCAAAACTTTTGGGTGACCCAAAACAAGGCACATCAGACTTGCGTAATCATTTCAAAACTTGCAAACTTCGAACAACTAGAGATATAAAGCAAGCATTTATCTGAGAAAATTGGAGTTGAAACAACAGTGGTTGGTAATTATGCATTTAATCAATACACGACAAGGCGTTCACTTACTAAGATGATAGTTCTTCACGAGTACCCTATGAAGATGGTTGATCACACTGGTTTTAAATAATTTTGTGATGCTATGCAACCCTTATTTCAGGGGATTTCTTGCAACACTGTTAAGAGTAACATCATGAAATTGTATAAGGATGATAAAGAGAGTACGATGAAGTCGTTGTCAAAGAATCAAAGTCGTATTGCAATAACTACGGATATATAGACTTCTAGTCATCAAAACAGAGGTTATATGACTGTCACGACTCACTTTATTGATGATTCATGGACCCTACAAAGTCGACTTGTAAGGTAACAACACTAAACTATTTTTTCATTGTCACAATTCTTATTATTTTTGTTATGTTGTTGGTGATATTATTATTGAAATATTTGTTTGATTGTTAGGTTCATTTATGTGCCTGCTCCTCATACTGCTAAAATTCTTGCTGATGTCTTGCTTGAATGCTTGATGGATTGGAATCTAGATTGGAAGCTCTCCATTTTGACTGTTGATAATTGCTCTACGAATGATGCTATGATTGAACACATTTTAGATAAGATTTCACCTAGGTCTCTTGTTTTGGGTGGTCAATTGTTTCACATGTGATATTGTGCTCATATCCTAAACTTAATTGGGAAAGATGGTTTGTCCATAATCTCTTATGCTATTGACAATATTAGAGATAGTGTTAATTTTTGGATAGCAACACCCAAAAGAGAGGATAAATTCATAGAGACATGTGGTCAAGTAAATATTTCTTATGGTAAGAAGCTCATTCTTGATTGAAAAACTAGGTGGAATTCTACATTTTTAATGCTTCAAGTAGCGATACAATATAAAGATGTGTTTGGTCGATTGGCACAACGTGAGCATTAATATAAAACATTGCCTAGTGAAAATGATTGGAGGATGGCAAAATAAATTTGCCAAATGTTGGAAATGTTTTATGATGTTACCCAATTGTTTTCTGGTACTCTGTATCCAACTGCTGATGTTTATTTTCCAAAAATATGTGAAATTAAATTGGCATTGACTGAGTGACTTGGATGTCCTAATTTGGTTATTTATCAAATGGCTGCAACCATGATTGGTAAATTTAACAAGTATTGGAGTGAGATCAATGGGGTGATGGCTGTAGGCTTTGTGTTAGTTCCAAGGTACAAACTTGATTTGTTGGATTATTTTTTTCCTCGAATTTATGGAGAGAAATCTGATGATGAAATCGATAAGGTAAAATCTATTTGCCAAGATATGGTAAGAGGGTATGAAATGAAAGTCAAGGGTAAGGAGAGTGTTACTTCATCTACAATTCCAAACCAAAATGAAGTAGATGTGGGTGTTGGAAGAAAAGAAGGTTGCAGGTCAGATTTTACCAAGCATAAAAGTGAAAAAAAAATCCAAAACAAATACTAAGTCAGAACTTGACCATTATTTGAAGGAGCCATCGTTTCCTGATTCAAATGAAGAGTTTGACATCTTAGGTTGGTGGAAGGCTAATAGGTTAAAATATCCAATATTGCAAATGATTGCAAGAGATTTCTTAGCAGTCCTTATCTCAACCATTGCTTCTGAGTCTTCGTTTAGCACTTGTGGT
Organism: Sophora flavescens; assembly: GCA_030762895.1. Taxonomy (NCBI): domain Eukaryota; kingdom Viridiplantae; phylum Streptophyta; class Magnoliopsida; order Fabales; family Fabaceae; genus Sophora; species Sophora flavescens. Next base: position 59,706,198 of record CM061069.1, read on the forward strand.
CGGTTTCTTACTCCTCATCGTAGTAGATTGCTTCCTGATAATTTAGAGGCAATGATGTGTGCCCAAGATTGGCTATGGACGGATGTGAAAGGTAATAAAGTTCATTAGTTTTAATTAAAAATCTATATTGATTCATTGTTACAAGTCTTTTAATTAACTTATTTTTCTTTTTCAGGTTCTTCAAAATTGAAAATTGACAACATTGAATTGAATACAATATTGGAAGATATGGATACCAACATTGTTAGTAAATATTTTTTAAGATTTCATTTCAAACTTCATAATTATGTTGGTTGCTTGAATTTTATTCAGTTGCTTTTTTTCTTCTTTCAGGAACCAAGTGGTCAAGGTGGTGTTGGGGAAATGGTCAATTTCAATACATAATTATGAATTGATTAAATCTGTTTGTCTAGTGGAGCACAATCCATTGTATTTGAAGACTCCTTATATCATTTCCTAGATTATTTTCATCTATTGTGTTGTTTCATGGATATTTTAAGTGTGATGTATTAATTTGTAGGTGCTATTTTGTTCAAATACTGGAAGATATTAATGTGGTTGTTTGTTTAAGTTTTCTGTGATTTTTTTTAATTGAAAAACATATTTGTTTTTTGTTCATAACTACCCATGGATATCAACGGATACTCGTGAAAACCTGTGAATCCGTTAAGCGGGTACACATGCGGGTACGAGGCGGGAATGGGTGGATTTTTTATCCAACGAGGCGAGTAGGCGGTAACCAATATACGTGCCAGCCCCGCCCAGTTGACATCCCTATTCACAATACGAGTAAAGGAAGAAGGCCAAAACCAGCAACAAGGAACTACAACCAACACATCCAACCACTTGAAATGCCACCATTTTATTGTTCCAACCACTTTCTGCAGTATGGGTTGGACCAGGACTGCTCCATGGTGGTGACTTCAGAAAAAGTGATTTTGTGACTTTTGTGGTGGGGATGAAATTATTTGGCCTTAACATGCAAATGTTCCATTCTCTCAACTTCAATCCTCTCCCAAGGCCAAAGAAATGAACCTGACTTGTTCATTCCGACGAAATTGTTGTCAGTCACATACAAAATTGTCCCAGGACAATGCTTGAAATATTCCTACCCATGCTTGAATTGAAGCCCGGCGGTTGCCAACACTCAAGGTGAAATTGACAACTATAAACACGAGAAAGGGGGGTTGAATTGTGTTTATCAGAAATTAAAACAAAGTTAAAAACTTTTTGTACACAAACTAGATTCAGACAAGTGTGAAAGCACTGCACAGACAGGTGATCTGTCTGGTGTGATTTTAACAGAAAAACACACAAGCACACAACTTGAGAATAGGTTTGATATTCACACTTTAACCCCTTTAGTCATAAAGTAGATAATATAATCGAAGCAAATAAAGAGTTTAAGGGAAGAGAGATTAACACAGCTATTTATCCTGGTTCACTCTTTAACACAAAGAGCTACAGGAAGTCCTTGGCAGCACCAAGTTTTATCTACTATAACTGATCAGGTTACAGACTTCAAGTATTATTTGCACACCTAGCCTCTTCAGGCTCCAAGACAAGTATTATTTGCTCACCTACCCTCTTCAGGCCCACTCAGGTTTATTTGAGAAGTTTGTTTGTAATAAATACAACAGACACTACAAAAAAAAGGTTGTTTAGCGACCGAAAATAGTGACCGAATTTTTCGGTTGCTATTTGCGACCGAAATGGCGACCAATTGTAGGATCTACATGAAAGACTGATTAGAGTTAATACTGCGACCGAAATAGCGACCGAAATAGAGCGTAGCAGGGTTATTGGTTGCTATTTCAGTCGCTAAATAAAGGAGCTTAAAAGTCAGAAATTTTATGTCTTCTTAGCGATCGAATTAAATGCAATGGTTAAATTTTATTTACATTTGTGACCGATATTAATTCGGTCGCTAAACGGCGCGTAAAAAAATTAAAACCGCATGTGTTAGCGACCGATTTAAAAATCCATCGCTAAATTTATGAATTCAAATTTCAAATTAACTCATCCCCCGACCGAATATAGCGACCGATTTTGTATTTAAGTGATTGGCGACCGATTTAGCGACCGATTATTTCGGTCGCCATATTATAAATCCTTAAAATCGTGAAATCTTTCCCTTCTTCCTCATTTCTTCCATCTCTTCCACCCTCGCCCCTTTTCTCTCCCTCGCGTCGTCAGGCTGCCAGTCACCATCGCCACCACCGCAGTGCGCACCACCACCGCCATCTCCGGTAAGCCTCCGTCCTCCTCCTCCTCTTCCTCTCCTCTCTTCCTTTCCCCTCTTCCTCTCCTCTCTTCCTTTCCCCTCTTCCTGCTCTCTTTTTAATTCCCCCCCCCCCCCCAATATGTTTCAGTGCTTCGACCAATACTCCGGCTACCAACACGCAGCCCTCCGGTCACCACGCGCAAAGCTCCTCCTACCCTCTTCTCTCCTCATTTTGTGCATTCCCTGCTCTGCCTTGAGGTAACCATGGACTCTCTATGTATCATTTTTTATTTTGCTTCATTGTTTCATTTCAAAAATTTTGTGGATTGTATGTATTTCATTGCTTTATTGCTTACTACTAAGAAGAGCTACTTGTGTATTTCATGTGAGTTGTGAGTTGTGATGATCATTTGTTTTCATGTGTCATTATTTAATCACTCCTATTAGGATTAGGAAGCTCTCATTGAGAAAGCACGAGAAATCTGTTTTTGTAACTTTTTTTTTAATGCATTGAAATATCAAAAGTCAAGACTGTGAGATTAGAATTGATGTTTACTTGAGCCACAGAATGCCATTGCTGCCTGTGAGACTGTGAAACATAAACAGGTTTTTGTTTTTTGTTGATTATTGACGTGTTGTATAATTTAAACTTTAAAGCCTCAAAGCACCCACCTGCATTGGCCGTGAAACTTGAATCCATTAGCATATTTAAGTGATGAGATAAAGATAACAATGAGAACTAGGATTAGTGTAACTGTACCAATTTAATGTTTCAAATTTAATCTGAGAACCCTTTTGGTTTGCTTCTTGTTGATTTAGCTGTGAAATTACCTTCCATTTCAGCATCTTAGTCTTTGATTTAGATTCAGTTCTGCTTTGTGAAATGCATCTAAATTGGTTAGTGAGGATGTGTGCTATGGATTTTCAATTTGTTTTGTGCTAGGTGTCTACAATTTCAAACATGGATAGTTCATGGCTATAGTTCAAACAAATGACCAATACTGAGGGAGTTGTTTGAAGACCATTCTAGTTTAACATGTCCAGTAACAAGATTGTCCCTGTGTTAATGATGTGTTTTCTATTAAATATGGCACTTGTAATTTCTGGTCTGTTTATCTTTCCATATCTTGACTGAATTTATGTCTTTGAAGGTTGTTCATTGTTCTGTTATATTACCTCAGGGAATATCTCACAATAGTATGATCTATAGCCTCTGTGATGCAGTTGTTTACTTGCTGTGAATATTTTCATATTGTATTGTACGTGTATGCAGTCTGATTGTATTGTATTTTGATTCGTTTGGAATCCATGAATTTGTTGGTTCTTGTCTGAATCTGTTTCAAAAATTTCAAAAGTGGGTTTTAGGGATTTCAAGTTCTTGTTCACTTCTTTGTAAACAAAAAAATATTCTTTGTTGGAGTATGAAATGATCTAAAAACATTATTGTAGCCTGTAATTCCAAGAGAGCTTTTCACGAATTTTGAATCGGATTCATTTGGTAATTCTACTTATCTCTTTTCTGTTTGATGATGTAAATTTATTGAAGGCTAGTACTTATATCTGAGCATGTTCATACATTTGGATTGCTATGAAGAATATTTTATTCTCTTTAAAATAAAAATCTTTCAATAACAATGAATCAATGTAATTAGAATAATTTGATATGTATTTATTGATAACTTGTTTGGAAATGATTATGGAATCGTATTTGTATATATTTACATTGTAAGCATTGGAATGAATTGCTAAAGTGTTATTAGGTCGTAAATGGCATGACTTTGTTGTTGTTAATATTCATCTACTAATTTAAAGTCCATGAGCTTAAGAAAGTCTCTTCTTGAAGCCAACAAAAGTGAGTCTCTTAGATAATGAAGGATTAAGTATAGGGTTAGATAAAATGAAGGGCTAGGCACAGTTTGCTAGGCACATGCATGACGTGCCGTCATCATTAAAACATTATTCACATTAGAAAGCAGCTCTGTACACAATATTATGAAAGCAACTCTGGTTTTCTACTCATTTGTTTCACTAGGAAATGGAGCTTTCCAGAAATAGTTGTTGATGACCATCCTTACTAGGTTATCTAGGCACTTCCGGTAGGAAAAGTCCTCTCTATGACCATCCTTCAAAACGATGTAAAAGCATCTGTTTTCCTGAAAACTACTATGTTTGCTAATCTGTAAAGTTGCATGTGAAGTTGCATTTCTTTATTCTATTTTAACATGCTAGTATGCTACATGGATCTTTCCATCTTTTCTTATTATCACTTGATGAAGTTTAGACATATGACTTGTTTTCCTTATCGTTTTATCAAAAAATGGATCCGACTAAATGTTTTGAGACAGTCATCCATATAGATCAGGTACAGTATCTCATCAACTTAAGAATAACGATCGGATTCACGTAATGATGGTTAAGGCATAAACTAATCATTTACTAAATTGTTCTTGTGTATTTGCAGGATTTGATTTCAATCCCGCGATCATTCTACCGTCGTTGGGGACAAGAAATACCGCGTGTTGTGACTATTGAAGACAAAAGCGGAAATCTATTCAATGGGAATATAGTAATCCATGAGGATCGCCCATATTTTGCAACAGATACAAATGGTATCAGGGAGTTGTATTTGTTGTCCACTGGTGCATTGGAAAAGTTTAAGTACCTTGGGGGTTCTCGCTTCTACATGTTCATCCCTTTGGAAGATTGATGAGTTTTGATATTTTGATTAGTACTTATTGACTGTGGTGCATTTTTATGTTTTGATCGTTAATTAGTACTTATTAAACTTTTTTTTATAAACAATTATTAAACTTGCGTTAATTAATGTATATGTTTTCTTGATCATATTGACTGTGGTGTTTTGGATCGTTAGTACATCATATTTATGTTTTCTATTTATTCAAAAAAATATTGGTCTATTTTGTTTATATCAGAAATTAAAAATCAATGGAGTAATAGTTGAAAAACAAAATTTGGTCGGTAGGATTCAGTTACAGGAAAATTTTTATATAAAAAAAAAATCAAAATTTGCGACCGAAATAGCAACCGAATATCGGTCACCAAATTAGGTTAGCTGAGCACGCGACCAACTATACGGCAACCAAAATATATAATTTTGTGACCGAAATATCGGTCGCAAATTTGTGACCGAAATACAAGTTCGGTCGCTAAACATTTAGCCACCAGGGTTTCTGCTACCCCCTTAATTCGGTCGCTATACAGTTTAGCAACCGAATTATCATGTTTAGCGACCGAAATCTTCTGTCGCTAAATAGGTTTTTTTTTATAGTGAGACAGATAGTTCTTTCACTAACACTCAAAGAGTGGATTAAATGTAAGCTTAGGAAATACTACGTAATAACTTCAAATGATTAATTGAAGAATACAGATTGAAATAATGATGAAATGAATGCACAAAGTAATGGCTCTTTAATGTTGTGTGTGTTCTCTATCTTCATCTTCAATGAGTTATGTATTTATAGCCTTCAAGCATTTAAGATCCGTTAGAGACATTCCTTCAAATGTTGTCTTCAAGCAGAGCTCCATTAAATGCAATAGAGTCGTTCTGGGCAGCCATTAATGCAATAGGAACGCTGGTTGTACTCTAACAGAGAAAACCAGGGATTTATGCATCTTGCAGTAGCCATATCAGAGTTTGTGCAGAATGCTTTTGTACTTTGCAGAGTACATTTCTCTTTTCGTGTAATAACCAAGAGTACTAGGGAATAAAGCATGTTGGAAACATTCTTTAACTAGGCTTCATTTCTGATTTCCTAGGTTGCTTGTAAGAATGGCCTTCTGACTTTTTTGATCAACGTGAGAAGAATAAAGAGAGAGCTTCTGAGTCTTTTATATGAGGGGACAGTTTTCAAAAGCTCTTGTACTTGAGTTCCCCATCGAAGAACCTTAGACAAGTATGAGAACTTATCAGAAGACAAGTTGAAACTTCAATGCAGAAAGTCAATATCCTAGTCAGCAGATGAGTTGACTTTTGCTTCTCCAGACAAGTGGTCATCTATGTGGGCAGACAGGTGAGAAAGTGACTTCTTACTGTTGATCTACACACTGGATAGACAGGTTAGCAACCAATATGAAGGTTAATTAAATCATTAACAAATGTTTAGTTTTCATTAATACTTAGGAAAATGCACATCAGACATTTTAGATACTTAATACAAGGTTCCCATTTACAAGGCAACAAACATATATTCAAACCAGATGCCAAGAAGAAAAGGCACGGAGAAGAAGAGGGGGAGAAATTTTTTTTTCTAAAAAAATAAAAATAAATGCAATCAATGGTTTAGATTAAAATGAATTGCATGGCTAGATTTGATTACCATTAGTGATTTAAGTTTGGATTAATAGAATGACTAATTTTACTAATAATCGAAGTTTGATGATTAATGGAGAAAAATCAATAATTGGAGGTACCTATTTATAAATGGAACAAAGTTTTATTTACACTTATCTCTATATATGTTATATTATTATTTACTCACTTTATACATAAAGTGACTTTAGGGTGTGTTTGTTTGGTATAAGACAACATTATCAGAAATAAGAAGAAATAAGAAGGTGGAAATAAATTATTTTCATGTTTGTTCTGAGTTTTGAAAAAAAATACCTGGATATAAGTTATTCCCATGTAACTCTTGTTCCCACATATAAGTGGGTTTTCTTTCCCATCGAGTAGGGTGGGAATATTTCATTCCCATGTAACAAAACCTCATCTACCATGCGAAACTTACAGCATTATCCTTACTAGCCTACGACTCCACTTTCAACTGTACACGTCCTCTGGTTCAAAGCTATCATTCCATCTAATTCTCTCTCTCCCACTCCTTGTGAAACAACACCACTGTTTCCTGTTAATGCAACGAGACTATGTAAATTTATATATTATGACTAATTTTTATTAAAAAAAGTTAATCATAAAATTAAAACTGTGCTAATATCATACAATATATAACCATAATTACAAAATATTATTTATAAACAATCATTAAAAATTTTCTAAAAACCATTTTTAAAAATATTAATTTTATTTTATGTGTATGATAATCACCTTATTTTTCATATTTTATTTTATTTTTTATCAATTACATTCAAAAACTATTATTTAAATAATATTTAATATAACATGGACATTTTGATACACTAGTGGAAAATATACATTAGACGGTAAAGGTTTACGTCAGTTAACCAAAAACTTGACGTTAAAAAGGGGGCGGTGGCAGTTTTGTAAATATCAGACTTCATTAATTCAATTTTAACGTCAGTTGTTTTAAGGACTGACGTTAAAAGTGAAGTGACTCACTTTTAACGTCAGTTCAATAAAAAACTAACGTTAACAGTGAACGTTTTAACGTCAGTTCTTTATAGAACTGACGTTAAAAGTGAGTCATTTCACTTTTAACGTCAGTCCTTACATCAACAGACGTTAAAGGTTATTTTAATAATTTTTTTATCTAGTATACGTACCCTTCCGCATTGTCTTCCTCAAAGTTTCAGTTTCACAATTGATTTGATGTTTTGTGTTTCTGTTTTGAAAACTAAAATATATGTGCGAAGTATAAGTTGAATCAATAACCCAAACCGGATCTCATTCATGAAGTGTAATACAGACTGATACAGAAGATTGCAAGGGTTTAAAATCCTATAAAAAGTTACATTGAAAGGGTTTAAAATCCTAAACATTAAAGCTACATCCCATCAGAGAGTTTTATGAAATATGCCAAAGGGAAAACTATACTCCGAAGACCTCGGAAACTGGGGGCATGAGAGAGCTCAAGAGAGGCAAAAACAGGTGCACTAGATCTCTGTTTCAAGCAAAGGCAGTGGTTCTAGAGACTTCCATGACGGTCACTTGCTGCCAAAGCTGAGGTTTTGGAACTGTGACGCCCGAGCACCTGATTTGCCCTCCAGCAGCTGATTCTTCGGAAGGATGATAAGGTGAGCAACTCACATAATGTGGTTTACACAAACTTATCACCCATGTAATGTGATTTACACAAACTCGGAAGTTGTTTGACCATTAAGACAAAGATCTTTGAGTCTAGGAATAGGAAGAAAGAGTGATGAAGTTAATCTCCATGGAAAATCCATATTGTGAAGCCGAAAATTAAAAGGATGGAAGGAAGCTATTTATAGGAGCAGGGGATGAAGTTACTAAGATATTCTGATTTTCTTGAAAACTTATCTATAAACTTAATGCTCATTAAGAGGATTAAGTTACAAGGTGCATGGGTAAGTAGCACAGTAGTCAAAGGAATGAATGTTTTTGCAAATATCTATACACTTTTAACGTCAGTTGTTTAAAAAAACTGACGTTTAAAGTGTTTTTAAAATAAAAAATATTTATTGTTAACGTCAGTTTTTTATACAACTGACGTTAAAAGTGTGATTTTTACTTCAGTTAAATAAATAGCTGACGTAAATAATCCTATATATTATAAACGTGCAGAATGAATATTGGAAATAATGTGATTAATATAAGGGAACTTGACAGTCATAAATTAAGTTGACGTTAAAAATGAGGTGGTGGTAGTTTGTAAATATTAAATCACTATTTACGCCGGTTCTATAAATAATCGACGTAAATAATTATGAAACTCATTTCATTGGTTGTCATGTCCCTGTTGTCCCTCTTAACGCAGATCACTCCATATAGTATCGCAGCTTATTTCAAAACCTTTTTTTAAACAAGTTTATTTTTAATTTTTATTAATTAGCTTGAATTAGTAAACAAATTCTTGTGCAAATTAAAATAAATAAACACTTAACATAAAACAAGTTATATGTATAATCAAATCGTATGTCATTGAAGCGATTCATAAGTTAAAATTACATGATTAAAAGATAAAAAATTTCTGCAACATAGCCCTAAAATATAAAAAAGTTTATGCATCAACATCATTTTCTTCTCGGTCCTGTCATCAGAAACTCCAATGGATGCATCACCTCCCTCACTTGAATTCCATGATGCAAAGTAAATCCTCAGTCACTAGCAGCGAAAGCAAAGTGAAATGGATCTTTGCATCTTTCTTCTTCACTGGAATTCATTGATGCATCGTCTTGAATCCATAGTCACTTGCTTCCAAAGCAAAGTGAAAGGGATGACAGGGATGAAATAAAGTGAGAGAATCACATTACGTGATTCACCCAACCTTACCATCCATGTAATGTGATTTACACAACCTCAAATTGTTTGACCATTAAGACAAAGATCTTTGAGTCTAGGCATAGGAAGAAAGGGTGATGAAGTTAATCTCCATGGCAGAGTCATATTGTGAAGCAGAACACTAGTGCAATAAGTGCTTTTTACGTCAGTTAAAATTGATTTTTTACGTCAGAATACTAACTGACGTAAATACAGTTGACGTTAATAGTTAATATTTTAACGTCAGTTTAGAACTGACGTTAAATATAACACTATTAACGTCAGTTCCTTAACAAAACCGACGTTAATTTTGTAAGAATTAACGTCGGTTTTTAAACAACCGACGTTAAACTAAAACTATTAACGCCGCTTCTTTAATACAACGGACGTTGATTTTGTTAAAACTAACGCCGATTGTTATAAAGAACTGACGTTAAATGTTTAATTTTAACGCCGCTTGTAATAAACAACTCGACGTTAATAATGTATCGTATATTTTATAAAATACTATTAACGCCGCTTGTTTGATACAACTCGACGTTAATAGGTTTTTTTTTTTAAATTCAGTTTTAAAATATCACTCCCCTCAGCCTATCCCCGCATTCAGTCCCAAGAATACGTAATATCACACACATTACAGAATTGCAAAGGAAAATTGAACAATGGGGGACTTAAAACCAAAACCCATGTATATATATAAATAAATTTTAGTTCCAATGTCTAAAAAACAAAACTATCTAAGGATATATATATATATATATATAAATCTATATATATATATATATATATATATATATATACATACATGTTATTAATTAGTTTCTAAAGTCTAACAAAAAAACTATTTATCTAAGTAGTGCGGAGGTATGTTGGCAATTCCTTTTTCAGTCGCATACTTGAAGAAGAATTCAATGAAGCGCATCCTCAAGTCTCTTAACTCATCTTCTTGAATAGGCGATTGGTCGATAAATGCCAAGACACGTTCAAATAATAACAATAACATCAATGCAAGTCATCTTCAAAACTATAATATATAATTTAACAAGTTGTTTAAATATTACCATCTTCCATCCATCCGTAATAGATGCGAGACTATGTTCAACATATGAAGCATCACATAATAGCCGCACGACCAACTCACAAAGTTGAAATCGAGACTACCAACAAAATTAATTTCAACGTCAGTTGAATATACACATAAATTAGTAATTATAATAATAATTATTTGATAAATAAACTACCAAACCTTGAGGATGTTCCATACAGGATTTGCTTTAGCCTTAGAAGTCCTACTTCTCCTGTTGGCGCAACTTATGCTACTCGCGCCATAGCGCTATCATAAACAAATAATCATGTCGATCAATTAACAAACTCATTTATCATGTGTGTAATAAACTATAAACAACTGATATTAAAACTTAAATTAAATTTAAGATTAGTTACTTACATATTTACAACTTCCACCACCTTCGGTGGCGGATCAAGGTGGAGAAAGCAGAAGAATATGACAGTATGCCTAGACGGGTGAAGTACCAACAACTGCCAATGGTCATCCATACAGTAGGGTGCCAGATATAATTCTTTCGGATTGTCTCCCAACAACTTCCCTATGTATTTACTCAATGCATCGCCAGCAAAGAACTCGGGCAGAAGGATTGACGGATCTAAGAAACCGTAAACTGATGCAACGCCCTTATCAAGCTGAAGACGATGGAGATACCTAAGATATGAAAAGGGTGTGGATGTTAATTACATAATATATATATTGAAATTAAAATAAATTATTAAATGGAAAAATACCAAAAATAAATAAGTTATAAAATTAAAATTAACTTACGTGCACTGTAGACCGATGACATTGTTGTTCATCCAGACGTTATTTCTGCAGGCGTTCCCGAGATCGTCACCAACGAAGGAAAATATCCTCTGTTGATCTGGGCGTGCCACCCATCCATCGTGATCCAATGGACATTCAAAAATCTCATACGCATAATCCTCACCAAGTGAGAACAAACGAGTGATAGGTGACAGCGACACCGACGTCGACTTGGCCTTCAGTTTAGGAAAAATAAAATATATAAGTTTTTGATAATTAAAAAAAACACAAGTAATTATTTGACTAATTTGGACATTAATAATGAATAAATACCTTTGCTAACATTTCGAGCTCACGTCGTTTGAATTCTGGGTTGGCTATTAAGCCTTGCATCAGATGTGTTGTAATATCTGGGTTGGTCATGAGGTGCTGAGTAATGTCAGCCAAAATTGATGCTTCATTGACCACCCGCTTTCGTGAAGCAGACTTGCCATTATATTGTTTGATGGTCACGTTCCCAGGAACACCGAGAACCCGACCAGGATGGTCTTTCTTGCCTAGAGCAGTCATCAAGACGTCCTGCCATCCAAAAGGGACGAATGCGCCCTGGGAGGATTTTGCTTTAAGATCCATCTACAATGAAAAAAAATGAAAAAACGTGCAAGTGAAAAGTGTTGCAAATATCTATACAAATATCAATTGAAATCAAGTTAATTATTTACTTACAATCTTATCTCGCCACTTCGCGAGTGGCATCGACTTTAAAAAGATCATGCCTTTGTCATGCGGCCGGCTAACCAGACATCCTCGCGGTCGATGTCCGACGGAGGACTTGATGGTGTGCCCTCAGGCACCTCTCCTCTTTCAATCCTAGCAGAGTGCTCTTCCTACTTCGCCCTCAGCCTATCCACCATCATCTGCTGGATCCGAGTATGGTACCCACCCTGAGACATGGTGTGGCGGTGGACGTTCTTCGCCTGATTCTGCCGACCCTTATTTGCCTTAGCCTATTCAAACAAAAACACATAATTAAATATAGTTAAATGATCTATAATAAGCATACAAAATTAACTTAATCAACCAACCTGAAATTCTTCATCCTGTCGACTCCTGGCAAACATATCCCAAGCATCCTGATCAATCCAGGGATAATCCGAGAACATTTTATCAAGCCGCTTATTCCCAGATAGATAGTACCTGGTAAGATCATGCTTGAACCCATTCCAACTCTTTGATGCCATTTTCATACATTTATGACGATGATCCTCGTCATTTGGCACAGTCCAAGCTACCTACACATTAGATACATATATAACAACTGGATGGATTATAACTCGGATAATTATCTAATAATGTAAATCAAACGAATGTAAAGGTAAAATACCGTGATAGCCTCCCAAATATGATCCTTAACGCTTAGCGGGAACGCCATTCCAATGGTTGTAGTTGATGCTTACGTCTTTGCTTCGCTTGTAGAAACACCCACTTATTAAATTCTTTAGCACGGGGTCCCTGGGCATTTAGATTAGCATCGAAGGACACCTCAAGCTTCTGTCCGCTCTGCCTGTCCTTCTCTAGTTTCTTCAATGAGGTGGCTCCTCTACCCCGTTTCCTATGAGCCTGTGATGTTTGTATGGACAAAAAAAATGATAAAATAGAGGGTTGTAACATTATAAACTTACATTAACAAGAAGGACTAAAGATAGTATATAACATGCATGTAAACTTACACTAGAATCAGCAGGCGTAGGCGTGATCGGTCTCGCGAAACCCCACAAGTGTCCTCCCGTGCATGTGGGCTATCTGACTGATCCATATGTATGCCTGTTCAAAAACAATATAAATGTATTAACATAGGTTATAACTCAAAATAAATACAGAAGTATAAATAAAAATAACTAGATAGGTCCTGTAGATATACAAAACATCTATATATCCAATATAAGGACAATACGGGAGATTGAAAACTATAGTTTTTGAAGATTGCCAAGCATCGGTCACGGCCTGGCCGTGATGTCCATCACGGCCGTAACGTGCCAACTGAACCAGACCCTCATAGGCAGAACTGATCACGGCCTAGCCGTGATGAGCATCACGGCCGTGACAGATCAACCAGCAGAGCAACATCCACTCAAAACCAAAAATAGAGACATTCCAAACAACTCAAACTCACGGTTTAAAGTTACAACTACTGAGACTACAGTTTCAACATACACTCAAAACCAAAAATAGAGACATTCCAAACAACTCAAACTCACAGTTTCAAGTTTCAACTACTGAGACTACAGTTTCAAACCAGCAGAGCAACATGCATGCACTCAAAACCGTGAATAAAAAAATGTGCCCTAATTAAAGACTCACCAGAAATAGGCGCTCGTGTGGTGGCGGGGGGGAAGCTCGAGTGGTGGCCAACGTTCGATGTGGTTACTGAGAGCAGAGGGACAAGGAGAGTTAGTGCGCGGGAAGGCCAGGGGAAAGAGAGATGTCAAGTTATTGCAAAGAAGGAGCGGGAAAGACAGAGTTAGGGGTTAAGAGTGTACCTCACAGTGGTGGCGAAGAAGCCCTCGCGGTGGTTGCGGTGGAGATGAGCTCGCGATTAGGGCAGAGTGAGAGTGAGAGTGAAGGTTGAGCGTGATGAAAAGAGAAAAGACGTAGAGAAGTGGAGGAGGCGCGCGGGGGTAAACGTTATAATTAAAATAAAACAACATTTTACATCAGTTTTTGGTAAAACCTGACGTTGAAGATCATATATTTAACGTCAGTTGTCTTAATAAACTGACGTTAAACACTCTCACACTTATTACGTCAGTTGTTAGTAATAACTGACGTTAAAGGTCATATATTTAACGTAAGTTGTATTAAGAAACTGACGTTAAAAACACTCACAACTTCTTACGTCAGTTGTATTACACAACGGACATTAAAGGTTTATTAGTTTCTGCAAAAACATTCATTCCCTTGACTACTGTGCTACTTACCCATTCACCTTTGTACCTAATCCTCTTAATGAGCATTAAGTTTATAGATAAGTTTTCAAGAAAATCAGAATAACTTAGTAACTTCATCCACTGCTCCTATAAATAGCTTCCTAGCTTCCATCTCCTTTTAATTAATTTTCTGCTTCACAATATGGCTCTGCCGTGGAGATTAACTTCATCACTCTTTCTTCCTATTCCTAGACTCAAAGTTCTTTGTCTTAATGGTCAAACAACTTCTGAGTTTGATTAAATTACATTGCATGGATATTAAGGTTGGGTGAATCACGTAATGTGATTCTCTCACTTTATTTCATCCCCGTCATCCCTTTCACTTTGCTTTGGAAGCAAGTGATTGTGGATTCAAGATGATGCATCAAGGAACTCCACTGAAGAAGAAAGATGCAAAGATCCATTTCACTTTGCTTTCGCTGCTAGTGACTGAGGATTTACTTTGCATCTTGGAATTCACGTGAGGGAGGTGATGCATCCATTGGAGTTTCTGATGACAGGACTGAGAAGAAAATGATGTTGATGCAGAAACTTTTTTATATTTTAGGGCTATGTTGCAGAAATTTTTTATCTTTTAATCATGTAATTTTAACTTATGAATCGCTTCAATGTCATACGATTTGATTATACATATAACTTGTTTTATGTTAAGTGTTTATTTATTTTAATTTGCACAATAATTTGATTACTAATTCAAGGTAATTAATAAAAATTAAAAATAAACTTGTATAAAAAAAAGTTTAGAAATAAACTGCAGTACTATATGGAGTGATCTGCGTTAAGAGGGACAACAGGGACATGACAACCAATGAAATGAGTTTCATAATTATTTACGCGCTTATTTATAGAACTCGACGCAAATAGTTTACCCACCACCTCATTTTTAACGCCAAATTAATTGATGACTCGCCAAGTTCCCGTGATATTAATTACATTATTTCCAATATTCATTCAAAGACGTTTATAATATATAGGATTATTTACGCCAGCTATTTATTTAATCAAGTAAAAATCAAACTTTTAACGCCGGTTGTATAAAAAATTGACGTTAACAATTAATATTTTTTATTTAAAAACACTTTTAACGCCGCTTTTTTTAAAACCGACGTTAAAAGTGTATAGATATCTGCAAATACATTCATTCCTTTGATCGATCTTGTGCTACTTACCCATGCACCTTGTAACTCAATCCTCTTAATGAGCATTAAGTTTATAGGTAAGTTTTCAATAAAATCAGAATAGCTTAGTAACTTCATCCCCCGCTCCTATAAATAGCTTCCTTCCATCCTTTTAATTTTCTCGCTTCACAATATGGCTCTGCCGTGAGATTAACTTCATCACTCTTTCTTCCTATTCCTAGACTCAAAGGTCTTTGTCTTAATGGTCAAACAACTTCCGAGTTTGAGTAAATTACATTACATGGGTGATAAGTCCGAGTAAATTACATTATGTGAGTTGCTCACCTTATCACCTTCCGGAGAATCACACTGGAGGGCTAATCAGTGCTCGGGGGTCACAGCTCCAAAACCTCAGCTTTGGCAGCAAGTGACCGTCTTGGAAGTCTCTGGAACCACTGGCTTTGCTTGAAACAGATCTAGTGCACCTGTTTTTGCCTCTCTCTTGAGCTCTCTCATGCCCCCCAGTTTTCTGAGGTCTTCGGAGTATATATAGTTTTCCCTTTGGCATATTTCATAAAACTCTCTGATGGGATGTAGCTTTAATGTTTAGGATTTTAAACCCTTTCAATGTAACTTTTTATAGGATTTTAAACCCTTTCAATGTAACTTTTTATAGGATTTTAAACCCTTTCAATCTTCTCAGACGATCACCAGTATTACACTTCATGAATGAGATCTGGTTTGGGTTATTGATTCAACTTATACTTCGCACATATATTTTAGTTTTCAAAACAGAAACACAAAACATCAAAGCAATTCATGTGAAACTGAAACTTTGAGGAAGGCAATGCGGAAGGAATCGTATACTAGATAAAAAAAAATATTAAAATAACTTTTAACGTCTGTTGATGTAGGGACTGACGTTAAAAGTGAAGAGACTTACTTCTAACGTCAGTTGTTTATCGAATTGACGTTAAAATATTCACTTTTAACGTCAGTTCTTTATTGAACTGACGTTAAAAGTGAGTCACTTCACTTTTAACGTCAGTCATTAAAACAACTGACGTTAAAATTGAATTAATGAAGCCTGATATTTACAAAACTGCCACCGCCTCCTTTTTAACGTCTAGCTTTTGGTTAACTGACGTAAACCTTTACCGTCTAATGTATATTTTCCACTAGTGGAAAAAATTATAAGGATGGAAGGAAGCTATTTATAGGAGCAGTGGATGAAGTTACTAAGCTATTCTGATTTTCTTGAAAACTTATCTATAAACTTAATGCTCATTAAGAGGATTAGGTACAAGGTGAATGGGTAAGTAGCACAGTAGTCAAAGGAATGAATGTTTTTGCAGAAACTAATAAACTTTTAACGTCCGTTGTGTAATACAACTGACGTAAGAAGTGTGAGTATTTTTAACGTCGGTTTCTTAATACAACTGACGTTAAATATGTGACCTTTAACGTCAGTTTTTACTAACAACTGACGTAAGAAGTGTGAGTGTTTTTAACGTCAGTTTCTTAAGACAACTGACGTTAAACATATGACCTTTAACGTTAGGTTTTACTAACAACTGACGTAAAATGTTGTTTTATTTTAATTATAACGTTTACACCCGCGCGCCTTCTGCACTTCTCTGTACGTCTCTTTTCTCTTTTCATCATGCTCAACCCTCACTCTCAACCCTCACTCTCGCTCTCACTCTGCCCTAATCGTGAGCTCATCTGCACCGCGAGGGCTTCTTCACCACCACCGTGAGGTACACTCTTAACCCCTAACTCTGTCTTTCCCGCTCATTCTTTGCAATAACTTGACTCTCTCTTTCCCCTTCCCGCGCACTAACTCTCCTTGTCCCTCTGCTCTCAGTAACCACATCGAACGATGGCCACCACTCGAGCTTCCCCCCCACCACCACGTCAGCGCCTATTTCTGGTGAGTCTTTAGGGCACATTTTTTTATTTTTGGTTTTGAGTGCATGCATGTTGCTCTGCTGGTTGAAACTGTAGTCTCAGTAGTTGAAACTTGAAACTGTGAGTTTGAGTTGTTTGGAATGTCTCTATTTTTGGTTTTGAGTGTATATTGAAACTGTAGTCTCAGTAGTTGTAACTTTAAACCGTGAGTTTGAGTTGTTTGGAATGTCTCTATTTTTGGTTTTGAGTGCATGTTGCTCTGCTGGTTGATCTGTCACGGCCGTGATGCTCATCACGGCTAGGTCGTGATCAGTTCTGCCTATGAGGGTCTGGTTCAGTTAGCACGTTACGGCCGTGATGGACATCACGGCCAGGCCGTGACCAATGCTTGGCAATCTTCAAAAACTATAGTTTTCAATCTCCCGTATTGTCCTTATATTGGATATATAGATGTTTTGTATATCTACAGGACCTATCTAGTTATTTTTATTTATACTTTTGTATTTATTTTGAGTTATAACCTATGTTAATACATATATATTGTTTCTGAACAGGCATACATATGGATCAGTCGGATAGCCCACATGCACGGGAGGACACTGTGGGGGTTTCGCAGGACCCGATCACGCCTACGCCTGATTCTAGTGAAAGTTTACATGTTATATACTATCTTTAGTCCTTCTTTTTAATGTAAGTTTATAATGTTACAACCCTCTATTTTATCATTTTTTTTGTCCATACAGACATCACAGACTCATAGGAAACGGGGTAGAGGAGCCACCTCGTTATAGAAACTAGAGAAGGACAGGCAAAGCAGACAGAAGCTTGAGGTGTCCTTCGATGCTAATCTAAATGCCCAAGGACCCCGTGCTAAAGAATTTAATAAGTGGGTGTTTCTACAAGCGAAGCAGCACGTAAGCATCAACTACAACCACTGGAATGACGTTCCCACGTAACGTTAAGGATCAGATTTGGGAGGCTATCACGGTATTTTACCTTTACATTCGTTTGATTTACATTATTAGATAATTATCCGAGTTATAATCCATCCAGTTGTTATGTATTTAATGTGTAGGTAGCTTGGACTGTGCCAAATGACGAGGATCATCGTCATAAATGTATGAAAATGGTATCAAAGCGTTGGAATGGGTTCAAGCATGATCTTACCAGGTACTATGTATTTGGGAAGAAGCGGCTTGATAAAATGTTCTCGGATTATCCCTGGATTGATCAGGATACTTGGGATATGTTTGCCAGGAGTCGACAGGATGGAGAATTTCAGGTTGGTTGATTAAGTTAATTTTGTATGCTTATTATAGATCATTTAAATGTATTTAATTATGTGTTTTTGTTTGAATAGGCTAAGGCAAATAAGGGTCGGCAGAATCAGGCGAAGAACGTCCACCGCCACACCATGTCTCAGGGTGGGTACCAGACTCGGATCGAGCAGATGATGGCGGATAGGTTGAGGGCGAAGCAGGAAGAGCACTCTGCTAGGATTGAAAGAGGAGAGGTGCCTGAGGGCACACCATCAAGTCCTCTGTCAGACATCGACCGCGAGGATGTCTGGTTAGCCGGCCGCATGACAAAGACGGGATCTTTTAAAGTTGATGCCACTCGCGAAGTGGCAGGTAAGATTGTAAGTAAATAATTAACTTGATTTCAATTTGTATTTGTATAGATATTTGCAACACCTTTCACTTGTACGTTTTTTCATTTTTTTTTTCATTGTAGATGGATCTTAAAGCACAATCCTCCCAGGGCGCATTCGTCCCTTCTGGACAGCGGGACGTCTTGATGACTGCTCTAGGCAAGAAAGACCATCCTGGTCGGGTTATCGGTGTTCCTGGGAATGTGACCATCAAAGAATATTATGGCAAGTCTGCTTCACGAAAGTCGGTGGTCAATGAAGCATCAATTTTGGCTGACATTACTCAGCACCTCATGTCCAACCCAGCTATTACAACACATCTGATGCAAGGCTTAATATCTAACCCAGAATTCAAGCAGGCGCTTGCCAGAGAGCTTTCCTCCGTCGGTACATCCCAGGACACCGCAGGGCATGCCAACCCTTCACATGTGAGCACAAAAGAGAGTTTTAGTAGGGCACATGTAGAGGACGATGAGTTGGCAGCTAGGGAGCGGGAGTTGGAAGTCCAGCGCCATGAGCATGAGTTAGAAATGAAAAGGCGTGAACTTGAGTTGGACTCTAAACGACGTGAGCTCGAAATGTTAACAAAGGTATTTATTCATTATTAATGTCCAAATTAGTCAAATAATTGCTTTTGTTTTTTTTAATTATCAACAACTTATCTAATTTATTTTTCCTAAACTGAAGGCCAAGTCGACGTCAGTGTCGCTGTCACCTATCACTCGTTTGTTCTCACTTGGTGAGGATTATGCGTTTGAGATTTTTGAATGTCCATTGGAGCACGATGGATGGGTGGCACGCCCAGATCAACGGAGGATATTTACCTTCTGTGGTGACGATCTCGGGAACGTCTGCAGAAATAACGTCTGGTTGAACAACAATGTTTTCAGTCTCTGGTACACGTAAGTTAATTTTAATTTTATAACTTATTTATTTTTGGTATTTTTCCATTTAATAATTTATTTTAATTTCAATATATATATTATGTAATTAACATTCACACCTTTTCATATCTTAGGTATCTCCATCGTCTTCAGCTTGATAAGGGCGTTGCATCAGTTTATGGCTTCTTAGATCCGTCAGTCCTTCTGCCCCAATTCTTTGCTGGCGATGCATTGAGTAAATACATAGGGAACTTGTTGGGAGAAAATCGAAAAGAATTATATCTAGCTCCCTACTGTATGAATGACCATTGGCAGTTGTTGGTACTTCACCCGTCTAGGTATACTGTCATATTCTTCTGCTCTCTCCACCAAGATCCGCCACCGAAGGTGGTGGAAGCTGTAAATAAGTAAGTAACTAATCTTAAATTTAATGGAAGTTTTAATATCAGTTGCTTTTAGTTTATTACACACATGATATATGAATTTGTTAATTGATCGACATGATTATTTGTTTATGATAGCGCGCTGAAGGCGAGTAGCATAAGTTGCGCCAACGGGAGAAGTAGGACTTCTAAGGCTAAAGCAAATCCTGTATGGAACATCCTCAAGGTTTGGTAGTTTATTTATCAAATAATTAATATTATAATTACTAATTTATATGTATATTCAACTGACGTTGAAATTAATTTTGTTGGTAGTCTCGATTTCAAATTGACGGGTGGTCGTGCGGCTATTATGTGATGCTTCATATGCTGAACATAGTCTCTGCATCTATTACGGATGGATGGATTAAGGTAATATTTAAACAACTTGTTAAATTATATATTATAGTTTTGAAGATGACTTGCATTGATGTTATTGTTATTATTTGAACGTGTGTAGGCATTTAGCGACCAATCGCCTATTCAAGAAGATGAGTTAAGAGACTTGAGGATGCGCTTCGCTGAATTCTTCTTCAAGTATGCGGCTGAAAAAGGAATTGACAAGATACCTCCACAATACTTAGATAAATAGTTTTTTTGTTAGGCTTTAGAAACTAATTAATAACATGTATATATATATATCCTTAGATTGGTAGTTTTGTTTTTTAGACATTAGAACTAAAATTTATTTATATATATACATGGGTTTTGGTTTTAAGTCCCCCAATTGTTCCATTTTTCCTTTGCAATTCTGTAATGTTGTTGATATTCTGTTTTAAAACTGAATTTAAAAAAAAAAATCTATTAACGTCAGTTGTATCAAACAAATGACGTTAATAGTATTTTATAAAATATACAGTACACTATTAACGTCAGTTGTAATAAACAACTGACGTTAAAATTAAACCTTTAACGTCAGTTCTTTATAACAACTAACGTTAGTTTTAACAAAATTAACGTCCGTTGTCTTAAAGAACTGACGTTAATATTTTTATGTTTAACGTCAGTTGTTTAAAAAACTGATGTTAATTTTTACAAAATTAACGTCAGTTTTGTTAAAGAACTGAAGTTAATAGTTTTATATTTAACGTCAGTTCTCAACTGACGTTAAAATATTAACTATTAACGCCACCGTATTTACGCTCGAAGATTTCGACGTAAAAAATCAATTTTAACTGACGTAAAAAACACTTATTGCACTAGTGATAATTATATCATATATTCCCGGCAATATACATCCTAAACCAAACAAACTTCCAATTATTCCCAGGAATTTCAACGAATATTCCCAGGAGTTTTGATTGTTAACCAAACATATTTTACAAAATATCCAACAATAACATTCCCAGTAATATCATTCCTGTGTATATGATTCCCGGGTATATAATTTCCAACCTTGAAACAAATGCCCACTTAGAAAGAATAGTTTTATCCTTGGGGTGTGATTGTTTCAAGCTATGAAATTTGATTCCCAGAAATAAAGAGGTGAGAATGTTTATTCCTATGTTTATTCCAATGAGTTGGAAAAAAAGTTTTCTGAATTTAAAATATTCTCATGTAAAAGTTTTTCTCATGCTTATATAATTTTGGTAATACTTCATTCTCATGATAATATTATAACAAAAACACCAAAATATATACCCTAACTCCCCCACTCTCCCATCCCACTCTGCTATTCACACGGTAGTTTTTCTTTTCTTTTCTTTCAATACTGCCACAGTGCAACGTTATGAAACTTGTATCGTAACATTACATATGCATTTTAAGAATTATTTTATTAAATGTAAATAAATATTTATATTATAGATAATATATGAAAGAAAAATATTGTTACCAAAAAAATATGAAAGAAAAATATAATAATTTGTATTAAAAAAACACTAAAATATATTTATTAAATAGTATAGGTATAACAATCAAATTATTTATGCTATTTTTATCAAATGTATTAAAGATGATACTTGAATAATATTGTATAAATTAGAGTTATTATGAGAATTATGACATAAAAGTATGAGTTTAATTTTTATACACGGTCAGTGTAAAGATTTTTACACTGACAACCAATCAGAAATCACGAAATTGATGACTTTTAAGGTGATTAGGATTAGAATCAAAGATTTGTAATGGTGTGTCAATTTCTGATTGGTCTGTCAGTGTATACTAATTAAATCCTAAAAGTATTTATTTTATATTTTTATTTCATTTCTATAAATTACATTGAAAATTTGATATTTAATCATTTTATATAGTAGGGCCATTTTGATAATTTTGATGTATATTCCTACCAATATACACCTAAACCAAACAAACTTTCGAATTATTCCTAGGAATTTCAAGAAAGATTCCCATGAACTTTAAATGATAACCAAACATGTTTTACAAAATACTCAGCAATAACATTCCCAATAATGACATTCCCGGATATGTGATTCCCGGAACATAATTCTAAACCTTGAAACAAACGCACATTTAGAGTAGTTTATTTCAACTGCTCAGCAAAGAAAAAGGGCAACAGATTTTTTCTGTGAATCAAAAAATTTATCTCCTACAGCGTAATTGAAATTAAAGTGACATGAATGGTAACAAAAGTTAAATAATATTGTGAGCTATATAAATATCAAAATTTGTACATTAGTTGATCCAACCAGGAAAAAGTTTCCTTTTAAAAATATAAATTTCGCTCTTCTAAAATGAGTAAAAGTATAAAATAAGAAGTGATGGTGCATTCACTATTAATTAAATAAAGTATGTTAAAATCTCAGTATATTTTAAATAATTAACGATGTATATACTCTCAATTCTTCACTTTATATAATTAATATTTTGGACGAACTTTTTTCAAAAAAAAACTGGTAAGGTACCCATGCGCGGGTCATTTTCGATCTTATGCATGTTCTGTTTATAAATAATCTATTGTATATTAATAAGTTTGTCTATACTAAATCTATCTATATTAATAACTATTATGATGAAAACAAAGACTGTATCAATAATATGACTTTTTAGTGTTTTTTTTTTTTTTTGATAAATAAAGAGCTAGCACCATTTGTTTAATTGGACTCAAATATAATAAAATTCAAGTGACTCAACTCTATTTAATGTAAGTATTCCAAAAATCAAGAAGATTAACCAATCAAACTAATTCTCCCTTTACCTTTTCAAGAGCATTACACATTCCCGAGACAATTAAATGGTAGTTTAGTAATTATAACTATTTTTTTACATAAATCAAGACAATTAAACTAAATTAACTATGTTCCTTAATAAGTGTGAAATTAGTTATTTTTTCTTTTAATTGAGTCCGGAGGTAATGCAAGTAGTACCCAACAACTTTTTCGTTTATAAGAAATTATATATGCTTTGTACATTTATGATAATCTAAAATTAATACTATGAGTGTGTTTGGGAAAGCTGAAAAAAAAAATTATGCTGATAATCTGTTTTCAAATAATCGATTATTCTGATAATCTGTTTCTTTGAAAAATTTTAAGATAATCTGTTTCGTTTGGGTGGTACAAAAATAATTATTTTTACATAATAAATTACGAAAAATGATATAAAATTATTTGTTTATATTAATAATATTTATGCTTTCTTTTTAACATTAATAAAACTTGTTAAAATATTTAATTTTTTAACAAAAATTAACAAGAAAATAATGTAAATAAATAATGAATATTAATTAAATAAATAATTTAAAAATCACGCCCCCTTTATCAATGCTTTCTAACTATTCCAAGCCCAATTGCTCGTTAAGTCGTTTTAATTCCAGCAGCCCACCTTTTCATTTTAGTTAATTAATCTAGGTCCATGTTCGATTCTAGAGACTTTCGGCTATTTTGGTTTTTTTTTCCTTCTATTATTTGTATTATACCAAAAATTCGTTAATCCCTTTCTCAGTTTCTTTGCTCGGCCTCTCTTCCAAACTTCAAACACATATCTTTGTGCAGTCTCTTCTTCCTTTCTGCCCCCAGTCTCCGCCTCGGTATGATCTCCTCTTCTCCCTCAGTCTCACATCTCTACTCTCAAACCCCAAATCCCTCACTCTAATCTCTTTGCTTTTGCTCTCAAACCCCAAATCCCTCGGTTAGCAAAGGCGACGGTGTGGCGGTGCGACGTTATGGAGGTTCCAAATGCGGGATTCAGTTAGCCATGCGAGCAGTGCGAAGTTTCCAACAACAGATTTTGATTTTTGATTTTTATGATTGATTTTTGTGATGATCATATTCTACTATGTATGTAGTTTGTGATCTATATTTTGGATTTGTTTTCCCCCTTTTTTTTCCTCTCATTTTTTCGTTTTTTTCCATCTTCTTTAGCTGGATTCCACATTTTTTTGGTTGACATTTTGCAAGAAATAAGGAAATTATTGATAGTAACAACTTTTTCATCTAAGGTAGCTGACACCGGTTGTGAACGGAAATAACTGAGTGGGGGCAAGAAAGAAAAGAATGAAAATGATTGTGAATCATCTAAAATAATTTCAGCAAACAGCTGGTTAGAGTAAATGATAGCAAAATAACTTAAATCAATATAAAAAAAGTTTTTTTAAAGATTTAATTTTTTTGTCCAAACAAAATAATTATTAATAATAACAACTTTTATTGAAAAAAAACAGTTAAAACTCCTGAAAAACATATTTTGGAAACACCATTTTTATGCTCGAATACAATTAAGTTATATGGCAGTGGAGATATTTGGGGCTGGAATCGAGAATCCTGGTGGTGGTCGAGATGGCATTTACATGGAATAGACTACGTACCTAATATCTGACTTGTCCTTCACTACTTCCATCATTTCATTTTCATCACACTTACTTCATCAATCGGCTCAAAATTCGAAGCACATTAAACGATGCATGTTTATGATGAGTGATTATTGTGAGTGTTGTATTCCAGCAACATTTAACATCAAATAATTCTGAAAAGAATAGAGAGATCAGAGATAACTTGCTATTATAAACCATAATAAACGTCTTTTGAACATAGAATTATTAAGGGTTTAAAAGAAATAATTTTTTTTAGCTTCTAATTAAAATCGTTTTTAAAAATAAAATAAATCTATTTTATAATAATCAAATATTTTATCTTTACTAAAATCAAATTTAATATACTGAAAGATTTCAGACGTGAAAGCAAATGTAGAATCGATATGTCCGTCCACACCAGTCACATAGCGGAAAAAGAAAAACGAAAAGAATTATGGGTGACTGAATCACTGTCAAAAACTGATTGGGGGATTGCTTACTTCAGACGTTGCGGACCCACTTCTTTCAGTGTTTGTAGGCCATGCACATTGACACAGCCGCGATATAAGCAGAGAGAATGCATGCAACTTGGGAAAAGCAACATGTGACTGACTCATCAACTATATCACGTGACCCCCCCCAATGCTGATGTCATATTCCCCCTGCCTTTTTCTCTCTTTTCAGCCCAAAGTTTGAGCCTTTGATTTTCATATACTCCTACCTATCTTACAAAAAAAAAAAAATACTGATACTTGCATATGGATTGATAAAACTAATGAAATAACAAAACTATCACAGGTGTTCACATAAATAAACTGAGAGTGATGTCTGATTGTGATAATTAAGGTAGTTTATCTTTATTAAAAAGGAGCACGAACTCTATAACATAATTCCAATCTAACACTAAGGCTATATTCGGTTAGGAGAAGACGGTTAGAAGAGATAAAGAGAATGAGAAAAGAGAAACATATGAGAAAAATAATAGATTTTTGATATTGTTTGATAGGAGAGAAAAAATAAAGAAAGAGAAGAAAAAAAATGATATTATTATTTGAAGGACAAAAATAACCTTATTAAAATAAAGTAAATTCATTACACCAAAAATAATAATTAAATAAAGTGAATGAATTGAGAAGAGTTTAGAAGGAACGAACTTTTTTCAGCCTTCTCAACCCCTTTCTTGGCAATGGCATATCGTGGGGGAAGAAAAAAAGCATGGGCCCCACATCTATTTTTTCTTTCTTGGCTGTCTCTCTCATGTGCCAAATGAGGATAATGGCCTATTTCTTCGCTAACTCTTTCTTCAAGTCTCTCTCTCCCCTAATTCATCAGCAACAAACAGAGTACAAGTGTGTGTTTGGTTTTAAGTTAAAAACTATTAGAATTGATTGTGTTTTCTGTCAAACGTGATTTTAATAAAAAAAAAATAAGGTATTTGATTACTGTTAGGTAGAATTGAATTTATCTCCGAATAAGCGATTCTAACTAGAAGCTACAAAAAGTAGCTTTTGCATTAAGTTGAAAATTTTATACTAAGATTTACATCAAACTTGTTTTCAAAACGAAAACATATATCTAAACATAAATCACTTTACTTCAAACTCAATTCTAACAAACTCAATTTTACAAAATCAATTCCATTCAAAATCAATTTTATCAAACGTTTATCCAAACACACACTAAGCATGTTATAACTACATTGCCGACCATCAAATACGAGTGTTTTTTAGAGTGTGTTTGAGAAAGCTGGAAAAAAAAGATTATGCTGATAATTTGTTTTTAAATAATCGATTATAATCAGAAACAATTTTTGTTTGAGGATGTTTGCTGAAAAGCTATTTTAAGATAATCTATTTCATTTGGGTGCTACAAAAATAATCACTTGTACATAATAAATTATGAAAAAGTGTATGAAGATATTTGTTTATAATATTTGTTTTTCTTTTAACATTAGATTTTTTTTATATTGTCTTCAAAAATTTATCTATTTATAAAAAAATAATAAAATTTCTAACTTTTTTTTCCATGATTAATCAAAAATCAAAACACATAAAGTATAGAATTGGGAGCAATGGCACTCTCTACGAGTTCAAGATCAAGAATGGGAAGGACCAAATTCAGATTTTCTTCGCGAAAGGTTCTTCGAACCATCATCCTCTATCTCGTACGTCTTGTTAGCTATTTTGCCTCCCATTTTTCCACTTCCGCCTCAGACGCTTTAATCATGTTACAATGGTAGAAAGAGACAATAATAATTTTGGTGAGGAAAGACCGTTGGGGAAGGAGGAGGTTATTAGGGGTAATCAGTGAATAATCTCTAAATAATTTAATCAAACAGCTGGGGTAAGGAGCTTATCTCTAAACAGTTGAAATAGAGGTAAAATAACTTTTTTAATATTTAATTTTTTTACTCAAACACAATGATTATTTCATAAGCTGAATGGTCTAAAAACAACTGAAAAGGAGGGAAATAATCTTCCAAACACCCTCTTAATTTGCACTTGTAGAGAAGCGCAAAAGTGTACATGGCCGTAAATATGTACCGAGGCTAACCTAATTTAGTTCATCACCAAGTTAATGCTATTATATATATTATAATTGGGAAAAGTGTCAAATTCAATTTTATATTTTTTTTTCCAAGTTACAACTGTAGAAACTAATCCCTTGAGGTTCTAGACAACAATTTAATATTAACCTCTCTCGACTAAATTTTCTTCATATACAAAAGTTGGGGATCGAACATCTAATCATTCGCTTAAGGGACCTGAGCTTGTTACCATTAGAATCACCCACCCATGTGTTGGTAAATTCAATTTTATATATGAATGCTTCAAGTTTAACGCATGCATGATTAAAAGGTTGAAAATCTCAAAAACAAAGTGGTAAGTGTTCCTTTCGTAGTCTGGTGGGAAAGAGTTGCTTGTCCCTGCCTTAATAGGAAAGGTGGATGTAAGAGGCCAGCTGGACAACATGGTTTGCTTATCATAGTTGTACGGATACTTAGAGAAGGGTGGGACCATGATGGGGAAATGGAGGACTGTGATGGGATAGCATGATAATTCTGTAATACAAACAAAGGTTTGTTGCATCTGGGGCCTCTTTCTGGGTTCATCATTAGATAATCTCGTTTTGAGAATTTCAACACTTCATGCTTTATGATAAGCCTCTGGTCTATCTAGTTTTATAACTAGTAAGATCATGGTTTTTGTGCTATTTATTTGAGTTTAATCTCGTTTTCACCCAAATTTGGATTTAACCGTCCTCAAGCAACATTTTGAGTCTCTTAAGTAATTTTTAGGATATTTTAGTTAATTTTGAGTCAAATAAAGCATTGAATGCTAATTTATATTTTCAGGTTAAAAGGGAAGAAGAGCAAAAAGGGAAGGACAATAAAGCAGAAGCCATCACGCCCAGGCCGTGACACTGGTCACGACCGTGATGATCTACCCAGGAAGACCAGAAAGGATCACGGTCTGCCCGTGATCAGCATCACGGGCGTGATGAGAAGGACCCTGAAGATCAGAGAGCATCACGACCTAGCCGTGATGGAGGTCACGGCCGTGACAGATCAGCACCTATGGACTAGAATTGATCACGGCCTAGCCGTGATGCCCATCACGGCCGTGACAGACTAAAATTTGAAAGCGCGCCGAGTCAGAACACGTCACGGCCTGACCGTGATGGCCGTCACGGCCGTGACGTGATAAGCCTCTGGCTCATCTAGTTTTATGACTAGTATGACCGTAGTTTTGTGCCAATTATATCTCGTCTTCACCCAAATTAGGCCTGATTGTCCTCAAGCAAGGTTTTGAGTCCCTTAAGTAGTTTTAGGGTTATTTAGTCAGTTTTTGAGTCAAATAAAGCACTTATGGCTATTTCATGTTTTCAGGTTGACTTAGAGTCCAAGGAATGAAGGAAACAATGGAAATTGCAATCTGGAAACACTCGCCACGTGAGCAGATACTCGCCCCGCGAGAGTGAGGACCAGCCAGTGCCAGAAAAGTCATGTTCTCTGCCTCGCCCCGCGAGCTATTGCTCGCCTCGCGAACCTGAAGTCAGCAAGCATTACGGTCATCCCGTGACACCCATCACGGGCGTGAAGAGAAACCCCTGAAGACAGAGACCATCACGGCCTGGCCGTGATGAAGGTCACGCCATGACGAGATAAGCACCGAAGACAGAGACCATCACGGCCTGGCGGGATAGGCATCACTACTGGTGACAACCCGGGGTTTTGATGCCTCGCCTCGCGAGAATACAAATTCAAGAAGGCGCCATTTTAATATTCGCCTCGCGAGAAGACACTCGCCTCGCGAGATCTAACGATTTCTTAAAGTTATAAATAGTTTGTTTAGAGGCGAAAATGAAGGATCTTTTGCTAATCCTTGTTTTCGAATTTCTCTCGGTTATATTGCGTTTTTGATGGAGAACTAATCTCCCTAGGTTGATCTGCTGTAATCGGCTTCCGCCAACACTTGAGGTCTTGTAATTTCGATTTAATTCTCTTCTCTCTTTCAATGCTATTCGTTATTCTCTGTTTGCTTAATTCAGTTTGTATCGAATTAGTGTTGATTTATTTTCGATGATTTTATATTCCTAAACTTAATCGTGTTTGCTTAATTCGCGTGCGTTCAATTCGTGTTTGCTTAATTCACGAAGGGCTTCATCCGTTTGCTTAATTGAATTAGGAATATATGTCCCGTAGCGTCGGTTTCGCTTGTAAATCGATGCTACAATTGAAAAGGGATTAGACTCCGCTTAGGGCATGGAATTACATGAACCGATGATAGTGGGAAACGAAACAGCAGATTGATCGTCTTAGTCTTATTTGATAATCACGTAATTTGCTCTGTTTTTATGCTCTGTTTTCATTCTATTTTCCAATCAATTTCAAACCAAACACCCCCCCAAGAAAACTGATTTTCTGCGATAATAGCACTACAAGAGTCCTTGTGATACGATACCCGAGTTGTCGCACACTAAACTACATTTTTACTAACCGCTCATCTTTTGACGCGTGCGCGACAGCGCGTCAAATTGGCGCCGTTGCCGGGGACTCTTGTTTGTTGTTCTCGCTTTCCTTTTTCTTTTTTTTCCGTTTTTGTTTTGAATTAGACTGGCCACTAGGTCTAATTGTCCTGACTTGTGTGATTTTGATCCTGAAATTGAAAGAACACTGCACACACGCCTTAAGGCAATACGGGCAAGCACTAGTGGTAATTCTGATTTCGAACCTGTTTTTAATAACATGGGTGACCAAAGGACATTGAGGCAGCTTGCTGCCCCTGATGTTAACTACAATGGGTTGTGTATTGAGTATGCTGGTGTGGTTGCTCCTTTTGAACTTAAATCTGGTTCAATACACTTGTTGCCAAGATTTAGTGGTCTTGCAGGTGAGGATCCACATAAGCATTTGAAGGAATTCCAGGTGGTCT
Source organism: Sophora flavescens (assembly GCA_030762895.1). Classification (NCBI taxonomy): domain Eukaryota; kingdom Viridiplantae; phylum Streptophyta; class Magnoliopsida; order Fabales; family Fabaceae; genus Sophora; species Sophora flavescens. The sequence goes on from CM061069.1 coordinate 59,736,555, forward strand.
GTTCTACACCCTTGAGGCCGGAAGGCATTATTGAAGACCATATCAAATTGCGAGCCTTCCCATTCTCCCTTGAAGGCGCTGCAAAGGATTGGCTATATTATTTGGAGCCAAATTCTATTACAACTTGGAATGATCTGAAGAAGGTTTTCCTGGAAAGATACTTCCCCGCCTCCGTAGCCGCTTCCATCGGAAAGGAGATATGTGGCATCGAGGCAAAGCAATGAGTCATTGGTCGAGTCTTCGGGAGAGGTTCAAAAAGTTGGTATCTAGCGCCTCAACACCCGATTTACGAGCAGCTCCTTATTTAGTATTTTTATGAGGGATTGATCCCAATGGACAGAAATATTTTGGATGCCGCTAGTGGAGGAGCACTCGTCGATAAAACTCCAGCTGCTGCGAAGCAATTGATTGAGAATATGTCATTAAACTCCCAGCAGTTCACAACCAGGAGCAACTCTGTCGAGACAAGGGGTGTAAATGAGATCCAAGTTTCATCTTCCAACAAGGCACTCGAAACCAGAATCGATGAGCTCACTTGTTTGGTGAAGCAACTGGCAATGGAAAAGGTTCAGCCGGCAAGGTTGTGTGGCATGTGTAGTTCTCCTGAGCATCTGACCGACACGTGCCCTATTCTGAAGGATGGGTCAATCACTGATATGCCTCAAGCTTATGCAGCTAATCTCTACAATCAAGGCAATAATCAGAACCGGTATGGTACTCCTGACCTCTCCACAAATAGGTACCATCCCAACTGGAGGAATCACCCTAATCTGTGGTATGGGAACTCATCCCGACAACAACCGGTGGCACCACCACCGAATCCTCCTCAAGTGACCACTTCTGCACCTTCCGGACCTTCATTAGAAGACTTGGTCAAACAAATAGCTGCACAAAATCTCCAGTTTCAGCATCAAGTTGGACAGTCTCAGCGAATGACAGATGCTAGCATTCAGGATTTGAGGACACAGATTGGACAGCTTGCCACATCCATAAACAACTTACAGCAAGCTCAGAGATCGAGCCAACTACCTGCACAGACAGTGGTGAATCCCAATGCCCCCAATCCCAATGTGAGTGCCATCTCTTTGAGATCCGGGAAAGTAGTAGAGGGAGCCCCTGAGAAAGATGAAGAAACTGTTGAGGCCATTCCTGAGCCCTCTGTTGTTGTTGAAGCTGAGATAGTGTATGTGCCCCCGATTCCCTTCCCACAAAGAGTGCAGAAAAATAAGAAGGTTGATGGGGAAGACAAGGAGAAAGAGATCTTAGATGTGTTCGAGAAAGGTGGCGGTAAACATTCCACTCCTAGATGTGATTAAGCAAGTTCCAAGGTATGCAAAGTTTACAAGGATTTGTGTACCCACAAGAGGAGGATGAAGGGTAATGAGAGAGTTAACTTAGGGCGAAATGTTTCAGCCCTCATTCAGCCCAAACTTGCCCCCGAGAAGGTTACGATTTCAGCCCTCACTCGAGCACCGCCACGAAGTGCAAGGATCCGGGCACTTTCACTATTCCATGCACCATTGGGGACAACAAATTCGACAATTGCATGTTGGATTTGGGAGCCTCCATAAATGTCATGCCCACCTCCATTTTCAACAACCTTGATCCGGGCCCTTTGCAACATACAGGACTTACCATACGGTTGGCCAACAGGACCAATGCTCGCCCCATGGGAGTGGTAGAAGATGTGTTGGTACGAGTTGATGATTTGATTTTCCCTGCCGACTTTTACATCCTGGACATGGCGGGGAAACCAATTCAAATAGATCACCAATCATCTGGGCAGGCCGTTCATGAAGACGGCAAAGACGAAGATAGATGATGATGAATGAACCATGTCCATGGAGTTCGGTGACAATATTGCAAGGTTCAAAATTTTTTATGCTATTAAGCATCCATAGGAAGAGCACTCGTTTTTCCAAATAGAGTTGCTCTCCTAAAATGTTGATGACACCTATGATGACTTGGTTGCTGATTTTCCATCCATTTCTGATTTTAATGATGTTTATTCATGTAATGACTGTACTAACACTAACCCTTGTGTTGTTTGTGCTTGAGATTGATTCTACTTTGCGGGGTGATAGTGTAAGTGAAGGTCATGCATTGGTGGAATTCTTGACGGCCGCTGCCTCCAAACATACCATCTGTGGAGCAGCCACCCTCCTTGAGCTTAAGCCACTTCCTGGCAATCGAAGTATGCTTACTTGGAGAGGAATGAAAAACTCCCGGTTATCATTTCCTCCAACCTTGACTCGACCGGGGAAGCTAAACTCTTGGAGGTTTTGAAGAAGCACAAGAGAGCAATTGGATGGACCTTGGGCGACATTCCGAGGAATTAGCCCTCTAGATGTATGCATAGGATTCTATTGGAGGATGGGGCTAAACCAGTTAAGCAGCCGCAGAGGCGGCTAAATCCATTGATTCCGGATGTGGTAAAGAAGGAGGTAACAAAACTCCTACATGCGGGTATCATATACCCCATCTCCGATAGTACTTGGGTGAGCCCGGTGCAAGTTGTGCCCAAGAAATCTGGCCTCACAGTGGTAAGAAATGAGAACAATGAGCTTGTCCCCACTAGAGTCCAGAATAGGCTGGAGAGTCTCAGATTGACTATAGGAGGTTGAACCAGGCCACTCGAAAGGATCACTTTCCTTTGCCGTTCATCGATCGGATGCTCGAACGGCTGGCCGGTAAATCCCACTCTTGTTTTCTTGATGGCTTCTCCGGATACTTCCGGATCCACATTGCACCGGAGGATCGGGAGAAGACCACTTTCACGTGCCCCCTCGCACGTTTGCCTATAGGAGGATGCCGTTTGGCCTTTGCAACGCTCCTGGCACTTTCCAGAGATGCATGATTAGCATTTTTACTGAATTTATTGAAAATTGCATGGAAGTGTTCATGGATGATTTCACAGTATATGGCTCTTCATTTGATGCATGCTTGCATAGTCTGAATTTGGTTTTAGAAAGATGTATTGAAACTGATCTTGTGTTGAACTATGAAAAGTGTCATTTTATGGTTGAACAGGGGATTGTTTTGGGGCATGTTATTTCTAGAGAGGGTATCTCAGTAGATCCTGCTAAAATTGATGTGATTTCCACATTGCCTTACCCATCTTGCGTTCGCGAGATTCGTTCTTTTCTTGGTCATGCAGGTTTCTACAGGCGCTTTATTAAGGACTTCAGCAAGATAGCTCTCCCTCTGTCGAACTTGCTGAAGAATGATGCCATATTCAGCTTTGATGATAACTGCAAGAAGGCGTTCGACTTCTTGAAAAAGGCATTGACCTCTACCCCCATCATCCAGCCCCCTGACTGGACCCTCCCTTTTGAGCTCATGTGTGATGCTTCTAACTATGCTATGGGGGCGGTCCTGGTACAAAGGGTAGGCAAGTCTGCACATGTCATTTACTATGCTTCTAGGACTTTAGATGCTTTGCATGTGTAATTACACCACCACCGAAAAGGAACTCCTAGCTGTTGTTTTTGCTCTCGATAAGTTTAGATCATATTTGCTAGGTTCCAAGGTTATTGTTTTCACCGACCATGCAGCTCAAAATACTTATTGAAGAAGCCTGAAGCAAAGCCGAGGTTGATTCGGTGGATGTTGTTGCTCCAAGAGTTTAACGTAGAGATAAAGGACAAGAGTGGAGCTGAAAATTTAGTGGCTGATCACTTGAGTAGGATAGAGAGGGATGAGGATCCTTCCCCCATTCAGGATGACTTTCCGATGAGCGGCTTTTCTGATTGCATGGCGTTACCCCTTGGTTTGCCGACCTTGTGAATTACCTAGTTCTTTGGTGTCTTTCCGAGCAGGAGCAACTAGGTCACAAATCCACAAACTAAAGAGCGGCGCCAAGTACTATGTTTGGGACGATCCATTTCTTTGGAAGTTTTGTACTGATCGGGTGATTAGGCGATGTGTCCCCCGACTATGAGATTGAGTCTATTTTGCACTTTTCTCATGCCTCTCAAGTAGGGGGGACACTTTGGGCCCAGAGAGGACTGCGAGAAAGGTCCTAGATTCTGGTTTTTATTGGCCCACCATCTTTAGAGATGCTTATGAGGTGTATCGGACTTGTAAGGAGTGTCGACAAAGCAGGTACAGCCATCACTCGCAAGAGTGAAATGCCACAAACAGCCCATGCTCTTCTGTGAGGTGTTTGACGTGTGGGGGATCGACTTTATGGGTCCTTTCCCTGCATCTTTTGGCTTTCTTTACATTCTCTTGGCTGTTGACTATGTTTCAAAGTGGGTGGAAGCTATCCCCACTAGGACTAACGATTCTAAAGTTGTTGCAAATTTTGTTAGGTCCAATATTTTTTGTAGGTTCGGCATACCTCGTGCCATCATCAGTGACCAGGGCACTCATTTCTGCAATCGCACCATGGAGGCTCTACTCCGGAAGTATGGGGTTGTGCACAGAGTCTCCACTGCTTACCATCCTCAGACCAATGGCCAGGCTGAGATCTCAAACAGGGAGATAAAACAAATCCTAGAGAAAGTTGTGCAGCCGAATAGGAAGGATTGGAGCCGCCGTCTAGAAGACGCACTTTGGGCTCAGAGGACCGCTTTCAAGACACCGATAGGGATGTCCCCCTTTAGGCTTGTATTCGGCAAGGCATGCCATCTACATGTGGAAGTTGAGCACCGTGCTTATTGGGCGGTCAAGTCTTTATGTCTGGAAATGCAAAAATCCGGTATTGAAAGGAAACTCCGATTCTGAAGAGAATGAAGAGCTTAGGCTAGAAGCCTATGAGAGCTCTCGGATTTATAAGGATAAAACCAAGCACTTTCATGATAGGTTGATTGCTAGGAAGGAATTCTCTGTGGGTCGGCGGGTTTCTTTGTTTAACTCCCTTTGAAATTGATGGTCGGGAAACTTCGGTCCGGTGGATTGGACCATTTGTTGTTACTAATGTTTTTCCTCATGGTGCAGTCGAGATTAAAAGTGCAGGTAGCAACAAGGCATTCAAAGTCAACGGGCAGCGGCTGAAGCTATTTCATGAGAGCTCGGGACCTGTGGATGCTACTGTTGAGGAGCTCTCTTTGGGGGAGCCCACCTACACTGCAACCTGATCAGGGAGCACCCTTTCCTCTCCCTCACTCTGTTTTGATAATTGTGTTGTTCATTGGGGACAATGTATGTTTTAAGTGTGGGGGAGGGAACCATTTGTTTTGTTGTGTTTTGTGTGTTGTTGTGTTTTCTTTTCGCTCTTGAATAATTTGAGAAGCTCAAGAGCATGTGTGTCTTGTGTCGGCAAGCTTGGTAGGTTTTGGTTGATTTAGAACAGATTGATGGCATGATTTATGTTGATGATTCCCCCTATGTTTTTGAAATTTGGAAATTGTGATCCCCATTTGAAAAATTGAAAACTGAACTTTGAGATATTTTGTTGTGAGAGCATGATTTATGATAAGTTTGGGGTGATAGGGTGCACACACTAGGGATAGAATCTCGGTCAAACAATTTGCATGAATGTCCGGGTGAGGATTTGAGCCTCCAACATGTTTTTGATTGTGTGAATCACTTTCGAGTTGCACTTTCCCGAATTTGCTTGAATCTCTTCATGGTTTGCATGTCTATGTGTTTGCATCAAATGATTTAGGCAATTTTCTTTAAATTAACTTCTTGGCCTAAATTGAACCAGTCCCTAATGCATGTTCCCTAGTTAGCCCCTTTGAGCCTAATTAGCCTATTGTTTCATGATGACCTTATGTTATGAGCCTGAATCTGGAAAAACAATGTTAACCCGATCTTAGGATTAGGAGAGCATGGAAGCTTAGCAAGAGAATGGTTGCAAGAAACTAAGTTTGGGGTGGCTATAGGGATATGATGTGTTGTTGGGGATTGAGAAAAAGAAAAAAAAAATAAAGGTTGGAGCCAAAGGGCAAAAATAAATCTTTCAAAAAAAAAAATTGCAAAATGTCAAGAAGGGTATTAGAAGAAAAATGGCTGTAGCCACCCAAGGCAAAGAGAAGAATAAGAATAGGAACTTGAGTAGGGAATTCAATGTGTAAACAGCTTCATGCTCTCTTAGTTCCTAGGGACTTCAGCCCAGTACCTTTGTATATCCTTCCCTTAGCCAGGCCCTATTACAACCTTGAAAGACCTTTTGATGTTGCATGCATGTTCTCCGTGGGAACCATTTTGAGATGAAAATCAAATTCATGGGAAGTGCTCTTAAAAGTGAAACTGAGTGAAATGTTGTTAGCCTAGACAAACTGAGAGATTGAGTGAACACTAAACCCCTTTGTGAGGAAGGCGATTGTTTGAATTTGGTGATCTCCCTCTTGTGTGTAACTTAGATCCCCTACTTAGATTAATGATTGTTTGATTGATGAAATTCTCAGATGTTCAGAATAAATGATTGTGGGGATTACATTGTTGAAAAGGGGGGAACATTGAAGGAAAATTGTTTTGATGAATTGCTTGAAATTTGTGCGGAATTGGTTTAAATCCTTCTAGCTTGCCAAGTCTTGAGTCGTTTTGAGTTTTAGTTTGCTTGGGGACAAGCAAAGTTCAAGTTTGGGGTATTTTGATAAGCCTCTGGCTCATCTAGTTTTATGACTAGTATGACCGTAGTTTTGTGCCAATTATATCTCGTCTTCACCCAAATTAGGCCTGATTGTCCTCGAGTAAGGTTTTGAGTCCCTTAAGTAGTTTTAGGGTTATTTAGTCAGTTTTTGAGTCAAATAAAGCACTTATGGCTATTTCATGTTTTCAGGTTGACTTAGAGTCCAAGGAATGAAGGAAACAATGGAAATTGCAATCTGGAAACACTCGCCACGCGAGCAGATACTCGCCCCGCGAGAGTGAGGACCAGCCAGTGCCAGAAAAGTCATGTTCTCTGCCTCGCCCCACGAGCTATTGCTCGCCTCGCGAACCTGAAGTCAGCAAGCATTACGGTCATCCCGTGACACCCATCACGGGCGTGAAGAGAAACCCCTGAAGACAGACCATCACGGCCTGGCCGTGATGAAGGTCACGGCCATGACAGATAAGCACCCGAAGACAGAGACCATCACGGCCTGGCCGTGATAGGCATCACGGCTGTGACAACCCAGGTTTTGAAGGCTCGCCTCGCGAGAATACAAATTCAAGAAGGCGCCATTTTAATATTCGCCTCGCGAGAAGACACTCGCCTCGCGAGACTGCGCAGTTTCTTAAAGTTATAAATAGCTGTTTAGGGCAGAACAGAAGGATCTTTTGCTAATCCTTGTTTTCGAATTTCTCTGGTTATATTGCGTTTTTGATGGAGAACTAATCTCCCTAGGTTGATCTGCTGTAATCGGCTTCCGCCAACACTTGAGGTCTTGTAATTTCTGATTTAATTCTCTTCTCTCTTTCAATGCTATTCGTTATTCTCTGTTTGCTTAATTCAGTTTGTATCGAATTAGTGTTGATTTATTTTCGATGATTTTATATTCCTAAACTTAATCGCGTTTGCTTAATTCGCGTGCGTTCAATTCGTGTTTGCTTAATTCACGAAGGGCTTCATCCGTTTGCTTAATTCGGAATTAGGAATATATGTCCCGTAGCGTCGGTTTCGCTTGTTAATCGATGCTACAATCGAAAAGGGATTAGACTCCGCTTAGGGCATGGAATTACATGAACCGATGATAGTGGGAAACGAAACAGCAGATTGATCGTCTTAGTCTTATTTGATAATCACGTAATTTGCTCTGTTTTTATGCTCTGTTTTCATTCTGTTTTCCAATCAATTTCAAACCAAACACCCCCCCAAGAAAACTGATTTTCTGCGATAATAGCACTACAAGAGTCCTTGTGATACGATACCCGAGTTGTCGCACACTAAACTACATTTTTACTAACCGCTCATCTTTTGACGCGTGCGCGACAGCGCGTCATGACGCGCACCTAATCTATAAATACACATCAGGGCAGAACAGGAAAAAAAAGGGGGGGACCTGAGGACCTTTACCCTAGGGGGCGACGGCTAACCCTAAGGGGACGTTCTTTGAACAAGGAGCTGCGGTGACGGCTGTGGAAACCTTCCGTGGAGTTCTTCTTCTCGTTTGTCTCTGTTGTTTTAATTTCTGTTTTCTTTATGATTAGTAGTAGCTAAATCCCCTTCTTGTTGGGGTTAGATGATTGCTTTTCTGAACTTAGTTGTATTTTGATTTGGTTGTTCTAATGCAAGTCCCTATTTCTTTATGAGTACTTGATTCTATGCTTAATGCTTTTCTTGGTTTGATCACCCATGGAATGATATGTTGCTTTGATAAACAATTGAAAGATTGATGTTAAGGCATGCTCATGAATCAAATGCCAAGTAGTTCGAGAATCTAGACATAGGTCTTGGGGTGCTTGCAATCTTATAAGTCTTGACTCTTAATGCAAAATCTCAGGTTAATCCACCTAAGACATTAGGGTTTAATTTGGGATTTTAGGCCCATTCCACCTACGACATTAGTGTTTGAGTATTTAAAAAGGCTTGATTGTCATAATTGAATTAGGACTTGTGTTAGTAACCATTTCATTGCAATTAAGGGAGGATTAGTGTAGTCTAACCCTGACAATCTTAACCACATTTCTGTTGCCTTCCAAGTGTTTGATTAAATACCCGAAAGACCAAAAATATATTTTATCACTTTTTTTTGTTTTATGTTTTGATCTCTCATCATCCCATAGTTTAGTCCAGATAGTTGTTTGACTTGTGAATTGGTAATTGGCAACCGATCCCTGAGGATGATATCCGACCTCACCACAGTATTACTTGTACGACTAGGTATACTTGCCTAGAAAAAAGTCGTATCAAGTTTTTGGCGCCGTTGCCGGGGATTAGTGTTTCCAATATCATAAGTAACAAGGGAAGCAACTAATTTAGACATTTTTTTTATTTCCTTCATCTTTGTATATATTTGATAGCTTTCTTTTGTTAGTTTTGTTTTAATTAATTTGTTGCAATTTTGAACTTGTGCTTCTTCAATCTTGGGCTTTAATTGTCTGTGAGGTGGATTGTGAATTTACAGGATTATGGACTACAATTATTATCATCGATCTGATGAAGAAATTGAGATATCTGAGCTGCAGTTGCGGGCAGATATGCTACAATTGTCCATAAACATCCAACAAGTGAGAAACATGTTGTCAAGGGCACAGGTCTCTCCTCCACCAGTGGTAGGCTATTCTGAATGGGGAAATCAATATCCCAACACCTACACTCCATGGCAGGGGAATCCTCCAAACAATACTTGGATTGATCAAGAGGAACATTGGGAATCTTCCACACCTTCATATCAACCACAACCATCTCAATGGTATGATAAGCCATCACCCCTGGAAGTTGCTTGGGAGAACTTCAAATCCACAACCACAGTAAATTTTGAGCAACCTATTCCGGATGGTCGGTCTCACTTGGAGGTTGTTTTGGAGAACTTCATGGCAGCAACAATGGAAAGTTTAAAAATTCGAGAATCTGCCATTCGAAGTCTCGGGGAACATATTGAGAAAATCTCTAACCAACTATCCGGAATGTCAAGTGGGAACTTGATGGATGATGATGAAGATGATGCAATAATGGATGAAAAGGAAGATGAAGAGGTGGGAGCAACCGAATTAAGAAGTGAAGGCCATGCTTTGGAGAACATAGTTGCACCATCTCCCATTGAACCCTTGACTAAAGAGATTGAGAGGAAGAGGTGCCTGGAGGACATCTATTTCACCATACTAGAGGATGATGAAGAAATTCTGGAATTAGATGATTCTATTGGTTCCTATGCATGTGTTGATTGTGATGGGAGAAATACTTGTGTGGTTTGTGCTGAGATTGCTGCATATATGGAAGGTGATGGATTGGGTAATGCAGAGAGTGCAAATTGTACAGAAGACAAAGCAGCACCAGTGATCCTCTCCACTTGTTTGCCACCTCCCATTGTGAAGCAACCAACGATGGAGTTCAAGCCTCTGCCTGAGAAATTGGATTTTGCATCTTTAACTATGAAGGCACCATGGCCAGTCCAAGAGGTTGAACCCCATTTGTGTTGGGAAGACTTTATTGATAAAGAGGTCATCTTTGACCCGGGAGATATTGAAAAGTCCTTCACACTTGAAGAAGTCACCATGATTTTCGAGCGCTCACTTTCATATTTATGCTACATGCCATGGGATCCAGGAGGATTATATTTCATTTTGAGCATTCCTTGGTCATTGTATCACAGGCAGTGGGATCCCGGTGGAAGCGCCTTCATGAGTTTTTCTAACCCTTTCTCTTTTTAATTATTTTGATTTTCTTTAATTGAGTCGTATGTGTGTGAGTCTTGTGTCGGTGAGCTTGAATGGATTTTGTTAAATTTAGTATAGATGGATTGCATGATATATGTTGACTGTTGATGATTTCCCCCTAGGTTTTGAAAATTGAAAATTGATCCCCATGTAAAAAATTTAAAATTGAACTTTGAGAAATTCTATTGTGATTGCATAATTTATGATAAGTTTGGGGTGAAAGGATGTGCACATTAGGGATTGTATCTCGGTCAAACAAATTGCGAAAAATGTCCAGGTGAGGAATTTGAGCCTCCAACATTGTTTTTAATTGTGTGAATCACTTTTAAGTTGCACTTTCCCAGATTTGCTTGAATCTCTTCATGATTTGCATGTTTATATGGTTGCATCAAATGATTTAGGAAATTTTCTTTGAAATAACTACTTGGCATAAAAAGAACCATCCCTAATGCATGTTCCCTAGTTAGCCACATTGAGCCTAATAAGCCTATTGTTTCTTGATGACCTTAAGTTATAAGCAAAAAAATCCGGAAAAACCATGTTAACCCAATCTTAGGATTAGTAGAGCATGGATGCTCAGCAAGAAGGGGTTGAAGGAAACTAAGTTTGGGGTGGCTACAAGGATATGATATGTTGTTTTGGATTGAGAAAAAGAAAAATGGAGGTTGGAGCCAAATGCAAAAAGAAAAAGAAGAAAAGTACAAAAATGTCAAAAAAGGTACTAAAAGAAAGAGGTCGTAGTCACCCAAAGTAAAAAGAAAAAGAAAAAAAGAAGAAACAGGAATGAGTGGAAATTCAATGTGTCAAAATGTTCATGCTCTCTTAGTTCCTGGGGACTTAAGCCTAGTACCTTTGAATATCCCACCTTTAGCCAGACCCGATTACAACCTTTAAAAGACCTTTTGATGTTGCATGCATGTTTTCGTGGGAATTTTGTTTGAGATGAAAAGTAAATTTATGGGAAGTGCTCTTGAAATGTGAAATTGAGTGAAAGTTGATAACCTAGACACTTGAGTTAATGAGTGAAATACTAAATGCCCTTGTGAGGAAGGCAATTGGTTGAAATTAGTGATCTCCCTTTTGTGTGTAACTTGGATCCTTTGCTTAGATTGATTATTGCATGAATGATGAAATTCTCAATTGTTTAAAGTAAATGAATGTGGGGATTACACTGATGCAAAGGGGGAAAACATTGAAAAAAATTGTATTGTTATAATTGCATGAAATTTATGCGAAATTGATTGAATCCTTTAAGCTTGCCAAGTTTGAGTCTTTTTGAGTTTTGGTTTGCTTGGGGACAAGCAAAGTTTAAGTTTGGGGTATTTTGATAAGCCTCTGGCCTATCTAGTTTTATAACTAGTAAGACCATGGTTTTTGTGCTATTTATTTGAGTTTAATCTCGTTTTCACCCAAATTTGGATTTAACTGTCCTCAAGCAACATTTTGAGTCTCTTAAGTAGTTTTTAGGATATTTTAGTTAATTTTGAGTCAAATAAAGCATTGAATGCTAATTTATATTTTCAGGTTAAAAGGGGAGAAGAGCAAAAAGGGAAGGACAATAAAGCAGAAGCCATCACGCCCAGGCCGTGACACTGGTCACAGCCGTGATGAGCTACCCAGGAAGACCAGAAAGGATCATGGCCTGCCCGTGATCAGCATCACGGGCGTGATGAGAAGGACCCTGAAGATCAGAGAGCATCCACTACAAAAAAAAACCTATTTAGCGACCGAAGATTTCGGTCGCTAAAAATGATAATTCAGTTGCTATATTGTTTAGCGACCGAATTAAGGGGGTAGCAGAAACCCTGGTGGCTAAATGTTTAGCGACCGAATTTGTATTTCGGTCGCAAATTTGCGACCGATATTTCGGTCACAAAATTATATATTTCGGTTGCCGTATAGTTGGTCCCATGCTCATATAACCGAATTTGGTGACCGATATTCGGTCGCTATTTCGGTCGTAAATTTTGAATTTTTTTTTTTAAATTTTCCTGTAACTTAATCCTACCTACCAAATTTTGTTTTTCAACTATTACCCCATTAATTTATAATTTCTGATATAAACAAAATACACCAATATTTTTTTGAATAAATAGAAAACGTAAATATGATGTGCTAACGATCCAAAACACCACAGTGAATATGATCAAGAAAACATATACATTAATTAACGCAAGTTTAATAATTGTTTATAAAAAAAAAGTTTAATAATGTACTAATTAACGATCAAAACATAAAAACACACCACAGTCAATAAGTACTAATGAAAATATCAAAACTCATCAATCTTCCAAAGGGATGAACATGTTGAAGCGAGAACCCCCGAGGTACTTAAACTTTGCCAATGCACCAGTGGACAACAAATACAACTACCTGACACCATTTTTATCTGTTGCAAAATATGGGCGATCCTCATGGATTACTATATTCCCATTGAACAGATTTCCGCTTTTGTCTTCAATAGTCACAATACGCGGTATTTCTTGTCCCCGACAACGGTAGAATGATCGCGGGATTGAAATCAAATCCTACAAATACACAAGAACAATTTAGTAATGATTAGTTTATGCCTTAACCATCATTACGTGAATCCGATCGTTATTCTTAAGTTGATGAGATACTGAACCTGGTCTATATGGATGGCTGTCTCAAAACATTTAGTCGGATCCATTTTCTAATAAAACGATAAGGAAAACAAGTCATATGTCTAAACTTCATCAAGTGATAATAAGAAAAGATGGAAAGATCCATGTAGCATGCTAGCATGTTAAAATAGAACAAAGAAATGCAACTTCACATGCAACTTTACAGATTAACAAACATAGTAGTTTTCAGGAAAGCAAATGCTTTTACGTCGTTTTGAAGGATGGTCATAGAGAGGACTTTTCCTACTGGAAATGCCTAGATAACCTAGTAAGGATGGTCATCAACAAATATTTCTGGAAAGCTCCATTGCCTAGTGAAACAAATGAGTAGAAAACCAGAGTTGCTTTCATAATATTGTGTACAAAGCTGCTTTCTAATGTGAATAACGTTTGAATGATGACGGCACGTCATGTGCCTGGCAAATTGTGCCCCACCCTTCATTTTATCTAACCCTATACTTAATCCCTCATTATCTAAGACCTTGGCCTTAAGGCAGAATTAAAGAAAAACCTCAAACTTCAAGAATCCTTCAAGCACATCCAAAATATTGAATGAGCATGCGTGCCCTGAGAAGGTACGCATGCTCAATAATATTGAATCTCAAATAGGAAACTAATTAAGGATTTCGTAGCTTAATAATTAACTTTAGCAGAAAATAAAACCATTGACTTATAAGGATTGCAGCATACTTCAACAAATATATATTGAAGCATATTTCAATACAAACTTAGATAAAATATAGTAGCAAACATTCTATTGAGCTTCGTTCTCCACTAACAAGACAACACATAATTGTCAAACACATGCATAACTTCTAAATTAGCAACACACAACAAGCATCCCGCCTTTTTGATAGGATCATATCCTATTGAGCTCTGCTCTCCACTAACAAACAACACATAATTGCAAATGCATGCATAAATATTAAATTATCAGCACACAATAAGCATCTTGCCTTTCAGGCAGGATACCTTCCTATTGAGCTCAGCTCCTAACAAACAACAAAATATATAGTGTGTATAGGCCATCATTACCCCTCTACAATTTATTCAGACATTATCACAGCTAAAATTGGTAAGATTATCCTCAATATGACCCAGTGGGTGTCATTGCCATTGCACACTATAATGCATAAATAAAAATAATCGTGTCAGAGCTGAAATGACAACATTTGATAATATTACTTTATAAGGTTTCTATCCAAATCCCAAATCTAATATAAAACTAGTTATGTTTGGTTGTTTTGTAAGAGGGCTATAAGTGACCTACTGGAAATGCCTAGATCACCTAGTAAGGATGGTCATCAACAACTATTTCTGGAAAGCTCCATTGCCTAGCGAAACAAATGAGTAGAAAACCAGAGTTGTTTTCATTATATTGTGTACAGAGCTGCTTTCTAATGTGAATAATGTTTGAATGATGACGGCACGTCATGTGCCTGGCAAATTGTGCCCCACCCTTCATTTTATCTAACCCTATACTTAATCCTTCATTATATAAGACCTTGGCCTTAAGGCAGATTTTGTGGTTTTGGCCTTAAAGAAAGAAGAACGAAATAGTCAGAAGTTGTCAGGGCCAGGCCGTGATGGCCATCAGGGCCAGGCCGTGATGACCATCACGGCCGTGACAGACCAACCAGGAATAATTTCCAAGGAGAATCCGTCACGGCCTGGCCGTGATGGCCATCACGGCCGTGACGCGCATTACTTGATTTTGCCAAAGGGAAGAAGACTTACTGTGTTGCGGTGGTAACGGTGGCGCTGCTCTGGTGGTGACGGTGGTGGCGCTGCTCTGGACGTGCAGAGGAAGACGGACCTAAGAGAGAGAGAGAAACGGTTAGAGACGGAGAGAGAGAGAGAGGCGGAGACAGAGATGGAGAGAGAGAGACGGAGAGGGAGAGGGAGAGAGCTTACCTAACGGCGGTGGCTGGAGGCTGGTGGTCGGAGCTCGCGAGGAAGAGAGAATGATGGCCGGAGAGGAGCTGCTGCCGCCCGCGTGTGAGAGAGAAGAGAGGAAAAGAGAGAAATGGGGGAAGAGAGGAAAGAACTTCGCGATTTAGCGATTTCAGTTTTAGCGACCGAATTATTCAGTCTCTAAATCGGTCGCTACACGGGTAAATTTGAAAATTGAATTCATAAATTTAGCGACCGATTTAAAATTCGGTCGCTAACACGCTCCATTTTAATTCTTTTACGTGCCATTTAGCGACCGATTTAATATCGGTCGCCAATATAAATGAAATTTAACCGTTGCATTTAACTCGGTCGCCATGTCGGTCGCTAAAAAGTCATAATTTTTTTGACTTTTACTTTCCTTTATTTGGCGACCGAAATAGAGACCGATAACTCTGCTACACTCTATTTCGGTCGCTATTTCGGTCGCAATATCAACTGTTATCAGTGTTTGATTTAGATCCTACAATCGGTCTCCATTTCGGTCACAAACAGAAACCAACAATTTCGGTCATTATTTTCGGTCGCTAAATAACCTTTTTTGTAGTGATCACGGCCTAGCCGTGATGGAGGTCACGGCCGTGACAGATCAGCACCTATGGACCAGAATTGATCACGTCCGTGACAGACTAAAATTTGAAAGCGCGCCCAGTCAGAACACGTCACGGCCTGGCCGTGATGGCCATCACGGTCGTGACGCGCACCTAATCTATAAATACACACCAGGGCAGAACAGAAAAAAAGGGGGGACCTGAGGACCTTTACCCTAGGGGGCGACGGCTAACCCTAAGGGGACGTTCTCTGAACAAGGAGCTGCAGTGACGGCTGTGGAAACCTTCCATGGAGTTCTTCTTCTCCTTTGTCTCTTGTTTTAATTTCAGTTTTCTTTATCATTAGGAGTAGCTAAATCCCCTTCTTGTTGGGGTTAGATGATTGCTTTTATGAACTTAGTTGTATTTTGATTTGGTTGTTCTAATGCAAGTCCCTATTTCTTTATGAGTATTTGATTCTATGCTTAATGCCTTTCTTGGTTTGATCACCCATGGAATGATATGTTGCTTTGATAGACAATTGAAAGATTGATGTTAAGGCATGCTCATGAATCAAATGCCAAGTAGTTCAAGAATTTAGACATAGGTCTTGGGGTGCTTGCAATCTTATAAGTCTTGACTCTTAATGCAAAATCTCAGGTTAATCCACCTAAGGCATTAGGGTTTAATTTGGGATTTTAGGCTCATTCCACTTAAGACATTAGGGTTTGAGTATTTAAAAAGGCTTGATTGTCATAATTGAATTAGGACTTGTGTTAGTAACCATTTCATTGCAATTAAGGGAGGATTAGTGTAGTCTATGTTGGGAATTTGCGTATAAAACAAAACAAAACGCAGCGGAAAAATTCCCATCGAAGGATCCATGCGAATGGTCATGATTCATGATTAGAAAGTTTACCTCTTGAAGCGATGGCTGTTGGTTGAAATTCGTCTATCACGAACACCGCACGAACGGTGTCTCCAGAGGTATCCACACGAGCGGACTCCGTGAACGTCCAACGTCACGAACCTGAAGCGTCTCTGTCTTGCAGTGCTAGCTTCAAAACCGAGGCTTACTGTTCACTCTTACTCTCTCTGTGCGGCTAGGGTATCAACCTTGTGTGCACAACAACTTAAGTGTTCTACTTATAGTAGCGCCGCTTTAAGTGAGTTAGTGAGCAGCACTTGACCTAAGCCCATGTACTATGCGCTAGGCCCAATAGGAAAGTCCAACTCTCCTTTTAATGCTTCTTTTAATCCGCTCTTATGTGTGTGACCCTATAGGTTCCCAAAACGTTAGTAGTAACATTAAATCCCATTTAATATTACAAACAGTGAGCGGTATCTAGCAATACATCACTGCTACCTAAGTAGTGAGAAAGTCGATGATTTGACGAAACCTTTACGTGACAAATATTCATGTGCATTATTATCCCTTTGTCCATATATCTATATTGAACACAAGACATAGAATGTGTCACCCTTGTATGGTTCAATATCATGTTCCCTGATACCCGAGTAGACTTAACAACAAATGAGGTCAATATCTCATATTGACTCATTTCAGCATGGCCATGCATTTTACAGTCTCACTCTATCAGGGGCCCCACAGATATTACTCCTGTCATGTAGGAGGGACAAATTCCATCTAGGTCACTCACATCCCTCTGCATGGCTCGTGGTATGCCCAATGACCGTCTTTATAATCATCCTATTACAGATGACATTTGACGATATTAAAGCACACGACTCCTCATGTAGGGATCGTAGTGATTTCAGGTCGAAGGATTGTATGCACCATTGTCACTATGAGAACTACTTATGACACTCACATAACGCTCCATGTAGTGTTCTCATGGCGGGTCAATCCAGTACATCATTACTCTAATGTGTACCTATGTGTCGACTCGATATCTCATATCCATGACCCGTGAGATATGGTCATCAGTCTGCACACATAATAGTCTCAATTGTATTATTATTGTCCTTATTAATAAAATACTTGACTACGGATATTTAAGAATAGGATTTCATTGTTCAATAGTGTCTCACGATCAAGTCATATACTTGATATTCTATTAAACTGAAATCTCTATTCTAAGGACTTTATTATGTTTAAACAAGTAACATAATAAACTGGAATGCCTCATATCATATATATATAAAATAGCAAGATACAAATGTAAGTCTAAAGAAATACATTGGTCTCTAGGGCTTATACCAACAGTCTAACCCTGACAATCTTAACCACATTTATGTTGCCTTCCAAGTGTTTGATTAAATACCCAAAAGACCAAAAAAAAATATTTTATCGCTTTTGTTGTTTTATTTTTTGATCTCTCCTCATACCATAGTTTAGTCTAGATAGTTGTTTGACTTGTGAATTGGTAATTGGCAACCGATCCCTGAGGACGATATCCGGTCTCACCACCGTATTACTTGTACGACTAGGTATACTTACCTAGAAAAAAGTCGTATCACTTTATATTGGGGGTGTGTAAAATCCGGCCCGACGTTAGAATCCATCCCAATCCGTAGTATTCGGGTCGGGTCTGATCCTAACCCGCAGAAGATAAGTGACGAACCCGCGTCCCACTTTGTGACCCGACGTCGGGTTAGGGACAGGTCCGGGTCGACCTTTGGGTTACCCAACCCATCCTATATAAAAAAAATCTAATTTTATCCTTTCCTATAATACGTTTCATGTGCAGTCACTAAGAAAGAAATATGAAGTAAATTACTAAATTTTTACTCTCACGTCTCACACTAGCTTAATTGGTGATTTTTAGGAAGCATTTTTTTACTTTTATGATATTGAAAGAATCTTGTTTGTTGAAAGTATTTTGTTTTTAACAATATGGCTTTAGTAACATGAATATCAAGGAAGCATATAGCAAAATGATTTATTTGTTTATATTTTGTAACATCTAATTTTGGATCAATTGGTGACTTTTAGGTAGCATCTTTTACCTTATAAAAAATTAACATTTTCTCACTCATAGAAATTTTGTTTACAAAGAATCTATTTAAATTCGGGTCAAACCTGTCTTGTCCCATTTAGACCAAGTCTTAAACAAACTCATATATGATCGGGTTCCTTCGATCTAGTGATAGGTTTGGGTTTGGGTTCAAAGATTTAACTCTATCAATATTTATGACCAAGTAAGGAACAAACATAACTCGTCTTGACCTGTATGATGCTCACCCCTACTTTATATACTTCTCTTTCTTGATCCTTCTAACCTTTTTATGGCCCAATGTCAAACAAAGCTTGCCACATAGCATCGTCATCTCCATCTACCAATATATGTCTTGGTTTCACTTAGTGGTTAGTAAAGAATTTGGTTCTCTGTAAGTAAAATTTTGAATTCAAGTTTTGTGAATAAAAAAATAGACACTAAAAAATCTGTTTTTTTAAATGAGTTTTTTTTACATTACTCAGATTAGTTAGAGTCTAATATGATTTCAGACATAATGAGTTTTAGAAAAGAAACAAAAATCTCCATCTATATGTATATGGCCGATTTAAGAATGAAACTACTAAATTTTTATAAAGCAAAAATATCACACGTACTAACAAAAAAAAATCAATTAGAATATAACCTGACTCAAATAAACTTTTCTCACTTAAAATGGAAAGGACTAACAAAATTTACTTTACTCGCTCATGGACCAACCTGTTCACATAGATAGACAAGTGGAAGGCCTAGCAGAAGAACCATGATTATTGTCAAAGTTGTCTGTAAAAAAGTAATATTCGAAAGCTATTCTTGGATAGCAGATCTCAATAAAATGCAAGATCTAAATTTGATCTCATACAGTTTATACTTTTTCTTGATACAAGAATAGGCATACTATTCCATATAATATAATGATCACTATTGAGCATTCTTAATCCCCAACTGTGCTATGTATTATTGCCTCAAAAAAACTATGCTATGTATTAGGTCGACAAAATAGCAACTCCTAATAATTGAGATTGTTTTCTTTTTTATTTCATAAAAAAAAGTTTAAATAATTTTTCGATCCTTTAAAATTTATCAATTTTGGTTTTAATCCCTGTAAAATTATTTATTAGGATTTTGTCCATGTAATCTCATATTCTTTGTAAATAATCTCTACCGTTATCTAGTACTTAGGGGAACTAAAGTAATTTTATTTTACTATATGACTTGTCATGAAATTTTGGTCAGAAAATAAAAACTAAATCATATGTTAGGGACCACGTGGTTAAAATTGTCAAATTCCTTCATTTTATATGATATCTAATACTCAGAAGTACCGATATAATTTATTGTTCTTGTCAGACTTGCTCCTAAATTTGGCTAAAAAAAATCTTACATTAGGGTAGCACTCACAGGAGTAAAGGTAGAGGCTGTTTACAAAATTTTTGAAATTAAAGGGACGAAAAATCGATGCATTTTGTAAGGATTAAAAACTTATTTAAACCAAAAAATAAATAATTAAAATTGTTTAGATGAATGTCCATTAATGATTTTAATCTTTTTAAAGTTGTGACCTTTTTCTTTAAAGTGATCATGTCATTGGTATGAAATATTTGTCATCGTAAACAATGACTAATCTCCATTAGGAGATCTAGATAACATTTAACAATTGTCCCATTCATGATATTTGTAACCTTATATACGATGTTAAAAAAAATAATAGTACACAACTCTTATATAACTAAAAAAATGTAAAGTTATTAAGTTTACACGATTATATATATATATATATATATATATATATATATATATATATATATTGCCATAAACTTACAGGAAGTTAACGCATGTGCTGATATACTTGCCATTTGCAAACCAAAGTCGCACTATAAAATGAATTCACCTTTTAATTATATATATATTTGTGGTCGTCTGAGTCTGACAATCTTATATATACACACATACACACGAAATACAATTTAATTAATTAAGAGAATTGTTGATATATCTTATCTTATGGCTTTAACAAATGAAAATCTCACATAAACAAGTATATATGATACGATCTTTTTGACAACTACATCTAGTAACTAAGTCAAGTACTCCCTTTTGTACAGACATACACACTAAATACAATTTAATTAAGAGAATTGTTGATATATCTTATCTTATGGCTTTAACAAATGAAAATCTCACATACGATCTTTTTGACAAGTACATCTAGTAACTAATCAACTCCCTTTTGTACGAATTATATTTAAAATAATCTATTCAATAGTATATCCGTAAGGACCGCATAGCGCAGTGGATTAGCGCGTTTGACTTCGGATCAAAAGGTCGTGGGTTCGACTCCCACTGTGGTCGTCACTTTTTATTTTTCTTTATTCTTCTCTCCTTCTTAAGGTTATGTACTAATGAATGTTTATGTTGCCATTTTGTTCCATCTTTGCTATTTGAAGAGAACAGTGATGAGCTGAGGGAGCTGGGAAGAAGACAAACAACAAGGAGAGCCCAATTGTCCCCAATAGGGATTGGGCCCTTCAGAGAGATAATGCCAACAAAGCTTCACGGCCCATTTTTAGTTTTGAAATAGTGTTCCTCAATGAATCCTAGCAAGAGATCATTCATCATTGTGTGGCCCAATATGATTATTCAATGTTGATTGGTTTAGCAATATTATACCCCACTATTCCACAATATAAGAAACAAATTGATACTTTTTTTGTCCAATATATAAGAAACATGTATCAATTTTCACATATATTAAATGTTAATTTCCAATATTGCCCTTATTAATTACTGTAATTAATTATAGACCATCAGAATATTAATTAAAATTAGAAAGGGTGTTTTTGGAAATTTATATGAGTATTAATTAGAATTAACTCATTCCAATATATTTCATTGGTTTGTGTGTTTTAGGGTTTTATTTCTTATATTGTGGATACGAGGGAGCAATATAATCTTTGATAACTCCCCCTCTCTTTTGTTGATGTGAGAAAACTCACTCTCATCAAATTGTCCTCAAACACCAAGCTTTGAAGCTTTGTTCCCCCGTTATCCTTTTCTTTGTTGAGTTGTTGTAGTAGCTCACTTTCATCGATTTTTTTCAAACACTAAGCTTTGAATCTATGTCTCAAGACATGCTTTCAAACAGTGAGCTTGGAAATCCACTTTTGCTAAACTTCGAAACCATGCTTTCAAGACTCAAGCTTCCAAATATTGGATGGTGGCTTCAACACAACTTCCTCCTATCAGAATATGAATTGTTGCTATAATAGGAAAACAAGAGTTAGTAAAATCAATGATTTCAACTGAAGAAGAAATCTAAAACCAAGCTATTATCGATGATGGTTTGTTGTCTCATTTTAGTATACCACACACTATGTTCACCAATAATATATTGTCAAATATTCTCAAATTTTAAAATTACAAGAATTTTTAACTTTTATAACAAGATATTATTATTTGGGACATGATGTAATATATTAAAATGAGACAGCGGTTGAGACGGTATCCCCTGATCATGTCTCAAATTCCATTCCACATAACTCATATTCGGTTGCAACAAATGCTTTCAATGGCTCTACAAAGAAGATCTCAACTTCTGCTGCAACTAATGTTGAGCATTCCATAGCTACCGGTTCGAAGGGTACTCCGACTTCAGTGTCTGTACATTCCAAGGCTACTTGTGATTTAACAGTTAGTGGTAAGAATCTTGAGACTCTCGAGATTAATGTTCAAGATCTTAGCGCTTTTCCAACTGTTGTTTAAAATGATTTTAATGTTTTATCTGCTTGGTTGGAAAAGTAAAAAGATGCAAATACTTCTGAGGAAAGAGAGCAAAATAATGATAATGTTGCTGATGATATTTTCACGGTGGTTACGTCCAAATCTCAGAAGAAGTATAACCTCAGACTGAATAAAAAACCTAATTCTATGTATGCTTGATTCTCACTTATTTTGCATGGGTTTTGGTTTTCGTTCCCCATGTTCTTGTTTTCTTTTTTATTTTATTAATAAATTTATGTTAACTTGTCACCTTATATATATATATATATATATATATATATATATATATATATATATATATATATATATATATATATATATATATATATATATATACAAAATGAGATAGCGAGCTTCATTAATTCTTCTATCATACACTTACAATAAAAAGGAAGGTCGGATTAATTAAGCAGATAAGTAATAAAACCATGCCAATCAATTTATATATTGCATGCACTGTTAAGTGTTTGTCTTTGTAACTACTCCCTGATGATGCTACAACTGTAGTTCAATGAACAAGTTTCAAGTGTCATCAACCTGCATGAGATCCTGAAAACTTAATGAGAAAATAATAGTCACCAAATTAGATTGCTGCAACCTAAACAATTGCAGCAGCCATTATGCATGAGCATGATTAAATGGTACAACAAATGTTTCTGTTATCTCACTCTTTAACCTTTAGGTAATATGAACACCTAATTTTCTGTAAGTGTTTTTAACTTTTAGTTCATATAATACAAGGAAAAAAAATACAAAATACAAGAAATTGCAAAAAGAAAATTGTACGGGCCGAGGTTACTAACCCGGCCACCGAGCTCAAGTACCCGGCGCAGTCCGGAAATTAAAATAAAAGATCACTTAATTAAAGAAATAATATAATGATATTAAATCCTGATATTATCTAAAATAACCTTATCTGGTTAAAAGAGATAATATCCCTTAAATTAAGGAATCATATCTCAAAAGAGATATTAAGAGATAAATCAAATCTCTAAGAGATATTAAAAGATAAATCAAATCTCTAAAAGATATTAAGAGATAAATCGAATCTCTAAAAGATAGGGGAATCCTATTATAAAAGGAGGAGTACCCCTCATAAGAAAGACACTTTTCACTGAACACCGGTGACTCTCTCTTAAGCGTATTAGAGAAACTAGCGTCGACCAAGAGACTATCATAGAGTCCTTGCTCCCTAGTATTCGTCCGATACAAAATTAGGAGATCGAGATCACCACGGCCAAGGGTTGAATCAAGAACTACGTCTGGCTTTGATTCCCTTCGGGATACGTAGGACCCGAATTATTGAATTCTGTCAAGCCAAAGCCTAAAACATCCCCAGTTATTCATCCCTGGTTTGACGTTCACGGCGAGGTTCCGATAAACCGGATCTCGGCAGGAACATTTGGCGCCCACCGTGGGGCCGAGGCCAAACTTTCCCCGGTTCCACAAAAAAAGCTCGATGGTGACCACACGGAATGGACTGCGAGGAGGGGGAGCAGCATGAATCATGAGGGCCATGAGGTTTCGGACGCCCAGAACCACGACAATCATCTTTTCTCCCCCCTCAGTGAAGATAACCCTCGGTTGGAGGAAATTATGGAGCAACTCAAGCAGCTTCGGAAGGAGAACGAGGAGATACGGGCGCAAAATCAGAAGCTTTTGAAAGCCCGAAAAAGGGGAAGGTCCCTGACACCTTCAGACGGAGAGCAATCCTCACCCGAGGCCGGCCAGAAGGATCCTTCGGCGCACTCTCCTCGGGGCACTAACCGAGCATCCAAGACCAAACCCCCTCTTGGGGCTTCGGAAATCAAGTCCCACGCAGAGAGGACTAGCCAGAAAGAAAGGGCTTCAGACCGACGTCCGAGGCTCCCCTTCACCGAGGACATTAATGAGGAAAACGTGGCAACCCATTTTAAGCCCCTTAACATAGACAAATTCAATGGCACCACTGATCCAACCGAGCACGTAGAGTCCTTCATATCCTCTATTTACATGGTAACTGATTCGGAGGCCGTCATGTGCAAAGTTTTTCCAACAACCCTGCAAGGCCCAGCTCTGACTTGGTTAACAAATCTGCCACCTCGGTTAATTGATTCCTTTGACGTGCTCATAACCAAGTTCACTGCACAATTTGCGGCAAGCCGAAGGCACAGAAGGCACTCAGTCTCATTGGTAAATTTCAAGCAGGAAAGGAATGAATCACTCAGAGATTACATGGCCCGCTTCAATGCAAAGCAGATCCTAATTCCTAATATGAGCTCGAAACTCTGCCTCCACACCGTCATGGCTGGTCTTAAGCCAGGACCATTCTTCGAGTACTTATCTCGGAAGCCACCGAGAGATTTTGAGGAGCTACAGGAAAAGGCTACAGGTTTCATGAACTCGGAAGAGATGCTGGAGTTTAAAAGGAGAGAAAGAGGTTACGAGGACAAGAGCTCAGCCTCGAACAAAGACAGAAACAGGGGGTCTGACTCACAAAAGACCCAAAAGACCAATGAAAGAGAATTCCCGCAGAGGCATCCCAGGTATCCATCTTACACACCGCTGAACCGATCTCGGGCAGCCATCCTTCAGGAAGTGTGCCGCAGAATTGCTTACCTTACCTGAACCATCCAAAACACCGGACAAAGCCGACAGAAGCAAAGAATGCATGTGGCATCAGAACTATGGACACTCCACTGAAGAGTGCAAAACACTCCAGAAAAAGATTGAGGAGTTGGTGCAAGCAGGCCGCCTGGATCGTTTCGTCCGCCGAGATGACAATGGAGGCAGACGAACCGGTCGGAGACAACGAAGACACGGTCATGATGACCGAGACCGAGATGCAAACTATCGAAGAAATCATCAGGGCGGAGATCACCTGAACAACCAAAGGCCCCCTATCGAAGAATCAGAGGGAGGAATCAGGGGGGTTATCAATACAATCTCGGGGGGATTTGCAGGAGGAGGAACAACAAGCTCAGCTCAGAGGCGTCATGTCAAAGCCCTCCGATCTGTTAGCACGGTCTCTGGAAGGCCTCCAAGAGCAAGGCCCCCCATAACATTCACAGATGATGATTTCCAAGGGGTAGATCCAAACCAGGATGACCCAATGGTGATAACGGTCGAGCTGGCCAACTTCTCGGTCAGACGAACGCTTATTGACCAGGGGAGCTCGGCCGGTATTCTCTACCTGGCAACCTTCAAGAAGCTTGGAATCCCTGAAAAGCTGATAAAAGAGCAGGAGGACAAGCTGGTAGGGTTTGCCGGGGAACAAGTTAAGACCCGAGGGTATATAGATCTCTTAACAACGTTCGGAGAAGGCCGACTCTCCAAGTCTGTATCAGTCAGGTATGTCATTGTAGATGCCACCACGCCGTACAATATCCTTATCGGAAGACCGACGTTGAATGAGCTCGGGGCAATTGTCTCTACCCCACACCAAGGTTTTGAAAACCGGACCGGACCGGCCGGTCCGACCGGGAACCGGGACCTTGGCCGGTCCGGTCCACAGGGAAAACCGGCCTAGCATCGAACCGGTGGAAAAACCGGAAAACCGGTTCAAAACCGGTAAAACCGGTCATAACCGGTAGTGAACCGGTCAGAACCGGTCAGAACCGGTTTCTTAGAAAAAAAATAAAAAATTAGTATAAAAGAATTTGGGACATCTTAGCCAAAACCCAATTCTTTTGTTTTCTAACATATGTGGGCTAGTTGTAGATTTTGGGTTGGTTTTCCCTATGAAGATGATTTTAACATATATTTTTATATTTATTTAGTTTAATTTCAAAATAAAAAAAATTTGTGCTTAATAATTTTAGTTGTTATGTTGTTTTTTTGTTTAATATTGTTACAAATATTATATTAAAAATTAAAATAATATTATTTAATTATAACCGGTTCAACCACGGTTCAACCTCGGTTGGACCATTGAACCTCGAACCGCTGCCTTCACCGGTTCGATGGCCGGTCCGGTTTTGTAAACCTTGCCCCACACCTGACAATGAAATTCCCAGCCGACTCAGGGGAGATAGTTTTAGTCCGAGCTGACCAAAAGCTAGCAAGGCAGTGCTATGTGGACAGCCTGAAGGTTACCCGTCACCAGGACGGCCCAAAGAAAACAGAGGATGGTAAAGCAGAGGTGGTAAGCTCGGTCAGCTCGGTAAATCCAGCAAGTTCACTCAGCATGTTTGAGCTAGACCCAAGGGCGGAGATGTATGAGACCAGAGCCGAACCAATGGAGTCTTTAGAGAGGTTCCAGTTGGGAGCCCATCCTGAATAGTGCACCCACGTCGGTAGTCAGCTAGACCCCTCACTCAGAGAGAATATTCACATGGTACTAATAAAGAATGCTGACCTGTTCACCAGGAAGACATCGGATATGCCGGGCATAGACCCTAACTTTATGTGCCATAAGCTGTCTATACGTCCCAAAGCTAAACCTATAACTCAGAAAAAGGAAACTGGGTGAAGAAAGGCGTCGAGCCATGGCCGAGGAGACTTCTAAACTACTCAAAGCAAATTTCATCCGAGAGGTGAAATACACCACCTGGCTAGCCAACGTGGTATTAGTCAAAAAGGCCAATGGTAAGTGGCGCATGTGCACCGACTATACCGACCTCAACAAGGCATGCCCAAAGGATTCCTATCCCTTACCCAACATCGACAGGCTGGTGGATGGGGCCTCAGGTTACAAGGTTTTGTCCTTCTTGGATGCATATTCCGGTTACAACCAGATCAGGATGTACCCCCCCGACGAGGAAAAAACAGCGTTCATGACTGATGGGGCTAATTATTGTTACCGAGTAATGCCCTTCGGCCTAAAAAATGCCGGGGCGACATATCAGAGGCTTATGGACAAGGTTTTCGCCGGCCAAATCGGAAAGAACTTAGAAGTGTATGTTGATGACATGGTAGTAAAGTCCGATGATCTGAGCCAGCACCCTGCCGACCTCGAGGAAATCTTCGGCCAACTCAGAAAGTACAACATGAGGCTGAATCCAGCGAAGTGCTCTTTTGGTGTACAGGGAGGAAAATTCTTGGGATATATGCTAACACACTAGGGCATTGAAGCCAATCCAGATAAATGCAAAGCCGTCATGGAAATGAGGAGTCCTCGGAATGTGAATGAAATTCAGAGGCTAGCCGGCCGATTAGCCTCCCTATTCCGCTTTCTACCGAAGTCTGCAGAAAAGGCAAGACCTTTTTTCCAGCTCCTGAAAAAGCCGAAGGATTTCATTTGGACTGAAGAATGTGAGAAGGCATTCGAAGATCTGAAACTCTTCTTGACATCTCCCCCAATCCTCACTCGACCTCAACTCGGCAAAGATCTGTACCTGTACCTCTCCGTCAATGATTATGCAATCAGCGCAGTAATTATCCAGGAAGAGGAGGAGCAATAGATGCCGGTATACTATGTCAGTAGAATCTTGAAAGACGCGGAAACGTGATACCAAGTAATTGAAAAACTGGCTCTCGCCTTAGTTATGGCAGCTCGGAGGTTACGGCCCTATTTCCAATCTCATCAAGTCATTGTCAAGACGGATCATCCGATAAAGCAGGTACTCAGGAAACCTGATCTAGCCGGACGAATGATAACTTGGTTAGTGGAGTTGTCAGAGTTCGGTCTACGGTATGAACCGAGGGGGCCAATGAAAGCCCGATGCCTCTCTGATTTCGTTGCCGAGCTTTCTTCCAAACCAAGGTCGGAATCCTTCCTCTGGATCCTATATGTTGATGGATCATCTAACCTGAAAGGAAGCGGGGCTGGAGTAATTCTCGAGGGACCCGATGATCTGATCCTCGAGCAATCGTTGAAGTTCGGATTCACTGCTTCGAACAACCAAGCAGAATATGAAGCCCTTATTGATGGGCTATTGTTAGCTAAAGAAATCGGGGTTCGGGAGCTAAAATGCAAAAGTGACTCACAGCTCGTAACGGGACAAGTCTCGGGCAATTATCAGACAAAAGACCCCCAATTAACCAGATATCTCTGCAAGGTCAATAATCTCATCTCTGAATTTGAGCATTTCTCCATTGAGCACATACCTCGAGAAGAAAACTCCAGAGCAGATCTGCTTTCCAAATTAGCAAGCACAAAGAGGGTTGGCCAACTCAGAACTTTTATTCAAGAAAACCTCCTCGAGTCGAGCATTAAGAGTGCCGAAGTGACAGTGACCGAGCACTATGACGGGGCTGGATGACTCCAATTTGGGAGTACCTAACCTCGGACAAACTACCGGATGACCAAAGGGAGGCGAGAAGAATCCGTCTGAAGTCTTCTCACTACACCATCCTCGACGGTGAGCTGTACAAAAGGGGATTCTCCAGGCCGTTATTAAAATGCCTCACAAAAGAGCAATCCGAGTATGTCATGGATGAGATGCACCGAGGAATCTGCGGAATGCATTCAGGCGGCCGATCTCTGGCAGCTCGGATCTTACGATCAGGGTTTTATTGGCCAACCATGAGACTCGATTGTTCTGCCTGGACCAATAAATGTGACCCTTGTCAGAAGTTCGCCAACATAGCCCGTGCTCCAGGAGAGGAGCTCCACTCCATGTTCTCGCCATGGCCCTTTACCATGTGGGGGATGGACATAGTCGGACCTTTCCCAGTGGCCAAGGGTCAAGTCAAGTTCCTTCTGGTAGGAGTAGACTACTTCACCAAGTGGATTGAAGCAGAGCCATTGGCTACGATAACTGCCAAGAAAGTCCAGAATTTTGTATGGAAAAACATTATATGCAGGCATGGCCTTCCCTATGCAGTTGTTATAGACAACGGGAAGCAATTCACCGATAAGGAGCTCGGAGAGTTCTATTCAAACCTCGGCATTAAACACAAAGTGATCTCGGTTGAGCATCCACAAACGAATGACCAGGCAGAGGCAGCCAATAGAGTTATTCTAAACGAGCTCAAAAGAAGGCTGGGACAATCAAAAGGAGCTTGGGTTGAGCAGTTGCCAAGCATTCTGTGGGCTTACCACTGCTCGCCACAATCCTCAACGGGAGAGACACCGTTCAAGCTAACCTATGGAACCGATGCAATGATTCCAGTTGAACTCGGTGAGCTCTCATTTCGAAGGCAGCATCACAATGAAAGCAAAAATGATGAAGAACTCCGAGTTGAGCTCGACATGGTCGAAGAAGTCCGAGATACAGCGAGGATCAGGGACGAGCTGTGCAAGCAAAAAGCAACTCGGAAGTACAACTCAAGGCTGCGCCCAAGGGAATTTGTGCAGGGCGACTTGGTGCTGAGACTGCAAAGCGACGCGAGAAAAGACTCTAGGGAGGGTAAGCTCGCGGCAAACTGGTCAGGCCCATTCAGAATAACAGAAAATCTAGGAAATGGTGCCTACAGGCTAGAGGAATTGTCAGGAAAGTTGGTTCCCAGAACATGGAACACTTCCCACCTAAAATTTTATTTTAGCTGAAGTTAGAAGTGATGCACTCTTTTTCCTATCTCGGTCTTTTTCCCACGAGGTTTTGGCCGAGAAGGTTTTAACGAGGCACACTAGGAAAAATAAATGAATAAAAATTTTATTTTCCTTCAGTTGAGCTATTATGTTAAAACTGTTAAACCCTAAAGGGGCCAACCGAAGCCTCTAAAGGTGCTTAAATCCTAAAGGGACCCACCGAAGCCTCTAAAGGTGCTTAAACCCTAAAGGGGCCCACCGAAGCCTCTAAAGGTGCTTAAATCCTAAAGGGGCCAACCGAAGCCTATAAAGGTGCTTAAACCCTAAAGGGGCCCACCGAAGCCTCTAAAGGTGCTTAAACCAGCACCCTAAAGGGGCCAACCGAAGCCTCTAAAGGTGCTTAAATCCTAAAGGGGCCAACCGAAGCCTCTAAAGGTGCTTAAATCCTAAAAAGGCCAACCGAAGCCTATAAAGGTGCTTAAATCCTAAAGGGGCCAACCGAAACCTCTAAAGGTGCTTAAATCCTAAAAAGGCCAACCGAAGCCTATAAAGGTGCTTAAAAGGCCAACCGAAGCCTATAAAGATGCTTAACTCCTAAAGAGGCCATCCGAAGCCTCTAAAGGTGCTTTAAATCCTAAAGAGGCTGGCCGAGCCACAATCGACCGACCAGGGTCGAAGTGCCGAGCCTATAAAGATATATCAGGTTAACATCGATCAATCAGGGTCAATGTACCGAACCCATAAAAACATTAGAAAATTCAAGTGCAAATAGATTCACAAGTAAAATAAGAAATTTCATTAAGATAAAAGGGGCAACTCCCCCCAAATACATAAAGGTTTTGCAAAAGAAACGACATTTCCTAAACTACTTATACAACTTCAGGAATCGAGGTCCTCCTCGGCATTGGGAGGGATGATGTCAATCTGGCCAGGTTGTCCCACTTCACCTTCGGGTCCCTCCTCGTCCAATTGATCCTCACCCTCTTCTCCATGAGTTGCGGCCTCATCCTCATCCTCATCCTCATCCTCATCCTCCAGCTCGGCCAATGGCACAAGGATCCCGTCTCGGTTGAAATCCTTGTCCACATCGGCACTGGAGAAGTCGGCAGTAGGGTTGAAGTGCTGGAGTTGCTTCACGGCTCGGGAGAAACCGTTAACATGCTCCCTCGTGATTGAAGTCTTAGCTTCGGCTAGATTAGCACGGAGCCTCTGATTCTCCTCCTTCTCGGCCTCCAGCAACTTCTGCAGCTCTTGGCTGACTTCCTTCTCGGCCTCCAGCCCTTTCACTACGTTCTGAAGGTTAAGTCGGTTAATTCTCTCCGCTTCTAGCTCGGCCATAAGAGTAGCTCAGCCTTCTTCCAGCTGCATCTTCTGGGCCTTCAGCTGACCAATGACCCAGCCTTGCTCCTCACACTTGGCCAGGGCCTGAGCAAGCTCATCTCTCACCCTCAAGGCTCGGGCTGCATCCGCCCTCATCATCTCCATCTTCTTCGCGTTATCAATAAGATGCTGGCTCCAGAAGCGTGTGATTGAGGCAATGTGGAGGGCATAGGCGCCAGCCGCCTCCATACTTTCCTCAAGGCCCTGTTCTAGCAACAACCGGGCATCTGATGGCTTCATCACCTGGCCATCAATTAGGCCAGCAGGATCGAACTCATTGCCCCAGAGCGAGCTGATCCCCGGATTACAATTACCGTTGTACCATTTGGTGTCCGAGGAGAGATCGGTCACCAGAGGAGCGTTGCTCAGCCGGCTCCCGAAAAGAGGAGTCTCTCCGATCATCAGCTGCGGAGGAGAGTTTCCGATTGGCACCTCGGGTTCCAGGTCAACCCTCGTCCTCTTTGGAGGACGAATGTTCAACTCCCAAGCTTCAGCAAACTTTTTCTTTTTCCCCTTAATATTGGCAGCGACAGCTGAACCGCCAAAGAAATGACTTCTTCATCAAGGCCTTGTAGTTGAATTTTCCCATTATCACTGCAGAAAGAAGAATAGGTTAGATACAAACACACGGCTGAACAAGTAAAGCACCCAACAACAACTACTTACAATCAAAATCGGCTTGCCGAGTTGATGACTTAGGAAGCAACAAAAGTCTACCACAGGGCAATGGCCGAGGATAGAGTTTTAAGAACTCGACGTCGGATCTCTCTTGCGTTGTCATGCAGCTGACGTCATAACTATTGAATTTAGTGGGGTAGGGTTGCCAGTAGAGGGGAAATCTGGAGACTCCATCCGATTCATAGAATAAAGACTCGTTCCCGGCAGTGGGCCGGACTTTGAAAAAGTCCGACTTGAAGAACTTATACGAACTCATATAGAGTCCAATAATACCCCCCAACTCGGCCCCACTAAGGGAAATCCAACCGACCCGGTCCCCAAACCTGACCTTGTAAAAATAGAGGAAGACTGGAGCAGTGGCCACTACGCCAATCTGTTCACACGGGATCTGGAAAGCCTTTAAAAAGGCCCAGCTGTTCGGGTGGAGCTGGGTAGGAGCAACATTCATAATTTTTAGCACATCACACTCAAACTGGGAAAAAGGAAGACGGACTCCGATTTGTGCAAATAGGGTTTTATATACATAGGTGAAAGAGGGTTGCCCTGGAGCAGGATGAAGAAAGACATGTTCATCCCCAGAACATGGAAGACACTCCACACCTCCTCCAAAGGAAGAAATTTTGTTTTGTAATGAGGAGAGGGGTTCAAAATTCCTAAAGTTGGAGTGAAAAACCCCTACATCTGGCCTCACCCAGAAGTACCCAGGAATAATAATATCTGGGTATGGCACCCTGGGCGTTCTGGTAGTACGCCTGCGACGTTTGGGAATGGGAACCGCATCAGCCGTGGCTGAGCTGTTCCCGTCGGAGGAGGAAGAGCCACCAACGGCACCGCCACCACCATGAGAAGAGGATGGGGAAGAATGGGGAGAACCCCCAATTAGACGAATTTCAGGCTCTACGACCTGAACCCCAGAAGAGACATCCTAGGATACCTCAAATGAAGATTCCATGGAGGAGTAGTCACGAAAGTAAAAGTCAGGGAGCTTGAAAGAGAGAAATAGGGCGTACCTGCAGCAGAAGGGAAGTATAAACGCTCGGGCTAGAAATGACACGATAAAGAGGTTTAGGGTTCACGAAAGTCTAAAGACCTATGACCTCGTCCTAACTTATGAAAAACGAGAGCAACACCTCCCCCTTGCATTAATGATGGTTGTTGGGCGAGAGCAGGGAAACGTCCCCTCGTATATCTGACCAAATTCGCCAACCAAATGGGAAAGCCACACATGGCAGTAATGTCAGGGTATAAACCGCCCTCACGGGAAACTAGGAGCACGCCAAGGAGCACGCCACAATCCATAAATCTCGGGAACAGTACCACGAGGGCCACGTGTCACACAAGGTAACGTTTCTTTTCCATCTCGAGGCTCGAGAAAGCATGGCGTCAGCACAAAACAAATAATTACCTCCACCTCGGCTAACCTCAACTCCAACAGAAAATCTTCCACGCCGTTGGCTCAAAGCTTGGGGAGCTTGTGTATGAGCCGAGATACAGAGTGACAGAGTCCGGCACCCAGAAAGCATCAACCTCGGTCACCGAGCATCAAGCTCGGCCACCCGAACTGCTCACCGAGTTGGAGGACGTATATATATAGGCAGAATATGAAGCTCGGCCAAGGGTCTCACCTGGCCTAAAGAAACCAAGTTCCTGAGCTCGACTAATATCATGAAAGCTTTTACACTTCATCAGCTCAAAGCTTGGGGGGCTTGTGTAATGGGGCCGAGGTTACTAACCCGCCACCACCGAAGCTCAAGTACCCTACCCGATCGGAAATTACAATCAAAGATCACTTAATTAAAGAAATAATATAATGATATTAAATCCTGATATTATCTAAAATAACCTTATCTGGTTAAAAGAGATAATATCCCTTAAATTAAGGAATCATATCTCAAAAGAGATATTAAGAGATAAATCAAATCTCTAAGAGATATTAAGAGATAAATCAAATCTCTAAAAGATATTAAGAGATAAATCGAATCTCTAAAAGATAGGGGAATCCTATTATAAAAGGAGGAGTACCCCTCATAAGAAAGACACTTTTCACTGAACACCAGTGACTCTCTCTTAACCGTATTAGAGAAACTAGCGTCGACCAAGAGACTATCAGAGAGTCCTTGCTCCCCAGTATTCGTCCGATACAAGATTAGGAGATCGAGATCACCACGGCCAAGGGTTGAATCAAGAACTACGTCTGGCTTTGATTCCCTTCGGGATACGTAGGACCAGAATTATTGAATTCTGCCAAGCCAAAGCCTAAAACATCCCCAGTTATTCATCCCTGGTTTGACGTTCACGGCGAGGTTCCAGTAAACCGGATCTCGGCAGGAACAAAAATAATTCTCCTTCTTCTTTGGAGCCTATTCTCATCCCCCTCTTTTGAGAAAACAACAAAAACAATAGAGATAATAAATAATGATGAAAGTGGAATGGTAGCAAGAAGAAAGGGAAAATTAGAAAAGAAAATAGTAAAGAAAAGGGGCCGTTCGTGGGGGAAGATTATGTTGCATACAACAAAATTCATCAGTGGGAGGCAAAAATCATTCCATGAGGAAATATGTGGATTATAGAAATAATATATAGGTGCATCTTACTTCTAAACGATTTAATGGGGATAATATTATAAATTAGGCTTGGATTATTTGGCCAAATGGATTCAACGAACTGTCCATTTGAATAGTTTATTGGATTGAACGTGCATGTGAACCAAAGAAAATTATGTGACAGAGATAATTTTTCTAGAAACTCATTGGGAAAATGACCAAGCTAGCCAAATTTTGTTGGCTTAGCGGTTCAACCCTGGCTTACTTGTTGCCTAGCTTTTTGTCGGTTGTCTCCAACATCTTATTTTCAATCTTTGAATCGTGTTTCCAATGTTTCAAGTTACAGTTATGATCATATTATAGTCATGGCTTGATGCGATTGTGATGACATTATAACATAGTTGTCAAAACCGGACCAGACTGTTCGGTCCAACCGGTTGGATCGGGAACCGACCCATGTCCAATCTAGAACATCTTGGAAACCGCC
The DNA here is from genome assembly GCA_030762895.1 of Sophora flavescens. Classification (NCBI taxonomy): domain Eukaryota; kingdom Viridiplantae; phylum Streptophyta; class Magnoliopsida; order Fabales; family Fabaceae; genus Sophora; species Sophora flavescens. The sequence goes on from CM061069.1 coordinate 59,771,152, forward strand.
TTGTCATCGAACCAGGAGAGAAACCCATAGAAACTGGTCTTGAACCGGTGGAACCAGTGATGGAACCGGTGAAGACCGATTGGTCTCACGGTTCAGCCGGTTTGATGATGATGAGGAGGAGGAGGAGGTGGAGGAGGAGGAGGAGAAGAAGAAGAAGAGTAGTAGTAGGAGGAGACCGATCGGTCTCACGGTTCAGCCGGCTTGAGAAGGAAGAAGAAGAAGAAGACCGATCGGTCTCAAAGAACAATGTCCAAAATGTGCTACAAGAAGAAGAGGAGGAGGAGGATGAAGGAGCAACAGAGGAAGAAGAAGAAGGAAGAAGAAGAAGGAAGGAGAGGAGGAGGAGGAGGAGGAGGAGAGGAGGAAGAAGGAGGAGGAGGAAGAGGAGCAGAAGGAGGAGGAGGAGCAGAAGGAGGAGGAGAAGAGGAGTTCTCATTAATGACTTTATGTCGAATGGGCGTTCAGGCCCAACCTCACGTGCTTTTTTATTATCTACTTCATGCTTTTTTAAGTTTTAACTATTACCTATATACTTGTTTTTTGTTTGTTTTGGAATCGTCTATATACTTTGTTGAAAAACATAAGAGAGTAGAATTGTATATTGGAAAACCACTATCGATAAAGAAAAATGCTAAATTGACACAGAATTTGGGACAACATACGGTACACCGTATGAACAGTGCCGCACAGTGCGGCACTGTAGCTGCACTGTAGCACTTTTTTTTTTTTTTTTAAATTTAAATTTTTTTTGTAAATAAATTTTTTGATTAAGTATGTGTCAATATCTGGTGAACGGGGTACAAATATCTGGTGAATGCCTTCAAATATGTGGTGAATGCCCATACTAAAACCAAGTTTTGGATGCCTTAGATTATCTGGTGAACGTAGTTCAATTATCTGGTGAATGCCTTCAAATATCTGGTGAATGCCCATACTAAAACCAAGTTTTGGATGCCTTAGATTATCTGGTGAACGTAGTTCACTTATCTGGTGAATGCCTTCGAATATGTGGTGAATGCCTATACTAAATTAGCTTGTGGATGCCTTAGATTATCTGGTGAACGTAGTTCAATTATCTGGTGAATGCCTTCAAATATGTGGTGAATGCCCATACTTAATCAAAAAATTTATTTAAAAAAAAATTTAAATTTAAAAAAAAAAAAAAAACTGTCTTCTGATCTGCACACAGTCAAAATTCTGGTCCACACTGGTATGCAGCCTGCTTCATACGATGTACCGTATGTTGTCTGGCAAAATGTGTCAAATTAGCAAAACTGATCGATAAAATAATATATTGAAAAACCACTAATAAGAATCAGCTTACCCAAGTTCTTGTGCCAAAAGACTTAAATGATGATATCTAACATAAAATAGACTTCGTTTAATATCACATCTTTGTGTCTTTTCAAAGACAATTTATTTTTAATTTATAAAAATTTATATTTATTTAATTTAATGTGCCTGGATAAGAAAATCATTGACTTAGTCCGTAATTGAGGGGACGACTAATTTGTATTTTATATAACTAGTGGAAAATTGCACAACATGGATATGGTTTGTGTCCCACAATTAGAAAATGTTGATCTATGACTAAATCTTAGAGCAAAATAGTACAAACTATTTATGAAGTAGACAGATGGGAATGACATTATATTTGTAAAGGATATGATGTAAGTTTATATGTAGTGACATCATGACATTGCCTTACCTTGTATTTTCCTTCAAAATATCGAGGATGTATGACTTTTACTTTTGAATGTTATGAAAGGTTTCCTTATCGAGTAAATCCTCGATTTAGCCCCCGAAATTATAAAATCGTATCAACTTCATCCATGACATTAACGAAATTTTAAAAAACGTCCCTGAAGTTGTCAAATGTAAATCAATTTAGTCTCTCCGTTGATAATCGTATAGGCGAAGTTGATTTTAAGTTAGCAGTGTCAAGAACTTAGTTGATTCTAAGTGAGTAAAATGAGGGATTAAATTGATACTAATTTATCATTTAGGGATGGTTTTGGATTTTCAATAATTTCAGGGGTGGAATTGATACAATTTTACAATTTCAGAGACTAAATCGAGGATTTACTCTTTTTTTAATCTCATTTTTAATTTTTTTATCTTTAAAAAAGTGATTTTTTTGCCTTCGACTTAATATCTCACATGCTTAACTATGATACCTATTCCGAGGTTGGGATAGTGATTAGGTAAAGGTGTAAAGTCCCCATGATAGCAGCTTTTTAGGATTTGAATCTCTAACCATAACTTTACAGGTAAAGTTCGCCTTAAGTGAGGAGTATATTTCAATGTATCAACCACTCAAGGGTATGTTTGGATTGATGGAACATAATGGAACAAAACGGAATGAAACATAATGGAACGGAACGGAATGGAATAAAAATACCACTCCATTGTTTGGATATTTTATGATGGAATGAAACAAAGTTCATATTCCATCGTTTGGAAAGTGGACGGAATGGAATGATGTATAACTTTTTTATTCCTATATTACCCTCAACTTTAAAAATACTAGTTTTCTTTTTATTATGCCTTTAAAAAATATTAGTATGGAACGTAACTAATTTCTTCTCGTTACCAGATAAATTATTTACTCAATTATTAAAACTCCACCTATTAAAATCAAATATAAAATGTGTGTGCATCCGTGCATGGCCTTAGAGAACATCAAATATTGACTTAATAAGCCAAACTCTCAGACCATATGGCTGGATGTGTTCTGTTCTATGGGTTCCTGTTGACTACAGTTTATTTTATTATCTATACTTATGCGCTTATATTGCACTTGAAGATTTTATTCATATGCATATCGAGTATACATGAACATAAAAGGGAAAAACTTCGTGTTCGCAATCTGTCATTTTTCAAACAAGTGGTGTGCATGGCTTAACAGTAGCACGATGAACAGAGAGCAAAAGAGTAAAGATCATTTCTCGCCACCGGATCCGATAAGGATTTATGAATTGCGAGAGATTTACACGATGAAGCGTGGAACTCTTTCTATTAACGAATTCTTCTGCAAATTGAAAGCGCTATGGGGAGAATTGGAGTATTATTACAAGCCGATTCCTACTTGTACGTGTACTTGTGAAGCTATGCGAAATGCGAAGATGTTCAGAGAGCAAGATTATGTAATAACGTTACTCAATGGTTTGAACGATCAATTCTCGATGGTGAGTTAAAAGATAAAAGAGTGGAATGTGGAAGGTGTTTGGGGTGGGGATAAAAGGGTAAATTTATATTTTTAGAAAACAATAACTTCTCATTCCATCTCATTCCTCCCAAATTGGAGGAAAAGAAAAGTGTAGTTAAACGAGGGAATAGGGTGAAATGCATTCCATTGCATTCCACTCCCTTTTATCCTAACCAAACAACGGAGCACTTTCCCATTCCATTCCCTTCCATTCCATCCCATCCCATACCATCCCATACCAATAATACCATCAATCCAAACGAAGCCCTGGGTAGTTGTTGTTGTTGCAAATTGCAATGCAGAGCAAAAGAAAAAAAAAAAGGCAGGGCAGTACAGAGTTTGAAAATTTATGGAGGGAAAGAGCAAGTGGCGCCAAATATCAAAGGGATAATACTCACTAAAAAACGGCAAAGGGATAAGAGTCCAACACTCACTTTGTTTTTCACTCCTCCCTCTCTCTCTGTCTCCCGCTCCTTTCTCAATGCTCTATTTTGTTCCCTTTCCAGGTTCCAATTTCAAACCCTATTTTTTCTTCACTCCTTCGTTTTTTTTTGTTGTTTTTGTTTTTACCTAATGTTTTCTCGTTACGTTGTTTGGATGCTAGGAAAATCTCTACAAAAGAGCGGAAATAGAAGCTAAAATATGGTGCTGCTGCCGGTAAAGTTAACATGCGTTGCCTCTGTTGATGTGGAGAATGAATTTGCGAGTGAGTACTACCTTACATTGAATTTCCTAATGTTTTATCTCAGCAATAGTAGAAGAAGGGATTGTTTTTGTGTTTTACTAAATAGACTCTCTGATTTTGATATTTCAAACGGAAATGTCTCATTTAAGGAGAGACTGTTAAACCAAACATTTCTGACTGGTTTGGTTTAGTTTGAATGGCTGATCAGTCCAAATAAGGTATGGCTTGAAAATGTTTGAATGAAAAAAAATATATATGCAGAACTAAGCCAATCAATTATGATAGTCTTATAACTCATCTTATACTCTCAGTTATATGGTAGAGATGATCCAGTGTTTTTGTTGTTTTGATGACTTTATTGTGGAAGGCATATGTTAGTATGAGTCAATGAGATAAGTCACACTCTGATCTCCATAGTTGGGCTTCATTTATGTTTTGATGGACAATCTTTCTGAACATTGATACATGTTTCTTTTGAATGATTTTTTTCTGGTGATCATCATTTAAAAATAAAGTAGGTAATAGGTAGTTACAGACCAAACCGAAGAAACAATATTCTTTGTAAGTTCCCTCTTGACTAACAGTTTAGTTTGGTTATGCTATTTTGGTCCAAGTCCATATTTGAAGCTGAAGCAAACCAGCCCATGCATACCTCTACATATGATGAAGTTCTTCAATGGGTCTGTTCCATGGTGTTGGAGTTTAGCATTCCAGTAACTTTTCCAAATGATGGGTGGATGACATATTGTATTATAACATTACTGCTTCCCTTTATTTGCCCTAAAATTACCAAAGTTTGTAGGATTAGAGCGAAGGTTGCATTACTCTATGTTAAAGCCCTTTACACCCTAAAGGATTCCTTAATCCTTGTTTGCCACGTTTCTCCTGAATTTGATTCTCGTGCTTCAGTTATAGTTTTTGTCGTATCATATTATTTGATCAGCTTTACTCTCTTACTCGCCCTTCCCCGAGTTCTTGTTCAGATCCCGCATTGACTAACCAAAGTCATCCTTATAAGCTTGGGCAATCCTCAACTCTTGAGTTGGTTTTTGGGGTTGAGTTATGTCAAAACCTAAATTCTAAGATGGTATCAGAGTCTATCCTAAATCTGTTATAGGGCTATTTATTCCACCCGTATTTATCCACACTCCAGATGTCTAATCTCGGGCATGAGGGGATGTGTTGAGATGCAACATTGACTAGAGATATGATCAAATTAGTCTTTATAAGGCTTGAGCAATCCTCACCTCTTGAGCTAGCTTCCTTGATGGGAATATACCCTGTTTGTTTCTTAATCTGTCCCTTCAGCATGTTCTGCACTTCCTGTTTGACTCTCATTACATCAACACCATACTTGCTCTGACTACCGTCTTTTACCTTCTATTTCTCGTTTGTTGCAATGCAAGGTCTTTCGAAGGCTGTTTTTAAGAAATTAATGCATCACCAACTCAGAGCTAGTATAAATATGCTGTATTGCTCTTCTTACCATATCCTCGGGTCATCCATTTTAGTCTACACCCACTTTGTCTAATTTTGGTCCTCAAACACCTTACTTTCCAATTCATGAATTGGTGACCCAAAAGGTCAATGTTGCCATTTTGCAAATGAGGAATCCTTGGTAATCACTTTAGGGAGTTTATAGTTTTCGATTGTTCCTCAAAGTTGGTGACTCTCATAATCATTCTCAGATCTTGCACCGAACTCTCTCACCTCAGCTCGCTTACTTAAGGTGCTTCCCCCTACCATCCTTGGTAAGGTCAGGTCTGTGACTAGATGGATTGAGATCCCCTAAAATTCCAAAGGAACTTATGGGGTATATTTAAAGTGCGAAAGAGAGAAACCAGCAGTGTTATTGCTTCTCTCTTTCTCTCTCCAAAATTCACCCTACCAGTGTTGGACAGGAGCTCAATCCCTAACTAGATATTGCGTTTGTCAAGCTAACAAAACCCATGCACTAAAGATGTTTGAAAATAACAAGCTGTATTTTTTAAAAGGATTTTATACTAAACAGTTTGATGGAGTTGGATTCATCAATAATGCTGTATTTTGGTAGTTCATGTTTTTATGGCTCCTAATTGAAGTATTGCTCTTGCATTACACTTAAAACCATTCAGCGCTAAGCAAAACAAAATAAAATAAAAAAAGCCTTTTTTAAATGAAAGTCAGTTTGCAATTGGCATCCATTCAAACTTGCTATTTCCTTGATGCCATATTCTTGCACTAAAGGTATAGTGCCCATTGGAAAAACACACGTTTCCTTTTGTTTAGTTTGCATCCATTTCCTTTTCCTTCTCTCTCTTTTCAGATATGTCTAGCAGGGGGAGTGGTGATTGAGAAAGAAAACAATGGTTATAATATATGAGCCAGGGATTAGCTGCAATATAATCAGAAGTATTCTGTACTGTTGGTCTTGCATTACGAATTAGGTTGTCTTTTGCCATATCTAATCTTTAAATGAACCCGTCCTATCTATTGGCAAGTTCCACGTATAAATAAAAGTCTGGTACTTTGAATGCTAATTATCTTCTTAGGAGGTTTTATTTAATTATTATTATTTTCATAGAAAATTTCTTTCAAAATTGTTTTTCTAAGAATCAGCCAATCAGGTTTTGTTATTGTAAGACAGCCTTTGGTTGTCATACTGAATTTGCATTATCGTGAGCTGGGTTTATAAATTAGGATTTGTGTTCAAAATTACCCTTTGATTTTAAAATTGATCATAGCCTGTGTCTGCGGTGATGACAGTCCTCCCATAATGAATATGTCCATTGAGTGGTTCACTGGTTATTTATGTAGGAGATACATTTATGTTCTCCAACTGATGATATGTTCTATCGACTATCTATACATAATGTATGAAAATAATCAAAATTACTTGGTAGGCAGGAATAAATAATCTTTTCTGATTGATTTCCGCAATTTCTGTTCATTATCAGCGAATCGTTTTCATTGATAATCATGCAGTAATTACAATTGCTTTTGGTATGTTGTCAGCATGCTTTTTGATGAATGGTTGTTTCAAGCTTGAATGGAGATGATTTACAGGTCAATCCCACTACTTATGGGATTTCATATCCTAAACTGAAAACACTTCTACTTTTTTTATGACATGCAATGTATTTGTTTCGTTTTAGAGAAAGAATAATTGAAGGTGCAAATGTACGCTAATGAAGCCATCCCCTGTGGTCTTGGACAGTTGGATCTTCAATATCAACTTTTGCTCGTAAATTTCTCAGCAACATGCCCTAATATTTTCGTTTTCATTTTTTTGTCTTTGCTGACTTACTTGCTGGAAAATGTAATCTGGCCAAAAGAGGACGAGGTGCACGTGTTTTTTGATCAAACCCCCTGACACAAACAAACCCTGAAATGAAGTATCTGATTGTTAATAATGAAGTATCTAATTGTTAATATGCATAACAAGATGGAACACTGATACTTTATATGCATATAAGAACTAATCAACGATTGTAACATGTATACTATGATGTTTTCAGGAAATTCTATAGGCTGGCTAATCTAATATTTTCATTGGAGAGGGTAATTGAATGCTTTTGGAGTTATGTGGGGTGGGGTGGGTCTAGGTGATGGTTTAATATGCCTGATATGTGTCAAACACAAGGATCTTGTGTAAATTATACTGGAATTATAAATGTTATGACAACTGCTTGTTATTTGCCCTTTCCTTTACTTAATTATTGACATCTGACAGGGTTGTGAAAATTTTGCTAAACCTAGAGTTGGATTAGGCTTTTCTATTTTATTTCCTTTTGTCCTGGTTAATTAACTTCTGATGCAGATTTAGTGGTTGATTGGAAGATATAATTGGAGTGTTACTTTGTTTTTTAGCATTCTCCTTTTAAACCTCTCTCTTTCACTCGTGTGAACATATACCCACTCGCAATTCTTAATGAGTTTGGTAAATTTAGATTTTAGTGGATCATGTATTCCTGTGAGGCAACCTGTTGAAAGGTTTTATTCTTTCCTCTGTTATCAACATGTTCAGTGTGGTAAAAGATGCATACCTCTCCAAAAGCAATGCTGAATTTCTTGGGTCGAGAGGCCTAGTAGGCATAAGTATTTTCAGTAAGTACAATTTTACCTTATGGGATAAACTGGGTTAGAATAGATATGTAGTAGATGAGCATAGAGTTTTTCTACCTTTGAAAATTGATGATACAGAGGTCCCAAAGTATACAGTCCTCCTTGGCAAATTCCATATCCATTCCCTTGGGATATCAATGGGTTGAATGCTAGATGCATGGTCTGCAAATAACTACATGATAATAAAAGGTTTATGGACCTTGTTGGTGAATTATGAAATTTAAAATGAGGGTAGAATGCTAAGGTGATTGAACAGTAACAAAACCTTGATTACACCTACCTCATTAACTTGAAAGTAAGTCCCATTCAGTGGAAAGCTTCCCCTAGTTGCTGTTCGGCAAGGTATCTATATATGGAGTGATGTTTATATCAGTTAGTAATGAAAAGCAAAAGGCAAGAAAATATAGTCTCATCTTTTTGTATCCATGTTTTAATCTTTACCAGGAGTGTTCCTCTGACTGTTTGTGAATTAGCTTCTCGAATGCCGTTGCATGAAAAGCATGTCTTGTCATTGCACATGTTGGTTGAGTCTTGGGATCCACACCTTCTTTCTGGCGGTTCAATGGAATTTGCAGTTTCACCTAGTGTTCAATGTCATAAATATGAATGTAAGTAGTGATGCTATCTGACTTTAACCTGGCGCAGAAATATTAATAATCTTGCCCATACTTCACTTGTACTTTCCAATCTGGCTGTCTTAGATGTATTTGTGCATCGATATTTGTAAAAAGGTAGCTTTTAGAGACTACTGCATATGTTCACTAATTGAAATTATTCAAGCATCTTTTGCTAACCTGGCGTCCATATTGCAAGAAGATAAGGGCTCGGGTCATCTGGTTGTCGTTTATCCATCTGTAAATTTAGTAAAATAGCCAACATAAAAAAACCCTGTCCGAGCTGTTAACTAAATGATTTTTTCAGTACAAAGGAAATAATAGCTGACCTTTTCCAAGAGAGTGTGTGAATCTGGAAGTTCATATCTGCACCAATCATGGAGGTGTTGGAAAGCATCATTTAGTTTTCCATTAAAAAACTGAATTGTCACATAATTTAGAGAATCAAGGCATTTACTTCAAGTATGCTTACGACAACGACTATAGTGATGCCACATAAGAAAGCCTAGTATAAATAATTTGGGCTTATATTTGTGAATAATAGCCAAATGCTTTGCATTGTGAAAATACTAATATATACTACGGAGAAATTGAGAAAATTATCCTAATGGTAGTGAAGATCTAATTTTGTTCAGGATCTGCATTTTCCTGTGGATGATTCAGTTGCTGCATTAGTCTTTACAACTAATTATGCCATGAGTTAATTTTTCTAGGTTGTACACTTAATAAGTTGCTTAACTTGCAAAATTGATGAATAATGTTTTAAGTTTAGTTAGATTCGTCTTCTGTCAAGACTTATGCTGTTGTAAGCAATGCTGGTATCTACTTACACTTGGTGTTCTGTTCTTAGCCGGCTCACATTCTTCAGTTTTGGTGTAGGGATAGAAGCAGACTGTGGAGTCAAGGCAACAAGTGCCTTAGACATGTCATTTTCATGGTGTTCCCTGTATTCTTGCATGCAGTTCTGTACATTTACTGCAAACTCTCTGATATTGAGCTCAATAGTAGGAATTTCATCAGGATCCTCCCCAAAGAAGTCCTCAATGTCACTTTCTAATGTGTCTGTCCACTCTTGTTCAGGTGTTGCTGGTTCTTCAATGATTGGCTCGCACTTCCCACTTTCAGGACTTGCTTCGATAAAGTTGTTCTCAGAGAGCGGCAGTATCACGGGGTTCATATTGAGAGAAGGGTTTCTGTCAGCTGCAATGGGAACATGCATACCCACAATGCGTTTCTCTTCTGGTCCAGGCAAGGCAAGTCGTGCACTGTACTTAAAGTGTTAGTGAGATTATAAAAAAAAAAAAATCCCCCATGCACTTAATACTAGAACAATGCAGTTGATAGAAACAAGTATTTTTTGCTTGATTTATCTGGTTGCTTTCCATGATGGGTTTTTTATTAGCCTTGAATTTCTTCTTTGAACTTCTGATTTTAGAGGTTTGAAAAGTTGGCATGCATTCTGTTGCTTAACCCTGTGTTCTATTAAATTGTTTATGCATATAAAATCTCAGATGTAATCATTTTACAGACTTTTTGTGACTTGACTATTGTGTCTCAAGAACCTGAGTGGTCTGATATCTTGCTTTGCAAGTGTTTTGCATTGAGTTGGTGGTATCATATAATCCAACTGACATTGAGTAGCTAACCTTGCAAAAGCACTTGCAAAATGTCTGCAATCTGCTCGCATTGGGCATGCATTGCAATTTGGTTTATTCTTTGTGCAGAAAACCTGCATATTTGGAGCATGAATTACATCAACCTCCTATATTGCCCTTGAAACAACGCTAGTTCAAATAATATAGTATGCACTTTTCTGAATCTTGTACCAAATGTGAAAATAAATTATGCATACCTTTCCAAATGTAATCATCTGGTAGTGCAGCTCGTACCTGCATTCCAGTTATATAGATGTTATAGATTTAGCTACCATAGTGGAGTAGTTATTTCTTCAATAAAATTTTCACAACTGAATTTTATTGATATGGATTTGGGGGGAGTTATGATATTACAAGGTTCTTTGGTCGAGTTTGCACAATCTGGGCCAGAGATACTTCTGAATTGACTCAAGCACTGGATACCTACATCCACAGCAGTTAGCAGTTTCTATCTTTCATATGTTTATCTGTTGACTGGTTGGCATAAGATACTTACAGTTCTAGGAGGTGTAACTGAAGTGATTCAGGAAGTGGTTGGAGAGGGACCCATCCAAGTCTAACAGCTATCCTTCCTACATTGGTGTCAACCTTCAAGACATGATTCACAGCAACATGTTATTGCAAGCCTTTTTAGGGATCTGCATTGGATGGTAAATAGTGAACGGATTCAGATAAACCTTACCGGGAAAGCAAGATGATGAAGTGTCAAAAGCCGTACACACTCCACACTTTTTAACCCCAATCCTCGTATGCTCAGCAGATAGTCCCTGCAGTTGATGTTGTATATGGAAACCACATTGAAAGGACATAGTTAATATGCATAATATGCTGATATTTGCAGTTAGTGTCTGCTACATAGAAACTTTCTTGGTCAGCATAGGGATTAGGGACACTAGTGAATGATGATAAAATGAATAATGAAATTAAAATGGCTTACTTTACTTTGTCAGGGGGAACGTGTCTTAACCATTCAAGATCAATGCTTCCATGTTCTTTAACCAGTCTGTTCAGGAATTCCTGAAATATAGTAGCAGTAATTGTTTTTTGCCTAAGAACATTTTGATCAAAAACAGTGTTCTACAAACTTGTTTTGTCGAAAATACCTTGATTCTTTCTGCTAACATGTTGTTCATCCCTCGTTCTTTAATAGTGTTTGATATCTCTTCAACTGAAGCACATCTTACTGCTTCATAGTCCAGAGAATCCATTGTATCTTTGCTCCTTTCTATCTTTGTCCCAGCAGCCAGGACATCCTTTCTTAGTTCGTCCCAGTCGCATGCATGCTTTTTCTCAGTCTCAGGTTTCCCTTTCCTTTCTTTGGAAACCTCAAGTTTGCTCTCTTTATTTGTAGGACCAGGAGAATAAACTTGCTTTTGTGGCTTTGGTTCAGCCCCGCTATTATCTGAGCATACTTGCGTGTTTGCTGCAGTTATAATTTTTTCACTGTCAAAGCTTTCCTCTGCATGCTGAGGGATATTGCGGCAGTCATTCACTATATCACGTTGCCCTCTGCCCAATATGTGAGAAGTATTTAATGATTCTGTATATGGCGTGCCTTCTGGTTGTAAGGTTTTGTGACCTTGAAGATGATGATTAGGTGAATGATTATTGTAATTTGTATGAGATATAGATTGACGGGTATCTTGTAGGACTAAATGCTTGCTTAATGGTCCATGAGGGTTCATTGTTGGTAACTCTGGACACCATAGTGTTCCATTTTCATACTGCTCTGTGGGTTTATCTGCACTAACTCCTACTTCCTGGATGCCAAATTTCTCATAATTCTCTTGGAATTTACTGTGTATGGAAACAGTTTCAGGCCAAAAGGACTCTTCACCATTCATTTGAAAAGTCTTCATACCTTGTGTGTCTGAGTGAAACTCATAGCAAGTTGAAGGAACTGCAGGTACTTGCTTTTGTGGATAACCAAAATTGCTGGGATGATTAAATGCTGAGTGGAAATTGTGATTATTGTTCTTGTCCACTCCGTAACTTTGTTTTGCATGCTCTGCTTGTTGCACTTGTCCATCTTTGGATCTCTCCTCAAACAATGACCCTCCATTTACACTATTGTAAAATTCCTGGAACATAGTGGTCTTACCTACCTGTAAAGAATTTAAAGTTAAAAACTGAGTCTTGCTGAGTTCACATCCACTGTTAGGTCCTTCTGACTCTGAACTGGATCCTGAGCAGGATCTAATTCCTCTGGTGCCTTGAGTAATTGGGGAGTCAAGAGAATTTTGTGATGATAGGAATTCTTCCTCTAAGCTCTTACTATTTGACTTTATTGGGCTCCCATTTATCCTCGAGGTTTCACTGTCTCTCCAAAGCTCTGTTGCATGATGGGGTATCTCAAAGCCAAGATGGTAGGCTAGTTGACTGAATGTTCCTCTTCCATATGATATTGTTGTGTCATCTGGATTTACTATGCAGAGTTCTGGTTCTTCGACCAATGTGTTTGTGCCAAGAACATATGACCTCCTGCTGCTTTTTGACTCAAGAGAAAACTTTGCTGCCAGAGACATAAAGGCAGAGCTGCAAAGAGGGGAAACAAACATAAGTTTCTGCGGGGGCTTCATCTTTTATTAGCATTGGCAATTTTGCTGAAACATTCTGAGTGAAAAAAACAGCTATTGCTGATTTTCGGCTTACCTTGAAAGATGGTCTGAAACATTCTGGGTTAGGAAAACACCTATCACTGAGTCAACCACAGATCCTTTCCACTTTGAAAAGCGTCTATCTCCTGCAGTGTGGGAGTATATTGAATTTTATAAATATATGTGACAAGCAAAAGCTTAGCAATCGAGTGAATAATATTAATAAACGATCAACTTCTGTTTTTACTATTAATCACATTTGAGTATCAATGTCTGCTGCCCATGGGTTGATACTGAAAACACAGAGGATATTCTCTTGTCCATAGAATGTTAGGGTTAGACTTTTTAGATATGCGGGCTTGGGCTTGTACTGGTATTACTAATACTTGACCTAATTATTAGTTTGACATGAGTATTAGGTTAGGTATTGAATCACACTAATCCTATGAATAATATATTCAGTATACTATTTTTAGTCATCTTTTTCTCTTCTTCCTACCTAAACCTATGATTTTAACACATTCAAACAAATCTAAGAACATAATAATGAGAAGTTCAATGCCAATTATCATAATTTGCAGAGAAAACATAATAGAAATTAAAAAATGCATCTTGAGTTCATATAGTATCAGCAAATTTTGGGCTTCTTGGTACTTGACGTTTTGGTCTAAAATTATGATGTATTGTACCTTGAACAAGATGCATTCGTGCAATGAAGGAATCGGTGCGTCCACGAAAAACATTTCTTTCCTCTTCCCACCACTTCTCCTTTTCCTTGTCAGTTCCTTCAAGGCTGTTGCTTCCTTCCTTGCCCATCAACAGCTTCCAGGTTCTCTCTGTTTCTGCATCAAGATCCACTTTAGGCCTTGGTTTATGTTTCTTTGCAAAATCAAATTCCTGGTAGGGTACAACTGAACCATCTCCCTTATATGGGACAAGTGCGCTTTGTGCTTCCATCTCTGGTATGTTGCTCTCCCTGAGGTTGAGACTGTTCAGTCGACAAATTATCTCCTCTATCCGGGTGGAATATATCTGGTGAAGTTCTCCTGAAGATTAAGAAACAGATAATTATAAGCTTATGTAAAGTGCTACTGAATAATCTGTTCCTTTATTAAAACATGCATTACCTGTGGTAGCAAAGCAATCACCAGTGCGGCCTCCATTGTTTTGCTGCTCTAGAAATTTATTACTTTCAATACAGCAGTTTGGCATTTCTTCATTAGGCTGTGATTGAGATCCACTATTGTCTTTTATTCTCACTTTCCTCGGCTCATCTTTAGACATTAATTGGCAGGAAGACCTTCCATTGACTTTTCCATTGAGTCTTTTTTTGGTTTTTTTCCTGTTTGGAGTTTCTAAGAACCCCTTGGCAAGAGTTGCACCTTTAAAATTTTCATCTGCTTGCAAAATCTCTTGGCAGGAGGAAGTACCAAGTGGCTTTGTGGATGAGTCATGTTGGCTGTTAATGCTGCTGTGTTTTCTCTTGGAGCCTTTTCCTTCAATGGAATTGGACAGAATGTTAGGCACCGACCGAAGGGTATTCTGATAAATCAGTTCTTTGGTCTTCTCAGAGTTTTCAAAGCATGTTTCTGATTGAAAGAGAATGTTGCCAATTTCTTTTGCATGAATATATTGCTGCATGCATCCGTTTCTCCTTTCCTGGTACAAATCAGAATTTCCCTGAGATGGACCTTTCTCAGTAACTGAAAATTTTGGAATCTGATTTTCTTCTCTAGTTACTGACAAGGCCATGTTTGGTTTCCTTTCTCGTGAGAAAGTATTGGTTAGCTTTTGATTCAATAGAAGGGTAATATCATCCGTGTTTCTGGATTGCTGGTTTTCTACTATAAGTTCATCCTGCTGGCTGGTCAGTAAAACCGAGTTTGTCGCATGCTTTACCTTTTCTCCGCTGAGCTTCTCCTTGGCCTTGTAGTCTGAAGTGGTACCACAAGCTTTCTCATGGTCACTTTTATGGTAGATCTCCTGCTGACAAACTATTCTGCTCTGACATTCATTTCTACTCTTTTCTAAGTCAAAATTTAGAACTTTTCTGCAGGATTTTCTAGTTGCAACAGTAGAATCACAAGTTTCTTTCATAACATCAGCCTGTGGTGTTACTGCAGTTTTCAGGACATTCTTCCTCTTTTTTGGTGGATTCTCCTTAACCTGTGTCTTTTGAGTTGCAGGGTTTGGACTTCTTTTGGGCTTGCCCTCTACAATCACCTTTGGCCTATGTTTTCTTCGCATGGCTGCTTTCTGCTCAGGTGTCTGGTTCAAGTCAAAACCCAGGTCATTTCCCTCGTCACAGATATTGCTGTCAGAACCCTTTTGATCCCCATATGATGTAGAAATTACTGCAGATGATGAATCTACAATTTGCTGTAGAAGCCCATTGCAGTATTCCTGAATTTCTTTCTCTGTGGATGAAACCAAGTCCTCTTGCTTGTCTTTCTCCTGACTTGTGCTTTCAGCTATTGTGTAATCTGGTATTGTACAGAAGTGGTTGTCCACAAACTTCAGCGGATCCATTGTTATTGGTATTGATTGGAAGGTGTTGGTGAAAGTAACCATAGCATCAGCTTCTGTTATTGGCACATAGTTCAAATTATACTTCGCATAAGAATCACCTGTGAAAGAAGTTTTATCATTCACCAATTAGTTGCTAAAATCATAATGGATGCAGGAAGGTATTTTTAAAACAATTAAGTGGAGTTATTTTGTGTTTGTAACATCACAATCTTTATCAAGTTTCACGTATTCATAATGTTAAGAAAAGAATAAAATAACTGCAAGAAAACTATCATCTGCATTCATTATTAATATTAATAAGTCCATGGTTTTCATGTCTTGATAATTGAAAGCATAATTCCTTTTATCAGTGTCTCTTTGAGGTTACTTTGAATGGCAAATAGTGCCGAAACTTGGATTTCACCCCCCCCCTCCCCCTCCCCCCTCCCCCCCCCAAACACCACTTTCATTGCATTGAAGTAAAAGTTTCAATAATTGAAATTACAGTAGAAATGTATTTGCTTTGAATTACCCTCCAGATTTAGTTGATTATAAAAATATTACCTGTACGATTGTGTAGCTAGATGTGACATGCAATTGAATTAGTCTAATATGTTTCTTAATTCAGTTTTCTAGACTTCAGTGTGTTTGAACTAGAATAAGATTAGAAAGGCATTGTTACAAAGATTTCTCCAAGAATTTAATTGCAGAAAAAAGAAGTTACCATGGGGTATCTCAGAGAAGATGCCCTCCAGTTGGTTTGAGACTGAGCAGTGAACATCGTTGTTGAGCAATCTGTCTGAGTTACTGCCATTAAATTCAGAATTCCTATCTGGAATCAGAAATCTATTTGCATCTTTGTACATGATGTCTGAAGCTGAATTGATATTGCATCTTTCTATACCTGCATAGGATTCCCTCACCTCCCTACTAGCCTGAGGATGAAATTTTGGTAGCAGTGGATTTCTTGCTGCCATGTTAATGCTCATATCCAAATTCCTGTTAGCAGCAGCTACATTAGTTGCATTCTTCTTGAGAAGAAGTTCCAAAGTACTGTTTAATCCGCTGCTCTCATAGTGCTGCGCCTGAGTGTAGGAGCCTGAAATGTGATTGAGAACCCTGTTTCTATCAGCCGAGTTACTGTCAAAATGATCGTGCTCTCCAGTTTGACCTGTTTGTCCTATGAGATGGAGATTCTGATCTGGTTCATTGTAATGCTGCAGCATCTCTTTCATGTAATCACTTCCAGGTACTTGAAATTCTTGAAAATTTGTTCTTCTAATTTGGTTCACTGGCCAGTCTGATATTGGATTAGATCTTATTAGAATGAGCTTCTCAGGGGTGATGGGTAGCCATGTATTGTTCATTTGAAATTGTTTCTCATCTTGACCCAAAAATTGTTCTCCAAAATTCATTATTGATATCCTGCAAGTTAGAAATGATATTACAATCTTTTCTTTCTTTCACTTGTTGATATATGTATTGGAATTATAGGGGAAAATACTACTGGAGAAAATAGAGAATATATTAATATATGATAGATATGAATACACCTATTTATACTAATTCTAGGTCAAGTACTCTAGTACAAGCTTGGTCCAATAAGATGACTAACATAATAAGGCTTCTTAAACAATAGGATATTAAGAATCCTAATATTCTGACAATATCTTGGTAGGAAGAAAAGGTAAGGAGACAACAAACACACACAAATGGAATGGCCAAGAAAATTGTGTACTGCCAATATTCTAGACTGCAACTAAGCAAGAAAACAACCATAAAATTCATTTTACCAAAAATGCCTTCCAAACTAACACAAATAGGCTAAAGAAAGACTTTGAACTCTCACTTAAAAACATTATTGGATTTGGTTGTCCTATGTATCTATGTCCTTCCTAAGTGACTTTTGTATTACCGAATAACTTAAAGAGCAGCTATACCCTATGCTGAAATAGTTAGCTCAAAGAAACTATTTTTGAACTTTAATTTCTAATTACAAAGCCACGTAACTTGTTTATAAGTGCATCCCTATCATCCTGAGCTATGTGCAATCATCATGGTCCTTTTCCACATTTGAAGTAACATTGTTAGTCCAACAATTAGACTCAGCAGTACGTGACAGAGAACATATTTTCTATAGCTTACTGTCAATGTAGCAAACAGAATTACAACAGCAAGATAAAATTTCTGTATAGACATCAAACTCATCACTGGTTCAAACTATATCAGCTTGACATCCTTTTTTTTTTTAAAGATATATTACTTAAAATGAATGCAACACTAGCAGTGAGTCCAAGTATAATTCGAACATTCCAATGAAATGACAATTATAAGCGCAAAACAACTTCAGAAGACATTTACATCCATGCCTGTAGATGTTACTATAAATGGGACATTGCAAGTAGAAAAATCAAGGATTTAGGAAGGCCAAGAATGTTATGCATAAAAAGGAAGATAAGGATAAACAGGGAGAGGTAAGATGTGATGAAGCATATTCTGATGTGTGGCTGGACACTAAATCTTTGTTGAATAGACATTTCAGGTTCTACATAATGTATTTGGTTAAAAAGCTGTGCCATTGACACTAAAGTAGCCTCCAACCAACTCAAGAAACACCATAAATCAGTATAAATAAACTATCAGACATTTCAAGCCTAAACAAATATTCACTGGCTATTGTTTATTATGTTACCAGTCTATATACAATTATCCAACTGCAAACAAGTTTAGTTGTGTTATTCATAATTATATATTGAACAGACTTTCAACTGAAAATAAGTTTAATATTCAAAGACAAGATGGATGGTCACACTGACAAGCAAGTATTTAGCTCTTGAGAATAAAAGGCTGCAGACAGATCGCAACAAAAATTAGAACCCAGTAGAGGATCTTACCTGCTATTTTGTTGCTCGCTCATTTGAAGAAATCTTAGAGCTTTATTTTCTCAATGGAATAGTAAAGCTGCTAAATTCTATACTTCTATGGCTTCTGAAGTGTTTCAACCTCTATTCTACCTACCTCTTACTAGATTTTGCCCTGAATCATCGAAACCTTGATGCATTCATAGACCTTTCTGTTTCACCCCATTGTCTAATTCCAACCTGCCAAAATCCCTCCAACACATTCCTCACCATAGCTACTGCAACATTACAATGTACCAACATATTAAATAATAAAAAATATATACTCCCCTCAGGCATGAATAAATTAAGTGATCTGCTTTAAATGCTGAAATGAATGACTTGAACATGAAAATGCTGAATAACAAATGGAAACTAAAAGTAGGGGCACGGGGTATCCAGCACACAATACCAAAAGAAGATTTTTATGTGTGGTTATAAATCTGAGTGTATTGACTAATTAAAATCCAGTTTTAAAATATGGGATTTTGCCACAATAAACGATGATAAACAGAATCTTCAGAATCTGTGAAATGAAGGATACACGTAAAAACTTGTCTGGATTTTGTTCATTGTGTTAATTAAGTAAAAACATGAATACGAAATGGTAAAAATGGTATTAAAAAAATTGTTTCTTTTGTAGCTCAGCTCACCGATCTGTATGTGCATCAGATAGTCGCAGTGAGCGCCTCCCACGGCATAAGGTATAGTCAATGCCGGAATGAAAACATAGTTAATCTTTGAGAGAGAGGGAAGGAGGGAGGAATAAGAAACCAATATATATATTATTATTATTATAGTTTTAAACAATATTAAAAGTACACGACACCCTTTGTATAAATTAGGAACACATAGCTTACCCAAAAAAAAAAAAAAATTAGGAACACATACACACCCTCAATTAATGTTCTCTTCTTTTGCTCCTCCAGTGGCTTTTGCTTCTGTTTTTATTCCATTTCCCATTAATGACTTTACGAAACAGAGAATCAAGTTGTTTGTTTCTACCCTTTCAGCCGTTACTTTAGAACATTTACTACAGTCATCCCATGTTCTCTAATTTAGAGTTATTGCCGCATAAATTAATTGTTACGGTCGCTGGATCAAACAAAAATCTAGGCCGTTGGGTATGTGTCGCTACACATATTGATAATTTGGGTTAGCATTCATGAGCTGAAACTTCTCCTACTGTGTTTTAATAAAAGGTTATTGCTAACGAGTGATGTTATAAGATAGACAAAATTTTATTGAAAAATTAAATATTCTATTTCTTGAATCATTGATTATGAGTGCGTTTGTTATGGTTTATTTTGTTAAAAAATTATTTTTTTAACTAAATCATTTGTTAAAACTTTTAGTGTGTTTGTCTTTGTTTTTGAAAATGATGAAAAGCAGAAAAATATTATTTTTAGGATTAAAATGAAAAACAACTTTCATTAGTTTAAAAAGAAAAGTTTTTATAACTAACTACTGTTTAAAAATAATAATTTTTTTTATTGTAAACAAATATAAATATGCTTTTGTTTTTCTTTAAAATCTTTAAAAATAGTTATTAAATTATTTTATATCAAAATCATTTATTTTTTAATCTTAAATAAACAGGCTCATATGCCATTTTTATAAAACATTTATTTTTTTGATTTTTTTTAATGTGTCTTTAATACACTAGTTAACATTTTTTTTAAATATTTAACAGTTTGACATAAGTTTAAATTTTATGTTGCTACTGAATATATCCATAATATTTATATTTATACAGTTTTGTCATTTGTTGCCCTTAAGAGATAGAACAATATTTGCAAAAAAGAAAAAGAAAGAACAATAAGTTTTTATTGAAAAACTAAATATATCATTCTTTAATTTATGAAATATATCATTTAACACCGCTTTTTAATAAAAAAATTATTTATTTTATTGTTTCCTTAACTATTATGTTATCCTTAAGATAATGGATAACAAAATCGATATTTATATATTAAAAGATATTTCCTTTAACTGTCACATGTCAGATAACACAGAAAGTAACATTTTGATATAATATATTTAAGAAGTTTTAATATTATGCATTAATTAATTGCTCCTTTAATATATATTTTCTACTTATCCTTTTATCCAACTTCTCATTTTCTATCACTCATTTCAATTTATCTTTTATTTCATTCTTTTAAAAAAAAATTCTCTACCTAATTCTGTACCTCCACCTTTGGTCAAGAAGGAACACGACGTCGACTTGAGCTATTGCTCATGAAAGTGTTTACACTTAAAAAGATTGGATTTTGATTTTTTATTAAAAAAATTGAGTTATTACTCAAAATATTACATGTATATAATAAATAGTTTAATAGTTTAACTAATATATTTTTTCAACATCTTTAATAAATATTAATGTAGTTGTCTGAATTTAAATATTCAAATTTGTTTTCATAATTTTAAACATTCCTTCTATTTAATTTTTTAATGCAGATATTTTTGTGCAACGGACAGCTAAAACATTGGTAGGAAAATGAATTTGTCCCCTCTTATGAAATGGAATAGCATTATGTGGCAAAAATTTACTAGTATCTAACACCTAATTTTTTTAAGAAAAGAAACAAATTATTAATGTCCTCTTATATATGGGTTGCTGTACTTGTGTTTCATGAATTAGGCTCATTGGTATTTTTGCATCCTTGTGCACGGGTCATCAATTACTATTATTATTGATAGCATTGTTATCATTAATAACATAAATTGTGTTTTTATATGTATGAAACTTTTTTTTATCTCAAATTAAGTTCATTATATCAAATATTTTCTTGACTTATTTCACACATTGCTTTCAAAATTTCCTTCTCATCATAATGACGCTACTCATTCATCTCCAAGGCTTTTTATTTATAGACAAAAGTGATCAGCAAAAACCTTTGAAACAATTTTATCTATAATTTGAGTACAAAGAATTGAATATTATTTTTATTTTAAAATGATATTACAATACGTAATGTAACACTATGTGTTAAGTATTCATATTCGATTATTACTAACGATCAATTAATCCTCTTAAATCATATGGTGCTGACAGTGTCACTTTATTAGAAAATCATCAATTTTCCTTATTAATTAGTATAGATATAGATTTATTATTTAAAATAGAAAAACAAAGACAATGATGTAGAAAAAAATAGATTAGAAAATAAGAATAGTTCTACCTCTATTTATGTCAACTCAGAGACTGTCGTGTTTGACAACCAAAACATTGTACCTTTACAGGTTTGTAAATATTTTAAAACAAAAAAATATAAAAATTTTAGAAAAAAAATAAAAAACAAAAAATTTCATCACACATGTGGCTTGCACCATTGTGCTACACTAAAATTAGCATTTCTACTTATTAATTAGTATAGATATAGATGTATTATTTAAAATAGAAAAAACAAACGCAATGATATAAAAAAGAAAATACAAAATATGAATAGTTTTGCCTATATTTATATCAATACAGATATTAGAAAATAAAAATTTAAATTAGAAAAAAAAATAATTCGATTTTTTTTTTAAATAATTAGAAAAGTATATAAAAAAATACTTAAAAATAGGAAATTAATAATTAGAAAAAAATATTCAAAAAAATTAGAAAAATAAAAGTAATTAGAAAACAAAAATATTTTAAAAATTCAGTTATAAAAATAAACATTTTAAATTAGAAAAAAACTAATTCGGTAAAAAAAATAATTTTTTTTTTAAAAATATTATAAATAAAACATGTTTAAAAAATAAAAAATTTAAATAATCCAAAATAATCCACTAGTTGACAACTCCTTCTACTGTTGCAGGAACGTTAGAAGAAAAGTTGTTAATTAATAAAGTGATATACATATTGAATACTAAAATATATATAAATATTAAAATATAATAATTGGTTCAATTAAAAAATAACCGAATTAATGACCATTGAGTTTTGTTCAATTCGAAGCCGTAAAAAAATAAATTTTAAAAAATATTAGAAAGAATATATGTTTAAAAAGTAAATAAATAAATTTAATTAATCCAAAATAATCCTTCAGTTGATAACTCATTCTACTGTTACAGGAACAATAGAAGAAAAATTGTTAATTGATAAAGTGACGAACATATTGAATATTAAAATATATAAAAATATTAAAATATAGTAATTTGTTCGGTTAAAAAATAATCGAATTAATGACCATTGAGTTTGGTTCAATTCAGAGCCGGAAAAAAATAAATTTTTTTAAAAAATATTATAAAGAATATATGTTTAAAAAAATTTATAAATAATCCAAAATAATCCACTACTTGACAACTCCTTCTAATGTTACAGGAACAGTAGAAGAAAAGATGTTAATAGATAAAGTGATATACATATTGAATATTAAAATATATATAAATATTAAAATATAGTAATTGGTTCGGTTCCAAAATAACCGAATTAACGACCATTGGGTTTGGTCCAATTCGGAGCTGTGCACCAAAAAGAAAAAAAGAACCAATTTAATTGGTTGTTTCAGATTTTCAAATTAATCGAATTATTGGTTCGAGTCTTACGATCCTAAAATTTTTCGAAGAACACGGTAGCTTTGCTACCTTCCCTGACTAAAAATATTTAAAAACAAAAAAAAATTATAAACTTTAAAAAGTCAATAACAGTATCCGAACCAATTAAAATTAGTTTGGTTTGATTCGATTCGAACCGGAAAATATTAAAATATATATATATAAATAAAAATATATAAAATATTAAATTTTAAACTATTAAATTATATATACATTAAAATATAAGTATATAAAAATTAAAACATCAAGAACACGACAACTCTACTTTTAATATTTGCCAATTTATTATTGGATGACACTGTAAAAAAAACTTTACACTGTTAGTATATACAAATAAATTTAAAAAAAGTATTAGCAAAAAAAAATTATTAGGAAAAAAAAGTTAAAATTTAAGGAAAACGTAAAAAAAAAATTTAAAAATAATTAAAAAATAGTTATAAAAAAATATTTTAAAAGGAATAAGAAAAAAGTACATTAGAAAAAAATTAAACGAAAATAATTAGAATTTTTTTTTATGAAAACAAATATTTTAAAAAAATCAGGAAAAATAGATTTAATAAAGTTAGAAAAACAAAATTAATTATAAAAAATATAAATTAATTAGAAAAAAAATATTTTAAAAAAATTTTAAAAATTAGGAAAAAAAATATTTTAAAAAAATATTTAAAAAATGTATATTAGAAAAAAAAGTATAAAAATGTATAAACAAATATTTTTAAAAACTTAGGAAACTAATAATAAGAAAAAATATTCAAAAAAATTATAAAAATAAAATTAATTAGAAAACAAAAATATTTTAAAAAATTCAATTATAAAATAAACATTTAAAAAAAGTAAATTAGAAAAAAACTAATTCAGGAAAAAAAATTTAACAAAATATAATTAAGAATATATGTTTATAAATTAAATAAATAAATTTAAATAATCCAAAATAATCCACCGGTTGACATCTCCTTCTACTGTTATAGAAACAGTAGAAGAAAGTTGTTAATTGATAAAGTGATATACATATTGAATATTAAAATATATATAAATATTAAAATATAGTAATTGGTTCGGTTCCAAAATAATTGAATTAATGACCATTGTGTTTGGTTCAATTCAGAGCCGTGCATAAAAAAGAAAAAAAAGTGAACCAATTTAATTGGTTGGTTCGGATTTTCAAATTCATCTAATTATTGGTTCGAGTCTTACGACCCTAAACTTTTTTTGAAGAACAGGATAGCTTTACTACCTTTCCTGGTTAAAAATATTTAAAAAGTCAATAACAATATCCGAACCAATTAAAACTGGTTTGGTTTCATTCGGTTCTAATCTAAAAATATTTTAAAATATATATATATATATATATATAAATAAATAAATAAAAAATATAAAAAAATTAAATTATATATACATTAAAATATAAGTATATAAAAATTAAAACATCATGAACATAATAACTCTGCTTTTACTGTTTGTCAATTTATGATTGGTTGACAGTGTAGAAAAACCTTACACTGTTAGTGTATACAAATAATTTTTTAAAAAAAGTATTTGCAAAATAAAAATATTAGGAAAAAAATTTAAAAATTAAGGAAAACGTAAAAAAGCTAAAAAGATGTAATGAATTTTAAAATAAAACAAATAAATGTAAAAAAATAATAAAGTTTTTAAAAAAAAGTAAAAAAACAATTTATTTATTTTTTTAAAAAATAAATAAATAAAAGAAAAAAATCCTAGTACTTATATGTATATGTATAATAAAATTATCTATCCAACTTTTATATTAATAAGATTTTAAGGATATTTCGTGGACCGTAAAAGCCAAGTCAACAAAAGAAAAATGAAATCACATGAAAGTCGTATGACCCCTTGTTAGACTGAATGCAATACGGCCAAGACCTTGATGTGATGAGTATCCCTAATGTGAAAAGTATGATACACACAAACAAGAAAAATTCACAAACAACTCTAAAACAAATTCAAAGTTTTATTATTGCCAAAAAAATAGTCAAAGTTTTCTTAGCCTGAGGCTCTAGAATTTTTACGTGTCCAAAACAAACTTGGTAGTACTAATAACAAATTTTTACGTGTCCAACGAGCCCTGTTCTGTTTTATGTGTGTTACCTAATCTCCTACTTTTCATGCTGTTTCTTCGTGGAAGGACTCCATGTGATACACATTATTTCTGTCCTTTGTCCCTCTGGTGCTTAAGAGGATCGGGTGTGGTAGCAGTGGCATTATCTGCAAATTGTTGTTACTTTTGTGTATCTGGTATTTTTGTAAACATGTGGAGGTTACAAATATTCTGTGTCACTCCTTTTTTTTTTAATACAACTTAACACTTAGATTCTGTTTTGGTATTAACCTTAATGTTACTATGTATATGAGTTTACCCAGATTAATACAATTTTTTGCTTATAAAAAAAATCGCTAGTATTGGATGCTTAAGAGTTGTTTAATGAGTTAAGGGTTAACATGTTAGTCATCTAACACGTGTGATTAACCACAAATTTATACATAATTAACTATATGAAAAAAAAAATTGTGTAAAAATTAGTATGAGAATACAAGGATTGTTAGGATTATGTTAGAAATGTGTAAGACATGTATAAGTCACATGTTCTAAAAGAATAAATAATATATTAATACTATATATATATATACTTTATCTTACATCTGTATAACTTTTATTATACAATTGGTATTGATCATATTTTTTTTACTTACATACACTTTAATTTTACTGGTGAGAAATGTAAACCATCAGTAATTTGCATTAAGCTTTTTTCAAAGAAGTAACCACTTGACTACAGGGAGGGACCCATAAATTTTGATTAGTGAGAGCAAAATTATATAACATAAATACTTTTATGAAGAATATATATATATATATATATATATAAGTAATAAAATATGCAATATGTTTTTTACTTATCAACAACATTTCTCAAAGATCAAAAATCTCATTTAAATTAGGAAATTGTTCATTAGAAGGAACATCTCTAATGTAATTTTCAAGTTAACTATCAAGCCCCATAAGTTTGACAAAAGAAAATTTTGATGGATAAAATCGAACCAAACAAATTAATGCTTGTCACACAAATAAGTAATTTAGCGTTCACCTCCGTAAATCTATTAATTAACTCTTGAAGTTGTCTATCAATCATTTGATAAAATCTCTCAACTTGAAAGTGATACAAGATTGAAACTTTTTCAAGTTTACACCTTAATCTTCCTTGTAATTTCATGAACGCATCATCCATATTTGAAATGACAACGTATTTTGCTTCTACCAAAACAATGATATACTTCATTGAGGAGATTATGTCAACTATCTTCTCTCATACTTTGTAATCTTTTCTTTGACACTTTGACTAATATAATAGTTTTTATGATATATTGACCACTTCTTTGTGATGCTTCATACAACTCATTAGTAATCTTCAATATATTTTTTAACAAATTCAAATAAAAAATAAATTCAAAAGTGTTTATAGAATAAGGTTGTAAAACAATGGGGCAACATTTATTTTTTTAGCAAGGGCAACAAAAACTTATTCAAAACTTCAAAAAGGGAAGGAAAAAAAAATTTGGTGGGGGCAGCTGCCACCGTTGTACTTAAGGTGGGTCCATCTGACTGTTGACTGGACCAAAGCCCCAAAGGCCGAAGCTGACGACTAGACTTTTGTGTACAGTATACTTATGCCGTGTGCTTTGAGGATAGAATAAACTCATTACCAAAAAAAAAAAAAAACAATTGGGCAGCCGTGTGCTTTGGGGACAGAATAAACAATTAGGCAACCACCACGTCCTTTTTTTTTGTTTGGGGCCACTTATTAATATTTAAATAAAAGCCATTTAAAGTTTAGCTAACAAATGCACATTTGTTAATAAATTTAAAATAAGATTCTAAAAAATAAAGTAGTAAATATACCATTTTTTGTATAAATTTTTTTTTTTAACTTTTCAACAAATATCTTGGAAACACTTTCTTTAAAAAGGTCGTGACTAATGATCACTTTAAGTAAACAAAAAGAATGTCATGTATTCAATAAATCGAAATTTTCAGTATAGCAATTTATCTTTTTCTTTATTGTAATAATTTGAATTTCCCATTTTAGGCCTTTAAGTATTATCACGTTTTATGTTTCAATATGTAATTAAATGATGAGCCTTAAATTAATTCTGTTCCGCAAGGGATGATCAGCATTCTCTTAGCTTATGTAATTTTATCCTTTATTTTTTGTTTTTCTTTCTTTTCGTCCTATTAACCAAAAAAATAAATAATGAGCCTTAATTAATTTAAAAATTATTATTACTATCAGATAAGATAAAAATATTATTACTATCGAAAGTTATAGCTAACAAATTACATTAATTAAATACTCTCTAAATTTCATTCTTTCATAATTTTTTTTCTAGAATATCTTCAAACTCAATATGAGAGAAACTAATCATTTTGTGCTTAATTGGGGATTCATTCCCATGATGTATTTTCCCTCATAAACATGAATTCAAGAATCGAACCAAATATCATGTGGTTAAGGAATCCATATTCCCTCTATTCAAACAACAAATATAAAATCATATGTTTTTTTTCATACAAATAAATGAATGTCTGCACTAAACCAATCAAGGGATGTGCCAAGTTATTGATAGGAGGTGAGGCAATTTATGAGACACCTCGTTGTGTCCCGTTGTGTTATTAGATGAAAATCTCATTATTTAATTTCTTAATCGTACGCTTAATGTGAAAATATGTAAGAATTAAAAACTTAAATTAATAAACGTATAACTTAAACACCACACCATAGTTATATTGCAAATACACTCATAAGTCTTTTACACATATTTCAAAATACTGTTGAGGGTATTCTCTCAGTAGGATCCCTCATAAGAATACTTAAACAAAAACTAAATTTAGCAGAAAATATAAAAACGTCTCACAAGACGCATTGGCCATAGACTAACTAGACCCTAATCACCATGAGTCACGACTCGACCTCCAGCTTCCGGTTCATAGGGAGTTCCATCCAACTCCTCCTCATTCTGCTCAGCCACAGGGTCTTCTCGTACGATCCCATGATAAAATAATAATACAACACACAAACAGATACAGGGGATAAGAAACATTTCTATCATCATAAAGCGGAAAAGAGTCATAGCATATTATACGGTAATCGTCACAGACACTCACAACATAGAACTAACCAATCATCCTCGAAACTAAGATATTATCCTCTACCCCAATCTCATACAACTAAACTTTTATACTGACGTGTCCATCTCTATTCTTATCTAGTTAGTCAGTAGTCCAGAATGGTCCAGTACCAATAACTTTCGAACGCATCAAAGACTAAACAAATATTAGTCTAAAATGGTCTAGTGCCAAGAATATACGAACGCGTCAAGGAGTATCAGTCCAGAACGGTCCAGTGCCAAGAACATGCGAACTCGTCAAGGAATATCATTCCATAACGGTCCAGTGTCAATAACATTCAAACGCGTCAAGAACTAAAGAGTATTACGGTAATCTACCTCAGTATCCACATCCGTAGGGTACTCACCCGCAATATCCGATATCCCAAAATAGAATATCCTGACCTCGTGTGGTTCACTCTCACGACTGTGAATAACAATACAAACACATGAATCTCACTAACCCATATTATTAATATCCTACCGCCTTAACCTTCCATCAAAATATCAACACATACTTTATATGACAACTCCTCTTTAAAATAAATCATTTAGGTTAGGCACCTCTAAGTCACCGTTATCCTCACACCCAAACAAATATCTTCCAAACCACAAATATCTTTGCTTAAATCCACTAAGCACAAATATTAAAACAGGCATATCATGCATAATCACAATATCAACAAAATATTCAAATATCAAAGTATCACATAAAGCAATTCAATAATAATAACGATAAAGTCAGATATCATCAAATACTTAAAATCAACATAATGTTAATAAACCTACAATCCCCGAATCACCATTGGTTTTACAGAAAAGGTTTCCAATGTGATTTTGCTCTTGTCGATTAATCAATTACTGGTAGGGTTTAGGTCGCCCTACACAATTATTATAGAATATATTACTTATAGTTTCTGACGATAGATTAGTTCTTTCCCCCACCTGAGTTAGCACCGGAATTCCGACTTCGACGATCCTCCTTATCACACCACAGTTTAACAGTTTCTCCTTCAACCAAACAATACAACTATAATTAATCAACAAAATCACTCTTAACCTAACTAGCTAGGTTTCGGCCTCCTAATTCAAAATAGGGTTAGGATTCTTTTCTCATTCCAAGCTTTTGGATTCTAGTTCCTATAATCTTCGATAACTTAGATAAATTATCATAACTTGAGAATATTAACAAAATATTTTAATCTCCCTTTTAATTAAGTTTCGGCCTTACTTAGTAAAATAGGATAGGAAATTCTTTTTGATTCAAGCTATTGGTTTTAGATTACATAGATACTTAAGAGTATTAACCAATCATTAGAATTCATTAAATTAACAAAATCTATAAACTCCTAAACCCTAGATTTTCGGCCAACACCATAAAATTAGGATAGAAATCTTTGTTGAAGTTAAGCTCTTAGATTATAACCATATAGGCATTAGAGAGCATGATACAAGTGTTAGAATTGAGCAATGACACGAAAACTTCACACTTACTTTCTCACCTAGGTTCCGCCAAGAATGGTTAATAGGAAAGGAAAATGATTTTGATCACATGATCTTCGATAAAGAAAGTAGGGATCATAACTAGATCATAGAAATTGGCTTCACATTTTTATGATTTTTCTAGAATTAATTAAAGTTCTAGATCTAAGAAATGAAAACTCAAGAAATATGAAGAATAAGAGCTTAAAAAGAGAGGAGATGATCATGTTACCTAAGTTAAGAAAGTATAAGAAGAATTAATGATGATCTTGGCAAGCTTGTTAATGGAAATCACTCGAAGTTCTTGAAGATCAACAATGAAGTTTTTAGAGAAAAGTGAAGAAATGAAGAAGATGAATGGAGGGGGGAGGAAGCCATGGTTTTGAGGAGTATTTATAGGCTATATTTAGGCTTTGTTTGGTTATAAGGAATTTGTTTAATGGGTTTTATGAATATTTAATTAATATAAGCTTAACCATAGTTAATAGTTAACTTAATTAGGGTTATGTTACTAAATAGGGTTAAAAAGTATGTGGCTCAGAATTAATGTAGGTGTGACTGATTTTGGGCCACTTCTAATGAGTCATTCATGACTCATTGATCCCATCCATTAGCGGTTTCCGGAAATCCCGTACGCAGCTTCGTCATTTACCCGATTTCGATTTTTGAGGGGAAAATGATGAAACGAAAGCAAAATGAAATATGTATGGTTTAGTATATATGGCTATACGAAATTGATGAGATGTGGGAGGTTTACAAC
This sequence comes from Sophora flavescens, assembly GCA_030762895.1. Taxonomy (NCBI): domain Eukaryota; kingdom Viridiplantae; phylum Streptophyta; class Magnoliopsida; order Fabales; family Fabaceae; genus Sophora; species Sophora flavescens. The sequence continues at coordinate 59,801,397 of CM061069.1, forward strand.
CATGTTAAAATGAGTGGTTAAGAGTGCGTAGATGTGTCTTGTCAATAACCACGAAAGCTTGGGGGTATTTTGGCCATTTTACCTAAAAGTCATGATTACTAGCATTTAATGCTCCTAAATGCTTGGTGACTCATCCCCCATGAGTCATCATGTATGACTCGTTGTCCCTATCTCTTGACGAGTCTCTGCAGTTCCATTTTTGACTCCGTGGGTTTCCCGATTAGGGTTTCTGTTTGTTTTTCGATCGAAAATTTTCAAAATAATCAAACTCGTTGGAAATATGATTTAAACATAAACCATTTCATTCACTAGTCAAAATTAGGTTTTTTGATCATTAAAACCTTACTGTCAGTGAAAACACCGACCGTTTTCCCTCCGAACTTTTACCACCCCCTTTTCACAAGTATGCATCCATCGTGTGGAAGATCATTGACATGCTTAACAGGGACTGGGAGTTCTAGCTTGGTCATACTCTTCAGGAAGGTAACCGATGTGCCGATTTCTTTCCCAAAAGATGTGTTGCAAGTGACTTGGATTCGAAGCTCCATCATTCTCCTCCACCCGGTCTAGAAGAATTCTTGTAAGCTGATGTAGCAGGGACTTTGTTCCTCTGTGTGTAGTTTTCGTTTTTTCCTTTGTTGTTGTTTTCCCCCTTTTCCTTGTCGTTTAGTATAAAAACAATCAACATTAGATAATTTTATACATTTTTGTGGTACACAAATATTTTTATATTTTAAAGTTTGAAAATGAAAAGTGATAGATTTATATTTGACCTATTAAGTTGTTTATAACCATTCGTGCAATTTATAATTTATAAAATAAATTTTTCATTTTAAAATCTGACACGTCAATTTATAGGTGTTTTATAAAATACCCGTTGTATTCTTTACTTTTTCTAGTAAATAATTACTATTGAACAACATTATAATTTGAGAATTTATTATGTGTCGTTATTTTATATGTGAATAAATGTAAATCTTTCAAAAACAAATTTAGATAGTTGTCTTAATTATTAAATAATAAAATTACAAAATGTTTTTATTGTTAAGATGTTGAATGTATTTTTTACAATATAGGTCCAATTGATCCTTATGAAAAACATGGTGATGCTTTTAAAAAATCTAATCAGATAGTCTCTCAAAATTTCAAATGTGGGACACGTTAATCTTTCTGTCTTCTTCAATTCGTTTGTGTCCCTCTGAGCTAACATTTCTTCCTACGTGGCACATTGACCCCTGATATGACACATGACATTTTTTCCATTGTGGAAAAACACTAAAAAATCCCCTTCAACGAGACATCATTTTGAATTATGAGGAAAGCGAAATCAAAAAACGAGCAAAATGTTATCATTTGTCTCATCCGTGACTTCATCTTCTTCAACCTCCTAATTGAAACCCCAAACCCTGTAATTGAAATTTCATTGTTCAACCTGTTCTTTGTTGATTGTTCTAAGATAGGAGAAAAACGAAGGTGTTTGGAACAAAACAATATCACTGGAGGGTGCCCAAAAATTCTTCAACATCACTCCACTACAAACCCTAAATGCCTAAATCCCATTTCTTACTTTGTTGTTCCTTAAGGAAATCATCTATTTCGTCCTCCCATTTTGTTCATAAAGTAGCCCCTAACAATCACTAGTAACCAAATTCAGTCCCTAAAAAATTAGTTATGACCCAAATTAGTCACTGGTTACAAAGCTCACCATGTATGTAGGGTATGCACTTGCAAATACACTTCCACTTCTAGATGCACTTGCACTTTGTCTATTAAGATGCAAATCAGTTTGAAAACCATAATCAGAGAATTAACAAAAACCAACTACTTATCTAAATCAGGATTACCAAAACTAGAATTACCAAAACTAAACCACAAATAACCAGAACCATAAACAAACTAGAAAACCATAACAGAGTTACCAAACTAGAATTATCAACTTGTAATGCATAACAATACATATGTTACCAACGTACTAGAACTAATAGAATTAACAGAAGATAAATACCAAACCAGAAATACTAACTTTTAATACCTAACAATACATGTGTTCCCAAATTATCATAAATAATAGAACTAGAACAATTGACAACCACCCTAAACCAGAATTATCATACCAAGCTACTAAGCTTAGCCAAAAACTAAACCAAAACAAAAACTAAACCAAAAACAATAAGCAAGTAATCCTCCTCGGGTATTGCATACTCGCCTCAGCCGCTCCGCTCAACCTTCGGATGACTTGAAGTCATCCTTTGGCTCTCGGGAAAAGCAGAGCCCAGGGGCCTTCGACTGTGCGGTGTCAAAAAGCTAGAACCAATTTCCAGAACCAGAAACTAGCAAAGCTATCAAACCAAACAACATTTATGAATTCGCAAATAAATGTTTAATAATTATGTCAATAAATAATACAAAAAAAGACATAGAATTTCATTGATTTCATAGTGATGTCATACTGCGATTGATATAATTACATAAACATATGCACTACACCATTTGATAGCTAAATACAATTAAAAACAAACCATACCATATTGTTACTTAAATAATGTGTAAAGTATCATTTGGTCCCTGAAAATATGAGGCATTGTCACATTAGTCCCTGAATGGAATGAACCATGCCTAAAACTAGTGTACGTGCACATCAATCCCAACTTGAGTCCACCCCGTTCAAGTGGGTTATGAACATGCCGGCTAACTTGAAAATTTCTAGTGTACTATTGTGGGAATTAGTTACAAGATGGGATGAGTGTAGTTGGAATTTAGAGTTAGGGGTAGGATGATTCCTTTTACCCCTATTGACGTGTGCTTTGAAATTGGACTCCCCGTGGTAGGTGAGCGCATGGTAATTGATGAGGATCCTGAGTGTTATACAATGTCGTTGTTCAAAGGGGCTGAGGTAATCGTAGAGGAAATTCTTAACAGGCTTCCTAGGTTTGAGGAGGATGTGGGTAATTTCTGTAGGCTATACATACTCCTTGCGTTTGGAGAGTTTTACTTTCCTAGATCAGGGAGGCTGGTATATTCTGGTGTTGCTAAGCTGCTAGATGACCTAGAGGGACTGAATAGCTTCAATTGGGGTGTGGTTGTTTATGTTTTCTTGGTTGAAAGTTTGACCAAAACCACTTGTACTATATCATAGAAGAAATTACTATTTTGTTCCCTCATTTGACAAAAAATAGCTTATTAAGGCTTTGCCATCAGCTTCTTTTCGAATTGCACGTCTTTCCTTGTTAACATAATTCCCCACGTCTCTTTCACAAAATTGTATATTTTCATGCCCTCCTGCATCTGTAACAAGAGATTGAAAAGTCTTGTTGATCCTCACTCCTGCATCATCATTGATACGGATTGTTCTCCTTACATTCAAGTTCATTTTCTTGTTAGCATTGAACAACCTTGCCTTTGTAGGGCTGATCTCGTGATAATGGTCAGGTACAAAAGTTTTAATGTACCACAATCCATCTTCTCCCTTTGCTGGACAAGTTTTCACTTTAGTCGAAAGTGTCTTCAACGTACATGGAATTTCTGACACTCGAGATCCCTCTCATGAGCATGCTAACATTAAGTAATTTATCTCACCATCCTCTCCTTTTTTGATTCTAATCTTCCATCCAAAACCCTTCTTAGAAGCATACTCTTCATAAAATGATTTCCCCTCATCTATGGAAGAAAAACACATATATGTTGCAGGATCCCAACTTGTGTGATCATAATTAAAGCTGCATACTCCACTAGCACAGGTATCCAAATTGTTTGAACTATTCATAGACTTTCAATTGTGGGTGCCACACTAAAAATGCTCAAAATAAACCCAATTAGACTTTCATGAGTTATGTCATAGCCATAACATGGATTTACAATTACAACTAATATGCCCACCACGATAACTAAATGGTTAGGTGACACTAACATGGTTTAACACATTATCAACCCACTCACATAATTTTGAAGAATAAAAAAATTCAAGCTTTACCTTGTTCTAAATTTTAATTTTATTAAAAATAATAAGACTGGCAAATATCAAATTCTGGAATACTTAGTCACAAAGAATAAGAATGACAAATATCAAATTCACAAATACTTAGCCACCATGCAGTGAAGGCTTTGAATTGAATATCAGTGGCTGCAATAACTGATTGGATTTGCCCAAACTCATTTGGAAGTTAACATTCACTCTTCCTCTTTGACAAAAACCCCCAACCACATGTTTATATGTATATCTTTTTCTGTTGGAGCACAAAATGGCAGTCATCTAAACAATTTAGTTAGCTCAAATTTTATATAAATCTATAGAGCTTTTAGGCTAACCAAGTCCTATCTAACTATGAGTGGTATTAAAATAGTCACAACACTCATCCTCCGAACATCTCAAGCTTCAACCAAATGTAACTTGCATTTGAATTGACCAATAAGAATTTTTCAAACACTTTCCAATCATAAGAATATGATATTAAGTGCACCTATATGTTAAGTGGCAAGCTTCAAGTATAGCCGACCTCAACAATTCACGTACTCCGCCAATTGAAGGAATTGAGCTAACAGAACTGAAGAAATCAATTTAAGAAGCAAATGAACTACCACCATGTAAATATATGGTAAATAATGTGCAAATATTTGTTTTTTTTAACAATGTGAAAGACATTTATTATTCAAATTGATCTGGATCTGAGAACCACACCACAAAAGTTAATTCTTGTGGTAGGAGAACCCAGAGCTAAGTAAACCACACACTTGAATCCCAAATGAGGCTCAAGCCCCATACCTTATCCTAATATAAATCAATCAATCTGGATAAAAGGAATTCCAGTTATTTTTGTCCATTGAAGTTTTCATATTTCTTGGAATCTTGGAGTCATTGTAACTTCTTCCTAGTATGAATTCATTTGATTTTTTTCACAGTAAACAGTTCATTTCTATAAGATTTGTTCCAATGACATTTAATAGACCTCTAACATATGAAATTATATGAACATCATGAATAGCACATTTTATGACTAAAGTATGAGTATTAAGCGAGGGTCGTCTTTTCCCTGAACTACGAGTTGGTGGCTTCTTTCTTGAGTTATCGTCAATATTTGGTTTCTTAGATTTCTGAACCTCGTTGCTGGTACTACGGGTTCTCTTTTGACCCCGAGTCTTCCCCCTTGCTCCACTAGACGCTGCCTCCATCTATTCTTCCTCTTCAGACTCCATGTCTTCTTCATGACTTTCCTTCCTCGTAGCAATAATATTCCCTTTCCCTTTCGTGAGTCCAATATCAGTGGCCGACTCCTTTGTCCAGAAGTTCAGATGGTCTCTCTTTCTTTTTGGACAATTCTTGGAAGTGCTTCTAGGGCATGATCAATAGCTATCTCGCACTTCTGGTCTAATAAAGGAAAAATCTAACCCCCAGTTAAGCTTTTGTCATTGTGGAAGTGATGCTTTGCGGAGATTGCTTGAAGGGGAACCTGAACTCTATATTGTCCTCCTCAATCTTATTGGCCACTTTGCAATGCATAGAGGTTTTAATGGGCAGTCATCAGGAAGGCTGGGATGATGAATTTTGTAGAATTGACCCGGATAAAAGTGATGCTCAACCCTTGTTTTGTCCTCATTATTCAGCCACCCTTGTTCCTCCGTGTTATTCTTTGAACTGAGTTGAAGAGCCATTTCCTTCAGCCTTTCTGCCATTTGCTTCATCTCTTTATCCTGAAGCTTACAATCGTTTCCCACAACCATGTAAATATATGGTTAATCATGTGCAAATATTTGGTTAATTCAGTTCAATATTTGGTTAATGGGTTATCCTGAAGCTTACAACCATTTTCCACAACCATGTAAATATATGGTTAATCACGTGCAAATATTTGGTTAATTCAATTCATTATATGGTTAATGGGTTATCCTGAAACTTACAACCTATATGTTGAGTGGCACTACAAGTATAACCAACTTCAACAACTCACGTACTCCAACAATTGAAGGAATTGTTGAGCTACCAGAACCGAGGAAATCAATTCAAGAAGCAAGTGAACTACCACCATGTAAATATATGGTTAATCATGCGTAAATATTTGGTTAATTCATTTTAATATATGGTTAATGAGTTATCCTGAAGCTTACAATCGTTAATCACGTGCAAATATTTGGTTAATTCAGTTCATTATATGGTTAATGGGTTATCCTGAAGCTTACAACCTATATGTTGAGTGGCAAGCTACAAGTATAGCCAACCTCAACAACTCACGTACTCCAACAATTGAATGAATTGTTGAGCTAACAGAACTGAAGAAATCAATTTAAGAAGCAACTGAACTACCACAAAGTCAAGCACTTGAGAAACAGAACAAAACAAAAGTCAAAGTATAACCAACCTCAACAACTCACGTACTCCAACAATTGAATGAATTGTTGAGCTAACATAACTGAAGAAATCAATTTAAGAAGCAAGTGAACTACCACCAAGTCAAGCACTTGAGAAACAAAACAAAACAAAGGTCAAAGTCATATATAGGTAAAATGTAGCAACAAAAATTCAGACACAACTCGCCTAGTTGGCATATAATGCACCAAAATCCCTCAACTTTGTACACAAAGGGCCCAAATAAGTGGCTCAAAGCCAAATATATTGCCTCAGCTTCACAGGTAAAAGTAAAACAAAAAAAGAGAGTAAAGAAATAAAATAAGGAGAAGAACAATCCCAAGAAAGAACCAGTTTTAAAGGGAAAACTAATAAAACCAAACTCAATAAAATCTTACCTTTTCCACTCTCCAAATTCCAAACTTGAAATGGGTGATTTTGTTAAGTCTCTAAAATGTCTGATGTGCATTTCCCTAAGTTTTGATGAGAACTAAGCATTGGCTAATGATTTAATTGACCTTCATATTGGTTGCTAACCTGTCTATCTAGTGTGCAGATTAAAACTGTAAAAAGCGCACGTCCAACACTGTAGTGATAGAAGCTCATGTCCAACACTGTAGTGATTGAAGCGCACGTCCAACACTGTAGTGATTGAAGCGTACGTCCAACACAAGTGATAGAAGCTCACATCCAACGCAAGGGATAGAAGCTCACGTCCACTAAAGTGAAAAAGCCAGCGTCCACTAAAGTGAAAAAGCCAACGTCCACTAAAGTGATAAAAGCCAGCGTCCAATAAAGTGAAAGAGGCGCTCGTCTACTAAAGTAATAGAAGCGCTCGTCCACTAAAGTAACAGAAGTGCTCGTCCACTAAGGTGACAGAAGCGCTCGTCCACACGAGTCTTTGGACTTGCTGAGTCCTTAATATGGAGCTCGTCTACTAGGTTATGTTCAACCAGTTAAAGGAGTATCCGTCCAATGATATGGCATATGGAGCTCGTCTACTAGCCCGAATGTAAAATCTTAAATGGCTAGATGGACGCGGTTATTTTTCAATATGGTCACACTTATCTTATGAACACGAATTCCTTAAGAATTATCAGAATCTTATTTCAAGAACCAGAATCAAGAAAAGTCAGAAGTTACTCTCTCAAGCAACCTCGGATATCAGAACCAAAGACCCATTAAAGAATGCTTCCAACGTGTTTTATTCCCTAGTACCTCTGGTCCTTACATGAAAGGGGAAGTATACTCAGCAAAGTACAAAAAACTCTCTGTACAACTCTGATATGGCTGTATCACGATGCATAAAGCCATGATCCTTCATGTTAGAGTACAACCAACGTTCCTATTGCATTAATGACTGTCCAGAACGACTCTATTGCATTTAATGAAGTTCTGCTTGAAGCCAACATCTGAGGGAATATCTCTAACGGGTCCTAAATGCTTGAATACCATAAATACAGAAGTCATTGAAGATGAAGCACAGAATAGAGAATACACATAACATTAAAGAGCCATTACTCTGCGCATTATTATCTTCATTGTTTTATTCTGTATTCTTTAATCATTTGAAGTTATTAAGCAGACTTTTCTAAGCTTTACATTTAAACCACTCTCTGAGTGTTAGTGAAAGTTCTGTCTGGCTTAAGTTGTATTTATTACAAACCAAATCTCTCAAACAAACCTGAGTGAGCCTCAAGAGGCTAAGTGTGGAAATAATACTTGTCTTGAGCCTGAAGATGCTAGGTGTGCAAAAAATACTTGTCTTGGAGCCTAAAGAGGCTAGGTGTGCAAACAATACTTGAGTCTGTAACCTGATCAGTTATAGTGGCTAAATCTTGGTACTGCTAAGGACTGGACGTAGCTATTTGCTTTGAATAGTGAACCAGGATAAATAGTTGTGTCAATCTCTCTTTCCTTATAAACTCTTTCCACTCGTCTGAACTAAGCTTTTGTATGCGAAAAGATTTCAACTCTTTAAATTCTGATAAACACAATTCAACCTCCCCTTCTCGTGTTTATAGTTGTCTATTTCAGATTTGTTGGGGGTGATTATAGAAGAGAGGATTAGTTGTTGTTGGGGAAACAAATCAAGAAAATAGGAAGGGAAGCCACCCTAGTGTTTTCGAGCTCTTGTGCTGAGATTTGGGGATGAAAGCGAGCTACATATATGATGGAAAAGTTGAGCGCGAAGAGAGGGAACAAGTGAGCGCGCAGAGGGAGAAAGTGGGAACAGTAATGAAGCTTGTGAACTGAAGAAATGAAAAGGGTGGGAAAGGGGAGAAAGAAATGAGTGGAAAAATGAAATGGAAAGTTTTACCAAATTTTACATTCGCGCCACCGGTCATATACGCCTCCCATACAGTGTCATGGTATAGTTGTTGATATTGGTTGTCCATATAACATTTCTGCATAAACAAACACACATTCCCTGAAGCACTAGCCAGATCAACACTCTTTAACTATCAAGTCAAAGTAGCGTTAGCGGGAGTAAGACTGAGAAGTGCAATGAATGAGCTTGCACTTTTTGAAAATGAAGCCAATAGGCCATAAGACCCATGACTCCCTTCATTTCTCATAGAGTTGAATCCATTCATCATTCATTCGAAGTCTTACTATGTTGGAGGACTACCAAAAATTAAATAAGGTATTTTCATAGGTTTCCCAATGAGTCTGTTTAGAGATGGATTTAAAATTGTTGTTTAAAATTTTAATTTTAATTACAACTCTATCGATTAATTGGAATTGGTTTAGAATTATAAATGCTATGTTTGAGTTGTGTATTACGAATCAAGGCCTAAAATTATAGTTCAAATTCAATTTCTTAAAGGATATGTTTGGATTGATGGAATGGAATAGAGTGGAACATAATGGAATGGAGCGGAATGAAATGGGATGGAACAAAACTTTCATTCCATTGTTTGGATATTTTATGACGGAATGAAACGAAGTTACCCTTCCATCATTTGGAAAGCGGACGGAATGAAAACAGAATGAAATGAATTATAACCTTTTATTCCAATATTGTCCTTACTTTATCAGCAATTAGTATGAAAGAATGCATGTTCTCCTTCTGCAGCAACTAAACTAAGAGTGTGATTCACAATACCTCCAACTGTATTTTCTTTACTGGTTTGATTAATAGCTTATGAATACAGCAATAAGGAAGTCAAGTTGAATTTGGTATCAACTGAGTGATAAGGAAGGGACTTATGGTGCATCGGCTTTGAATTCTCTCTCCTATATAATTGAGGCCTTGCGCTTTTCTATGACGGATTCTCTTGCATTTTTCCTTCCTGGGTGCTTTTGAAAAACCTTCATTCCTTGATTGGACTTGTTTTTACTAGATGGGCACGTGTATTCTTACTATGTTGAAGTATATTCACGTAATACATGCCCAGAAATGGAAGAAGAGGTGAGAAAGACATCGGGTAAGAATAAGACAATAAATTAATAAATTTATAAACCATCTATTTTTTCATTCCATCCTATTCCTCCTAATTTGTGAGGGAAGAAAAATAAGGGGACACAATGGAATAGGATGGAATGAGTTCCATTAGGTTTCATTCCATCATATTTTTTGCAATCCAAACAATAGAACACATTACCCTTCCATTTCATCCCCTTCCATTCCATCACATTCCATCAATCCAAGCATACTCTAAATTTGGTGGTTGGTAGTGGAGGTGGTGGCGGTGGAAGGTGTATTGGGTTGTTTGCTTGTCCCGCCCCATAATATGCATCAACTGCTAGTTGTAGAATTGACAATTTTAAGATTATTGGTTAAGAATTGAAAAGGATTTAGCTAGTTCTTTTATGATTCATGGAATTGTCATATAAAATTGTAATTCTAAATTTAAAAGAGCTTCCAAACATTAAAAGAATTTAATTAGAATTCCAATGCCCAATTTCAATTCCAAGCTCTAATTCCATACTCGATTCGAACATACACCAATGTTACGTTTGGTTATAGATAAAATAAGAAGAGAGAATTAGAGAAGGAGGGGGGAAATTTCTCCCATTTGGTAGCCATGAAAAACAGACAAAAGAAGAAACTGAAAGTGAGACCCACCTCAAAAATTTCTCCGTCAATGCAAAGAAAATCAGAGAAAAGAGAACCTGAGCGTTGGGACGATTTTATGTGAGCATGACCATACACAGCTGGAGAAATTGAGCATGGACATGTGCATAGTCCAAAGAGCAAGTCTATTTTCTTGCTATCCATTTTTCTACCCAACCAAATGAAGAGAGAAAACTCAATTTTGATTTCCTTCTACTTCTCTCCTCTCCTTTCTACTTCTTTTCTCATTCAAACAAAGTGTAAGAGATTGCTGCATTATTATTTTTTTAATTTTAAATATTTAAGACTTTGTTAAACTTTTTTTTCTTCTAAATTACAATATATGTTCAAAGATTTGAAGAGCGAAAAAACAAGGATCGACAAATTTGAAAAACAATAAAAATTTAGAATGTTTAACTTGATTCATATATTGCATCGACTTCAAGCTGTATTCGGTGTTAGGTTTCAGTGTTACCAAACCAGTACTACGAAAAAAGAAAAAAGGCATGAAACTGCCACTTATCCGTATGAGCTTGGTTCATTGAATGAGTATTTTGACATACAGTTACATCGTAATTGGAACAAAAAAAAAAATAAATAAAAAATTCGGAAAAAAGGGAAAGAATAAAAATTAAACAGAAGATAATTTGATTAAATTTATACAACCACTATAGACATAGACCAAAAATTAGAACCACAGAATACAATACCCACGAATTATAGCTGCTCTCAACTCTGACATTAACAAGAACCCGTTTCAGCTTCCTTGAACCAAGTGGCATGTGAACATAAATCTGCCATCACTATTTTTGCTCTTCAATCTGTCGTTTATATTCCCTCAGGCTTAGAGTTTGGGCATTTATTCACAGCAATTTCCAGGCCAATATGACCTTAACCCCACTCAACATTAAGAAACCTCATCCCCAGAGTTAAATTGTTCCATTTGCTTCAGATATTGAATGTTTGGAGGTGCCAGATATGATTATGATGTTTCTCTATTATGAGATACCACACTTAACGAGACTTTGCAAAAGAGCAAGGGTGCCTTTTAGTCAGTCATTGGGTCATCATGAATCTGATCTGGGAGCTGTGAAAGATGAAAGAAGACCAGCAGCCTGAGCAGGTAGAATATCTCCAAATGTAGACATAGCAGCTGCCGATCTATCCTTAAAAATGCCAACTTGCCCATCAGTGAGTATGGATCCCAGTTTAAAAGTACTCTCCCCAAACCTGCTTCCAACCTAGAAGAATGATAGAAAAAACAGTATCAAATACCTACAGAACTATGCCAATCAGACAACATATTATAAATTTTTATTTTTTTTTGGTAAAATTCTAAAATAAATTTAGATATATAAGAATGCTGAAATATCTGTATCATGACAAATGCATTTAAGACATTATATAATTCAATCAATCATGTAAAGGTCATTCATGACAAGTTACTTCCGAAGTTCCCATATGCAGCAAATATTGCAAACTTAAATCCACTTGGTCAAACAATATGGTACAATACGCTCAACCACAAATAATGAGAAGAAATATGTCACTTCAACTTATAAAGAATTTACTCAACAAATCAGGAACCGAAGACATAAGTTTCAGATAATTAAAAGCATATGCTCAGCCTCAGCTTCCATCCCAAATAAGCATTATAGCACTCTGATATTAATAGGCAACAGAAATTAAAAGATGTAAGCATTAAGTGGGATTTATTTTTTACAGTTCAATAAATTCCCCATTTGAACCATCATGTACTCCTAATATTCATCTGGCTTATGAATTGAAATTTCGTAAAACAGTTGCTCCACGGTGTATAAAGATAACTTAGTCTCTAAAAAGAAGAGAACACATTAGTATGGCTGCTCAAATGGATAGCGTCCATCACAGTGCCATAAGTACGCATGATATACAAATGCAAGAAGTTGTGGAGTATCAAATCTCATAATTTCTTAGCAAATTCAAAGAATATGACAATGCCCAGCATTAGACTGCACTAAGGCAGGAAATAGTACCAAAATATGATATGGACTTACTTGCATGAAAGACTTCAGGAATGGTGCCGCAACCCCCAGACTTGAGCTGTCATCCAAATTTATCTTCTGAGAAAGTTCTCCATTTGTAAGAGAATTCCACGAACTTCTTGAAGAGATTTCATTTGAAGATGGGGTGAATGTCTTCTTTGTCACTCTAGAGGACAATGCTGGAGCACTGCATATACAAAGATCTGAGTTGTAAATAAGAAATGACATTTTAGAGTATTAATTACTTGATTTGGTACATTAATAGGTTTCTCACCAATCATACGATAAAAATAGTCATTGAATAAACCATTGAATTTAAGTTAAAAAATTATATTAAATACATAGAATGATGGCAAGAGAGACAAGCACATAGCTACGTGCCATGAAATGACAGACAAAGCACAAATAAGATACAAGATGAAACTGACCTGATGGGGAGGTATTTAAAACGGGGAACTGTAGAACACCTCAGAATATTAGACTCTGAATTAGTAGGCAGTTTCTGAACAGTATCTGTGTACATCCGGTTAAGTTGCACAAAGAAACCAAAGAGGACAGCATGCCGTAGGTAAGACTGCCTCTCATTCTCCCAGAGATATGGCTCGTACCTTTAACATAATAAGTTACGTAAGAAGTCATTACCAGATCTGGCAGATCAACAAAAACTTGAGAGAGCAGTAAAGAAATCACTAGAAGAACAAACTATCACCTGCCACCGATTTAACTATGGGCAAGAATGCACAGTTGCACACTACAAATTTTTATTAACCATGAATTTTGCAATACACACATGCGCATACATACACACACGCATTACAATATTTCACCTCCCAAATCACAAAAGCTCTGGGGCCTAAATATGTTATCTAGATCTGCTCCTGCATGTGCAATTGTGCATGCATTAAATGTGGTTCTTGCTTGACATGAATAATGAATCTTCAATTTTCAAGACCAGTGCACAGCCAAGAGATCCCATTTTTATGAATATTTTCTTGGGGAAATTACAGCAATCTCCCTTGAGGTTTTACACTTAGCACCCCTCTTGTTTTAGAAAATACATCAACCTCCCTTAAGGTTTGTGTTATCATTCAACTTGCCTTCCCGGAAGAGGTGGTTATTACCTTACCCGAAGGGGTGGTTATTGAAATTACACCAAGCTCCCCTAAAGGGAGGCGGGTGTAGCTTTTAACGAAAGATGGGTGCCAAGTGTAATTAACTTACACCTCAAGGGAGATCAGTGTAATTTTCCCTACTTTCTTTGACTAAAATATTTCACTCAAAATCTTCAGAAGTTTGTGCCTTAGAGTGTATTTTCCTTTTCTCCTACTTATGTTTTCTTTTAAATTTACCTAATTAAGTTATTTCCTTACAGGTGTAATTATCACATAAGCCATGTATGTGTTCATGGACTGCATTCACTATGTTCCTTTCAACATACTATTATATTTAAGAAAAAAAGATAAACTTGAACAGGTGAGAAAGCTTACGTAAGCCAGTCTATTGGGTCCAGTCTCTGAGAAAGGCGATTTAACAACCAATCTGAACGCTCTCTAATGGCAGAGGTCGGCAAACTTTGGTCCTGCTTCCTTCTGGCAGGTAACTTTGCCTTCGGATTGCTAGATAATTCCCCAACTGCATTTAAATCACCACCAGAGAGAACATCGGTGGCAAATTTGACATCTAACAAAAGCTGCAGGGCTCCTTTTTCTGACACTTGTTGAGCACTACCTTTTTCTGTGGAAAGGAAGTCCTCAAATATTCCAATTACCTGTACGTGAAAAACAGTCATTAGAGAAATGTATAAGTACAAGCACATTCACACACAGTCATTGAAACAATAATAGTATGATTATTTCAACTACTCTGAGATCCTTGTGCCACAGACCACAACTCCTGCATAACTCCATAAATTTTAACAATAAAGTAATTCAGTGTGAATCCAATAATACCAACATCCACTCCATGTTGCCTACAAAGAAAATAGCACACACTACAGACTTAAATAAGGATAATTTAATAAGGACTATGACTTCAGTTTACTATTAACATGGGAATCTACAATTAAAAAGCCACTCAGATAAGATATCGATTCGATGTGATAATAAGCATAATAGGTAGATTGGTCCTATACGTTTATTTTATTTTTCATATTAGTCCTATAAATGTTTTATTTTTCAAATTGGTCCTACACGTTAGTTCTTTCTGTCAATTTCGACCTTACGGAGTCAGATCAAAAGCTACGTGTCAAACTAAGGAAATAGCCACGTCATGTCAAAATTGACGGAAATGACTAATATGAAAACAGAACGTTACGTATAGGACCAATTTGAAAAATAAAAACTTTTAGGACCAATATGAAAAATAAAATAAACGTATAGGACCAATCTACCTATTTTGCCGTGATAATAACTCAGAAACCACAAGCTTATCGAATAAAACTCAGAAACTGCAATGGTAAACAAGACGACAGTCATGTAAACAAAAGGAAGGATGGCAGACAGATTGGGCAGCCTTGCAGCATTCTTAGTTCTCATCTTGTTCTTATTTGCTTTTTGTATTCAATAATTTTGAGGATTTATTACCATTGCTATCATCAACTCCTTTTCTCTTCAATGAAATTTCATTTTCTAAAAAAAAATATGTTACCAAAAGGAATGACTGGGAAAAATAAAATAATAGCCACTGGTGGATTTGAAGATCAAGTGGACTAACACATCCACAGAAAACTTACCTTTTCTAATAGTCTTGATGCAAGTTTATGCAAAATCTTCTTGTCAATTACATGACCTCCAACTTGATGAACTTCTTCGCAAGCTCTAAATAGGAATGAAATGATATACAGAGAAGGCATAGATGGAAGTGATATTTTCATCTCCGATTGGTTCTCATCAGACTGATCTTGCTTGACTATGATATCCTCCCAGCCCTGTTCAGACAAAAAAAATGATCAAGCTTCTAAATTTAAGGCCATAAGATCTTGGTTGGTGTATCACCAACAGAAGGTCAAACTAAGAGAAATAGTATTATAGTAATAATAACAATTAACAATATCACGCTAATACAGAATTACTTGAGGTTGATGTCACCTTCGAAAGGGCAAACAAAAGATAAGCTGGTTCTATATTAAAAGGCTGTAAGTTTTTCATTCGCTGTATCACCAAAAGATGGTTCTATGTAGACGAAGTAAGGATAATAAAGAAATATAATGCTAACAAAGCCAATATCACTTCAGCTGTTTCTTCTACAAAACAATAAACAATAACAACAAAGCCTTATCCCACAAGGTAGCATCAGCTACATGGACCATTAATGACATTGAGATCTATCAAATAGTTGGATTTGAGGCTTGCTCAATTCTGTGTTATCAACCACAAAGATAATACCAAGGATTAGGGTCTAGGCATGTTTAATTCTGGTTAAGGGTCTGAAAAACATGGTTTAACTTTCAAAGGAACATTAAAATGGAGAAATATACTCATGATATGGCCTCTTTGGCATGATTTTTGGGTAAATCGCTCACAAAAACATCATATTTATGGATTGTGGCATAGTGCTTCCTCCAGGATGTTAGCTCTAAGCCTCCAATAACTTTGTGGGACTGGCATGACTAATATAGGTGGTATTTATTGATATATCATAGAAAAATTTTAGATCCTTTGAAGTTTTCATATTTTTGCAACATCCGTAGTATAAATCCTATTTGCTATAGTTGCTCACATTTCAGCTTCAGTATTCACATGGTATACTGTGCTATAATTGTTCAAACGAGAGTCAAGGACAGGTTTTGACTCAATGTTTGTTAAGGAGCTTTCCCTTCTAATGACATACAAATGGATTGAAGAGCTTAAATTTATTGATTTCCTGTATTTTCTGTTTATTATTTTACCCTTTCTTTGAAAACAATTTCTTATCCTCTTTCCCAATGCTTTCTTTCGTTATTTCTTCTCACCTAACAAACTTCTTTTAACCAAACAAGATCTTCTAAAGGAAGAACAAGTACTCTCATGAGACATAATCATCTTCAAAAAGTAAAGGCTGAGCAGTGGAAGACTAATAAGATATAAACATAATAAAAAACAAGCTCAAGCCATCACAAAGTCATAAATACCAAAGAAAATGAATAGTGGGGAAAAAAATTGGCACTTACCCTCCAGGGTGTACTCAAAGATAAGGCATCATCTTGTTTAAGATCCTGAGAGACAATAGCAGAAAGTTCATCAGACAGCCATAATATCCACAAGTTGTAAGCTCTAATGCAAAGATCGCCAATAGTCTTATTCAGCTCTTCCAATTCATTGCTTGCACCTTCACTTGCTCCAAACAAAGCAGCTGAGGCAGAAGAATTTTGTCTTTTAGAGCCAAGGCTTGTTTGTCTTCCCGGACTATCACAGACAGCAGAATCACTTCCAAATCGAGATTGTTTCACCAAAGATGGTAATTTCCCAGCAGCAGATGTATTCCCACTGACCCAAAATCTGGGAGAACCAAGTATCAAGGGTATATGTTTAGAATGGTTTTGGAATGCAAACAGTAGTCGTCCAATGAAAAGAGATTTTTCAACAGTAACAATTGTTGGCACCTCCTTGTCACCATTTTCCATTGATCCATATAAATTATCAAGTTCTTTTCTCAGTGCCATCAATATAGTAGACACGCTTTCATAACATTTGCTTTGCAGAAAGGGTGCCAGATCCTTCAATCTTCGAGAGGCCTTTGGAGATTCTAAGAAACTTAAAAGATCCTCAAGAATGCTCTGACAAGAAACATCAACTGCATCCCTGATTTGACTTACTTCAGGACCAAAATAGGCATTAAGACAAGTCTGAAATTCATTCTCTTCAGGCTGGACTTTAAACCCAGAAGCAAGTCCAGTTTTTCTGGCAGTGGATTCTAGAAACCAAACACCACCAGCCTTGGAAAGTCTGTTCATGTACCTCTGAACATCATTCTGCTTGGCAAAAGAGTCACCCAATGTAGAAATTGAGTTCACCACGTCAACAGCACCAGTTAGCTCCCTAAATCTAAAGTCAATGATTGCTTTCATCCTGCCAGCAAAAGCATCCTCGAATATCTCATCCCAAAGATCAGAATCATCTTCTAAAACGAGTTCCCGAATCCTACTCCAAGGCAACTCAATTTCGGATCCAAAAACACTCTTGAGCCATTCTAGACTCCCTTCCAAAACTTGTTTACTTTCCATTGTCTCCCTTATTGATTTCTCAGCAGAAGCTAGATCCTGGCCACTACCAATGGCATCAACCAAATTTCTTCCACTTATCTTGTTTACACATTCCCTTAACCAAGTAAAACAAGTATCAGCAATGTAACGTTTATCAAGCATTACCATGACCGATTCCAGTTTATCTCGAAACGACTTCCAAAGCCTAACTTCCTCATCGGGATTGGGAATGCCACCAAACAATTGCGACGCTGGGGGAGATCCCAAAATAACTTTATAGAAAAGGGGCATGTCATTCAACACTTGCAAAAACAACTCACCTACCTGACCCACACTGACCTGAATTATACCCAATACATCGCACAAGACCGAAACCACCACAGAGGAAGCATCACCAGCACCAGCATTACCCAAAACTTGTGATATCCACGATTTTCTCGATTCCAGAAACAAGCTCAACACCTGTTTTTATTCAACAAATCAGTTTAACCCACCAAACAACGAATTAATCACCTACCCACATCTCAAATCAGATAAATCTACAAAAATCAAAGCAATGACACACTCCCTTACACCCCAAATTTCAATCCAATTCCACACTCAAACCAACTCCACACACACCATTCTACTAAACCTATTTTTCATCAACAAATCATTTTATAAAAACCACCAAATTAACAACTAAGCTCCAAATAACATAAATCTACAAAACACAAACCAATCACACACAATTCCATTCTGAACTCATACCTGTCTGGGCTGGAGCTCATCAATGACAGCGACAGCGGCCAGCGCATCAGCATAGGTGGCGATGGGGAGGCCGCGATCCAGCAAGCGTTCGCGGCTCCGCTGCGAGATCTGCACCTTGAAGCTCTCAACGATCTGCCACTGGTGCTGTAGCAAAGGGAAATTCGACAAGATCTTGTTCTTCTGCTCGCCTCCTCCGCCGCCGCCAATGTCATCCTCGTCGAACAAGCGGCGGTGCACGTGCTTGGCACGCACGTACCTCGACGCGGCCTCGAGGAACATGGCTTCGTCGAGGCATCCCCATATGTTCTCCGGCGTGTCGACGAGGTACTTCACGCGGCACGCGACGCCGTAGGTCCAGGCTCGGGACTGGGATTGGAGCTTGGTTTGGGAATGGGGATAGGTTTGGGATTGGGATTGGGAGAGGGAGAGGATGCGGTCGTGGATGGCGGCGATGTTGGTGGAGATTGAAGTGGAGGACGATTTCATGCGGACGATGGAATCGGCGGAGTCGATGAGGTCGCGGTAGCGGTTACCGACGAGTTGCCGGAGCTCCTCCTTCTTGTCCTCGATCTGTTTTCGGGTTGCGGATTCGGTGTTTCGGATCTCGGCGATTGGTTTGGAACGGAAGAGGGATTCGGCATCTCGGTAACCTACGGTGAAATTATTGGGAATGCGGTGGTCGTCGGGGTGAGGTGGCTGCGGAGACGCGGCCGTGGCGGGGGATGATACTCTCATTGTTGGCGGCGGCGGCGTTTGGTGTTTAATGGTTTGGCATTGATGGTGGTCCGGTGAGGAATGGTGGCGGAGGACGGTGGTGACGGGGTGGAGGAAGAGTGTGGGAAGTTAGAGGAATGGTTCACTTAACCGAGGGAAGAGAGGATCGAGTTTCTTTAAGCTGAATTTTGTTTAATAAAACTATGAACGACGTCGTTTATTTTATGGCAAAATAGGTTATAGGTACAGAATTGCTAAATTGACACAGAAAACATACACCTACGAAAACACCGTATGTGTTAATGGCAGTTTCGTAATTATATGAGTAGCAATAGCGTGAATATCAGGAACAGTGGGAAAGGGGTTTCCCTCCAATCTTCCCTCCTTCTTCTCTGCTCACTGCCTCCACGTTAACATTTCTGCAGCAGCAGAGCTCTGTCTTCCTTCTCGTGGCTGTCACTGGTGGCGCCGTTGCTCTGTCTTCTTCACTGTCTCGACGCTTTGTCTCCCTCCTTCGCTCTTTCATCTCATTTCCGTTGGGTCTCTGTTCTTCACTCGACGCTCCGGCCCCGAATGACACCACCACCCACTAGCAAAGCCAAGTGACAGCCACATCGGAAACGCCGCCACCCACCACTCATCGAAGGCGTTTCCCACCACAAGAACAGTGAGGGAAAAAACCCTCCTTTCTTCCTTCCCTGTTTCTGTTTTTATATCTATTTTCCATAGGGGTTATATGCTATTCTCGTTGTTTCTTTAATGGCTTTATCTGTTTGGGTCTTTGTCAACATTGTTGTGGCAAGTATTGGGTGAACATTAGAAACCTCTGTTTTTCTGCTGATGGAATGATGTTAGAAATGTCTTTGTTTGGTAGTGTGACAAAGTGTGAAATGCATTTTTTGGTTGAATGTACTTGGCTTGTTGATGAAAGAAGGAGTGAGGATACTTGTGTAATTGAAAGTATGGTTGGAAAGCAGTGAAAGGTGGTTGTTTTTATTTGGTGTGGATGATTTTCCAAGTTTGGTGGTTCATGTATTCATCGTACTAGTTTATAATTCCAGCAATGTGCCTTATAGTTATATTGATGAAGCTTAGTTTGTCAACATTTATTGACCTTCACATACACTCCATACTCCATTGAGCACTTATTAAACTCATTTTGAAGTAGAAAGGTGACAATTTTTTTATTGCAATGTGCATGTGTCATTGGTTTGTTGATGCATTGTCTTCAAACAGGAAGATGTTAGATGCAATAGGTAGCTACCCAATACATGTGTAGTAAGTTATAAGTTATAATTATGCATTGTTAAGATTTTTCTATATTAGGGAAGGTTAGCATTGTGCATACTCTAACATTGTGGATCATCAATGGAGTCAAGCTAGTCGGTTGTTAGTTAGTTTGTTACACAGTTTTTCAGGTTATGTGATATCAAGTTAGTTACACTGTTAGGTTGTTGTAACTGTTTTTGTGATTAAGTCACTTAAGATATAAAAGTCATCATATGTGGTGTATGAGCTCAATATAAAGGGCCATAGAGTAAGAAGGTGTGAGTGTGAGAGCAACAGTTCATTCTTCATTCTGTAAATTCCGGTGGTACTCTTGTAAGGCTTGCTGCAATGAGATTGACTCAGCGTGGATGTAGGAGATTTTGCCCCAAACCACGATAAATCTTGTGTTCATCCTTTTCTTTGTTCTTGTATTATTTCATTCTCTGTTTTTACTTGGTGCTCCATCAGTAATCAACAATCTTAAAGAATGTTTTTTAGTTCTTACAGTTGTTAATTATATGACAACAATCAAAGCATGTTCTTAGATAAACCAATGACCACTACAAGAAAAACACTAGGAATCTAATTTCAGTCTCATAACATTACCTCCTCCTTGTTCTGTTGATGTTGTTCTTTAGTACGTTCTCTGACAACACGGATTATACATTTGTCCGTCGTAGTTTCTCACTTACTTTAGATAGAGAGTCTGCAAGGACTTGTGATTTTATTTTTTCTTTAGCAAACTCGTTCTTCATCAGATGTGTAGTAAGTTATAAGTTATAATTATGCATTGTTAAGATTTTCTATATTAGGGAAGGTTAGCATTGTGCATACTCTAACATTTATATAGTTGAGTGGGTTAAGGTGAATTTGAGTTTGTCATCATTAATTCATATGAGAAGCTAGTGAATCCATAATTGTTTTGTGACATTACTTATGAAAGATCTAATTTGTGCGGTTTCGATGTGGCATCCTCAATTTGATATACATGGAAACTTCAAATGATTATGTGGACTGTGGTGGTGGTGATAGCGAAGCAACTGGAGTTGACATTGTTAATGATGATCAAGAAAAGTGGGAGCCTGCAACAGGGATGTGTTTTGATTCCATAGAGGATGTTAAATCATTTTATCGCGAGTATGCTTTAAGAAAGGGTTTTGGTTGGAAGACTAGAACATCAAGAAAAGGAGAGGATGGGCAGATTAGCTACTTAATGCTAGTATGTTCAAGAGAGGGGTCCCGAGTGTCGGAAATTCCTTGTACGTTGATGACACGTCCGACTAAGGTGAAGAATTGTCCAGCAAAAACTACTATTAAGTTGGGAAAAGATGGATTGTGGTACATTAATAAATTTGAACCCAACCATTCTCACGAGATCAGCCCTACAAAATCAAGGTTGTTCAAGGCTAACAAGAAAATCAACCTCCATGTAAAAAGAACAATCCAAATCAATGATGATGCAGGGGTGAGGATTAATAAGACTTTTCAGTCTCTCGTTACAGATGGAGGAGGGCATGAGCATATACCCTTTTGTGAAAAAGACGTGAGAAATTATGTCAACAAAGAAAGGCGTGCGATTGGGAAAGACGGTGATGCTAAGGCCTTACTAAGCTATTTTTCTCGAATGACGGAGCAAAACAAAGATTTCTTCTATGCCATAGATATGGATGATGATTTTCATGTTAGAAATGTGTTTTGGGCTGATGCAAGAAGTAGAGCTACTTATGCATGTTAGAGCTACTTATGCATATTTTGAATACACAGGCATGTAATTTGTGGGTCATTTAAATAGTTAAGGACTCCATTATTATAGTTTCTTATATGGTGTTGTCCAGGTTGGAGCCAGTATATCGTTCGTCGACCTTTTGACAACGTCTGATGTTGACTTCACAACTCGTCCGCGGTTCACTACAAATTTGGATGATTAGACACATTTTGGATTTTAGTCGTCTTCACTAATGATATGTGTTTTTTGGTATATGGTTGTCAGTTGATGGTATGGTTTTTCATAAGTCCTGGACTATGGTACTAAACTTTGTGTACAATTTTTAGTGTTTAACGCTTTACCATTCGTTGTGCAGGTTGGTCGGGCGCCATAACTTTTGTCGGTTTTTTGAATGACATGGTTGCAGCACAACGATCCATTATCTTGTCATATATGTATATGAACATTTACTATGTGTATGTAGTTAAATACAACTTAGTTGGGTGCAACACATTGCGTGTTAGCTTTTTGTATCATGAATGACAAAACCACCACTTGTTGTACATACGTAGACAATCCTATGTAAATGATCCTGTATAAATGTCAATGGAAATGATCATATATATCTGATGAATGCCCTCAATTACCTTGTGAACAAGTTATTCCTATATAATTAAGTGTTGAATGCCTTTTAATTATCTGGTGAATGCCTTTTAATTATCTGGTGAATGCCTTAGAATATCTGGTGAATGCCCATAGTCAAAACCCAAGTTTTGGATGGGTTAGATTATCTGGTGAACATGGTTAGATTATCTGGGGAATGCCTTAGAATATCTGGTGAATGCCCATAGTCAAAACCCAAGTTTTGGATGGGTTATATTATCTGGTGAACATGGTTCGAATATCTGGGGAATGCATTAGAATATCTGGTGAATGCCCATAGTAAAACCCAAGTTTTGGATGGGTTAGATTATCTGGTGAACATGGTTAGATTATCTGGGGAATGCCTTAGAATATCTGGTGAATGCCCATAGTCAAAACCCAAGTTTTGGATGGGTTATATTATCTGGTGAACATGGTTCGAATATCTGGGGAATGCATTAGAATATCTGGTGAATGCCCATAGTAAAACCCAAGTTTTGGATGGGTTAGATTATCTGGTGAACATGGTTAGATTATCTGGGGAATGCCTTAGAATATCTGGTGAATGCCCATAGTCAAAACCCAAGTTTTGGATGGGTTAGATTATCTGGTGAACATGGTTCGAATATCTGGGGAATGCCTTAGAGGTGAATGCCCATAGTAAAACCCAATTTTTGGATGGGTTATATTATCTGGTGAACATGGTTCGAATATCTGGGGAATGCCTTAGAATATCTGGTGAATGCCCATAGTCAAAACCCAAGTTTTGGATGGGTTAGATTATCTGGTGAACATGGTTCGAATATCTGGGGAATGCATTAGAATATCTGGTGAATGCTCATAGTAAAACCCAATTTTTGGATGGGTTAGATTATCTGGTGAACATGGTTAGATTATCTGGGGAATGCCTTAGAATATCTGGTGAATGCCCATAGTCAAAACCCAAGTTTTGGATGGGTTAGATTATCTGGTGAACATGGTTCGAATATCTGGGGAATGCCTTAGAATATCTGGTGAATGCCCATAGTAAAACCCAATTTTTGGATGGGTTATATTATCTGGTGAACATGGTTCGAATATCTGGGGAATGCCTTAGAATATCTGGTGAATGCCCATAGTCAAAACCCAAGTTTTGGATGGGTTAGATTATCTGGTGAACATGGTTAGATTATCTGGGGAATGCCTTAGAATATCTGGTGAATGCCCATAGTAATTACATAATAACAATTTTACTATGGAAATATGGAGAAGACTATCTTAATCATATCTACCATGAAGGGAACTCAGGAAAGTGTCAGTATGTCCCAACAATCCTATATCACCATCAGGAACATCTAGCAGGTGCAAGAATGCAGAATCAGAAGTATCAAGAAATTCATAGTTGCCTGACTCTAACCCAGCTGTGTCATCTTCAAGCTTTGGTTTGTAGCTACTTGCTTCTTCTTGAGTCATGTTAGCAAAGGTACTATTTCCAGTGTTTTGCACCTGCAATGATACATCTGAACATGACTCCAATTTTGATGATGATGATGCTTGCGAGAACACTACTCCTTCCTTCCCCTTAATCATGCGGAATGAGTGTCCAACCTCAGAATTCCAAAGTTGAAGAAAGCAATCAGGGTATGTTTTACGTGTTGACCATGAATTATGCAATTTGGACTCCATTGACAACCTTGCCTCTGCCTCAACTCTGGCACTTTCCCATTGTACCATGTGACGCGTAGAATGCATGGTTACAGGGTTACATGCAAAGTAAATGTAATATCACAAATTCAAATCAATGAAGGTAAATATTGAAGTACAAGCAAGGGATTATGAGGATCTTTGGTTAAGTTGTGAAAATCACAACAACTCCTTTTCCTCAAGGTATTAGTATACAAGTATCATTGGGTGAAACAAAGGACATGAAGAGTGACATCATCTATTGGAAGAAATTACATTTCTCCTTTACATTAATCATCTAACAACATGAATTTTAGCACTAGCAAGGTTGAAGGTTAAGCATGCAACATGCTTGCTTTGCAGCTCATGAGTAAAATTGATCATAGAATCCAGGCTTACCAATCCGAGAAATTACATAATACTCCTACATTACAAAATAACAATGTACATATCAAGTTTTCATGTTCGAATATACAAATAACAAACTATTCTTCTGTTGTCCTTCTCATGTATGCCTTGGTATATGGGGGATCAAGTCTAGAAGATTGCTTCCGCATCCTATGTTTGCCCTTCACCCTTGTTGCTATGTTTGACCCACCCTCCGGATCACCCTCCGTATTATGTTCACCTACAACAGTCACAATGGTAGATTGTAAGTAGTCTATCTTTATAACATAATGGAACTTTTTCATTGTGAACATGTAAATCATTACTTACAAGCGGCACCGCAATCGCTGCTTCATTTGGTGCACCCATCGCTACAAATGGAGGATCTACACAGGCATGATCAGCCTCCATCCGCTGAGACATTGGCATTTCGACACCTGCATATACAAAGATCCTCAATGTACTTTCAACGAGTAAACAACAAACACAACCATGTAAAACACGCAACTAGCTTGTTTAGTAACCACCACCTATTTGAACACCGAAGACCCTACACCACCCATGTCAAGGCATAAATATCCGCTAGGGAGTTTGGTGACGAGTGGGACCATCTTTCAAAATTGCAACATCCGCCTCTAGAGCCAAGATTCTCTCGTTGTTGCTCCCTAATTTTCTGTTCATGCTCCTGAAGCGTCGCCAATACTTTTTGATATTCATCAACATGTACATATTGGTGTTGTTGGCCCCCAAATGCATCCGTGACAATGGGTAGTTGAAGCTCAAGATCTGTTGCTATTAAAGCAACCGTTGCCTGCAAACATCGGAATCACATCAATCGAACATTGGGTATATCAATTTTCAAGATATTATCGAAAATATGGTATGGTTGGTACCCTTGTATTCATGAATGCTTCCTTCATTTTCTTCTTCCTCAATGTAACAATTGGCCAGTTCAGAAACCGTGGGAAAGGATGCTCGGGAGGTGTGCTAGGTGTATAGCCAATCGAGATATGGTTCATCGCCCATATCTACCAAAAAAGATTGACATCATTAGTAGCCGTAAAATTTTGTTAACATATCGTTATATGGCTATCAAACAGATGCAACAATACATACCTGTAGGATGGGTGCACAGCCACATATATGTATTTCATGGTCATTTGACCCTTCGCCACTGACCATGCGAGCTCTGGTCAAACTCCCAACCAGGAATTCATGAACTGCAGCTGCCCAGTTGAAGCTATGGCTGGCATCCAAGTCATCCAGCAGCCAGGCATAATCTGTGAAGACATGCTTGCCTGTCCTAGCAAAGTAAAACACTCCGAAAGCAAGGAGTACATATGTCCTACAGAAATCCCCCACATTATGCGGAATGGCGGGCATCTTCTCCAGTATAGCCTGTATGGTTATATCTGCCCCCTCAAAAATTGGAGTAGTATAGCAATGCTCATTGGCTGCACCTACCACTCGGTTCACCTGTGGTGGAAGTCCCGAGCCGGCATACATCAGCAGGGGGTAAAAGGGATCGGCGTACCCCTAACATTGAATGCTCGAGCACCGTCATCCCACCTACTCACAAGCTCGCACAATAAGACATTTGAAATATTAGGTTCATTGGTCATTTTAGTAACCCATTTAAATGGGGTCGTATCCAACAAAGCACGATGCTCCTCTGAAAGTGCCTGGTTGATTTCAATCAATATTCCTGGCATACAAGCATGCCTCGCACGAACCTGCCAAGTATCGTTACTTGAAATGTCAGTTGATTGTAAATACGTTGCACACGAGTAAGTACAAACACAAATGAGGTTTCCTTACATTAATATCTGCTGCTCCAGCCATTTCAGTCTTTGCTTTTGGTTTACCTGTTTATAGACGATCCAACACATCATAAGTTAGAATCACATTAACCTATTTTGTACTCACTGCCATTGTTTTTCTAAGTTTTCTATATGGTACATATAGAAAACTTATCATAAGGAATGGTTGAGACAAAGTCATGACAAACTAGGATTATATCAGGCCTAAAAAAATTCAACACTTCGATGCAAACAAAATGCTTCACAGAAAAACAGAACCAACATTTCATGAACAAGCCAAGTACATTCAATCAAACAATATTGTTCACACTGTCACACTACCAAATAGTACAAATCATAACATCATACCATCAGCAGAAAAACAGAGGTTTCTTAGGTTCACCCATTACAATGTTGACAAAGACCCAAACAGATAAAACCATGAAAGAAACAACGTGAATAGCAACTAATCCCTACGGAGAATAGATATACAAAGCTTACCTAGCTATAGCTTCAGCAGAGCCCAAGGGATGAGATGCGGGATTGTGAGAGTGAGCGACCTAGGGTTCGTTTGATTTGGTGGTGGGTGGAGATATGAGAGATCAACAGAAACAGGGAAGGAAGAAAGGAGGGTTTTTCCTCGACTGTTCTTGCGGTGGGTGGCGCCGTCGATGAGTGGTGGGTGTCGCCGTTTCCGTCGTGGCTCCACCGGGGAAGAAGACACAGTTTCAGCGAGAAGACAGAGCGTCGTGGGCACTCATTGGGAAGAAGACACACGATTCTGCGAGAAGAGAGACGGGAAGAAGACGAGACGGGGAAGAACACACGATTCTGGCGAGAAGACACAGTGAAGGAGAAAGAGGACGAGGCAGATGTGAAGACTTAGCGTCGAGTGAAGAAGCGAAGGAGGGAAGAGCGCAAGGCAAGGCAAAACCTATTTTCCACTGTTCCTGATATTCACGCTATTGCCACTCATATAATTACGAAACTGCCATTAACACATACGGTGTTTTCGTAGGTGTATGTTTTCTGTGTCAATTTAGCAATTCTGTTATAATTATAACTCCTTCAATTAATATTTTTTTTGGTGTACAATACTGATTGTATTAGTATATCCAGACAATTTTTTCAAAAATAATATTTGTATATATTTCTCTCCTTTTTTTTTTCTTTCTAAGAGTAAACTCAGTGTATCCCAATACTGTCAACGAATGACTAATTACTGTTTGTGGGACGTGACTTCCGCTAGCTAATATATTTCTCTGCTAGTATTCATATGACCATGTGACAAAAATGTATATGTGATGATGTATTTGTCGAAAATTTACTTTTATATGACTTGATTTGGAATTTCTCTATTCTAATTATTTATTTTATTAATATTTTTTTTTATATTTTCAATACTTACTTTTAGGGAAATGAGTCATTTTCCGTTTTGTCAACCATCATATATGATTGACACCTCGCATAAAATAATCTTGCAAAGTAATCCATTGAGCCATAATACACTTGCAAACTAATCCATTGAGCTGTAATATACATTCTCTGATTCAGTTTTGCGTTTTTAATTTATTTAAAAAAAAATTATTCAACTAATGAAAATTCATGTCATGTAACATTGATGCTACATTGCAAAAGATTGGTCAGGTCAATAATTTTCGTTAAGTATTTGATGATAGGTTGACAATTGGATCAAATTTGTTCAGTTTTAAAAATATAGAGACTTGATTTAAGCAATTAAAACTAAAGATACCAAAATCACGCATATGTAAAATTAGAAAGCAAAAATACAATAATTAAGTCCAAAAAAACTTAAACTTGCGCCCTTGCAAGGGCTGGACTTCCTTGCTATTTTGTTAATAGTCTATAGTCTATATCATAGGGTAATGGCAACACATTATGTAATCCCAACTCCATTTTGAGCAAAATAATATGGCTCTACCACAAGATTTGCCAAGGATTTGAACTCATGCTTTTTACATGAGAAACACACTTTACTTCCACGGCTTCACCCATGCATCCAACTCATATATTCCATGGTTGAGGTATGGGTGTTCGCGAATTGAATTGGATCGATTTTGAGTTAAAAAGTCATCTCATCCAGATATGGAAATAACATGCGGTATGTATTAGATCAATTTGTTTCCTTAAAAATAATCCGTTGCAATCCAATCCAATCAAATACGGTTTGGATTGAAATGGATAATTCGATTTTTATCGATACATCTTTACATAATAAT
Organism: Sophora flavescens; assembly: GCA_030762895.1. Lineage (NCBI taxonomy): Eukaryota > Viridiplantae > Streptophyta > Magnoliopsida > Fabales > Fabaceae > Sophora > Sophora flavescens. Next base: position 59,830,165 of record CM061069.1, read on the forward strand.
TATATTATGTCAAAAAAACATGTTACATCATACTATAGTATATATATTATACTTGCTGTACATATCAAGTTAAAATCTTATTAAAAATTAAAGGCCAAGTTCATCAACCGATCCAATCCAATTCTACATGACATGTGGAAGCTACACTAACATCATTTCGCCACATTTTCCACTGTGTTAGATTTTGGAAGATCAATTGGTGGAATGATGATTTTTGCAAAGTTTAAATTCTAGAATGATTAAAATCCTCAAAAAAAATAAGGGAATTATTTTCGACAAAATATAAAATACAAGGGATTAAACATGCATTTTAGTCTTATGATAAATGGATATTTAAGATCTTGATGCCATGGTTTTTATTTGAGGAAATCCCAATTTGGTCCCTGAAATTGTAAAAGTGTGTCAATTTGATCCCTCATATTTACAAAATTATAAATTAATCTTCGAAGTTGTCAAACGTTAATCAATTTGGTCTCTCCGTCAATCCCTGTTAGTTAACAGCGTTAACGGTGCTAATGTGACACGTATATGCCCTATTGGCATCCATGTCAAGGGAAGATGGTGTCCAATCATTGGGCTATTTGCAACCAAATTAGAGAGACGTTTTTGACACTATGTTAGGTTAAAAAATCTCACCTCCCAACGTCACTTTCTCTACTTCATTTCAAAACTCCTCATTTGTTTTACAAACCCTAACATATCAGACCACATTTGGAAGAAGAATAGCTCATAGGGAGAGGACTTTGTTGGAAATTTCAGCCAAAGCAAGTCTCACATTGTATGGGAGCTAACTTGGAGAGCCCCCTTAAGCCTATATAAAGAAGCTTAAAGGGTGCTAACTAAACACACCAATCCTCGTTAAGAAGAGTGAGAGATAATAAAGAGAGAGCCTCACAAGAGAGAGTGAGAGAAAAATAGAGAGATCCTTAGAGAGAGTTTTCTCAGAGAGAAAAATAGTGAGCCAATTTGTGAGAGTGTTATCCACAAATTGAGGATACAATATTCTTGTATTTTTGTATTCCCATTATTGTTATAGTGGAAGTTTAAGCGGCCTACGGGTCCCGAGGTTTTTTCCTTGCTCACATTGAGGATGTTTTTCCACGCTAAAAATTGTCCGGTGTTATTACTCTTATTTTTACGCTTCTGCTTAGTGCCTATTTTTGAGTTCACGGAGGAGGGAAATTATGCTGGTATTTCCCAACAGTGGTATCAGATCTCTTAGAGCTCTGGAATACTAGGTGCCGGATTTATAAGAAAATTCTTAGTATGCTCTGTGGCTGCAGCATTGCCTGATCTTCCACATCAGAAAAGAATTATTCTTGTTGCTGGAAATAAAGTGTGGTAGTGTGAAAGTGCATGCCTAGAAAAGTTCTGGCTAGGAAAGACTTGGTATTTAAGTGTGTCTATTGACCCACCTCTCTTTCCTGGGAACTTCCTCGGTACGTACTGTTCACAAACTACAATAATTTTCAGTATTCGGTACAAGTCACCTATACGACACTATTTACGTATAGTGTTATTTTTATCAAAACCCACATGGTTGGAGGAGCTATTGGCCTGTGTAACTCAATATGGAGGGAGCTATCACTCATGATGGAGACATGTTCAAGCTAACTGCAGATAACTACTCCTATTGGAAGCCGATGATGGAAGATCATCTATACTGCAAATATTTGTATTTGCCAATTACCCGGAAGGATATGCCGAAGGATATGCCGGATGTGAAGACTGACAAAGATTGGGAGCTTCAGAATCGGAAAGCAATGGCTATGATCCGGAAATATATTGATCGAAGCTTGTTCGAGCATGCATCAACTTATACCAATGCGTATGAGTTGTGGACAAAACTTGAATCCCTAATTCAAAAGAAGACGCCCAGGAATAAAGCCTATCTTGCCAGACGATTGGTAAAGTTGGAGTACACGAACGGTCAAAATATGATCAAACATCTGAACACTTTCAAAGGCATTGTTAATCAATTAACAAAGGCAGGCATGAGTGTTGATGATGAGCTGCAAACTCTTCTACTCCTCAGTTCTCTACCTGAGAGTTGGGACACTCTAGTTGTCACTCTCAGCAACTCTGCTCCAGACGGAAAGCTTAGCATGAATTCTGTTACAGACTGTTTGCTAAATGAAGAGTCAAGACGGAGGGAAAGAGGTTTGAACAATCAGTTTGAAGCCAATGTTGTTGAAAATAGAGGAAGGAGTAAGAACCGTGGAAAATCACAAGGTAGGTCCAAATCTTGAACCAGACTTAATTGTTATTACTGTGGCAAACCAGGACACGTAAAGCCTGAGTGTAGATTCTTGAAAAGAGACCAACAAGCTGGAACAGTCCACCCTGACCAGATTGACCCGAAGAAGAAGAAATAAGATGGAACAACTACTGCAGTGGCCTCGAATGATGAGAATATATTTCTTATCGAAGAAGAAAATTATCTAAATGTTGCATCAGATGATTGCATATGGATAATTGACTCAGGAGCATCCTTCCACGTCACACCTCATGAAGAATTCTTCTCATCATACCAAAAAGGAGAATTTGGTACAGTGAAGATGGGAAACCATGTCACAAGTAAAATCGTCGGTATTGGCGAAGTAACTTTGATGACTGAGAATGGAAATAAGCTTGTGCTGAAGGAGGTCACAGGTCAGACATGTACCCAAGATGCGTCTGAACCTTATCTCAATGGGAAAGCTAGATGAAGCCGGGATGATAAACCAACTTGGTAGCAGCAGATGGAAACTCAGCCGAGGAAGCATGATTATTGCTCGCGGCAGAAAGGAAGGCTCTCTGTACATTATGCAGGGAAAGATATGCAAGGGGGAGACGAATGTTGCTCAAGATGCAACCAAAGAACTGTGGCATATACGACTGGGCCACATGAGCGAGAAGGGTCTGGAGATCCTTGCAAAAGATCATCTCCCAAACATAAAACGGCAGCCACTTGAATCCTGTGAAGACTGTCTGGCAGGCAAACAACACAGAGTATCTTTTAAAAGATCAGATGATGCAAGAAGAAGAAAGCAGATTCTGGATCTTGTTCATTCAGATGTTTGCTCAACGTCTGAAAGGTCTGTTGGTGGTGCTCAATACTTTGTTACCTTCATTGATGATCACTCTAGGAAGGTGTGGGTGTATCCATTGAAGACGAAAGATCAAGTTCTTCAAGCTTTCAAGGAGTTTCATGCTTCTGTAGAACGAGCATCTGAAAGAAAACTGAAATGCTTGAGAAGTGATAATGGCGGAGAATACATAGGTCTGTTTGAGACATATTGCAAAATTCATGGGATAAGACATGAGAAAGTTCCTCCCAAGACACCTCAGATGAATGGAGTAGCTGAAAGGATGAACAGAACGATCGCAGAGAAAGTTAGAAGCATGCTTTCTCAAGCAAAACTTCCCAAATCATTTTGGGGCGAAGCAGTGAAAACTGCAGCTGATCTGATAAATCTGTCTCCTTCAAGACCTTTAAATGGAGAGATTCCAGATGAAGTATGGACTATGAAGAAAGCCTCCTATGGTAACTTGAGAGTCTTTGGGTGTAGGACATTTGTCCACATTCCTAAAGATGAAAGAGCAAAGCTAGATACAAAGACGAAGGAATGCATATACCTTGGTTAACCAAGAGATGAACTTGGTTTCAGATTATGGGATCCTGCACACAAGAAGATTGTTCGAAGCAGGGATGTGGTGTTCTTTGAAGATCAAACGATCCAAGACATTAAGCAATCTAAGAAGCCAAAGCACAAAGTGATTTCTGATTCAAGTCCTGTTGTGATAAACAATTCAGGGGGAGAGAATCCTCAAAAGAATGATGAACATGATCAGGAGGATCAATCCGATCAGACAGAACAACCTGACCAGATAGAACAAGTCAGGATCAGATGATGGAGACTGATGAGATAGAAGAAGAATCTCAAGTAAGACGATCCAGAAGAGTCAGACAACCATCAAGAAGATATTATTCAGATGAATATGTCAATCTCACTGATGAAGGAGAACCTCAAAGCTTCATAGAAGCAATTAAGATGAATGATAAGGAGAAATGGTTGCAAGCCATGGAAGAAGAAATGCAGTCCCTGAAAGAGAATCAGACGTATGACCTGGTGAGATTACCAGATGGACGAAAGGCGTTGAAAAACAAATGGGTGTTCAAGCTCAAGACGGAAGAGAACAACCCAAACTCCAGGTACAAAGCAAGAATTGTTGTAAAGGGGTGCAACCAGAAGAAAGGCATAGATTTCGAAGAAATCTTCTCACCAGTGGTGAAAATGACATCTATTAGAGCAATTCTCGGTCTAGCTGCAAAACTAGACTTGGAGATTGAACAACTTGATGTAAAAACAGCATTCCTACATGGAGACCTAGAGGAGGAAATCTATATGGAGCAACCAGAAGGTTTTGCAGAACCAGGCAAGGAACACCTAGTGTGTCGTTTGAAGAAAAGCCTCTACGGTCTGAAGCAAGCTCCAAGGCAATGGTACAAGAAGTTTGATCTCTTCATGACCCAACACAATTTCAAGAAGACCTCCGCAGTTCATTGTGTGTTTGTGAAGAACTATGAGAATGGTGAATCCATCATACTTCTGTTGTATGTTGATGATATGCTAATTATTGGGAAAGATAAGGCGAAAATAGCTGCTCTCAAGAAGGCATTGAGCAAGTCTTTTGCCATGAAAGATCTGGGTGTAGTGAAGAAGATTCTTGGAATGAAGATAACTAGAGATCGTTCTAGAAGGATGCTGTGGATGTCACAAGAAGACTATATCCAGAAAGTTCTTGAAAGGTTCAACATGCATAATGCCAAACCTATGCATGTTCCATTACCTGGTCATCTCAAACTGAGTAAGACGCAATGTCCAGGGAATGAAGAAGAAAAAGAAGAAATGAACAAAGTGCCCTATTCTTCTGCAGTGGGTAGTCTTATGTATGCAATGGTCTGTACAAGACCAGACATTGCTTATGCTGTCGGAGTTGTGAGTAGATTCCTATCAAATCCAGGAAAGGAACACTGGAATGCAGTGAAATGGATACTACGATATCTGAGAGGGACTGCCAAAAGTTGCTTGTGTTTTGGCAATGGAAATTTAAATCTTCTTGGGTATTCAGATGCGGATATGGCAGGAGATGTGGATTCAAGAAAGTCTACATCAGGATATCTAATTACTTTTGCAGGGGGAGCTATCTCATGGCAGTCAAGACTACAAAAGTGCATTGCTTTAAGCACTACAGAAGCAATCACCGAAGGTTGCAAAGAGATCTTGTGGATGAAGAAGTTCCTACAAGAGTTAGGACATGATCAGGAAAGTTATATTCTCTATTTCGACAGTCAGAGCGCGATCCATCTCAGTAAGAACTCGACATTTCATTCAAGGTCGAAACACGTCGACGTAAGGTATCACTGGATCCGTGATGTGTTGGAAAGTAAACTGCTGCAGATTGAGAAAATACACACAAAAGATAACGGGGCAGATATGATGACAAAAGCTCTACCGAAAGAGAAGATAGAAGTCTGTAAAGAAGTTGCAGGCTTAGCATCAAGCCCAAACCGAGTCAAGGATATTTTCTCTTTGGCTGAAGGGGGAGATTTGTTGGAAATTTCAGCCAAAGCAAGTCTCACATTGTATGGGAGCTAACTTGGAGTGTCCCCTTAAGCCTATATAAAGAAGCTTAAGGGGTACTAACTAAACACATCAATCCTCGCTAAGAAGAGTGAGAGATAATAGAGAGAGAGTGAGAGAAAAATAGAGAGATCCTTAGAGAGAGTTTTCTCAGAGAAAAATAGTGAGCCAATTTGTGAGAGTGTTATCCACAAATTGAGGATACAATATTCTTGTATTTTTGTATTCCCATTATTGTTATAGTGGAAGTTTAAGCGGCCTACGGGTCTCGTGGTTTTTTCCTTGCTCATATTGAGGAGGTTTTTCCATGCTAAAAATTGTCCGATGTTATTACACTTATTTTTACGCTTCCGCTTAATACCTATTTTTGAGTTCACAGAAGAGAGAAATTATGCTGATATTTTCCAATAGACTTTTTATCAGCGCCGTGTATACGGCAAGGTGAACAAGGCAATCGCCTTAGGCCCCATGCCACTTGGTTTTTTCATGCGGTAAGGTAACCATGCTTGACTTTACAAACCTACTAGTAAATATCTACCCAAAAAACCCTTCTAGTAAATGGTTAAAGTACTAAATTCTCATATTTCCATTTGGTATGCAAGCATGATATATTTAAGAAAATGGTGTCACGTATATGTTGACACTTCCAACATGTGGCACATAAAAAGATGATAATAACAAAATTTAGGTGCATTACACCAGATTATTTCTAGTGAAATTAATGTTATTACTCATTTATTTATATAATGTTATTTATATGTGGCATTTCATCTCTACAATGCTACTGTTTTATTTTTAAGATTCCGATTATCATGTCAAGGAAATTCTATGATTTTGGTTGGTTTTCTTTTAAAGCTAAAAGGAGTTACTATTCCATTAACCTCTCAATTATTGATTAAGCATCACATTTATTTTTTATGTACGGTAAATGATGAAATCATTTTTTATATAAATTTTGATTTTAAATGTTTGGTATTGATTTCAGTTATATCAAGTTCTAATTATGACATTAGAAAATTCTTATTTTGAGTAAAGAATAGAGTCTCAATAAGTCTCCAAATTTTTGTCTTAGGCTCTTAAAATTCTCTACACGGCCCTGCTTTTGATTAAAGGATGGGCACCACAAAATTCTAATATACACTCGCCCTGCAATTGGAGGATTCCTGACACACTGGATGGAATTCAACAATAGATCAAGGTGTGTGCTCGGGGTGCCAATGATAACGCGACTATTATTTGATGAACAAATTGTAAATGAGGAGTTAGAATAGGTGTTGAGGTTCCCATAAGGTTTGATCCCATAAGCTATAGAGATGTATATGGAAGAAGAGGAAGAGGGAGAGGCGATGAGGAATATAGCGACAGAATATGGGTCCAACAAAGTTGAGGAGGAATAGTGTCAAAAAGGTCCTTGAAATTTGGTTGCAAATGAGCCCAATGACGTAGACACCATTTGTCCTTTCATGGGTGCCAACAGGGCATATAACGTGCCACATCAGTGTCATTAACATTGTTAACCAACAGGGGCTGACAAAGATATCAAGTTGATTAACGTTTGACAACTTCGAGGACTAATTTGGAATTTCGTAAATGTGAAGGGTCAAGTTGACAAACTTTTACAATTTTAATTAAGGACCAAATTGGAGTTTTAGGCTCTATTTAACAAGGTCAATCTACTAGCTTATAGCCGATGAAAAAGCAGCATCGTATGGTAACCATTTTTCTAATTAGCTTATAACGTTTCTTCCAGACGCTAATTGAAGTAGGATTTTAGCTTATAACTTATCACTTTTCTCTCATTTTTATATCTACTATTTTAATTAAATTCTTCATCTATCCTCAATAAATAAAAAATACTAATCCTGTACCAAAAAAATAAAAAAATAAAAAATAATCCTACTATTTTCAAATCCCTAATTCAAGTTTTCTTACAGCAAGAGTTAAATTTTTAAATTTTTTGTTTTAATAATTATACTGTTTTTACTTGATTGGTATTTATTTATTTTGCATGTTCAAATTTTCTATGTCATGATTGGTAGAATTTGGTCATAGGTAGTTTAGACAAACTATAAATTGTCGTATAAGAAATTTCAAAATTAATCTAATTAACAAAAGATATATAAGAATTAGTTTCACTAATTTTTTGATAGATGGACGAAAAGAAATAAAAAGAAAGCCAGAAAAAAAATTACATCCTCAAAAAGGCAACCTCCAGTCACATCAGCTAAGAGAAGGTTGCTCATCTCACGTGGTGCCGTATCAATAATCTTCAATCTATCCTCCCGAGACTCACCCATTTTAGCCAGTTAGTCAGAACATTGATTTCCCTCTCAAAGAATGTGCTCCACTGAAACAATCCAATTCAGTTTAAGTTTGTCTTTAACTTGTTGAATCAAAGAAGCATATCTGTGATACATAATGATATGCTCTTTAATAAGACTCGGAACATTCAAAGAATCTTTATAGTAAATGACTTTTGAAAAACCATGTTCCAAGTGATGTCCAATCCATGTAAAAGAGTTAAAATTTCTACATGAAGAATATTAGAGTCACCAACCACTAAGATGGTTTCGAATCAGGCCTCCAAACCCCGCCTCCCAGGATTACCTAAGCAATTGTCATCGACATTGAGGAAAATAACATCATCTTATATATATATAAAAATAGGATGAAAAAAATAAAAACCATATTTTTATCGGTAATTTTTTTTATATAAAATCACATCAATATATCCTTTTATTTTTATTTTCTCGTTTGTTTATTTATAAAAGACTGAAGGTCCATTTAATTCCTTGACAATATTTGAGGTGCCACTTTTCATCCCTAAGTAAAAAAACTCGCCAAATAGTTTGAGAATGATAAAAGATGGATATTTTAGTCCCCCTATTTTTCTTTGTTCTGAACATGTTGTTAGAATGCTGATGTGTATTGTTGTGTGTCCAGATGCCTAGGCAAGAGTCCTTGCACACAGAATAGACCATGCAAACAATTATGCATTTACCCAATAAAGTCCCCAACTATTATTTGAGTAACCCAATTTTGTCGTTAACAATTCTATCATAGGACAAATTAGTCCCGACATGCTACAAGCAACAGACCACATGCACCATATGCATCAACACACGTCACAACTGACATGGACGAATTTAATAGATACTTAGGTACATTAACGGTACATATCAGCATCTCGAATGGTGTGTTCAAGACGGAAACAGATATAAGGACTAAAATATCCCTTTTTTGTCATTCTCAGAGACTACTCAATGAATTTATTTTTTCCTCAATGACCAAAAATAATACCTCAAAAATAGTTAGGAACTAAAATGACAAAAAAAATACTTAGGTACGGGTACCTAAGGCTATGTTTGAGAGTTTTGAAGGGGATGGAGTGGAGTGGTTAATAATGAAGTGGAGTGGTGCAACTGCAAAGTATCCCACTCTATTGTTTGGAAGTTTAATGAGAAAATCTCAAACCCCCAATTTGGAGGGTATAAAAATTGGGTGTTTGGATGGTTTGGAGTGGTTTGGGTTACCATCCCACTCCACTACTTAACAAACTCTCAAACAATGGGTTAATACCTTCTAACCACTCCACTCCATTACTAACAATCCCACTCCATCCTCCCAAACATAACCTAAGTACCTCAAGTATGGTATTGAAATTGAAATTATTTTTAAAATGTCATTTTACGTTTATCACTTGTTGAACCGCTGCTTTAGGGTGTGTTTGGGATGATGGGGTGGGAGGGTTAGTAATGGAGTGGGGTGGCAAGGAACCCTTGACCCATTGTTTGAGAGTTTTTTAAACAATGGAGTGGAATGGTTGGGGATGGGTTGCAAACTACTCCAAACCATCCAAAGCTTCATTTTTCATACCCTCCAATTTGGGGGTTTGGGAGGGAATACTTCCCTCTTTTTTACTTTTATAACAAATTTACAATTTTAACCTTCTAAAAAAACAAAACAAAACCTTTTGGATTTCCCCTTCACTCTCCTATTCTAATCATTTTTGTCTGACGTCTCCTCTCTTTCATGGTGCCTCTCCACATTTATCTTCCCCTACTCACTGTCAGTACCACATTTTTTAGTTTTATTTTTTTTTTCCTCTTTCCAAACACACAAATATTCGTTGGAACCTTCATTTTTCACTTCCACTTTAAAACTTCTTCATATTCACTTCATCGGTAATTGCATCTACCATTCCTTTTCTTTTAGATGAATGCAAAATATGAAAAATGTTACTCTATCATATTCATATCATGTGCAATTTCTGATTCCGTTTTTCACTTTTCTTTTTCAGTTATGCTAAACTGACACGGAAATATGGACACTTACGGAAACACCGTATATGTTAGTGGCAAATTCGTGATTATGCTAGTTGCAAATTCGTGATTATGAGGAACAGGGGAAAATATTTTCCTTGCACTCTTCCCTCATTCGCTCTTTCATCTCACTCCTGTTGGCTCTTTATTCTTCCCTCGACGCTCTGTCTTCACCCGTTCTGCTCTACCTCGTCCCTCTTTCATCTTCACCGTGTCTTCTCACTGCCTCGACGCCAAGTCTTGTTCACCCGTTCTTCTCTGCCTCGACGCTCTGTCTTCAACTCGTTCTTCTCACGGCCGCGAAGCTCTGTTCCCGAATGTCACCACTACCCACTAGCAAAGCCCAGTGACAGCCACGACAGAAACGCCTCCACCCACCACGCGAAACCCACCACAAGAGCAGTTGAGGAAAAACCCTCCTTTCTTCCTTCCCTGTTTCTGTTGATCTCTCATACCCACCACCAAATCAGACAAACCCTAGCTCACTCACTCTCACAATCCCGCATCTCATCCCTTGGGCTCTGCTGAAGCTATAGCTAGGTAAGCTTTGTCTATCTATTCTCCGTAGGGATTATTTGCTATTCACGTTGTTTCTTTCATGGCTTTATCGCTTGCGGTCTTTGTCAACATTTTTGTGGCAAGTAATGGGTGAACACCTCTGTTTTTCTGCTGATGGAATGATGTTATGATTTTTACTGGTTGGTAGTGTCACAGTGTAAAATGTAGTTTTTTGTTGAATGTACTTGGCTTGTTCATGAAAGAAGGACTGAGGATGCAATGTTGGTTCTGGCTTCTTGTAACTTATCTTTGAAGCATTTTGTTTGCATCAAAGTGTTGAATTTTTTTAGGCCCGATATAATCCTAGTTTGTCATGACTTTGTCTCAACCATTCCTTATGAGATGATTTCTATATGTACCATATAGAAAACTTAGAAAAAAAATTGCAGTGAGTACAAAATATTTAATGTGATTCTAACTTATGATGTGTTGGATCGTCTATAAACAGGTAAACCAAAAGCAAAGAAAAATGGCTGGAGCAGCAGATATTAATGTAAGGAAACCTCATTTGTATTTGTACTTACTCGTGTGCAACGTATTTACAATCAACTGAAATTTCATGTAATGATACTTGGCAGGTACGTGCGAGGCATGCTTGTATGCCAGGAATATTGATTGATATCAACAAGGCACTTTCAGAGGAGCATCGTGCTTTGTTGGATACGACCCCATTTAAATGGGTTAGTAAAATGACCAATGAACCTAATATTTCAAGTGTCTTATTGTGCGAGCTTGTGAGGAGGTGGGATGAGGATGGTCGAGCATTCAATGTTAGGGGTACGCCGATCCCTTTTACCCCTACTGATGTATGCCTGGCTCTGGGACTTCCAGCCACAGGTGAACCAGTGGTAGGTGCAGGTGATGAGCAGTGCTATACACTGTCTATTTTTGAGGGGGCTGATATAACCATAGAGGCTATACTGGACAAGATGCCCGCCATTCCGCATAATGTGGGGGATTTTTGTAGGGCATATATACTCCTTGCATTTGGAGTGTTTTACTTTGCGAGGACAGGCAAGCATGTCTTCACAGATTATGCCTGGATGCTGGATGACTTGGATGCCAGCCATAGCTTCAACTGGGCAGCTGCAGTTCATGAATTCTTGGTTGCGAGTTTGAGCAAAGCTCACATGGTCAGTGGCGAAGGGTCAAATGACCTTGGAATACATATATGTGGCTGTGCACCCATCCTACAGGTATGTATTGTTGCATATGTTAGATAACCATATAATGATATGTTAACAAAATTTTACGGCTACTAATGATGTCAATCTTTTTTGGTAGATCTGGGTGATGAACCATATCTCGATTAGCTATACACCTAGCACTCCTCCCGAGCATCCTTTCCCACGGTTTTTGAACTGGCCAATTGTTACATTGAGGAAGAAGAGAATGAAGGAAGCATTCATGAATACAAGGGTACCAACCATACCATATTTTCGATAATATCTTGAAAATTGATATACCCAATGTTCAGTTGATGTGATTCTGATGTTTGCAGGTAACGGTTGCTTTAATAGCAACAGATGCTGAGCTTCAACTACCCATTGTCCGGGATGCATTACGGGGGGGCCAACAACACCAATATGTACATGTTGATGAATATCAAAAAGTATTGGCGACGCTTCAGGAGCATGAACAGAAAATTAGGGAGCAACAACAGAGGATCTTGGCTCTAGAGGCGGATGTTGCAATTTTGAAAGATGGTCCCACTCGTCACCGATCAAACATAGGCCAAGTCAATGAGTTTGTGGGATGTTCCACTTTAGGTGGACAAGATTCAACCCATCTTCACCAAACTCCCCTAGCGGATATTTATGCTGACATGGGTGGTGTAGGGTCTTCAGGTGTTCAAATAGGTGGTGGTTACTAAACAAGCTAGTTGCCTGTTTTACATGGTTGTGTTTGTGGTTTACTCGTTGAAAGCACATTGAGAATCATTGTATATGCAGGTGTAGAAATGCCAATTTCTCAGCGGATGGAGGCTGATGATGCTATTGTAGATCCTCCGGCTGTAGCGATGGGTGCACCAAATGAAGCAGCAGTTGCAGTGCCCGCTTGTAAGTAATGATTTGCATGTTCACAATGAAAAAGTTCCATTGTGTTAAAAATAAAGACTACTTACCATCTACCATTGTGACTGTTGTAGGTGAACATAATACGGAGGGTGATCCGGAGGGTGGGTCAAACATAGCAACAAGGGTGAAGGGTAAACATAGGATGCGGAAGCAATCTTCTAGACTTGATCCCCCATATACTAAGGCATACATGAGAAAGACAACAAAAGAATAGTTTTTTATTTGTAGATTCGAACATGAAAACTTGATATGTACATTGTTATTTTGTAATGTAGGAGTAGTATGTAATTTCTCGGATTGGTAAGCCTGGATTCTACGATCAACATTAAAATATATATTAACTATGGTGCAAAATATCTTACGACATTGCTAACAGGTTTGACATGCTTTACATGGTTGTGTGAAACTAATTTAAGTGTCATGACAAGTCATTAAATAGACAACGAAATTAATGAGTGAAGTTCAGTGATGACATAACTGATTTGCTCCAAGAGTTGGTGGTAAGATACGTTAGTTACCAAATAATTTAAAGCATTCACCAAATAATTGAAGCATCCACCAGATAAGCGAACTACGTTCACCAGATAATCTAAGGCATCCACAAGCTTGGTTTTAGTATTGGCATTCACCAGATATTTGAAGCAATTCACCAGATAAGTGAACTACGTTCACCAGATAATCTAAGGCATCCAAAACTTGGGTTTTACTATGGACATTCACCACATATTCGAAGGCATTCACCAGATAATCTAAGGCATCCACAACCCAATTTTAGTATAGGCATTCACCAGATATTCGAATGCATTCACCAGATATTCGAAGGCATTCACCAGATAATTGAACTATGTTCACCAGATAATCTAAGGCATCCAAAACTTGGGTTTTACTATGGACATTCACCACATATTCGAAGGCATTCACCAGATAATCTAAGGCATCCACAACCCAATTTTAGTATAGGCATTCACCAGATATTCGAATGCATTCACCAGATATTCGAAGGCATTCACCAGATAATTGAACTATGTTCACCAGATAATCTAAGGCATCCAAAACTTGGGTTTTACTATGGGAATTCACCACATATTCGAAGGCATTCACCAGATAATTGAACTACGTTCACCAGATAATCTAAGGCATCCAAAACTTGGGTTTTAGTATGGGCATTCACCACATATTCGAAGGCATTCACCAGATAATTGAACTACGTTCACCAGATAATCTAAGGCATCCAAAACTCGGGTTTTAGTATGGGCATTCACCAGATATTCGAAGGCATTCACCAGATAATTGAACTACGTTCACCAGATAATCTAAGGCATCCAAAACTCGGGTTTAGTATGGGCATTCACCACATATTCGAAGGCATTCACCAGATAATTGAACTACGTTCACCAGATAATCTAAGGCATCCAAAACTTGGGTTTTAGTATGGGCATTCACCACATATTCGAAGGCATTCACCAGATAATTGAACTACGTTCACCAGATAATCTAACGTTTACCAGATAATCTAAGGCATCCAAAACTTGGGTTTTAGTATGGGCATTCACCACATATTCGAAGGCATTCACCAGATAATTGAACTACATTTACCAGATAATCTAAGGCATCCAAAACTCGGGTTTTAGTATGGGCATTCACCACATATTCGAAGGCATTCACCAGATAATTGAATTATGTTCACCAGATAATCTAAGGCATCCAAAACTTGGGTTTAGTATGGGCATTCACCACATATTCGAAGGCATTCACCAGATAATTGAACTACGTTCACCAGATAATCTAAGGCATCCAAAACTCGGGTTTTAGTATGGGCATTCACCACATATTTGAAGGCATTCACCAGATAATTGAACTATGTTCACCAGATAATCTAAGGCATCCAAAACTTGGGTTTAGTATGGGCATTCACCACATATTCGAAGGCATTCACCAGATAATTGAACTACGTTCACCAGATAATCTAAGGCATCCAAAACTTGGGTTTTACTATGGGCATTCACCACATATTCGAAGGCATTCACCAGATAATTGAACTACGTTCACCAGATAATCTAAGGCATCCAAAACTTGGGTTTTAGTATGGCATTCACCACATATTCGAAGGCATTCACCAGATAATTGAACCACGTTCACCAGATAATCTAAGGCATCCAAAACTCGGGTTTTAGTATGGGCATTCACCACATATTCGAAGGCATTCACCAGATAATTGAACTACGTTCACCAGATAACTGAACTATGTTCACCAGATAATTAAAAGGCGTTCACCAAGCTTAGTATCCGTGTAATATCGAAGGCATTCACCAGATATTTGAAGCAATTCACCAGATAATTAGAGACATTCACCATATAATTAAAAGGCATTCAACACTTGACTTAATTATCTAGGAATAAGTTGTTCACAAGGTAATTGAGGGCATTCATCAGATATATATGATCATTTCCATTGACATTTATACAGGATCATTTACATAGGATTGTCTAAGTATGTACAACAAGTGGTGGTTTTGTCATTCATGATACAAAAATCTAACACGCAATGTGTTGCACCCAACCAAGTTGTATTTAACTACATACATATAGTAAATGTTCATATACATATATGACAAGATAATGGATCGTTGTGCCGCAACCATGTCATTCAAAAAACCGACAAAAGTTATGGCGCCCGACCAACCTGCACAACGAATGGTAAAGCGTTAAACACTAAAAATTGTACACAAAGTTTAGTACCATAGTCCAGGACTTATGAAAAATCATACCATCAACTGACAACCATATACCAAAAAACACATATCATTAGTGAAGACAACTAAAATCCAAAATGTGTCTAATCATCCAAATTTGTAGTAAACCGCGGACACCCCATGAAGTCAACATCAGACGTTGTCAAAAGGTCGACGAACGATATACTGGCTCCAACCTGGACAACACCATATAAGAAACTAAAATAATGGAGTCCTTAACTATATAAATGACCCACAATTTACATGCATGTGTATTCAAAGTAACGTCTTCTAAACCCTTAAATACAGGGCTTGAAACTGTTGGATTTTGAAGAACACAACAACTGTCTTCAAAAGTGGACATTGACTGTATAGAAAAACAATAAACCAATCAACATAAATTTTCATCTCATTGTCCACAAAAGGCACATGAATTTTGTAGAAAGTATACATCACGGGGTACAAATCCATCAAATTGCTAAAATTTAACCGACAACACATAATAAAACAACGTCTACAAGTTAAACACAATATGATATTGGACACAAACCACAGTGCTTGTATCCAACAATTCTCCACTGGTGACAATGTCAAGAGATGATTCTACATGGATGTTGTTTCCACTGTGATTACCCACCATTCCATTGTTTGCCTCCTGCACAGTTTAGAAATGTTGTTGTTGAAACTTACATTTAAATTGGATTTTGGTTAAGGTTCACATTACTCATCAATCACGAGGTGTGTATGGTTAATATAGAATTTTTGGAGAAAAAAATAATACCTTGGTAGTCTCTTTGTCTTCAATATGTTGTGACCGCTTCTTCGCCCTTTTTACAACTTTTTCAACTACCCCTATTTTTCTATTCGTACGAGGGCGTCCCTTACGTTTGACACGCAATGGATTGCGAATGTGGGGAGCATTGTTTGGATTTGAGTCAGCAATGGGACTTTTTTTAACTTCCCGCATTGTAGCATCCATGGTGGGCAAATTAGAACTAAACTCATGTAGCCTTTCATGTAGTGCCTTACTTGCAACTTCAGACTCTGCACATACTTCAGCAACCTCATAGAAATGCTTGCACAATCTGTCAAATCTTTCCATTTGTGGCTTCAATTCTGTCACACAGTAGCTGCTCTTAATATATGAATATTTCCTTTTAATATTTCTCTTCCATCTTGCTAAAACATACTTATCCGGCACATTTTTAATCCTCTCTTGAGTACACACACAAAGCACATGGCGACACAGAATGCCTCTGAACTCAAACGACGAACATTCACAACACACTTCATGGTTCTCACGATTAAACACAACAGTATACTCACATTCTTTTGTTCTATCACCAAACAGGACCTCCTCCATCACATGATAAGTGGCAACGCAACCATCCACGGTCTTCAAAGAATACGCACAATTAATCTTTGATCTAAACTTGGCCTGAACCTCCTTAAACTTGGCATGAGTATACTCACATTGGAATTACTTTTCAATTGACGAGTCTGAACCGCAGGGAATTGTCGTATCCATGCATTGAAAATCAGCTTGAAACTCCTTTTCGGCTCTACTCTTGAGAGCATTATCATACTGCTTTACAAATTGATTCAGACTTGTTGTTGAATTGATATACCCATCAAAGAATGCATGTATGCTCTCGCTTCGCTGCGTTGTTGACATACCTGCCCAAGTTCATACAAGTGAAAAACCATTAACCAAGTATGATAACCATGGACATTACACGGCTTGCTGTAACAAAAAGTATGAGAAGGTAGAAGATGCATTTGAAACAAAAGACAGACCAAGTTTGCACACGACCACATACCTGCCCAAAAATATTTCTTCAGCAAGGTTGGTGCCCATCTATGACGTTCCTTGTACAACTCATCCAACCACTCATTCTGTCCAAGGTCAAATATGTCAATGAAGGAAGTCCATCTATCTTCAAAATCAGCTGCTGTGACTGTATCATAAACCGTTGTTTTCATTGCAGACTTAATCTTCTTATATTCACCATATCCGCTAAGTTTTTCAGGAATTTTTTTCATTATATGCCATAAACACCACCTATGACGAGTAGTAGGGAAGACTAGCTCAATGGCATTTTGCATAGCCTTACATTGGTCAGTGACAATACCCGTAGGGGCTTTTCCCTCCATACAATGAAGCCATGTTTGGAAAAGCCAGACAAATGACTCTGTGTCTTCTGCAGAAACCAGACCACATCCAAGTAATGTTGATTGACCATGGTGATTCACACCAACAAATGCAGCAAAAGGCATGTCATACTTATTGGTCAAATATGTTGTATCAAATGTCAAAACATCTCCAAAATATGCATAACTAGCTCTACTTCTTGCATCAGCCCAAAACATATTTCTGACATGAAAATCATCATCCATAACTATGGCATAGAAGAAATCTTTGTTTTGCTCCGTCATTCGAGAAAAATAGCTTAGTAAGGCCTTAGCATCACCTTCTTTCCCAATCGCACGCCTTTCTTTGTTGACATAATTTCTCACGTCTTTTTCACAAAAGGGTATATGCTCATGCCCTCCTCCATCTGTAACGAGAGACTGAAAAGTCTTATTAATCCTCACCCCTGCATCATCATTGATTTGGATTGTTCTTTTTACATGGAGGTTGATTTTCTTGTTAGCCTTGAACAACCTTGCCTTTGTAGGGCTGATTTCGTGAGAATGGTTGGGTTCAAATTTATTAATGTACCACAGTTCATCTTTTCCCAACTTAATAGTAATTTTTGCCGGACAATTCTTCCGTTTAGTCGGACGTGTCATCAACGTACAAGGAATTTCCGACACTCGGGACCCCGCTCGTGAACATACTAGCATTAAGTATCTAATCTGCCCATCCTCTCCTTTTCTTGATGTTCTAGTCTTCCAACCAAAACCCTTTCTTAAAGCATACTCGCGATAAAATGATTTAACATCCTCTATGGAATCAAAACACATCCCTGTTGCAGGTTCCCACTTTTCTTGATCATCATTAACAATGTGAACTCCATTTGCTTCGCTATCACCACCACCACAGTCCACATAATCATTTGAAGTTTCCATGTATATCGAATTGCGGATGCCACACTGAAACTGCACAAATTAGATCTTTCATAAGTAATGTCACAAAACAATCATGGATTCACTAGCTTCTCATATGAATTAATGATGACAAACTCAAATTCACCTTAACCCACTCAACTAAGCTGCATGTTAGAGTATGCACCATGCTAACCTTCCCTAATATAGAAAATCTTAACAATGCATAATTATAACTTATAACTTACTGCACATGTATTGGGTAGCTACCTATTGCATCTAACATCTTCCAGTTTGAAGACATGCATCAACAAACCAATGACACATGCACATTGGAATAAAAGAATAGTCACCTTTCTACTTCAACATGAGTTTACTAAGTGCTCAATGGAGTATGGAGTGTATGTGAAGGTGAATAAAAAGGCAAGCTTGCTTCTCATTTGCATATATGGTGATAATTTGCTAGTGACTGGAAATGATCATACTATATAAATTGAGTGTTTTAAAACACTCAATTTCTGGGAGTGTTTGAAATGACAGACTTAGGAAAGTTGTCATATTTCCTTGGAATGGAGTTTGCAACTACTCCAAAAGGAATTGTACTTGCACTGTAAGAAATAGCCATAGTGTCATCGATTAATGTTGACAAACTAAGCTTCATCATTATAACTATAAAGCACAGATCTTGGAACTATAAACTAGTACAAGAAAACATGAACCACCAAACTTGGAAAATCTTCCACACCAAATAAAAACAACCACCTTTCACTGCTTTCCAAGCATACTTTCAATTACACAGTATCCTCCTCCAACCAACTTGAGATGCACATTGCTATAAGATCAATTTACCAGGATTATAAAAACCAACATTGCATCCTCAGTCCTTCTTTCATGAACAAGCCAAGTACATTCAACCAAAAAGTGCATTTTACACTGTCACACTACCAAACAGTACAAATCATAACATCATTCCATCAACAGAAAAACAGAGGTTTCTAACGTTCACCCATTACTTGCCACAACAATCTTGACAAAGACCTCAAGCGATAAAGCCATGAAAGAAACAACGTGAATAACATATAAACCCTAGGGAGAATAGAGAGATCAACAAAAACAGGGAAGGAAGAAAGGAGGGTTTTTCCTCACCTGTTCTTGTGGTGGGATTCGCCGTCGATGAGTGGTGGGTGGCGGCGTTTCCGCTGTGGCTGTCACTGGGCTTTGCTAGTAGGTGGTGGTGTCATTCGGGAACAGAGCGTCGAGGCAGTTAGAAGAAAGAGTTGAACACAGAGCGCCGAGGCAGAGAAGAATGAGTGAACAAGACTGAGCGTCGAGGCAGTGAGAAGAAACAGTGAAGAAGAAATAGGCATTCACCAGAGAAGAAAGAGTGAGGAAGACACAGCGTCGAGGCAATGAAGAAGACAGAGCCAAGAAGAAAGAGCGTCCACGAGTGAAAAGAAAGAGTGAAGCAGAAAAAATGACGTCGAGGCAGTGAGAAGAGCACAAGAAGGAGGGAAGATTGGAGGGAAAACACCTTTTCCCCTGTTCCTCAGAATCACGAATTTGCCACTTGCATAATCACGAATTTGCCACTAACATATACGGTGTTTCCATAAGTGTCCATATTTCTGTGTCAGTTTAGCATATTTCTTTCTTTTTCCAGGTTATTTGAGGAATAACTTTGTGTATTCTAAAATGCATTGAACAATGGTTTAGTTTGGAAGATAACATGATCATGGATATAGCTTATAGTAGATAAGTTTCCTTATTAATTTAAGAAAATTGGTAAACATTGTTATGAGAAAAAATGGTAGTATTGGAAATAAAATTTATAATTCACTCCACTCGATTACTTACCATTGTCACTGCCAAACAATGGAGTGAAATTTCTCATCAAAACTCCCAAACAGTGGAGTGGTATATTTTTACCACTCTACACTCCACTCTAAATCACTCCATTATTAACCATTCCACTCCATCCTTTCCAAAACTCCCAAACACAGCCTTATGGAGTACTTGTCTTCAAGTTCAACCAACTAATTTATCCACTATTATTCGCCGTAGGGTGGCAAATGGATGGATCGATGGATTTTGATTTGGATCATAATGGATCAGATAAAAAAAATCCATGGATCCATTTCGATCCATTAAAATTGTATTAAAAAAATCCAACCCATCCATGATCCATATAATAAAAACCGTCCAACCCATCCATGATCCATATAATAAAAACCGTCCAACCCATCCATTAATCATTTTTACATGGATGGATATCCGACCAATCCATTTAAAATTACATTGTACATTGAAATTTAATTTTTTTAACAAATTTTATTTACATTTAATTCCCAAACAATAGCTTTCGAACTCTCAACCTTTTTTTTAAAAATTAAATTAAATTTTGTTCCTTGTAATTTACAAAATCTTATAGTTATTTTTTTCTTTTTAAGTCAACCTCACGTCATAGAAATTTTCAAATTTGTTATATAAAAAAGCAGTTACTCAAAAAATAAGAACTTAATAGAATTGAAAAATTAAACACCGCATACTCAAGAAAGGAAGAGTCAGTCCAAACGCAAGCCTCAAAAGGCTTCATTACAATGCAAAAAAAGATATCCGAATGAGTGAAGTATGTTAGTTCCCTCATTGAAGCTGTCCCTGCAACCATGTTCAAGTCCCTGAAAATAAAAAAACCAATAACAAATTTAGCCTTTAACTGAACGTTGCACCGAGCATTCACTACATACCAAAAAATTTATGTTCTGGATATAGATAAAGCTGCAAGGTCCTCGACAAGTTCTTCATCATCAAGATCCAGTACAACTACAAGAGATAACAAAAGTAGCAAGCAATTAGACATACACTAATAAACAAACAAAAAACAAATTAAATAAAAAGATTAGAACCAGCAAACTACAAGACACTAACCTGGAGTTCCACAAAGCCAATCATTTGTACATAGTAATGCCTCAACATTTTCAGGTAAGAGAGAACTCCGATACTTGTCGAGTACACGTCCACTAATACTAAATACTAAATGATGATTCTAATGCAACTGTTGTAATTGGTATGGATAGAACATCTGGTTATTATTTTAATACTTTAGTTCAATTCAACATCGCTAAACCTAGCTACCTTAATTATTAATGACTCTCTGATCAGCACCTATTTCAGTTCAATTCAACTTCGCTGAACCCAGCTACCTTAATTATTAATGACTCTTTGATCACCACCTATTTCAGTTCAGTTAAACTTCGCTGAACCCAGCTACCTTAATCTAAGTAACATTTAATTACACAGGAACACACAAGTTAAGCAACAAAAGTAAACTGGACACTCAACTGCAATGGAGCAAACAGTAAGTGCAGGCGAGAATAGCAATTCAAGTGAGCAACAGAAAGAACTGCAATCATAGTGACAGTTCAGCCATAGTTCAAAATGACTACATAAACTGTGATTCTATTCCAATATTTGAGCCAAACCAGAACCAGTTCCAAGTAATGCAGAACCTCTAATTATGGGATTTTGGAGCGAAAAGCAGAAAGCAGTAGAAGAAGCAACATTCCAATGCAATGTCATAAACACAATATATAGGAGTTAATAAAGTTAAATTTACTGGCAGACTAAGTTAACAAGACAAAACTAAAAGAAGGCTGAATAATTGCCATAATGTAGTAACTGAAAGGAAATTTAAAACTGACATATTATTATAGCTTCATCCTTGAAACTACACAGCTTTTATAAGGAGAGTAGACCTAGAAAGTCACATAGCTGCTTCAATCATATGATATGGAACACAATCATCTCTCTTAGAGAACTATTCTTATAAACAAAAGAAGGAACCATGCTACCTCAGCAAAAATCGCATTTAACAGTCAATTCATATTGATAAAACTCAATAAAATAAAAATTCAAAACAAAGCAAATGAGACAAATTACAAAAGATGAGAACAAAATGCATACAAGTTAGATACTTTTCCACCTCAAACAAAACAACAAATCATCATAAGAATCATAGTGATAGTGAGATATACCTTGCCAATCTCAGGTTCTTCAGGAACCTTGTATGAATCAGCTGTAACCTCTGATAACCACAAACCAGGGAAAAGGGTCTGCACAAACCAGGACCGAGGCTCACATTCACAGCAATTTATAACCAAACAGAACCAATGAGAACAGAACCAGAACAACAAACCAGCAAGCACAACAGAAACCAGCAATGAAAAACCAACCCATATTAGAACAGGATCCTGTTTAATCAACTTACACACCCTGTAGGACTTAGAACAGTAACTCAGCACATAAAAGTAATCTACATGTGTCTGTGTTCGCTACTATAATTATTTAGGTTACTGGAGAGAAAGTTAGGTGTGCTTAGTGTAGGTTCAAGTCTCATGGTGATACATTAACACTATACATCCAGGAGCTCTTATCGTAAGCATAATCGTATCTTCTTTAGCCTTCAATTCACCAGAGCAAAGTAAAAAATTTCATGCATAAAGTCTAAGATTAACTCTCAGTTTCAAAAAGAGCATTACTAAAAATGTGTATAGCATATATATGACACCAAAAAGGGCTCAAAATAGTGTTTCTCTGTTTCATATGCAATTTCACAAACACATGGTGCTTGTTACTTGGTTCTAATTCAAAATCCTCAAAACTCAGCTACCCACTAAAAAACAACCAACGAACCATTTAAGCAATCATCAAAATCCTTCAAGGTATGCATAATTGATTCAATAATTAACCATTAAAACCAGCTAGTAAAGAATGCAGATGAGTGCATGGTTGTTGACAATGAAGCACTTTATGAATAATAATAGTAATATACCTTGATTGTTCGAGTGGATTCTTGCAAATTGGTGTAGAAAATTCAAAGATGAACAAAGCGAACTGGATTAATCCAGTCCATTGAAATCCTTTCAGTGTTAGACATCTTGGCGTCTGAAGTTTTTTCCATTTTGTCTTTGTTAACTTTATAATTTCTTTAGATACAATGTGAAGGACTGAAGGTGATATAGCGATGGTTTGGCAAAGGGTTGAAGAACATCTTGTGTCAGATTTACGTAACAGTTACAATGCGACAAATCATGGAATTTCAGTGCGACTTTTGGAGGAGCGGTTGGCATCTGAAGAGGCTCAATGATTGTTCCATATTTGTTTTCTTGGGGAGGCTGAGAGAGAAAAACAAGAAAAGGAACTTGGTGGCTACGGTTTTGGGGAGGTAGATGATGACGTGCAATTTACTTTATTCTCTTTGCTCGGTGATGATTGGTTATGAACTAGCGATTTTGCTGTGGTATAAGACTCATCATAGTTGGTTATGTTTTGATTATGAAATCTGCAGCTTGAGAATGACATGTTTGCCTTGTCAAAAACTAAATTGTTTCTACTTTCTACAGGAGGGAATCCTGGGTTTACCCACAACTACAACTACATCTGTGGTGTGTAGAGATTTGGATTTAGTAGTTGAATCAATCAAAGCTCCTTGCCCAAACAGAGAATATGGTTGCTATGAAACTCTGGATTACATGACCAGTAATGACCATGAAGTGACTGATGGCTGCTTACAACGTCTTAGTAACCTCCATCATAAGAAGTCATGGTTGCAGCACTTAAAGATGATAAATTAGCTGCTGCTGGAGAAGCTGGACTTTCTAATTGTATTTACATATTTTATGCACTTTAGGTTTTCTTTTAATTTTATTTTATCAACAGGTTCAATTATATAAATCTTACATATACTTGGTATAGAGTAATGATAGGTGAACATCCAAATGGGACACCTGGTTAATCATGTATAAATATTTGGTTAATTCAGTTCATTATATGATTAATCACGTTAATGGGCTTATTTATCATAACTATGTAAATATTTGGTTAATCACATTCAAATATCTGGTTAATTCAGTTCATCATATGATTAATGAGTCATCATGAATTAATCATATAATGAACTGAATTAACCAAATATTTATACCGATTAATCAAGGTGTCAACTTTGGATGTGCAACTATCATTCCTCGCATTATAAAGAGGAAAGATGTCCGAATAGTTGTATAGATTTGTTGTACATATTATATTTACCCAAGCAGCTTCTGCTCCCCTCTTTTCCCGCTCTCACCTGAAAATTTGGCATCAAATTATGAATTCAGCAGCCAGAAAACGAACTGCAGGACACAGTTTGCTCCCTACCGAGCTAAATCATACAATTATAATTTCTGGCTTTCAAGTTCAAGCCCCAATCCAAAGTCTCCTGTCCTTGAAAACTCTTTTGAGGTCTTCGGTAAGGTACCAGAAGCATCTCCTACCAAGGTGGTGTTTGGAAGAGCTTATTTAAGCTCCTTTTGACTTATCTAATGACATAAGCTCTTATGCAGTGTGTTTGACAGAGCTTATAAAAATAACTTATGTCATCCCATAAGGAGTTTTTGACTTATTTTCATAAGTCACTGGGAGAAGCTTATGAAATTATCATAAGAGCTTATGCACTAAACACCTCTCTATGTTTTTCACTATTCGAATCCTCTCATGCCCCTTTCTTTCTTTAAGCACTTATGGCATAAGCTCTCATGCGATAAAGTCTTATGTGATAAGCTTTTAATTAAGTTGTTTACCCAAACGCACCCCAAGTGGTATGATCTCTTGACATTCTCTCTTAAATATTGCTTTTTCTCATTTAAACTCCAGAATTTATCATTAACCGTGAAAGTGGAAAAACCTCAAATAAGAGTCTTGATTAAATCATGAAATCATTATTTGCACATAATACTAAGGAGAAAAGATATTTGAACACCAAAAGTTGACACCAACTTTTGACACCTTGGTTAATCGGTATAAATATTTGGTTAATTCAGTTCATTATATGATTAATCACGTATAATAATTTGGTTAATTCACGGTGACCCATTAATCATATAAAAAACTGAATTAACCAGATATTTACATGGTTATGGAAAATAAGCTTCATATGACCCATTGACCATATAATGAACTGAATTAATAAAAAATTTGCACATGATTAACCAAGGTGTCCATGATTAACCAAGGTGTCCATGTTAGTGTCAAAATTTGGTGTTAGAATATGATAACTGTTTCCAATTTATTGACTATTCTTTCTAAGGCATTTCAATTAACAAACAAACTTTTGTTGTTTCATTTTCTGTCTTAATTGGCTATTTCCATGAGATAACAATTCAAAGTGTGACAGATGATTGGTGTAAAAGAATGTATAGTACTGTCTAAAACAAATTGAATGGCAGCTGCGAGCAGAAGAAACTGCATTTTGTTCCTTCAGGTAGTGAATAAGATGCCAAATAACAGAGACTTGAAATAATTCTGATGCAGGAGTTCACTAAGAATTGGGAGCAACGATGCCAACATAGCCGATCCCCACGACGAAGAAGGCAATAGATTGCAGGAAAAGATATATGAAGTAGTGATTCCTCCCAAAGTTAAGATCGTAGCATCCGCAGAAAAATAGGTAGGCCCCCACACCAAGTTCTAGGAAATGAAGTCTGTTGATCATCAACAAACAAGCAGAAAAGGTTAAATAGTGAATGATAGTTATAAAAACACATTTTTAAGTTGTATGCAAAATGATTGCTGTCATGCAAATGCAAACACCAAATTCCAATTTGAGGGAATCAACTCATGTTTATGTTTCTCATTCTATGGGACAAAAGATATAATAATTTCTAACATATTAGGTAATTTTTCGGTTAAAAAAAAATGTAAGCTAACAAAATTAGACTATATATCCTGTCCTACTTCCTTGTTTCAACAAAATTAGAGTTATGGTATGTCAAACTTTCAATAAATATAAAATGCATAGTTATGTTGTTAAGGATTCCTTCTTGTTTAGGAAAATGCTATAGGGATCACAAAGCACTGCCCTTGGTTACCTTTATTGAGATCTTCAGTAAGTTTTATTTGCCTTTATTAACAATTTTAAAAATTCCAATCCCTAGAAAGAAAAGAGAGAATATGGAGGTCATATCCCTGATGATAACTTGAGATATTGATATAATAAAATTTACCTTTCACCAATCCTGAAACGAGGTTTCCTAGGTGCTTTGCCACCTGATTTTGTTTTAAGAGCATCTCCCAATTTTTCAGTAACTACCCATTCATTCACTCTCCCTGCCTCTACCAAACCTATGAGTGTTGCCTTGGTCCTATGCATTGACATAACATTCTCAAAAAGGATCCAGAATACCAATAAGTGGAGTGACCTGCACGATATGTGTTTGCCAAGTTACTTACAAGTGAAGAAAACTTTTTTCTGCAAAACTCAGCTAATTAACTTAAAATGCTTACCTTGGAGTTCCAACAGCATTAAGGAGTGTAATGATACAAGGTATATAAACAGCACCCCACTTGGGAACTTCCACTTCTGGAACTAAAACAGTTGCTGGCAAAACGACACAGTAGAATACAAATGTGACCACATGGGCTATGATCTTCCGGACAAAAAAAAAACTATAAATCACATATAATTTCTTCCACATGGTGACTTTCTGCACGAAATGGTAAACAATGAATAAGAAGATAAGATGGAAAATTATAATTTGACAGATTAAAGAAAAATATGGGCAATGAAGACAAAGAAATACAAGGAAAGTGATACCTTGTTTCTCATGATTTCCGTTGCCATTTTCCTGAAGAGATTAGCTGGGCCACATGACCATCGGTGCTGCTGATAACGGTAGGCTTTGAAGGTACTTGGCAATTCATTTTTCACCTAAATTTAGATAAATTGTGTTGAAATAAAAGAATCAGATGAGGTTTATACCATTTAAAAACAAGGGACATATAAGCAAGGTTATACATGATATACTTTGGATTGATAAAAGGACTTGTGTTTGTATATGACTCTAACTCACTTTGTTCTCATGAGTCCTGTCAAAAGAATCTTGAAGCCATGCAATTAAATGGGGTATGATTCAATGATACCTTGATGTCACTAAGATACACAAATTTCCAGCCCTTGAGACCGGCTCGGACAGCCAGGTCCATATCTTCAACTGTTGTGCGGGCCTTCCATCCGCCAGCTTCATTTAGTGCTGAAATTCTCCAAACACCAGCTGTGCCTGCACCATATCATCATATCCTTTCATATCACTGGTTTTACCTAAAGAAATATATCTGTACAGATTATATTTTATTAAATCTGCCAAGCATTATTAGAGGAATGATTTACCATTGAAACCAAAAAAGGCATAGGTTGAGGATCCAACTTCCTGTTCCACAAGAAAATGGTAGTCCAATGACATCTCTTGCATTCTTGTCATTAAGCATTCATCAGCATTAACTACAATACACAAGGGATGCTACTGTTACACCGTTCCAAATGCATCTACTACAATCTATACTGTGACAAATTTATGGCACACCAAGTGAAAATGATTTCTATTGTTAGATTTTTATAGCCAAGAAGACATTGGTTCAGTCCTATTTTTTCTTTTTTATTTTGCAAGTATTTTGTTAATTGACAATGGAGAAATTACATTGATCTCTCATCAAGTTTGACTTAATTACATCCGACATCACTCTTACTTTAGAAATTGTAGCAACCTCCCTTGAGGTTTATATATTATAATTACATTGACCCTTTGAAGGATCATGATTGAAATTATAATAACCCCTTTAGGGAGGAAACAGTAAGTTTTAAATAAAAAAGGTATAAGGTATTATTATCAGAATGTTTTAAAGTTTAGATTCCATCTTAATTAGATTTTACAGCAACTATGCACTAAGGAACTTCATGAAGGTTTAACATTAATGAGCAAAATTACCAAATTTCCAGCGTGCTTGGACCAGTGCAACTTCAGGATTGTGAACCAGAAATGGGATGGTGCGCCATAGGAAGTTAGGCTCAGGTTGGAAATCAGCATCGAAGATGGCCACATAGTCACACAGTTTGACATAGCTGTGCTTCATTCCTTCTTTGAGTGCCCCAGCTTTGTACCCATTTCTATTCTCCCTGATCTCATACTTTATGTTTATGCCTTTACTAGCCCATCTCTGGCATTCTACCTCCACCATATTCTGTGGTGTTTTGGTAAAAAGAGAAACAAAATGGTTAAGTGATCAAGCACAAGACTAGTAATTTGTTAATAGATATGGTTTGTAAGGAAATGCTTCCATGCATGTAAGTTGATCCAGATGATCAGTAAAATTATATTAAAGGGAGGCCCTAGATAGTACAAGAGGAGCTATAAAATAGGCTTGTGTTGACTAAGGTTAAAAGAAAATAGAAATAATGTAACAATGTTTAATCATTGCAAGATAAAGTAGCAAATTGTCAGATTAACTATATATTAGATTATTAGTAGGGGATCATTTCAACCTTTATGATAGGGTCTGTTGAATCATCAAGAACTTGAATAATAATTCTATCAGATGGCCATGATAGCCCACATGCAGCTCCAATTGACAATTGATACACCTGCAAGCAATGGAACAGTACCCACAAAAACCTTCACTTCAGCAAAAAAAAAAATTATATTTCAAGAAATATTCTATTTCACAGCATCTTTTTTTTTTCAAAAAAGAAAATGTTAAATGGGATAACTTTACAGTTACCTCTTTCTCATTGTACATTGGGATTTGCACCAGAACCATTGGGTATGCAGAGTTTCCAAGCTCAAGGTCATCCCTGAGTGGCTCCCATTTGTAATGCTTCTCTGGCTTGTGCCCAAACAACTTGACAAAAGTTATGACTACACCCATATAAACTCTCTCCACAAATAACATAAGTGACATGGCTAGGCACAAAACCACAAGCAGTTTCATCACTGGAACAATCAGGGGTGACCTGGCTTGCTGCCAAATGAAACTCATCTGGCTTGCAATGCCATAATGCACACTTTCAAACGTTGTTGTTGATGAAAGCCTATCCATTTGAGGCTTTCTTGGTTACCTTTGAAGAGACAAAGTGCACTTAGAATGGTGACTATATAAGAGATCTGTGCTTGGTTATGTAGCAAGGTATTGGTGACTATTTGGCTTTGCGAAAAGAACAAGATTTGTTTGTAGTTTTCACTTTTGGTCATTCATTTGATTGTTGCTTAGGAGTTACGTCAAGGCAATAAGGGAGACTATCATAGCACTGCACACTCACTGAACTAGCTGAGTGCCATGTGCCAGATTTTGCCTCAAGCAGTCTCACACTCACACACCAAATGGAGTAAACGTATATTGCAATGCTTTTCACGTTCTCCCTCTGGTGTCTCTACTCGTTTATGAATTATGATCAAAGTGTGTGAGAGAGAGGGAGAAGAGAAAGCTCTATTTGTTGGTTCTTAAAGCAGGGTTTGAGGCAGAGAACAACAATTTGTAAAGTAGTACTTATATTGGAGAGATTGTACCAAAGAAAAAAGAAGAAAGAAAGAAAATGCAAAACAATTAGGATAAATGAATTGTCGGCAACTGGTATGAAATCAAAAAAGAGTGTCACATTCCAACAGCATTTGTAGCTAACAGAATATGAAAACATAGAACAGTGGTTTCTAAATACTTGATGCTTCTAATGAGTACTATAGTTTTGCATCCGTGTGATGCACGGGTCATCAGTTACTATTATTATTAATAGCATTGTTATCATTAATAACTTGAATTGTGTCTCTATATGTACGAAACTTTTTTTTTTTTTACTTTATCCCAAATTAAGTCCACTATGTCAAACATTTTCTTGACTTATTTCACACATTACTTTCAATATTTCCTTCTCACCCATAATGGTAGTACTCATTCATCTCCAAGGCGCTTTATTTATACACAAAAGTGATCAGCAACAACCTTGGAACAATTTTATCTATAATTTGAGTGCAAAGAATTGAATATTATTTTTGTTTTAAAATGATATTACAATACGTAATGTAACACTGTGTTAAGTGTTCTTCTTTGATTATTACTAATGATCATTTAATCCTCTTAAATCATATGGTGATGACACGTGTAACTTTATTAGAAAATCATCAATTCCCCTTATTAATTAGTATAGATATAGATTTATTATTTAAAATAGAAAAAACAAATGCAATGATGTAGAAAAAAATATATTAGAAAATATGAATAGCTCTACCTCTATTTATGTCAATTCAGAGATTGTCGTGTTTGACTCCCAAAACATTGTAGCTTTACCGGTTTGTAAATATTTTAAAACAAAAAAATATATAAATTTTAGATAATAAAAAAATAATAAAAAAATTTCATCACTTGACATGTGACTTGCACCATTGTGCTATACTAAAATCAGCATCTCCCCTTATTAATTAGTATACATATAGATTTATTATTTAAAATAGAAAAAACAAAGGCAATGATATAGAAAAAAATACAAATTATAAATAGCTCTACCTTTATTTATGTCAATACAGATATTAGAAATATAAAAAATTAAATTAGGAAAAAAAATAATTCGAAAACAAAATAAAAAAAAATAGAAAATTATATAAAAAAGTATTTAAAAAATTAGGAAAATAATAATTAGAAAAAATATTCAAAAAATTAGAAAAATAAAATTAATTAGAAAACAAAAAAATTTAAAAATCAATTATAAAAATAAACATTTTAAAAAAAGTAAATTAGAAAAAACAAATTCAGGAAAAAATTAATTTTTTTTAAAAAAATATTATAAAGAATATATGTTTTTTTTTTTAAAAATTAAACAATCCAAAATAATCCACCGGTTGATAATTCCTTCTACTGTTACATGAACGGTAGAAGAAAAGTTGTTAATTGATAAAGAGATATACGTATTGAATACTAAAATATACATAAATATTAAAATATGGTAATTGGTTCGATTCAAAAATAACCGAATTAACGACCATTGAGTTTGGTTAAATTTGCAGCCGTAAAAAAATTTTTTACAAAAATATTATAAAGAATATATGTTTAAAAAATAAATAAATAAATTTAAATAATCCACCAGTTGACAACTCCTTCTACTATTACAGGAACAGTAGAAGAAAAGTTATTAATTGATAAAGTGATATACAAATTTAATATTAAAATATATATATATATATATATATATATTAAAATATAGTAATTGATTCGGTTGCAAAATAACCGAATTAATGACCATTGTGTTTGGTTCAATTCGGAGACGTGCACAAAAAAGAAAAAAAAAAGAACCAATTTAATTGTTGTTTCGGATTTTCAAATTCGTCGAATTATTGGTTCGAGTCTTATGATCCTAAACTTTTTCGAAGAACATTGTAGCTTTGCTACCTTTCTTGTCTAAAAATATTTTTTAAAAAAATTATAAACTTTAAAAAGTCAATAACAATATCCGAACCATTTAAATTGGTTTGGTTTGATTCGAACCGGAAAATGTTAATATATATATATATATATATAATATTAAATTTTTTATACATTAAAATACAATTATATAAAAATTAAAACATCAAGAACACGACAACTATATTTTTACTGTTTGCTAATTTATTATTGGTTGACAGTGTAAAAAAACTTTATACTATCAGTTTATACAAATAAATTCAAAAAAAAAAGTATTAGCAAAAAAAATTATTAGGAAAATTTTTTTAAAAATTAAGGAATACATAAAAAATAATAATACAAAAAATATTTTAAAAGGAAAAAGTAAATTAGAAAAAAATTAAACGAAAAAAATTTTACGAAAACAATTTAGGTAAAAATAGATTTAAAAAAATAGAAAAATAAAATAACTTATTAAAAATATAAATTAATTAGAAAAATTATATATTTAAAAAAAATTTAAAAAAGTATGAAAAAATATATTTAAAAAATTAGGAAAAAAATATAAAAAGTATATAAAAAATATTTTAAAAATTAGGAAAATAATAATTAGAAAAAAATATTCAAAAAAAAATAGAAAAATAAAGTTAATTATAAAAAAATATTTTCCAAAATCATTTAAAAAAAGTAAATTAGAAAAAAACTAATTTGGGAAAAAAATAAATTTTTTAAAAAATATTATAAAGAATATATGTTTAGAAAATAAATATATAAATTTAAATAATCTAAAATAATCCACCGGTTGACAACTCCTTCTACTGTTACATGAACAGTAGAAGAAAAATTGTTAATTGATAAAGCGATATACATATTGAATATTAAAATATATATAAATATTAAAATATAGTAATTGATTCGGTTCCAAAATAACCAAGTTAATGACCATTCGGTTTGGTTCAATTCTGAGCCGTGCATAAAAGAAAAAAAAATGAACCATTTTAATTGGTTGGTTCGGATTTTCAAATTCATCGAATTATTGGTTCGAGTCTTACGACCATAAACTTTTTCGAAGAACAGGGTAGCTTTGCTACCTTTCTTGGCTAAAAATATTTAAAAACAAAAAAAATTATCAATTTTAAAAAGTCAATAACAATATCCGAACCAATTAAAATTGGTTTGGTTTGATTCGATTCGAACCGAAAAATATTAAAATATATATAAATATATAAATAAAAAATAAAAAAATATTAAATTATATATATATATATTAAAATATAAGTATATAATAATTAAAACATCAAGAATATGACAACTCTACTTTTACTGTTTGTCAATTTATGATTGGTTGACAGTGTAAAAAAACTTTACACTCTCAGTGTATACAAATAAATTCAAAAAAAAAAAGTATTCGCAAAAAAAATATTAGGAAAAAAAAATTTAAAAATTAAGGAAAACGTAAAAAAAAATTTGAAGCAAAAAAAAATTTAAAATAAAAAAAATAAACGTAAAAAAGAGTTTTAAAAAAATTTTATTTTTTTTTATTTTTTTAAAAATTAACTTTAAAAAAAGGTAAAAAATCCTAGTGCCGACATGTGTACATGTGTATGTATAGTAAAATTGTCTATCCAACTTTTATATTAGTATAGATTTGCTATCAGCAAGGTATAAAAAAATTTAAGTAAAAAACCATTTTAGTCCTGTCATCAATTTAAATAAGGGTTTTGCTAACGAGTGTCCTAAGGGTATTGGTTAAGGAACCCACAAAAGAAAAATTCTTATTGAAACACTAAGTGTTACACTCTTTGAAATGTTAAATACCCAATTTCTCATATAATTTTTCCTTTTTTGATTTTTTAAACAATATCATCAGACACTTATTAACATTCTCCTTTAAATAATCAAATGAGTTGTAATCAATTTATTGGATGCCCCCGAAGGGACGAGTTGTCGTCAATTTAATTTAATCATAGAGAGACTAAATTGATACTCTTAATTTTGTTTAGAGAACCAAGTTAATGTTTTCCTATGAATTTATTTTAGTCATAAATAGTTGATTTAGAAAACTCTTGATATTTTAACCTTTTTTTTTTTTTTTACACACACCGAGAGGGGGGTACAACTGAACTAGCTAGTACTCCACCTTCTCAAATTGTTGACGTAAGTGCACATGTTTTGAATCCTGATTCAGCCCTTACCCCAAGCAAAGGTGCTATTTAGCTTATTTGATAAATTCTGTTAACTATGGGGATGTGGAATGGATTCTACTTGTGGCT
The DNA here is from genome assembly GCA_030762895.1 of Sophora flavescens. Taxonomy (NCBI): domain Eukaryota; kingdom Viridiplantae; phylum Streptophyta; class Magnoliopsida; order Fabales; family Fabaceae; genus Sophora; species Sophora flavescens. Next base: position 59,864,033 of record CM061069.1, read on the forward strand.
TGTGAAACCCTAACGTTTTTCTATGATTGAGACAAAACTGATGTCAAATTTTTATTTAAAAGACCAAATTCATGTCACATGTCCCTCTGGCTCTGGGGGAATAAAATGAGTATTTACTCTATTTTTTTACAACTAAAGTGTATTAATGGGTGGGTTGAGTAGCTCAACTGATTTAAGTTAAGTGTATAAGGAGTTGGAGTAGGATGTACATGGTTCAAACCTTGACAAATGAAGTTGACAAATGAAGAAAAAATTAACATAACAAGAAAAAAAATTAACATTAACAGCTAACATTTGCCTATAAAAAAAATTAAGTGTACTAATGGATAAATTTATCAAATTAAGTGTAGCAGCCAAGTTATTTAAGTTACTCAACTTGTTTAGGAATATTGGTGTTGTAGGAATAATGATATTCTCACACTCTTTTTTTAAATATCTTTTTACACCTATTTTATAACCATTAATTATCTACCCATTATTACCATTAATTATCTACCCATTATTGTTCCAAAGTAAAAGTCTTTTATCAATAGTTTCATAGTATAGACCCTTGTATCCATCTATGTAGATTGTAGACCCCTCTCCCTATATCACAATCTACAAAAATCTAACAACTAAGAAAAGAAAAGATTGTAGTTTTGATGTATTATATATGATTACTCAAAATACTATAATAATATTGTAACAAACCTAACTATTAGTAAGAGCCACTTGCAAATTTTTTTATTTTTTTTTTCACTCATAGACTGCCATGGTTCTTCTCAATGATATTAAATTCGGACAGATGATTGATTCGGTCAGGATATTGGGTTAATGGGTCACATGTTAAATCGGTTGACTCGATATACATTAAAAAATTCCAAAATGTTCATACACGAGGCAACATAATTCAACATGTCCAGGTTGTGGTTCAGGTTCAGTAAAAGACATCTCCGACTAAAAAAATAATTCAATATTACGAAGAGTAATATAGAGTATAGTATAGTATCAGCATTATATCAGTTCAAATCAATATCAATATATTACTGGGAGGAATATCAATATCATAAATCAATATATCATTATATCAATATATGAATACAGTTCAAAAAAGCAAAAACAAAAAATAAAAACCCACCGGGTTGATCGGGTTTTCCGATCGGGGTTAACCGAGTTTCAAACAAAAAACCATCTGGATCAATCCAGGTTGATGTCTTATACAACGAAAATGATTTTTTGACACAGTTTTTGCGACACAATACATACATCGTATGAACAATTGCATACATGTGCATCAAGATCAGAGCCGCACTGTATCTTTGTAGCACTTTTTTTTTTTTTTTTTTTTTAAATTTAATTTTTTTTTGTAAATAAATTTTTTGATTAAGTATGTATCAATATCTGGTGAACGGGGTACAAATATCTGGTGAATGCCTTCAAATATGTGGTGAATGCCCATACTAAAACCAAGTTTTGGATGCCTTAGATTATCTGGTGAACGTAGTTCAATTATCCGGTGAATGTCTTCAAATATGTGGTGAATGCTCATATTAAAACCAAGTTTTGGATGCCTTAGAGTATCTGGTGAACGTAGTTCAATTATATGGTGAATGCCTTCGAATATCTGGTGAATGCCCATACTAAAACCGAGTTTTGGATGCCTTAGATTATCTGGTGAACGTAGTTCACTTATCTGGTGAATGCCTTCGAATATGTGGTGAATGCCTATACTAAATTAGCTTGTGGGTGCCTTAGATTATCTGATGAACGTAGTTCCATTATCTGGTGAATGCATTCAAATATGTGGTGAATGCCCATACTTAATCAAAAAATTCATTTAAAAAAAAATTTAAATTTTAAAAAAAAAAAAAAGGTGTGCTTCGATTACAGGTCTGTTCGATGATGCGTGTCATCATGCGACTGTTCATACGATGTATGTATTGTTGTCCAGCATTTTGTGTCAAATTAGCAAACCTGCTTATACAATTCGATGGCTTAACCGGTCCACCTCAGTCTAACTGGTCAAACCGTCTATTCCGTGCCTTATTTTTATAACACGAGTTCTTCTCTCTCTCTCTAATTCCATTTCTTACCTTTTTTTTTTTTTTTTAGACATTCTATTTCTTACATTATTATACTTCTTTAGACTTAATTATAATCAAAAAAATATTTATATTCTTTGAACTCAAATATAAATAAAACTCAACTAATTAAACTCTATTTAAATATAGTATTTTAAAAATAAAAAAATTAATCAATCCACCTAATTCTTTTTTTATTTTTTCAAGAGTATTGCACACTCCCGAAACAATTAAATGGTAGATTAGTAATTAAAACTTATTTTTTTTAAATAAATCAAAATAATTAAACTAAATTAACTAATTTTCTTAATAAGTATAAAATTAATTAATTTTATTTATAATTGAATCCGAATGGAGTTCTCTTTTCCATGTCAACTAGGCGTGGGAAGTTCATTAATTATTGCTAATTGGTAGGTTTGCTTGTTTGATTGTAACTGTTGACCGTCACCATTGGAGAGCGAAAGAGATTCCAAGTTGGGGTAATTATGTTTTCTTTTAAAAGCCTATCAATTTGGTTATCATCCATTATCAGGAATTGAACTACAACTAAGGAGTCATAATTTTGCAAACAACTTCCCATAGTTAGGCTTCACGTACTGGATGTAACACGTAAAGCATGCATTCAACATTGTCAACCATGTAACTACCATCATTAGAATCGAAAAGGTCTACGAAGATATGCGTCTATATTTTTTTTTAAACATGTTAATATAATGTAGAGGGAACTGATATGTTGGTTTAGACCATTGTCTGTTCAAAGTTATCTTTTTTTATATAACATTATCTTTCATTCTTTTGTACTTTGAGGTTGTGGGGTCATTTCAAATTACATGCACTAATGAGAATGGGAATTCGAATTGATTAACTCGTTAATCATTATCGGTCCACGGGTTTTTTTATTGGAAACTAGTGTATTAAATATTTTGAAAATTCAAAAATTATATTTTTCAATACGATTTTTCTAAGTTTTCGTATTCCTCAACAAATGATGCTATTTACCACGGGTTGGCAAGACCTTTTTAATTTTAAGGATCCTAAGAGAGTATTGTTTAAGATTCCAAACAAGATAATTAATCATTGAAAAACTAAATATATCTCTTCCCAATGTATTAATACACAATTTCGTATAAAACTTTTTTTTTACTTCTTAAACAATGTACGTCCTAGGATGCTAATTAGCATTTGTCTGATTTTAAATATGTGGAAAAAAATGCTTCTTATTTCTCAATTGGCTCCCTATTCCATAATCATCGCAGATAGCATGGAATAACTGCTATCAAAATATTCTTTTTGATTTTAAATGAAAATTAAAGGTACAAAAAATCGAAGGCTTATCAATGTATTTTGAACTAGGTCATTTTGGTTGAATCTGATGCAAATGAAAGGACGATGAGGTTATAGATTATGAAGGAATTCGATTTATTTCAATCAAATAAAAGATTCAAAGAAAGTTATATAAACTAAAACACTTGTTAGAATCTAGTAAGAATGACAATTTTTTTTTTTTATAAATACTCATAGGGGTGAAAAATAAGAGTTGTGTTATTCTAACAACCTAAATTGACAACTTGTATTGAACAACCGTATTTATTTGATGGCAAAGTTTTAGTAATTTACAAAAACGTCACCCGTCACCCAAATGTATAAGGTTCATGTAGAGTTGTCCATTTCAGTTGTCATAATAACATTTCTGGAAAAATAATTAAGATGGTCGAAAATACGTGCACATATTTCTGGCACATTTTAAATCACTTTATGCATAGGGATAATTACCTAACTATGTCTTCCACCCTGGTTTACTTCATGTAACTTTACATTTCAATGGATCAAATCCTCTACTTTGTTTAAATCACTTGATTCAATTTATTTGATTTGTCTTGCTTCATTCTTCTTTATTTTCAATATTTTCATTATTGGTCCTCCATTTTATGCATGTCCGCATTCATTTATGTGATCACATTCGATTCTAAGACATATTTGGGTAAGATTAATTTTTATCCTAACAATTGTTTTATCACGATAAAAGCTGCCTTTGCTGGTTCAGCATGTTTGATTGGTGGCATTTGATGTGCCTTACACCATCAATGTGCACGTTCGAATAGTGGTACCCAATGTTAAAAGTTGTTTTTTAGTAGAAGTTGGTAGAGGTGGTAAAACGGGTCAGCCCGATCGGGTTTGTCCGAATAAACCCGATGAATTGTAGGGTTTTGACTGTAAAATTTGAGCCCGAACTAATTCAGGACCTTTGTGATCCAGCCCGAACCTGCTTAGGGCTCGGGCAGCCCGGTTACTTTTAAATATTTAATTTTAATTTTAATTTATTTTTATTTACTTAAAAAATAAATCAAATGAAAAAAAAGGCCAAAAAGGTCCAAAAGCCTTCCGGTGATCCACGTTTTCTTATTACCCACTACGGCTCAATGTGCTGCTGCGTTTACAGGGGTCTATTATGATCCACGTTTTCTTCTTAGCCAAAACCAGGGGCGGTCCTTCTTTTGCTCCCCCGAAAAAAATGAAACATTTTTTTTCAATACACAGATGTTACTTTGTTACTTTGTCATAGATGTTGTTTTATGGGTGTGAATATAGCAGCTTTTACGGGACTGTCTTGTGGCAAATTAGAAAAGGGAAATAGAGTAACGTGTTGAATTCATTACTTCATTGAATCAGGATGAAGATACTCTATTAGGCTGGGCATAGTTTTGATTAACTAGAGTTTGCTATTTCCTTGCCACATGTTGGCTGCTTTAGTCGTAGTGTTACTGGTGTAGGTTGATGTAATGGGTTTGAGTGACTCATAGCAATATATTCTAAAAGCCAATTTGGTTTCTAAAAAATCATGGTTATACTTTTGGTCATCAATAAAAATAAATTAATTATTTGATCTCCTAAATTTATAAACGAGGGACATGTTAGTCCCTCAAATTAAACCAACTTCAACTTCTATTTTCTTACTTATGTGTCTCATCAATCATATGTCCGTCTCATCGATGATTTCGCGTGGCGTAAGACAAATTTTCACGGTAGAAAACGAAGCAAAGTAAATAAACATCCACAATTCTTAAAACCAGATACTTGAAAATTAAGCATTTTTTTTCATTATTCGTTCTTTTCTACTGTGTAAATTCATCATAGGCCATGCAGAAACATCGATGAGTTAGACATGATAGTTAACAGGACACATAAGCAAGTAAACAGACGTTGGAATTAATTTGAGGGACTAACATGTCCCACGTTTGTAAATTTGAGCAACTAAATGATTAATTTATTTTTTCCAGGGACAAAAAATATACTATTTTTTAGGGATCAAATTGAGCATTTACTCTATATATTACCGAGAGGGATCTGTTGACATCGGTGGAAGTCATTATAAATTTACACTCATTTTTAATCGTTAATTTTATTTTCATCCAGCGATATAAAATATTAAAATAACAATCACCATTGGATGAAAATAAAATCAATGAATGAGAATGGACGTGAGTGAAAAATGATTTATACTGATGTACACGAATTCCTTCTCTATTTTATTTGCTTAAAGTCTAAACACAGGCCCGTGGAGACTGCAATGCCAATGAAACAGCAGCCTTAGGCCTCAAATTTTTTTGGCTTATTACTGTCCAGCTTTTTTTTTTTTTTTTTACATATCATCCTATAGTTATTAACTTAATTGCAAGTCCTATGATGCTGCACCTTGAAAACCAAGGAGTCAAGTGATTCAAGTACGGTGCTTTACGTTTAAATAATACTAAAGAATAACAATATGGAATAAATACTGACCCTTCAATTCAGCTTTTCAATGTTAACTTAGCAATTTAGTTCAAAAAAAACGTTAACCAAGCAATTAGAATCATAATGATGACATAATAACCGTTGAAATTTAAGTGGAAAATTAATTACTAGTTATCATTTCAAGGTTATAAGTTATAACAATTATATTATTCTATATATATTTTATAAAACTGTAATGTTCTTACTCTAATCTTTTTTAACTCTCTCATTCCTTTCCTTTTCTCTCCATCTTCATATTCTTCTGAAGATCGGAAGTGAAGTGTCAAAGTGGAAATTTGATATCAAAATGCAAGCATTTTCTTTTCCCCAGGTTCTATCATTTCATTCTTTTTTCTGATTTACTTTGAAAAATTATTTGGTTTTATCTAAGATCAACAATGTTACAAGGTAGATTGAATGGATTAGCCAATCTTATCTATTAAGAGTGAAATGTTAGAATTATTTGATCACAAAACTTTGATAAATGCATATAAAAAAAACTCCGTAAATGATTTCGCAGCTCAAAAAGCTAGAAAATTAATATAAAGATTGATAATTTATATTATATTAAGTCTCATTAATTTTTTTGCCTTAGACATCGAAATGTCTTGACACGACATGTCTAAACAAAACTACTAACCAGTGGCTCCCCCTAAAATTATATTCAAGGTCCACCACCGGCCAAAACGCATTACTTAGCTTTGTTTTTAGATATTGTTTTTGTTATTTGGGTCTAGTATGGCTTGAAGTGGAGAAATATTGGGTCTAGTTGTTCTTGTTTTGTTAATTATTTTCAAAAGTTGAGTCCAGTTGTTTTTAGTCGAAAATCATGTTTTCTTCAATCCATGCATACTTTGGTCATATAAGGTATTAATAAATGAAATTAGAAGCAATAATGTGAATTTGAACATAGAACCAAGCTACCCGAATAAGCTTGTAACCTGCATAGGGTCAAGCTTGGGCATCTTTTCTATGACCCTATAATTGAATCCGAGCCTTTTTGGCCCAGCCTGATAAAACTCAAACCCGTATCGAACCGGTTCGCCGTGGGCCAGGTAGCCCTTTTTGCCACCTATAGAAGCTGGTATGTTCGAGTAAACTGATTAAATTGTAAAAATATCATTTGATTTCTATTTAATTGCTCTTGATACAATTTATTTGATTTGTCTCGCTTCATTCTTCTTTATTTTCAATCATTTTCATTATTATTCATCCATTTTATGCATGTCCACATTCACTTCTGTGATCACATCTACAGCATGTTTGGGCAAGATTAATTTTTATCCTAACAATTGTTTTTCATGATAAAATCGTTTTTTAGTAGAAGCAGTATGTTAGAGTAAATTGATTAAATTGTAAAATAACTATTTTTAGAAGGAAAAAAATCAGTGTTTAGAGAATCTAAAATTTCTAAGCTTATTTAAAAAAGTGTCAGATTATTTTGAAACAAATAATATTCTTCCCATTTTAACTCTGCAAAATTAACTACCAAAAAATATTGTTAAATTATACAAATAATTTCATATCCCTTTTTTGTTCTACCCATTCTCCACAATTGCGCGCTAGATATCTCGAGACACAAACAAAAACCCTCTTTTTTGTAATTTACTATATAAAAATTATTTTCTTTTATACAACTCGAGTGGAATAGATAATCTTAAAATCACTTTCCAACAAATACAGTCAAACATAAAAGTGATTTTATTATAATTTATCATAACAATAATCGACTATACATATGATTAATTATGGAAATAATCAATTTTTCCGGCTAATTCAAGTGCACACTTAACTCAAGCAAATGGCAACCCATCTAAATTTGTAAAGCCTTTTCTCTAAAGAAATATATGGCCCATTATCTCTTGGCGTCAAGTCGTCAACCAATAATGGAATGAGAAACAGGAATGATGGGTGTGGACCATGCTTGTTTGAATAATAATGAATCAGGTTAAGAAAAAAAAAATTCAATAACCTTTTTTTAAAAATTATTTTTCATAATACCCCTTTCCCTATGTAGCAAAATAAATAGGTGAGAAGTCTGGTTTTGTATTACAGGTTCTCTTTTTATTCTATATTTTTTTTTAAGCTAAGTGAGAAGTCTGGTTTTGTAATACAGACTTCTCACCTATATATTTTTTCGTTTATTAATTTTTTAATTATTTTTTTTAATTTTATTTTTTAGTTTAATTATTTAGTGTTAATTTAGTTAATTTAGGTGTTAACTAGGTAATTAAGAAATTAATTTTATAAAAAAACATAAATAAATAATTAAAAACGGTAATTAAATATATTAATTATTAGTTAATTAAAAACATAATTGCTTTTAATAAATAAAAATTACATCAAGGAAATAGAAGATTAAATTTCTGCGGTTGGCAAGAGCTTCCGGCACAGTGAGGGCGATCACTCTTATTATGACTCGGCATCCGGCAGAGTCCACATCTTTTTGGCTGGCCTGATTTCCTCATATCCATTTCAGTACGAATCCGAGAGGATTGTGGACGGCCCTTAGGATCTATCTGTATTTTGGCGTTGTGGCACACCGTTAATCCGTGATATTGTGGCTAGTATCCCTCGTTGGGGACCACGCCAAATTGTTCCCGATAAACATTGAACACATATGTCAACCTGTACACATCTGCCACTTGGTTGTTACAGTCGAGATTCATGTGTGCACAAACAACATGGATATGTGAACATGGAAGTTCACCCGGAAGCTGCCAACTATCTGCCCTTCTCTTGGGTTTGCCAACTCTTCCATCAAGAATTCACTCCATTACCGATAGAATGTACGCACATGGTGTGAGTTGGCAACGACTCGATCCTCCTCGATGCACTTTGTCATAATCTCGGTATATGTATGCCCGGCTCGGATCATTTCGTCAGTCTTCAGTCCCTTCTTGACGAAGGTCTTCACTAATCTATAATAGGTGGCCTTTACCAACGCAGTGATTGGTAGATTTCTAGTTCCCTTGAGCACGCCGTTGATTGATTCTGCAAGATTGGTTGTCATGTGTCCCCGACGACGCCCTCCATCCTAAGCTTGAGTCCATTTATCCTTGGGGATACGATTAAGGCACCTAGTGTCCTAGTGACCTCTACGTTGTCCGCCTCCAGATTATTGTAGTACCAATTGAAGGTCGACTGAGTCAAGGCGTATCCTAAACCGTTGGAATAATAGGTTGTCAATTTTTGTATCAAAAAAATTGACAAATATCAATTACAAACTAAATGAATGGGGCACTTACCCATGTTAACTACTTGCCCTCAATGGTCCTTATTCTTGAAGCACGTGTTCCATTTTTGTGCGATGTGACGGATGCAGTACACACATGCACCGAGGGAGGGTCTGACCATCCACTACCATGTCGGCTGTAAGCACTTTTGATTAATTCGGCCGTATCCAAAATCATGCAGAGGTCAGCTTGGGGGGTAACGTACCATCGCAAGTTCCGCAGAAAAAAAAAAAAAACTAGGCGTCCGCCATCTCACCCTTGACGATGACAAAGGCAAGGGGGAATATGTTGTTCCCATCTTGAGAAATTGCCATCAAGAGGGCCCACTTGTACTTTCCGCACAACCAGGTGCCATCAATCTGGACAATGGGTTTGCAAAATGGATATCCTTTGATGCACACGTCAAAGGCCCATAATAGACGATCAAATACGTCCTTGTCCTATATTAATTGGTTACCGTTGTAGGCCGCCATCCTCTCCAATTCAACGATCGTGCCTGGAACAAACTCTTGCATGGCTAGGAGCCATCAAGGTAGGTCATTTTGTAAGATTGTTCCTAGTTGTCGTAGACCCTCTCGATAGCCTTTTGCTTGGCTATCTACGCCTTCCTGTAGCTGGTGGTGTACCTGTATTGTATCATAATGTGTGCAATCAAAACCGACACTCTAATCGAGGGATCCTCTTTGACAAGTCCCTTGATGCTTGGGGATTAGTTTTCTATATTGATAGCGTTCATGATTTTTAATTTATGGTTTTAATTAATGTTTTATTTTTTAATATTAGTGATTAATGTATTTAATTCTTACATTTATGTTTTTAATTATATATTTAATTTCTAAAACTCATATTTAAAACACTAATTAACTAAATAAATCTAACTAATCAAACAAATTAAAACTAACTAATTAATTAGTGATTAATATATTCAATTACTATTTTTAATTTTTAATTTATGTTTTTGTTATAAAATTAATTTCTTAATTACCTAGTTAACATCTAAATTAACTAAACTAACCCTAAATATTTAAACTAAAAATTAAAATTACTAAATCCTAATTAAAAAAATTAATAAACGAAAAAAAAAAACAAGTTGAGAAGTCTGTATTACAAAATTAGACTTCTCACTTGGAAGATGCATGGAAAACCAACAAATTGGGAGCCACGCAAACAAGGGGAACAAGGTAGGGCCTATCAAGCAGTTGCTGAAGAAAGCAAAGCCAGTGGGTCTGCCTTTAGCAAGGAGTGACTCGAACAACTGCGTGTTCTTCTTGCTCAAGTCCATACTCAACCTAACACCCCTGGTCACACTTGACACTGCTCTCTACCCCAAAAGGTAACTGATCTTCTGCTTTAACTACAAAGACTGGATGCCATAGATACTTCCGATCATATCCTAGTTGCTGATGGAACTCTCTTTACTGTTGCTGGAAGAGGGTCCATTACTTTACCTAGTTTGACATTGAATTATGTTCTTCATGTTCCAAATTATTTAACATGTAACTTAGTGTCTATCAGTAAATTGACCAGAGACTTGAATTGTGTGGCTAAGTTCTATCCTTCTTATTGTGAGTTTTAGGATTTACTCTCGGGGAGGACTGTTGGCAATGCTAAGATGGGTGATGGCCTCTACTATCTTGAGGAAAGTGTGCCTGAGAAGAAGCAAGCTTTGGCTTTAAGTCTAATTCATATTTCAATGCTCTGACTGAATTATGGCATGAGATGGATTTGTTTTATGAGACCGAGTGGCATTGTGCAATAATTGAGACTATATACTTTATTTTCACAGGTCTCTTACAAACCCTATGGTAGACCTGGACCATTATGAAAAGATTACAATGGGACTGACTACTAAGGCAATATTAAGGAACTTGTACAGAAATAGGAGGTTGTGAAACAATTTAGATATGAATTCTGTGCAAGTATCATTTTTCATTAAAATATTCAGGTAGAGAGAATTATGGGAGATTACAACAGGGATATGGGTTTTACTCACAATCACAAATGAGGTTGTAATGTCGTGGTTTTGATAGTTTTCATACCTGCATCATGGTTATATCGACCACATTTTGTTTCCTACGTAACATAGTCACAATCGAGATTTAAAACTTCTGCATATGCAAAGAAATCCAATAATAGGTAGGTTTGGTATCGAGGCGGGTCAGCGAAGGGTTTTGCCATCCTCGTCCCCAACTCCCTACACAATCCCTGACCCCACCCTTGATATCAGTTGGGGGTGAAATTCGCACTCACCTTTATCCTAGTTGGTTGTCGGGTTTCCCCGCCTCGCCACCTAAACTATGCAATATGTATTTTTAGAAACTTTTGTCCTTTATGATGATTTGATGAAGATTTTATTACGAGTCTTTTAAAGATAAAATGTTGAAAAACTATAACCTGAAATAACAATAAAAATTAAAAATAATTTATAATTATCTCCGAAATAAATAAATCAAGAATTACGAGATATAAATCATAGATCAAAGGTAGTTTGTAATTTCCAAATTGTGGGGCAGGTATTAATATCCTCGTACCCGCCCCGCCTCTGACTTATGAAAGCTGTTTTTATTTTTTCCGAACTCGATTCTAGTCAAAGTAGTTTTCCCCATCAAAATCGAGGCGGATTCGAACAGGTACGGAGAAATTGGACTCTTTTACCATGCCTAGAAAGGAGACTTAAAGCTTAGAAAAAAGAAGGGAAAAGGATTTTGCAGAGCTCAAGTGTTGGAAGCTCATTCTAAATATGCTGTAGTTTTATAACCCACTCCTGATTTAGCCATTTTTGAATGCCTCTTGGCCTCTTACCCATTCAGCACTATCTCCTCCAAAAGCACCCTGTACCAGCTATGCTTGAATTCCCTTTCGAAGTTCCATATGAATTAAGCTTCATGAGTCCCACAGTAGGAAATCTCTGTTAGCCCAAAGTTTGTAAACGACTTAGTCTTATGTGTAATATTGATTTATGTTAAGCAAATGGTTTATTGGGTTGGTTATTTCATTTAAAACATAAAGAAGCAATGTACTTATGAAAAACCAGGAAGAGCTTGTGCTACTTGAGAAAAAAAAATCCGAAAGCCCCATAACTTTAGAAGGATCAAAATCTCCAAGTTGTAAAAGATTAGTCGTGTAAGGAGATGTGACAATTCAGATATGATCAAAAGACCATCTAGGGCATCTCCAGAAAAAACACAAGATAAGGTAGAATTCATGGAAGAGATCATAAGCCAACTTAAGTCATTAAATATTGACAACAATATGTACAGACAAAAAAAATATGGATAGAAATCTTATTTTAGTTCCTATCATTAATATGTTTATGATCAATTATTTACTCCCATTATTTATATTATATTGTTAACTTGCATAGGTGCATCAATATCTTTAGCATAGGCATCAAGCAATAAATGAATTTGGGCTAGTTGCTATATTTGTCTTTCATATTATACTTCAACTTTGTTTTTTTGTCCAATTCCCAAACTCCCAAAAGCCAGGCTTCCCAGCAAGCAACATAAAAAATGAATATCCCAGAAGTATCTCCAAATGCACCAAATTTTCCTGGTTCAATCAAATACCAATTCATAGGGTTGCATCTGAAAATCCCTGAAGGATATGGATTAGTTGTCCTTTCCTTGAACTGTTAGTAGACTCAGTACTCAAACTCCAGCCACCACTTCATTTTGTCCATATAGCAATTCTCGGATAGAGACACCTTCCAGCACTCCATTCAAAATGTCTAAGGTTGTGGATGTTGAGATTGCAACAATTTCTCAAAAAAAATTATATTTGTCAATTGATTACTGATGAATGGAGTTCTTAAGAAACTATATGTGGTTGGCTGTCACTATAGTTCCAAGAATTTATATTTCAATAATGATATTCTCACATCACCTTATTTTATTTTATTTTTTTTCATATCCAATTTTATAACCATTGATTTAAAAACTTTTACTTTGAAAATAATAATAAATAGATGATTAATGGTTATATTATAAAGTAGCATAAGAAAAATGGTATTGAAAAAGGGGATGTGAAATGATTATTTTTCTTTATTTTGTCCAAGAGAATTAGTCAACAGTTCACACTTCACCATGACAAGCCACATAAGCACTTCCAAAAACTCATAAACATAAGCATTTTGTTGTTTGTGGGACTTTCCATTTCCCGAGAAGCACTTCAAAATGTCGAGAACTGGTATCTTTTGGGGTTAATTGATTGGGAAAGTGTAACTAACAGATTTTTTTTCAATAATTTGATTCAGGAGAAGCTGCTGGCAAGGGAGCAGAATCCCATTTGTTTTCTACCAAAGTTTTTTGCTCCTTTCATTTTCAATTAGAAAACTAGTGAGAATCTTACTTTAAATGGGACAAGGGCAATGATTTAAAATTTGAAGAAAAGGAATAGTTAAAATTGCTTAAAGGGAATTATAAACAATAAAAAATTCTTAGAAAAGAGAAAATTCGGCAATGGTTAGCTGGAAAGTATGAACGGCAACTATTAAAAAAAAAGGAGTTAAAGAAAAAAATGATGAATGTATCTATTAGATGGTTTACTTGGTGCATTGACTGTATTTTTAGGTTTTGGTCACTAAAAATAAAGTACTTTAAGTACACATACATGCCACTACGATGCATCCAGTCTTGAATCTTTTTTTTAACAAGGCAAATGGTCTAAATATATATCAAAGTGCACAAATAAAAGTCCATAACGATAATTTTGGTGACATGGAGGATGGGTCTTGTTCATCCTTATATGTCCTTGTAACGTAAAGCCATGCCCCGTTTAAGGTGCAAACAAAGGACAAATAATTAAAAATTAAAGAAGGTTATCTGTTGAATGGCTTCGTTGATGAATTTTAAATTACAAATATGTCCTTGAAAAAAGGCATTATTATATACATAAATTTTTAAAACCATAATATTAAATCATACCATTATTCTCAAGAGTACCCCTAATAGATTCCACCATTTCATTCTCATATTACTACTGGTCATTATCGTTGTTGCAACGACGACCATCAAAACCCATATCCCTATTTTCTCTCAATCAATTGTTAAGGAGCAGGAGGTTTAGAATTTAAATTATGATAAAAAAATAAAAAACATAAAATTTAACTTATCGTCACTAACGAAGCATATTCTTGCAAATTTGCAATTGCACAGTATCACAAACAGCACATGTACGTGTGGAAAGCATGATTGCTTTGTTAGTTTCGTGGGAAAAGTGCTATAACAGGAATTGGGGCCTTGTCACAGACTCACAGGTCATGTAGAATTGGTGTACGTAGTTCTGTTAGATGACTGGTATTTTTGGTAGATGATTTTGTGTTTGAAGCTTTTCATTACAGCTTTGGCGTATAAGACTGTTATTAGGATATCTATTAATTTTATTTTTTTGTGTAGGTTGGAATACCTCCTGTACTGATTGAGGAGTAAAATCCGGTCACTGAGCTTGGATACCCGATCCAATAAAGGTGGGAATGATAAGATATTGATATTATCCATAATGATCCTGATATTATCTCAAATAACCTTATCCGGTTAGAAGAGATAAATCCCTCAAAGTAAGGTGGGAAAGATAAGATATTATCTTTAATGATCCTGATATTATCTCAAATAATTTTATCCGGTTAGAAGAGATAAATCCCTCAAATTAAGAAAATCATATCTCAAAGAAGATTTAAGAAATAAAAGGAGATAAATCCATATTTCTTAAAGATATGGTGATCCTATTATAAAAAGAGGAGAACCCAAGAGAGAGATCCACTTTTGAACAGAGCTAGGTGAATCTCCCTTAAGCGTATTAGAGGAATTAGCTTGACCAAGAGACTATTGAAGAGTCCTTGCTCGCTGGTATTCATCGGATACAAAATTAAGTGATTGAGATCACCGTATGGCCAATGGTTGAACCTAGAACTACGTCTGGCTTTGATTCTCATTGGGATACGTAGGACCGGAATACAATATTCTGTCAAGTCATAATCTAAAACAACCCCTATTCTTCACTCTCGATTAAACGTTCTCCGTCTCGATTCCGGTAAGTCGGATCTTGGCAGGAACATTTGGCACCCACCGTGGGGCCGAGGTGAAACTTTCTCCGACCGCACCTCCAAACATCATTCTCCGTGTGAACCGCCCAACGTCATACTTGATGATCCACCTTCTCCAACAAATACAATGTTGTCGGCATCGAAGGCACACTCTATTGTAATGATGCCTTCCTCTGGAGTTGGTTCTGTGATTCGGATTTTGGGCGTCACAAGCCCCAAGTTTCCACAACACTGACCTCTGTCTCGTTTCTGTTTAGACGCCCTCAAACTCTAATCTAAGGTCTGACGCTGACGAACACCAACCTGTGCTAGCCTCTGCACTCCCAGAACTAGCACCATTGAGAAGTCCACACCAGATCGTGCACTCAATTGGCGAGAGGATCATCGCCACTGTCCTGAGCTCGACCATCACGGTACATCACCAAGGAGACTGAGTCGCGACCTTCAGGTTTATTAGTGCGGAGAGTACTGCGTCTAAACCATCCTCAGATCCAGAGGAAAAATCACCCTCTAATCATCCAAAGGGTTCAACTCACAGCTATTGGCATCCATGAATGCACTGGAAAAGAAGTATAGAGGAACAGAAGCTCCACTGCCTTGTTAGCGTGAAGCACATCCCACTACAACATTTTTTATTTTAGGCAACACTAATCTTGCCAACGTTGAAAAACCGTTCCTAGAACATGGATTAAGCAACAGTTTTTTAGCCGTAGACATATTATATATTATTTAATATCTTTTTAAGTGTAAATTATAAAACTATTGTGTATCCATAATAAGCAACAATTTTAAAAACGTAGATACATTAAAAACCACGGTTTCAACACTGTTGACATTTAAAGCTACGATTTATTTATTTTTTTAATTTCTTTTTTAAAATTGTCTGCATTGTAAACCCATTTCCCAAAATTATCTCACTCTTCCCTTCTCCCGCTAACAACCCAAATATCCCGCGAACCCCAAATCCCACGTTCCCAGAAGAGCTTCTAACCTCTTCAAACTCCCAAATCCCACATTCGTCGGGTTCGTCTTCAAACAAATCATTTCAAATCTCATTTCATCTTCACCGCCGTTCACATTCCATCGGCGTTGTTCCGTTATTGCCGTGTCGCCGTCACTGTTTGAAGCTCAGGTAATCCATTTTGAATCTCTTTGTTTCACTCTATTTCTCTACTCCACACTCATCTTTGTCTTTTTCTGCATTCCATCATTGTTTCTATTTGCTTTGTTAAATTCTTCAGTGACGCCAATACCGAATTCTCATTACCTTCACTGGGTTAAATTATCATTTTTTTGAATATTTCGTTGGGTTAATTAGTTTAATGGTTTGTGGTTTAGTTCATTGCAAATGAAACATAATTCTTAAATAATTTGAGAATAATTTAGGTATAATTTGCAACAAAATACAAAAAAGTAGGGGTTATGGTGACTAGTGAACAAGAATCACACTATCACCACCACATTATCCACCGTTGAAAAGTTGAAAAGTTGAATTCTTTTTAATTGAATTTTTTTACATCTTGAAAAGTTGAAAAGCTACCACTATTACACTATCCAACGCTACCATGTAGAATTTAGTTTCAAGAATTTTGATTGATTTAGCTTAGTTGTTGGAACTTCAATAATTTAATCTTTTTTTTTTTGGGATTTAGTGTGTTTTTATTTGAGTCTGGTGATGGGGCTTTTGATTTTCTTTATACTATGGTATTCTTTACCTGTTTTACTTAGACTATATCATTGGGTTGATAACTTAGACTATATCATTTTGTTGTGTTGTGCATAGTTACCATGACATGATCAATTTCATATTTATGTATACCCGTTTTACTTCATTCTCAAGCATTATTGGGGAGCCATGTATTATTGCTATTCTCTTTTGATTGAATAATGGTTATTTCGTCAATGGTGAGGAAAAAAAATAGCATTATACTCAGTGAAATGGATTTCTATAGTAGCACTGACAAGAAAGTTGGTGTAATGGATTTCTATAGTGTGAGATTCACTTAATGAGATGATGCTAAGGGTGAAGTTTGAGCGAATTGGCTGCCCCCTCATGCAAATGCTTTTTGGGCTTGAAGCATGGACAGGGAATAGGCTCAACAAAACCTTGTGATGGAATTTAATTTAGGCCTTTAGGGTGCAGATGATGAAGATTGTAAGCCTTGGTTTCTTGGTCAAAAAGACTCTATATGTCAATGAACCATCTATCCTAAATGCTTAAGCTACAAGAACCAGGACTGGTTATTATTAAGATCTCTGAAGTAGTAAATTATTTGGGTGGTGTTAATTGATTTCCTTTTGGGCTAGAATGCATGTTTGATCCATGTAATTTGATAACTAATTTTTTAGTCACTATGTTCTTGATTCTATCAATGCAATGTTCTTTGTGAAAGAGTCAAACACTGTGGTATAGTAGCATGTTTAAGTTATGCCGTGGTACCTGAGTTAGATAAAATAAGATTTCTGCAGTAAAATTTAGAGAGTAAAGGAGGGGAGTGAAAAATTAGAGAGGATGTCTGTAGGGAGTTATATACTTGAGAGGAGTTTTATATGTGAGAGAGTCAAACACAGTATGGCCTTCTAGTATGTTTTAGTTGTGTAGTGGCACCTGAGCTGAATATTAAGGTATCTGCAGCTTTAGTGCTGTAACCATTATTATCAATACTACCTGAAGTCAAGTGGCTGCTCTGATGTGTAGTTTCCTAACAACATCATGGAATCGAATAATTTCATTTGGTGTGTTTAACCTGTTTCTTTGTGTATATATTCTGGTTTGAAAATGAGTATTAGATGGAGATACAATTCTCTCATTTTGATGCTTCTCTAGTTTAAAAGTTATTCATTTGGTTTCTTATGTCCCTCAAACAAGAAGGGTACAAATTGATCAACAAGTGCTCGAATAATGGCAACAATTTTGGCAGGCTTTTAGTTCTCCATAACTGTTTCAATGCTTTAATGGTTCTGCTAGTATGATTTTGGCAGAGGTGGTGCAGGGTGTCTCTTTTGGATTTGGTTTATCATTTGTCTTCAACCGGAAGCTGATCTTTTCTAACTTGTTTATGTGTACTGATCTATATTGGAGACCTCCTTACAATTGCACAATTGCACATGTCTTCCACTAATATGTGATGTGCGGTGAATGCAAAATAAGGAAGGCTTATACTCTATGCTCAATGCTGGATTTTTTAGTGGTGTGTCTTTGGATCTTAGATGAAGGGATTTATTTTCTAGGGGAGGGGTCCTTTTAGCATCATATTTTCTTTATTGTAATGTAATACAAACTTCTTATTCATTGTGTTTGCTTAAACTTAGCTATTGTAGAGAATATCCTTTTAATAGTTTGGAGACATGAATTCATTATTTTCCATTGGTACCAGTGGTCTAACTTGTAATATGTCTTCGTGAAATGTGAAATTTAACCTTATTTATTGCTGTGAACAGGGCTAAGCAAAAATATATGCATCACATGGCATTAAGAAATTTTGCTACAATTCGTGCACAATTGGTAGTGTATTTATTATGTCTACGCGAGCTATTTTATATATTTAAAACAAATAAATCTTCTCCTAATCGATATTTTTTTTTCTATTGTTCAACTAATTGACGTAGCATGGAAAGAAGGAGAATGGAGATGATGTCACTCAAGTTGAAATGTTCATCGAGACTCGTCCATGCCAGAACAGAATGGAAGTAGGTCAAGAAACACAAGCTGCTATTGTAAGCAAGTCTTATTCATATTTGCATTTAAAGTCTTGCCTTTTATCTTTAACATTAATGTTCCTTTATTAGATTACACTTCAATATTCGATTCAAAACTCAAGTGAATATGTTGGAAGCACTTGTAATGAGATGACTAGCATCACTAAGAAGAGTGAGGGATTGGAAGCACTTGTAAGATTTTTGTTGAAGCAAAACAACGCAAATTTGGATGCAAAGGCTTTGGATAATTTAATGGGAACTGCTTTAGGCAATTAGCGCAGCACTACATTATTCTACATCAACCCACATTCCAAATTATGAAAAGGTATAACCATATTTACCAAATCTTTGTTTGTGTGATTTAATTGATTAGCTATTAACATTATTCAATTCCTAGTTGATTCAATTTGCTTATATTGTAGCTATTGTCACATGTTATGTCAATCTGCCCATGTTACTATTGTAGTGTGTGCATGCCATTTAAATATATATTGGGCTGGAAAGGGAATGGTCGTCATGTCCATCACCATTTAAGCACTTTTTTGAACCTGATGGCTATAAAGAGAATTAGAGATAGAATTTTCAAGGAAGTGGAAATTCCATTTGAAAAATATATTAGTGTTTTACTTAAATGAAATCTTAGTAGACAAAAGTTATACCTTTATAAAGGAAGACTTTGCGTCTGCATTGAGATGCCCAATTCGTGGACTAAACCACAATAAATATATTGTTTGTGTAAGTAGTAAACTATATTGTTTGAGTTGTACTTTAAGAAATCAAGTATTTTTTTAGAGTTGGGACATATGACAACTTCCGTAGAGTATTCTTCCAACCTAGATTGGCACAAGTCTTGATCGGGAAGAACTACAGATTATCTAGAAGTTTGCATGTTGTCTTGATTCTAGAAGTATGGTGGATGCTTTGTAGCATAATGTTGGATTATATTGACTTGATTATCACGCATACTTTGTTACTATAATTTTCTGTTTTGATATTCTCTTATTTACAAGAGTAAGGTAGGCATTGCCAAAATTGTCACTAAGTAATTATCATTAGTGCTTTAATTGTTATTATTACTTTGCTTTCCTTTTTCTAACTTACATATATTTTGTCATATTGCAGCAAGATTTTCTTGGTGAAGATGAACATCAACTTCAAGACATGGAAGAGGAATGAAGTTATTAACATGCACATGCATGCCTATGATCTTTGTGGATGTTTTTCTTTTGAATTTTAGAAGAAAACTATTATGTTAAATTTGCCACTTGAGAAATTTAATTTGGTCATGTATATATTTTGGAGTTATATATGGTAGACTTGTGACAAATTGATACGATTATATATACTAGAGTTTTTATGACATGTTGAATTGTTACCTATTTATTCTATAACAAAGATACAAAAATGTCCTCTAAAGTTGTTTTAACCATTTTCTACTTTATTTACGACAATTAAATAAGTATTGCCTATATTAATGACGATTGGCTGAAATGTCTAGCAACATTAATAAAATTGTTGCCTATACCACTTGTCAATAGTTAAATAAATGTTCTCTATAGTATTTGCCAACACTTAAATAACTGTGGCTGAAACATCTAGCAATAGTGGAGAAACTGTTGCCTAAACCAGAATAATGAAAACCGTTGCCAATGGGTGGTCTAAAAAACCGTTGCCTATTCCCCAAGTATAGGCAACAGTTATTCATAAACCGTGGCCTTAAGCAAAAAATCGTTGCCTATGGGAATAGGCAACGACCACCTAGAGAACGCTTTTTTAACCGTTGCCAAACCGTTGCCTAAGGTTTAGGCAACGGTTTTCATACTTCTAGGTACGGTTTTTTATTGTTGCCTAAACTAGAAAATGTTGTGTTCATTGAAATGATTCTCAGAAGTATGTGATATATGCTTGTGGAGATTATAGGTCGAGGCTTGTAGTAGTTGTGGCGGCCACCACAGCTCGGTCTCGGAGAGCAGAAGAAGGTATCTTAGAGAGCTCGGCCACCACAGCTTCGCCTCGGAGAGCTGAAGAAGGTATCTTAGAGAGCTCGGCCACAACAGCTCGGCCTTGGAGCAGAAGAAGGTATCTTAGAGAGCTCGGCCATCACAACACAGCTCGGTCTAGGAAAACTCAGCCATAGTAGCTTGAGGGAATGCCTAAATCAGAGGCCGCGAAATGCTCAGGTGATATTGTTCTTTAAATCTAGTTTAAATCTAATATGATTTGATATGTTTTGCTCCACGCCTTTGATGTTGTGTTATGTAGCATCATATCATATTATTTACATATTTGAGCAAAGTGATGTTCGGGTGATACCACTCCCAGAGTCACAAAATTTGCGACTACAAAGTGCTCGACCAAATGCCCACTGCTGCCATTGACAGAGAATGTAGGCTACAATTGATTGGGTAGATGCATATTAGAGCACACCAAGTGTTCGACAAAACTCTCAGGGAAGAAAAATTCATGTTTCTTATTGATATTATTAGAATAATTATTGTCATCTAGTAGTATAACTATTAGATTCTTGACTAACATTGAAAAACTGGTTCCCCCTAACTGTAATTCATTGATTTGACGTGATTGGTCAGTTTGAATTCACGATGAAATCAATCCAAGTAGTGGAGAAGACCTTAGTGGTCGAGTTTCTCGCTCTTAGGCTAACAAGGAGAGGCCAAGTTTGAGTTCATCAAGTCTATAATGCCCGAGCTTCTACGTACTCAACATTCCATGGTCAAGTTTGTCCGGAACCGAGTTTATCAATTTTAGAAAATGGAAAAGTCCATTAAATGGGAGGTGTTGGAGGAATGTCAGAGACTCATGACACCATCCATAGTCTTAGCCCAGGAAGGAATGAGTATATCACGGGAAAAGAAAAGTGAAAGTTCTTTCTATAAAGGTTCCCAAAGGTGACATCTCAAGGTCCATGTGATATTGTTCTCTATCTTCCTCTCTTGATTAATGCATAATTAGATGATGGAACATACGTGTGGCATAAAACTAATAATCAATAGGTCATATTTAACAAAGTACCTAAGCTATTGGAATGATAGTATGCTAAAAACGAAGATTTTGGAATTCCCTTAAGGAAGTTTCTTCCACTTTAATGATATTAGAGGAGCCATATTTATGCCATATATCCTTGCACAATATGTTAAAGGCAAAAATGGAAAAATGCATGGGTAGATAACGTACACCGCTCCAACCTCAAAAACCAAATGAATGAGAAATGGTTTGCTTTGGGAAAAGGTCAAATCTGATTGAAAATACCTTATAGCTTATTAGCATGGTTATTTATAGCAAGTAGAAAAAAGGTCAAACTCTACTGGAATTTTGTGAAGATTTCTATAATTGACCTCTCTTCCAATTGTCATAGTGATGGCCATGTGCTTAATTACTTGTTCATTTCTTGTCTTCTTTCATTGCTACTAAGAAATTTGAATTGACTATCATCTCAATGCCTGGAAGTTTCTTTGCATTTAAACAAGGACTAAAGCTTATAAATCGTGCTTAAATTTCTACGTTGAGCACTTCCTATTCCCAAGTACATAGCTTGATAAATCATGCTCAATAATGTTTCATGCATAACACCAAAGAATTTGGTAATTGATGCATTGGAAATATTTGTGTACTTTATGAGCACCAAGGAGCATGATCAAATAATACAGTATGTCCTTTGAGATGAGTATTCTGTCTACTATGCTTAAAGATAAATGAAGACAACGGGTCGACCTCCGGCTTCCTTGAAAATAACAGGTCGAAGCTTCGTGCTTCCCCACATGGTCGAGCTTCGGCATCCTCAAAACTCACAGGTCGAGCTTTGCTCCCTTAAAAACTCACAGTTCAGCTCCGGCTCCCAAAAAAAAAATATCGGGGTTGAGCCAAAACTCCCTCTCAAAATTTGACTAAGAGGAAGACGAGTCGGAGTTCCTCAAATTAAAACCATAGAGGCCGAGTTAGACTCCCTCTATAAAAATCATAGAGATCGAGATCAAGCTCCATTTAAATGGAATAGTATGAGGGAGAACATCTCCCTTGGAAAATAAAGTTCCATCAGCTCGAGCACTCAAACACCATACTAACTCACAAAAAACAAATAGCTTAAAAAGGTGTCGGAGCTAAAATCGATCGAGCTGTTGTTGAAACGTCAAACCTAAAGAGGCAAAAGCCTAAAAAGGTTGACTGAGCTAAAAATCGACCGAGCTCAAAGTCGAAATGCCAGACCTAAAAAGGCAAAAGTCCTAAAGAGGTTGACCGCAAATCGACCGAGCTAAAGTCGAAATGCTGGACCTAAAAAGGTAAACAAAGAACCTAAAAAGGTGACCGAACTAAAATCGACCGAGCTGTTGTCGAAACGCCGAACCTAAAAAGGCAAAAGTCCTAAAGAGGTTGATCGCGCTAAAATAGACCGAGCTAAAGTCGAAATGACGGGTCTAAAAAGGTAAACAAAGAACATAAAAAGGGTGATCTAGCTAAAATTGACCGAGCTAAAGTCGAAATGCCTGACCGAAGTGGCCGACCAAGCTAAAATCGAAAGGTCGAACCTAAAAGGTAAGCAAGAAAAACATGAAATAGTTAAGTACGATAGGGCCGAGCTCAAAAAGCTCACGAGGCCAAATTAAAACGCCAAGCACAAAAGGCGAGTAAAAACTTAGGAAAGTTAACCGAGTAAACCCAAAAGCTGGGTTAATACCATAAGTATGAAGTCTTTATCATTCGTAAAGCAAAAGTACATAGGGCATAGCCAAGAGTACCAAATATCTTAAAAATTTGATCATGGGCATTCCCATAAGCAAAGACCCCATCAAGGTTGGAACCAATAGTGTCTTCAGCTTGCGGAAGAGCAACCGAGGATGGCTCGAGCACGACCACTTCAGTTCCTCTGTTCTCCTCATCTCCCACAACCTGCTCTTCATTATTCTCCTCTTCCTCATCATCGAGCTCGGACAAAGGAACCATAATGCCATCCTTATTAAAATCCTTGTCCACACCGGCTCTCGAAAGATCAGAATCAGGAAGAAAGCGCTGGATTTGTTTTATAGCACGCGAGAACCCAGAAACGCGTTCCCTTATAATCTGGGCTTTATCTTCCTTCAACTCGAACTGAAGCTTGCAATTAGCCTTTTTCTCAGTAGCAAGAAACTGCTGAAGATTGTCAAGGGAAAGCTTTAAAGCCTTGGCAGCCCTCTGAAAGTCAATCCTTTCATTTTAGAGAGCTAGGATTGAGGAGAGCAGTTGGTCTTCTCAAGCTCGACATTTCGAGTTTTCAATTACCCAATTAGCCGAGCCCGCTCTTCACACTTTGCCACGTTTTTTTAAGCTCATCCCTAGTGCGCAAAGTTCAGGCAGCTTCAGCCTTCATGCTTTTCATTATTAGAAAGCACGTGGCTCGAAAAATGCGTAATGGAGGAGACTCGGAGAGCATAAGCAGCCGCGGCTTTCATGCTCGCGTCAGGGCCCTATTCTAGTAAAAGCCAAGCATATGCTGGCTTAATGACTTGAGAATCCACTAAAGGGCCCGAGCTAAAATTGTCTAGCCAAGAACAAAGGGTAGAATCCCAAAAAGCCGAGCATTACTCCCTCGCACCAAAAAGCCGAGGTCGAGCTATGCTCCCTCACACTACGCACTGAAAAAGTCAACGTCGAGCAATGCTTCCTCCCTCGCACTAAAAATCCTAGGCCGAGCACAACTCCTTTGCACCAAGATAATGTCCACGGCAGATCATGCAGGTTAGAGACCCAAGATTTGAAGGAAATCCTGGTAGTGTTCGACCAAATAAACCGGAATCCCAAGTAAGACTTGGTCCAGACGAAAATCCGAGCAGTGCTCAACCAAGTAAGCCGATAACCCAATAAAGACTGGTTCTACAAAAAACAGATTTCCGAGCAATGCTCCCGCGAATCATAGTCCAAAGTCCTCGGCACAAAAAAGCGTGTTAAGATATGTGGGTTGACATTTAAACTCTTTCGCTCATTTCAAGCTCGGAGCTTGGGGGCCTTATGGGGATAAAGGAAGGACATTCTCTTTCATTACAGAGAAAGGATATCTCTTAGCCTACAGCTCGATTGTTATTATGAAGAACTTGTATGAAAACTATTTTCTCATACAAATTAGAAAAGATATCAGGAAAGTTTATTCTGAGACACACCTTCAAGATCGGTAAAAATAATGACATTGAAGGTCAAGTTTCAAGTTAGTGAGTATTTCAAAATCCACCAGATGAAAGGGTTAAGAGCTACTCAAAGAAAATGTTAAGAGCTCTCAAAAGCTTCAAAGACCGAGCTACATTCGGAAAAAGGTGAGGCGAGTTCAAACTCTCAAGATAAGTATCTTGAAAGCATCAAAAATTCAGCTGAAATACAAGCCTGAGGTAAATTCCTAATGACCGAGTTTGAGCTTGACTTTCCAAAAAGATCGGTTCGAGCCTGAATCATTGATAAGTTGAACCTTAGCTACCAGCTTCTAAACTTGCCTTAACAAAGGTAAGATTGAAGTATCTTCTGTTCAGAACATGTTACTGGCCGAGATGTGAAGCTCGACCACTAAACTCGAGTACTGCCCGAGATGTGAAACTCGGCCACCGAGCTTGATTAGTCGAAGTAAAAGGATCTATACAAATCATGGACTTTATCGACACTAAGGACAAGCTCGGCTTCTTTCATAAAGCTTTTGCACTCTTCAAAGCTGATAGCTTGAGGGGCTTGTGTATGGGCCGAGGTGTCAAGGTCGGGCACCGAACGTACTGAGAAATCAATTGAGGCCGAGGTATCAAGCTCGACCACCGGGAAATCAAAAGAAATGATTGTTAGGCCCACTTTCCAAAGCCGCTAAACTCGAATGCTAGCCAATGTATGAAGATTGGCCATTGAACTGTGGCAAAAAGGGGAGAAGTCTTACTCAATAAATCTTGAACTCAGATAATTTTAAAGCCAAGCTCGGCTCTTGTCATGAAAACTTCTACGCTCCGTTGAGCTCAAAGCTTAGGGGGCTTGTGTACTGGTCGAGGAGTAAAACCCGGTCACCGAGCTTGGATACCCGATCCAATAAAGGCGGGAGGGATAAGATATTGATATTATCTTTAATGATCCTGATATTATCTCAAATAACCTTGTCCGGTTAGAAGAGATAAATCCCTCAAAGTAAGGTGGGAAAGATAAGATATTATCTTTAATGATCCTGATATTATCTCAAATAACATTATCCGGTTAGAAGAGATAAATCCCTCAAATTAAGGAAATCATATCTCAAAGAAGATTTAAGAGATAAAAGGAGATAAATACAAATTTCTTAAAGATATCGGGATCCTATTATAAAAAGAGGAGAATCCAAGAGAGAGACCCACTTTTGAACAGTGCTAGGTGAATCTCCCTTAAGCGTATTAGAGGAACCAGCTTGACCAAGAGACTATTGAAGAGTCCTTGCTCGCTGGTATTCATCGGATACAAAATTAAGGGATTGAGATCACCGTATGGCCAAGGGTTGAACCTAGAACTACGTCTGGATTTGATTCCTATTAGGATACGTAGGACCGGAATACAATATTCTGTCAAGCCATAAACTAAAACAACACATGTTCTTCACTCTTGATTAAACGTTCTTCGTCTCGACTCCGGTAAGTCGGATCTTGACAGAAACACCTCCTATACTCTTGCCAATATAATTTTGATTTATAAAAAGAAAAAAAAAAACACGGCACGTAAGGTTTGAATTTGATCTATTTATATGTGATTGGATACGCAATAATTGTCTTAGTCATGATTCAATAAATAAATAAGAGGTATGTTATATGAACACCCAAAATTGATATCGAATATGGATATTCAAAAATGTATGTATTAATAGTATACTTATATTTACATAATTGTCATTGTGTCTAGGGTGTCCAGAAATAGTATCACAAATGGGTGTTCAAATATCATTAGTGAATAAATAAATAGTAAAGATATTTGGACACATAATTTGAACACTTTATATAAACACCATAGAGCTTATGAGTGTTTTGAGAATGATGAAATATAATATAAAAAAGAAAAAATAATAAATAAATAAATAAATAAGAATATATACATATTTTTATACCATGTTAGATACAATTTTTATATCCAGAAAACAAATTACAACAGTTGTAGGACTACTCATAAATTTACCAATGGACACTATTGTAAATTAACAAAACATCCATTACCAATCAAGTCAAAAGGGCGCCCTCAAGCTGCCATAAGGTCAAAGTATAGTGTCTAATAAATAGTGGCCTGACTTTTCAAACTCATTAATTTTCTTTTTTTTCGCTCTTTTTTAAGACTATTCTTCATGGAAGAAACAGTAGGCGTGCATGTGCATGGGATTGACATCACTTTAGTTTTAGTTTCAAAGATTTAATTGGAAATGATTTGGAGAATATGATTATGCTTTTTAAGTTTTAGGTATATATCACGTACGCAAAGAATGTTCAGTGGACTTGTAACCGACACACAAGGAAGCTTAACCAAAATATTATACCGTTTTTATTTGTTTACACTTTACACACTAGTCTTGTGACTCTGGCCGGTGGCAACGAATGTTTCTATTCGTAATAGGCAAGAAATATCTCTTTCTTTTTTTATTTTCCCACCTATCTAATAAAAAATGTACAATCAATAATCTAACTGATCTCTAAAAACAATATATATTTTTTTAAATAAAACCATTTTCTATAAAACCATTTATTCGAAAAATCTAAAATAGTAAAAAGTATATGATCTCAAGCTTGATTCAAAATCTTACACTCTAATCATTGATATTATGAGTGTTTATATTCAAATCAATCCAAAAATACAAATTGAAAACCGATCAAAATTGATATTAATTTATTGAATTCTTTTACCTTATTTTGAGAAAATCCATCAGATTGAATTGATTTTTGGATTTTTTTTAAATCAAATCAAACCCCACATATATATATATATATATATATATATATATATATATATATATATATATAATATTTGATTCAATAGAAATACCTATAATCCAAAAAGGAATCCTTCCAATAGCATAGGCCATTTATCCCACTTTCCTCCAAAAGTAATATATAGTAAATGGGGTTGGTTTGGAAAAAAAATGAACTGCTGACAGGGGCAGATGAATTTACTGACTTTTATAAAATTATCATTAATACTTTGAGTTGGATATATTTTATCCCCTAATTTTAAATATTTGCATCTATTATCTAGTTATTTATATTGGGAAAAATATGTTCGAAAACATTGATAATGAATTTATCATTCAATAATTTCAAAACATAAAATCATGTAAAGGACAATTATAATTTATAAGGTATGTAATTTATTTGATTAGCTAGATATATGACAAATTTATGATTTAAACGTTGGATTAAATTAGTATGCACTGTTAGTATAAAAAGTTTTATACTGACATCCACTGATATTTTCGCATTCGTGCTTTTATTTTAAGGATCTTACTAACTAGTGTCTTAAGGACATTGATTCAGGAATCAATAATAGGAAAGTTTGTATTGGGAAACTAAGCGTGACACTTTTCAATATACTAAATACACAATTTTCTCATATAAAATTTTCTTTCTTAATTCTTTAAACAATGCCCTAAGGGCAATCGTTAGCATTCTTCTTATTTTAATAACTATGAGTGAGAAATAACAATAATATTGATTTGTCAAGATATTATTGTAAGGCATTGTAAAAATCATTTACACTGACAATACATAGAAATTAAACTCTTTCACATTTATGTATTTATCTTCATATATATGATAATTATTATTATTAAATTTTTTTCCGAAATAAATCTCAGGATCTTGGATTTACCACCGATTGTTGGTTGAAGAATATTATTCTCGTCAAACTTAAATATAATCTTAATCATTATTATCATTGAATATTTTTTATTTTTATTTGAATATAATTAATAATATAAATAGATAAATAAAAATATAATATAATTATTAAATTTGAAGAAATCAAATATAAAAATATAAAAAAATTGAGAAATTTTTGTTTCAATTATTTTAGAAAAGTCGACCAATTGAGTGTATTCTACTTTTTACATTGTGGTTTTTTTATTTGTTGGTTTTTTATTAATAAATATTTGTTTGATGTGATATAATTTTCTACTATTTTTTATGTCCCATACATAAAACTAATACTTGCTAACTCGTAAAGTTTTAATTTTTCGCATGTTATGCATTATATCGGTTAATGTTATTTAGATTTATTTTTTATTTATTGTGTTGGTAAAAACTTCCAATCCAATAAATCCATTTTTAATCGGATTGGATCGGTTCGGATTTGTTATAAGAATCAATCTAATACAAATCGAACTGCAACTTATTTTTTTTTATCGGATTATTTTTTAACTCAAAATCGATTCAAACCGATCTACGAACACCATTAATTTTTTTTGGTAGATAGACGAAAAGAAACAAAAAGAAAGCCAGAAAAAATAAAAAATAAATCACATCCTTAAAAAGGTAACCCCAGTCACATAAGCTAACAGAAGGTTGTTCATCTCATGTGATGTCTTATCAATAATCTTCAATCTATCCTCTTGAGACACGCCGAATTTAGCTAGATAGTCAGCACATTGATTTCCCTCTTGAAGAGTGTGCTCCACTGAAACAGTTCAATTCAGTCTAAGCTTGTCTTTAACTTGTTGGATCAAAGAAGCATATCTGTGGTGCATACTGATAGACTCTTTAATAAGATTCGGAACATTCAAAGAATCTGTATAACAAATAACTTTTGAAAAGCCTATGTTCCAAGTGATGTCCAGTCCATGTAAAAGAGCTAGAATTTATGCATGAAGAATATTAGAATCACCTATGTAGCTAAAGAACCCAGATATCCAGCCACCAAGATGGTTTCAAATTAGGCCTCCAAAACCTGCATTCCCAGGATTAGTTAAGCAACTCCCATCGACATTGAGGGAAATAACATCATCTGTTGGAGGTTGCCAGGCAGCCCATGTGTGACCAATGTCTCCAGAAAAAAAAATTGGGTAGCACATATTAATGGAATCCCTAAGATTATTTGTTGCAGCTAAGATCTTATAGAAAGGCATATACTCCTTTCCAATAGTGACGATGTTCCTGCTCCTCCAATTCCACCACAAACTAGCTAAGAAGGCAGAATTGTTGTTACTCAAAGCCCACCCCTTAAGCCAAACCACATGGTCCATTTGAGTTGTAAAATGATATCCTCAAACTTCAAATAATTGATAATAATATATATCACATTCCTTTCAAAGTTTTTTTTTTGGTTACAAGAAGGGGCTGAGGCCCAAAGGAAGAGAAAACTATATGTTTACTACACGAGGTAAGGTAGCCCCTGACAAATCATCTAACAGGATAAGTGAAAGATCTGGAGGGGGATGGGCCACAACCTCAAGACCATAGTCATTGGATAGGCTCCAATTTCCTAGCCAATCCGCACAACGGTTTCCTTCTCGATATGTATGTTTGAATTCGATTTCCCATTGCAAGGCAGCTAGTTGCCTTATTTTAGTGATTAGAGGAAACTTAGGATAGGCTTCTTCTTCTATAGAGATTGTTGTGATGGCAAAAAGTGAGTCACTTTCTACCAAAATTTTCCTGAGCCCTGCATTCCAAGCAAGACAGAGCCCAATGTATATTGCCCAAAGTTCTACAGTCTGAGCCGTACAACTACCAATATGGAAAGAGAACCCAGATATCCAGTGGCCATTGTTGTTCCTGAGGAGACCACCACACCCTGTGTCTCCAGGATTCCCTTTGGAGGATCCGTCTGTATTGAGCTTTACCCAGGTTGGAGGGGGCGAGGACCACACGACATTTTTAGTGATCGGGACTCTGAGAGTTTCCTTTAGATCGTTAATAGCCAAATGAATTCGGTCCACATAAGCATGGATGGCCATAAGAGGATCTGCATGCCTAGTGAAATGATCCTTAAATATTGAATTATTTCTCCACTTCCAGATGGACCAACAAATGACCATGAAAACACTTTTCCAGCCTCTGGCCTTGTCCTTCCCCAAGCTCTTCGACAGACAGTACTCAAACCACTCACCATGATTTAAGTAGAAGAAATCAAGGATTTCTCTACTGTCCACGACTCTCTGCCATATCGAGTTTGCTTTGGGGAAATCTCTAAGGATATGGATCACTGACTCTGGGTAACCTGGACAATTCTGGCAATCTGCACTTCTACCTGACCGTCTGCTTCTTCTTAGGTTGGTCATGAGTTTGTTGTGCTTTGCAATCCACATAAACACAGCAATTCTATAGGGGCCTTTCCAGCTCCATATGTGTCTCCAAGGTGTTTGTTGAAATTCCTGAGAGCTGAGGAGATTGTAGTCGCTTTTGACTGAGAAAGATCCATTCGAGAAATTTGACCACATGAAGTAATCAGTCTCATCAGAAGGAAATGGTGACATTATCGCTCTGATCTTGATAATGAGGTCATTTGGGGATCAGTTGCGCCATTCTTACATAGTCCCATTGTCCATCCCCACTAACATATTCAGCTACCAGGGAGTGATCATTGGCGATAGATGGAGGGTTAATAGCCACACTTGAAAGTTTAAAGTTGCCATCTACCCAACCGTGGTTCCGGAATTCTGTAGCTCGCCCATTTCTCACAACATGCTGCACATTTGAGGTCAGCGTTGGCCATAAGGAGCCCACAGCTTTCCAGATTCTTGAGTCAGTGGCCACTACCTTCATCTGGAGATTATCTATGCATTCACGACCATATTTTCCACGAAGGACTTGGACCCAAAGAGCTTCTTTATTTGTAAGGACTTCCCAACCTATTTTCATTATGAAGGCATCATTCATTACTGTAAGGCATTTGAAGTTTAAACCTCCTGCATATTTAGGCTTGCACATGGAAGCCCAGTTGACAAGATGAGCTTTACGCCCATTTGTATTGTTGCCCTAAATAAATTCCCTTTGCATTTGTTCTATGCTAAGAAGAGTGGATTTAGGGATTTGTTCATTCTGCATGTAGAAGTTAGAAATTCCTCTTTTTTGGCTGCAGGGTTCTCACTAATGTAAACCATAGGGATGATAGGAGAGGAATCTTGAGGAGCTTCAGTTGGCTCCTGAATTCCATTATCCAATGAGGTGTCAGTAGGGGGTTATTAAAACACACCTTGATCTTTAGGTTGGTTTTGTTGGGGGGCTCTTCTTACTCTTCGAGGCTGGATACAGGCATCCTAAGGCCATACCTATCCACTCCTTCTTCTACTGGATGAGACACTTTGGGGGGGGCTTCTGATATGTTTTCTTGGGCAGCACCTTCGCGCGGGGGGGGGGGGGGGGGGGGGGCCTGGGTCTAATCATATGAATGCAATATTCTTTCTGATGACCATATCTTCCACAATGGAAGCATATGAGATGGATACCCTCATATTCAAAATTTTTTGAAACTCCATCCCATATGTAGTTGGCCAATAGTGGCTTTTGTGAGTCAACTTCAACACATAGTCTTGTAAATTTACCTCTTGCTTGGCTATATGTGGTGGAATCAATTTGCAATGTTTTTCCTATTCTGTTCCCAATCATGTTCAGGAAGTTCTCCTTATAGCATTCCATTGGGGCATTGGGCAAGCGCACCCATGCAGCAATTCGCAGGATATCTGAGTTTTCAAGATCAAAACCTTCATGTCATTGCCTCACAGTTAAGTAGTGGTCGAAGATCATCCAAGGACCCCCAGTTAATACAAACTTGTAATCTTCAGAGTATGCAAATTTAGCCAAAAAATAATCATTCCCTAAGTCAATGAGTAGAATAGAACTATGGAGAGCCCAGATAGCATCAACTTTCTTTTTTAGATACCCATATCCTATCTTTTTCCCAAGAAGTTTGATTATGACAGTCTTTCTCCTTGGTCTGCAAATTCTTTTTCTTTCCAGATTGCTTGGGATGAAATTAGGGCCTTTGACATCATCTTCTTCTATTGTATATTTTGGGCCCTCTTCCTGAATGTCCTCCTCCTCGACAGAACTCAGGCCTTCATCTAACTTCTTCTTCTCCTCACTAGTCGCCTCAGATGAGTTACCCACAAGGGAATCCGGATAAGATTTCTTTTGATCATTCTCGTTTGCTGGCACATGGTCATCTTTCATCCAGTCCTCTTCTCTGGGCACGATGGAGACAATACCCGTGAAGGAGCCACCTTCCTCTCCTACTTTCCGGAATTTAACTGTGCTTCGGTGCAGGATATTCTTCTCAGGGGGTGATTGGGGGGGGGGGGGGGGCAACAGAGGCTGCCTTGCCATCCATGTTCATGGCAAAAAGGGATTCTCAGTCAAAGAATCTTGAAAGAGCAGATGTATTTCTTGTAGTAACTACTGATTACTCGAGAGTCCTTATGATATGAACATGAATTCACAAAGCAAAGGACCAAGCATTGAAGACTCACATGGACCCATGACAAGGTCAAGGCTAAGAAGAGTCCAAAATACTCTAAAGAAGAGTACAAGATACCTAGTTAGGGATAGGACTTAGGACCTTTGTATAGAGTAGAGTTCATGTAATAAAAGTAGGGATTAGGAACCTTGTATAGAGTAGAGTTCATGTAATAAAAGTGCTTATATGCTTATAAAAAAAATAAGCACTTGGTTAGTTTAGGCTTTTGGGCTTTTTCTTTGGGCTTAGGCTAATTGGGCCTCTTCTATCAAGTAGGCCCAGCACAGGAATCCTACATTGGGCCAAGAGAGGCCCACACTTGGGATTAAGAGGGAAGGAGGCGCAACTTGCACCATTAGGGAGGATGAGCACTTTTGCTCATCTATAAATAGGCTCCATGTAACTCATTTTGCAAGTTTGAATTCATTTGAAAGGTTTTCTCATACTTGAGATTTCTAGAGAGAGAGAGAGAGTCCTCCTCTTCTTGGTTCATGAGTTGAACCATTGATTCTTATCTTGAATTTCCATATTCAAGTGGTGAATCTTCCTTAGCTTATCAAATTCAATCTTCTTCTCCAAGAAG
Organism: Sophora flavescens; assembly: GCA_030762895.1. Lineage (NCBI taxonomy): Eukaryota > Viridiplantae > Streptophyta > Magnoliopsida > Fabales > Fabaceae > Sophora > Sophora flavescens. The sequence goes on from CM061069.1 coordinate 59,897,828, forward strand.
AAGGACTTTGTGGCCCCATTCTCCATCTTCTCTACCTCTTCCATTTTCTATTTTGTTTGTTCTTTAATTCTTGCAATTTAAATTCTGCACTTTAATTCTTGTTCTTGTCTTTTCAATTCATATATAATTGTGATCTTCTACTCCTTTTTGTTTCTCTTGATTCTCACTTGAAAATCAAGCTTCATTCTATTGTTCTAGTTTATGTTTGATCTTGAATTCTTAGCACTTGAAATCAAAGAAAGATCCTCAAATGTTTAGTGATCAGTCCTTGACCACATCATGTGGTATCTAGAGCTAGTTCTTTGATCTTCAATTGTTTTGAATTTTTGATCAAAATTTTCAAATTCTATGATGATCATTGAGTTGAAGCCATTTTCATGTTGAAAATTCAAATGTAGTTGGCGCCATTAGTCATTGAAATTTGGATTATGAAATTCAATTTGAATCCAAATGTGATCATGGATCTAGAATTTGAAATGAGTTTGAATTGATTTTGCTTGAATTTTGGTGAATTTTTTTTCCCTCCACTTTTCACATCTTGCTTTTAGGCTCCATTTTTTGAATGTATTCATAGATTACATTTAAACTTTGGTTGCTTATTGAAAATTCAAGCATAAAACTCTTTTACTTACTTTGTGAATTTGAACAATTGCAAAATTCAAATTCAAATTTCAATTCACAATAATAAGCTTGATTCAAATTTTAATCAAAAGTGCTTCAATGATTTCATATTATTAGAACCTCATAGATCTTCATGAAATTCAAATTATGGAAATGATGTGTTTATCATCCACTTGGATGAAAGATCTAGGTCTCTAATCTCTTGATTTGTGCTTCATTACTTGGAAATTTTTTTTACACTACTCCAATTGTTCATATTTCCAAGTATTACACCAATTATGTTCAAATTTGTTCATGATTGAAGGATCTTTTTGTAAATTCGAAAATTAAATGTAATTGTTGTGAAATTGTAATTAGCAAAAGTCAAGTGGCTGAAGTTTAAAAAAATAAAAATAAAAATAAAAATCTGGTGTAAAAAGAAAAAGTGGGCCTAAACCATAAATATACAAAGTTTTGGGACAAAAGTGCAAATTCTTGAAAATTCCAGCAAAAGGTAAAAGACCTGCCACCATTTCATATGCTTGTATTTGTATAGATCCTTTACAAATTGGTGTAGCACATTTCACATTGATCATTAATTGTTCACCAACATTTTGATTAAATTTGAATTACACTTTGTTGAACTCTTTCAACTTGTCTTCTTCACATCAATTTGAGTGTGCAATTCTTCTTGAACCTTTTCTTGCTTGTCTTCTAAGCTCCATTAGTTTTGTATTAGTTGTTTTCCACTCTCTTGACCTCTTGAAATTTATTTGATTATTGGTTGCTTTATCACTTGTTTGTGGACTAATAGTTGAGAATCTTGTTTCAATTCGTAGATCCCTTGAGGAGGAAACTCTTGAGTGGAAAGAGACAAGAGTGAAATCATCTTGTAAAAGTCCACTTGAGTGATATACACGAGTGACCATCTTTGAGTGAATGGTGAGTGAGTGGTGAGGTCCTTGTACTTTCATTTTTCTTGTAATTCTTTGTTCTTTAGGTGTAATTGTCACTAGTTTGGTTTGTACTTAATGCTTTTGATTTTTGGTGATGTAATTGTTCTCATTGGTGTAATCTTCATTTGTTTTGTGTAATTTTTCATTTGCTGGATTTTGTATGTAATTTTTGAATTTGTATGTGCACCATGACTTCACAACATGAAGAAGATTCTCCTCCATCATCACCAAGAACAAGGAACTTGCATAGGAAGTTGGATAGAATGACAAGGAACTAAGATAGAGCGTTTGAAAGATTAGAAGTGCTTGAGAACAAAAAAGGATCAAGGCATGACAACTCACATAGAGGCTCATCAAATTTGGAAGACAACCATGAGGATAGACCTAGATTTGATAGATGGAGACCTAGACATGAGCATAGAGGAAAAAGGCATGAGAAGGATGACAAGTTGCATATTGTGAAGGTGAAGATCCCTAGCTTCCATGGGAAGAGTGATCCCGATGCTTACTTGGAATGGGAGACCAAATTGGAGCACATATTCTCTTGCTACTACTATAGTGAAGAAAAGAAAGTAAAGGTAGCTAGTCTAGGATTTCATGATTATGCTTTAATTTGGTGGGATCAACTGTGTAAGGAGAGAAGAAGGTATGGTGAGGAACCAATTAATACTTGGAGAGAAATGAAGAGGGTTTTAAGAAAAAGATATGTGCCTTCAAGCTACACTAGGAACCTACACCATGCAATCAAGGTTGTGTTGAGATATTTTTTGCTTAATTTAAGGGATTCTAATTCTTATGTAAAATAGGAAACTATAAATTAGGATATTTTGTTTCCCTTTTTTGTAGGCACAATAGCTGAATGATAGCCTTAACTTTCTGTAATCATTGGCTATATATTCCTTGTACCAATTCTTTGAATAAACAAGAGAGAAAAATACTATTCTCTAATTTAAAACTTGGTACCAGAGCGGGTTCTGACCTAGCACCATGGGCAAATCTGATTCTGGTGGTTTTGAAATGCCAAGACAGGATCCTGAAGCCTCCAAGACTAAGTCTGCCCCAATTATTATTCAGTCAGAGAGTTCATCCTTCAATGCAGGGATCGTACTCAATGAAACAAATTATGATATGTGGTCTCAGATTATGGAGATGCATCTTGCTGAAAAGGAGAAGCTTTCTTTTGTTCGTGGTAATACACAACTGCCCACCGAAAAGGATGATGGATACGAGAAGTGGTACGCTGACAATCAGAAAGTTAAACGATGGCTGTTAATGTCTATGTCCCCAGATATTATGAAGCGATATATTCGCCTAAAAAATGCTCATGATATTTGGAAAGCTCTATCAAAGGCCTTTTATGATGGAGCAGATGAACTACAAGTTTTCACATTGAATCAAAGGGCTTTCTCTTCCAAATAGAATGCGAGATCACTTTCTGTCTATTATGGAGAATTGATTGAAATTTTCAGTGAACTGGATCATCGTGATAAAGTGATCATGGAATGTGAAAAGGATGTTGCTGCTTATCACAAGTCAGTTCAACGACAAAGGGTGCATATTTTCCTTGCTGGTTTGGATGGTGAGTTTGAACAGATCCGTGGTGAAATTCTGAGGAAGGATCATTTTCCCGAGTTAGAAGAATGTTACTCAATGGTCCGCCGTGAGTTTGTTCGACAAACAACAATGAATGGAGAACTTGAAAGGACTGAAGCTTCAGCCATGATGAGTAGGAACATATCAAATCAAAATGGCTCTTCTCAAAAACAACAAGATAGAATGAGGAATAATCACTCCAAATCTACCCTTAGGTGTTCCCACTGTGATCAATCTGGTCATACAAGAGACCGTTGTTTCGAACTTGTGGGGTATCCAGAATGGTGGGTTCATAATCGTGATTCAAGAAAGAAGCACTCAAACAAAATTTCCGTTGCCGCAGTTGTAGAAACAAAGACTGGTCAAGAAGACGTTGCTGGAAAAACTTCAGCTTTGATAACAACAAGAGGTAATGGTGGTAAGGCTTTAAATTCTGCTGCACCTATATCCAATAATACATGGATAATTGATTCTGGAGCAACAGATCATATGACATTTGATTCTAGACACATTTCGTCTCTTATACCCTCCTCACAAAAATTTATTTCCACCGCTAATGGTTCATTTGCACCTATCACTGGGGAAGGGTCCTTATCCCTCACTGAGAACTTGAACTTAAATTATGTTTTAGTTGTCCCATCTTTAGATTATAATCTTTTGTCAGTTTCTCAAATTACCACTGCTTTATCTTGTGTTGTGATTTTCTGGCCTGAATATTGTGTGTTTAAGGATATTCAAACGAAGCAGACGATTGGTTATGGTACTAGACAAGGGAGGCTATATTACCTGAATTTGGAGTCACATAGCTCAACTCAATTACAACAGGCATTGACAGTGGACAGCCTTGAAGAAAAAGGAAGGAAATCTGAGATTTGGTTATGGCATCGATGTTTGGGACACGATTCCTTTGGATACCTTAGAAAATTGTTTCCTACATTATTTGAAAATTTTGATGTATCAAGTTTTAAATGTGATTTTTGTGAACTTGCAAAAAGTCACCGTGTTTCATTTCCATTAAGTATGAATAAAAGTTCAATTCCTTTTATGATTATACACTCTAATGTTTGGGGTCCATCCAAGGTGGCTACCTTAGGTGGATCACGTTGGTTTGTTACCTTTATCGATGATTGCACCAGAATGAACTGAGTGTGTTTGATGAAGTCCAAAAGTGAAGTAAATTTGTTGTTTCAGAGGTTCCATAAAATGATATGTACTCAATACAATGTAAAGGTGCGAGTTCTACGTAGTGACAATGGAGGTGAATATTTAAGTTCTGAATTTCGGAAATATTTGGAAGAAAAAGGAATTGTTCACCAAACTACTTGCCCCGACACACCTCAACAAAATGGAGTAGCTGAACGAAAAAATCGTCATTTGTTGGATGTTGTTCGTTCCTTATTGATAGAAGCTCATATGCCATTGTCTTATTGGGGGGAAGCACTTATCTCTGCAGTATATTTGATTAATCGGGTCCCTTCTAGCACTAATGATTTTCAAACACCATTACACGTCCTTACTGAAGTAGTTATTGCACCAGCTGTCCCAAACTTGTCTCCTCGTGTATTTGGTTGTGTAGCATATGTTCACCTCCATAAACATCGGTGTAGCAAGCTAGCTCCTCGTGCACTGCGATGTGTCTTTCTAGGATATGCTGCCCATCAAAAGGGATATTGATGCTATCATCCTCCAAGTCAACGAATCTTTGTTACATTGGATGTTGTTTTCCATGAAAACTCAATGTATTTTATTTCCGAGTCAGACCTTCAGGGGGAGCATCAAAAGGAAGTTCTGACCCTAAGTGATGATCATGTACATGAGAAAATAGAATTGTGTGAAGAAATGAGTGGTAATATTGGTAGTGATGAGGAACCTGAAATGGAAATTATGGGTCCACTATCCTCTGAAGACATCACAACATCACAAGAAAGTCAAGAAATGGAAGTAATTGGTCCACTCTCCTTTGAGGAACATGAAGCACCCCAAGAAATTGTAGTACCAAACCAATCGTCGGCTGAGGATGATCCTAATTTTGTGCCTGAATCATCCAGAAAACAGCTACCCCCACGACACAATAGAGGTATTCCTAAGCCCACCTATGAACCTGAAATTTCTGGTAAAGTTAGATATCCAATGAACCATTATGTGTCTAACCATCGTTTGTCAGAATCAAATCAGTCATTTGCCAATCAATTATCTACTGTATTTGTTCCTAATAGTGTGCAGGAAGCCTTAATGGACCCAAGGTGGAGAGCAGCTATGAATGAAGAGATGAAGTCTTTAGAAAAAAATAATACTTGGGAACTCGTTCACTGTCCAACAGGAAAGAAAACAGTTGGATGTCAATGGGTTTATATAGTTAAATACAAAGCAGATGGTACGATAGAGCGTTTTAAAGCAAGATTGGTGGCTAAGGGATATACCCAAACCTATGGGGTTGATTATACAGAGACATTTGCACCAGTAGCTAAAGTCAATACAATTCGAGTTTTGCTATCTCTAGCAGCAAACTTGAATTGGCCCTTACAACAATTTGATGTGAAGAATGCCTTTCTTCATGGCGAATTGTCTGAAGAAGTCTACATGGACCTTCCTCCAGGGTGCAACATACCAAAAGCATATGATAAAAAGGTGTGTAGATTAAAGAAATCATTGTATGGACTAAAGCAATCTCCAAGAGCATGGTTTGGTAGGTTCACAAAATCTATGAAAGCATTTGGTTATAGTCAAAGTAATGCATACCACACTTTATTATTAAAAAAACAAAATGGTAAAATCACTGCACTTATTGTATATGTTGATGACATGGTAGTTATTGGGAATGATATGGAAGAAAGAAAAGCTCTCCAAAGCTACTTGTCTAAGGAATTTGAAATGAAAGACCTCGACCCCTTAAAGTTTTTCCTTGGGATTGAAGTGTCTAGATCAACTAAAGGAATTTTCTTGTCTCAGAGAAAATATACTTTAGATTTGTTAGAAGAGACTGGTATGTCAGCTTGTCAACCAACTAATACACCTGTTGAAGAAGGATTGAAATTATTTGTTGAACCAAATCAAGTTCCGGTTGATAAAGGGAGATACCAGAGGCTTGTAGGAAGGCTAATGTATCTAGCACACACAAGGCCATATCTCGCCTATGCCTTGAGTGTTGTGAGCCAATTCATGCATAATCCCAGAGAGCAACATATGAATGCTGTTATGCACATTTTGAGATATTTAAAATCTGCTCTAGGGAAGGAAATTATGTTCACAAAGAATGAAAATAATCAAGGTGTTAGTGTATATACTGATGCTGATTAGGCTGGATCTATAGATGACAGGAGATCTACTTCAGGCTACTTCACTTTTGTAGGAGGTAACCTTGTTACTTGGAGAAGCAAAAAGCAGAATGTTGTTGCACGCTCAAATGCAGAGGCTGAATTTAGAGGAATGGAACTTGGGTTATGTGAAGGATTATGGCTAAAACTTCTCCTATCAGATTTGGATTATCCACTTGAGCAATCAATTCGACTATATTGTGACAATAAGGCTGCATGTGACATAGCTCATAACCCGGTTCAACATGATCGTACCAAACATGTTGAAGTAGACAGATTCTTCATCAAGGAAAAACTAGATGAGAATGTATTAGAATTACCTGGGATTCGATCAAATGATCAATTGGCTGATATTCTAACCAAAGCAGTTTCAAGTAAGATTTTCTCGAAGACTGTGAGCAAGTTGGGCATGTGTGATATCTATGCACCAACTTGAGGGGGAGTGTTGAGATATTTTTTGCTTTATTTAAGGGATTCTAATTCTTATGTAAAATAGGAAACTATAAATTAGGATATTTTCTTTCCCTTTTTTGTAGGCACAATAGCTGAATGATAGCCTTAACTTTTTGTAATCATTGGCTATATATTCATTGTACCAATTCTTTGAATAAACAAGAGAGAAAAATACTATTCTCTAATTTAAAACTGGTTGAAGCACAAGTAAAGAGAGAAGTCCTTCAAGAAACCCTTCTTCAACAACAACAACTCATCTTGGAAGGATAATTCCAAGAAGGAGAGTGACTCATCAAAACAACTTGAAGTTGTTGGTAAAAGTGGATCAAAGGCCACAATTCCTAACTCTAAACCTTCCACTTCTATCCCTTCTTCAAATACTCTTGTACCCCTCCCTCCTAAAGAAATTGGTGAGGACCAAACAAAAATGAGAGGGAAAAGGGAGCTTGAGGGAAAAGCCAAGAGTGACAAAGAAGAAAAAGAAATAAATGCAAAATAAACGAATGTGCCACAAAATAATATGGAAAAGGCAATTGGCACGAGTGAGCAAAACTTTGACGAAAACCATAAGGTTAAAGAACAAGATGGTAAAGAATGCATAGTTTTAAAGGAAAAAGAAGTAAAGAAAATACTTTTGAAAACACCTCCATTGTGTTTTCTTTACGCCAACAATTTTTGTAACAAGTCACTTTCATCTTTTTCTTTACCTACTACATTTGAGTTTCTTTTGGATAAACTTCAAGTCACTTCTAAAGAAACTAAAGAAATTCAAAGGCTTGTGGTTATCTACAAAGATGCTATTTTGGTACATAACAAAACACAGAAAAGTCTTCTTGAACAATTAAAATGTGTTTTGCTATTACTTATGAAAGAAAAACCTTTTGCTAATCTTGAAAAATACACTTTTTGCACCACCAAAGTGGAATTTATGGGCTATGTTGAAAGTGATAAAGGTGTACATATTGATAAGGTTACAAGTGAGGTAAATGAAGTTTTCTTAGTAGGGCAACCAATAAATGATTTTAAACATGATGATGTTTACTTGCCTACTAATACTTCTACCTTACCTCTGTGCATTGCACCTATTTTGCAAACTCAAAAGAAACTAATGCACATCCATCAAGGTTCCCATTCCTTGAGAGAACTAAAACACCTATTAAATATTTTTCCAACTGTTTCTCTCAATGATGGATGAAGTTGACACAGGGAAACACAAGAAGGGAGGGTTGAATTGTGTTTCTTAACAGATTTTCGAAAAAGTATTTTCTCAAACCTTTTACAAGCAAAACAATAAGAACAACACACAAACAGGAAAACACTTTTGAAGAGATAATAAACTCATATTCAAAACCCCACAGTTAGTATAAACAAAAACTGTAAAAGATAAGGGTTTAGAAGATTCACGCAAGTGTTTTATCCTGGTTCACTCTCTTCCAACCAAGAGTTACGTCCAGTCCCCTCTACCTGAAGGTTTTTCTCCACTATAATCCAATAGCTTTACAAATATTCAACACCTCTTCAGGCTACAAGTATTCTTTCTCTACCAAGCCTCTTCAGATTCTAACTCTAACAAAGAGATTTAAAGCTTTGATCTAAGAACTCACTATGTGTGAGGATTTGAAAGTTTAAGATCTACAAGATTTACAAGTAAACTTGCGTTATAATTTCAACAAAGTTTTTGCACTATGATATCAAAGCTTGTGTTTCTACGTATATCTATATATTGAATCTATGTCCATATGCTCCTTGAAGTTCTTCAAGTATATAGCTGAAGTGCTTCTCTATCTTGATCTTCTTCAACGGTCTTCAAATTGTATCCGTTTAGACTTAGCATTAAATGCTTGGATCCGTTGAGACTGATAACTCGATATGCTTCACTGAGAAGTGCTTTTGTTTAACAGAGGAATGCTCAAAGTAGAACAGTCACTTCTCTATAGTTCCAAAGGTTTCTTTCTGACTTACCATCTTTGTACTTGACTTGATCTTTACAACAATGTATTTTAACAGAGTACAAAGGTTTATGGTTTCGATGGTATGAAGTTCTTTTATCCAAGAGATAAAGATTTTATACAAAAGAAGCATCAAGGTAAAAGACATGTATTCTTTGAATTAAACAAGCAATCATTTGAAATAAATTCATTGTGGACCAGATTGCATTAAATCTCATATTCAAGGTAGCAAACATATAGAACATATAGTCGTCTACTTAGTTTTAAGAACGTATCTATACAAGAGTTTAATTCTGCTCGTCCACTGTTGTGGCAGAAGCGCTCGTCCACTAAAGTGGTAGAAGCGCTCGTCTACTAATGTGATAGAAGCGCTCGTCTACTAATGTGGCAAAGGCGCTCGTCCACTAAAGTGGCAGAAGCGCTCGTCCACTAAATTGACAGAAGCGCTCGTCTACTAATATGGTAGAGGCGCTCGTCCACACAAGTCGTTGGACTTGCTAAGTCCTTAATGAGAAGCTCCGTCCAATGATGTGGCATATGGAGCTCGTCTACTAGGTTACTTTGTGTTTTAGTAACGTTTCTTCCTTAGTTAACTCTAAGACCTCGTCTATTCTTATTTTAACGATCTCGTCTACCATAAAGCTAAAGACTCAGAAATTTACCAAGAGTTGTAGACTGGTCTAGAGGTTTGAACTAGAATCTGTATATTCCATACTTTAAATTTTAGTTCCTCTAACTCGCATAAAATCAAGTAATCCTTGCATACTTATAACAAACAAATTAGATCTTTGACAAATACTTTGCCATACAAATTAAACCTTTTTGTTAACATCAATACTTAAGAGATTATTTTAAACCAAAACCACTTTGGTTCTAACAATTGACACACATTACCAAGCAACCTTCAAGAGATTACAACTTATGGAAGATATTTGAAAGGGTTGTTGGCAAAACTTGTTTTCAAAAGGGTGGTTTTTGACCCGGGAGGATGAGTTGAGAATTACAACAATAATAAGGGAGTTGCCTTCCCAAATAAGGGAGTTTCCTTCCTAAACATCTTCTCTTTAATGTAGGATTAAAATTCGGGGACGAATTTCCTCAAGAAGGAGGGGATGATATGAACATAGATTCACAAAGCAAAGGACCAAGCATTGAAGACTCACATGGACCCATGACAAGGTTAAGGCTAAGAAGAGTCCAAAATACTCTAAAGAAGAGTCCAAGATACCTAGTTAGGGATAAGACTTAGGACCTTTGTATAGAGTAGAGTTCATGTAATAAAAGTAGGGATTGGGAACCTTGTATAGAGTAGAGTTCATGTAATAAAAGTGCTTATATGCTTATAAAAAAAAAAAAACAACACTTGGGTAGTTTAGGCTTTTGGGCTTTTTCTTTGGGCTTAGGCTAATTGGGCCTCTTGTACCAAGCAGATCCAACATAGGAATCCTACATTGGGGAAAGAGAGGCCCACACTTGGGATTAAGAGGGAAGGAGGTGCAACTTGCATCATTAGGGAGGATGAGCACTTTTGCTCATCTATAAATAGTCTCCATATAACTCATTTTGCAAGTTTGAATTCATTTGAAAGGTTTTCTCATACTTGAGATTTCTAGAGAGAGAGAGTTCTCCTCTTCTTGGTTCATGAGTTGAACCATTGATTCTTATCTTGAATTTCCATATTCAAGTGGTGAATCTTCCTTGGCTTATCAAATTCAATCTTTTTCTCCAAGAAGAATGACATTGTGGCGCCATTCTTCATCTTCTCTACCTCTTCCATTTTCTATTTTGTTTGTTCTTTAATTCTTGCAATTTAAATTCTACACTTTGATTCTTGTTCTTGTCTTTTCAATTCATATATAATTGTGCTCTTCTACTCCTTTTTGTTTATCTTGATTCTCACTTGAGAATCAAGTTTCATTCTATTGTTCTAGTTTGTGTTTGATCTTGAATTTTTATCACTTGAAATCAAAGAAAGATCCTCAAATGTTTAGTGATCAATCATTGATCACATCACCTTAAAATATTTTTTTATCTATATTCCTTTCAAAGTTTAACAAATAATATTTTTAATTAAGAATATAATTTTTCAAAATCACGAATTCAGAAAACATTCTCCTAGTCACTTAATTATTGAAGTTGAATTCCATATAATTTCTAACTAATGTCTCTGTTCTCGTTTTCAAAATCTTAAAAGGGTTCACTTAGTTTGTTTATTTGTCAAAGTGAAATTTGAATCCAAAGTTAATCTTCTTAAATCAATCTGCAAGGATTTTCTTTGTAGACGTTATAATCTCAACGTAAATGATTTATAATGATCCAAAAGTACTGGTTAGCTGGTTGAGCAAACTTTACCTGTAGTACATAGCTGCAAGAGCCATTTGTTATACCATAAAAGAATAATTTATCATGTACCAAAAAATAAAAATGTGTTTTTATAACAAATAATAAAAATGTTAATATGAATGACTTGTCTTTGACTATATATATGAACGGCCCATACAAGTCATAAACATTATCAAGGTATAAAATAAATAATTTTTTGATCTGACAATTTAAAAAATACTAAAGGCTTTAATTATTATTAAAAAAATCATATGATCACATAAAATATCTGTCAAATAATCAAAACTTAATTCTGGTTGCTCCCCACTTTAGCCATGAATTAAAATTAAATTATTAGAAGAATTTAGTTTTATCTTGGTTCCTGCATTTAAAGAATGTGGAAATAACTTTGGGTATCTGGACAGCTGTACCTGGTCAACTTTTTCTAACAAACAGAGAGAGAATTTGGCATACATGTTAATACAATACAGCTGATTAAATTGACTTCAGTATTCCTATTCGACGAGCTACCTTGAAGCTTCATGTCACATTAGCCAACCTCATAATGGCATCAAAGTTCAAGTTTTAGTAATACATCAAGGAGAATGCTAACAAATACAACGAGGATATTATAAAAAAAAAATTAATGTAAAATGATATATTTAATATTTTGATAAATATTATTTTTAGTTTTTTAATAAAAACTTATTTTTATTAGAATTTTTAACTAATATTCTTAGGGTATTCGTTAACAATATTCATAAATTAAAAATAATGCTAATTAGTATTTTTAGGGTATGAGTTAAAAAATCAAAATAAGAAAGATTGTATGAGAAAATTGTGTATTATAATATATTGAAAAATGTTATATCTACTTCTTCGATATAAATTTTTTTTTTATTGTATCCTTAATCAAAACCTTTAACACACTCGTTAGTTAGTAAGGGATGAACTATCCCATTTTAATTAAAATTACTAGAAATTTTAATATATATGATAATATATGATTGATAGACAAGATATGATATTAGTTAGCCATACCCATGAACTAATCATGTAGCAAGTTGTTACACATGCGGATCTCTGTCACATATACCATTCAAAAATATCAGTCCAAAACAGTTTCCAACACACTGTAGTTATGCTTCTTTGACCATCAAGATTCAATCATGTTTCTGCACCTAAACTAAACTAATTTCAGTCTCTTTCAACTTTCATGTCAACTTGCCTCTATTCATAATTCTTTGTTCACGCATCATAGTATATATATAAGATATATTATATTAATGTTATTATAATTATTAGCTCAAGGTACACATTAGGATTTAGAATTTTAGCTGCAGAGAAATAAAAGCTTGGGCAGAAACAACACAGAAGAAAAATATCTGAGCAAAGATGGGAACTGTTACTCACAACTCTGGGGAAGTGTATACAAGTGACAGTGAAAAGGGCTTTGCTATTAGCCACTCTACTCCCCCAGAACAAGATGCAGGGTTGAAGTTTGTTCTCAAATCTCAAGGTGAGGATGCTTTACCTCTTGAAATTTTATATTACTTTGTCTCAGCAATAGATTGTAATGAACAAAATCAATTTTTGTTTATTTTTCTGACTGATCAATTTACTGTATGGTGATGTATGTTATGTAGGATCATGGTTGCACTGCGGGTATCATTTGACAACATCTATTGTGGGTCCAGTGCTTCTAACTCTTCCTTTCTCATTCCATCTTCTTGGTTGGGTTGGAGGAGGGCTTTGGTTGTCCCTTGCAGGCCTTATCACTTTCTATTCATATAACCTTTTATCTGTGGTCTTAGAACATCATGCACAACTTGGACGTCGCCAGCTTCGATTCAGGGATATGGCTAGAGATATTTTAGGTGAATATCTAGTCTCCTTCGTTTCCTGTTATCAATTATGTTCGAAATCCACTTTAACTGCGGTAACTTTGGCCGCCATCATTGCAGCCTCCAATAATTCATTGTACTGGGTGTGATCACCTACAGCCTAAATAGTGTTTATAATGTTTGGCCGATCATCACCTTACAAGTTGGTTTTGTAGGTGGAGTTTGTCTCAAGCCCAAATTTCAAGAAATTAAAAAAACAAGTCACACTTTCACTTAACCATCATGCTTTTTTGGGCACAAATTCATCATATTCTATATTTTCATTGTCTAAATTTTTATCAGAAATTCCTTCCAAAATAAATGTGAAACTTTCATCTTTAATTCAAAATATGCTGTTAACGTTTTTGAAGCTATTTCCAACAGCACTTCTGTTCTTCAAAAAAGCTATAAATAACAGCTTGCAAACACCTGCAGAAATCTTTTAAGTCCTACTACTTTATAGTTTTGCTGGATAAGTAACCACTAGCAGATAAAAAAGATTGAACAGTAACTGCTTTGTATCTGCTAATTTAGTTGGTATTGAACCTGCAGTTTTGTTGTTCTCCTCTTAAGAGACTAGTACTTCCCTTTCTTTTCAAGTTTTCATTATTGCTATCCGTTTAATTGAGGAGTAAAAGGGTTATATTAATTGATAGCATATGTTATGGCAGGACATGGATGGGACAAATATTATGTAGGCCCACTTCAATTTATCATATGCTTTGGTACAGTCATTGGTGGTCCTCTTGTGGGAGGAAAGAGCCTCAAGGTACTAGAGCTTCTGAGTATCATATTCCCACTACAGCTTCTGAAATTTTCCAATCAATGTATATTGTGTTTTAATGTTTTATTGAGAAGCTACATTTTCTTCTTTTGTGCAGTTCATTTACATGCTCTACAACCCAGATGGAACAATGAAGCTTTACCAATTTATCATTATATGTGGAGTCATAACACTGCTTTTGGCTCAACTTCCATCCTTTCACTCCCTGAGGCACATTAATTTGCTTTCTCTGATTCTTTCTGTGGCTTATTCCACATGTGTCACAGTTGGTTCTATATACATTGGTAAGGAAAGGGAACAAAAAACCACATTGGCATTGGCAGCCTAAGCAGAAACTTGTAATCCACTTGATGTCTTGCTTGTATCTACCACAGGTCACTCAAAGAATGCACCACCCAGACATTATTCTCTAAGAGGCTCTCATCTTGATCAACTCTTTGGTGTCTTCAACGGTATTTCAATCATTGCTACTGCATATGCTAGTGGAATCATTCCAGAAATACAGGTTAGTTTGATATCTTCTTATTCATTTTCAGAAAATAAATATTGGATTAACAGGGAGAACTAAGTCACTTATGTACTCCACCGAACATTCCCTCCCTTGAGAGCCGGTGAGGCCCTCCGTAGGAGGCCCTTTCTAAGACACTGGCAAGCAGCTCTGATACCAAATCAATAAGCACACTTGGGGAACCCCTTAAAAGCTAGCCGTTAAGAGGGATAACCAAGCCACTTAAGTATTCCACCGAGCACCACATACTACCCGATGTGGGACTTAGGCACCCCAAAATACCCTATCCTATCAACATCCTTTTTCGTTTTTGTTCTAAATTAGACATCTTTTTAGTGGCATGCATGTGAGTTAATATCCAATTCTACTACTGTTCTTCAAAGAATGATGTAGTTTCAAATTTACATTCCCTTTTAACTAATTTTGCTATTCTAATCTATGTATTATTTAAAATTTTGGCTGAATTAAAATAAACCTGTGTAATGCACGAGATCCTTACTAGTTCTTTTGCAATTCGCAGGCAACTATGGCACCTCCAGTGAAGGGCAAAATGTTCAAAGGACTGTGTATCTGTTATTCCGTTATAGCCACTACCTATTTTAGTGTTGCTATATCAGGTTATTGGGCATTTGGGAATCTAGCCGATGCATCAGTTCTTGCTAACTTCATTGGTAAAACAAAGCCTTTGCTGCCAAAATGGTTTTTCTTGATGACTAATTTATTCATCCTTCTGCAAGTGATGGCAATGACTGCGGTAAGAACAGCTGCTTGTTATACATTTGTCAATTTTGCAATTCTGCTTCATAGACTTGGAATATACATCTGTCATAATCTTCTGTGACACAATTATCGACATAAGCTAAAAAGAGCTTATAGGACGATTATAAACTATTTTCATAAATTATTTGCATAAGTTTATTTTCATAAGCTATTTTTAGAAGCTCAAATAAGCTCTCTATATGCTTTTCCAAATGCACCATAAATCATTGACTTAGCAAGAGTGCATCCATTTTGCAAATGTAACATTGCACTTTCCTGATTAATAACTATATATTGGTTATGTTACAGGTTTATCTGCAACCAACAAATGAATTATTTGAAACAACTTTTGGAGACCCAAAAATGGGACAATTTTCCTTGCGTAATGTTGTGCCAAGGGTACTATCTCGGTCAATATCAGTGGCTGCAGCCACAACTTTTGCAGCAATGTTGCCATTCTTTCCAGATATATTGTCCTTATTTGGGGCATTTGCATTTATTCCTCTTGATTTCATTTTGCCAATGGTTTTCTACAATATGACTTTCAAGCCCTCAAAATACAGCACAATGTTTTGGGTGAACACATTGATTGCAGTAGCATCCTTAGTTTTAGTTGTAATAGGGGGAATAGCATCAATTAGACAAATAGTTCTTGATGCCAAAACATATCATTTATTTGCTGATATGTAAAAATTATATAGCAATACAGTGAAAAGCGATACATACAAAAGGTATCATTGCTAAGTTCCATTGCAATTCTTTTAGTCATCTCAAATCAAGCAGTTATTTCAATCGTATGGATTTCAGACCCATTATCCAACAGAGATTAGGGTAAATTTGGTTCAAAGGAGAGCAGGGATTTTAATGAATGGTAGTTAAAGAACACTTTTCATATTTACTTTTATACCTTTATAATTTTGGATTTTAAGATACATAAATAAGGATATTTAATCAATGTATTCAAAATATTTTAACAGTTTAATTTGTATACACTGTCAGATTTTTATACTGGCAATCAATCAGAAATCAAGGAATTTATGACTTTTAAGGTGGTTAGGATAAGAATCAAGTATTTATAATGGTATATCGCTTTTTGATTGGTTAACGAGTGTAACTTTTACACTATCAGTGTATATATCAATTAAATCCAAATTTTAAACACCCCCGATCAAATCACGTAGTTTTGGAAGAGAGCCAAAATCAAGTGAGGAATGATTTTACTCTCTTTTTTTTTTCCTTCCCCTCCAAAAAATTAAAAAAAAACATTATAAAAAGGTTTCCCCTCCCCTCCCATCCCATCCCCTCCCCTCTATTTAGTATTTACCCTGACCAATCACTATGTAACGGTTCAGTGGTTATATGTAATTCATGTAACTAACTACTCGGATTTATCAAGACAAAACTATTTGTATCAATATATTGATTAGATTATCATGCATAAATCTTTTCCAAGGGCTTAACCTCATGGGTTACCGGAAAAGGAGAGGTACTCCTCCTCGGTACCTCTGATCGAATGTCGGCCCGAGCTCGCTTAGGAAGACGGGTGTCGAGGTTGGGAGTTTCAACAGTCTTCTTCTTCTTTCCCTTCCTGTCAGTAGCTGGAACTGAAGCACTAGCATCCTGATGAGCCGACTTCTTCAGCAAAGCCTTGTAGTTGAACTTACCCATGATCATTGCAAAAAAGGAAATCGACTATGTAAGAAGCATAATTTTACAAGTATGGTGAGATATCTGAAAAAACAATAATTATGATCAAAGTCGGTCCGCCGAGTGGAAGAGGTCGGAAGTTTTAAAAGCCTCCCACAAGGCAATGGCCGAGGATAAAGTTTCAGAACCTCAACATCGGCTCGCTCTTGAGCTGTCATACAGCCGAGATCAAAGCTAGAAAATCTGGATGGGTGGGGTTGCCAGTAGAAAGGAAATTTGGAAATTCCATCCGAGTCAAAAAAGATAGACTCGTTCCTCTCAGTAGGTCGGACTTTGAAAAAGTCCGACTTGAAGAATTTGTAGGAACTGTTGTAGAGTTCAATAATAACCCTCTGCTCAACCCCACCGAGGGAGACCCAACCAACTCGGTCCCCAAACCTAACCTTATAAAAATAAAGGAACTTAGGAGAGGTTACCGTCATCCCTATTTGGTCACAAAGAATCTGGAAAGCCTTTAGGAAAGCCCAGCTGTTGGGGTGCAACTAAGTAGGAGCAACGTTCATAGTTTTCAGAACATCACACTCAAATTGCGTAAAGGGAAGGGTGACACCAATGTGCTCAAATAAGGTTTTATACACATAGGTAAAATGTGGCTCGACTGGAAGAGCTTGCAAGAAAACGTGCTCATCCTCTGAACAAGGTAGGTATTGAACAGTTCCGCGAGAAGCGGAAACCTTGGGTTTTATGGCTCGAAGAGATTCATGGCTCCTGAAGTTGGAAAAGAATCCCCCAACATCTGGCTTCACCCAGGAATACCCAAGAATAGTAATGTCTGGGTAGGGAACTTTAGGCATCCTAGTGGTTCGTTTACGACGCTTTGGGGCAACAACAGCTTGAGGAGTAGCAGAACTACTGTCATTGGAAGAAGAAGGAGAAGAAATGTCAGGGTTATGTCCATTACCCTTCGAAGTAGAAGGAGAAGAATAGGGAGAACCCCCAACTGGGTTTATCTCGGGTTCTATAATTTGAACCTCGGAAGAGGCATTTTGAGAAACCTCGAAGGAAGGCTCCATGGATGAAACAAACCGAAAGGAAACAACAAAATACAGAAGAAGACTGGAAGGCGTACCTGGGAAAAATGAGACAGTACAGAAATGCTTGGAGGAAAAACTTGAAGCAAAAAGGTATGAAGAAAGAGGCAAGTGAAGTCCTGAATACGAGTCTCATTCAATTTATACCAAAGGCGATAACGTTCAAAGGGAAAATTGGAACTTTACCTTTTGAAAGTAATAATGACAGTTGCCGTGTGAGGGAAGAGAAACATCTCTTCAAAAACCACATCAATTCGGCGTGCTAATGAAAAGCACCATGTGTCCAAGAGCTCGGAAGATGCGCTGTGGCTGCTAGGGTCTTAATTAGCCCCATATATGTTGCAGCCGAAGAGTAGGTCTCGAGAATGATGCCATAAAGGACACACGGCACGAGCAAGCCTATGCTTTTATTCAGCTCAAATCCCGAGAAACAAACATATTGGCATAAAAAAGATGAAATGTCAATATCAGCCTATAGCTCGGCTCGGTTCTTTTTACGCTCTTCCGAGCTCAAAGCTTGGGGGGACTTGTATATTGGCCAAAAGTGTAAAGATCGGATGCCGAGCTCAAGCAAGCAGGGGAAGATAATATTAAAGCCAAGCACGATTTAAATCATGAAAGCTTTTACGCTCTTCTGAGCTCAAAGCTTGGGGGGCTTGTGTACTGGTCGAGGTTGTAAACCCGACCAACCGAGCTTGGAGACTTGATCTCCCAAAGAAATAGAGAAGATAAGCTTAGAGGATAACACTCGCCTAAGTTTAGCTAACAGCCCGAATCCAAATAAGGAGATAAATCTCATCTATCATATATCAAGAGGATAGCTTAAAGGATAAGAGATATGAAGAGATAAATCTAAGATATATGGGGATCCTATTATAAAAAGAGGAAAACCCTAAGAGAAGGACTCACTTTTGCTAACCTAGGTGAATCTCCCTCAAGCATACTTGAGGAACCAGCCTAACCAAGAGACTACCAAAGAGTCCTTGTTCACGGGTATCCATCATATACAAGATTAAGGGATTGACTTCACCTCATAGCCATGGATTGAATACAGAACTACGTCTGACTTTGATTCCCATTGAGATACGTAGGACCGGAATACCTTATTCTGTCAAGCCATAATCTAAAACAACCCCCATTGTTCACTTTTGGTTTGACGTTCTACGGCGAGATTCCGGTAAGAATAATGGTCAAGATTAAAAGTTAGTTAAAAGATTAAAAATGTCACATGCCAACTTAAAAATGTCACATGACTTTTTTGTTTTAATCTTGACCATTAATGATTGGATTTAAAGATTATGATATGTTCTTCTCACTCTCACATAAATAAGGCATTCTCACTAGATATGCCTCATTCATATATACACACACACACCTACCTGAACTATGCCATGAACCACATGACCGAATTCATCAAAATATCATATTTACTTGTTAATGACCGAAAATCCCAAAAAATAATTTTTTTTTAATGATTAAACATGATAGCTCTGATACCAGTTGTTAATCACTAGAAAAATTATGTGGAGCTTGTACTTGAATCAACATGATTTGATGATCTACACGTTTCCCTTGAGAGAAATCCTTTAACTTGATAATGGAATGTCAGAAAAGGAAAGATTAAGAACGATACGTGACCTTAAGACCACGACTTATTTATATAGACAACTCCAGCATTATCTTTCATATATTTCTGTTTAGCTCATCACTAAAATAAAAATTATTCTTCAGTCTTTAGTCTTCGCACATTAAAGACCTACACCTTATAAATACATTTAAGCAAGCCCAAATTACTGAAACATTATCATATCACTTTTAATTGGGCTTAACCTTAAGCGATAGTCCATAATACAAAACTATTCACATATAATGTCAATGTTGGATTAAGGATCCAACAAGGCAGAGTTATAAACTTTCTTACAAATATTCACGGTTGGGAGCTGCTACCTGCCTACACATGGGTATCCACCCCCACATTATATTTAAATTTTTTTATTATTAAACTATCCTTATTAAACATATTTACTCTAATTACTTGCTAAAACTAACCATCCACCCCCTCTTCTCTCTCATCTCCCTTCACCCCCTTTTCTCTTTCATCTCCTTCCATAAATTAATAAACTAAAAAGGTACTCTGCATGAATTCTCCATAATCTCGGTCTTTCTGTGTTTCTGCATTTTCTTTTTCTTTTTTTGATTTTTCTATACCTTCCGGCATTTAATTGCCAGATTCAATAACTAAGTATCCGGAATTTAATTGCCGGAAAAATTTAAAATTTGAAAACATATATCCGACACCTAGTTGCTGGAAGTACAAAAAAAGTGACTCCGACAATTAATTGCCGGAAACACGATTTTTGTACTTCCGGTAATTAGTTGCCGGATTCTATAATTTGTTGATCTAAAATTTTGTTTTTGTATATACAGATCATGGACGATATGAAGAATGCATCCGACGAACCGAACATGTCGAGTGCAAAAAAAGTGGATTGTGGCGCATGAGCTTCTGCATGTTGTTTGCGTGTAGAAGTCGTTGGTCAGCGACGTTCCATAACTGCAACTAAAAATATTTCACCAAATCACCTCAATGCAATTCCAATTGTCGGCAAATAAAACAATAACATTATAAATTTAAAAATAAAAATAAAAACAGTAACCAAAGATTAAAAAAATCTAACTACTGGCAATTAAATTCCAGATTCACAAAATTTTGAACCTCCACCAATTAGTTGTCGGATTAAGAAAAAGCAAGCCTCTGGCATCTAATCGCCGGATTCACATAAGGGCAATTTTATAATTTCAAACATAAAAAAATAGAAATGTAGGGATGGATGCCTATGTGTAGGGGTACATGTAGTAGCTCCCTTCACGGTTTTACAACATGGCTTTAGTTCCTGTGATGGTCACTGTGATTGTGGGCGTTGTGATCTTCTTGATGTAGATTGCGATCATTATGATGTGAAAATTTGTGATTAAAAATTTGTTTTAAAATCTAATGCAATACGATAAGGGCGGATCATTGTGATTTAAAATCAAATCGCAAATGCGGCCGCATCTTGTGAAACTATGCAAGTATTATAGTTTTTGTTTTGAATGGACCAAGTTACAAATTTCCTCCTTATCGTCCTATTTATTATAATTTTATTTTATATTTTTCTAATTTGTTATATAATTGTATTTTACACAAGGGTTAATCTTTAAAAGTTAATCATCTCACAAAATGACATCATTTTGTTGTCCCTTTTGCATTTTTCTATTGTGAAGGGAGGAAATGCTCACTATGCCACTTAGGATACTTAACGAACGTATAATGATATATAGAGGGAGTAAAGTATTTGAAATTTGTAACAAAAAAGAGTATTCCAAAATTGTATACATGAAATACTAAATTATTTTTTGTTAAACTAATAATTTGGTATTTATACACACGACACTGCTTCAAATTAGTCTCATATATGTAAAATTCTTTTAATTTGATCATCATCGTTTATTGGTGTTATAACTTCGTGACATGATAAGTACCAAATTGAAAATGATTCTTACATATAAGGACTGTTTTTTTTTTTTTGAAATCAATCCCTACATGTGTGATAATTACTTTCAATTTGGTCCTATACTTTAATTCTAACAAATGATGTTATAACATCAATAAATATCAAGAATCGAATTAAAAATAATTATACATATAGGAACTAATTTGAAAATCTTGTGCGTATAGAACTAAATTAAAAATCAGTGTCACATATATGGACCAAATGATTGATTTAACCATTATTTTTTATGGGCTAGAAGTATTTTCGAGTTTTTACTTTTTTAGGCAATAAACCACGATTTTTAGTAAAGACTCAAATCGATCCATGAAAAAAAGAATACAGAGACATATTTGGTATCTAAAATGAAAAACTATCGTAAAAATAACTAATTTGATTAATATTTAATATTTTTAAGGATCAAATTGATATTTTTTATTTATTTAATGACTAAATATGTCCTTGTAATATATATTTTTTTGGAATCAATTCGGGTCATTATTCCAATTTTTAAATTTTTAAAATTTTCCATATTCGAGTGTGCCTAAAACCTTGGAGAGCTGACCTGGGGGTATTGTAGTCTGGAAACTCCGCAGCGCAGCAGCAGCACCTAACCCAAAATTGACGATATATATATAATCGTTTTTCATACACTCACAGTCCCTCACTGCAATATCTTGTTGTGCCGTTTGAGGAGCAAAGCAAAACAAAACAAAAATGACGAAAAGCAGCGAAATAGTTGTGGTTGAAGAACAACAACCCACCGCCAAAAACAACCTTTTCCCTTTGTTCCCCAATCTGAAGTTTGACTTCCAACTCCCTTTTTTCAACCCAAAACCAAAAAACAAAGCAGTTGTTGGTGATCAAAAGAAACAGGAGGAGCAGGAGGCTGCAAAGCCAAACGTTGTATGGTTTCCCAAAACCCAAGTTGTTGTTCCTCCTCCTTTGGAGACTCAGGCTGATGATCAGGGTTCTAATAAGACTTCCAATCCTGTTATCCTCTGGCAGGTAGTAACCACCCTTTTTTTTTTTAATTTTAAATTTATGTAATTATCTGTTTGAGGTTTTGACTGAGGCTTTTTCTTTTACTGAAAATTATCTCTTGTGCATAGTTTTTGGTGTGGGACTTATTTATGAATTTAGGGTTTAGGGCCTCTCAAAATAAGTTTTTCCTTGAACTAGCAACCCTTGGAAACTTATTTATGAGGCATAGAAACTATGAACATGAAGTATACACAGACACTTGGACATGCCAAATTCAAAAATTTGTAGTACTCGCATATGCCACACAGACATATAAAATTGAAAATATATGTTTTGTTTCAACTAGTTGTGTTTATGTGGGGAGAGAAAAGTTGCACTGGTTTCGCACTTTTACTGTTTGATGGGAATATATTAGGATATAGTTGATGAACAGATTCTCCACACCTATGATGGTTTGAAAGGTTCTGCACCATCCTTGCATCACAATTTGGGGCCTTCATGGGGTCTATCTGTTTCTTTTGAAATCCTTAGAAACCATGGTTTTGTTTAGTCAGAATATGAAGTTTTCATGAAACTTTCTGGTTAGCAATGGTGACCAAGGTTTTAAGTTGTGGTTGTCATCGCACTATCACGTTGCGTCTTTCGTGGTTGCTGCAATTGAGATGTCATATCCGTATCAGGTGATGCAGTCCGTGATTTTAGACCTTGATAGTGATTAGTGACAAATATATTACTAAGAAGGCTAACATTTATTCTGATATTTCTTGATTAAGGACTCATCCATCCCCCCACTCACCAGCAGTAAATCCCCTCCCCACCTGTGACTGGGGCTGCTGATCCCATCTACCCTGTTTGGTTAGTTCTCCATGGTGAGCCATTTTCTTGGGAAATTTTCCATTCCTGCCATTGTATCCAACAACTACCTATGTGCCTCCACACTCATATACACGTCAACATAGTCAAGAAGTCTGATGGGCAGTCAAGAAGTCTTGGAAGGGGAAGGGGTGTATTTATGGATAAATTGAAATAGACTAGTGATGATAAAATAGGTGCTTATTGGCTTAGTTTGAAGGTCCATATAAATATCCAGCTTCTGCTCATCCTTTTATCCTGCCTTGTAATCCTCTTCCTTCTTAATGAATTTCTTTTCTGTCAAAATAAACAGAAATATCCATCTTCTGTTGCATTTGCTTAGATTAATCAGATTAATACCTTTCGCTCTGATTTCTGTTATTATTAATTGGACAGCTTGATGGTGAAAATATGTACTTATAATCACATGGAACGTTATCCTTTCCCCTCTCTCTAACTAGAATACACAAGTAGGCATTCTTGTACCCTGTTTGTGATATCTTCCCTGTATAGTTAGATCTTTCTATCCTGCTCTCCTATATGATCCTTGTACTTTCTCATGATGTAATTAATGGATATTTTAATTCTCTGGTTCACTTCTTTTCCTATTTCTTCTACTAACGTTGTTTTTTTAAATGAAAAATGCCATAACATATATATATATATGGGTGGGGATCCACTTACTCCAGGAGTAACTCTTGTCAGAGTTACTCCGCTTAACAACTCATCAGAGACATTGAATTTAAACAATCCAACCGTTGAATATTGTCATATTATCCTAACAATGATGCACACCAAATTTTATATATATATATATATATATATATATTTCATAGGTTGCTTAGCCTTGTTATGCTTGTTCGATACAGTGATAACTCCGTTTGCATTTTTTAACAAGGTTACTTTATTTGATTTCAGGTTTATGCATTAGGAGCGTTCTTTATTTCAAGATGGATTTGGGCAAGGTGGAATGAGAGGAAGGCTCAAGGCAGGTCTCCCGATGATGGAGAAGGAAGGCCTTCTGATGATGGTCCTCGATCTTCAGAAAACGAATAGAAACTTTGATTGGCTATAACTCTATTATATACAGTGCAACTTCAATATTTTCAGATTCTCTGCATGGAAATTAGTTTGTTTTGCTAAGGGCAGCCAAATGTTGTAGCTGATGCTCTCTGTTATTTACCCTCAGTTGGTATATATTTGCTTTATTTTCAATTGATGCCATTGATTCTGTGTCTAAGGGGTGCTAGGTAGAAAGGATTTTTTTTTCATGGATCATGATTCCCTGGAATCATCGGCCATGGAAATGTTAAAAATGTGTTTGATAAATTTTAAACATTCTCGGGAAAGTTACATGAGATTCTTTGATTCTCATGTTTGGTTTAAGGGCATTTTACTTGGGAATGATAGTATTATTTTTCAAAACAACATTGAATATAGATTAATTGAAAATAAACATTTAAAATTTTAAAATATTACAAAAATGTTAAAAATTAAAATATATACCAATATTTGTTCCTGTCTTGATTTTATATATTCTAACATAATATTAATATTATAGTCTTTTCAGAAAACAAAAATTATGTATGTCCATGAGAGACTAGGATTTCCACCCCCTCCTATTGGAATGTCTTTAAGGGAAATATAGCCAAAAAAACATTATTGGGAATGCTAGTTTCTTGTCAATGTAATTTTTTTTTTTAAAGAAAAACATTTAGGATTTCTGGGAAACTAACAAGATTCTATTACCAAACGTTTCCTTAAGAGTACTCAAGATTTCCCTATGCTTTAATTTCAATAGATGATAATGAAGTAGAAGTCTCGAATGCTGACTTTTAAGATCTCAATAGCCAAGATTGACGAATAGCTTCAGTAAATGAGTTTCCACGTTGAAGATATGAAGAATCTGACACAAAAAAAGGTGTGGTCCTCAAATGAAAAAGTTGCAAGACTGTAAAAGAGATGCGAAGAATGGTTGGAGAGAAGGAAGAAATGTTCTGAATATGGGAGGAAACTCCCACATTCCAAAAGATCAAGATCTTCTCATGATATAACGTTGAGATTCGTTAAATAAGACTCTCATGTTTTCCTACAACAAGAAGATAGGGTCATGATGCGTTGAGAATTAGCAAAAAGGAGTGGAGCCATAACGGTCCCAATTGGGAAAATGTGTAATGATGATGTTGTCAACCATTCAAGTTTGAGAAATGCAGTTGAGACAACACAGATTATTCAGGATGCTCAGACTACATCCAGAGCAACTTAACACATTCCAAAAGCTAGACAAGCTAACCTAGCGCCATGCTGCATAACCCATCCGTCCACGACTCTAACTCGAAACCAACTGTTAACGCTGGTTTTTGGTTGATGTCCAAAATCCCCTTGTTACAAATAATTAAAGATCAGACGAATGTGGGGCGAACGAGTTATGCGGTAATCTCGTCAGGATGTGTGTATGTATGTCTGCTAAGTATGAATTTGACAAATTAGCCAAACATAATACATACTGGCAAGGACTTGGAGTTACAATAGAAGTGTAACTGTTTTATATTTAGAAAATATATTTCTGATTTGAAAAGAAAAGTCAGTTTCTTACACGAAAGATACTTTGTAATTGCATAACTTTCTAAAAAGGCATAATTTAAAAATAGAAATGATAATAATTTGAAAAGGCAATTTGCATAAAGCGTGATTAAATAATTATTGAATGCAATAAAATAACAGAAATTAAATAAAGAACATGAGAGAAATATTGAAAGTAATGAAGGGCATGTAAGGAACTTAAAAAAAATCAGTATTGAAGAACAAATAAAGAACTTTAAAGAATAAAGACAGTATTGTACTGGGTAATAATACTGAATTGAATTGAAAATAAAAGGATGGAGGAAATACTTGAGTATAATCCGTCAATCTGCTGTGTGATCGAGATATGTAGGATATGTATCAAGTAACCTCCTTTATTACATTGTGATTGATAGTATTTATAGGCAAATAAAATAACTACCTAGAGATAACTTCCTATCTATAAGATTGCCACCTGTATGGCAGTTTTTTGCCATGTTCAAATTCAAGCTATTTGACAAGCAAACTTCTCTAACTGCTCAATTCTTTGAACCGCTTCGTGCCAACTTACTTGTTGTCAACGGTTTGGCTTTTTGACGACTTATCTTGCTGATGCTTTGTCAGCCCTGAGGACTTAGTCATTTCCACATCTGGTACGTTTGACAACTCTTCTTAGCACTTTGTAAAAAACTGGGTTGTCAATTTATCCTTTCTGTCTATCAGTATCTTTTTGTCGGCTAAGTATAATACTTAGTATCATTCATCATTCTGATTTCTTTATCAGCCAGTCAAATGCATCCGTCAAAAATCAGGGATTTCCACTCTTGACATATGCGCTCTAAGTTTCACTTTTTTTTGACGGCTGTGCTTGCCTGACATGTTAACTGAAGACTCTTCTTGTCAACTCTACACCTGTCAATTCTCATAATCTTCTGAGTTCGACGTTCTTCTTTATGTCGAACTTTTATATTTTTGACAATGCTTCTCTCAGTCCTTCCGTCATCCTGTCGTATTTATTTCTGTCAAGAATTTGAAATTCTTCCGCTAACAGATGCCCCCCAAGTTTTGCTTTTCGACGGCCTTACCCGAAAGAATAGCAAAATTTGAATTTTAAATTGTTACTAAATTTTCTTAATTCCGGGCTCTTATCCGTTAATTAAACCTTGTTTTAAGTTCATCCCTACTTAATAGGGATAATCATAACGTCGCAGGTCTCTTGGAATTCAAACCAAAGGTCCTCACTCCTCTTTAAATAGCAGTCACATCACTGTTGACTTTCCTATTCTCATCTTCCTCCTTCCTTCGCGAAAACCTTTCTGCTTTACAAGAGAAAAAACCCTTTCCGCTTCCTTACTCCGTTCAGTCCCCATGGCAACATCCTCAAAGATGTCGACTTCAGTCTCTCAAACCACGGTTGCTCCTCCTAGGCGCGCGCTTCAAGACCCACTTTTGAAAGAATCCGAGTTATGGCAGGAATCTAAGGTAATTTATCCTGTTCCTGATTCTTCTGTTGCTTTGAGTCCTCCTGCTGCATTCTTGGGTCCTTTCGTAACCCAAAACGAAATTTCTGAGGATCTCCGCAGTTCCTTTCCTTCTGCTAACTCAAATAAGGCTATTCTATCTTCATTAACTCCTATCCCTATTCATGTCTTTAAAAAGAGCAATAGGATTTTTAGGATGCCCCCTGCCACTCGGTTCGATGCTTACATTAGTCGGCTTGACTGAGTTCAGGCTGAAAAACACAATGTGTGGGAAGAAGCTGGAATTTTTGAGTTCATTCAGCTTTCTCGCCACGTTAAGCTAGTAGATTTTTCTTTAATAGGGGCATCTGTCTTTTTTTGGAATAGAACCACAAATAATTTCCACTTTCCTTATGGGATGATGGGTCCGACTTTGTTTGACATGTCGGCTATTACGGGCCTTCGTCCAGATGGCCCTACCATGCATTCCGATGTCGAAGTGGAGAATCAGATTGACGTCTATGTGCCAAAATGCTCTTTTTCTAAATATATAGCAGACTTTAGAGGTGGTGACCATGAACTCGTGATTTGATATCGAGCACGTAGCCTTCCTGTTTCTTTGGCTATGTGCTTATGTCTTTTGCAGGAAATTTGCTTCTTTGATCGCTTCATATGTTCCTCTTGCCAATCTTTTATCTACTGGCAAGAGATTAGCATTGGGCTAATGTATTTTGGCTAATCTTTATGACAGTATGAGTATGTTGGTTGATATTGTCAGATCTAAGCAGAAGAAGAGCAACATAGGAGGGCCTCTTTGGCTTCTCCAGTTGTGGTTAAATGTTGTCCTGGAGCGTCAATTTTCGTACAAAGCTCCTTCAGATTTGTCAGTTGTCACCTATGGTTCTTACCTTTGCTATGTGTCCGCTGATTCTTTGTCAAGGGATGAAACTGCCAATTTTAAGTTCTACTTCAAAACTTTTCACTCGCTTTCATCCACCTCTTCAAAGATCAACTTCTCTCCTTTTATTGACCGGAGGTACGGTCTGGTGTGGTTTACGAAACTGAGTACCACCATTACTAAATCCAACAAGCCAATCTGGACTAAATTTCTTTGCCAAAAAGTTATCTTTGTTGATGGTCCTAGTTTCAAAAGCCATAGAATTTATCTGCATTTGCCCAATACCACGGCTTGTCAGCTTGGTTTCTGTCAAGCTATTCCTGCTCCTTATTCGTCAAATCCTAATGAGAACTTTATTAGTGCCGAAGCTCCAACATATGAGACTATTGTGGCCATCAGTGATGAGGACAAAGCTCGTAGGGCCTTCTTACAACCTGTCTCATTCTCTGTCTTTCACGGAGTTACTCAAAGCTTTCTTGACTGGTGGGATGAGTATTATTCCAACCACCGTATGAGTTTAAAGACCTGCTTGAATTGTATTGAAGACACTGTGGGTAATAGTGATGATTCTCCCATGCAGGAACAGGATCCGTCAACAAAAACTCAAGGTGAACTTCAGAAAGAAATTCAAGCCTTTGAAAATTTTTACAAAATCAAATGGAATCCCTTGAGACCATTTGATATGGTTCGTCACGTCAACAGTGTTCTAGCTGAAGCCAAAAGGAGGCATAAAAATAAGGAATCTGAAAGACTTGCCACATATAGGGGTATTCCCAATATGACCAAGGAATACCTTGACAGTTTAAAGGCCCCTTTTCCTAAACCGGTGCCTATTCCTTGTGCCCCTTTTGGTTTAGCTAATCCACACCCAGGGAAGCCGTCGAAAGGAGGTAACTTTTTCTTTTTGGAAAGTGTGAGTGCTTATGTTGATCCTTTTGAAAAACCAACTCTGGTTACCTTCGCTCGTCGGTTTCTTCAACCTGATGACGACTTTGGATTCCATTCACGAATTCTAACTTGTAATTCAGGTATTCATTTGTCGAATAACCTATATTTTTTTGCTTTTTTGGCTGACAATCAACTTATTTATGTTGCCACTGACAGCTATTCCCCTTGACAAGCCTCTCCCTGGTAAGTCCAGATCTGATGTATTGTCGGAAAAAGCACCTGGGGATAATGATGAGGATGAAAATGTAATCCCTGTGGCGGCCAAAACTGTTAAGAAGAGCTCACGGCCGGCCAAAACCTCTGTTTCTAATCCTCAGACAAAAGGATCCAAGAAAAGAAAAGATAAAACGACTCCTTCTGACCTTTCCTTCAAGAAATCAAAATCTACCAAGAGTCTTTCAATTTCGACAGAGTCTGATGCCACCAAAGTTTCTACTGGATCTAAGATCCAAGATATCATGATTAGCTCCTCCAACACTTCTCCCTCACACCAATCCAAGGTAACAGTCTTAAGTTGATCTGTCAAGTTACATTCTTTTGTTCACATGCCTTTTCATTTTTCTGACAGAAAGACAAAATCGTTGAGACCATTCTGGTCACGGAAAAGACAAGTACTGATGTTGACTTGATGTCTTCAGATTCCAATCTGGTATTTCCACTGACCTTGTCATTTTCTTTTATATATACATGTATATATATTTTCTTATCTATCCTTCATGTCAGGAAAAATCTCCTCAAATTGAGGATTCAATGACCATTCAGGAGATTCTCACCACAACTGTCGAGCCAGCAAATCAATCTGACTTGGAGTTGCATGCTGACAGAAATTTAGGAGGTATTCCTGTCGACACTAGGAGTCTGACAGGTGGTCTCCAGCATCTTGAATCCCATCCGGAAATGCCCCCCAGCTCTCATCATCTGACTTCAATCACTCCAACTTCCATAGCCGACACATCAGTCGGAACTGCCGTCATGATTGAAATTCCGGATGAAGATATTGACATGGAGGCTCTGCTGGCTGAAACAACTCCTATCATTCCTTCCCCACTTGCTGTTAGACCTCCCATCATGAAGTCTTCTGACCCTAAACCGACCCTTCACTTCAATACGTGGATTAATATGCTGTTGGGAGTAAGCCAGAAAGAGTCATCCCTCTGTGCCACTTCTTCATCAACTCAACATGATTCCAGTGATTCTCGAGTCATTAACCTCATGCATGATCTCCAAGCTCTTCTTGTCAATCCTTTTGATGCACTTTTATCTGATGCTAGGATTCAACAAGAACTGTCACGAATCATCAAGGAGATCACTCCTATTCATTCCAATCTCCCCATGTCAAGCCGTACGCCTTTTACTTCCATCCATGCATTTTGGGAACGGCTCTCTAGTATGTTAGAAAGGATGACTTCTGTTATTCCTTCTTATGAAGAGGAAGAAAAGACTAAGGATGATCTCTTAGTTCGCTTTCAAGATCTTGAATCCTCTAAACAAAAGGAACTTGATCTTATCTCCATCGAGATTCATACTAAAGAGAGTCTACTGGAGTATCGGAAGAAGCTGTTGGCAGAGATTGAATTGACGGATCAAAAATGTGCCAAGTTTGACAAGGCTCTAGAAAAGAGCAGGGACAAAGTCAAGGTTATTGACGATGAATCTATCCGACTTGACCAGAAAGCTGAAAGTGTAGTCGGCAAACTTCGTGCGTTACAGCCCGAATATGAAGTCGTTACTGCCGACAAGGCTACCCTTTCCCTTGCATGGGATCAATTATCCTCTGTCTAGGCCAAAACTAGTAGTTGTAGCTCTTATCTTTGTCAAACTTTAACCTGGTCATTTTTTACAGTCATTGATTAATAATAAACGTTTCTTTTCTTACTTGCTCGTTTATTTATTATTTGATTTGACTGCATGTTCCCAACCAACTTCGTAACTCATGCTTTATCAAATCACCATAAATACCATGATAAATTTTGAGGCTTTGGAAAACCAAACCTCAATAAATGTCTCTCTAAGCCAACTATAAATAATGAGATCTATGAATCCATGATTTCACAGTTGGACATTTCACATAATATGCTTTCTCCTATAAAAGGCCTCCACTTATTCTTCTTTCTTCCCCCATGGGAATCTGACCTTATCATCTTAAGATTTCAAACCAAGGTTTCTGTTTTAATGGTCATATCTTTAGTGAAGGTCAATAACCAACGTAAAATATGTAGTGAAGGTCAGCAGCCAACGTAACATCTAGAGCTGACCTTGCTACACGTCTAGGGGAAAGCTGATCTCGATACGGAATGAGTGCATCTTGCTCTAGTTCCATCATCTTCATCTTGGAAGGTAGTGGCTTTCCTTTGGTGCCATCTTTATTGCACCATAGCAGCAACAACCTTCTAGGTGAAATGATGGTGAGATCTGCTCCTGCTCATCTCCTTCTTTGCGCATCCTCGACAGATGGAGCGACTGAAACTTCATCAAATGGGGAATGAAGCCTCAACAAATTGAGTTATACTTCTGCATTGTCGAAGGAAAATAAAATGTTACTGATGCATAGCCTTGTACTCTAGGATTAGATGAACTTTAATTGACAAGTTGATTCCTAATAGCATATTGTTATTTTGCCAATCTCTATATGGCTTGAATTGACAACTTATGTTTTTGACAATATTTCATTGTATTGCCAATTTAGTGAATATTCTTATTTCTTTTACTTGTTGTCAATTCTTACTTCCAACATTGTCGGTTTATATTCCTTCAAATACTTGCCATTAATTGACTTGATTTTCAAGCCAATATTAACATTGACAAGTGCATAGGCATTTCCAGAAAATACTTTATCAATTATAAATGGTCCTTCCCATTTAGGTGACCATTTTCCATATTCTCGACAACTTTTGTCCATGGGCAATATGACTTTCCACACCAGATCGTCTACCTTAAATGATTTGAACTTAACTCGACTATCATAGAAATTTTCAATTCTTTATTTTTGTCGAATCAAATTTTCTAATGCAATTAATCTTTCATCACTTAACTCGTCCAATTCGTCCAGCATTGCATTCCAATATTGGTCGGTAGGCAAGTCATTTTGCCTTTGAATGCGAGTGGATTGAAGATTGATTTCAACAGGTAGCACAGGATCGTGCCCATAAGTTAACCGATATGGTGAGGTTCCTGTCGACTGTCTGGGTGAATTTCTATATGCCCATAGTATTTGATCAAGAGTATTATGCCAACTCTTAGGCTGTCGGCCCACATGATTTTTAATAAGATTAATAATGATCTTATTTATGGCCTCTACTTGGCCATTTGCTTGTGCATAATATGGTGTAGATGTGAGCATTTTTATATGCCTAGAGCTAGCATATTCCACGACTTTCTTGCCGACAAATACTGACCCTTGATCTGTTGTCAGAGTCTGGGGTATGCCAAACCGACAAATAATGTGATTTTCAATGAAATCAATTACGTCTTGTTGGGTGACTGCTTTGAGGCAAACTGCCTCTACCCATTTGGTAAAATAGTCAACTCCAACTACAATGAATTGATGTCCTTTTGACGAAGAGGGATGTATATGGCCAATTAAATCCAAAGCCCATCCTCGGAAAGGCCAAGGTTTGACAATAGAATGTAATTCGCTAGCCGGTATATTTTGTATATGACCATGTTTCTGACATTGTTCACAGGATTTGGCAAACGAGATGCAATCTTTAATCATAGTTGGCCAATAATATAAACTCCGTCGAAGGATCCATTTCATTTTATCACCTGCCTGATGGGCTCCACATATGCCCTCATGGACTTCTGATAGAGCCAAATAAGCATCTTGCTCACTCAGGCACTTGTGTAGAGTCCCGTCAACATATCTTCTGTATAGCAGTCCTCCCTGCATTGTGTAATTCAATGCTTTATATTTTGTTTTCCTGTCTACGTTCTGACTTGGATTTTCCAAATATTCGATTATTGGCAACCTCCAGTCATTAGGTAGAGTTATATCATTAACCAAAATATCTCTTTCTTCTAATGGATACAACAGTTCTCTGATTTCCATTAGTGTTGACAAAGTATTTTGAGATATTTTGTATCCTGAGGCTATCTGAGTCAACTCATTAGCCTCTTGATTCAAATTTCTGGGAATATATTCGACAATTACGTCATCGAATTTTTTCATCAACTTACTAGCTATGATACAGTATTTTGTCAAGTTGTAGCTGCCACACTTGTATTCTTGAGTAAGTTGTTTGATGACTAATTGAGAATCCCCAAAAATATGCACATTTCGTGCTTTTATTTCTATCAGTATTTCCAATCCGACAATCAAAGCTTCATATTCAGCTTCATTGTTGGAACATGGATACTTAAGTTCAAACATGAACTTAGTAGGAATTCATTGTGGAGTTACGATTAAAATTCCTACTCCACTACCTCCTTGATGCCTTGATCCGTCAAAATAGAGTTTCCAGGGTTGTAAACTGACAACATCTATTTCTGGCACATCCAGCCCTGGATGATCTACCAAAAAGTCAGTCACTGCCTGTCCTTTGACAGCTTTAGCTGGTACGTATTGTAAAGAATACTCTGACAAGGTGATGGTCCATTTACCAATACGTCCATTAAGGACTGGTTTTGACAACATATACTTTATAACGTCGGTTTTGGAAATCACCAATACATGACATGGCATCATATAATATTTAAGTTTTGTACAAGAAAAATATAATGCTAGACATAACTTCTCTATTGCACTATATCTTCTCTCAGCATCATTTAGGACTCTGCTTAGATAATATACAGCCCTTTCAACGTTGTCATCATCATCCTGGGCTAATAAACATCCTATAGTGTCCTCAGATGTCGATATGTACAACTTCAACGGTCGACGAGGCACTGCGGGCATCATGACCGGTGGATTGACTAGATATTGCTTGATGTGGTCAAAAGCTTCTTGGTGACAAGGCTCCCATATGAAACGTTGCTCTGATTTCAACTTGACCAGCGGTGCAAATATCCTTGTTCTTCCTGACAGATTTGATATGAATCTTCTTAGAAAGTTAACCTTTCCTAGGAAGGATTGTAACTCCTTTTTATTTGTCGGTGCCGAGGCTTCCATGATTGCTCTGGTTTTATTCTTGTCTACCTCAATTCCTTTTTTGTGGACCAAGAATCCTAGGAATTTGGCAGCTGACACTCCGAAGCTACACTTCTGTGGGTTCATTTTGAGGTTATGCTTTCTCATTCTCTCAAATCCTTGCTTCAGATGCTCCAAGTGGTCATCTTTGGTTTTGGACTTGACAACCACGTCATCAATATATACTTCTACAAACTTTCCAATAACATCATGGAAAATTGTATTCATTGCTCGTTGATAGGTGGCCCTTGCATTCTTTAAACCGAAAGGCATGACAATCCATTCATATGTCCCAATTGCTCCTGGACATTTGAAGGCAGTCTTTGACACATCTTCTTCGGCTATAAAGATTTGATTATAACCTGCATGGCCATCCATACAACTTAAAATCTCATTTCCTGATGCTGAGTCGATAAGCATGTCGGCTATTGGCATCGGATATTCATCTTTGGGGGTAGCCATGTTTAAATTTCTAAAGTCTATGCATACCCTCATTTTGCCATTCTTTTTAATGACAGGAACTACATTAGAAAGCCAATCGACATACCTGGTTGTTCGAATGAACTTTGCTTTAAGCAGTCTTTGTACTTTCTCTTTGATTTTATGCACCACCTCTGGAGCAAACCTTCTACTTGCCTGCTTAACTGGCTTGCAATCCTCCCTAAGTGGCAGCCGGTGTTCGACAAGATCTCTGCTTAAACCAGGCATTTCATCGTAGTCCTATGCAAAGCAATCTTTGTATTCTGCTATTAATCCGACAAGTTTTTGTTTGTAATCCTCTGGCAGAAACGCACTGATTAAAATGGGCCTTTTCTTTTATTTCGTCCCCAAATTTATTTCTTCCAGAGGATCCTCTACTTCCACGTTTTGCTTGGCTTCGGCTCCCTTTTCAAAACCCAAAGGGCCGTCGTCAATTATACAATCCGTCAACACACTCTCTAAAGTGTGTACTTCTCTGTCGGTCAGATAGGCCGACAATCTTCTCAAATGGGTTTCAAGGCTCATTGCCGGAGTCTGACCGAGTCTTGTCGGCCTCGTCCTTTATCTTAACCCCAAATTGGCTGAGAAGGCTAGCTTCCAATGCCTCCTTGTCAATGACCCCTTCGTTAGCAGTTATAGGCCTGACGTTTGGTGAATATACCTTTAAATCAACGTGTGACTGCTGAGCATAGCAAGCACTGTCATCTGCCTCTACGATTTCTACCTGATCTTGGCCATTCCATAAGATTACTTTTTGATGTACTGTTGACGGCACCGCTCCTACAGCGTGGATCCAATCCCTGCCAAGTAATATGTTGTAGCTTGACTTGGCTTGGATTATTACAAATAATGTCATCCTTTCGACAGTGCCAACTTGTATGTTTAACAACACAACGCCATCTGACGGAGAGGTTTTGCCACTGAAGTCAGTGACAACCATATCTGTCGGAATTAAATCCGACTGATCCTTTGCTAACTTTTTGAACATTGCTCTTGGCATCAGGTTCACAGCAGCTCCTCCGTCAACTAAAACCCTGTTAGTAGGCCTTCCATCTATTATGGCTTTTACATGTAAAGGCTTCAAATGGTTTCTCTGCTCATCGGTGGGTTTCTCCAGCTGGGCTACATTATCAAATACGGTAACCAAGTTCTCATGAACACACATCCAGCAATCGCCTGGGTCCGCTGCATTGTTGATGGCATCATCATCGTTGTCAAAGAGATCTATCTCAAGATACCCCTCATATTCTGCTGGAATGAATGAAATCAAACCTATCTTCATTCTCATTCCAGGTTCCAGTATGACTTAATTGTCTGGATCTTCATCCAAGAATGCACCTCCAACCATTCTGTCGTGATTTCTTCTCAAATCACTCTCGTCATCTGATCTTGACCTATCTGACAGAGGTCGGGCTATCCCTGAGCCACAATTGTCTAATGCCTCGATGATATCTGCCCAATCTTCATTCTGGTCGTCCGTGTCCATGGCCCCGCTGATGTTCATATCATCATTCGGATCATTCAGTGCTTCAATGACAGCATCGAATGACAATTCTTCTTTGATTAAATCACACTCAGGCTTGAATGTTGTCAGTTGTTGTTTTTCTATTCTGGCCTCAAGCTTTTTCTCGAGTCCTGCTACCTTTTCCACTTCTGTCAGCCCGACAGGCCATTTGCCAGTGGGCTTTACTGGTGGGGATGCCTGGCCTGAAAACTTCTTTTCTATGAAAACCTGTGATGTAGGCTTATTCTGCCTGGCTTGATTACTGGATCCCTTCGCATCAGCTTCCATGGGATGGTTCACTATTACGCTTTTCATTTTAGCATCACCTTTCTTGTCGGCTGTTGCAACCAAGCAACTAGTATCACGCGAAGGCATTTCTTTTATCATGACACCTCCTTGCCTGGCAAGCTTCTTCTTCTCAGCCTGTCGGAGCCTCTGCAGCCTCCTCTTTTGGCTCTTAGAGATAGCCAATTGATTCGAGGGTCCTATCAGACCAGGCCCTATCTTTTGGGCATTTTGAGCCAATTGGCCCCTTCGGTAATTCTCATTCTAAAAGGGTGGACCATGATCACTAAACTTGTTTTTTCTAGTCCATATCTGCTTTTGCAAATCTGGATATCGTGTTGATAAGCCTCTGGCTTATCTAGTTTTATAACTAGATAGACTGTGGTTTCTGTGCTAATTATTCGAGTTCAATCTCGTTTTCGCCCAAATTTGGCCTTGTTTTGTTCCTAAGTTAGACTTTGACTCGTTTTATGTATTTTTAGAAGTTTTTAGTTTATTTTGAATAGAATTACGCTTTTTGTTTCTTTTTATTGTTTCAGGTTAGAAGTGAAGCTCCGAGAGTCAAGGAAAGTCAAGAAACAGTGGAAATTGTCATTCTGAAGATACTCGCCTCGCGAGTGGATGCTCGCCTCGCGAGCCTGAAGATCAGCAAAACAGCAACAGTCATCAATTCTGGCTCGCCACGCGAGAGGCTTCTCGCCTCGCGAGAGCCTGAAGACCCTGGAAGACAGAGACCATCACGGCCTAGCCGTGATGAAGGTCACGGCTGTGACAGATTAAGGTTTGAATACTCGCCTCGCGAACACACTCTCGCCTCGCGAGAATCCAATTTGAAAGCGCCCCAAAACTAATGTTCGTCTCGCGAAAGATTGTTCGCCCCGCGAGCGGGCGAGAACCAGAATCCCTATTTATAGGTTATTTCAGATCAGAAGGAGGGGATCCGAATCCTAGTAGTTTTTCCACTTAATAGAGTAGTTTTAGGCCGAATCCTTATTTCTGGAGCCGCGTCTCCTCTTTTCTTTTTCTTATTTTACCATGGTGGTTATGTCCGATTGTTTGTCTATGAGCATAAGGAACTAATCCCCTCGTCTGAGGGAACAATGAAGCCACCCATGGCGGTGTAGATTCGATGTGATGTATGTCTTTCTCCCTTTTCTCAATTAATGTTTTCCAATTCTGATTTGATTGTGTTGATCATATGCATGCGTGATTAACTAGTTAAACGTGATGAGGCTTAGGAGGCAATTTGAATTTTAGAACTTGAATTGGGATCATCGGTCGAATATTGCACGAGAGTGAGTAGGAGATCGGTGCAACCTTATAGCGAACAAGAATTAATAGAGTTTGATGATTAGGGTTATGAGACCTAGTAAGTAATTAACTCAATCATTGAATACGTCCTAATGAGCACGACAGTGGATTTAGGAGAATTTGGGGGTCCCGGTTGACATTGTAATTGAACTTAGGGAGGAATTCATCATCACTTGGGTATGCATGATTGGGTAGGTGGATTTGTGACCATGGACATTTTAATTTCAGATTTTTAGTTAATTATTTTATTAGATTTGTTAATTTAGATTGCGACCTTATATTTTCTCTCCCTCAACCACCTGCTGTCGCTTGACCAAACGTATCGAACTTCTTGCGAATTGGTTGAATTGGTAGCCCAATCCTTGTGTTCGACCTCGGTAAATTCTTACCGTG
This sequence comes from Sophora flavescens, assembly GCA_030762895.1. NCBI lineage: Eukaryota > Viridiplantae > Streptophyta > Magnoliopsida > Fabales > Fabaceae > Sophora > Sophora flavescens. Next base: position 59,936,019 of record CM061069.1, read on the forward strand.
TTATTTTATTACTTGCGACGACCCGGTACACTTGTCGGTGACTCAACAAGTTTTTGGCGCCGTTGCCGGGGATTGGCACAACCAATTTTCCTAATTTTTAGGGAAGTTTGATTATTTGGTAAGTTATTTTTATTTTATTTTTTATTTTTATTTTTATTTTTATTTACTATTATCTCTCTACTTCTTTGATTCCACTTGGTCTTGCCTTGTTTTTGTATGCGAGGTACCCTCCCACAAGAGGACTTGCTATTTGATACGGAGATCACCAAGACCGAGAAGCGCTTAAGGAAAGAAGCAGAGAGCGAAAGAGGCTTGAATGGATGGATGGGCATCATTGGAGGAGATGTCGTACAATGATTACAACCGTGGTTGGGAAACCTCAAGTGGATTCAGTTCTGCAACAATAAAAGCCATTCTAGAGCAAAATAGACTGTTGCAGATGCAGAATGAGGCTTTGTCTTGGAACAAGAGGGTGAATGTGATACACGAGGGAATGCCTCCAGGTTGTGGAAATTGTAATGGAGATCATGACATTCAGTACTGTCCGTTCAACTTCTCTCGAGAACATGTGGACCTATGCCACGATTTCTATGACAGCGTGCCCCAGAACAACTATCAGAGGAACAACTATCCGGGTTTCGCTTGGAGTAATGCTAGTGGTGATCTAGCCTGGCAACCACAACCTCAACAGAATTGGCAACAACAACCTCAACAGGATGGTGGAAGATAACCTTCGGAGTTGAGTCTTGAGAGGGCAAATGCGGCAGTTGAGAAGTTGTCAATCGATACAGGCACAGCTTTAGAGAAGGTGAATGCGACAGTTGACAAGTTGGCAACGCATACAGGGGCGACAATTCACAATCTAGAGACGCAGGTTGCTCAGCTCGCAAGGCAACTAAATGAGCGTCTCCCAAGCACCTTCCCAGGTGATACCGAGAACAACCCTAAGAACCATTGCAATGCCATAACAATTAGGAGCGGTAAGGTGTTGGGATCTAACAGGGATGCAACTAGTTCTCAGGAAGTTGAGGAAGACAAGGCCCCGGAACAACCACATGTTGAGTAAGAGCAGCCTGAGAAAGAGGAATTGACAAGTGACAAGGTACCGGAGCAAGGGGGGATGGATCAAAGTGAAGATGATGCGGTAGTGGATTTCACCATGCTTGCCAAGCAACCTGAAATTGCTGCATTAGATAAATATGTTGGCTTGCATGCATGTGTGGACACTGGTAAGTTAGTCCCTCCCACTTGCCTGGCACACTTCCTCGAGAAAACACCATTTGACCCGAGAGGAAGTGAGTTCATATTTGCAGAGGTCAATGGAGTTTTCACACACGGGCCAGGTGGAATTATGGATAGAGTCGTATTGCTTCTGCAAGGGCCACTTCACAAACCATGGGATCCGGGTGGAGGATCTCACATGATGAGCGTCTCTTGGCCCTTGTGGCACAGGCTATGGGATCCAGGTGGATGCTTCTTAATAAGTCAAGCTAGTGACGTTAAAGAAGCGCTTATTGGGAGGCAACCCAAGCTAGGTATCCTTTGTTTCTAGTTTCTGTCATTTTCATTTATATATAAATATATATAAAAAAAAAACTTGATTCGCCATGCGAATCCACAGTGGCCACGCGAGACAGAAGCCCTGAATCTCAGAGGCTTGCTCACGCTTCTGTCTCGCGTCGCGAGGTATACTTTCGCCTCGCGATTCTGGGCATCATCATCTTTTGGAATTCCAGATTTGCCTCGCGAGATACTACTCGCCTCGCGATTCTGGAAAGTGTGAAAACAATATTTTCAGATTCGCCTCGCGAGAGATATCTCGCCTCACGAATCTGCAATTGAAGTTTTAATTTGCAGGAGTTCTTCCAGGATGCTATGCAACAGAAGGGAGCCAGTGAGACCAATTGGATGAGGAGGCAACCATGGAAACTTGATCAGGGAGCACCCTCTCCTTTCCTCACATTTGGTTTTGTTTTTGTTTGTCGCTCTTGAATAATTTGAGAAGATCAAGAGTATGTGTATGAATGTATGTCGGCAAGCTTGTTGGATTTTAATTGAATTTAGCATAGATTGATTGCATGAATTATTTTGACCATTGATGATTTCCCCCTAGGTTCTGATAATAGAAAAGTTGATCCCCATGTGAAAATTGAAAACTGAACTTTGAGAATTTTATTGTGATTACTTGATTTATGATAAGTTTGGGGTGAGGGGGTGCACACACTAGGAATCGTATCTCGGTCAAACAATTTGCAAAATGTCCAGGTGAGGATTTGAGCCTCCAACTTTGTTTTTGATTGTGTGAATCACTTTCATGTTGCACTTTCCCGAATTTGCTTGAATCTCTTCATGGTTTGCATGTTTATGTGTTGCATCAAATGATTTAGGCAATTTTCTTTGAAATAGCTACTTGGCCTAAAAAGAACCATCCCTAATGCATGTTCCCTAGTTAGCCACATTGAGCCTAATTAGCCTATTGTTTCTTGATGACCCTATATTATAAGCCAAAATCTGATAAAAAAAATCATGTTAACCCAATCTTAGGATTAGGAGAGCATGGAAGCGTAGCAAGAGAAGGGTTGTGAGGAACTAAGTTTGGGGTGGCTACAAGGTGATATGTCATTTTGGTTGAGAAAAATAAAAATAAAGGTTGAAACCCAAGGCAAAAAAAAAAAAAAGAGAAAGAAAGAAAAAAATATTGCCAAAAAGAAAAGGGGCAAAACAAAAAGATTAGCAAGGAAAAGGCTGTAGTCACCCGAGGCAAAAAGAAAAATGGAAAATGGAATTTGAGTGGAAGATGTGTCAAATGCTCATGCTCTCTTAGTTCCTAGGGACTTAAGCCTCGTATCCTTGAATATCCTACCCTCAACCAGGCCCCATCACAACCTTTATAAGACCTTCTGATGTTGCATGCATGTTTTCGTGGATACCATTTTTGAGATGAAAATCAAATTCATGGGAAGTGCTCTTGGAATGTGAAGTTGAGTGAAAAGTTGATAACCTAGACACAATTGAGCGAATGAGTGAAATTTTACATGCCCTTGTACGGAAGGCAATTGTTTGAATTTGGTGATCTCCCTTTTGTGTGTAACTTTGATCCTCAACTTAGATTAATACTTGCATGAATGATAAGTTCTCAACTGTTTAAAGTAAATGAATGTGGGGATTACATCGATGCAAGGGGGGAAATCACTGGAAAAAACTGTTTTGTTAAGATTGCATGAAATTTGTGCGAAATCGATTGAATCCCTTAAGCTTGCCAAGTCTTGAGTCCTTTTTGAGTTTTAGCTTGCTTGGGGACAAGCAAGGTTTAAGTTTGGGGTGTTTTGATAAGCCTCTGGCTTATCTAGTTTTATAACTAGATATACTGTGGTTTCTGTGCTAATTATTCGAGTTCAATCTCGTTTTCGCCCAAATTTGGCCTTGTTTTGTTCCTAGGTTAGACTTTGACTCGTTTTATGTATTTTTAGTAGTTTTTAGTTTATTTTGAATAGAATTACGCTTTTTGTTTCTTTTTATTGTTTCAGGATAGAAGTGAAGCTCCGAGAGTCAAGGAAAGTCAAGAAACAGTGGAAATTGCCATTCTGAAGATACTCGCCCCGCGAGTGGATGCTCGCCTCGCGAGCCTGAAGATCAGCAAAACAGCAACAGTCATCAATTCTGGCTCGCCACGCGAGAGGCTTCTCGCCTCGCGAGAGCCTGAAGACCCTGGAAGACAGAGACCATCACGGCCTAGCCGTGATGAAGGTCACGGCTGTGACAGATTAAGGTTTGAATACTCGCCTCGCGAACACACTCTCGCCTTGCGAGAATCCAATTTGAAAGCGCGCCAAAACTAATGTTCGCCTCGCGAAAGATTGTTCGCCCCGCGAGTGGGCGAGAACCAGAATCCCTATTTATAGGTTGTTTCAGATCAGAAGGAGGGGGTCCGAATCCTAGTAGTTTTTCCACTGTATAGAGTAGTTTTAGGCCGAATCCTTGTTTCTGGAGCTGCGTCTCCTCTTTTCTTTTTTTTATTTTACCATGGTGGTTATGTCCGATTGTTTGTCTATGAGCATGAGGAACTAATCCCCTCGTCTGAGGGAACAATGAAGCCACCCATGACGGTGTAGATTCGATGTGATTGAACGCGCTGTCGCCACGCGCCAAAAAGAACGAGCGATTATTAAAATAATGTAGTATAGAGCGACAACTCGGATCGTCTCTCAAGGACTCTTTAGTGTTGTTATTATTAACAGAAAAAAATTATAAAAAAAAGTTAGAACTGGGGGTTTTGAGATTTGAAACTAAATTAAGAAAACAAAATAATGAAAACAAAGTAGTTAAAGAGAATAACAAATAAACAAAAGACGATTAATCTACTGTTCTCGGTTTCCCACTATCATTGGTTCATGCAAATCCTAAGCAGATACTAATCCCCTCCCGGTTGTAGCAACAATTAACAAACGAAAACCGCTACTACAGATGTATGTTCCTATTCCCAAAATAACAAACGGGGTTAAGCTCTCATGAACAAACGAACATGAATGAACACACGCGAAATAACAAACGCGATTATATATAGGAACATAGCATCACCGAAATGAAACAATACCACACTATACATTACTGAAATAACAAACAGAAACATATAATATGGCATTGAAAAGAGAAAGGCAAATGAAACAGGAATCACAGAACCTCAAGTGATAACAGAAACCAATTACAGTAGATTAATCTAGGAGACTAATTCTCCATTACAGAAATAAACATTAAACTAAGAGAAAAACAAAAGACTAACAAGTTCAGAAACTAGCCAAAACTGGCTAATTCTGACTAGACTCTTCAGTTCTGCCTAAGACTACTTATATACACGTTTCTGGAATCCAAGGCCTCGCGAGGCGAAGCACTTCTCGCGAGGCGAATAACATGAAAGGTCTGCAACTCTTGGTCTTCTCGCGAGGCGAGCATATCTTCGCGAGGCGAACTCTTCAAATTCCCAACTGCAACGCCCGTGACGTTCCACACGGGTAAACCGTGATGCTCTCTGACTTCCAGGTACTCGCGAGGCGAGTCTTCCTTCGCGGGGCGAGACAGAAAGTTTTGCAATTTTCAGGAACAGTCACCTTCTGGTTCGCGAGGCGAACAGTCTTCTCGCGGGGCGAGAAACTCCAGAATTATTCCTTTTTATTAACCTGAAAATAGAAAATAAAAGTAAATACTTTATTCACTCTAAATCAACTAAATTAACTTCAAAACACTTTACAGACTCAAAATACTACTTAAGGACAATCAAGTCTAATTTGGGTGAAAATGATATAAAATTAGCACAAAGCCAAGGTCTTTACTAGTTATAAAACCAGTCAAACAGAGGCTCATCAAAATACCCCAAACTTAAACTTTGCTTGTCCCCAAGCAAACTAAAACTCAAAAACTTAAAAAGACTCAAGACCTGGCAAGACATGGCAAGCTTAAGGATTCAATCAACTTTACACAGATTTCAAGCAATTTAACAAAACAATTTTTCTTTCAATGTTCCCCCCTTACAAGCAAAACAATCCCCACAATCATCTATTCTAAACAATTGAGAAATTAATCATTCGGACAATTATTAATCTAAGCAGGGGATCTAAGTTACACACAAAAGAGAGATCACCATATCCAAACAACTGCCTTCCTCACAAGGGAAATTTGTGTTTCACTCAATCGCTCAGTTTGTGTCAGGCTATCAACATTTCACTCAGTTTCACTTTTAAGAGCACTTCCCATAAATTTGATTTTCATCTCTAAATGACTCCCACAGAAAACATGCAAGCAACATCAAAAGGACTTTTATGGGTTGTAATGGGGCCTGGCTAAGGGTAGGATATACAAAGGAACTAGGATGAAGACCCTAGGAACTAAGAGACATGAACATTATTTACACTTTGAAATTCACTCAAGTTCCTTTTCTCATTTTTCTTTTATGCCTTGGGTGACTATAACCTTTTTATTTCTTTTTGGCATTTTTGCACTTTTACTTTTTTTTTTTTCACAATTTTTTTCTCAATCCCAAACAACACATTACACCTTGCAGCCACCCCAAACTTTGGTTTCTTGCACCCATTCTAAGATTCCATGCTCTCCTAATCCTAAGATCGGGCTAACATGGTTTTCCAGATTTTTGGGCTTATAACATTAGGTTATCAAGAATTAACAGGCTAATAGGCTCAATGGGGCTAACTAGGGAACATGCATTAGGAATTGGTTATTTTAGGCTAAGTAGCTATTTACAAAGAAAATGCCTAAATCATTTGAAGCAACACATAATCATGCAAACCAAAAAGAGATTCAATCAAATCCAGGAAAGTGCAACTTAAAAAGTGATTTTCACACAGTTTAAAACATGTTGGAGGCTCAAAAACCTCACCTGGACATTTTTGCAAATTGTTTAACTGAGATTCTATCCCTAGTGTGTGCTTTCTATCACCCCAAACTTATCATAAATCATGCTATCATAACAAAATCTCAAAGTTCAGTTTTTAATCACATGGGGATCATTTTTCAAAAATTTTTCAAGTCCTAGGGGGAAAACAATCAATTAACATGCAATCAATCTATGCAAAATCAATAAAATCCATCAAACTTGCCCATACCAGACTTAACACAACTCATGAGCTTCTCAAATTATTCAGGAGCTTTATTCAAAGAAAAGGAAAAACTACAAATAGTTCCCTCCCCCACACTTAAAACATGCATTGTCCCCAATGAAAACAACATAATAATAAAATCAGAGTGAGGGAAAGGAAAACTCATTGGAGGGCGGTTCCGCCAGGATCCCACTGTTTGTGATACAGGGCCCACGGAATGCTCAAGTTGCAGTATGGTCCTCCCGGATCCCACGGTCTACAGCATAAAGATGAGAGCGGGTGCTTGATAATCTTGGTACCTCCACCAGGTGCGGCGGACTTCTCTCTCCTTCGCAGGTCACAGTTGACCTCTCTTTCAACTTTGTCCATAAAATCCTCCCAATAGAATCGGGGCTCAACCTCTTGGACTGGCCATGGTGCCAAATCCAAGGGTGCAAAATCCAGAGCTGGTGGCTCCTCAGGGGGAGGTGACAAACAGTTAGTTGGGGTCTCCGTGTTGCTTCAACTCCCGCAAGGTCTTCATCCACCGCACTACCGGATTCATCACTTGTTAAACCCGCAGAAATCTCATCACACACCACGAAAGGTTAGAGTTAGTACAGTTAGTAAATATATTACAATAAACTAAATCGAAAAGCGGTGAATGTCCGGAAGTTGCTTGAGCTCTATGGAGGGTGGCTGTTCAATGGATGGTATATTTGGAACTTCTACTGAACAAACAAAGATCACTCTCACTATCACCCCGCAAAATAGAGTCAAGAAACCCAAAGACAAACATCACACGGGTTAGTGTCGATGACAGTTAGTACATGTATTAACAGAAACCGAGTTAGTAAAGGTCCGATTGTCCGGACTTTCTGCACACGGTTCATCCACCCCATCACTCTCAACACATGCATCCGATTCCACAGGTTCTTCATTATCCTCAAGCACGGTGGAGCAGATGTCCTCTTGATCCTCCCGATCCTCATTTTCTTTGTTTCCTTTCAAGTATAAACCCGCATAACAAAGTGTATACACAAAGCAAGCAGATACCATCACAATAACAATCATTAGAATCGGGGATTCAACACATAATTCATCATCAACATAAATATCATCATCAGAATTATGTTAATAAGTATTTTCATGAATAACCATCTGTGAATCCTTATGTTCCTCAAGGGGCTGTGGAGTTAGCATTGCAAAAGGAGTTGGCGATAACTTGATCAATTAGAGCCCACAACTTTTGAGATTCAGCTTGGTCCTCTCTGGGCTTCAAGATTACTTGCCTCCATTGCCTCCATCCTCTCGTTGAAATTCAAGATTGTATGCTTCCGTTTGTGCAGCCATTTGTTGTAGCATTTCTTCCAAACCGAGTTGGGCTAGTGTAGGGTCAGCTGGTATTGCTGGCTTACCGCCATCCGTTGATTGTTCTCGGCCATTTGTTGTATCATAGAAGCAATCTCATCCAGTCGCCTTGATCTCTAACCTTGTTGGCTAGGATAAGCATTCATTCCACTCATATCAAAACCATTGCTATACTCATAATTTCCAAAGAAAATTAGGATAATTTGTGCATGGTGGTGGTTTACTAAAATCAGGATAATACATGCAAGGTGGTGGTTCATGATAAACATTAGGCAAATACCCATACATGTAATTATCCATGGGGAAAATAAAATTTACTGAGACCAGACAAAGCGAGACAAAACTCATTAGCAAAGCAAAAAGTTTTTTTTTTTTTTCAAAAATTATTTTCTCGCTAATAACAACAAACCGGAGTCCCCTTACACGGCGCCAATTTTTGAACGCGCTGTCGCCACACGCCAAAAAGAACGAGCGATTATTAAAATAATGTAGTATAGAGCGACAACTCGGATCGTCTCTCAAGGACTCTTTAGTGTTGTTATTATTAACAGAAAAAAATTAGAAAAAAAGTTAGAACTGGGGGTTTTGAGATTTGAAACTAAATTAAGAAAACAAAATAATGAAAACAAAGTAGTTAAAGAGAATAACAAATAAACAAAAGACGATTAACCTACTGTTCTCGGTTTCCCACTATCATTGGTTCATGCAAATCCTAAGCAGATACTAATCCCCTCCCGGTTGTAGCAACAATTAACAAACGAAAACCGCTACTACAGATGTATGTTCCTATTCCCGAAATAACAAATGGGGTTAAGCTCTCATGAACAAACGAACATGAATGAACACACGCGAAATAACAAACGCGATTATATATAGGAACATAGCATCATCGAAATGAAACAATACCACACTATACATTACTGAAATAACAAACAGAAACATATAATATGGCATTGAAAAGAGAAAGGCAAATGAAACAGGAATCACAGAACCTCAAGTGATAACAGAAACCAATTACAGTAGATTAATCTAGGAGACTAATTCTCCATTACGAAAATAAACATTAAACTAAGAGAAAAACAAAAGACTAACAAGTTCGTAAACTAGCCAAAATCAAGCTACTTCTCGACTAGACTCTTCAGTTCTGCCTAAGACTACTTATATACACGTTTCTGGAATCCAAGGCCTCGCGAGGCGAAGCACTTCTCGCGAGGCGAATAACATGAAAGGTCTGCAACTCTTGGTCTTCTCGCGAGGCGAGCATATCTTCGCGAGGCGAACTCTTCAAATTCCCAACTGCAACGCCCATGACGTTCCACACGGGTAAACCGTGATGCTCTCTGACTTCCAGGTACTCGCAAGGCGAGTCCTCCTTCGCGGGGCGAGACAGAAAGTTTTGCAATTTTCAGGAACAGTCACCTTCTGGTTCGCGAGGCGAACAGTCTTCTCGCGGGGCGAGAAACTCCAGAATTATTCATTTTTATTAACCTGAAAATAGAAAATAAAAGTAAATACTTTATTCACTCTAAATCAACTAAATTAACTTAAAAACACTTTACAGACTCAAAATACTACTTAAGGACAATCAAGTCTAATTTGGGTGAAAATGATATAAAATTAGCACAAAGCCAAGGTCTTTACTAGTTATAAAACCAGTCAAACAGAGGCTCATCAGTGATGTATGTCTTTCTCCCTTTTATCAATTAATGTTTTCCAATTCTGATTTGATTGTGTTGATCATATGCATGCGTGATTAACTAGTTAAACGTGATGAGGCTTAGGAGGCAATTTGCGTTTTAGAACTTGAATTGGGATCATCGGTCGAATATTGCACGAGAGTGAGTAGGAGATCGATGCAACCTTATAGCGAACAAGAATTAATAGAGTTTGATGATTAGGTTTATGAGACCTAGTAAGTAATTAACTCAATCATTGAATACGTCCTAATGAGCACGACAATGGATTTAGGAGAATTTGGGGGTCCCGGTTGACATTGTAATTGAACTTAGGGAGGAATTCATCATCACTTGGGTATGCATGATTGGGTAGGTGGATTTGTGACCTTGGACATTTTAATTTCAGATTTTTAGTTAATTATTTTATTAGATTTGTTAATTTAGATTGCGACCTTATATTTTCTCTCCCTCAACCACCTGCTGTCGCTTGACCAAACGTATCGAACTTCTCGCGAATTGGTTGAATTGGTAGCCCAATCCTTGTGTTCGACCTCGGTAAATTCTTACCATGTTATTTTATTACTTGCGACGACCCGGTACACTTGTCGGTGACTCAACACGTGTCATGGCTGAATTCTTCTCCCATTGATTCACCATTACGTTGGATGGGGGTGTTCTGGTCCTGATAGGATTAAATCTGCCACCGACAGAGTTATTTCCTGCTGATCCTCCGATTGGCTCTTTAAGCCAACCTCCAGTGCAGTGTTGTCCGGGTCTTGACTAGTGCATGTGTTGCTGACGGCTATTTGCCTGTCTATTTACAACAGATGCAGCACTCCTATGTACACTGTTGGATCCATCATGGCTACTTGAGTGTGACAACCTGCTCTTGTTGCCATCATTACGAGGCTCAGTTCTGCCTCGTGGCTGATATGATGGTAGTTTCTGCCCCCTGGCTTTCTTGGCGGCTACTTCATCATAAAATGCTTCACATCTTGGGCAAACTTTAATTATGCCGTCAGATTTCTTGCGTGCCATGTAGTCGACAAGTGGTTCTCCTGGCTTCAGGTAAATATCGAATGGATCCGACAAATCCATCTAGATATTCTGTCCAGCCGTGATGTTGACCATGCCTACTCCCATAGGGACTTGGCGGTCTGCCTTGTTAGCTTCGGGACCAAAGGGTTCTGTGTCAATCTTCATTTCTGGTTTCTTGTCTAAAAACTTTAATCTCCCGTCTGTCAAACCTTTCTGAATGATATCCCTGAAATGCATACAATCATTTGTCACATGACCAAAAGTATTATGATACTTACAGTACTTCCGATCTTTAATCTCATGGGCTTTCAAAAGCCTATGATCATCTGACAATTTTAATTGCTTATCTTTAAGTAATATGTCAAATATTTGATCGGCCTTGGTCACATCAAATGTATACACTTTCTTATTAATAAAAGGGATTCTTTCTTTGGCCCTCGCAGGCTTCAAAGCTTGGCATATATAAGGTGGACCATTTTTTAATTCGACACAGTCTACCTCATATTCCTCAAAATCGTTACTCTCTTCGTCGGATTCATTGCATCCGACAAAGTTAATCTTTTCTCTTTTGAGGAATCTCTTTTGCTTGAAAACCTTTTCAGCTTTTAATTGTTCAATTTGACGGACCTTATCCCCTAACTGGGCAAGATCTATCAAATGTTGGTTGACCAATTTCTTTCTAATATGGTAATCTAAACCTCCGGTAGCAATTTTTACGATTTCTGCCTCTGGGATAGGGGTGAAGCACCGACTCCTCATTTGACGGAATCGAGCAAGGTAGTCGTCAACAGATTCGTTATTCATTCTTTTAATTCCAAATAAATCTGTCAACCCTGTTTTCAAGTCACCCCTGAAGAATTGGTCATGAAAACTTCTTTCTAATTGATTCCAGGAGTGTATAGAATTAGGCCTTAGGGTTGAAAACCAAGAAAAAACATTCTTAGTTAACGAACTAGGGAAGAACTTCATTTTTAATCCCTCCTCTAAAGCCAAATCTCCCAACTCGATGGTATATCGGGCGATATGCTCGACTGTCGACTCTCCACTCTCTCCTGATAATTTTGACAACTTGGGTATTTTGTATCCTCAAGGCATTTCTGCCTGTTGGACCCAATCAGGAAATGCCGATGCAAAAAATGGTTGATTGGCATAACCTATGTTAAAGCCAAACCTATTTAATGCTTGCTCGACAACTTGATTGACGTTTTGATTTAGAACGTTTTGACGAAATGCTCCAAAAGCACCTTGGTTTATGACCAAATCTTCGTCTTCCTCTGGTCGTAGAATATGTACATTTCCACGTCTCAAAGGAATCTGACGATAGGGCTGTTGCCGCTCGTCATCTTGTTCAAATCCGCCAAGTTGTATATCTTGTGGTTGTTCAACCTGTGGTTGATTATTCCTGTTGACATTTGCATTGAGATTTCTATTAGTATTTTTGTTATCACCTGGGGTTACAACACTCAAGGCTCTATTTAACCTGCGTATCTCATTTGCTAATGCCAAACATGCATTGTTCGTGCTTTCCATTAATGGCGTAATCACTGTACTCATTTGTTGAGTAAATGTATTCACCATGTCATGGTTACTAGAATCAATCTGTTGTCGGACATTGGTTAATGTAGCCTCTGACAGACCAACGATACTTTGTGGGAGTTGTCTCAATGGGGATATATATGGCCTTTCTACTGGTTGCTCTTGTCGAGAATGGGTTACTATCATTGACACTGTTATCTCATTCGCATGACTGGGAATTTGCCCCCCAGTCGATAGTCCTGCCTGTCCAGATGTATGGGCAGCCATCGTCATTCCATTTGGATATGGTAAGTATGCAAATGGGCTATTGGGATTGACGGCTGTCGACCCATAAGGCATCCCATACAAAGGTTGTGAGAGAGGCTGTGTAATCCCTCTTGGATTTGAATTCACAACACTTCGTGGAGACAATCCAGTAGTTTGTGGATTTATTTGTTGTAAGACTGGTGAAGTTGGTGACGGGAGTGTTCCTTGGCCAACTTCATCAAATCTATTGACAACTTGGGCGTAGGAAACGCCTCTTCTTGCACCTACACCGTTAGTGCCATTTATCTCTGCATTAGTAGCATTAGCCCCGATTGCAGGAATATTGTCAACTGGTGCAATAGCATCCACTGTTGACACGGCGGCGTTAGTGCTCACTACATCTGCATCACTTGCACTACTCATATTCACAGAGTTTTGGGAAATAGATGATGTTTGAACCACCTTTCCACTCCGTAAACGCATACAAATAAATTTGTATGTCAAATTCGTGACACTATACGAGTTACTCTAAACTCGTCCAACTGGGCGTGCCAATTTGTTAACCCTGGTTTTTGGTTGGTGTCCAAAATCCCTTTGTTACAAATAATTAAAGAACAGACGAATGTGGGGCGAACGAGTTATGCGGTAATCTCGTCAGGATGTGTGTATGTATGTCTGCCAAGTATGAATTTGACAAATTAGCCAAACCTAATAAATACTGGCAAGGACTTGGAGTTACAATAGAAGTGTAACTGTTTTATATTTAGAAAATATATTTCTGATTTGAAAAGAAAAGTCAGTTTCTTACACGAAAGATACTTTGTAATTGCATAACTTTCTGAAAAGGCATAATTTAAAAATAGAAATGACAATAATTTGAAAAGGCAATTTGCATAAAGCGTGATTAAATAATTATTGAATGCAATAAAATAACAGAAATTAAATAAAGAACATGAGAGAAATATTGAAAGTAATGAAGGGCATGTAAGGAACTTAAAAAAAATCAGTATTAAAGAACAAATAAAGAACTTTAAAGAATAAAGACAGTATTGTACTGGGTAATAATACTGAATTGAATTGAAAATAAAAGGATGGAGGAAATACTTGAGTATAATCCGTCAATCTGCTGTGTGATCGAGATATGTAGGATATGTATCAAGTAACCTCCTTTATTACATTGTGATTGATAGTATTTATAGGCAAATAAAATAACTACCTATAGATAACTTCCTATCTATAAGATTGCCACCTGTATGGCAGTTTTTTGCCATGTTCAAATTCAAGCTATTTGACAAGCAAACTTCTCTAACTGCTCAATTCTTTGAACCGCTTCGTGCCAACTTACTTGTTGTCAACGGTTTGGCTTTTTGACGACTTATCTTGCTGATGCTCTGTCAGCCCTGAGGACTTAGTCATTTCCACATCTGGTACGTTTGACAACTCTTCTTAGCACTTTGTAAAAAACCGGGTTGTCAATTTATCATTTCTGTCTGTTAGTATCTTTTTGTCGGCTAAGTATAATACTTAGTATCATTCATCATTCTAATTTCTTTATCAGCCAGTCAAATGCATCCGTCAAAAATCAGGGATTTCCACTCTTGACAGATGCACTCTAAGTTTCACTTTTTTTTTTTACGGCTTTGCTTGCCTGACATGTTAACTGAAGACTCTTCTTGTCAACTCTACACCTGTCAATTCTCATAATCTTCTGAGTTCGACGTTCTTCTTTATGTCGAACTTCTATATTTTTGACAGTGCTTCCCTCAGTCCTTCCGTCATCCTGTCGGATTTATTTCTGTCAAGAATTTGAAATTTTTCCGCTAACACCAACCTCTTACGGACCAGGCCGAGATCCACTTTGGCCGGTTTCTTCAACTCTACCCTAGATCATCATCACAAGTACAACTTCATCTTCCTCAAGTTTTATTTCTTCTTCCTTCCATTCTCATTATAAATAGGTTTTGACTAATATGGATTTAGATTTTGACTAATAGGTTTCAATGATACTTGGAGGATCAAAAATGCAATCAAGCCGTATAAATATTTACTTTTGTTTTTCTATACCACTCCTTCAAACTTTGTACCAATAGGAGCTCTCACAATTTCTCTGCAATGTTGGAGAAGCTTTTTTTTTTTGGGATCGCACGGGTGTTTTTTCTTTCCTAATTTCTTGCCTATCCAAACAAGGAGAAAATACCAATCTCCATTTTCTCCAAACAATGTTGTACAGTCTGCTTACTTAAAACTCAATTTGACAATGGAGCCTCACCTTGCAGTGGCATTTGACATCGAGTCCGAAATTCAGTTGCAGCGTTTTTAACGCATCCCCTTTAACATCAGTTTCTTTCATTTTCACTCGTGTATTTTTGTCCCTATCATGAATATGTTTATCACATGATTATTATTCAGTTCGGTGTATAAATTAACGGTTAGAATAGTTTTTTGTGTAAGTGTTAATTAATACCTATAATACTACTCTTACATCTCATACGCTTTAAATAAAAGCATTAACGATTTCAAAATCAGATCTGGCCTTTGAGTATTAAGAATATATCCAAAACTGGAACGAAGCGGATGAGATTGTATCAAATGTTTACTGTCTCCAATAAAATCTCAATCAATACTTCACCCAAAAAACTGTCAAATTGTCAATCAATACTTTATCTTCACACTTCAAAAAAAAAAATCCAATTAGAGTCAGAACAACTTCAGGAGTTGGTGTGCCATTACACTTGGTCTCTTTAATAGCAAGAACAACTTCAGGAGTTGGTGGCTCGTGTTCATCTATCTCCATTCCAGGTGGCAGGGTAGCTCCCACAGTACCTACCTCCCTTCAAGGATCGTTTCAGTTGGGAGAAACACCAGGTGATTTTAGCAGATTACGATAATTGGACCTTATAAGCAACTTCCCCGACACGCGAGATTATCTGAAAAGGGCCGAAGTAGCGTGGAGAAAGCTTGGGGTTGATCCTCCGAGCTACAGAATGCTGCCTGTGTGGACGCAGCTTAATGTAAACCCAGTTGCCCTCTGCATAGGTAACCTGGCGACGATGGGAATCAATATTCTTTTTCATGGTCTGCTGGGCACGATGGAGATTTTATTTTAGCTGCCTTAAAGCATCATCGCGGTCCACTAACACTGCAGCGACGGATTTGACCATTGTTTCCCCTTGCAAGTATCGGATCACAGAGGGAGGGCGTCAGTATTCCATCCGGATAACAATGGGTAGGGTACTATGATACATGTCCTTATACCGTATTTGAAAAAAATACATACACATGTGGGTCGTAGCTTTAGTGTCCGTAGTCCTACCCGATGAGTAGCTAAGTACTTAGGTTGCCAGACCTGAACATGTTACCCACACTTTAAATAAGAAAAATAATAAATAACAAAAGGAATATTATAACTTAATTAAAAAACCAACCAAAAAAATATTTCAAATCTACTCATAGAATATTATAAATCAAAATATTTAATTAAATAAAATATCTAAAACATCCAAAATGAATAAATACCACAATAAACAACAAGTGTCTTCGGTGTATCACCCTCCAAAATGTAGCAGTAGTGCATCACCCACTTATCACTATATCTACCAATGAAACTGCCATGTGTTTGTTTTTGTAAGTTTGACTTTTCAAACTGAAATATAGTCAAATAAATATAATACCAGTATTATGGCATGGAAATACATGTATATGAAAAGTATTCTTACTAAAAATACTGTAAAATAATATTATATTAAATAGTGTTTGTTTAATATTTTAATTTCGTTTATTCGTTTATTTATTTATTGTTCCAGTGGATCCCTTCTGCGGCATCCTAGATCTCGGTGTACGCGTGGTGGAACTCAAATGAAGGGAAGAAGGCGATTTGGTTTCAACATAGGGAAGGAAGAACAGACACCAGGTTGTGGGAGATAGAGTCCACACAGAATAGAGGGGACGGCGGCACGCGACAGCTCGCACGGTGGATGGTCGGCACGAAAACACGCAGAGGCTGGGACGAAGGGGCTCATGGCGGACAGGGACGACGGCGCAATTGTGGTGGGTCGGAGGAGCGTGGTTCCTACAACGCCTGGGCGGCTTCGGGCGGAGCTGATTCAATAGGGGTCGGTGGGCTGAGACACGACGACGGCGATGTCCTCTGGCGTGGGAAGTGCTGGACGCGGCGGAGCTGTTTTAGTGGTTGTCGGTGATGGGTGGTTGAAGAAGAGGGCGAATCTGGGGCTGGGCGAAGCGACGGTGCTCGTGGCGGAGCACGGCGGAGGAGCAAGGATCTGTTATATTATATTTTTTCTTTTGTTGTTGTTTGATTTTTTTATTTTTTTTGGAAAATGCTTCTGGTTTATATTGTCTGATAATAGAGTATAGCCTAAACTAGCATAAGAAACTCTGTAAATCATAACCGAATATGCTAAGTCAGCAGCATTCGGTTATGATAGTTAGTTAGGGCAGTTATCAAGAACTGTTAGAAGCTCAAAGTTAGTTAGGGCAATTATCAAGAGCTGTTAGAAGTTCAAAGGCTATATATATACACACAACCTTCTCTGAAATCAATACACTTGAGAAAACTGAAATACAGTCTTCTGGGCCATGGCTTCTATCGGGAATCCCTTCACTGAGAATGTTGTTGCATCTCTGACGCCATCGTCTTCTCCAGCCAGCTTCAATCCATCGCTCTCTATTAAGCTAGACGATCAGAACTAGGGGTGTAAGTGGATTTAATCCGACCCGCGAACCCGGACGATCCGAACCAAACCAATCCGTTTTTGTGGGTCGGTTCGGGTCATTGGTTCGGGTCGGGTCAAAATCATTGGACCCGACCTTGGTTCGGTTCGGTTCTCGGTTCCAGGAAAATTGAACCCGCTAGAACCGAACCGAACCGAACCCCTAATTTTTTTTTTAATTATTTACAATATTTATATTAGGCAGACACAGTCACACTCACACAGACAGAGATTGCACTCCTCGTCTTCAACCCTACTTCAATCTTCAACTCGAGTCAGCGGCGGCGACGGCGTCCCTTCCGGCTTCCAGCACTGCTCGCCACCGCGACCAGCACCGCGACATCTCTCCACCTCTTCACCTCGCTACATCACCGCGACTTCTTCACCTCGCTGACTCGCTCAGACGCTCAGTCGCTCCATCACCTCAACCTCTTCACCTCTCTCAGTAGCTCCATCACCGGCACCGTGCACCTCCCTCCGGATTCCAAAGGCAAAGATAGTTTCTGTCTCTTTGATATTTTCTGATTCCGTGGCAAAGATATTTGAGAAATAATATATTCTTATGTAGTATATAAGATGAGGAAAGAAGATTCATTTGGTTAGTTGGAGAGGTGTCTTAGGGATTGTTATTCTTCTGCATTTAACATTGCCCCATTTTGTAGGTGGTTCTGGCAGTGTGTTTTGAAAAGGGAATCTTTGTAGAGACATGGAGTTAAATAATAGTGGTGATAGTAAAATGTGATTTTACTCAAATTTTTTTCAAAATTTCGCAATAGGCTGGGCTTGTTTGTTTAATGTAAATCATTTGGTTGCCTTTGGAATATGAGATTGATGGATACTTACAAGACTGTGATGTTGAGTTCTCTGAGCGTAGTTAAAGGCAAAGAGTTTTTTATTTTTATTTCCATTAATTATTAAAATGGTTTTCAAGAATATTTGTTCTCTGCTCATCAAGATATGAATTCATGAATCATGCCTATGTTTCTTTATTTAACACCATGTTGCTTTTAAATATGCAGGGCGTCTGCTCTATTTGTTGGAGTTTATGAACCTATAAAGCAGAAACTGTTGAGGGTATTTCCTGAAAATCTGAGTGCCTTTGCCCATTTGGTAAGATACTGCTTATATAAACATTGATCTGAACATATCACCATAGGAAGATTCAAGTGAATAAATGACATGTTACTAAATTTGAGCACAACGCTCAAAATATTTTAATACATATGCTATGCTTGCTTTGTAACAAGGCACATCCTAGGTACTTTATTGTCTCTCGGTAACTAGAATGGTACCCAATTTGTGCATTTAGGGATTTCTGATTTTAGGGTTTTTAAATTTTTGATTTTGGGATTTTTTATTTTATTGTTTTTTGAATCATTGATTCTTTCTTTCTGATCTATGCTACCTGTGTGCATTCCTTAATTCCTTAGGTTTGGTGCAAAATGACTGAGAATCAAGATACATCTGGGACTCAAATTTCTAGTGCACCTACTCCTCCAACAGAAACAACTTTCAGTGTCAGTGAGATACCTCAGATTGAAGGTCAATCTGCACCAGAGGTACGTGTCAAACAAAAACCCAGTAGACCTCCATCTATGGCTTGGAATCATTTTAAGAGAGAGGGTGATAAGGCTATCTGTATCTATTGTGGCAAACATTATGCTTGCAATAGTAGTAATCATGGGACTTCCAACCTCAACAAACATATGAATAAGTGTACTAAAAACCCAAGTAACACCGATAAGAAGCAAAAAACGATTGCCGTAGGAAAACAAAGTGAGAATGATAACACTTGTATCTATGAGGCTTGTTGAGTTTAAGCAAGATGAATGCAGAGAGGCTTTGGCTAAGTTGCTAATAATGGATGAGCTCCCTTTTAAGTTTGTCGATAACCCCGGGTTTAGAGCTTTCATGAGTGTGGCTCAACCTCGATTTAAAATCCCTAGTCGTGTGACCATGGCAAAGGATTGCATGCAACTCTTTATGGGTGAGAAAGTGCTTTTGAAATCTTTCTTGGAACAAAACTACCAAATGGTTTCCCTTACAACCGATACTTGGACTTCCATTCAAAACATGAATTATATGTGTGTGACTGCCCATTTTATTGATGAGGGGTGGGAATTGCAAAAGAAGATAGTGAGTTTTGGTTTGATTGCAGACCATAGGGGGGAAACCATAGGAAAAGCTTTAGAGAAATGCATAAAAGATTGGGGTATTACCAAGATTTGCACTGTAACCGTAGATAATGCTAGTGCTAACACCACAGCCATGTCATATTTGGTTAGAGGCGTGGATGATTGGAAAGGTACTACCATATTGAAAGGGGAGTATTTGCGTATGAGATGTAGTGCTCACATCTTGAACTTAATTGTAAGTGATGGGTTGAAGGAACTAGATAGTTCTATTTCAAAGATAAGGGCTTCTTGCAAGTATGTGAGGTCATCTCCACAAAGATTGTCCTCGTTTAAGAGGTGTGTCGATGAGGCAAACATAACCATGGGTCAAATGCTTGTGCTTGATGTTCCAACTAGGTGGAATCCCACTTATTTGATGTTGGACATAGCTGAAAAGTATGAAAAGGCATTTGTTCGCTTACAATTTGATGACCACTCTTATGTAGCATTTGTTGATAGTGAAGGGGGTGCTCCTCTTATTGATGATTGGAATCGTGCTCGTGTTTTCACTAAATTTTTAAAGATTTTCTATGATGCTACCCTTACTTTTTTCTCGCATCATTGCATGTCACTTCTAATGGCTTCTTTGATAAGTGGTGTGAAATCCAAGCTACATTGAATAAGTGGATGCAAAGTGATGATGAGGTGCTATATAGGATGTCATCAAATATGAAAATAAAATTTGACAAATATTGGGACATTGAGCATTTGAATTATCTCATTGTTGGTGGCTATTTTCCTTGACCCTAGATATAAATTGGAGTATTTTGAGTGTTGTTTGGATCGAGAATTCAGTTCGGATATGGCTATTGTGACGGAAGTATTAAAAAAATTGAAAGATCTTATAAAAAAAATATTTTCTCGGTATGTTGTTTGGTATCCTATTCCCAATGATACTTGTGATTCTAATGCCCAACCCTCGAATAGTACTCTTCAAGCACAAGGTGGTCAAAACGACGAGAGTGAAATATCATGTAAAGGTGCGTTCATACGAAAGGTAAGGAGGAAGCAAGGTGAGTCAAGAGAAATGAGTTGGAAAGATATATTGAAGATGATGTGGAAGACTATTGTGATGATTTTGATATTCTCAAATGGTGGAGAGGTAAGACGGTGAAGTATCATGTTCTTTCTCGAATGGCTAGGGACATATTAGCTATCCCGTGTCTCTTTGTGTCATCCGAGTCTGCATTTAGTACCGGGGTCGTGTTCTTGACCCATACCGTAGTTCATTGCATCCCTCCACAAGTAGAGGCTTTGATTTGTACTCAAAATTGGTTGAGGAGTAAAGCTGAAAAAGTTGATAATCTACAAAGTCATATGGTGAAGATGATTCGGGTAAAAAGTTTATTAATTATTTTATCATTGAATTTGATATCTTTCGGACTTTCTAATATATTTTTGTATTATTATATTATTAGAGCTTCCAGAGATAAATGTATTGCATCGGGATATTGGAAACACTAGTAGTCAGTTTATGGCCTTGGATTAAGGTAACTTATTATTATGTTGTTTTACACTTCATTCATTATAAACATGTATTTAGTCTTGTATCAAACAACAAACAAAGCCTTTATGTTTCTTGTCCCCATTATGGGAAGGTTGCCGTTTGATCTTTCAAACTTCACCGATGGCCACATGAACCCCGCAAAAGCATGGGGTTTCAATGCTTTACTCGCTAAGAGGTGTGCTCGATCACTTTCCCATTATACTCAATCTTTGTGTCAAGTGCCAAGTTCTTTCCTTCATCCTTTAAGTACTTTGATATGTTGTCTAAGCATGATGATTGCTTAAGGTTGGTTAAAGAGTCCTGGTCTAAAGGAGTTGTTGGTCGCCTATGGTCATCTCTTGGTCCGAAGTTTAAAAATCTAAAAGTCGACTTTAAAATCCGGAACAAGGCGGTTTTGGAAATGTTAATCGGCAAGTGGAGTTAGCTCTAGATGAACTTGAGGACATTCAACATCACATTGAGATTGATGGCTTCTCTAAAAACTGCATGATGATGAACTAAGAGCTTAGTTGAACTTGAATAAAGCCTTATCATTTGAGGAGTCTTTTTGGAAACAGAAATCAAACCTAAACTGGTTTTGTAATGGTGATAGGAATACCGCCTTTTTCACAAAATTGCTAAAGTGAGGCATTCTACCAAACAATTATCGGTACTTAGGAGGGGCAGTGATATTCTTCATTCTACGAGATGAAATTGAACAAAGATGTCATCCAATTTTATAGGGACCTCTATGCTTCGATAATTCCCGCACTCCAAACAACTTGATTGCTAGAGTTGTTCCAGCCCTTGTTACTCCAGAGAGGATAATGTCATGTTGACTAATGTGCTAACAATGGAGGAGGTAAAAGCTGCAGTTTTCTCAATGAATGGTCTTGGTGCCCCTGGCCCGGATGGCTTTGGAGTTTGCTTCTACAAATCGCTTTGGGAGGTGATTCGTGAGGATGTTCATAAAGTTGTCTTGCGCTTCTTTTACCAGAACTAGATATTGCCATGCCTCAACTCAAATTTGGTTGCTTTGATCCCAAAATTTACAGAAGCTGACTTAATAGAGTATTTTAGATCAATTTCTCTTGCAAATTTCAGTTTCAAAATCATAACAAAGATACACTTGCTGACAAAGTTGGAAGTGATTGCTCCTAAAGTAGTTTCCGAGCAACAAAGAGGCTTCCTTAGAGGCGGGCATATTGAGGAATGTATCTGTCTTGCTTGAAAGGCATTAATTTGCTTGATTCCAAAGCTTTTGGTGGTAACTTAGCCATGAAGTTTGACATCAAAAAGAGCAAGAGACAGGAACTATCATGGTTTTATTTGAAGTAATCTTCTTGTTGATTGAGGATATGGTAGTTGCTTGATTGCCAAGAAGGTTGGCAATGCTTTCTCGGGTTGTCATAGGGTGTTTGGGGCACGAAAACTAAGATTAGTTATATGTAGATAATGGACATAAGATCATTTTTTTGTATTTTACGTAAAATGTGATTGATATTCTTAGTGTGATTGACTTGGCCGTGCTATGTTGTTTTCGTGTATTTAAGTTGATGGCTCCCGGGAGAGGTTGTGCGGTGAAAGGTGGAGTTTTTCTTGGTCAAAGCAATTCGAATTGGTTATGCTACTTAGGGTCTATGCTTTTAAAAGTTCGAGTTTTTGGTTTTTTTCCTCTATATAATTAAGATTATAGGCGGTGTTTTGGTCTCCGACATACCTTGGACACTTTGATTTTAGTATTGCATTTCCCGCTTTTATGTTTGGACTATTTGTGCAATGTAATGCCACAACTATAACAAAGATATGATGCTTAGCCACGCTTCTACAATCCTGGAATCATATGGTGCTGTGTTGATTTTTGTTTTGGAATTCTATCATTCTGGAATCATATGGTGTTGTGGATTTTTTATGTTAGATGTTGTGTTGATTTTTGGGGAGTAAACTAGATTTGATGTGGGATATGTAATTTGCATTCAGGAGAAATGGAAATCGAAATAGGTGAAACAGGAGTAATAGGAGAAAACAGGTTTTTTTTAAAAAAAAAAAAGGCGGGAACCCGCGGATTCGATCCGAACCGATCCGAACATGATCGGTTCGGATTGGTTCGGGTCTGCCAACAGAAAATGCCAGAAACCGAACCGAACCGAACCGAACAATTTTGATTGGTTCGGACACTGTTTTCCCTCAAATCCGAACCAAACCGATCCGATTACACCCCTAATCAGAACTTCCTTCTATGGAAGCAACAGGTAGAAGCCGTAATCATCGCTCATAAACTTCATCGGTATGTTGTGAACCCTACGATTCCTCCGAGGTTCGCGAGTGAAGCTGATCGCAATCTTGGAATCGAAACCGAAGCCTATTAGCTATGGATCGTACAGGACCAAATGTTGTTCACATGGTTACTCAGCTCATTTTCATCGACGATTCTTCCTCGATTCTTAGGTTGCAAACACTCGCACGAAGTCTGGGACAAGATTCACAAGTGCTTCTACGCGCACCTTCGCGCCAAGGTGAGGCAGTTTCGATCTGAACTGAAGAATACCAAGAAAGGTACAAGAACCATTTCTGAATACTTGTTAAGAATTCGCGTCTTAGTTGACTCTCTCCAAGCTATGGGAGATCCGATCTCAGAACAGGATCACGTTGACACAGTATTGGAAGGACTCCCAGAGGAATACAACACTTTTGTAATGATGATATATGGCAGAGGTGATTCCCCTTCGATTGACGATATCGAAGCCCTACTACAAATTCAAGACTCACAATTAGAGAAGTTTCGTCAAGAATTGCCTACTGGCAGTTCAGTTTCAGCCAACATTGCTCATGCCCCAATCACTGCAAATGTGAACCCTAACAGTGATCACAGAGGTCAATTTGATGCCCAACGCGGCAGCTTTCGAGGTTCTTATCACGGAAGAGGAGGCAGAGGCAGAGGCCGTAGTCGCGGAAACAGACCTACCTGTCAGCTTTGTGGGAAGTATGGTCATGACTCCTTTAACTGTTGGCACAGGTTTGATGAGACCTTCGTTCCTCCACAGCCTCCTCCTTCCAATCAACAAGGGCAATATGCACCAAATTCAGCTCCAGGCATTCTACCCTTGCCAAATTCTCAGCAAAATGCTCAGTCAGGTGCACACGTGGCTGCCCAACCGACTTAGTTTTCTAATAATTCCAGCAATAATGATTACAATGGAGCAAACCATTTCGAAGGTCAAACATGGTACCCTGATTCTGGGGCAACTCATCACTTAACTACGGATCCTCAAAACTTCACTCATAGCACTCCTTTTGGTGCTCAAGACCAAGTTTTCATGGGTAATGGACAAGGTCTTGCCATTAACTCTATTGGCTCTTCTAAACTTTACTCTTCTTTAAATCCAGTTACAACCTTTTCTCTAAATAATCTTCTTCTTGTTCCCAAAATTACAAAGAACCTCGTGTGTTTTCTCAATTTGCTAGGGATAATAATGTTTATTTTGAATTCCATCCATACTCGTGCTTTGTTAAAACACAGGACTCTAGCAGAGTTTTGCTTGAAGGCTGCCTTGGAAAGGATGGCCTCTATTACTTCAGCAATCTCAAAGTTCATCAAGACTCTCACTCTCAGCCTCAATCTACATCAAGTTCCTCTCTAGCTAAGTGTCAAAGTATTCCTGCCTCTGTAAATACCTCCAATGTTGTATCACTTAGTCCTAATTCATACAACTCTTGGCATTGTCGACTAGGACATGCTCATTTCAATGCTGTAAAAACTGTGTTACGATTGTGTAATATTCCCTTAGTCAATAATAAAGAGAGTGATTTTTGCAATGCTTGCTGTATTGGTAAGGCCCATAGACTGCATGCCCCACCCTCATCCACTGTCTACCATGAATCCTTTGAATTAATCCATACTGATCTATGGGGACCAGCACCCTTTCGATCCTCTTGTGGCTATAAAACTACATTACTTTTGTTGATGCTTACACACGATTTACATGGATCTATTTCCTTAAACAGAGATCAGATGCCTTAGCAGCTTTCAAACAGTTTTATACTCTTATTTCCACTCAATTCTCAATAAAACTCAAAGCTGTCCAATCAGATTGGGGAGGGGAATTTCGACCCTTCACTAAGTACTTGACTGACTTAGGTATTATGCATAGGCTCACATGTCCCCACACCTCTCACCAAAATGGCATTGTTGAGAGAAAACACAGGCAAATTGTGGAGATGGGGCTCACCCTTATGTCTCATTTTGCTATACCTCTCACCTACTGGGATCACAGCTTCACCCAATCTGTGTTTCTCATCAACAGACTCCCTACAGAAGCCTTAAAGGATTTCTCCTCACCTTATCATGCTCTTTATGGCACTCTACCTGATTACAAAATCATTAAAACATTTGGATGTGCTTGCTTCCCCTTTCTTAGACCATATAATCAACACAAACTTGAATTTAGGTCTACTGAGTGTGTCTATCTAGGGTTATCACCTCAACACAAAGGGCATAAATGCCTTGCCCCGTGTGGAAGGATCTATGTTTCCAAAGATGTCCTCTTTAACGAGATCAGATTTCCCTACTCAACTCTCTTCAAAATCACTCCACATCGTTTACCTAATGAAACTACCTTTTCTGCATCTATTCCTACTCCACAATATCCTCCTCTTTCACCTGTTCCCCTCAACCAACACAATCCAAGTCCCTCCCACACCCGAGCCTCATTCCACATCTGCACCTAATCTCTCTCTCGCACCCTCACCTCAGGCTTCAGGTTCTGGTTCCTTCCCTGAGTCTCCAACCATTCCTCATACTTCATCTCTGTTTAGCTCTAATGAGTCTCATCACTCTCCCATGTCTGTGTCACAACATGAGCCATCTCCATCCACTACTACTTCTGCTGCAGCCCCTGCCGATCCCTCCAATACCTCTTCCTCTGCAACTCAGTCCTCTTCCCTTCCTCCTGACAACACTCATCCTATGCTTACCCGGTCTAAAACAGGTCATCTTCCTCATAAGGTCTTACTAGCTCATCTTGAGCCTACAACTGTCAAAGCAGCCCTGTCTAGTCCTCACTGGCTTGCAGCCATGAAGGATGAGCACACTGCTCTCCTCAAGAACAACACTTGGTCACTTGTCCCCTTACCTCCAAATAGGAATGCTATTGGGTGTAAATGGGTCTTTCGAGTAAAGGAGAACCCGGATGGTACTATAAGCAAATATAAAGCCCGGTTGGTTGCTAAGGGCTTCCATCAACAGCACGGTTTCGATTTTCATGAAACCTTCTCTCCGGTTGTGAAACCAGTGACTATTCGAATCATCCTCACTCTAGCTCTCACAAATAAATGGGCAATTCAACAAATAGATGTCAACGATGCCTTTCTAAATGGCTCATTACACGAAGAAGTGTACATGATACAGCCCCCAGGGTTTGAAAACAGGGACAAAACTCTTGTTTGTCGCTTGAACAAGGCACTTTATGGTCTAAAACAGGCCCCTCGGGCCTGGTATGAACGGTTAGCCTCTACTTTGGTTCGGTTTGGGTTTGCTGCCAGTCGTTGTGATCCATCCTTATTTGTCTATGCCAAGGACAGCATCTCTGCCTTTGTCCTAGTCTATGTGGACGATATTATTCTCATTGGGTCATCTACTGTTTTTATCACTAACCTAATAAAGAAGCTGAATGTTGAATTTGCTCTAAAAGAACTAGGATCTCTTGACTATTTCCTAGGAGTAGAAGTCAAGCATCCGTCCCTAGATACCCTGCTGTTGACTCAGACCAAGTACATTCGTGATCTTCTTGTCGAGGCACATATGACTGAAGCCAAGGGAATCAGCTCCCCTATGGTAAGCAACTGTAAACTGTCAAGGTTTGGGACAGACACTATGTCCGATCCTCAGCTGTACAAGTCTATAGTTGGTGCTTTACAATATGCTACATTAACCAGGCCAGATATTGCCTTTAGTGTCAACAAAGTGTGTCAGTTTATGTCTAATCCTCTTGAAACACATTGGCAAGCTGTTAAAAGGATTCTCCGCTATCTTAAAGGGTCTCTCTCACATGGACTACTGCTCAGACCAGCTCCTACCTCTATGCCCTTTTCTCTATCTGCCTACTGTGATGCCGACTGGGCAAGTGATCCAGATGATCGCAGGTCTACTTCTGGTTCTACTTTGGTCCCAACCTGGTTTCTTGGAGCTCAAAGAAACAGTCACTAGTGGCTCGGTCTAGTACAGAAGCAGAGTATCGGAGCATGGCACATACAGCAGTTACTGAACTATCCTGGATACAATCATTACTATCTGAACTCAAGATTCCTCACATTGCTCCTCAACTCTACTATGATAATCTAGTGTTGTGTCTCTAGCACACAATCCTGTCCTTCATGCCCGCACAAAGCACATTGAACTCGATATTCACTTTGTAAGGGAAAAGGTTCTCTCTAAAGCACTCACTGTCCTTCATGTTCCCAGTGGTGATCAGCTGGCAGACTCACTCACAAAACCTCTCTCATCAGCTCAGTTTGCCAACCTAAGGATCAAGCTCAATGTTGTACCTTTGCAGCCACCACCTTGAGCTTGAAGGGGGGCTAATAGAGTATAGCCTAAGCTAGCATAAGAATCTCTGTAAATCATAACCGAATATCTTGAGTCAAAGACATTCGTTATGATGATAGTTAGTTAGGGCAGTTATCAATAACTGTTAGAAGCTCAAAGTTAGTTAGGGCAGTTATCAAGAGCTGTTAGAAGCTCAAAGGCTATATATATACACACAGCCTTCTCTGAAATCAATACACTTGAGAAAACTGAAATACAATTACAAATTGATTCTCTCTCTATATATATCTTTCTTCTTCTACCCTAATTTCAGTTCTGTTTATCTGATATAGCAAAGCTGCAAGCTTGATTAGAAAAAAATGGATGAGGGTTTAGGTAGATGAAGATTATTTTTGGGTGATAATTTGGTTCATGTTGGCAAAAGAAAAATAGAGGGGGATTTCAATATATAAAAAAAAATGTAGCTCTAGGAAGAAGACGATGAGCTACAGGGAAAAAGGTATTTGACATTAAATAATAAATAAATGTATTCACGTTTGAGAAAATAAAAAACTGTATTTGATTAATAATTTATTAGGGGTGTTCGCGGATTGGATTGGATCGATTTTGAGCAAAAAAGTCATCCGATCCAATGATAAAAATAACATGCGATTTGGATTGGATCGTTTTGCTTCCTTCAAAAAATCCGATCCGATCCGATCTAATCAAATGCGGTTTGGATTGGATTGGATAATTCAGTTTTTATCGATACATATTTACATAGTTATTTACATCAAAGAACATCCAATATTTCGGTTCGATTTGGATTTGATCGAGTATTTAAATAGTCATATGAATTTGTTACTTATTTAAAATAAAAATTAATTTTAAAATATTATATTGACATTTGACAATTTCTAATAAGTGTTTTAACGGGATATACATGAATTGATATACACTCTCATACGTAAAGATATTTTACACTATCACCTAATTATAAATTGTTAAATCATTATAAATATTTGATTATTGTCCTAAATATATTAAAAGTCACTCATAACATGATTTATAATTGATTAACAGTGTAAAAGTTTTTACACTAACATTATATTTACATACCAATTAAACTCTAATATAAGGACTAGATGATAACTTATAAAAATATAAATACTAATAATTACTTTTATAATATAAAGATCAAATTATTTTGATTAAACTAAATAATTTCGGTTCGATTTTGATTGGATCGGTTTTACATATAGGATCCGAAATCCGATCCAATCCAATGAAAAATTTTGGTTTTTTTCGGTTTGCGGTTATTTCGATTTTCGATTATTTCGGTTCGATTAGTACGGTTGGCATTGGATTGGATCGGTTGATGAACACCCCTATAATTTATACAAATGGACTGTATTGTATTAAAAAGAACTTTGAATACTTTATAAATGTTTGAAAAGTCAATACTTCCACATGGCTTAATGATTGGTCATGTAACTGCCGCGTGGATGGTGCACCGTAGACTTAACCCAATAAACATCCAAAACAATAAATTCATGAATAAAAAATTAATTTATATATAATTATAATTATATGTACTAATATAAATAAATAATATATATATGTATATGTATATGCGGGTGATATAATTATATGTACCAATAACTGCATAGGAAATACAATCCTAACAAGCTTCTTCCTTTTCCAGCACAATGTCAGTTGACTGTCATGCACTAACTAGTCAAAGAAAGTGGAGAAATAAATAGTCCAAAGAAGTGAGCCAAACAAATAAACAAGTACCTTAGACGATCGTAATGGTGAGACATAAACATTGTGTGTGGCAGAAACTTTTTTTGGAGACATATCAGGAAGGGTTGGGAAAGCAGATATTTTAGGAGAACCAGGACATTGCGCTAAATGGCCTGCAAAGAGAAAAGTGCACAAGTGAATGGATTGCAGCAATGGCATAGCAATGAAAGGCAGGATTGAAAGCAACTTGGCAAACAAACATGTACCATCATTCTTATTATTAGCTTCAGGTATCTGGTTGCCTTTCATATTTGTTCCCCCGGGGCCAAGTTCAACTAGTAGACACTTTACAGAGAGAATGAATATTTCATTGTGTATTACCATGACAGCTACTCTAAGGAATGATGAGGTGAGAATTACTTGAAAACCAAGAAAATATAACTTAAAGAATCTTCGAACTAAATAAAGAGAACCATTACTTGATGAGGTCTCAAGCTTTGGCAAGGAAGGCACAGGAGGCAACCCTCCACAAGAAAAGTTAATATACATTGCAATTTCATCCAATGATGGCATTGGTTCAGCTAACAGTCCAAGACGATTAATTTCTGCGGAAAGAGCGGGTCTAGCAACTGACAAGGAATTATACATCGAGGAACCCTTTTCCCATACCATGCTCTCCAAAAGTCGTTCTTCCAATGAATTCAGATGTCGCCTCAATTCTCTAGGGAGAGATTCTTCATGTCTAATGAAACATTCGATCACCTTGATATGATCAAAAGCCCTAATTCCAATCCTTTCCAGCACTGCAGGGAACAACATTATTGAAGTCTTGCGAGTTGCCAGGACTAATTCTGCAGAACACGCAAGCATGCACCGATGGAATCTCTCATAGTTAGTAGTGAGGTCAAATAATTTGCATGTGGTATTTGGGCTTCCGCTCTGCACATTGCTTCCAATACCCTATAGTATAACTTCAGTGCTTCTAGTCTTCGCTGTTCTGCCCAATTATTGTCCATGATATTCGCACTTTGCAGGATTCCAGTTACACATCGTTCTCCAAGAGAACTAGGAAATATAGCCTGCAATATGATCTGTGCTCTAAACATCACATCACTTGTAACATCCCGGTCACATGATGTCAAGAATTGCTCCAGCTCTTGTGAGGGCTTTGATGCAAGTGGAGAAATGACAGTACGAAACCACTTTGCAGTAATCATTGCCGTGCTTACAGGGGTGGCTGCCATCTTTGAATTTGCACTACCCGAAATGCCATTAGCATGAGATGCAGGAGAGCGGTGGGGTGAGAGGGGACTTGTAATAGTCTTAGCAGGTGATGCCATCAAATCAAATTTCCTCTACAGAGCACAATAATGGATAATTTTAGGTATTTCCTTGCACAAGACAGAACTAAATTTAAACAATTTTTTCCCGATTATGCATACCTTCACACCACTTGCTGAAACAGAACCTCCAGACAAGCTTCCAGAAGCTAACAAGCTGTCTTCCTCATTAATGAACAACCTCTCATCCAGTTCACCCTTATTGCTAATCATGTCATCATAATCTTTTTCTAATATATTTAAACTGGATAATAAAGAGCATTCCTCCATCAGATCTTTAAAATATGACACCATCTGCAAAGAAAGGGATAACAAAAATCAGATAAAGACATTATGTATTCCTTATGCATAAATAATCAACGACCCATGGAAAATGAACCTTTATCAAAGTTCTCTAGGTTTTCAGTATCACATTCAGATGCCAAACAGGGTTTCTTCTTCAACATATCAGCAATTAACTTATTGGCTTTCTCCATGGATTTCCTCAATTCATCTTCTGAAGTGTTATAAATGTTGCAAAGTGATGCAAGGAGGTCCACACCTTTGTTGCTTTTCTTAACTGAAAGAAACTTCGATGGAATTAGAATGGAAATGGAATTTAAACAAATAGAGTCCAAATTTAAACCCACCACCAAGATAACCTACAAGTAAATGGATGTGTGTGCACAAGAACGAGCATGCATACATGTCAAAGGGCAGCCCCCATGAAAGAGAACAAGAATAATTTGAACAAAATGCATGGAAGAAGGGAGAACAACGAAGGTTACCAAAGTGTGAAGAGTCATGGATGTTGAAATTTCGAAAACGAGCAGGAACATGAATAATCAAGATAGCCTGTGATAGATACACCCAGTAAATAAGAAACCATTTCCTTCATTCCCCCCAACAAAAAAGTGGGGGCAAATATCACTACTTAAAAAGAACAGTGGAATCAAATTTGATGTATAATGAACATATCATGAAAACCCGCAAACAAGTATTTTATAAAAACTTTCAAGTGTTCAAAGATCCAACAATTCTCTTCAAACTATTCTACATTCAAAATAAACAGATATATCTTCATGGAAATGCCAATAGTGAAAAGGAGTACCATATCAATCTAACTTACCAAGATAGAAATTAAACCAGTGGTACAGGTCACCAAGTCTTTGAAACGGCTGAAAGCATGTACATGAAGTGCCAAGAAAAGTAACCATCCAAAACGATGGTATTCAGATGCATGAACAGTATCAGATGAGTTCTTTTCAACATTTGCATCAGCTGCCACGAAGAACTCTCCAAACACACGTTTATAGTACCTAGCACCATCAAATTTATAAGGCATCATGTCATGTCATCTAATGTAGTAATGCAGCATGCTGCACTGCACACGACAATCAAAGCAAACAACATTATTCTATTATAGAGCAAAAATAGGAATGCTTGGGAGATATCATTTCAAAGTCTGGGTGGTAACTAAGTGTAAAGTGATACCATCACGCATATGCTCTCTTGGATAGTTAAAAGGCAAACAATAATGTGACACATTGTTTGGCACTTTGGCTCGTTACCCATCTGAGATTTGTATCGTCAGAATTGCAGCAGAATTGAGATTCATGTGATTCCGACACGATTATGGTCATTCAAAATGTGGTTTCGGTCACAAAATAATACTCCGTATGATCAGTATTGAATACCTTCCATTTCGGATCGAATCACAATATGAATTGTGTGATTCATACGATTCTAACTACACTGTTTTCAATGATTACATTAAAAAAAGGAATGTGATATTTGCATCCAGGAAATCTAAAAGCGTGAGAACTCGTGAGGGTATTTAACTATCTACAGAGAATTATACTACCTATAATCAGCACATGTTTGGCTTTGCTTAATTATTACACAAAACTAGCTTTACACCCAAAAACTCTGTAATGAGCATTTTTATTATACGCTTTTCTGAACATAATATGCTAATCCAAATACACATTTAATCTTTTGGTAATTTAAGTACATGCTAAGTAAGATATAAACATAAATTAGTTAAATACCATAAGAGGGTATGACTGTATAATAGTATAGGTAGTGAAGAAGAGAAATTCAATAATACCACAAATTAATGTATAATGAATCAGTAACTTGAGACAATAATCAAAGAAACCGAAGCAAATAGGGGGTACTCACTTGCT
This sequence comes from Sophora flavescens, assembly GCA_030762895.1. Lineage (NCBI taxonomy): Eukaryota > Viridiplantae > Streptophyta > Magnoliopsida > Fabales > Fabaceae > Sophora > Sophora flavescens. The sequence goes on from CM061069.1 coordinate 59,968,640, forward strand.
AAGAATCTTTAAGTGAATAGCATTGGCATGCATCTCCTTCGCCTGGTATAGACATATAAAGAGCAACATAAAGATAAAGAATGGCTCAATAAAAAATGTTCTAAGGATTAGAAAAACAAGAAACCACCACAGCTACACACATGTGAACATAAACCGTGCAAAAATGTAATCGTGATTCTCTGCTTAGTCAATACCTCAAGCCTGTTTTCCCAATCTGTGCCATATATATTACTTAAAATTGGACCAGCCTTAACAACAAACTGAGGAAGTTCTATAAAAAAATCTGCAATGCTGTTGAATAATACAAGACAAATGATAACAGTAAATAATAGAACAAACTACAAACTTGTAAACTCGAAAAAGGCCAGTGAAAATACTTAAGCTTAGCTGCTCTCAATATACGGCACAAGGTAAGCTCAGTGTATTCAGTCTCTTCCTTCCCAATCTCCTCATCTTTCTGAGTCAATCTCTTCAAAGAGTACAAAATAAAAGCAAACCAATACCGCTCTGCTCCTTCAGACTGGAAACGAATTATACGACCTCATGAATTTGAATTAAAACTTCACTTCAATTTATATTTATACTAAATAATTCTGTTCATGTACCGTTCCATTCCCCATTGACGAAACATTTGACAGTAGAAGATGTTTGGTTTCTCCAAACAGATTCATTGCTTCTTTACAGCTTTTCTCATCCAATGCTAGCCCATTCTGTCATTAAAAAAAAAAACACACATCAGTGTAGAGTGTAATGGCTACACATCTTGGTTTGAAACGAAGGCAACAATAAATCTGCCTATTTAGTATTTACAAACAAAAAAATGATATTTCAACGTTCCTTCTATTCTAAGCCTCACTTAAAGCCAATCTCAGCCTGATCTTGATTCAATTTAAATGTCACACACAGACTTCCTGGTACGAATTAATCATGAATAAGTAACGGAAGCCATGTGTACAGTGTACCTACAGGGAGTCTCTCAAAAACTTCCCTCATAACTGGCATGCCATATCTCTATGAAGTGCAAGTAACGCCACCCGACTTGTTAAATACAGTAAATGCATGTCACGTCATAAGTCATAAATATAGTAAGAACAATAATTTAAGCATTTGTCCCTTTAAAACAATAAACTCAACAGGGATGGCAGGTTGGTCGCGCTCTGGGCTTCCTTCATGCATGGTTCATTATCTATGTTCATGTCTACTACTCACAAAAAACAAATTCTTCTCACTTTGCCCCAGTGAAAAATAAGTAAATGCTTGATCCTTTATCATAAATCAACATGGGTAAGATCTCACAGTTGATGAAATGATTTTGTACTTATTTTTTCATCTTCCTATCTTTCCGTGGTGACTGATTGATTGATAATAAAATAAAACAAAAATGCAGCTGCATCTTCCTCTCTACCTCTCAAATAATATGTATAAAAAGAACATATTTCATTCTTTATCCCCCACAACCATAAAACTTAAAGATCCTAACTTTGTACATACAAACCACTAGTACTGAGGCTTCACGCGCGATTATAACAAAAAACATCAAATCAAAAACAAAATGAATGGGAGAAAAAGGCAAAAACCTTGCAAAACTCAGCTAGTCGAGACTCGGGTTGGTCGCCATTATCAACTGAAGCAACCGCAGGCTTTCCCTCTTCCATGTTCAGCGTAGCTGGTGGACTCACGCAAAAATCCCTAATTGATAAAGATCACGCAAAAAGGAAGCGAACTTCTCACAGCAAGGTCGACAATTCCAATGAAACCGATGAGAAATTGAGATATCGCTGTGAAATCGATGGTGGAACAATCCTTCAGAGCTTGAAACACATCGTTGTGTGTACCTTTTTTAGCAAAAAATATATTTTCGTTATTTATTATAATAAATACCTGAATATGCTTTTTTATTATTTATTTATTATAATAAATACCTGAATATCCGTTTTTGGCGCCACTTGTTCATACAGGTTTTTTTTCCCCGCCAAAACGTTGTCTAATGTGGATAGAAGGTGCTTGGTTATTTCGTGGGGCTGTATGTATCATGTATGTATGGCATGGGACATAGGCTGGCGAATTTTACGGTGAAGTAGCGAACTAGGTGTCTCATCGATGAGACACCTTATTGGCCGTAGTACCCGATTTAAGCGGTTAAATGAAATTTTCTTTAAAAAATTATGGACATGTATTTTCCCTAAATGCCCCTATGCAATGAATTGCTACCTGAGTTAGGGAATAGGTTACCTCTAAAGGGTGTATTTTACCTAAATGCCCCTATTTCTCTTCGTTGAGTTCCAACATAGCCAAGTCATCCCTTTTCGTCTTGGTTCGGGACAACGAAATTGATGAGGAATTGTTCGGCTCTTCGGATCCGATAGATACTTGATAGCACAATCTCGGTGTGTTATGGTACGTGTTGTATCAACCCTTATTTACTTTGATTGTTCGGTTTGTTGAGTTCTACCCATTCGACTATGTGATTTGTAAAAGAAAGGATCATATTGCAGAGATAAAGCTGGTGTTATTTTCTGTCATTCCATAAGACCGATCGATCGAGGTTTGGTGGAGTTGGATAATACACGTCTAAACCAGCGAAACACAAATTTGGTTCGGATTTCTATGAAACACAAATCTGAACCAATCAAAATCAATTGGTTCGATTCGATTTGCAACTTATTTTTTAGTAAATCCGAACCAAACCAAAACGGGGTTTTAACACAAATAATGGATTCATTAAAGGTGATTCAAAGAATGGATTATTAGCCCATATAACGGGTTTAAATGGTGTTCATGGTTAGGGTTAGGGTTGTGGTATTTAGGGTTAGGGTTAGGGTTTAGAGTCAAGGGTTTAAGGTTTAATTGAGACTGAAGTAGTATAAGAACCCATGCAATGCACGAGACATATATTATACTTCTGAATTTTTATATAAAATATTTTAAATTTAAAGTTTTTAACGTATAAAAATAAGATTTTTGTAAACTTATATACATTGGGGTATGAATGTCGTTTTAAAACCATACTAATATATTTTTTTTACGAATTTTAATGTAGTGATAATAATGATTTGATTATATTAAATTATTAATTTGTCATGCACGTGATAACATTGGTGGGAAGCTTGACTAAAAGACACTGATGTCCATCCTTGAATCGATTATATTGTAGCAGAAATAATTGATTCCTTAAAGTGGAGATGAATATGTCATGCGCGTGTGGCAACATTAGTGGGGTAACATTACCACAAGACACCTATTCAGTTCATTACCATTGTTCGAATCTGTACTGGCCGAGAATGTAAGACCGAGAACTCGTCTATACATCGGACCAACCGAGCTTACCCCCGCGTATGGGCCTTGACCCAGATTCCTCCGAAGCCGAGGACATGTCAGCACACCTGACACCCGAGAATAACTACTCGGCCCCAAGCTATAGCTATCCATCCGCAGCCTAATCGGGCCGGATATCTCGCCGCCATAATGCCACTCCGGCAATCGGGCTCCGGATATCTCTCCCCATGATCGCGATCCGATCCTAATATTCCTCCGCTTATTTCTGAGCTCCGATCCTGAGAGAACAACTATAAATAGGGGACTTACCCCTCATTCTAGAACTACGTTTGCTTTGATTCCCTTTTGGATACGTAGGAGCGAGAATCCACATTCTGTCAAGCACAATCCAAAAACACCCCACTAATCCTCGTTCGTCGAGTATTTCATACCCGAGATATTTGGCAGAAACATTTGGCGCCGTCTGTGGGAATCGAAGCAAACATTTTCCCATACCACACAAAATGGTGAGGACGAGAAGCGGAAATTGCAGGAGGGAGGAGCCAAGGAATGCCAACCACGGAGTTAACGGAGATAATGGAGAACAAATCAGTAGGCCCAAAGCAGGAATGACCGACAACCCAATGATTCAGGAGCTTCTCGCACAGGTCGCAGCGCTAAGAAGGGAGAATGAAGAAATCCGCCGGCAGAATGACCGTCGGGAGAGAGGGTCGAGTAGGGAGAGGTCGGTCTCCTCCTCACATGAAAGAGAGCGCCGACCTCCCGAGGTTGAGGGGTCCGAAACTTATATCGGGAAGGAGGTCCTCGCCTCCGGGCTTCCCACCACAACAACCGAGCAGAGGAAGAGGGATTCCCTAAGCGGCCCCAGAATCTTCACTCCAAACGAACAGACTTAATGACAAAATAGCTGCGGAAGCCGAGGCATCCTTTCACGAATGATATCATGGGGGTCCCCTTGCCAGCCAGCTACAAGCCCATCAACATTGACAAATATGATGGCACCTCGGACCCCGAGCGCCACTTGGACGCCTTCACCACGCAAATGTACCTTTTTACGGACGACGATGCTGTCCTGTGCAAAGTTTTCCCAACCACACTGAAGGAGGCAGCGTTGACTTGGTACACCCAGCTACCCCCAGCCTCGGTGGACTCTTTTGACACATTCGCAGCGAGGTTCAGTGCTCGGTTGCCACGAGCAGAGCCCACCAGAAAACCTCGGCCTCCCTGGTGAACTTCAGGCAGGAGAAGAATGAATCCCTGCGCAACTTCATGGCCAGATTTAGCAAGGAGGCGGTACTCATCCCCAATCTTAGTGCCGATGTTGCGCTACACACCATCCTGACCGGGTTGAGACCTGGCCCTTTTGCCAGGTACTTAGCTCGCAAACCGCCGGCCGATATGGACGAACTGAGGAGAAAAGCTGCAGGTTATATCAATATGGAGGAGGTAGAGGAGTCCAAGAAAAGGGATCGAACCGATGAGACTGACCGGCGAGAAGGCAGAGATAAGAGGAGGGCAGGGGGTGATAAGCCGAGATTGAGAGGCCCAGCCGAGCATTTCCAGAGGGGACCAAAGTATGATCATTATACTCCCCTCAACACAAATAGGGCTCGGGTGTTCGAAGAAGCGTACAGCGCGGAGCTTCTGCAGCTCCCAAAGAGTGGCCGCACCCCCCGAAATGCGGATCGCCAAAAGCATTGTCGGTTTCACCGCAACTATGGCCATACCACCGAGGAATGCTGGGTCTTACGGGATAAAATTGAAGAGCTGGTTCAGGCGGGTCACCTCGGCAACTTTGTCCGAAGAAACAACAGCAACAGTGAGAGGCGTGGGGGAAACAGAAGAAGAGAGGGTGACCGAAGCCCGAGGAGGGGCGGCGATCGAAGAAATGAGGAGAGAGTAGAAACCAGAGAAAGGCAAAGTGACAGACGGGAAGAGGATAATGTCATTCGGGGGGTGATAAACACCATCTCAGGAGGGTTCGCGGGGGGAGGCACCACAAGTTCAGCTCGGAGAAGACATCTGCGGGCCATCCGGGCAGTTAACTCGGTATCTGGCAAGCCTCCCGGAGTTCTCCCCCTATTATCTTTTCTGATGATGATTTCGTAGGAGTAGATCCCAACCAGGATGACCCCATGGTGATCACCGTACAGTTGGCCAACTTCTCGGTCAAAAGAACCCTCGTCGATCAGGGGAGCTCCGCGGATATATTGTACTACTCAACTTTTCAGAAGCTAGGGATCCCGGAGAAATCGATTCAGCCATATGACAGTAAACTCGTTGGTTTCGCAGGGGAGCAAAGTTGATACTCGGGGATATATTGACCTCTTAACCACTTTTGGCGATGGCAGAGCTTCTAAAACCATCATGGTCGGTATGTGTTGGTAAACGCAGTTACATCGTATAATATCCTGATCGGAAGGCCGTCCTTGAACGAGTTAGGGGCCGTGGTCTCTACCCCCCACCTCACGATGAAGTTCCCCTCCAGCTCAGGAGATATAGTGGCCGTCCGAGCAGATCAGAGGATGGCGAGACAAAGGCTACGCCGATAGTTTGAGGGTGAGCAAACTTAAACCCGCACCAAGAGAAAACCCTAGACAGGGGGGAAGGACAAGGCGGTGAGTTCAAGAAACTCCGTTGAACTGGATCCCAGGATGGACGTGCAGGAACAACGTCCGCAACCTATTGAGGAGCTAGAGAAGTTCCAACTCGGCGCGCAGCCTGAACAGTGTACCAAGCTCGGTGGTCACCTTGAATCTACTCTGAAAGAAGAAATAAAACAAGTACTGCGCAGAAATGCCGATTTATTTGCCTGGACCACATCGGACATGCCGGGAATTGATCCCAACTTTTTATGCCATAAATTGGCAATCTGTCCCGAGGCGAAGCCAGTGGCCCAGAGAAAGAGGAGATTAGGTGAAGAGAGGAGGAAAGTGGTCGAAGAGGAGACGGCGAAGTTGGTCAAGGCCAACTTTATCCGAGAAGTAGAATACACCACATGGTTGGCCAACGTCGTTCTCGTCAAGAAAGCAAACGGCAAGTGGCGCATGTGCACTGATTATACGGATCTGAACAAAGCATGCCCAAAAGACTCTTATCCCTTGCCGAGCATTGACAGGCTGGTTGACGGGGCTTCCGGATATAGAATTTTAAGCTTCTTGGATGCGTACTCCGGGTACAACCAAATTAGAATGTACCCCCCGGATGAGGAGAAAACAGCCTTCATTACCAAAGGGTCAAATTACTCGCTATAGAGTAATGCCGTTTGGATCGAAGAATGCGGGAGCTACGTACCGTAGACTTATGGACCGAGTATTTGAGAAGCAAATTGGCAGGACCATGGAAGTATATGTGGATGACATGGTAGTGAAATCGATGACCCCACCGCCACCCTTTAGATCCGGAAGAAATATTTCAGCATTGAGAAGGTTTAACATGAGGCTCAACCCGAAAAGTGTCTTCGGTGTCCATGGGGGTAAATTCCTCGGCTTTATGCTTACCCACCGGGAATTGAAGCCAATCCCGATAAGTGCTTGGGCCGTAATTGAGATGAGAAGCCCGCAGAACGTTAAAGAAGTACAAAGGTTGGCGGGACGGTGGCGTCATTATCTCGGTTCCTACCTAAATCCAGAGAAAGCTCGGCCTTTCTTCAAGTTCTTGAAGAAGCCCCAAACCTTCAAATGGACCGAGGACTGCGAAAAGGCTTTTGTCGACTTCAAGGACTTTCTGTCCTCCCCGCCGATATTAACAAGGCCCATCTCGGGAAAGAATTGTATCTCAGATCTGTCGCCCTCCGAGAATGCCATTAGCGCAGATCATTGTGCAGGAGGTAGAGAAAGCCCAAATGCCAAGTATACTTCATCGCCAGGGTGCTCCATGATGCCGAAACTTCGGTATCAAGTTATTGAGAAGCTGGTCTTAGCCTTGGTGACTCGCAGCTCGGCGGTTGCGCCCGTGCTTTCGAGTCACCAAGTGGTTGTCAAGACGGATCACCCCATCGACAGATACTCAAAAAACCCGAATTGGCGGGCGTATGATTGCTTGGTCGAGTAGAGTTGTCCGAGTTTGGCTTGAAATACGAGATGAGAGGACCCCTGAAGTCACAATGCCTGTCTGATTTCATAGCCGAGCTCCATCCACAACCAGAAGCAGAGGATATATGGTGGAATCTATACGTGGATGGATCCTCAAATACCAGGGCGATGGAGCGGGGGTGATTCCGGAAGGACCAGGAGATTTGATTTTGGAACAATCGTTGAAATTCGAGTTCAAAACCTCGAACAATCAGGCCGAGTATGAAGCTCGATAGCGGGACTAAGGTGGCGATCGAAATGGGGGCGAAGGCATCAAGTGCCGAAGTGATTCACAACTAGTCACCGGACAAATATCCGGGGGCTATCAGACGAAGGAACCTCAGCTCACCCGATATTTGTGTAAGGTTAACCAGTTAATCTCCGGCTTTGAAAAGTTCACCATTGAGCACATTCCCCGAGAAGAAAACACTCGGGCCGATTTGCTGTCTAAGCTTGCCAGCACAAAGAAGCCGGGACACCACAGAACGGTTATTCAAGAAACCTTCAATGAACCAAGCATTGAGACAGAAGAGGTGATGGCCAACGAGTTGGTTGACCGAGAGTGGATGACACCTATCTGGGAATACTTATCCTCAGAAGCTCTACCCTCGGATCAGGCTGAGGCAAGGAAAGTCAGGCTAAGGGCGAGTCATTTCACCATAATCGCCGGGGAGCTTTATAAGCGGGGATTCTCGGCACCTTTGCTAAAATGTTTGACCAACGCTCAATCCGAGTATGTCATGGAAGAGGTTCACCGAGGAATCTGTGGTTTTCACAGTGGTGGCAGATCAATGGCCTCCAAGATAGTCCGAGCAGGGTATTATTGGCCTACCCTTAGAGCTGATTGCATGAAATGGACAAAGCGGTGTGATGAGTGCCAGAGATGTTCCCATGTAAATCATACCCCCTCGAAGAACTTCACACATTGAACTCGCCGTGGCCGTTTGCAATGTGGGGAATGGACATACTGGGGCCTTTCCCAGTAGCCAAAGGCCAAGTCAAATTCCTACTGGTAGCCGTAGACTACTTCACCAAATGGATCGAAGCAGAGCCTTTGGCTAAGATTACTGCCGAAAAGGTGCAGAAATTTGTGTGGAAAAGCCTTATTTGTAGGCACGGAATTCCCTTCGCAATAGTTACTGACAACGGAAGACAATTTGTGGATAAGAAGCTACGGGAATTCTATGACAACCTCGGTATCAAGCACCAGGTTACATCCGTTGAGCACCCCCAAACCAATGGGCAGGCCGAAGCAGCTAACAAGATCATCCTCGGGGAGCTGAAGAAAAGAGTAGGAAGATCTAAAGGAGCCTGGGCAGAGGAGTTACCAAGTATTCTCTGGGCCTATCACTGTACGCCTCAATCTACCACTCAAGAAACACCCTTCAGGCTGACGTGCGGAACCGACGCCATGATCCCAGTAGAAGTTGGGGAACCGTCTTTCCGACGTGTGCAACACGAGCCAAACGACAATGGGAGCAATATGAGGGTCGAGCTTGACTTGGTAGAAGAGGTTAGGGAAGAAGCCAGAATCGGAGAAGAAGCACAAGAAACAGAGAGCCACTAGAAGGTACAATTCAAAAGTAAGGCCGAGGAATTTTCTGCGTGGGGACTTAGTGCTGAGAATAAAAGGGGAAGCAAGGAAGGATCGCACGGAAGGCAAGTTAGCGGCAAATTGGGGAGGACCATTCCGAGTGGTTGAAAACCTGGGGAACGGGGCCTATAGGTTAGAAGAATTGTCGGGAATTCCTATCCCGAGGACTTGGAATGCCTCTCATTTGAAGTTTTATTACAGCTGATGTATATAGTCGGGTGTCTTGTACTCTTTTTCCTACCTCGGTATTTTTTCCCAAAATGGGTTTTGACCGGGGAGGTTTTAAAGAGGCACACCGCGGACTCCATTTAATAAAAAGCAGAATTTATTATATGATTCTATTTTTCCTTGCCATGCCGAGGTCTTTATTTTGCAGACATCCTATTCTAATGGCCGAGTACGAGCCAGTCAGAGGGGCCAAGTATGTGCCCGACGGGGTAGTCGCGCCGTTGTCGAGGGGCCAAGTATGAGCCCGGCGGCCGAGTGCGAGCCGTTGTCGGAGGGGCCAAAGTATGAGCCCGGCGGCCGAGTGCGAGCCGTTGTCGAGGGGCCAAAGATGAGCCCGGCGAAAGTGCGAGCCGTTGTCGAGGGGCCAAGTATGAGCCCGACGGCCGAGTGCGAGCCGTTGTCAGAGGGGCCAAGTATGAGCCAGGAGGCCGAGTGCGAGCCGTTGTCAGAGGGGCCAAGTATGAGCCCGGCGGCCGAGTGCGAGCCGTTGTCAGAGGGGCCAAGTATGAGCCCGGCGGCCGAGTGCGAGCCGTTGTCGAAGGGGCAAGTATGAGCCGTCGGGCCGAGTGCGAGCCGTTGTCGAGGGGCCAAGTATGAGCCCGCGGCCGAGTACGAGCGCGTTTAATTCCAAAGGCCAAGTCGAAGCCTCATGGCCGAGTACGAGCCGTAAAGTTAAGTATAAAGGTCGAATGCGATCTTACTAGCCGAATCCGAGATACTTTATAATTATTGACGTGGTGTTCAAGCTACGAAAATAGTAAAACGACATGTGCGCATTCAACAAAATTCATATCGGCCAAGTATGAGCCATTGTTTTATTAAGGAAACCGAGTACAATAATACAAAAATAAAGCCGAGTGATACATTTAAGGAAACTGAGTACAATGAGCAAAAATAAAACTAAATTTGGCTCGAAAAGTACATTCACGGACTGAGTGCAGCGGCGAGGTCGAAAGCCGAAATTGAAAATAAGGGCCACTCGGCCCCCCCCCCCCTGGTTCAACGCCACCACGCTCTCTCAAGGGAGGGTGTAGTTCACACCCCCCCGAGAGAGGCGGGACGATGAGGTGCTCGGCGACTCCGGGAGTAGACCACCGCTACCCCATTCTCGACTCCCGAAGATTATTATTCTCCCGAGTTGACATCCTTCTTGAAGGATCAAGGAATTCTGGATCCCGTCTCCCACTTACATCCTTTTTGGCGGATGTGACACCCAAAAAAGGATGTCAACTCGGGAGAGGGGAACGTGAACCCCTGTTGTTAGCATGGAACTACTCGGATGGAAGAGAAGTAAGAAGCGAACTTGACCGATAGAAAAGAATGAGGCATAAACAAGTGGGAAGGGTCCTATTTATAGGCACGAAAGGAAGTATAATGTGTGAGAATTTGTTGGGAAAACAAACCTCGAAACCAAGCGAAAGGCAGCGATTGCGTGAACCTATTCCGGTTTCCAAAAGCATTTAATACATGACGATTGCGTTTCGAAGCATTTAATGCATGACAACGCAAAACGAAAAACACGTGCTTTTCGTGTAATGATCACCGATCCATTTTGGACGGTAGGGTATTTCGCCTTAGCCGAATATTCGATTAACAAGCCAAACACAAAGATCAGCAAAATGATAGTGATGTTCATTCAAGTAATTGGGTTACAAGGGCATGAGCCCAGTACAAAAGAGGAACAAAAAATTTATAACAGCTACTCCCCCCTATGGCTTTCCTCAGCCTCTACATGATCGTCCGGAGAACCCCCCACTACGTCCACCTCTTCCTCCCCCTCGGCAATGATGGGAACAAGTTCCCCATTTACCACCTCCATATTCACATCGGCCCCCGAAAGGTCGATGCCGGGAGCCAGAACCTCGGCTTGGGCAATGCCTTTGTCGAAACCTTTCCGGTGCTCGATGACAATGCAGCGGGTGGCCTCCTGTACGTCCTCCTCAAGCAGTATCTTGGCCTGAGTCTCAGCCTCCAAGGCAGCCTTGAGCCGATCAATCTCAGCCTGAGCCTCCTTGATCTTTTCTTAGGCACGAGCCTTGTCTTCTTCCGCTCGAGCTCTGCTTTCCTCGGCTGATTTCGCCCGAGAATCCAGCTCGGAGTTCCGAGTGTTGATATCAGCGATGGTGGTAGTCAGGCGTTCATTCTCGGAGGCAATCCGGGAGAGATCCCCCTTCAACCTCTCCATAGCAAATAACTCGGACTCCAATTGCTTAGACTTCCTCTCGGTCTCCGTCACCTCTCGGCTACGAAAACGAGCCAAAGCCGCAAAGACGAAGGCGATGAGACCGAGAGGGCCTCCATGCTGGATTGGGCCCCTGCTTGCTTGATAAGCCGAAGATCGGCGGCTTTTAAGAGGGTCGAGTCGAAAGAGGAGGAGGGGTTGAAGTCTTCACCCCAGAGAGATGAAGTCCCCGCCTTCGGGGTGGTGTTGTACCATTTCGGCTCGAGGGGGTAGAAAGTGGTTGTTGTCGCCCCACGATCTGCGTTCCCTGAGTAGTGGGGCGAGGGAGCTTGGGCCGAGGAAGGGGAGAATCTTCGGCCACCAATTCAACCTCTGCCCTCTTCCTTTTTGAGGGGCGGATGACGAAGCCCCCTTCGCAAAAACCTTGGTGGGAGGAGGTCTTTTCTGCTTCTTCTCGGCTGAAGAGGGACCCCGACCCTCTTTACCAACACCAGCCTTGACAAGCTTGAAAAGTCGAACTTTCCCATGATAATCATCAAAAAGAAAGAGTTGTTAGTATAACAACACATGCAGAAAATACTCAAGAAATAAAAAAGCCGAGCACTTACTTTTAAGGTCGGACCTCGGGGTGGAGGAGAAGGGGAGTTTCATAAGGCGTGCACAATGGAGGGGCCGAGGAAGACCCTCTAGTACATCTATGTCCCGCCTCTCCTCGGCCGTGAGAGAACGATACTCGAAACCGACGAATTTCGTGGGAGAGGATTGCCGATATAAAGGAAACTTGGCATGATTATTTTCGTCAAAAAAGTGGGAGGTATGAGAACTTGAAGGGCGAACACACGGAAGAAGCCAACCCTGAAGTCTTTATAAGACGAAGCAAATAAACTAAGAAGACCTCTTCGGTTCAGCCCATTAAGGGATACCCATCCCTTTTTCTCGCCAAATCTGGTTTGATAAAAATACAAAAACTTCGGAGTAGTAGGCTCTATCTTTATGTATTTACATAAAATCTGAAAGGCTTTCATAAAAGCCCAAATTTGTTAGGGTGAAGGCTGAGTAGGTGCGGCGTTCATGGTTCTCGAACGTCGCACTCAAACTCGATGAAGGGAAGAGACACATGCAGTTTGTCAAAAAGTGTTTTATACATGTATGTAAAGGGGGGCTCGGAGGGGCGAGCCCTTAGAAAGACACACTCGGTGCTCGCGCACGGAGAGCGGATAAACTTCGGACTCGTCCCCGAGGCCGAGATATTGATATGAGACCAAAGTTCAACAATAGAATCGGGAGTCCGGTAGTCGAGAAAAAAAGGTTCCAACCTCCCCTTTAACCTGGTATATCAGGGGAGGGTAATATCGGGAATAGGGTCTTTAGGAACCCTAAGACGCTGTTTGCGGCGGCGGGTTTGGACACCCTAGGAGGAGGAGAAACTGGACCTAGGCGAATCGGACTCGGAAGAATCTGAGTCGATCGAAGATGACCCGGAGGAGGACGGTTCCGCCTCCCCAACGCTCGCTTCCCGTGAAGGAACAAAGAAATGAAGGGGATCCCCAATTGGGGAAACTTCGCTCAACCAGAGGCGAAGTATTTGACTCGGAAGACGCAGAAGAACTCATATCTGAAGGCCAGAAATAGAGAAGAAACGGAGCGTACCTGGAGGATGACAAGCAGAGAGACAATGGCGGAAACTTGGAAAACGAGGGTGAATGGCAAAGAAGGGTAAGCAAGGTAGGAGGGAGTTGGCGCCGGAGGAGATATTTATAGCCTACGATTGGAAGCCCATTGTCCATCGGGCCCAAAAAGGGGCGCGACTTTTGATTGCCCCGATGCGACCTTTGATTTTCCCTCCATTAAATGGGCGCAGAAATCTAGGGTTTTTTTGTCTATGACGTGCCGAAGAAGTAATAGGGGAATAATTGCTTTCTCTGACATAGAGAAGACTTGATTAAAATGACAGCTAAGAATGTGGATAACTGCATAACCGAAGAATAAGCTCGGTTTTCATACGTATCAGCTCCTTCGCTTATTCAAGCTCGGAGCTCGGGGGCTTGTGTGTCTTGGCCGAGAATATAAGACCGAGAACTCGTCTATACATCGGACCAACCGAGCTTACCCCGCGTATGGGCCTTGACCCAGATTCCTCCGGCCCGAGGACATGTCGACACACGACACCCGAGAATAACTACTCGGCCCCAAGCTATAGCTATCCATCCGCAGCTAACTGGGCCGGATATCTCGCTGGCCATAATGCCACTCCGGGCAATCAGGCTCCGGATATCTCTCCCCATGATCGCGATCTGATCCTAATATTCCTCCGCTTATTTCGGAGCCTGATCCTGAGAGAACAACTATAAATAGGGGACTTACCCCTCATTCTAGAACTACGTTTGCTTTGATTCCCTTTTGGATACGTAGGAGCAGAATCCACATTCTGTCAAGCACAATCCAAAAACACCCCACTAATCCTCGTTCGGCCGAGTATTTCATACCCGAGATATTTGGCAGGAACAGAATCAATAAAATTGGACGTGTAATGTGCCATGCGTGTGGTAACGGTAGTGGGGAAACATGACCACAAGATACCCATGTTCATCCATGAGCTAATTATATTGTAGCAGAAATAATCGATTCCTTAAAGTGGATTTAAAGAATCGATTATTAGCATCAATAATGGATTCATTACTACTACCGGCTTTAATCAAGAAACTTGGACATGTCATGCGCGTGGTAACACTAGTGGGGAAACATGACACAAGACCATACACATGCTAACTTGAACATGGGTGTGCAAAGGATTTACCTGGCTCACTCAATACATCGAATGCTAGACATGGACCATGGGCCTTAGGCTTGTTCTATAACAATAATTACTTGTATACATTAAACACTAGTGGGGAAACATGACACAAGACCATACACATGCTAACTTGAACATGGGTGTGCAAAGGATTTACCTGGCTCACTCAATACATCGAATGCTAGACATGGACCATGGGCCTTAGGCTTGTTCTATAACAATAATTACTTGTATACATTAAATAGCCGAACCATTTGGTTTCAATGATACCACTACATTTACTTGTTTACATTTGATTTTGTTATATCATTAGAAACTTGTTTTATTAATTATTAATATATCTTATTCAAATGATTATCTTTCTAAAATTAAGGTTAAAGTTCCATTGCCTACATAATTGTTGTAACCCAAATGGGCTATGGGGACTACATCGATCCAATTGGTTTCCACGTTTACATTTGTTAACATCCAAAATGAATTAAATTTATCTACACAAGATATCTATCACACGCGTGGCCTACAATAATCCCCCCTATGCTGCTACATATGATCAACCCTTCATTGATCCAAAAAGAGATAACAACCTAACAACACAGACATAACATTTAGACGAACCCTTCGTGATGGATTGCCAGAGAAACCATTAGAACCAACTACATCCCTTTCTTGCACCCGCCCCCTGTGAGATTGCCACTAGTTCCTACAACAAACAACACAGCAAGACAATTAACCAAAACTGGATATGTAATCCAACATATAGCATATGCACATATTGTAACACCCCTTTTTCACAAATAAGCTTAATGCATTTATATATGTTATATATATGTTTGTATATGCTTGTTATGTTCATTTTTTATGTCTAAGTTTATGTTTGAAAAAGTTTAGCCTTAGAAAGGTTCATTCTTTTTAGAGTCATAGTAACCCGTTTCACCGTTTTGGTCATATCTTGAGTTCTAGATGTCCAATTGAGGTGATCTTCGATGCGCAGGAAAGATAAGAGAATTATCTACAAGTCGTATTTATGTGTTTTGGCCAATTCGGTCGATTAACTGGCCTCATGCTGCAATCTTTGTCCGCCCCGTGCTTAGGATTGAGCAGCACGGCGGTGCTCGGGTCTAAAGTTATAAATAAAGAGCAGTCTGTGAGGGTTTCGAGTGAAAACCTTCCTTTTGGCACTTTGGACAATCCTAATGTGACATAAACCTCTTCTCTTCCCTTTCCCTTTAACCCTTTGAAGTTATTGGTGTTCTTGCTCTAGTTTCGGAGAGAAGTCACGCACGCTAGTGTCTATAAAAGTAAACTGGTTATCCCTCTCTTTAATCTCATTTATCTTTCGTTAAATTGGAGATTAATTGGTTAATCCTCTTGTGTTTGGCCAAGGCTTGAGGAGTTCGTCGAGCCGCTCGAGGGAACGTGTTTAGTTGCCCGCGTCGTCGTCGTCGGGAATCTTCATATCAGGTATGGGAAGAAGGGATAGTATGAGCATGTAGGCATGTGGGTAGCGTAAGATGAAGGGTTAACCCATGACATTGTCATATGTTGTCTGCCTATTTGATGTTAATTGATATATGTATGATGTGATTCCAATGTTAATGACATGCTTTGATAATTGTATTGTTTGTGGTTAATTCATGATGATGAATGATTAAATGTTATTGGTATACTTAATTGTGTATGATGTTTAATGATGCAATGGGTAAATGTTCATGATGATGATGTTGTTGTTATAGTGATGACGATGATGATGTTGTGTTTTGAATGAGTGTTGATTGTTGAGGTTGTTATGTCAACGTGGGTGTTAATAAGACTCTAATTAATTAATAGTGCTTATTAATAATGTTAAAGATGTCAAACTATGTTAACAATTATAAATGAGTTAAGGGATGTTTTCCCAGTTTGTTCATAAGACATGAATATAGTATGAGAGGCAAGGTTATGTTCAAAGGTTTAGTCAAAGACCCTAGGACTGGTTCATGAGTGTTTTAGGGACATTAATAATGAACCTGAAATTAAATAATTAATTCCCCATAATGATAAGGCATGGAAATTAATTAAGAATAATGAAACTGAGGACTAATGGATGGTTAAAAACCAATAGGATTGATCTTTGAATGCCCTAGGAAACATAACAAGGGTTCATAAACCCTTCTGCTTAGATCAGCATAGTTATGCTCTAACGAGCACGATTGTGCTCAATAGTCAGCACGCCCGTGCTCAACTTAAAGTTCAGCACGCCCGTGCTCCCCTAGACAGAACAAAATGCAGAAAATAGAACAGGGGTGGTTCACCCCAATTGTTCCCAAAGACAATAATGAAAGAAGACACCAAACAAAGTAAAGATAAGTTAGATAACTTAAATATAATAATGTACCTTGGTAGCCGAGTGGCCAAGGGGGCCTTGATGCTTAACGGTCAAGGTGTTGAGCTCTAGGGCTTATTGGCCAGAGTGTTAATAATTAAAGATAAAAGATAATGGTGTACCTTGGTAATCGAGTGGCCAAGGGGGCCTTGATAGCCGAGTAGTCGAGGTGTTGTTGTTGTTGTACCTTGGTAGCCGAGTGACCAAGGGGGCCTCGATAGCCGAGTGGTCGAGGTGTTGATCTGGTGCTTAAGGACTAGATTGTTAAAAGATAAAAGATTAAAGACTAAAGATTAAAGATAACGTTGAACCTTGGTAGCCAAGTGGCCAAGGAGGACTCGATAGCCGAGTGGTCAAGGTGTTGATGGTGATAAAACTTTGGTAGCCGAGTGGCCCATGCGGAGGTGGTGATTGTTGGTTGTGTGCTATGTTGCTCATTCATGCATTGGAGTAGTGGAGTACGCTGCATCGCAACATTGTTGGAATGATATAGATTATATTATTATGCTGAGATATTATGTTGTTGATGTGCTATGTATATGTGAATATGTGATGCATGCACATCTTGCTAACTGTTTTCATGTCATTATGTTTTATACACGTTTCTTACTCCCCGTCTTTTGTTGTTTGATTTGCATGTATCTTTTTGGTTATGCAGAGGACAGTGAACAACTTATTGAGGAGTGACTCTGAGGAGCCGCTACTCGTAGTTAGGATTTCTTTAGTTTACGTTGTTTATCCAAGATGTTTCGGACTACTGTTATACCGGCTCTGAAATGTGAGATTGGGGTTGAGTTTCACTTATGTTTTCAGTTATGTTTCTTTAAAACATTTTTTTTGTTTTCCGCATTTGAGAAGTTATGTTATAATGCGACAACCTCTACCCGATTTTTATTATTATGATATAATATGCATGTGTTCTCTTTCTTTTATTTTTATCGCTGTCATGTGTTATGAATACATGCTGGGTAAATGGTGTCACGCATGCATTCATTACCCATTGGAGCATACAACTTTTAGCAAGACCCTGACACTCAAGCCAATACAAATATGCTAAATACCATCTCTGCACAAAAAGCAAATGACATCAAACTTAAATATACGTGTCTGCAAATTCATATGGTTAAAGCACGTTTTTTTAATATCATAATAACACCGCTGCTGTCAATGTTTACGAAGCAAGAATCAAAGGACATGAAGGGATGTTCCAACCCATTGAACTCCATTTGCCATTAAAAGCAGAACAAAGGTGCTTCAAACCATGTATACCTACCACAAATTAGTAATATGTGATTGAATATGTATTGACAGTAATAATGCATCACCATGTCCTAATTCCTAACATGTTGTCCTGCATACACTTAACCAACAAATGACACTTCAAACGCTACCAACTTCCAATGAATTAAATTTCAAATTTAACTCTATTCACGATTATGAACAACACATGTAATAGACTAACTTAATTGGTCTGTCTTGAGAAGTGAACAGGACAACTCCATATCATACCACAACCAACAAAAGCTCATTAACAAGTGTCGTACTAAGTCTGGGAAATTACACTTCATCCAATTTTAAAGCAAATGGCCATAGATGATTCATCTTATCACACACAAATAGCATGGTCCCACAAATCCCTACACCCTTCTCAATCTACATTCAAATAAAATTCAAAAGTGACTAACAAATTAATAAAAATCCATACAACCCTCAACCAAACGCAACTACAGGTGACACGATTTGTCATGATGCATTAAAACCCTAAAAATGACTAACAAATTGAACCTGCATAAGTGACAATAATGCAACGGTGGAGAAGATGAACGATGCTCGGCAAGACGGAGCTCGGAAAGACGAACGAAGGAGCGAATGTTAAGGGGTGGTTGATTTGTCGAGGCCCACACTCTACCACGAGCCACCACCACAAGGATATCTCCCCCCTTCCCCTCTCTGTCTCGAACCCTCGATCTCTCTCGGCATCTTGTTCTCTCCACAGTGAGACACAAATCAGATCTTGGGGCGTCGTAGACTCCTTTCCTATCCCAGTCGAATACCATCTAAGCCATTAACAATGCAACAACCAACACCATGATCCGACGCTAATAGAAGTTGCTTACTCTCTTAATAGTGAAGGAGAAAGACAAGGCTTTCAGGGGCTACACAACTATTACAAATTTTTAAAATCAATAATTAATTGAGGGTTATTTTTGTAAAAGACTCAAAACCACTACAGCCGATGTTTACGGTGAATGGTCATGTTTTTTTGGGGAAGCAAATCTTGGCCCTTCATTAAAATATCATTATATCGGATTGAAGAAATAATCATGAAGACATCTAATTCACTACTTCACCTTAGATTTCGCCAAAATAAAGACATGCTTTTTTCCCTTCTTATTGATGAGTGATCTTACCATCAATGATCTAGTGAAACTATATTGATTTTCAGTTGTATGAGAGAACTCATATGCTTGATGTGTTGATTATTTTAATATTATATCCAACTATAGAATTTGGTGGTCCTTATGTATCACATTCCAAAGTGCTTCATGCTAGAGGCCACTTACTAAATGGTGACATACTTTTATAAAATGATAAAATAGGTAGATTGATTCTATACGTTTTTTTTTACATTTTACATTGATCCTATAAATTTTATTTTTATCAAATTGCTCCTATATGTTATGTTCCGTTTTCATGTTGGTGCTTTCCGTCAATTTCAACCTAACGCCGTCAGTATTGATCTGACATGACTATTATATTAATTTGACACATGTTTTTTGATATGACAACGTTAGGTCGAAATTAAGAAAAATAAGTAACATGAAAACCGACGACATGTAGGATGAAATTATTATTTTAACCTTAAAAAAAATTGTTTCTATGCCAATCTTACCACAACGAGAAGAAGCGACCCTTAAAGGCCCGTTTCTGTCTCATATGACGGAAATCGTTACAGCCTCCGTCATAAGTGATAACGTCGTCTCGTCTTTGATTCTCCCTCCGTCATAAACCCTAACTTCCCTCTATCTCTGTTATGGTTATGGCCACTCAAGACTACCCTCTCCTCGATTCTCCTTCTCACGCGCAGCCCCACCTTCACGCCCCCACGCGCCACCACTTCCCTTCCTCCTCTTCCTCCAGTCCCCCTCCCGACTCCGCCACCGCCGACTACTACTCCCACCCTTCCTTCTCCGACGTCGCCGACGACTCCTCCGGTCCCGTCAAATCCGCCTCCGCCGTCCACACCCCTAATTCCAAACGGTCCTCCTCCTCCGCCGCTGCCGTCGCCGGAAGTTCCTACTACTACACCAAGAAGATAAAGTCCTCCTCCGTTGGCTCCGATCCCGACCAGGAGGCCGACGCGGCGTTCCGCGGCGGAGATTACCGGAAGGACCGGGAGGAGTGGAGCGACACGGCGATCGCGTCCCTCCTGGACGCGTACACGGAGAAGTTCAACCAACTGAACCGTGGGAACCTCCGCGGCCGCGATTGGGAGGAGGTGGCGGAGGCTGTGGGGGAGCGGTGCGGCAGCGGCGGCGGCGGAGATAGAAAGCAAAAGTGTTATTATAAGAGCGTGGAACAGTGCAAGAATAAGATTGATAATTTGAAGAAAAGGTATAAGGTGGAGCTTCAGAGAATTGGGAGTGGTGGAATCAGCACTAGTCACTGGCATTGGTTTAACAAGATTGAAGCTATTGTTGGGAACTCTATGACTGTGAAGACTGTCTCTGATGATGAGAAAGGTGGTGGTGGTTCTAATTCTTCTGCTTTGGTTCTGGCTAGACAACCTAAGAATAGGTACTAGTTTTGGTTCAAAATAAAAAAAAATCATCTTTGAATCGTGATTGTGTCTGCTTATGCATGTTGTGTTTTTTGATGTGGGTGTTTGAGTTTGAATGAAGTGGTCTTGTTTCTAGAGTTAAACTCCAAACAATAGTAGTAGACTAGTAGTTGCTGTTGTTACTTAAACCGATGGAATGGAGACCATGTTTGGGGGGGTTTTGAAGGAGATGGAGTGGAGTGGTTAGTAATGGAGTGGAGTGGAGGTAAAGATATATCACTTCATTGTTTAGAAGTTTTAACGAAGGAACGAGGGAGATTTCACTCCATTGTTTGGACATCGCCATGATAATTAATGGAGTTGGAGTAATTACAAAGGGTATCATGTGGTTTTCACTCCATTCCATCCCAAACCTCCCAAATTGAAAGGTATGAAAATTTGAGGGTTTTAGTGGTATGGAGTGATTTGGATTGTCATCCTTAACCACTCCACTCTATTATTTAAAAGACTCCCAAACAATGACTTAAGGTCTTTTTATGACTCCAATCCATCCATCCAAACATAGCATAAAGAGTTGCTTGTTCATGCTATATTGCTATGTCATGCTATAAAGATACTGAGATGCCCCTCTGATGTTAGAGCTACATCTTTTTGACAGATATGCACCTAGCAATGCTGTCGTTGCAAATAACCTCAAATCAAAGCCCGCATCAAATCTAAAATGGCGTAGAGTTGTTTTTAAAATTAGTGCCTCTGCATTGGCTGGAAACTGCCAGAATATTGACCCCAAGGTGCCAATTTTGTTCTCGGTCCTATTGCTATTAGGCATTCGTTGGATTTTGGTTTAAGGATATTTGAACGAACTTGATTGATTCCTACTCTTAGAGACTTAACTGGAAACTGCAATTCAACTGCTTCCTTCCATCATTAGGTGGCAATGCAGATTGCTAGGGAAGTGGCAACAGCTTGCCGCCTTGGGGTGGAGGTATTCCCTCGCCTTTTGTAGTGCTCATTATTTTTTTTTGTGCCCAGGCGCTCCGTTTATGTTAACATTGCTAAACGCTCAATTTACACAGGTGGCCATTGTTGTTGGTGGTCGTAACTTCTTTTGTGGAGATGCATGGGTGTCTGCTACTGGGTTGGATAGACCTACGGCATACCAAATTGGGTAAGTGTTCTAGTGCTTTGATGGCTTTTAACTCATAGTAATGTAATATCAACTTTACATTGCAACCAACTTGTTTGTATTCGAGAATCCTATTATTTTTATTTGCTAGTATATTTAAATCGAGAATGATCATCAATGCAATAATAATTCCCCGCCCCCTTCTTCAGTTGTTGGTTGCATGCTCTGACTATATCGTTATTGTATGTAAAATAAGTATGATGGCAACGGTTATGAATTCTATTTTGCTTCAATCTGCTTTGGAGAAGCTGGGTGTTCAGGCGCGTGTGCAGAGTGTATTCTCTATGCCAGAGGTTGCTGAACCATATAGCAGGCAACGAGCTATTAGACATCTCGAGAAAGGAAGGGTCGTCATATTTGGTGGTATTGGCGCTGGCACTGGAAATCCACTCTTTACCACTGATACAGCTGCAGCTCTCAGAGCCTCTGAGCGTATGATCTTGCCCTTCCCCATTGCATCTCATCCTTTAGTTCTCGTTTTGTATGTTGATTCCAATCATGGATTTATCTATTTTGTGTTCTTCTATGTTATGCTGCAGCCTTGCACATATCTTCTTAGAATGGTTGACTAGGTGGAAATTTTGACTGACTTCTAATTTTCCCCTCCAGTTAATGCAGATGTGGTTTTGAAAGGTACTAATGTTAATGGAGTGTTTGACTGTCATCCCCGTAATGACAGTGTAACACTTGATCACATTTCCTTTAGAGAAGTTGTTTCTAGGGGCATCACCTCCATGGATATGATGGCACTAGCATACTGTGAAGAGAATGGAATACCTGGTTGGTGTTTTCTCACTTTTTTCATCCAATGTAATCTTCTATTATGTGTCCCCTTTTTTCTGAAGTATTCATTCTTTCCAGTTGTAGTCTTCAACTTGCTTGAACCGGGGAATGTCTCAAGAGCATTATGTGGAGATCAAGTTGGCACTTTGATCGATCAAACAGGAAGAGTCGACCATCAGCTTCCTTGTTAATCATGTATAAATTGCATGTAAATGGATTATGATATCACTTAATCTGATATAAGTAGTTACCTGATTCTCCGTCTTGTTTTTTTTTAGAAGTTCCATGTAACCATGATGTACTCATCACATAGGAATGATTAATTAGTTTTGAAAGGGCTACATATGGGACCCTGAAATTTTGTACTACTTACTACTTACTAATGCTAAGAAAACAACATTTTCAAACAACTCTACTTGAAATTAGAGAAGGAAATTAGAATGTATTTGGAAATGTATTTAAGTTTTGTTGTATTCAAGTTTCAAATAGATCAAACTACATCCTACACCTGTATGTCAAACTAGTTATCTGCAAGTAATTCAGCACCTTCATTACTAGCCGGGCAATCTATGAATAAAGATGCCCATAGTATCTATATTGACCTTCGACAAGAAAATCTTGAACCAGCTCTGTAATGCATTAAGGTAAGCCTTCTACAAATTGTGAACAGGAGGAATTGAAGCAGTAATGCAAATACATGTCAAGAATCATCTACTTCGTAAGATATGGCAACGGTATTCCTGCTATACATTGATCCCTCAAGATATGTTCAAATAGAAAAACTAAACCATCTACACAAAATTGATCCTATCCAAGAACAATTGCAATGTAATCAGCGACTATAACTGTCACCAAATTTACAATTATATGCATATAAGAATGTGGAGCACCATGATGCACATCAACCCTCTACATCTACCACTCAAGCTTCCTGAGCTTAACAGATGTCTGCACCAAGATGGTCTCCAGCCAACTCTTAAAAAGCCTGTACAATTCCCGAGAGACCCAATAAAAATGTCAGGTCCACCATTTCTCCCTATTTTTCATCACAAGGAGAGTTCCCGAAAGAATTACCAACTATTCTCATTGCAGAAAGAAACCAAAATTGTTTGATTTGACTGTTCACTATTGGAGTCTTTTAGGAAGTGAACTCCCAGTTTACTCCGACTTGAAATAACTATCATCAATTGAAAGTTGGTCAAATGCATCAAAATTTGCCTTTAGACCGACAAACTGGCTACCTAGTTGAGCACAAGCCCCAATTGGCCACCTGCAGCCTCCCTCTGCAGAGCGAAATGGACATAGAGTTTCACATACCCGACCGATAGCGTTGTTTCCATCATCGTCATCTGCTGTAACTGGTACTGAAACAGGCATATCCCTTTTGTCATCACACAAAGTACTATCTGATTCTGCTGGGTTGCTTTCAATGTCAACAACACATTCACCACTACCAGAGAAGTGAATCTTGCACCCAATTGACTGGACTGCACGCTTTATGGCCATATTTTCTTTGCTTATCCTCTTGGCAATGTTCATAGCCGAGCTGTTTCGCTGCTTCTCATTTCGTAACTCTGCATTCAAAGATTCCATGGCAATTGTAATTTCTTTAGCTTTCCTTTCTGCCACTTCTTTAGCCTGTTACCATCCCACACAGCAATCATAACATTAAAAGGAAAACCCTGACAGATCATTATCAATTCATGTGGGACAAACGACAGAAATAGAGAACCATTCTCATAATTGATAAGCTTACAGAAAACGGTATGAGGTGGCCACCAAAAATTAAGGACATACCAACATTATGTGTTAAAAATGAGTAATGGCCATCCACAACTGGGGAAGGCAACAGCTTTAAATGGAATATAGTAATAATCAGAAAATGAAGGAAAATACCTTCTGCATCTCAGAGTATTTCATATTCATCTTCCTACATTGTTCTTCAATCTGCCCAGCTTTTGCTTCTTCTGGGCAGGCCCAACGAAGGTGGAATTGAGGCCATAAAGTTGGGGCTAACGCTGCTGCTGGGGGCAGAAGAGGACCATTATGCTTCAGTGGTTCATAAAAGGGATTATAATGCACATGGGAACCTCCTGATGATGTACGCAAGTCGGCCAAGTATGCCCACAAACATCCACATGCTTCGAAAACATTGCATTGCAGCCTCTCTTTCTCGCTGAACAAAAACATTCAATCAAAAACAAAATACAATGTCTACAACAACTAGCAATACGACAATTGCAATTCCACTTATACGCTGCTTATTTCATATTTCCCATACTTCATTCTTATTTATACATTTATCATTTAATAAACCTTCTAGTCTTATAAATAAAGGGGAGATATTTTGTTATGAACCCAAGAACAGAAATGAGGAATAGAGAAAGAAAATAACAAATTTTATTGACTTCTTGAACAGAAACAGAAAAGTAGGAGAGTGATCTCCTCCAAGGGTTTCCCTTTCACAATTGAGCAGAAACTCTGTTTACAAAGATCTCAAAACTCATCTTCTCCTCTACCCTTTCCCCCCTATTTATTTATTTTCACTCTAACTACCTACCTCAACCCCTTCTAACTAACCAACTAACCGAACTAACTCCCTTCTGATCCTAACATGTTCCTTGTACTGATCTTTTATATTATTGACAAATATTCTGGAGTCTAAAGTTATACTATCAGGCCAGTATCACTTCCTAGTTCCTACTACATAGGTCATATATTACTGTGTAGGGTTAAGTACCCTTGTGGTGTGTGTTTTCAATTTTCATTATTGCATAAACCTAGAGCACTTAAATTGAATTCACTAGGCCAATCACACCATTAACACTACTTATATCCTGGAGAAAGTTTTTTTTTTTTTGGAATAAAAAATGGGACAAGACTTTTCACAACTGTATCGGCCTATCAGCAAAATTTGCATATTGTAATAAGATTAGCATTTTTAAATCCTGAATCATATCTCACAAACGCAGCCCATTTAACAGCCACTTTGCTGCCTTACCCGGTAATATTTATTTCACTACTGGTGCGTTTCATTATGTTCAAAATAAGCAGTTTATCAGGAAGACATGTCAATTACGGATTACCACATCTATTCCATTAGAAGAGAAGTTGCTAACAAAAAAAAAAATACCTATTACACAAGAAGTTTCCAAAACGACAGGAAAGCATGCAGTCCAAGAAGTCTACCAGGAAATCCTGAATCATGAAGCATTAGAAGTTACCAGAGATACTTGAAAGAAAACCATACAACAAAACAAATACAGAAATATTCCAGGATATAACCCTAGAAAACGTCACATGTGCAAGAAGGATACATACCGCAGAAAACTCAAAAGCAAAAGGATACATCCGCAACAATTGTGAAACACAATCAACCCACTGAAAATACACACCAGACAGTGAGCTCCTAATAAACACAAACGCTGGACATAATCATTACGGCTTATGTAGATTCAAATCCAACTCAATCATCGACTCTAAAAGCATAGAGAGAAGAGTTAGAACAATGTAATAGTCATCCAAACTCCAGAGCCCAGAGCAAGATAAGAATGATGGCAATAGACAACACATTAAATAGAACTTGCAATTTATGCTGTAGGTGCTATCACTTTTAAGGTAAGTTGCAGACGAATACCATCTTACTAATTCAGGGCATTCAATTTAAACAACACACAAACCATCAAGACAACTAAGTAGCAGATAGAAACCATCTTACCGATTCAGATATTTCAATTTTAGATAACACTGATATCATCGAGACAAATTACAAGGGGTGAATACAAAATCAATCAGAAATAATCATCAACAAATCAACTTCACAAGCCTTGCTTTAGGCATTGGTGGGCCAACCATGTTACACCAAATAAATCCCAATCAAAATCAGTCGGTGATCCAACGAAATCACCTTAAAGATGAGAGTTATGCTCCCACCAAATGCAATAAAGTGTAGCATAGGGTGCACTGCAGTATGCCACCATCACAAAGCGTGAACAAGGTCTACCAATTCCTGCCTTAGCCCTTGGAGAAACATTGGAAGGCAGTCAAACGGATCCTAAGGTACCTCTAAGGTACTCGAACTTAATGGTATTCTACTTCATCCTGTTCCAATCCAACCACACAGCCACTCACATTGCAGGCCATTTTTATGATGGTTGGGCATCTGATCCAGATGATCACAAGTCATCTTCAGTGTCCTGCATCTTTTTGGGGCCTAATCCAGTGTTGAACGGGTCCAAGAAACAACCTTTGGTGGCCAGATCCAGGACTGAAGCTGAATGGCCAACATTGCTTCAGAAATCATTTTGATATTGTCCTTGCTTAAAAGAACTTAGAATCACAGTCACTACTCATATTGTTTACTGTGATAAACTCAGCAGCGTCTCTCTCTCACAACCCACTGTGATACACTCAATCACAGTAAGCAATATGAGTAGTGACAGTGATTATGAGTTCTTTAAGCAAGGACTAAAATATGGAGCTGGGCCTATTCTTTGTCAGAGGTCAAAACAGAAAAGCCCTATCATCGCTCATATCCCAGCTCAAGATCAGACTGCAAATATTTTAGCCAAGGATTTTTCTAATCTCAGACTTTGTATTCTAAGAGACAAACTCAGGATGTTTGGCCAATTTGCTTTTCTGCACCCACACATTTTTTTTTTTTTTGTGTGTTGGGGTGGGGGGTGGATAGTAGTTTAGTAAGGGTTGAGTCAGTTAGGCTGGTAGTTAGATAGTTAGGATTGATAATTAAATAGAGGAAACTGTACAGGAAGAAGGCTAAATTTATTCTTGTTTCCGGGTAATAACTCCCACGATCCCATCTCCCTACCAATTAGCGGTGATTTATTGACAAGTGACAAATGTTAAACTAATCTTAATCACATCAGCCAAGGTTTAACCCATTTTGGCTTGAGATCCAAACAAAAACTTTGCATGGCCTGTCAGATGTATCCTTATGTTAGGTTTTAGCTATTTTTCTTTCATAAAGGAAGTTACTCTTAGCCCAACGAACCAACCAACAACCAAGCCTTATCCCACTAGATGGGGTCGGCTACATAGATCATACGGCGCCATAATGTTCTATCATGAATCATGTTAATAGTTAAATCATTGGCCTCCAAATCTTTCTTAATAGTTTCTCCTATAGTTTTTCTTGGCCTACCTCTGCCTCTAGCTATTGGATTGCCCTCCACTTGGTCCACTCTCCTTACTACAGAATCTAAAGGTCTCCTCCATACATGCCCAAATCACCTAAGTCGAGATTCAACCATCTTTTCTACAATAGGTGCTATCCCAATTCTCTCTCTAATGCTATCATTCCTAATCCTATCACGTCTAGTTTTTCCGCTCATCCAGCGCAACATTCTCATCTCTGCTATATTGATTTTACTCTCGTGTTGATTTTTTACCGCCCAACACTCCGTTCCATACAACATCGCCGGTCTAATAGCTGTACGGTAAAATTTTCCCTTTAGCTTAAGAGGTACCTTTTTATCACACAAAAAACCCGAAGTCTTCCTCCATTTCGACCACCCTGATTGAATCCGATGGTTTACATCTCCCTCAATTTCTCCGTCATTTTGTATAATAGATCCAAGATATTTAAACTGTGTGACTTGTGGTATGTCGTGGTCTCCAACTTTCACCTCTAAGCTAGAGGTGTTTCGCCTTTAATAACCAATCACATCAATTTGAAGGCCAACACTTAATGACAATAGTGTCATCAAATTTGTAGTCAAGTTTTTTAAAACCGGACTGGCCATTGAACCGGTGAAGGTATCGGTTCAAGGTTCAATAGTTCAATCGAGGTTGAACTGTGGTTGAACCGGTATTAATTAAATAATATTTTTCAATTTTTTAATATAATATATATAACAATATTAAACAAAAAATAATATAATATTCAAAACTCCATCACTTTAGAAGCTAAATTTAACTTGAGAATGTCATAAATCATAATATAAAGCATGTAAAATTACACATAAAACCAAATAAATTATAATATAACATCTGAATTATTATCTCCAATTTTTTATTTCAAATTATTAAGCCTAAATAAATGTAATATCATTATTACCTTCCAGTAAACTTTTCTTCACCGCTTTCCTGCAATTTTCAGACCATTCTTCTTTTTTTATTATTAGAAAGATATGTAATAAAAGTTTAAAACCAAATGAGAGTTATATTATATAATAATAATATATTAAAAAGGTAAAACACGATAAAACCAAATGACAGATATCTGGGGGTGAGTTTTATATATTTTTTTATTATATTGAGAATTGGATGCCATGGCCCAACTTAATGCTTATTGTACGCAAATTGTGCTGCTGCTCAGAATAGGATGGCCCAATTCTTGTATTTAATTTTAATGAACGTACAGAAGGGAAAAACCCTAGCGCCGCAGAGGAGAACAGACTGAAAAGTGTGCCCCTCCTAGTTCTCTTTTCTAGTCTTCTTCTTCAGCTTCATCTATCACTCTTACACATTGATGCGCGCCACTCCGCCGCATGCCGCTCCTTGCTCCGTTCGTCTCCTCTATGCGCGTCCTTTTTCTCCCAGCTTCAAATCTCCTCCCGTGACGGTTCTCTGGCTTCTCCTCAGCACGTCTTTCTCTCTGAAAAATAAAATTCTGGCAACCGGACAAACCGCATGAACCGCCGGTTTTCACCGGTTTTTCCGGTTCAGAACCGATTCTACCGGTTTCCTCCCGGTTCTAGCTCTGGACGGTTTTCCAGTTATTCCGGACCGGACACCAGACCGGATCCTGGTCGAACCGGCCGGTCCGATTTTGACAACCTTGTTTGTAGTGACATGACATCTATCTTCAAAGGATTAGCTCCAATGAAATGTTAAAAATAAATAAAAGTAAAAAGAAACATTGGTATATCAAAGCCTTCCTGAAGGTGAGATTTCTAGGAGGAAACGTGCAGAGAATATATAACGCAGTTGATTGATTATGAGGATATTTAAGGAACAAACCTGCAAAAAAATGGGAGAGTAGTTGTTTGAAGTATGCGCATGAGATGAAGCTGGAGGTTGAGATGTGAATGCTCCTGATGACTGGCGCATGGGTGATGATGGGAAATTGCTAGTTGAAGACTGTCTGGATAACTCGAAAGGCATGTTGCCATTTCCAGATACAGATGGCATTCCCACACGATCAGAAAATGGATGACCAAATGCTAGCCAGTCTTTTTCAACAAGTGCCTACATAAGGAAGAAAACCGTGAAGCACAATCAAAAGAATGTTTTTTTTTTTTTAATTCCAATATGTGACACAAAGCTAATGATTTGTTTGACAAGTGTTGAGTGAGTTTAACTGAGATACCAAATTGCAAAGAGAAGTAAAAATTGATCATCTTATGGTGGCATTGAAATAGAAAGAAATTGAATCGACTGAGTAATGCCAATTCCATACCTGAAAACCTGTGAATGTCCGATAATACGGATCAAGCAACAAATTAGCAAGTGAAACCAACTGACTTGTTCTATCCCATCCATCACTACACAAAAGAAACAGTCAGGTGCTAGATACTAAACCTGCTTGAATATCATGAGGGGGGAGCTAAAAGATCCAGATTTAGATTTCATAATTTCAAACAAGTGAGAAAATGCATCATTATAGCACCTGCAATGTACAAGAACAGAAGCCATTTCCATAGCAACACGAGCAGCAATCCAAGCCGAACCAGCCAAGACACCTTGAACATGCAGTAACCATCCACTGTCCCCAAGAGTTGATACTGAAGTAGACATACTACTTAAATTGCCTCCACCCCATGTCGACCCACCATGTCTCTAATAGAGCCCATAGAAACACAGTATTAATGCAACTTACGTAAAGTTAAATTTTTTGAACCAATACAAACATACTCTAGCCAATCATGAACATTTCAGTACAATAGTATTAAAATGCCATTAATTCAAATTCTTGCCAAATTAAACAGTATTTATGTAACAATTTTGGCATAAGATTACAAGAAAACATGTCATAAGCATAACTTGTATCGATGAATTGAAGAGGAAATAAGGTCATGTTCACGTAAATATCTTAATTAAGTGCTTATTGAATAAGCGCTTATCACATGTGAGTTTACGACCTTCCTATAAGCTCATTGGCTTATTTCATAAGCTTCTCCGACAAGCTATTGAAATAAGCTAAAAAGAGGTTATGAGAAGGACATAAACTATTTTTATAAGCTCTTCCAAACACCTACTCAACTGTGTATATGATAAAATAAGCCCAAACAAGCTCTTCTAAATGCCCCATAAAACTAAACTTTTATGCATATTAGATGGTCCCACTCAACATTCTAATATCAACCATAATAGTAAAAAGTTAAGTTCAACACTAAAATTATCTGAACACATTTCACCATCTCCAAAGCATGCCATTTTCATACCCTACTCGATACATCAAGGACACAAACAGCTAAAACTTGTTAACATTCATAGACTAACCAAAAAAGACGACATTCCATCTGATGATGCTCTGCCATGAGTGTCCACGTATTCTCGGAGCCGAGCATAGCTCTCTCTCATTGCATGGATGTTGTCTATCCCAAGAAAGACTATCTGACAATATAAAATAAGAATGTAGATGCTTAGAAAATAATGTCAAACTGATAACCCCTCCCAAAAAAAGTATAGATGGACAGTTCAAGCCCGTCACAGACCTCAGATTGAAAATAGTTTGATGATGATTCGGAACCACCTCCCATGGCCCCATTAGCTAATGCATTTTTCCTCGGTCTTGCATCAGCGATATATAACTTTCTAGAATAGAAATACAATTTTGAAAAAAAAAAGGTTCAAAAAAATGTAAATGAAATCAACTACAAAAACTTAAAATACATAGCTGACAAGATAGCACCTTATTAACGCACACCAACCCCCCCAAAAAAATGCATGACTATACTAATATATATTGTTGTTAAATATTTAAATTGTGGTATAATTAAGAAAATAGATGAATTTAACCCTTCACCTAATAACTTAATCTTTAAGCAGAGTTGGTCATTGAGATTATTCGCTTAAGATTGATATTCAATGGGGATATAGAATCCATGTTAATATTCACTAAAATAGTAAGTAATCACAAGGACAACTGATGCTTTTGCACGTTTGGCTTCCACTTTGGTAAAACAAATGGTCTTTTAAAGGGGTTTTCCTAACTGTGAGTGTATTGTACTTATCATAGACCTGAGTGCATCGTATCCCTGCACATGCAATTCAGTTAGC
Organism: Sophora flavescens; assembly: GCA_030762895.1. NCBI lineage: Eukaryota > Viridiplantae > Streptophyta > Magnoliopsida > Fabales > Fabaceae > Sophora > Sophora flavescens. Next base: position 60,000,142 of record CM061069.1, read on the forward strand.
AATCGGTTACAGGTGTAACCGTCTTTGTTAGGACAGCTAGCTATAGCCAACTGATATAAATATCAGTTGGCCAGATTCATTGTAATCTAGAATATTCAGTTGAATGAAATATAGAAATTCTGTCTCTGTCTCTCTCTCTCATCAGTTGGCCAGATTCTCTCTCTCGCTCTCTCTCCTCTTCTCTGGTTTCTCTGCTTTAACACTAACAGCTCTCTCTCTCTCTTCTCTTCTCTTCTCTGGTTTCTCTGCTTTTAACACTAACAGACATGTCGAGAAATCGGGAACCTTTACTTCATTGATGTTTCCTTCTTTCTCATTTGGTTGTTTCTCTTTTTTCATTTCTAAGGAGGATCTCTTACCATCCTAACTCTTTGTTATCATCTTTTGTCTTAATGAATTTCTTCTTTTCTTCAAAAAAAAAAAAATGATGCTTTTGCTTTATGTAGCAATGAGTAACATATGTTCACAATGCAAGAAAATAACATGAAAATCTTACCTACGTGACTCTCTCTCTCTCTCTCTCTCTCTCTCTCTCTCTCTTCCTAACTCTTTGTTATCATCTTTTGTCTTAATGAATTTCTTCTTTTCTTCAAAAAAAAAAAATGATGCTTTTGCTTTATGTAGCAATGAGTAACATATGTTCACAATGCAAGAAAATAACATGAAAATCTTACCTACGTGACCCTCCCTCCCTCCCTCCCTCCCTCCCTCCCTCCCCCCTTCTCCCACTCCCTCCCCCTCCCCCCCCCCCCCCCTCCCTCCCTCCCTCTCTCTCTCTCTCTCTCTCTCTCTCTCTCTGATGTTTCCTTCTTTCTCATTTGTTTCCTTCTTTCTCATTTGGTTGTTTCTCTTTTTTCATTTCTAAGCCTTTCCTTCTTTCTCATTTGGTTGTTTCTCTTTTTTCATTTCTAAGCCTCTTCTCTGGTTTCTCTGCTTTAACACTAACAGACATGTCGAGAAATTGGGAACTCTCTCTCTCTCTCTCTCTCTCTCTCTCTCTCTCTCTCTCTCTCTCTCTCTCTCTCTCTCTCTCTCTGATGTTTCCTTCTTTCTCATTTGGTTGTTTCTCTTTTTTCATTTCTAAGCCTCTTCTCTGGTTTCTCTGCTTTAACACTAACAGACATGTCGAGAAATTGGGAACTCTCTCTCTCTCTCTCTCTCTCTCTCTCTCTCTCTCTCTCTCTCTGATGTTTCCTTCTTTCTCATTTGGTTGTTTCTCTTTTTTCATTTCTAAGCCTCTTCTCTGGTTTCTCTGCTTTAACACTAACAGACATGTCGAGAAATTGGGAACCTTTGCTTCATTGATGTTTCCTTCTTTCTCATTTGGTTGTTTCTCTTTTTTCATTTCTAAGGAGGATCTCTTACCATCCTAACTCTTTGTTATCATCTTTTGTCTTAATGAATTTCTTCTTTTCTTCAAAATAAAATATGATGCTTTTGCTTGATGTAGCAATGAGTAACATATGTTCACAAAGCAAGAAAGTAACATGAAAATCTTACCTACGTGAGCCATCATCAAGTTTGCTACAAAGTGCACCCACGAGCTTTTCATCCATGTTGCTGCAGGCAAACACATGAAAGCTTGTCACTTGTCACAGTTTTCTTCAATGCTTTTCTCATACAATAATAATTTATTAAAAGAAGTATGAAAGAAATCCTACTACAAGAACCAGAAAACAAACAAAAGAAGACAGATTAGCTCAACAGAGCTCAACCTCAATTCCCACCCTCCCCAAAAATTTTTTTGTAATAATTTTAAAAAAAAAATTGTATCCCCTGAAATGCAAGTCACAAACTACGGCATAATGGATTTCCCTCCAGCAAAAAACACAACCCTGCTAAAAGAGCAAACTGCCACATGGCCTAAGAATCCTTCTCTCTACCAAAATGAAATAGACAATAGACAATGTTTATAAAGCAAAAAGAAATTTAATTTAAAACATCCAACCTAAGGAATTGACTTAACAACATATCCTATATGATCATATTTACTATTGCATTTTATGTAGTCCTTAAATAAGAACAACTATATTGTTCTCGCTCCATCCATCCAAAACAAATAATTTTTTCCTTCCGCCTTTAAGAGGGTGCATTTGATTAAATAGTTAGCATTACCTCCTCATATTCATCATTAGACCAACTAAGGGTTGGGATGAGCGTGCAAGGACTGCTCCAGTACCTATAGGTCACCACTTCCATTAAATTAGAACATCCTCGTACTAAAATAATAAAATGCAAAAGAATGAAAAGGAAAGAAAATCAAAATAAGTGAAGAACTGTGCCAACTATTTAAAGAAATGAAACCAATATTCCATACATACCAGGATGACACCAAGAAACAACAGGCAGTCGACCTTTTGCACGAAAGTTGGAAGCCTGGAGCACTTCATCATCACTACCATTAGGACAACACAAAGTTATCAGAACGAATGGCTCAATGGATTGAACTTTACCAATACAGCATAACTGGGACAAAAGCAGAAAGTTTGGCCCTTAATAAATTACCTAACTATTTTTGGAACAACCAAAGCAAATGGATAGCTCTGGCACATTTTGTAGTTGGAATTCACACTACTTATTCTCCATAAGTCATTTGACAAAGTGAAAGACCCACTTTCAATCATGTTGACTGAAGCACGATAGGAACCTTTGCCAAGAAGTCGGAAATATTCATCCAATAAGCGCACCTGTGGAGAAGTGTTCTTAAACCTAGAAGGTCCAGATGCAAAAGCATAAAGATCCCATAATCTCGCTGGCTTTATACACCTCAGTAGTGCATCGAATATCACGCGTCTCTGTATGATTCAATAACTAACATTAGAATCTAATAATGCTAGAAGAAACTGAAAGCATCCTTCAAAATGTTCGTAACAACATTCTCACTGGCTTACAACACTTTAAAAGTGCAGATAACCCAACTAGTTCAGATCTCCATTGCAAAATTTGAATTAAACGATTAATAGTACAAAAAGAATTTCAGAATTATATCTCCCTATTTACTTTAAACTTCTTTTTTATGCCACTAAAGAATAGCTCAATTGGCAAGGTTGAGATTCAAGCTGCATTGACGTAAAGGTCTTGGATTCTATTCTTGCCAGTGATCCCTCATCATCATCGGTAGGCATCCCCTAATTAAGGCCTTGCCTTGTTTGTTGAATAACTTGTTCGCCTCCTTAAGTTTTTGTAATGTTCTTTTTTCAATAAAAAATATGAGACCCAATTATACTCAGTAGAAGAAACGGAGATTACTCGATATATAAGTAAATCAGGCTCTCATGCATGACAGTTGGAAATCCCCAAACCTCAAACAAACCTTAACTGCTGAAACACAAATATAAGTGCGAAAGATCCTTTCCACTATGACTACATTGACTATTAAAAGTGATTAGAAGGAGGAAATATACGAAAGAGAACTAAGAACAAAAAAACTTCTCCATATTGGGGGATTATTATCTAAAAAGATTTGTTCAATAGAAACTAGGGTTTGTGACTCATAATTCAACCCATGTATGATGAAGTCGTGTATGTGTCTCAATGACACATCTTAAGTTGCACATAAGATACTAGTTGGCAAGAGTAGAAGTTGTGTTTGTTCCTGTGCTGTTTACTTCTAAGATGAAGAAATAAAGGAAACAGCGGCTTTTTGTTTTGGGGGGATAAAAGAAGAAAATTTAATAGAGAAAGAAAGAGATAGAAGTACAAATGGTTGGAGGATAAGAAATCCTCAGCAAAGACAATTGGGGATTGAAATTGATAAATTAGGGGTTTCCAAAAACAGCCTTTCAGTTGAAAGGGATGTCAATTGTGATGACATTTCACCCTTTTAATAAAGATGAGACTCAAAATTACTAAATCTCCACATAGTAATATGGGACACATTCAAAGAACCAAGGCTAGAACCGAGACTTATGATTTCATAAGAAAGTCATGGCTACTGTCATAGCAGGATTACCTGTTTAGTACGAGGCCTGAAACCAAAGACTATAATTCTCATATCTTTTCCTGCATACACGAGCAAAGATAATTTTTTTTTTTTTATAGAAGAAGAAATTTATTAAGAAGCAAAGAAAAAAAAATACAACAATTTTGGAGGATAAGGAATCCTTCTTAACAAAAAATGGAAACACAAAAAAAAAAACAACAACAACAACAACTAAGCCTTTTCCCACTAGGTGGGGAAAAATGGAGCAAAGCTGTCAAATTCCTCAGCATATCTATTAAGGAACCCAGCATGAAATGCCCATGTGCTTTACACCAAACAGAACCCAAATGCCTAATATCCCAAATCAGCTGCTGACCAAGATCAAAGGTAAGTTACTGGACCATGCTTGTTCTTTTAAGAAGGAAAACTGGATCTTTTATTTTCTTCTTACAATGACAAAGATTTAAACAAAGATTTTTCAAAACTCAGAAACTTATTCATGTTTCTTGCTTTCACCATTTAATTTAAAGTTTTTATCCAAAAATTTATACAAACTGATCAATTTAATAGAAACAAATTTCAACATTGCAAAATCATAGAGCATATGATATTCTCCTCAGCTAAATATAAAAAAATAAAACTCTGAAAAGTTAAACAAGCTCATCGTGCAAAACAGCTCTCCAATCCCCCTGCATAGTAGTCCAGGAAACTCTCTTTACAGAAACATGGGTGGAACACTAAAGAAAACAAATACAATCCTATCCCTTAAGATGTCTAAAGGAAATGAGGCTATCTCAAGATACATGTATTCTGCATTTCTGCTCCATCCAAAGACACCAAATAAATGCATAAATAGCAAAACCATCGCAATGTTTTAAATTGCACCCTCCTTACGCAGCCAAACCTCCAAAACTAACTAGTAAGAGCTTCTCCAAATTCAAAATCACATCCAGTTCTAGCCCAAAATCAAAACAATCGTTTTCCAAATAGGGGTTGCTACTTTACAATATTAAAATAAAAGGTTTTAAACTACAACTACACAATAATGCACTTACCAGAAGAAAAAAGTAATTTTTGGTGTCTACGAGTCTGCAAACATATCATTATACTAATCCCATATGTGTACCGAAGTCCAAATGAAGGGCTTGACTTTAGAAGGAAGGAGCGAGCCATAGATTTCCAAAGGGGTTCATCAAGGAAATTTTTTATCCGTATAATGGTGAGAGAGCAAGAAAAGTACTAAACTGAGGGCGAGCACATGCTGTCTTCAAAAGCATAAACATAAAGAAATTCAAAAAGAACAAGAAGAAGACCAAGAATGAAGCAGCTAACATATATAAATATATCGACAAACATCACTTGTAGCCAGAATACCTATCCGTATCCACATTTGGAACAAAATACAATACAGTTAAAAAGTCGAAATACTTTTACAGTTGTAGCATTTCATGTTATTAGACCTCCAATCAACGCTGAGATCTTTCTTCCATTTATCAATTTACTTATCTACAAATCTTGCATAGTAATTTCATCAATTAAATATTTAAAAGACAATATTAAATATCAATCAAGAGGAGCTTATTTCAGAGCATACCAAGCACCTGGAGCAGTCTTTGTGGTGGTGTCTTGTCTGATTGACGTGCATTTGACTGAACCTTTACAACCTACATTTAGACAAGAGCAATACATATAAGGTTCCAAATAATCAACACAAAAGAGCGCTAAACAAAAGTCAGAACTAGAATGAAGATGCACAAATACACTTATTGGTTGATAACAAGCCATACTATTGATACATGTTGGAAAGCCGCCTTAATTGTGACAAGTTTGGGCTGCCTTCATTGCAGCCTCCAGCACCTTCATTGTGCTTAGTGTGAGGGATGTGTTTAGTCCCACATTATCTAGAGATATGACCAAAGTAATGCTTATAAAGCTTGGGCAATCCTCACCTTTTTTTGAGCTAGCTTTTGGGATTGAGTTAGGCCCAAAATATAATATGTGTATTAGAGCTATTCTAGATCCGTTACGCCACCCGCAGATGTCCGGTCCTGCAAACTTCATGCTCCAGATGTCCAGTGCTGGGGTGGGTGGGTGCCGGGGGGGGGGTGTTGGAGTCCCATATTCCAAATTCTAAAATAGTATCAGAGCCTATCCTAGATCCGTTGTTGGGTTGCCCGCATCATCCACGCTCCAAGCCCATTGGGCTTGGGCGTGAGGGGGTGTGTTGGAAAACCGCCTTAATTGCGGTTCCCCCTAGCCGCCTTAATTGCGACAAGTTTGGGCTGCCTTCATTGCAGCCTCCAGCACCTTCGTTGTGCTTAGTGTGAGGGGTGTGTTTAGTCCCACATCGCCTAGAGATATAGCCAAAGTAATGCTTATAAAGCTTGGGCAATCCTCACCTTACAAGCTAGCTTTTGGGGTTGAGTTAGGCCGAAATCCAAATTTAAGAATACAGTTCAATTTTTTTACAAAATTAATAAAAATAGAGACAATACAAGCATTCATTCTTGTGGCTAAGCGTGAGTGGATATGAGCACACGAACCTGTAGCACAACTTCATCTCATTGGCAGAAGGCTAAACTCCAAACAAAAAATTCAGAACCAATCAAAATATTTTCTTTACAGAAACAACCAATATTGAAGTCCTATATTCCCTTGATGAATTAATTGAGGTTCATTCACTGTTAGTATTCCAAAATCCAAAGTTGTGCCAGTGGTAACCACAAGAATTAGTAATGGTTTGAAGACTGTAAACATTCTACATCTAGTAAGTTCTAACTGTAAAATAATAAAAATAAATATATGTTGAAACTTGAAAAGAGAAGCAAAAAAACAAATTAATAAAGTAAGCAAAGAGATAAATGGAATAAAAAGGAGGCTGAACAAACTCAGACAAGAGGGATATGCATGGTCACTCCAAAATAACTAATTGAATTTCAATCATATATCAGAGGCAGAAAAGTGGACAACACAAGAGGTTTAGGTCAATCTAACATAACATATCCAAATTAAATAACAAAAAATACACACAAAAGAGAGTAGATCGTAGAAAAATTTGCAAGAACATACTATCTTGTTAAGCTTCTCGATGGTTGCTAGTGGTATTGTTCCAAGGGCAATAACTTTTCTAGTTCCCTCACTCTGGAAAATGTAATGAAGCAAATCAGAAGGTATGAAGTCAGTACAGAATATTTGCAGGTAAATAGGCAGGTAAACAAATTCCAAAGCTGCACAGCTAAATTAAACACACAAAAATGCACACAAATTCAGCAACAGAACTCAGGAGCTGAATTATTTAATTCTTTGACCATTGAACCAGATAACTGAATGAAGGGGAGGCAACCAATTGCCAGCAAGCATAGATACTATTTTATATAAAAGAAGAAATTCACCAAGACAAAGAGAAGATGACTACAGACAGTTAGGAGGATAAGAGAACCTATTTACAAAATAAAATAAACAGCAAGCATAGATACCAAAACAAATTAAAAATTGGCAAAAGAGAATAATGAGGCATATATTAATCAGCTAATTTAATTAGCATATAGTTATTCAAATGTGTTTGTTAAGTATATGAATCAGAATTTAGATTCTTCAAACCACAACTGACATACAAAACAAGGGAAACACCGAAAGTACCACATTTTCCAAATAGTTAATCAACTAATATCATACCACCATGAGATACCAATATAGAATCAAAATAAATGCATGTTTTAACTTTTAAAAACCCTCTTCAAGATTTTCTCCCCCTCTTCCTCAAAAACCCACCTCTTACCAGTTAAAAGCATTTTTTTGCACATAAACCCATGATCAATAACAAAAACCCCGGGTCCAGTCCATCGTTAATGTTAAGATGAGAGAGAACAAGAGACATTGGCATAACCCGTGTCTCTTGTTCTCTCTCATCTTAACATGGTATCAGAGCCTCCCACGATGTTAGACCACCCGTAGATGTCCAGTCCTGGGCGTGAGGGGGGTGTATTAAGTGTCTCAGTCCCATATTTGTTAAGTATATGAGCCAAGAACCATTTATAATAACTTGGGCATCCCTCCCTCTATGAGCTAGCTTTTAGAGTGGAGTTAGGCCCAATTATTCTAACAGTTAATATTCAAGTCATGTGCCATAGGAAATTAAAATGCGTCCCAAATTCCTGAATCAAAAAATTACAGAAAAAAATGTAATTATAGTGACATAGGAAAGCAGAAAGCATAGGATTCTAATGGGTCAAGATATCGGCTTTCTAGGGTGAACGTGAGTGTTGTGGGGTGTAGTTGAAGGTAAGGGAAGATTTGCAGGTAATTGGATGCTGTTTTAGGGTTCACAGTGATTTAGGTGGTGTGAACAGTACCTATGGTATAAGTATGTGGAGTTTGGTGGGTTTTAGGGAAAATTGAAGGAATAATTAACAACTGCTTTGATGAGGCAAACATTTAGAATTACTGGAAAGGAAATTAGGCTTGTGTAATGTGTAAATTAATTTTTCTAATGTACATATTTAGACTTAGATCATGTGTTTCCACAACATCCTCACCAGTCGAGCACTCGAGCCTAAATCAAAAATTCCAAAACTCTCCAAACAGCTGTATGCCACAAATTTTCAAACAAAAACCTTAATTACCACACCCTTATACTGTCTTTCATATGGGTATTCAGTCACCTTTCTAGGTTGTGGGCATTTCAAAATCACAAATTCAAGATTACTTCTACATCATAGCACCTTGTTAAAAACTAGAGTTCAGGCACAGTGCAGAAAATATTACATGAATAAACTTACCAGAAAAAGAAGACGAAAATTTGTGACCATCAACATGCCTGCTTCATCTGTATTAACAAGGACTACACCATGTCCCTGAAAGTAAATACCATACAACTTTATCATACAATATATTCAAATAAGATAATTGTGAATTAAAAAATTGAGACTTGTATTAGCAGTAGAAGTTTTTTTTTTTTTTTTTTTTTTTGATAAATGCATTAGTAGTAAAAGTTAGCAAAAGGTTCACACTGGAGAGGAATTTCATAGAGAGTAGCTTTCCTAGATATATTCTTAACCTAGTTCTTAGCTAAAGGTTCACACTAGAGAGGAATCCAAGCAGTTGTTTTATTGGGTATATTTCATCCTAGTTCATGCAAGACAGGTTTTCTCTAGCATTTATCAAAAAATTTATCTATTCTTAGATAAGTTGTGATTCTTTGTCCTTTCCCTAATACTCAGATTCTCCTTTTCTTTTTCCTTGTATCCCATATATTTTTGCACATCCTTGGTAGTTGGTACTTTTGTTAAGCATTTAAGAAATAGGCACTCTACTTTTGCACAACAAGCTCAACATATTTTCAACGGGGGAAATTTTATCTGTAAACCAAGAGAGCTCAACTCAAAGTAAAGCCATAGGAATTTTACAAATTGAGAAGTAAAAAAGCCAGGATTTGTTAATCAATTCCAGAATCAGCTGGAAAGTATATAGACTAAGACTAAACTATATATTAAATTCTATCTTATCATTCTAATAAACCATAATTAGACATTTATGACCTCCAGTTCCTCTTTGCTTGCCCAGTGGCGGATCATGGACAGAAATTTTACAGGGGCCATAGTAAATATTTTATATGTAAAATTTTATTTTATTTAGCTAAGTAGTATTTGTGCTCAAAATTATCAATTCATTTATTTTTAATCATTAAATCTTTCAACGTATACCTCCAAAATAACTTGAAATTTTATATAGATTAAACAAATAATTAATGCAAATAAAATATTAAACAAGTACTATAAGAAAAAATATATATAGTCAACACAAAGAAATAATAGCCAATAAGAGAAAAAGCTTAACATAACAAGAAAACATAGTATATTGCGGTACCTAGTAACTATCAGTAGTATCAAACAATGAGATTATAACAAACATTTATCACAACTGTAAAAAATGGGTGATACTATTATACATACATACATACATACATACATACATATATATATATATATATATATATACATTTAAAAAAAAAGTGAAAGGGGGGATGGTCCCTTTGTCTGAACTAAGATTTGTCTCTGCTCCTGCCTGTGGGAATACATGGCTTGTCATCCTTCTAATACATAAAAGGAATGATTGTTTCACTTGTTTGATCTTTCATTTCACAATTAAAAATAAAATAACTATATAAATGTAGCTATTATATTAAATGGGGCAGTGAAGCTAATCCAACGACATTATTGACTTTTAGTAGTATACAACAAGTTCTATTTGCCAACTACTAATATATAATAGCTTGCACTCGGCCAATTCACAGTTGAGGAAAATATTGGCTCATTAATTGCCTGATTGCACTAAAGATAGCAGCAGTGTCAAATAATGTAAAGCAATACTGTATACAGGAGCCATTTGGTGACTGGATATCTTATTTTCCCAAGCACTTGGAAACCTATTTATAAGATATTTAGGTATAATATTCACAGAAAATTCAATATTCCAGTGTTTGATATGTCATAACCAGCATGAAGATCATGAATTTTCTTTATATGTCTGTTTTGGAAATTGGAATATAACATCATCTCTAACAACCTGAACTTGTGGCTTTGATGCGGGTAGTGTGGAGTGAAGAGTACCTCACACTTAACATAGAAAGTCCTAACCACCCCAGCAGGGGCCTGGCAACTATCCTCTCGCGTGGCTTGGTAGGCTCCATAGTGAAGGGCGCCACTTCAAGGCTTCATGATCTTGTGCGAAGGGCCCCTGTTGTAGGGCATTTACGATTGTAATGGTGTACTATCTTGTACTACCAAATTCCTTAGCATTATAAATTGAATACTAGAGGACAGTGTAATTCACTGACTCAATCATTCACACATATTTGGGTTTCTCCATGATCCTTGTCTCTCTCAACAACTGCCAATCCCAGCTACCACCTCCCGTTAACTGATAACACACTCAATCCTCGGCAGTTGACCCTAAAGTCCTGTCAACATCATCCGGCAAGCCTCCAACACACTGTCCCATGTTCCTCATCTACCAGGGAATGCGCTGCAAAGATGGCGCCCAAAGCAGCATATCGTTAGCTGCTGCTACTGCATTAAATGGTTCAGACAAAAAAGGGCCACCCTTCAAAGCTAACGAAAAAGGGATTCGCATCTGGAGAGAAAGAAGAGTCCTGGGAATCTGAGAGTGAGAGTCATTCCTGAAACCTTAACCTAGTCAAAGGAAGTTTCGCATCCTAGCCATTATCCCCACACCCCTGCTAGTCTATCATCTAGAGTGTAGTGAGCAGTCAGAGAGGATAAGTCCCATCTCACTTCCAAAAGGGATACTAGTTGCGATGTATCGACTTGAGCATTATGGCTGTCCCCTATCTTCCTTGCAATAGGCATTACATTTGTTCTCTGCCATCCGCTAGCAGCCAAGTCCATTTTAATATATGCCTAAGAGCACGTGAACCCACTTCGAAAGCAATGTCACAACCAAATATCTTATAAACAAGTTTCCAAATACACCAGAAACTAGAATGCACATTTACCAAAGATCATCATACACTCAAAAAAGATACCAGATGTCAAATACAACTTTGCAAATCAATATCCACGCTACCATATTCGATAACAGCATGAATGTAATAATTCAGAGGCAGTTGGTAGCTACAAGACAGAATTTTCCATATGGATACTCAATTAGCAGATTGTTAAGGGTTACGTGTTGACACACGGCACGCAGAGATCATACAATGTATGAATTCATGCACATTGGTAACAAACACTACAGAACTGCTAAACCTAATCAAGTTTTCAAGAATTGCTTTGAGAGCCTCTGAGTGAATCTTTGAGAATACATTATATAAACCAATATGTTAATTCAGAAATCAAATTGAATAAAAAATTAGGAAAAGGTTGCCATGTTAACCGCTCCGAGAATCACACAACAATCAACACAGATTACCAAAACATAAGGCACAAACGGTGAATTTTCAAGTTTCTTCAAAATATTAACAAAAACTAAAATAAAAAAGAAGAATTGAAGAAGTTGATGCATACTTCGGCCACAACTTGCTCATCTTCGAGTAAGAAATCCAGATTCGCATGCGAGACGTAGCTCGAAATTGGCTGCAAATAAAACGAGAAAAATCAAACACGCAAATAAAAATTTGATTTAATTTGAAATAAAAACAGACAGAGAGAAAGAGAGAGAGAGAATTGAACCTCAATCTTGGTCCATTCAAGGGCGTCCCAGCTACCGGTTCCCTCCATCTTTGAGGAGTCGGAGGCGTCCCTGAGGGAGGTTGTTCGAGTGGAGCGGTGTTTCGTCTCGTCCATGCCGGCGTCTGCGGTGCGGAGGAGGAGGAGCTCCAACTCCGGCGAGTGTTTGTGAGAATGAGAATGTGTGTTTGTGCCGCGAGAACGTGACAGAGAGAAGAGATGGAGGAGAGGATGTGTGTCTGTTTCTGTTGAATGAAGGTTACTAACTCACTACTACCGATTAGTTACCAAACGTTCAGGCGAGCCACGTGACCTCTATGACTTACGAATTACTCCCTCTAAATCAATTATAAAATAAAAATAAAAATATTACATATATTTTTTTAACTCAAATATAAGGGGGAAAAAAATCAACTAGATTAACTCTATTTAATATCATTCCAAAAGTTAAGATAACTAATTAATCGAATCAATTCTCTTTTTATTTTTTTTAAGAGAATTGTACACTCTTGAGATAATTAAAATTTATTTTAGTAATTGTAACTCTTTTTTTTTTTTACATAAATCAAGATAATTAAACTAGATTAACTAACTTTCTTAATAAATATGAAATTAGTTAATTTTGTTTATAATTGAGTCTGGAGATAGTAAGATATTATTATGATTATCATTATGATAAATTAATTATACCATCACATTCTTCATCACACTCATCTTAACACGCATTCTATTATTGGGTGGATTTTCATGTGGGTGTCAGTATTTTGGTGGATCTCACATAAAATACATCCAATAATAAATTGTGTAATTTCTCACTATTATGATCATATGAGAATTGCTAGCAATGTACTCTTTTCGACATTCTCCTCTTTTGATTATTTGGTGAATTTTAAGTGAATTTGATCTTCTTCTCATATAAAATTCATCCAATAATATAAGTGAGTTAAAAAAAAGTATTGAAAAGAATATGGATATAATGTATATGTACTTATAGTGTAAAAAAGTTTTATACAATTATCTAATCATATATTTCACCACATAAATATTTATAAAAATACTTTATAAATTAATATAACAAGATGGTACAATGATAAAATATGATTCACGTCAAATTTTTTTTATATTGTAAGTGTATATTTATCAAACTCAAGGAATATTTAGTAATTTTGCTGAAAGATATACATATATGAAGACCGTGTCACATCATGTATATATATATCTTTAAATTAATCTATTACCAATTACGGGCCCATCATTTTCTCTGTTTGGAGAATTTTGTCTGCACTGGGCTTGTAATGTTTAGTATCAATCTATCAACATGCTTGCTTCGTTTATTTTACTTTGTATAGGTTTTTTTTTTTTTTTTTTTAGGGAAACAAGCTTATATCATTAAACCATTGAAAGCAACATTACAAGCAGGGAACATAGGGAAAACAGAAACACTAGGAAAGGAAATTGATCTTCTAGCAAGAGAATGGACATCCCCATTCACTTGTCTCCTAGCAAAGGTTACCCTAGCATTAGGGAAGTTAGATAGAAGATCTCTACACTTGATGATAATTGCACCAAATTCAGAAGCTTCTAAAGGTAGTTCTGTAATACTATCAACTACCACTTTACTATCTAATTCAAAAACAACATTTTGATAACCCAATTCCTGCATCCAGAAAATAGGCACAAGCAATCCTTCAGCTTCTCCCTCCCGAACACTAAGAAGATGAGGCTTCCAAGATGATCTTGCAGCTTTCCAAACAAGCCCCGCAAAGGTTGCACAAAGCACCACACTGCACACCTTTATCTTGCAGCCGAAGACAGGTTGGAAGAACATTAGAGCAAGCTTTCCAAGTAAATGTTTTAACTTTTGGAGGCACATCAATATCCCAAAGAATTTTCCAGTTCCAGTTTTGCGGTACAGGGCCTGAAAATTCCATCCTTGACATCAAACTGTGATAGGCAGACTTCACACTATATATACTATTGCTTGTAAGTCCCCCAGACACGTGCATCTTCATTCACAGCTTCAATCAAAGGAACCTTGACCACAGCCGAAGCCAACTCTTCAGGAAACAAAGTGTAGATAAAAGTGTTGGCCCACTGTTTCTTCCCATATAACATCAAGTCAGAAACACATGTTTGAAATACAATCATGAGGATGAGAATCTATCACCTTATAGTCAGAGTTTCTCAACCAAGGCTGGTGTAAAACCTCTATCTTGGATCCATCTCCAATGCTCCACTGAAGACTCCTTAAGCAAACCAATAGAGCTCCAAATGCTACGCCATACATAACTTGGATTATGCCCTAAATTAGCATCCAATGAATCCCTATTAGGAAAATATTTGGCTTTGAAAAACTTTGATACCATAGCATTTGATTGCGAGATCAACTTCCAACCTTGCTTACCTAACATGGTTAGGTTAAAAGAATGAAGATCTCTAAACCCTAAACCACCATCTTCTTTTTTTTTTCTAGAAAGCTTTTTCCGTGACATCCATCTAATACCACGACCCTTTACACCCCACCATTATGAGTTCATCATCTTTTCAATTTCTTCACAAAGAGAAGTAGGAAGAAGAAAGGCACTCATACAATAAGAATGTATAGGTTGAAGCACGAATTTAATGAGGACCTCTCTCCCCACCGAAGAAAGAAACTTGCCGGTGAGAGAGTTCAACTTCTTCCAAACCCTATCCTTTATGTATGCAAAAGTTACTTTTTTACTCCTTCCAATCAACGAGGGGGCCCCTAAGTACTTGTTTGTGCCTAACATCGAATTCACACCCAAATCTAATGAGATAGAAGCCCTAACATCCTATGCAACATTGTTACTGTAGAAAATCTCAGATTTGTGGAGATTAACCGCTTGACCAGAAGCTGCTTCATAAGTTCTCAAAATCCGACGAATATTAGTCACCTCCCTCGATTGGCCTTGAAAAATAATAAACAATCATCTGCAAATAATAAATAAGAAATAGATGGCACACTTGTACTAATTCTGACCCATGAATCTCATTCTCCAAAACTGAATGATGCAACAAAGCACTCAAACCCTCCGAACACAACAGGGAAATGTAAGGAGAAAGAGGATCCTATTGCCTAAGACCCCTCTTTGGAATTACAGGACCCACCGAAACATTGTTCATCAAAATAGAATAATTCATCGAGTCAACACACAACATAATACAAGCCACCCATCTACTATCAAATCCCATCTTTAACATTATAGCTTCAAGATAACCCCAATCCACCCTATCATATGCTTTACTAATATAAGTTTGAATGCCACACTTCCCTCTTTTCCTTTTCTTTTGTTCTTCAAAAAATGAATGACCTCTGATGCCATTAAAAAATTATCCATGATAGATTTATCTTCTATAAAAGCAGATTGTTACTCGAAAATATATTTATATAATCACATGGTATAGTCATTTTACCTACGATTTAAATTATGGTTATTGATCAATGTGCCCCTCTTTGATGGTGAAAGTTAAAAGGACGAGCTCTTATGATTAAGGAAGCGATAGAGTGGTTACCTTTTCCATTACTCAACATTCTCTTTCCCCGCAATTCTTTGGCCAGCAGAATGTAATCTCTAGCGAAATATCTATGTTTCATGGTAGCTATTGTATTGACTATGAAAAGTAAGTTTTCCCCTGCTTTCTCGTTTCTCTACCCTATTACCCTTAATTTTCAGCGTTACTTGTGAATGATGGTTTCTTTCCCATGTTTTCACCTCAAATCTACCTCTCGTATTAAGGGCAACTAGCATTTTTTTGATTAAATATTTTGAGTGGATATTCTCATTATTTCTTAGAGAGTTTGTTGATCTTACATAAGTCACAAACTATGAGTTGTCACATGTGAATGTTTCCCACTATACATTATATGTATGGGTATGTCTGTTAGGTAGAATGACAATTGACACAAAAACTCGGGTGCTTCAAAAGTTTTCCATTTTAGTTAAAAAAAATACGTGTTCTGGATCAATCTATGGGTCTGGCCTATTAAACCGACCCGACTTGAACCAAACTCATGGAACAAAAGTTGACCAGAGCCAACTAAGGGTGGTATACGGATGGATTGGATAAATTTTTAATCGTATTATGATGAACGGATTAAAAACAATCCATTAATCCATCATGATCCACTAAAAATTTATTTTAAAAAAAATAATTCATCCGTGATCCAACTAATAAAATACATCCAATCCATCCATTAACATTTTTGTATGGATGGATATCCAATCATCCATGAAAGTCATCTTAAAAAAAACTCTTTCTCTCTCCCTCATCTCTCTCTCACACACTTTCCACCAGATTTGTGGGCCTCAAATTAACCGTTTTGCAACAGTCTATCCATTCGGCATTTTGACGCTATAAAGTAGATAAAAGCATACTTCGAGAGAGTGGCCTCCATTCAACTAGACATGGTTGGATATGGGTGGACTTACACGGCATCGATATTTGCATCCAAATTGGTTTCCAATCTAGTGGATTTTTTTTTTCATGATGTGATCCAATGGATTTAGAAGAATGGTGGGTGGATCACTAACCATCCTCAAAATAAAATAGACCAATCAGATCCAATCAATTAAAAAAAAATTGCAATGGATGGATTGGATTGGATGAATTTATGTTTTGATGGGCTGGATGGACGGTGGACAAATGACAAATGGATCCTTTTGCTGTAACACCCGGGTGCCGACGAGGGCGGGGAGTGGTCGCCGGTGCAAGAAGGCACAGACAAGGAGCAGCTCTTGGCAGGATTCCAGGCGGAGGGACACATGAATGAACCGATTACACACCCGAATGAGAGGGATCCTGAGACTGTGTAGGTATGGGACTATACAGTTGAGGATGACTTATAAGAATTGATTGGTACTACTCATATCAACAAGATGCATCTTCTTTTCGGTAGCCCATCACTTAAGAACTCCATAGTTAAGCGTGCTTGACTTGGAGCAATTCTGGAATGGGTGACCTCCTGGGAAGTTTTCCCAGGATGCGTGTGAGTGAGGACAAAACATGCTGAAAAGACCCGTGTTGGTTTGTGGGGACAGTCGTCAATCCATAAAGCAGCCAGGAATGTTACAAATGGTATCAGAGCGGCACCTCTCCCAGTACGGTGTGGTTCAGGGACGAACCAAGCGGAAGCTGGTGGGCATGTAACACTCGGGTGCCGACGAGGGCGGGGAGTGGTCGCCGGTGCAAGAAGGCACGGACAAGGAGCGGCTCTTGGCAGGCTTCTAGGTGGAGGGACACATGAATGAACCGATTACACACCCGAATGAGAGGGATCCTGAGACTGTGTAGGTATGGGACTATACAATTGAGGATGACTTATAAGAATTGATTGGTACTGCTCATATCAACAAGATGCATCTTTTTTTCGGTAGCTCGTCACTTAAGAACTCCACAGTTAAGCGTGCTTGACTTGGAGCAATTTTGGGATGGGTGACCTCCTGGGAAGTTTTCCCAGGATGCGTGTGAGTGAGGACAAAGCACGCTGAAAAGACTCGTGTTGGTTTGTGAGGACAGTCGTCAATCCATAAAGCAGCCAGGGATGTTACATTTGCCACCGTACAGTCAACTACTCCAAAAAGTTATGTAGACAGTCACATTTAGTCACTACAAATAATATGGGAGTATGAGGGAGTATTCATCATTACTCATTTTCCTTCTCTTATCTTTTTGTTCATATCCTTCTTACACTGACTTGGGCGTCGGAGTGCCTTGCAGGAGCCTCCCCCACCTCTCCGTTATGGATAAAGGAGGAGCTAAAGTAGCTCAAAGACTGACTAGGCAAGCCGATTAACTAGTTCGGTCCAGGTCGATACATTGGCGCCATATGTGGGAACTGTAAATTTCTACTTCCACTTATTACCATGGTTGGAACACATAATGCAACCAGACTAGAAGAAGCCAAAGTGGTGGAGACTTCTGTAATGCCTAGCAGAGTTTCCCATCTCATCCGAGATGACTCCCTTCCAATCAGAGGAATAGGATCTGCTCGGTTGTGCACGCCCCAACCGACACCCATCAGGATAGGGAGACCGATAACACTCACCATATGGTGTGGCCTCCCACTAACGAGAGCCCGCCAATTAGGATAGGGAGAATCAAACATTGACTTTATGACCTACTCCACACGCCTTGAATGGCACACACAGGTCAGACCCTTTAGTGTCATGAGATAGTAATTAGTAAGGGTGAACCAACTCCAACAACTCGTCCTCGATTCATATTGTAGGCTACAATTCAACTGATCCAAGTATGGTCTGTACTTCCCCCAGTTGGAGCGATAGAAGATTTGAATGAATGAGCCATTATCACATGCAACCCAAAATCCGTAGTTCAGATGAGCTTAACTTGATTAATTGATTTGTGTACCTTACACAACACCCAGTTCGGAGTTCAAAAATCTAAAGTGATTAAGTTTCAAGAGCTTGAAAGCTTATAAGTTGATCCTTAAATAGCATTTGACATATGAATAGAACAAAATAGAATAGGATGTCCAGTCGAGACGTGCTACCTAAGTTTAAATATTTGAATCCTTGGTTTAATTAACTCTTGTCTAATAGCTTTAAGGGGGGTGTTCGCGGATTGGATTGGATTGAATTTCATTTAAGGGAGCTAGTTTAGGGTGCACAATACCTATTTTAGCATATCTCTATACTATAACCGTAGAACCTTTATGAAAGCCGACAAGATTTGTTCCTTATTAACCGTTATTTCATTTGATGAAGATTAGGGAATATTTTAGAGAATTCTTGAGAAAATATTGGGAGATTGAGAAAAAATAATTATTGATATTTTTAACACGTTCTTTTAAGCTAAATATTCTTTTATGTTAGTTCTATATATACTCTCACTTATCCTATTTTTTCCTTGAATCAGCTACAAATAAATTATAGCTAATTATTTCTCAAATTACTTAATTGATATCCTATTTTTCATGTTTACTCAATCGAGCATATGTATGTTATGCATCAAAACTTTTAGCAAAATATAACTTCAAGACATTAACATTTATTCTAAATAATCTCATATATATCATTCCAACAAAAATATTAAAGAGAATTAGGGTCATAAAAGTATGCAAAACAGTGTTTAAGTATGAGTAATACTATAATTTCAAAAATAATAGTATATGTCTATAGTATATCGATTTGAATTGAATGTCACTAGGGGATCCAAAATCTGATCTAACCCAACAGAAAAAAGCGGTTTTTTCGGTTTTCGATTTGTTCGATTTCCGGGTTTTCGATTCGATTTTTACGGTTTGAATTGGTTTGGATCGGTTGATGAACACCCCTAGCTTTAAGTACAACCAAAAGCCCCTCACACGTCAAAGCTGAATGGAGATCACGTGAACAACCAAAATGCTACTTATGAGAAATGCTAGCAACACACTTGTGGACACCTAATTTTGCCTGAATTTCTTTTAATCAATGTTTTGAAAAATAGTAAACAAAAATGATAAAAATAAAACAAAAAATGTTTTTATTCTTGGCCCATTACATCATCAAATGGAGCCCATTTTCGTTGTTGTTCCAAGTTACCTTTTGGGCCCATTATCCCAAACCCAACCAAAAAATTGTTTTTTTATTATTATGATTTGTTAAAATAATAAAAAGTAAAAAAATTTATAAAAATGCCCGCTCCCACACTTGTGCCCCTCTTTGTCATCTTCTTCTTTTTCAGAAAAAAGGGGATACTGGTACAGACCATCCTTACCCTTGCACCAGCCAAGCAAGGTGGTGGAGCAAAGGCTGATTTGCTCCCCACTACTTGTACCCACACAAGCTGGCCTAACAAGAAAATTTGTCATCTTCTTCTTTTTTTTGTGCTATATATTGCATTGAACAGTGACCAAAGAGGGGGAGAGAGCAAACGAAAAAAATTCTTCTCCATTCTCGGTTTCTGCTTTCAAAAAACAAAAATGTCAACAAAAAAAATACTGAAAGAAAGAGAGCAAGAACAGAGAGAAGAAAACCATGTAAAAAGAAAAAGGACCCAGAGACCACAATCCCCTTTTTCTTCTTAGCCTCGACCACTTCTTCTTCTTTGATTTTTTTTTCTTCTTCTTCTACTCAGAACCCATCTTCTTCTTCCTCCCTCCACATCTTCTTCCTCTTGCTCCTAGCCACTGTCCGCCGCCCCTAGGAGCACCGTCTGTCGCCGCTCAAAGTGGAGGAGATCATCACGCGGCCTGTCTCTTCTTCCCTCGCATATGGTTTGTTTTTTCCTTCGCCGTTCACTTCGCCCTACATCAGCCCAGATCTGCTCGTCGCCGCCGCGCCTCAACCAAGCACCGCTCACCAGATCCGTTCACCCACCGCCGCAGCAGATCCACTCACTGTCGCGACACCACCACGGACCTTCGCCCCCGTCCCCAAACGCAGATCACAGACCCAGATCCACGCATGATTCGCACCCTTTGTCTCCTGCCTCGCCGTGCACAGTCCCTCCGGTCCACCATTGTCACGCCGCCGTCCCTGCCTGCGCCTCGCCGTCCCTGTTGACGTTCCACCACCCCGCATCCACAGTCGCGACGCCCACCAATCTCTCTGGTCCTCTATCACGTTTGGTAATGAAGCTAGAAGCTTCCTTCAACTTTTTTTTCCTTCTGTTTTTTTGTTATTTATTTATGGCCCTATGGTTCTGATGGTTTGTTTACTTGGACTTGTGTTTGCTGCATGAGGCCCAACCACATTTTTTGTTTGTTCGGTTTTGGCCATTTATTGTTATGTTAGAATGTTGGACCAAGTAATCTGTCTCAAAAAATATATTAACATATTCTGTTTCTTTTAAATGATAAAAATATTTTCCTGAATTTAAGTCTTAAAATTAGGAAAAAAATACAAAAATGAAAAAATTAAATAAATCCATTGATGATTCTCAGCTTCTTGTTTCTTAATCAAAACTCTTCTAAAAAATCAAATCCTTTTTTATTATCTTGGGTCAGATTTTTATTAGGCTTAGGTTCTAAATTTTTTTTCTTTCAAACTAGGACAAAAATCATTTCTCAAAAGTCAAAATTTCAAAAAAAGGTATAATAATAAAATTATCTTTAACAAAATTAAAAAAAAATATCTCCCGAGTTCATGCAACAATTTACAACGTTGATGTACGATTTTTTCGTCCTCATGTATTGTAAAAATTGTAAGGGCTTATCTATAGTTTCACTATCTTTAACCCTGTGCAATAGTGAATTCTCTCATTTTAGAAATAAAAAACAAATTTTATATTCTATTTTGACAGAGTTTTTTTTACAAAAATTAATAAATAAATAAATAAATACTTTTAATTATCTCTAATAGAATTTATAAAAAATGACAAATCTTTTCAAATTTACGCAACAATCTATGACGTTGATGTATAAATTCTCATCCTCAAGTGTCGTATGAATTGTAAGGATTCAACGTATAGTTTGACTATCTTTAACCCTGTGAAAAGTGAATTCCATTGTGTTAAAAAATAATATGTTTTCAATTTACTCTTTTTACAATATTTTATCAAAATTTATAAGATAAAAAAAATCTCTTTTTTAATTCATGCGACAATCTACGACGTTGATGTATAATTTTTCATCCTCAAGTGGCGTATGAATTGTAAGGGTTTATCGTATAGCGTTGCTATCTTAGACTCTGTGTAAGAGTGAATTTATTCTGAAATAAAATCTTTTTAAAATAAAATAAATAAATCAAATCTTTATCAAAATATAAAATCAATAAACCAATCAAACTTTTTCTAGAGAACTACGTGGCTTTGAGTTTCCCATCGCACCCGGGAATACGTAGGAGCAAGATAAATCATCTTGTCAAGCCAAAACTAAATTTTCCTTTTATTTTGTGTCTCTTTTATGTTGAAATAATTAATCAAAATATTTAAACTTTTCTATTTTTAGGGATGCTCTATGGACACGGTACCATGTTCAGTCCCTTAGATTTGAGGTTACCCTATGGACTCATGTGTCATGTTCAACCTCATTTAGTTTTTTATAAACAATAAATTTTAAAATATAAAAATCAATAAATTTAAAATGTTAAAAATTAAAAATAATACTTTATTGTAAATAATTTTGGGGTAAAATAAATATTTAAAAGGTTATTAAAATGTTTTTGCAAAATTAACTTGAGGTACCGTTTTTTTAAACGGGCGATGTAGGGTGCTAACACCTTCCCTACTCGTAACCGACTCCCTAACTCAAATATCTCTCATTTTTTCTAGACCGGTTTACCTTTAAATAATTGGGTTTTCTAAGATTTTCCCAATAAAATTTTAGTGGCGACTCCTCTGTTTTTTATCTCTTTTTTTGTGGCTCCCGGACGGGACGGTCGCGACAGCTGGCGACTCCACTGGGGACTTTTGAGAGTCGGGCCTATCATAGTTGATTGTGCATATTTTTTTATAAAAAAAACAGCTTTGAAAATATTTGCTTTACCCTTTTTGTTTTATTTTTTTTATGCTTTCATAACTGTTTTTGTATATTCTCGCAACCTTAGGGTAGAGAACTTTTGTATTGGTGTTGTTTGTTCCTTTTTTGCAGGTTTGGGGTAGTTTTGTTCTAGTAGGTTTTGTGAAGGTTTGTATGCTCCCATCACACACATCACTATCATATGTTGCACACACTTTTGGGCTCTATACCCGAGTCTTGGAATGCCATAAGATTAGAAGGGGTTTCAGTGATGTTATTGTGATGCTTTTGCGTCCCTGACAGTCACCGGTTCTCCCGTTCGGATTGCTACCGGTACATAGACCACCATATTGTGACTTATTTGTCCCTGTGGTGAGGTTCATGGATTCAGATCCTTATCTTTTTGATGAGGGTAATCCGGGGACCATATGTTTAGGGGTCTAGATCTGTCCCGAAAGTCATGCACATAAAATGCCATTAGCAGCCTACCAAAATAGGGTATTGACTCTAGAAGTTCCAACTTTATGATATGACCTATGTAGGACAAAAGGGAGCGCATTCCGCCTTTTTTCTGCAGCATGAATAATTACATTTATATCTCATGCATCATAAGATCTTCTGCATGCACCTTAACATGCAATTCATTCATGCATTCTGTTACACTCGATTATTATATTGTATGCTCGTGCATGTAGTATTTTAGGACATGCATCATCAATATGTCATTCATTCATGCATCTTGGTACACTCTCATGCATAAGTAATTTTGCTTTCCAAATGTTATTAATAAAATAAAATTTCCCTTACACAGATAATTTGGTAAGAGATAGCACCTTTGATAACAAGAGATAGAAAAAGTCAGACACACTAGCAATGTTCCAGCCACCAAGAATTCCAGGGTGATTTTGAACTCATTAGAGAATCTAAAAGAGTTGAGCCAATCTTTGCCTCAAGAACATCGAAAAAGCTTCGTCAAGAAGTATGGAGGGATCTTGGACCTAATTTTCATACCGGTTGAAGCAACTGCTTTGAGTGCTCTAAGTCAGTATTGGAACCCACATCTCAGATGTTTCGAGTTGCCAAACATGGACATTACACCCACCATTGAAGAATATGCTTGCCTGTTAAGGTTGCCAATGCAGAAAAATCCTGTCGTGTACTTTCACCTAGGGCAATACTTGACCACTGCAAGCATAGCATGGTTACTAGGGCTTCCTGAAATTGAAGTGGACTTGACCGGGCACTCAAACTCGCGAGGGTTAACCCGAAAGTTTCTTGAAAATTATTTGAGGAAACTAATGGATCGACAAGACCGGGAAACCTTTGAGAGGGTATTGACACTAGCAATATATGGGTTGGTTCTATTTCCATCGGTGCTAGACATGATAGATCAAGCAGCAATGGACGTGTTCTTCACAGTTGAAAGAAAGAAAAACCCTGTGCCGGTAGTATTGGCTGAAACGCTTTTGACTCTAGAATTTTGCCAGCGGCATCCAAAGGGGAAGCTCGGATGTTGTGCACAGTTGCTCTATGTATGGGTCATGACTCACATGTACGCAAAAGGCCATATCAACCACCATTCAGATCCGCTAAGAGGCTTCCATAACATCCCTACAAGACAACTTAATGAAGAGGAATGGAAGAGCGAGTTTGACAAGGTGGAAAAAGACTCTTTTAAGTGGGTATGCCCATGGTACGAATGTCAACAGGGGCAAGATATCATTTATAGTTGTGGTGACTATCCAAATGTTCCTTTGATGGGCCCTAGAGGGTGCATATCCTACACACCCGCCATAGCCTTACAACAACTTTGTTAGACGCAAACCGTGTCACGAGAAGAACAACTCAGTAGATGCTGTTTTCGATACGAGGATGGTGAGAATACCAAGTTGTTGGCAAAAGAAGTTAGAGATGCATGGAAAAATGTGAGGATGGAAGGGAGATCACAATTGGGCCGACCAATCCTAATCATTGTCTCAGAGTATGAAGCATGGAGAAAATCAAGGAAAGGTACTGTCAACATTCCTGCAGAAAACACAAAAGCTGAAGATTACTCCCCTTCGGTAACTCAAATGGCAGAACAGCTGAAAGTCTTGGAAGCACAAATGAAGGAAATGGAACAACAAAAGCAAGATGCCGAGTTGAAAATAGCCATTGGTCAGAAGCGTTGTGAGAGGTTGACAAAGGAAAATGAACATTTAAAAGATTTGTGTGCAGATATCTCCGTAACCTCAAGAGTCCAGAAGAATATGGACAAGGTCCCACCGAGCGTCATGACTAGGATCCAGAATCTTGAAAGCAAAGTATTGTCCTTGACGACAGAAAGGCATCAACTAAGGAAAGAAAAGCGTCAGTTAGAAGAAGAAGTCATTCAGCAAGGAGATGTGCGAAAGTCATTGGAAGTGGAAGTCAATCGACAAAAGGGAGTCAATGCCAACTTACAAAAGCAAATTTGTGCACAAGATAGGATGATTGATGAATTGGTACAAAAGGTCAAAGAGCTGAATATCCTACTAGTCGAAATCAAGAAGCAATGCGATTTAGGGTGGACATCAGCAAAATACTATCATGATTAAAGGGTTCAAGTAATGAATGCCGTGAAGTGGTGGAGAGAAGAGGCCCGAGAGCGAGGGATGGATATTGACATATGGAAAAAAAGATATATGAGCATGAATTTGGAGCTAAGCCATTGTATTCCGAATTTTGTTCAATGCTTTGAAAAGGCAGAAAAACAAATTTGTGCGGACCCTATGCTTCTTCTCCCGACCGAGTTGGATGATTTCATGCAAATGTGTGGAGGGTTTGCTCGAGGGCTAAAAAGAAAGAGACCTAAGCTATTGACTTTAGGATGACAATGTTGTAACAATGTCGAGAATTATGATGTAATCCCAATCTATGTATTGTTTTGAGGAGATTTTAATGAAATATGGCCTTGCCTCCATAATTCTATGTTTTGCTTTAAGGAGTTTAATGAAATCAGTTCTTGCTCCTATGATTCCTTTGCACTCCAACTCTTGCACTTGACTTGCAACGACACCTATCGTGGAGCATGGTCTTCCTTTAGTATGTTGTCAACTACATATTTGCCTTATAGGATTCTTCCTTCTGCGCAAAGGGTAGGACGAGATGTCTCAATTCAGAAATTGCTAGTGTGTTTGAGACAACATCTATTGTGGAGAGTTGTTCCTCCCCTAGATTTGTTGTCAACTCCATTTCATCATATGAGCACAATGCTCTCTGTGTGGGATGGAGGGACCATCTCTTGTCTGTTATAAGGTGTTAACTCAAAAAAAATATATAATAAAAATATAATAATAATAACTCCAAAGATGATTTTCATAAAAGCTTTTTTGCATTTTTTCCAACAGTTTGTTCTCACTTTTGTTTCGATTAAAACAGTGTGTGGCTTTTTCTGAACAATTGCTCGAAGACACCCTTATCGCACTCGGTCACAGACAAGAGCCATGGCGGATGAACTAGAAGAAGTCCAAGAGATCAAGGATGAAGTCAGTCAAATCAAGAATCAGATGACTAAGATGATGGAGATCCTACAAGCAATGCAGAAGGAAAACACAGAGGAGAACCCTCCAGCCTCGAACGAAGGACATCCGGCCACACCTCTCATTCCGCTCGGTTTTGCTCAGATTCCTATTCAAGGCTTCAACCAACCAGGGGCCATGATGCCTCTCACTATTTATCCAAGCAACCAAACTCATTTTTCATTTGACCCGAACAATCCCCCATACGGTTTGCCTCGTGGATTTGTGCCACCAACGGCCCCCAGCCCACAAGACGGCATTCAAAACTCCAAGCATATCACTCAGACACAAACCCCCACTGATGCTGTTGAAATGCCACAAACACAAACTGTCAACCCTACGGATGGTAACACCCCGACAGTGACACTTTCTGCCAATCCAAAAAATCCACAATACACCCTACATTATGGACCCCAGGGGACTCAAATGATGCCCAACTTTGGATCCTCCTACATGCCATACTCTTTCCCTCAGAATATGTATGGTGAAACTCTAGTGAATCAGTCAGGAGGGAATTCCCAATCTAAAGAAAAGTTGGAAGTGCTAGAAGAAAGGCTACGGGCCATTGGAGTAAATAATTATGGTCTGCAGGATGCTTCGGAACTTTGTCTGGTGCCAAATGTTGTAATTCCACCAAAGTTTAAGGTACCCGATTTTGACAAATATCGGGGAACCACTTGCCCCCAAAACCATTTGACCATGTATGTAAGGAAGATGGCATCACACGCTCAAGATGATAAGATCTTGATTCACTTCTTCCAAGACAGTTTACCTGGGGCAGCTTCAAATTGGTACACTCATCTCGAACGGGCCCACGTCCGATCCTTCAAAGATCTAGCAGATGCATTCCTGAAGCAATACAAGTACAATATTGACATGGCTCCCGATAGGATGCAACTCCAAAATATGGCAAAGAGAGACACAAGGAATTTCAAGGAGTATGCACAACGATGGAGGGAACTGGCTGCTCAGGTAGAGCCTCCATTGGCCGAAAAAGAAATTGTGGCAATGTTCATTGATACACTCCAGTCGCCCTTCTATGATAGGATGATTGGGAGCGTGTCATCGAACTTTTCTGACATGGTCATCATCGGTGAGAGAATTGAAAGTGGAATGAGGAATGACAAGATCGCTGAGACTTCAGTAATGAACGGCCCGAAGAGAGCCCCGTTTGTGAAAAAGAAAGAAGGAGAAGCACATGCATTAACCTTTGAACAAAAGAAACCAAACCAATATAGACCAAACCAAACACCCGCCTTCCAAGCCCAATATGCCCCATATCACCAAACCAACCAACCATACATCGCTGCCACCTCACAATTTCCAAATCCTCAACAGATGGCTCCCTACCGGCCATCATACCCCTCTCAACCTCAAGCACCCCTTACCATGCCACCTCAAATTGTCCAACCCCTAGGTCCAAACCCAAACACCAGCCAAACAAGACCACCGTATAACTCGGAAAGAAAGATAGTACATTTCGACCCGATACCCATGACCTACACTAAGCTACTGCATCAGCTCATAAGTAATTCTGTGTTGACTCCTATCCCAATGAAACCATTTGGGACCTCCTTATCCGAAGTGGTTTGACCCAAATGCTAAATGTGAGTATCATGCGGGGGCAATAGGTCATTCCACTGAGAATTGCAGGGCTTTCAAATTTAAGGTACTAGATCTTATTGATGCTAAGTGGTTGAGTTTTCAGAAAGATGCTCCGAATGGGGCACAAGGTCCTATTCCTATTCATGGGGGTTCGAGAGTCAACGCCATTGATAGCTTTATGGAAACTACTCTTAAGAGCCAAGTGGCTGATGTCAAAACTCCCATGAGAGTTATTTTAAGGGAGATGCAGAAACACGGATTGGTGCAAACCTCAATTGTTGAAGAGAAGACTCTTGATAAAGAGATAAGGTGCGACTTCGACGGGAATATGGGGCATTCAATTGAAGACTGTGAAGAATTTCGACAGGTTGTGCAACAGTTAATAGATATGAAGATTATCCTAATTGGTTGTGAACCGAATGAGTGTGGCATTAACATGGTCGCTGAATCTACAGTTTCCCCAACTCCAGTTAAGATAACTCCTTTTACTGTTGTGATTAATCCTCAACCAGTTCCTGAGCAAGTCGCTCTGAAGCCAGTGGTGATACACAATACTGAGAAGGAGCCTATGCCGGTTTCGAGTGGGCCAACACCAATTGTCATCCGAGTCCCGGGTCCTTTCCCTTACAAGGACACCAAAGCGGTACCATGGAAATATGATAGGCAGGTTCAACAAAGTCCTCCCAACGGGACCACTATGGTTACCAACATTTCGGGAATTGGTGGAATGACTAAGAGTGGTCGCATTTATACTCCAAAGGTATTGCGAAGGGAGGGAACAGAAAAGGAAGAAAAAGATCGCAAGGGGAAGGAGAAGGTGGAAGGAACACCGACCGAAAAGGATACCAAAGCGGGTGATAATAAAAAGGAGGTATCTAATGAAGAAGTCGGTGAATTTTTGAAGTTCATCAAGCAGACCGAATATAGGGTTGTGGATCAATTGAATCAAACTCCAGCTCGAATATCTCTCTTGTCTTTGTTGATGAATTATGTGCCACATAGGAGAGTACTGATGAAGGTGCTGAATCAAGCTCATGTCTCTCATGACATCACAATTGATAAGCTTGATAACATCGTGGGTAACATTGTTGCTGATAATTATATCACTTTCACTGATGACGAAATTCCAGTTGAAGGAATGGGGCACAACAAGGCGTTACATATCTCGGTGAAGTGTTGAGATCATGTCATGGCTAGGGTTCTCATTGATAATGGTTCTTCTTTGAATGTAATGCCAAAGTCAACACTGGCAAAGTTGTCTTTCGATGGAACTCATATGAAGCCAAGCACAATGATTGTAAGAGCTTTCGATGGCACCCGAAGGGAAGTTATGGGAGAAATTGAATTTCCCATTCAGATTGGCCCTTGCAACTTGGAAATACTCTTCCAAGTAATGGACATTACGCCAACTTATAGTTGTCTCCTGGGACGACCATGGATCCATTCGTCTGGAGCTATACCTTCCACATTGCACCAAAAAGTGAAGTTCATTGTCGATAGTAAATTGATAATTGTTTCTGGAGAAGAGGATATGTTGGTGAGTAAGCCATCAACAACCCCTTACATTGAAGCTGCCGAAGAAGCTCTCGAGACCGCTTTCCAATCGCTTGAAATTGCCAATTTCACTTATGTTGGGGATAATGTTCCACTCTTGAAACCTCAGTCATCTAAAGCGTCCATTATGGTGGCTAGGATTATGCTCGGAGGAGGATACTGACCCGGAAGCGGTTTGGGGAAGAATAGCCAAGGTGTCACTGGCATCCTCATGCTCACCGAGAACAAGGACAGGTTTGGGTTGGGATATAAAACCACCAAGGCCGACAAGATGAGGGTTATAGAAGAGAAGAAAATAAAAAGGTTGGCTCGGCTGGAAAATTGTGAATACGAGGCTGAAAGGGTTCCCATCTGTGACATTCGACAGAGCTTCAGAAGTGTAGGGTTCGCATTCCTGGACCAAGCAGCAGCTGTTGAAGATGATTATCCCGTCGATCATGGTGTCAATCTGGTGTATCCATGCCCTCCGGATACAGAGCTCAACAATTGGGAGGTCATTGAGTTCCCTAGGACCATAGAGTTTTTTTTCAAAGTAATTCTGTATTGCTTATCCTTTAGCTCTGCCCAAGGCTTTAGGATTTTTGTTGTAATGGGCTTACTTGTTTTCGTTTCAGTATGACTTATTAATAAATGCATGCATTCAATATCTTTATGTTCTTATCTCTCTTTTTTACTTTCGCTTTTATTCATCGTTCCTCACCGATAAATGCAGTTTCCCATCTTTAACCGTTATTCATTCATCTTTCCCTGATAACTACCAAAATGCAGATCTAAAAGTGACTCTCTTGAAAATGACAGTGTTAATAACTCAGCATACAATTTTGACTATCCTATTGATCATGCTGATGAGGTTGTTGATGATGACGGGGAAGTTCCTCCTGAACTATTGAGGTTGGTAGAACAAGAAGCTAGGGAAATTCGACCCCATGAAGAGCCGAGTGAACTAATCAATTTGGGAACCGAAGATGATAAAAAAGAGGTCAATATTGGCCTTTCCCTGAAAGAAAAGGAGTGAAGTAGGTTGATCAAGTTGTTGATGGATTATAAAGATGTTTTTGCATGGTCGTACCAAGACATGCCAGGGTTAGACCCCAGTGTAGCAGAACACAAATTGCCATTAAAGCCGGAGTGTCCTCGAGTAAAACAGAAGCTACGAAGGATGAAAGCAGAAATGTCCCTAAAAATCAAGGAGGAGGTCAAGAAACAACTGGATGCAGGTTCCCTAGAGGTTGTAAAGTACCCTCAATGGGTTGCTAACATCGTTCCTGTTCCCAAGAAAGATGGAAAGGTTCTAATGTGTGTTGACTATCGAGATCTGAACAGAGCTAGCCCAAAAGATGACTTTCCTCTGCCTCACATTGATGTTCTTGTAGATAATAATGCCCAACATGCATTATTCTCTTTCATGGATGGATTCTCAGGATATAATCAGATCAAGATGGCACCTGAAGATATGGATAAAACTACATTTGTCACTTTATGGGGAACCTTTTGCTACAAGGTTATGCCCTTTGGCTTGAAAAATACTGGGGCAACATATTAGCGGACTATGGTGGCTTTATTCCATGACATTATGCATAAGGAGATAGAAGTTTATATAGATGACATGATTGCCAAGTCCAGATCCGAAGATGACCATGTTGACAATCTGCAAAAGCTTTTCGAGCGGTTAAGGAAGTTTGAGCTCCGACTGAATCCCGCCAAATTCACTTTTGGAGTGAAATCAGGCAAGCTTCTGGGGTTCATTGTTAGTCAAAGAGGAATAGAGGTTGATCCTGAAAAAGTTCGAGTAATCATCAATATGCCAGCACCTCGAACGGAGAAAGAAGTTCGCGGATTTTTAGGAAGATTGAACTACATTACCCGGTTCATTTCCCAACTAACCACGACATGTGAACCAATCTTTAAATAGCTGCGCAAAAATCAGGCTGTGACATGGAATGAAGATTGTCAAAAAGCCTTTGAGAAGATCAAACAATACCTACAGGAGCCTCCGGTCTTGGTTCCCCCAGTGCCGGGAAGACCTTTCATCATGTATTTAACTGTGCTAGATGAATCGATGGGTTGCGTGTTGGGACAACACGATGAGTCAGGAAGGAAGGAACATGCCATCTATTATCTAAGTAAGAAATTCACCAATTGCGAAGCCAACTACTCACTGCTAGAATGCACTTGTTGTGCCTTGGCTTGGGCGGGTCGCCGTTTGAGGCATTACATGCATGTTGTGTTATACTACCTGGTTGGTGTCCAAAATGGATCCAATCAAGTATATCTTTGATAAGTCTGCTCTGACTGGAAGAATTGCTCGCTGGCAAGTCCTGCTATCAGAATATGACATTGTCTATGTCACCCAAAAAGCAATGAAAGGGAGTGCTCTTGCAGAATATCTAGCCAATCAGCCAGTAGAAGATTATGGATCGATGCAATGTGATTTCCCAGATGAAGATATAATGACTTTGTTTGATCGCGAGCAATCACCAGAAAAAGAAAAGTGGACCTTGTTATTTGACGGAGCTTCTAATGCATTGGGACATGGAATTGGGGCAATACTAATCTTACCAGAAAATGATTATTTCCCTATTACTGCAAGGCTTTGCTTTGATTGTACAAACAATATAGCCGAATATGAAGCTTGTGCGCTCGGGATCCTGGCAGCAATAGAATCAAAGGCAAGGATACTGGAGGTATATGGGGACTCTGCATTAGTCATCCACCAGCTAAGAGGGGAATGGGAAACCCGAGATGCCAAGTTAATCCCGTACCATGATTACATCAAAGGTTTGATTGAGCAGTTTGATGAAGTCACATTTCATCATATTCCCCGAGAAGATAACCAATTAGCTGACGCACTGTCTACCTTGTCCTCGATGTTCAAAGTAAGTGACGAGAGGAACTTACCACTCATCAAAATAGAAAGTCGTGATCATCCTGCATATTGTCAGGTAATAGAGGAAGAGTTTGATAAAAAAACCGTCTTACCATGACATCAAAAGCTTCATTCAAATAAGGGAATACCCTCCGGGCACTTCAGAAAACGACAAAAGAACTCTAAGAAGACTTGCAATGGGTTTCTATTTAGATGGAGGTATTCTCTACAAAAGAAATCATGACATGGTGTTGTTGAGGTGCGTTGACGCAAAAGAAGCTAAACGGATAATTGAGGAGGTACATGAAGGATCTTTTGGAACACACGCGAGCGGTCATGCAATGGCGAGAAAAATCTTGAGGGCTGGCCAATACTGGTTGACAATGGAGGCAGATTGTTTTAATTATGCGAAGAGGTGCCATAAGTGTCAAATATATGCTGATAGGGTTCACGCGCCGCCAGCTCCCTTGAATGTCATGATGGCACCCTGCCATTCTCAATGTGGGGAATGGACGTGATCGGTCCAATCGAACCAAAAGCCTCGAATGGGCATCGCTTCATTCTTGTTGCCATTGATTATTTCACAAAGTGGGTTGAGGCTGCATCATATGTCATTGTGACCAGGAATGTTGTTATCAAATTTGTAAAAAGAGAATTAATTTGTCGTTATGGGTTGCCGAGTGAGATTATCACTGATAATGCGACCAACTTGAACAACAAGATGATAAAGGAGATGTGCGAAAACTTCAAGATAAAGCATCGCAATTCCTCCCCGTACCGCCCAAAGATGAACGGAACAGTTGAGGCCGCTAATAAAAATATCAAGAAGATTGTCCAAAAGATGGTGGTGATGTATAAGGATTGGCACGAGATGTTACCTTTTGCTTTGCACGGCTACCGTACCTCTATTCGCACCTCGACAGGGGCAACTCCGTATTCTTTAGTTTATGGGATGGAGGCAGTACTCCCGATTGAAGTAGAGATCCCCTCTTAAGGGTATTGAGAGAGGCAGAATCGGAAGAAGTCGAGTGGGTTCAAGATCGACTCGACCAATTGAACCTTATTGAAGAGAAGAGATTAGCAGCACTGTGTCACTGTCAATTGTACCAGAAAAGGTTGATGAGAGCTTACGAGAAGAAAGTACGCCCCCGACAGTTTCGGGAAGGTGATCTAGTGCTCAAAAAGATCCTACCAATCCAAAAGGATCATCGGGGAAAGTGGACCTCGAACTACGAAGGCCTTCTCGGGAGGAGCTTTAATTCTCACCAGGATGGATGGGGAAGATATTCCACTCCCTGTAAACTCAGATGCAGTCAAAAAGTATTATGCTTGAACATACTTCCCAAAAAATCAGAAAAAAAAGAGAAAAGCTCGTTAGACTGAAAATCTGAAAAGACAGTCTAGGCAAAAGTTAGAGCAACCCGCTAGGCTGAAAACCTGAAAAGGCGGTCTAGGCAAAAGTTAGGGTTCAAAAAATAAAATAAACAATAGAAGTGTCGTCAAGCCGATGAACTGAGGCAATCAGTGGGCTAGATGCATGAAGACCGGGGCAGATAGCATTCTCAGATGTTGATTAGTAAGCAGTCAAGATAGTATGAGGGATACTAACACTAGTCATGGAAAGAGGTGTCACTTGAGGAGATGTGTTTCCACTCCACAACCTTTTTGCAATTCCACACTCCATTGTAATATCTGCTTTGTATACATTTTCAGTCCAAATATAATGACATTGACTCCCAATTCTTTTACCCTTACCTTTTTCTCTTAACTTTTGTCAATGTGTGCGTGCATTCATCATGATAAGTGTATACTGAAATGTTAAACATGTATTGGTGTCTTCAAAAGCATTTATAATTTCTTTGAAAGCCTCAAAAGTTCGTAAAGAACAAGATGATCTCCCGACAAAGGACACTGTGGTCTACTGACAAGAAGCACGGGGACAATCATTGCAAAGGAAGCGTGCCATTTCAAAAGCGCTTAGCCTTTATTCTCCACGAAGACAGGACATGTTTTAGTTCATCTCAGAGCTTGTCCGTGATCAACACTTTAAGGGGTCAAGGGTGATAATAAAAACCACCTAAAAGATGAAAAAATAAAGATAGTAATATATTACAGGCTTTCCTTGTGTTGCATTGAAATCATTTGAGGTTTTCATCGAGCATATAGGACATTTCTGGCATCATGCATTGCAATTGTTTATCTCTTGTGAGCACAAAACCCAGTAAATTGCACAAACATCGCAGGTTTTACCTTTCGTGTCAAGCTTCAGCGGACAACCAACTCCGTAAGCTTTTTACCTTTCCCTTAAAGCTTCAGCGGATAACCGACTCCGCGTGCTTTTTATTTTCTGTCAAGCTTTAGTGGATAACCGACGCCGCAAGCCTTTAATCCTTTTGCTTTTAAGCTTCAGCGGACAACCGACTCCGTAAGCATTTTACCTTTCCTTTAAAACTTCAGCGGATAATCGATTCCGCGTGCTTTTTATTTTCTGTCAAGCTTCAGTGGATAACCGACTCCGTAAGATTTTTACCTTTCCTTTAAAGCTTCAGCGGATAACCAACTCCGCGTGCTTTTTATTTTCTGTCAAGCTTCAGTTGATAACCGACTCCGCAAGCTTTTAATCCTTTTGCTTTAAAGCTTCAGCGGATAACCGACTCCGCGTGATTTTTATTTTCTGTCAAGCTTCAGTGGATAACCGACTCCGCAAGCTTTTAATCGTTTTGCTTTCAAGCTTCAGCGGACAACAGACTCCGTAAGCCCTTTACCTTTCCTTTAAAGCTTCAGCGGATAACCGACTCCGCGTGCTTTTTATTTTCTGTCAAGCTTCAGTGGATAACCGACTCCGCAAGCTTTTAATTATTTTTCTTTCAAGCTTCAGTGGACAACCGACTCCGTAAGCTTTTAACTTTTCTTTTCAAGCTTCAGCGGACAACCAACTCCGCTAGCTTTCAACTTTTCTTCTCAAGCTTTAGCGGATAACCGACTCCGTAAACTTTTAACCTTTTAATTTCAAGCTTCAGCGGATAATCGACCCTGCAAGTTTTCTATCTTTTGTCAAGTTTCAGTGGGTACCATACCCCGTAAGCTCTTTTATCTTTCTATTTGAGCTTCTCTGAGTAATCCATCCCGTAAGCTCTTTTAATTATGCATCCTTCTACTTGTCAGCAAACCCCGACCAAAATTGGAGTTCATGTCTTTACTCGTTTCTTATAATGATAGTTGGTTAACTACGGTTACACCTACTATCTAATAAGAAACAAATGAAGAGGGGCAGCTGTGAACACCCAATTTTGCCCGAATTTCTTTTAATCAATGTTTTGAAAAATAGTAAACAAAAATGATAAAAATAAAACAAAAAATATTTTTATTCTTGGCCCATTACATCATCAAATGGAGCCCATTTTTGTTTTTTTTCCAAGTTATCTTTTGGGCTCATTATCTCAAACCCAACCAAAAATTTGTTTTTTTATTATTCTGATTTATTAAAATAAAAAATAATAAAAAGTAAAAAAATTTATAAAAATGCATGCTCTCACACTTGTACCCCTCTTTGTCATCTTCTTTTTCGGAAAAAAGGGGATAATGGTACAGACCATCCTTATCCTTACACCAGCCAAGCAAGGTGGTGGAGCAAAGGCTGATTTGCTGCCCACTACTTGTGTCCACAGCAGCTGGCCTAACAAGAAGATTTGTCATTTCTTTTTTTGTGCTATATATTCCATTGAACGGTAACCAAAGAGGGGGAGAGAGCAAACGAAAATTTTTCTTCCCCATTCTCTGTTTGCTTTCAATCCTGCCTATGTTGTGCTTTGTGACAAAGCTAAACATAGCCGATCCCAAGCCCGGATAAAAGGAGAGGGTTGTGTTAGGCCATCGACAGCCAACGTAAAACTTAGTCGAATCTCTATGACATGGATCAACGACGTAATAATGCTAATGCTAGGTCGTTGCCCAGAAGCAACGCACTGTATAGCTCGAGTACAGTGTCAAAAGAGCAAGGGCCGCTGCATCGCCGCCTGGATGTAGTGAAAAAGAAGCAAGGGTTCCCACATTTTTGTGAACGAGTGTGGGTAAAGAAGCTAGCTCACGAGAGTAGGATTCGTTTTGGAACTTGGAATATAGGCACACTTACAGGTAAATCAATGGAAATAGTTGACACTATGATTAGGAGGAGGATCAATTTCATGTGCCTACAAGAAACTAAGTGGGTGGGAGAAAAGGCAAAGGAATTAGACTCTTTGGGTTTTAAGCTTTGGTACACTGGCAAAGTAAAATCGAGAAATGGGGTGGACATAATTGTGGATAAATATTGGAAGAATGATATTGTGGATGTAAAAAGGGTTGGAGATAGGATCATTGCCCTAAAATTTGTAGTGGAACAAGACACCTTTAATGTGATTAGTGCTTATGCACCTCAGGTAGGGTTAGAAGAACACTTCAAGGTAAAATTTTGGGAGGATTTAGAAGGCCTAATTCAGGAAATACCGCTAGGTGAAAAGATTTTCTTAGGAGGTGATCTAAATGGGCATGTAGGGAGGGCACCTAGAGGTTAGGACGGTTTTCATGGGGGATATGGCCTAGGGGAGGTAAATGGTGAAGGCAAGTCTATTTTGGACTTTTCATCTGCCTTCGATCTTACTATAGCCAATACGTGTTTTAGGAAACGTGAGGAGCATCTTATCACGTACAAAAGTGGGGTGACAAGCTCTCAAATAGATTTCTTTCTTATTAGGAGATCGGATAGAAAGATTTGCTTGGACTGTAAAGTCATACCTGGAGAGAGCTTGACTACCCAACATAGAGTCTTGGTCATGGATGTAAGAGTTAAAAGGAGTGTGAAGAGAAGAGGCCATGAAAAGGTTTCAAGGATCAAGTGGTGGCAACTGAAGGGTGAAAAACAAAGGATCTTCCAACACAAGGTTTTGGAGGGAGGTTTTTGGGAGGCAAAAGGAAGTGCAAATGATATGTGGGACAAGATGGCCAAGGGGATTAGGAAGGTAGCTATAGAGACGCTTGGTGAATCAAGAGGATTCGGACCTAAGGGTAAAGAATCCTGGTGGTGGGATGAAAGTGTGCAAGCTAAGGTTCGGGTTAAAAGGGACTGTTTTAAAGCTTGGTCTTTATGTAGAAATGCTGAAAATTGGGAAAATTATAAGGTGGCCAAAAAAGAGACCAAGAAGGCAGTGAGCGAAGCTAGAACTAAAGCTTTTGACGGGTTGTACCAATCCTTAGGCACCAAAGATGGTGAGAAATCTATTTATAGGCTTGCTAAAAATAGGGAAAGAAAGACAAGAGACTTGAACCAAGTGAAGTGTATTAAGGATGAAGAAGGTAAAGTTTTGGTTAAGGAACAAGATATTAAAGATAGATGGAAGAATTATTTCCACAAATTATTTAATGAAGGATTTGAAGTTTTATCATGCTCACAGGTGCTTGACATCAGAGAGGAGGACCAAAATTATACTTTTTATCGTAGAATCCAAGAGCATGAGGTAAAAGAAGCTCTGAGAAGGATGGATAATGGCAAGGCAGTTGGACCGGACAATATTCCTGTGGAGGTATGGAAGAGTCTAGGAAATATAGGCATTAGTTGGCTCACGAAGTTTTTTAACGAGATTATGAGGTCAAAGAAAATGCCGGACGAATGGAGGAGAAGCACTTTAGTTCCGATTTACAAGAACAAGGGAGATATACAAAATTGCGCAAATTATAGGGGATTAAGCTTATGAGTCATACTATGAAGCTATGGGAAAGGGTGCTTGAACGAAGACTAAGAAAAGAAACCAAAATCACCGACAACCAATTTGTTTTTATGCCCGGGAGGTCGACCATGGAAGCAATTTACTTGCTACGACGAGTGATGGAACAATATCGAAGGGATCAAAAAGATTTACACATGGCCTTCATTAATTTGGAGAAAGCGTATGATAGGGTGCCAAGAGAGGTTTTGTGGAAAGCCCTAGAAAAGAAAGGTGTTCGGATTGCCTATATTCGAGCTATCAAGGATATGTATGAGGGGGCCACGACTAGTGTGAGAACGCAGGGTGGAGCCACAGAAGATTTCCTAATAACCATAGGTCTGCATCAGGGGTCAGCTTTAAGCCCCTATCTTTTTACCTTGGTCTTGGATGTACTTACGGAGCACATTCAAGAGCCAGCACCGCGATGCATGCTTTTCGCAGACGATATAGTCCTAGTTGGAGAGTCGAAAGATGATATAAATGGAAGGTTGGAGACTTGGAGACAAGCTTTAGAAGCACATGGCTTCCGCTTGAGTAGAAGCAAGACGGAGTATATGGAATGTAAGTTTAGCAAAAGGCGAAACACCTCTAGCTTAGAGGTGAAAGTTGGAGATCACAACATACCACAAGTCACACGGTTTAAATATCTTGGGTCTATTATACAAAATGACGGAGAAATTGAGGGAGATGTAAACCATCGGATTCAATCAGGGTGGTCGAAATGGAGGAAGGCTTCGGGTTTTTTGTGTGATAAAAAGGTACCTCTTAAGCTAAAGGGAAAATTTTACCGTACAGCTATTAGACCGGCGATGTTGTATGGGACGGAGTGTTGGACGGTAAAAAATCAACACGAGAGTAAAATCAATGTAGCAGAGATGAGAATGTTGCGCTGGATGAGCGGAAAAACTAGACGTGATAGGATTAGGAATGATAGCATTAGAGAGAGAGTTGGGGTAGCACCTATTGTAGAAAAGATGGTTGAATCTCGACTTAGGTGGTTTGGGCATGTATGGAGGAGACCTTTAGATTCTGTAGTAAGGAGAGTGGATCAAGTGGAGGGCAATCCAATAGCTAGAGGTAGAGGTAAGCCAAGAAAAACTATAGGAGAAACTATTAAGAAAGATTTGGAGGCCAATGATTTAACTGTTAACATGATTCATGATAGAACATTATGGCACCGTATGATCCATGTAGCCGACCCCACCTAGTGGTATAAGGCTTGGTTGTTGTTGTTGGTCTCTGTTTGCTTTCAAAAAACAAAAATGTCAACAAAAAAATAGTGAAAGGAAGAGAGCAAGAACATAGAGAAGAAAACTATGCAAAAAGAAAAAGGACCCAAAGAACACAATCGCCTTTTTCTTCTTAGCCACGACCACTTCTTCTTCTTTGATTTTTTTTTTCTTCTTCTTCTACTCAGAACCCATCTTCTTCTTCCTCCCTCCACATCTTCTTCCCCTTGCTCCCAGCCACTGTCCGCCGCCCCTAGGAGCACCGTCTGCCGCCGCTCGAAGTGGAGGAGATCACCATGCGACCTGTCTCTTCTTCCCTCGCATCTGGTTTGTTGTTTCCTTCACCGTTCACTCCGCCCTACATCAGCCCAGATCTGCTCGTCGCCGCCGCGCCTCAACCAAGTACCGCTCACCAGATCCGTTCGCCCACCGCCGAAGCAGACCCACTCACTGCCGCGTCACCACCACGAACCTTCGCCCCCATCGCCAAACGCAGATCACAGACCCAGATCCACGCATGATTCGCACCCTTTGTCTCCTGCCTCGCCGTGCACGGTCCCTTCGGCCCACCATTGTCGCGCCGCCGTCCCTGCCCGCGCCTCGTCGTCCCTGTCGACGTCCCACCACCCCGCATCCAGAGCCGTGACGCCCACCAATCTCTCTGGTCCTCTATCACGTTTGGTAATGAAGCTAGAAGCTTCCTTCAAGTTTTTTTTTCCTTCTGTTTTTTTGTTATTTATTTATGGCCCTATGGTTCCGATGATTTGTTTACTTGGATTTGTGTTTGTTGCATGAGGCCCAAACACATTTTTTGTTTGTTTGGTTTTGGTCATTTATTGTTATGTTAGAATGTTGGGTCAAGTAATCTGTCTCAAAAAATATATTAACATATTCTGTTTCTTTTAAATGATAAAAACATTTTCCTGAATTTAAGTCTTAAAATAAGGAAAAAATACAAAAATTAAAAAATTAAATAAATCCTTTGATGATTCTCAGCTTCTTATTTCTTAATCAATACTATTCTAAAAAATCAAATCCTTTTTTATTATCTTGAGTCAGATTTTTCTTAGGCTTAGGTTCTAAATTTTTTTTTCTTTCAAAATAGGACAAAAATCATTTCTCAAAAGTCAAAATTTCAAAAAAAGGTATCATAATAAAATTATCTTTAACAAAATTAAAAAAAATCTCTTGAGTTCACGCAACAATTTATAACGTTGATATACGATTTTTTCGTCCTCAAGTATTGCAAAAATTGTAAGGATTTATCGTATAGTTTTACTATCTTTAATCCTGTGCAAGA
Source organism: Sophora flavescens (assembly GCA_030762895.1). Classification (NCBI taxonomy): domain Eukaryota; kingdom Viridiplantae; phylum Streptophyta; class Magnoliopsida; order Fabales; family Fabaceae; genus Sophora; species Sophora flavescens. Next base: position 60,040,504 of record CM061069.1, read on the forward strand.
GTGAATTATCTCATTTTAGAAATAAAAAACAATTTTTATATTCTATTTTAACAAAGTGTTTTTTTAAAAAATAAATAAATGAATACTTTTAAGTATCTCTAATAGAATTTATAAAAAATGACAAATCTTTTCAAATTTACGCAATAATCTATGATGTTGGTGTATGAATTTTCATCCTCAAGTGTCGTATGAATTGTAAGGGTTCAACGTATAGTTTGGCTATCTTTAACCCTGTGCAAAAGTGAATTCCATTGTGTTAAAAAATAATAAAATGTTTTCAATTTACTCTTTTTACAAGATTTTATCAAAATTTATAAGATAAAAAAAATCTCTTTTTTAATTCACGCGACAATCTACGATGTTGATGTATGATTTTTCATCCTCAAGTGGCGTATGAATTGTAAGGGTTTATCGTATAGCGTTGCTATCTTAGACTCTATGTAAGAGTGAATTTATTCTGAAATAAAATCTTTTTAAAATAAAATAAATAAATCAAATCTTTATCAAAATATAAAATCAATAAAGCAATCAAACTTTTTCTAGAGAACTACGTGGCTTTGAGTTTCCCATCGCACCCGAGAATACGTAGGAGCAAGATAAATCTTGTCAAGCCAAAACTAAATTTTCCTTTTTTTGTGTCTCTTTTATGTTGAAATAATTAATCAAAATATTTAAACTTTTCTATTTTTAGGGATGCTCTATGGACACGGTGCCATGTTCAGTCCCTTAGATTTGAGGTTACCCTGTGGACTCATGTGTCATGATCAACCTCATTTAGTTTTTTATAAACAATAAATTTTAAAATATAAAAATCAATAAATTTAAAATATTGAAAATTAAAAATAATACTTTCTTGTAAATAATTTTGGGGTAAAATAAATATTTAAAAGGTTATTAAAATGTTTTTGCACAATTAACTTGAGGTACCGTTTTTTTAAACGGGCGATGTAGGATGATAACACCTTCCCTACTCGTAACCGACTCCCGAACTCAAATATCTTTCCTTTTTTTTAGATCGGTTTACCTTTAAATAATTGGGTTTTCTAAGATTTTTCCAATAAAATTTTAGTGGCGACTCCTTTGTTTTTTATCTCTTTTTTTTGTGGCTCCCGGACGGGACGGTCTCGACAACACTCTTTAACACACACTTTCCAGCACACTCCCTCCTATTGGTTGAAAATCATGAGGGTCCTACAAAATTCAAGTGGGACCCACATGAATTAATAAGACCCACATGAATTTCAACCCATAGGAGGGAATGTGTTGGAAAATGTGTGTTAGAGAGTGTATTGCTAGCACTCCTCCTTAATCAAAATTAAAGTTTTGTTCTACACAAGAATAAGATATTGATCTTCGCTTAGAGATATCCTCCATTAGTTAAACATTAATAGTCCCAATATCGATCTTCATGCTATATTTTATCCAATCATTCTCACCATGATTTTATCAGAACTTTATATGCATATAAAATCCCAATCTTTACTATTTGATCACTTTCTTCTTCTGCATACAAAGTACCAATCGTTGCAGCCATTGATTAATGATCGTTTCTACTTATACAATACACCTACTTTTTTCCGAGCATACTGAAAGAAGCAACAATATTTATGTCCGTCTAATTAATGTCATTTTGAACATAGCAAAGAGAAACTCTATTGGTTTCAAATGCGATGCCATGATAAAAACATCCCTATCCGGCATAGAGAAATTGGCAGAAGCATGAATAATATCAATAAACAAGAGGAAAACTATAGCAAGCTCAAGATTCAAGAATGACCAGCCCTAAGTCTCTCTTCCACACTTCAAGCAACAAAGAATGTGTCAAAATAAAGCAAATATAACAAATGTGCCAGCAGTACATGATATGCATCTAGTTTAGATTCCAACAACTGAAGTTATTAACAACTTTAGTGTAGACGAGGGATGACAAAAGGGATCTTTAAATACTAATAACAACAGACCTTGAAAGAATGATGACCCACAATCACAAACCAAGGCTATCATCATAGTAACTAATAATCAATTGATCTTTCATATACTGATAACAACCTATCCTTATATAGCGGTCAACAAGCACAAACCAAAGTTCCAAAACCATCAACATATAGTGGTATGCCAAACCTCACAAGAATCAAGATAACAACTGATGACAACGACTGATCATAAACAACTGATCTTAATTGAATTATGCCAACCAATCTTAAATGAAATATGCTGATCTTCACCTGTAGTCTTGATCTTAAAATATCAAAGTAAATGAAATAGAAGCTTCATTAACATATAATGATCTTATCTTCACATATCATTGATCCCCATAGACAGCGCCGATGTTCTGTCCTGGCTCACGGTAGCCATTGTAGGTATCTTCTGTGTCTCTAGATAGTAAAAGTCCCTGTTCATGGTGGCTATAGGTTGCTATTTATAGAGAGATGACCCTTCTAGGAGCTTAGGGATTTTAAGGTACTGGGCCTCTTTTTCCTAGGTATGGCATACTAAGAACTCTCAGATTAGATGCTGACATGGCTATTTAAATTTAGTGCAAGTGTATTCATTTTTTTTCCCCAAACACTTACTTGTTGAGGAGAAACTAATCCAATTCGGAGTTGTTGATGTTTATGCCGATCAATCATAGAACAAGACTTCTTTCCATGGAAGGGCTTCTGTAAGAGCTTCCATCTGTTTCAACTTTTGATAGAGCTACGAGTTATCTAGCATTTCGAAATTTTCATGAATAACCACTCAAAAGATATCATATAGAAACAACCAGTGTGATAAAGCTATACAATTTAATACACAATGCTCACAAATATGCACACTCTAGACAGTAGGTAGGAACTCAATCCAACTATTCAAAGATGAGACTAGAGATCCAAGTTATATCAGCTAAGAACTCATCAAAGAAAAACAATTCTAAATGTCTAAGAAAAAACAGTCCTCACCAAGAACCACATTCTGACACTAAGATTTCTATAGCAGCATATATGAGTATTTTCTCACATACTTCATTTCAACTAACACTTAATTCGCATTCGTTGAGATTTAAGAAGCCCGGAGGTTGGTGTCTGAAAATTTTCATCCCAATCAATGGTCAGGAACTGGACTTATGTTGGAAAATGCCCTGAGCTTCATGAAAATTGCTTATCCATTCAGTTGAGTATATTCATCGTCTACTCTACTACTGCCACACTCTACCAGAGCTTTTGCTTTGAGCTCCCTAACATATCTCCACACATAATTCAGACCAACAAGAAGCTCAGTGATTATTGCTTCTGTTTTTTCTTGATTTGCAAAGTAAAGGGTTTGTACCAGCAGCACATTTGTCCGGGAAACAAAGCTATGCTGCTCATAACTTCTCTCAGATTGCCATCTTATCATGTTGTGAGCAAGTGGTGCCAACCATTCTAATATAGTCGTCATTGCTTCATTCCATTCATCTACTAGACTTGAGTCATAGACTGCTGATGCCATGGCCTTGCTATATGGCTTTAGCTTGGCCCTAAGAGCAGCTCTTACACGTCTGGGTAACATGTTGTACAGATCATCTCTTGCATCAAGACCAATCAAGTATGGAGAAGCTGCTAGTTTCTCAATCACAATGATAACATTTGCATAGTGCAGTGCTAAAGAAGCGGCACCAAGGGATTCAGATGGAGGCTTTAACCTGCATAGAGAACTGGAGAGTGGTTTAGTAGTATGAACTGCTTTTTCAGGAGCAAGAAGGTTAGAACTAGCATCTTTGGGATTCTGAATCCCCAAATGAACGTCATTCAGGCTTGAGTGGCAGGCAGTGACAGAGGAACTGTCTGCAGCCAAACATCCTTTGAAAGGTCCTACTTGAGTCACTCGATTGTGTCTTGTGTGAACTTCCTTCCTGCTTGTGGTGGTTGAGTGGCCATTAAACTTCCAAAACTTGTTTTTTTTAGTTGTTCCACTATCTGGGACTGGTTGTTTCAAATTTCTTCCAAGAGGACCTGAAAAAAAATTGCCACCTCTATACTTTCCTGAAATTGCGCCTGACTTTGTGGATGAGTCACCAAGAGGACCTGAACGAAAAATGGTACTTGTTTTTGTTCTAACATTTGGACCCGATTTAGCAGTAAAAGCACCAAGGGGTCCTGAAGCAAATCTGGCAACATTATTCCCAGATGGATGGACTGAAGATTGCAATAATTCAGAAACCGATTGACTGCCATGAATGTAATCAGATTTTGAAACACTTGAATTCTTGGCTCTACCAACATCTATTATTTCTTGAATTCCAAATACATTGTTGATCCTACTGAATATTGTGAATAAGGATCTTGCTAAAAGATGTATAGTGTAATCATATGTCCTGTTCCACAGAGAAATATCCTTTAAGTCCTTCACCTCCAGCATCTTCCGTGCAACCTTTTTCTGATAGTCAACTACATTTGGCCCATCTGACTCACCATAATCCTTCATTCTTCTAAGAGTTTGCTCAAGATCGGTAAGCATTTCCATCTCTTGATACAAACTTGCATTAGTGGATATAAACTTTTCCATCCTTTTAACCTTTTTTTCCATTTTCTTGCTAGTGAATTCCCACCCATATGGATCAACACCGAGAGTGATAAAGTCATCAAAGGCATTCACAAAACCCTTCAAACTCGGATCACTGCATTTCTTCCCAAGCCTAGCCACAGATTCAGCCACATGTGCCATATTCTCAAGCATCTCTAAACTGATTAAATGTACAATGAAATTCTCATCATCTGAAACAAGCTTTCTTATACCCACTGAATTTGTGATCTCCTCTCTCAACCTAACAACCTGTTTATCATTCAAAGTCTGCCACAAATTAACAAGCTTGGACATCAAGCTCGCAACTTCAAATGCTAGTACTTCAATCACCACCTTCTCAGAATTAGTATCATTCTTCCGTGGAGTCTTCCATAGACTTCGAAACCATGATTCAGCAACCATTGCTTACCTAGAAATAAAAAAAATAAAAAAAATAAATGCTCTTTAAGACAAGTCCTTGGTCATAGCTGTGGTACTCAGCAAATAAAACACAAAATATGATTGTTAAAACAGGTACTAAATATCCAGTTACCAGAAAATTTCAACCTGTATCAAATATTTTTTGATGGTCAGTGTGAAATCTCATCTCAAAAGTACTAAAGGAAGCTATTACACACTGAACTGGTTTTCTCATAATTTATGAAACAAAGTATGTTTGAAGGAAGCTATTATTCACTGTACCTGATCTTTCCTTTTACTAGTTTCGTTTTGCTATTTTGACCCACGGCGGGGGAAGAAGGGATAGGGAAAATTGAGCTTTGGCATGCATACTGGTTTGTTTCTATTAATGCCTGATGCATACAATAGACTATCATGAGATTCGTGACATCTTCCAACTGTGCCAAACTATTCCAAGTATTATGATTTGAAAGCTGGTTATATCATCTTCTGTAGTTTTGAAAAATTCACATGTTGCAAGTACAGCAATAGATTATATGGGAATTAAGAGCACCTATTTCCTCTAGCAAACCAGTCTCTCTTTGCTCCTGTTTGTTTTGTTTTTTTGTTTTGGGTCTTTGCCCAGGTATCTCCACACCATTTGGGTGTGAGACAATAATGTTTGGGATATTGAGGCTGCCTTTCCCAGCAATGCATTTCTGCAGGCTCAAACCCCTGACATTGGAAAGGCCCTTCAACTGCTTAACTCAAGCTTGCTTACCATGAGAACTGCAACCTGTCAGTTGCTACTCTTTGATTTTATATGGTGCAAAGTTAATCCACATGTTAAGCATTTTGATGCAATGGATAGATGGAGCTTAGGTAAACTACCACATCATCTTATAGCTTAATGATTTAATTAACATTTTTCCTATGTTTTGGAATTTGGGATATTTGGCAAAATTTAGCAAACGAAATCTACCAAAAGTTTGAAATGCATATCTTTATATGAAGATTGGAAAAGTGATAATATATCAATAAGCAATTCTATTGAGAATTGAATTAAATGGAGTTATAATTCTCTGTAAGTTCTTATTTCTTAATTTTGACTTCAAATTGTAGTCCAAAAAGTTCAACTTAATCTGGGATTCGTCATATTTTTGTATGGTTACCTCCCGTAGCATAACTCACACTGATGGACCAAAAAATAAAATATTAGAGAAAGAACAATTTTTTAATAAAAAGGAAAAGGAAAAATAAAAGACTCTCATTTCACATGATTTTACCTAAGCATATAATTCTAAAAAAAAAAAATTCCTTGCATCAACTCTTCAATAGTAAACCAGTATAAACTGGCTCTGGTGACTAAATATTCCAGTATAAGGGGGAAAAGGATGATGTTAATAATCCTCCTTGCTCTTCCTTTACGTGTTCGGTGTTTTACCTTGCTCTTCATTCTGATAGATAGAAAGGCTAAATTTAGAAACAACAAGGAGCTTAGATTTTCTTTTCGGGTAAATGTTGCTGAACAATATATACTGAGAAAAAAAACAAAGTAACATGAATAAAACCAAAATCTGGAGATTCTACTGTCTCTTTTATCCCCCTCCTTTCTTTATTTATTCATTGACTGAATCAATAATAAATTAATAATTAACTAAAGCTGCAAATTGAAAGGAATATACTTTTTGGGGGTAAAAGGTTCCACACCAATTCTCACTGCAATTACAAAGTAAAATAACACAAACCCAATAACCCATAATTATTCACATGAAATCAGTAAAACCCAGATTCCAAAAACCTTTATTCTCCATGGCAAAGAATAAAAAACACAACTTTACTTTCTCTTTGCTACTACTTAAGCAGATGCTTTACATCAACATTCAACAACTTCACCAACTTGTAGGCCAAAAAATTCATTAGCTAAAACACAAATCTTAACACCCATTGAAGTGATTGCATAAAGAATAAACCACAAACAAAAAAGGAAAGGCAAGAGAGTACAATCAAAGCAGAAGAACAGCATGAACCACAATGGAAGCTTGAAGGGAAGACCCAGAAACTAACCAATCACAAAAAGAAGGACTTGGCCACGAATCCTTCAGCTGAGAGCCAACCAATCAGTGGAAAAACGGAACTGTGAGAAAGTAGATAGAAGTTGTGCAGCGAATGGAAAAGAAGCAGAAATTGCATAGAAAGAGAGAGAAAGCGAGTGAATCAGAAAGACTCAAAAAGAAATTAAAGACACATACGAATTTTCTTTGTTTTTTTTTTCTTCTATTTTCATTACCCCCACAAACACGGTTTTATTTATGCCAAATAAAAGTCACGTACACTTTCTACTTAGGAAATCTATATATATGTTTTTATTAAAAAAAATAACATATTTGAAGTATTACTTGTCAAAAACACATATTTGAAGTATTAAGAAGTGGGGTGTGTAACTACCTTGTAAAAAGTTGCTATCTTTTTTAATGTTTTAACCAGTATTCTTGAAACAGTAATTAGCAAGAATTTATTATTGCTAGTTTTCTGCATTTTCTTCATTTGTTGTCATTTTAATGTTAGTTTTTTTTTTTTAAGGACAGTGCAACAATCATTGAGGTTATGACTTATTCTTTATATCCTTCATTCCACGAAGAAATGAAGATGCTTGACCTAAAGTACTTGGACCATGTGCAAATACTCAAAACAAGGCATTTCAACGATTGTTCATGATTATCCAATAAATGAATGATGTGAAGTTGAGGAGAAGGGTCTCTCATCCACCATTGGGAGGTGATTATCGGAGAGATTCATATCCCAACAACTACACCCCAAGGCAGGGAAATCAACCGAATTATGTTTGGATTAAATATCAAGATGAACAATGGGAATCATTTTCATCTTCCTCTCAACCACATCCCATGACGAGGCATTTGTTGGGAAAGATATCAAATAAGAACACCTAATACAAGGTCAGGGGATAATTGATTATCCCAGGATAAGATTTTTCCTACACTATGTATAATCACAATTAAACAACAAAAATATCTTCCATTATCAATTAATGGGATTACAAAAGTTGTAATAATAATCTCACCAAAAATATTGGTGGCTAAACTCTCTTTTGGATTTTTCTCTCAAAAGAATTTATCTCTCACCTACAAACAATGAGGTTCTCTCTCTCAAAACTTTCTATGTTTTGGTTTCTCTTTCGGATTTTTGAAATGAAAACAAGCATGATTTTTATAGCCAACAAAAGTAACAAATAGATGGTCATAGTTTAAGGAGAGTTTTTCTCCTTCCCTCCTTCCATCCATTTCCTTCAACTTCTCCATACCTTCCTTCTTTCTATTTACTATTTTTTTTTCTTCTTTTATCACTCCTTCTTTATCTCTCCTCCTAAAGAGGAAAACCCATCAATCTCCCCCTTACGATTTAGGTGGAGGGCTCCAACAGTCCAGTCGCTCTTCTGCAAAACTCATACTTGTCCTTAGGTAAAGACTTGGTCATCATATCTGAACTATTGTCATCAGTATGGATTTTCTCAAGCTGTAATTGCTTGGATTCCAATATATCACGTATCCAGTGATATCTCACATCAATGTGCTTCGACCTCGAGTGAAAACTCGAATTCTTGCTCAAGTGGATAGCACTCTGACTATCACAATGTACGACGTACTTCCGTTGTTCTTGCCCTAACTCATGCAAGAATTGTTTCATCCATAGCATTTCTTTGCAAGCTTCTGTTATTGCAATGAACTCTGCCTCTGTGGTAGACAAAGCAACACACTTTTGTAACTTTGACTGCCACGATATCGCTCCCCCTGAAAATGTAATCAGGAATCCAGAAGTAGATCTCCTTGAATCAATATCTCCCGCCATATCGATCTCTGTGCGACCAACTGGGTTTAGGTCTTCTACTTCCAAAGCATAAACTCATTTTGGAAGTTCCTTTGAGATATCTTAAGATCCACTTCTACAAATTCCAATGCTCCTTTCTGGTTTAGCCAAGAATCTGCTTACAACACCAACTGCGTGTGTTATGTCCAGTCGTGTGCACACCATTGCATACATTAAGCTTCCAACAGCTGAGGCATATGGCACCTTGTGCATCTCCTCCTTTTCAATTTCACTTGTAGGACTTTGCTTTGAGCTTAGCATAAAGTGACTAGCAAGTGGAGTAGCAACTGGCTTTGCTTTCTCCATGTGAAACCGCTCCAATACCTTCTCGATATATTTTTCTTGTGATAACCACAGCTTCCGTTCCTTTCGATCACGACAGACGGACATACCAAGAATATGCTTTGCGGGTCCCAAGTCTTTCATAGCAAAAGACTTCTTCATTTCCTTCTTCAGCTTGTTGATCTTCTCACTATTTTGTCCTACGATTAACATATCGTCAACATACAAAAGTATTATGATGAACTCACCGTCAACAAATCTCTTCACAAAAACACAATGATCAGAAGTAGTCCTTCGGTATCCATTCTCAATCATGAAGGAATCAAACTTCTTGTACCATTGACGCAGTGCCTGCTTAAGTCCATATAAACTCTTCTTCAGCTGACAAACTAATTCTTCTTTGCCTTTGACTTTGAACCCCTCTGGCTGCTCCATGTAAACTTCTTCTAAATCGCCATGAAGAAATGCAGTCTTCACATCTAGCTGCTCAACATCTAGATTCAAACTTGCAGCCAAACCAAGCACTACCCGAATTGATGACATCTTTACCACGGGTGAAAAAATCTCTTCAAAGTCAATGCCTTTCTTCTGACTGAAGCCTTTCACGACTAATCTCGTCTTGTACCTGGGTCGTGAGCTATTCTCTTCATTCTTCAACTTGTACACCCATTTGTTTTTTAGCGCTCTTTTACCTTTCGGTAACTCTGCTAACTCATAAGTTTGGTTCTCATGCAAGGATTGCATTTCTTCTTGCATGGCTTTCAACCAATCCTCCTTGTGATCATCTATCATAGCTTCTTCATAAGATTCTGGTTCTCCCCCATCAGTGAGTAACACATATTCCGTTGCAAGATATTTGGTTTGTGGTTTAGGCATCCTGACTAACCTTCTTAACTGTGGCTCTTGAATATCTTGTTCTTCATCCTCATAGTCTTCAACCATATCATCATCGGTACCACCGTTCCTATTACCATCAGTTGCTTCTTCAGTTAGATCGTTATCAATTGGAGGTTCATTTTCTGCATCTCCAACATCTTCTATTGTATCTCCCCCATAATGCTCTGGAAGAGGAACTGGATCCATGTTGATTGGATGTTCTCTAGAGCTAACAGGCTTAACTCTCTTCTGAATATCTTCAATATTCTGGTCTTCAAATAAGACAACATCCCTGCTTCTAACAATCTTTTTCTCAATAGGATCCCGTAGTCTGTACCCGAATTCTTCATTTCCATATCCCAAGAAGATGCATTCCTTCGACTTGAAGTCGAGTTTTGATCTCTCATCTTTTGGAATATGAAAAAATGCTCTACAACCGAACACCTTCAAATGGTTGTAGGATACATATTTACCTGTCCAAAACTTGTTTGGAACATCACCATTCAACGGAGCTGAAGGGGATAAGTTGATCAAGTCAACTACACTCATCAGAGCTTCACCCCAAAAACTCTTGGGTAACTTGGCATAAGATAACATCATTCTCACTCTTTCAACAATAGTTATGTTCATCCTCTTAGTCACTCCATTGTGCTGAGGCATTTTCGGAACAGATCTTTCATGCCGGATTCCATTACTCACACAGTAATGTCTGAAAGCTCCAATAAATTCTCCTCCGTTGTCAGTGCGAACACACTTTAACTTTTTACCAGTTTCTCTCTCAACACTAGCATGAAACTGTTTGAATACTACAAATACCTGGTCTTTTGTTTTGAGAGCATACGCCCAAACCTTACTGGAGTGGTCATCAATAAAGGTAACAAAATACCTTGCACCTCCATGAGTACTGGTGGTCATTGGACCACAAACATCAAAATGCACCAAATCTAAAACATTTGGTCTTCTATGTGGGGCCTTGTAGCGGAATGAAGCTCTATGTTATTTTCCAGCCAAGCAATGTATACATGGCTTAAGTGACATTTTTGATCCTTTCACACCCGCCAGTGTATCTCTTTTGGATAGAATTTGAAGCCCCTTCTCACTCATATGCCCGAGCCGTTTATGCCATAGCTCGACCGAGGATTCTTCTCTGAGAGCATTAACGTACCCATTATTGACTTTGGCTTCTATCACATATAGAGTTCTTACTTTCTTACCGTTGGCTATCACCAGGGAACTTTGTGTTAGCTTCCATTTGCTATCCCCAAACACACTAGTATAGCCTTCTTCGTCTAGTAGGCCTGCGGATATTAGATTGAGACGTATGTCAGGAACATGTCTCACATCTTTTAATGTTAGGCGACAACCAGTGTTTGTTTCTAGGCAAGCATCTCATTTTCCCACAATCTTGGATCTATTATCATTCCCCATCCTCACATGACTAAAATCACCGCTTGTATAGTAAGAAAAGAAATCCCTTCGTGAGGTTACATGAAATGATGCACCGGAATCCACGACCCAACATGTATCTTGTGATGTCAAATTAACATGACCATCATCACAAACAAAGATTACCTCATCTCCGTGAAAAATGGTAGCAGCTACGTTACTCGCATCACCATTTTCTTGCTGCTCTCTTTTGAGCTTCCTGCATTCTCTCTTCATGTGGCCTTTCTCGTGACAGTAGTAACATTCTACTTCTCTTCTTGTCCTTGACCTTCCTCTGAATTTATCTCTTGACTTGCCCATTGACTTGTCTCTAGTATTGAACTTCTTGTGGATGCTTCTTCCACGATACTCTGTGACAAGCGCCTCAGACTCTGTCGGCATTCCTTGCTCCTTCCTTCTTGATTCTTCATTGAACATGCTGTCTTTTACTATATCCAATGTTAGAACACCTTGTGGTGCTGAGTTACTCAATGAAACCACAAGTGTGTGCCAATTGTCTGGCAAGGAACTGAGTAGTAACAATGCTTGCAATTCATCGTCAAGCATCATCTTCATATTGGTGAGTTGATTCACCAATCCTTGAAAATCGCTCAAGTGCTCGGAAACACTCCGGGTCTCTCTATACTTGAGGTTCACTAATCGTCGAATAGTAGAGGCTTTATTCTGGGTCGTCTTTCTCTCGTACAACGTTTCTAGTTTCGTCCATAATGTGAACGCAACTGTCTCTTGCGCCACGTGATGAAAGACACTTTGATCTATCCATTGCCGAATTTGTCCAACAGTTTTCCTGTTCATCAAATTCCAGTCATCATCAGACTTGCTGTCTGGCTTCGTCCCTTTATTTTGCAAAGGCTGGTACAGATCTTTGCAGGAGAGGATGTCCTCTATTCTGGGCTTCCAAATGGAGTAGTTTGAAGAGGTTAACTTAATCATTGTTGCTAATGCCATTGAGGTTGACTCGTCCATTGTGAATAATACAAGCTAAACCATGTAATGAACCGAAGCTCTTGATACCACTTGTTGGGAAAGATACCAAATAAGAACACCTAATACAAGGCCGGCGGATAATTGATTATCCCAGGAGCAGACTTTTCCCACATTATGTATAATCACAATGAGACAACAAAAATACCTTCCATTATAAATTAATGGGATTACAAAAGTTGTAATAATAATCTCACCAAAAATATTGGTGGCTAAACTCTTTTTTTTTTTTCTCTCAAAAGAATTTATCTCGCAATCCTACAAACAATGAGGTTCTCTCTCTCTCTCTCTCTCTCTCAAAACTTTCTACGTTTTGGTTTCTCTTCCGGATTTTTGAAATGAAAACAAGCATGGCTTTTATAGCCAACAAAAGTAACAAATAGATGGCCATAGTTTAAGGAGAGTTTTTCTCCTTCTCTCCTTCCATCCATTTCCTTCAACTTCTCTGTACCTTCCTTCTTTCTATTTACTATTTTTTTTCTTTTATCACTCCTTCTTTATCTCTCCTCCTAAAAAGGAAAACCCATCAGCATCAGCATTGGAAGTTGCTTTAGAGAACTTCATGGCCGAAGCTACAACTAGTTTTGAGAATTAGAAGTCCATCATTCGGAAGCGAGAGCCCACTATTCATATTTTAGAGGTACAAATTGTGGAAATCTACAAATAACCATCAAAATGGCCACATAAGACATTAATTAAGCATAATATGGGTGAAAAGATAAAGCAGAAAGAATATGAAGTTAGGGTAATTCTACAGTGAGCAACCTACTCATGTCATTCACCGTGAACACCCGCGGCTAACCATTGATTAAGTAGTGTTACATGATATTATCATACACCTTTCTATGCTATAGTTTTTTTTTTTCATTTTCTTATCTTCCCTGCTCTCTCACTCTCTGATTCTTCCCTCCCTCCATAGCCCCCCGCCCTAGTCAGTCTCCTTAACGTCGAAGCCATCACCGCCCTCATTTCCCCACCCGAACCTCCCATCGATCAATCACCTTATAGAGACCCATCTTCCCCCATAAGTCTTGCTAGCCCCAAGCAAGTCTACCAAAGTACCTCATCATGTAACATAACATAGAGAGGACGACGGGAGTGTCTGGTCTAGAAGAAGGGTAGAAAGGCTGGGGTCGGAGGATTCGACGTCATTGATGATGGCAATGTCGGGACCCGATCCGGGGTTGAGTTTATGACCAGATCTACCGATATCAGAGTCGTCGTTCCAGCTGCCCATTGATGAGCCTTCCCCATTCATCTTATAATTAGAGAATTGAGAGGAAGATACATGTGGAAGACAACTATTTCACCATGCTTGCAAATGACCCTGAAATTTCGGAGTTGGATAGTTCGATTGATTTACATGCATGTATTGATTGTGATAGAAGGAATGTTTGTGTCACATATTCTGAGATTTCTGCATATATGAAATATAATAAGTCTAATGATACAATGAGTACATATCATGCAGAAGTTAAAGCAACACCTATGTCTGTCACCCTTAATTGTGAAGTCACTAACTGTGCAATACGAGCCTCTTCCATAAAATTAAGAGTTTGTATATTTAGCGGCAAAGGCTATAAGTTCAGCTCAAGAAGTTAAGGCTTCAGGGTTTCACGAAGATTTTATGCATAAAGAGGCATGAGAGGTGGTATTATTGTTCCTTTTGTCCTAGGAAGAATAATTAAGGGTAGATTGATATTCATTCATCAGAATTAAGGGTAGACTAATATTCCTTCATCAGATCCTTTTGTGGTTCATGTATCTTTTGGTCCTTATGCCACAAGTAATGGGATCAGGGTAGAAGCTTCCTGATGAGTTTTTCAAAACATTTATCTTTAGCTTCTATTTCATTTACTATTTGTCAATTGTGTAGCTTCCTAGACTTGTTTAGATTTTGTCTTGTTTTGTTGCTTAATTTTTTTTTGTTTCAATAATGCATAATTTAGATCTCGTCCTTGTTTTAGGGGAAGGGTTTGGGTTTTATGCTTTTTAGGGTGAGTTTTTCAGTTTTGAGTTGATTTTTGGGTAAAATTGTGCATTTTTTAGTATTTGACATTGTTTGAGTAGTGTTGGGCGCTTCTTTACAAGTGTCAAGCACTCAAAAATGATGTGCTCCTATGTGCCAAGTGCCGGGCATGGCCAACCTATTGTAGTGCATCCTTAAAAAGCTACAAAATTCTACATAGCAAGTAACTAACTGGTGCTATCGTTGGACTTGGGGCGCCTAACATTGATTGAGTAGTCTAAAAAATGATGATTCTACCTGCTTGGCGCCCACACTAGTTGCAAGGCACATCCCCCTTAAAAAAATTACTTTTTCATTTTCCTTGTGCATAACACCTTTTTTGACCCCCGCTGTCGAACTTTATATTTTAGAATTTGCTTGATTCTCATATACTTCAAATGAATTGTATGCTTGCATGAAAATGATTGCGGTAGTTGGTTTCAATTAGTTGCTTCAACTAAATATCAAACCTTGCATATTCTAAATGCTAGCCCTTTTGAACCTGATATGCCACATTCTTTGTTTTTAACCAATAATAGTCTTAAACTAAAAAACAATGTCTTTACCTAAAATTTAGGGAATATGGGATAATTGATTCATTATATATCCAGATGGGCCTAAAACATATTTGAGGGAATTTGCTTCGAGATTTAAGAGTTGGTGAAGAGGAAGGAGTGGTTACGAAAAAAAATTCATAAGCATGAAAAATCAAGAAAAAGAAAGGACAAAAATATGTCAACAAAAGGAATGGGTTAAGTGTAACACTCCTTTTGGGCATTACTCTGTGAACACGTGCGGAAATAAATTAAAAAGTAAATTTGTTGGTTACTTCCGGAAATTGATTTATTTTAAGTCAGAAAATCTGGGTGTAAAAATTTTTCTCCTTAACACTTCGGAAGTTTGTGATACACATAACAAAAAAAAAATAGTACGTTTACACTATACTTCATAACACACATACATGAATTTTTATTTATAAACAAACCTTCTACAACGTATAAGTTTTGCTTAAAAGTCTTTTCTTATATACTATATGAAAATTATCAAGACACCCGTACTAAGCTTCTTAAAACAGACATCCTCAAACACAAACCTAAGGTGGCCGCTCTACAAGATACTCACTGATAAGCTCCCGTGATCATCCCTATGATCACACACCTCTTCCCGCAATCCGGACTTAAGCCTCCAACTGACTTAAGGAACTCCTCTGCAACATCTGTACTCATGTACCAATGTACAACAGAAAAACCAGACAGATAAACGCAAGGGTGTGAACCAATATATGGATTTTAAAATGATAACTACATGCGTGACACACCAAACAACATATAACATAACATAAAAATATATAGTTATAACGACCTATATAGTTATCACAACATAAAAATAATCAAAAATACACAAGATAGGTTATCAAGGGGTTTCATACCCGATCATTTTAAAAAATGCAAGGCACTTCAAGGTTCAACATCAAACTTTTATACCTAATCTCAGGAGATTCCAAACTTCTTTTCACTTGAGCGGATCAGGCTCTTACATGGCGCATTGCCCAAACTCCTGGCATAATGGTCATCACGAAACATGGCGCATCGTCCAAAACTCCTGGCGCGATGGTCAACACGGAACATGGCGCATCATCCAAAACTTATGGCACGATGGTCATCACGATAAATGGAACATTATGCCCATAAAAACACATTGCCCATCAAGGTACAATGATCAAATTTACATGGCGCATTGTTCGTTAAGGTACAATGGTTAACGCGATAAATTGAACATTTGTCCATAAAGGTACATTGGTGTAATTACTTGAATATCTTGTCATCAAGAATTCAAGATTTTACCCTTAGGCATGTCTGCCAAAAAAATACGTGTAAAACATTTTGTTCACGTCATTTTCTTTGTGTTCATTCTTTCCTTATCGAAGCTCAAAGGCTTACCACCTTCCCAAATTTTTAAACATTTAAGTTTGTCTTTCAATTTCAACAATAGGACTCAAAGTCAAATCACGAAGGCCTAGACCGATGCATTCAACCTGAGGTTCGTAGATTATAAAGCACAAAACTTACATAATTTTTATAGGACAAAATAGTCGATAGCTTCACCTCTAGGACATACAATCGATACCATAGAACACTAGAACACCGACGTCTCGATCACTAGGTTCGTTTTTCAACTTTAAAATCATTTTCGTTCTATGAAATACCAATCCAAAACAAAACCCCCCGCAACTTATCCAAGTTATCGAAATTAATACAGTTATGAAAAACTAATTTACTGAGAAAATCATTTTTCGTTGGAAATTCGTTTATAAAATCAAATCACCCAAAAACTCATTTTCTTCTGAAAAACTTTATTTGAAACTTTAGTTCTAAAAATATCGTTTGAGACTAAATCTTTGTTCAAACAAATACTTCTATTTTTAAGAATGATTTCGGTAAATATTTTCGGAATTGTTCGTCGCTTGACGTTTTAAAAACGTTTCAAGTCAAATTTTGACTTTTATAGTAAAATAATTTTCTCAACACCATAATAAAATTATTTTTGAAACTTATTATTTTTTATAATAATATTTTCTAATATTTTGAAATTTCTTACGTAAAAATCAGCAGTCTAAAATATTTTCACGGTTACGCCGTCACTGTGACTCATAATTCACTCTTACACCGTTAAATCATTAAAATAATAATATTTTCCACTATTTGACATTTTTAACCAATCAAAACATTAAGTAATATTATATTACTATATTCTACCAAATAAAAATTCGTTATTTCTTATAAAGCTTTTTAACGCTGTTATCTTTTTAATTGATTGAGCACTGACCAGTGTCAGGCTTTTCACTCAACAATCAACATACATAAATATTTCACATCAACATTATAGCATATAATATAGTTTATAACATGCATTAAAACGCGATAACAATTAACTGCAGATAATCAATTAAAAGCAGGGAATAACAGTAAATAAATTAACTACGCAAGATAATTTAGAGACACCACAAACACACTCAAATAAATTATAAAGACCACATACTAATAGCATATAGCTATCAGAAAAATCCCTCGGGTACTACCCTTACCTCTTGGAGATTTTTCTTTCCGGAATAAATATCATCAAACGTCCGATCTCCGTAAAACTCGTAAACGATTCACACAAATATTATCCTTCAACAAACCACAACCTAAAACAAGTCAAATTTTGAAGAAAACCTACTAACTCCTTGATAGGCTCCGGCAAGCGTACCGGATCGAAGCAAGTAATAATAAAACGGTGAGAAACAGAGTATCGAACTCAGGGATTGGGAAACCAAGTGTCATTTCAAAAATTAAACAACTATTTAGACTGAGAAATAGGTGTGAAAAGATTTCCAGAAAATAAAAGAAACAATAAAATCAAATCAAATATTTTTGGGATTATAAATTAAAAGAGATTTCCAGGAGTTGGGTTACCAACAAGACTGCTCATGCTACTAAATTGACTACCCCTCTTGTTAATTATCAAAATTGCTTTGTAGGTAAATTTATCCTAAATAAGTTAATGTTCCCTCTCAAGATACAAGAACCGTGCCCAATTAAACCAACCCCTACTCTCGTGGTAATTGTATTAAAATTAAACTCATTAAGATTCATGACAATTCAATGAACCCTCGAAGGACCGCTTCTAACTCTCGTGATTTAAATCCTAAGTTCAATCCCTATAGATTCAATCCCTAAGTTCACCGCTAGGTTCATCCTTAGAGTATCTATGACATGCAAATAAGTGTGCACCGAATTCACAAGTAATTCATGCAATAGGAATTAAATCGAAAGCAAATTGAAATTAACAAGAAGAAAACATCAATTCATAACATAAAACAAGTCTTGGGCATAGCCCCAATTCCTAGAAATAAAAAGACTACTCAAGCATTGCCATGTTCATAGCAAGCTTGACTAACAAAAGCATAAAAAACCTAAGAGAAAAGAAGAAATTGAGAAGAAGAGAAATCCTAATTTTTACCTAAGGTAGCAGCCCTCAGATATCCCTATTTTCGAGCCTTAGAGTCCTATTTATAATGTAGGGTAACTTGAATTCAAAGCTGTTACAAAATCAGATCAAATTAGCAAATAAATTTTCAGATATTGCCCGTCACGGCCGTGATACCTATCACGGCCAGGCCGTGACAGATTCTGTCTTGGAAAACTTGGCATTGGTTGGCCTATCACGGTCATGACAGGTTCTGACTTTTGCGTACTTTTCTTTTCAGTCTTGCTCGATCATGGTCGTGATGCCTGTCATGGCTAGGTCGTGATGGGCTCTGTTTGGCTCATTTTTCTTGCTTTTCAAGCTCCATCTTCATGCACGCTCCAACATAACTGATCCTGAGCATTTTAATCTTCAATTCCTGCACACAAATACCACAAAACCACCTTACCCGTTCCAAGGTAAAAACTAACAAAAATCAAATTAAAAATGCTTAAACTACATGAAAATGCATGCAATATGATAAAGAAATATGAGGTGTAATCACACTCATCAAACTACCCCAAGCTTAAGATTTTGCTTGTCCTCAAGCAATCACTAAGGCCAGAAAAGATAAACAATCAGAGCATGGACAGTGATCCAAGAACCCGAGTAACAAATCCAAGTAACAGGAACATCCAAATAATTAACCAAGAGACAATCAATTTCAAGTCCAATTAGAAGCTTAGGTTCTCTAGATTCATGCCTCTCACTAATTCGGGCACTCTTCTCACCCCACTCAAGTGTTTAAGGATATATGACAATTCACTCAATTTCCTCAAGGAAGGTATTCTACCATAAGCTTGACTATTAACCAAATCTCTACTTTATTAATGAAAACACATAAGAATCAAGAGGTATTTTATTTTGGTTATAATGGGGCCATGAGATTAATCGTTAGGTGGGGAAACCAAGAAAAGGAAAATTCAATAAAGCTAACAAAATATAAAACAATGCAAAACATGACAACCTTCTAAAATACCTTTTTGGGCTTTAATTCACTTTTCCACATTTCTTTCTTTATTTCTCCCTTTCTTTCTTTTTTCCACATCCCCTTCTCCATTTTTTTTATATTTTATTTATTTGGAGAATGGGAGATTTTCAACTTAAGAGAAATATTTTTCTAACTTTTTCATCCCACAATTTATTTTTCAAACCACCTTTTTGCCCTTTTTGCAATACTTTAAAAGGTGTCATACCAAGCATCATTCATCAAAATAAATCAAGGTACCAAGAAAAGCATTTTATTCTATTAGGCTCAAAATTGGGTAACTAAGGGGTAGCATTTAATCAGTCAAAGCTCAGAAGGCCAGAAAAATACCTAGTGCCTCAATCATTTTCAAATATGTTTTCAAAAAAAATTTTAAGTTTCAAAACGGTTTCAAGTCAAGTTCTAGATAATACAATCCAAGAGAAATAAAACACTCAATCACAAAGAATGGGGTAAATTTAGTGAGTTCCCCTTTTAAGCTCAAAAAAATCTCACATTTAGTAGTTTAAAATCAATGAGAAACACAAATCTAAGGAACCACATGCTAATTATCAACTATCAGAAGATCATCTCAAGCATTTTTATTTTTAGCCTATCACAAGAATACAAAAATTGGGTTAAAAAATTCACTGTCTCAATTCATTTGGCACAAAGTTCTCACAATTGGATGCATACTCTAAGCAAGGGGCAATCTAATCATGCGATTATGCAAAACTACGCCTATATGAAAGCAACATGAAAAATGCAAAAAAAAAAAAAACAAAAATACCCCTACCCCAAGCTTAAAAGCTTACATTATCCCCAATGTAAATAATCAAGTCGGAGAGAGGAGAAAAATGGAACAATTCACCGAGGTGATGGAGGGTGTTGGCTCAGATGCTAGTCATAGAGCTGTTGGAGGACGCGTCATGGCTGTGACATTCATCACGGCCAGGCCGTGATCGATTCAGATGCTGGTTACTGGGCCTTGTCACGGCCGTGATATACATCACGGCTAGGCCGTGATCGATTCTGTTCTGTTGGGCTCCTTCGCATCACGCCCGTGATGACTATCATGACTGGGCCGTAATCAATTCTGACTTCCTGCTTTTTCACATCACGCCTGTGATGGATATCACGGCCTGGGTGTGATCGCTTCTGGTTTTCAGCTTTTGGCGCATCACGGTCGTGACCCGCATCATGGCTAGGCCGTGATCCATTCTGGTCTCCTCTTCCTTTTTTAAATTGCTCCATCACGGTCATGATGGCTGTTGTGACTCCGGCAAGTGTACCGGGTCGTCGCAAGTAATAAAAATAACACGGTAAGTAATTACCGAGGTCGAACTCAAGGATTGGGATACCAATTCGACTAATCCGCGGGAAGTCAGATACGTTCGGTCAAGTTACAGAAGGTGGTTGAGAGAGAGAAGATTAATATCGAAATTCAATTAACAAGTCTAAATAAACTAATTAACTAAAAATCAGAAAACTAAAATGTCCAAGGTCACAAATCCACCTACCCAATATGTACACCCAAGTGATGATGAATTCCTCCCTAGGTTCAATTACAATGTCAACCGGGACCCCTAAATTCTCCTAAATCCACTCTCGTGCTCATTAGGACGTATTCGACGATTGAATTAATTACTTACTAGGTCTCATAATCCTAATCTCGAATTCTGTTAATTCTTGTTCCCTATATGGTTGCACCGATCTCCTACTCACTCTTGTGCAATATTCGATCGATGATCCTAATTCAAGTTCTAAACGCGAATCGCTGACTAAGCCTCATCACGTTAACAAGTCAATCACGCAACACGTATGATTAACACAATCAAATCAGAATTAGAAAACAAGAATTGAATTAAAGGAGAAAAACATACATCATATCGAATTTACATCGCCCGGGTGGCTTCATCGTTCCCTCGGACGACGGGGATTAGTTCCTCATGCTCATAGACAAGCGATCGGACATAATCACCATCGTAAAATAAAAAGAAACCAGAAAAGGAGACGCAGCTCCAAGGAGAAATAAGGATTCGTAACTACTGCCCTAACCTAAGTGGAAAACTGCCTCCTAAAGTTCCATCCCGGTTACGATATGCACATGACCTTTAAATAGTAATCCTGATCTGCGCTCTCTCGCGAGGCGAGAATTAAAATTGGCGCTTTCAATTTAAACTCTCGCGAGGCGAGCAGCCTCTCGGGGCGAGTCTTCAATTCTAGGTCGTGACCTTCATCACTACTGGGCCGTGATGGTCTCTCTTGCGGGTTTTCATGAGCTCGCGAGGCGAGACACCTCTCGCGTGGCGAGACCGAAGTGATGACTTTTGCTGCTTTGTTGACTTTCGGGCTCGCGGGCGAAGCAAACACTCGCGAGGCGAGTGTCTCCGGACTTGCAATTTCCACTTGCTTTGACTTTCCTTGACTCCCGGAGCTTCACTTATTTAACCTGAAAACACAAAAAACACCCACAAGCGTAATTCTATCCAAAATAAGATAAAAACTACACAAAAGAAGCAAAACGAGTCAAAGTCCAACTCAGGAACAAAACAAGGCAAATTTGGGCGAAAACGAGAGTGAACTCGGATAAATAGACACATAAACCCTAGTTCATCTAGTCATAAAACTAGATAAGCCAGAGGCTTATCAAAATACCCTAAACTTAAACCTTGCTTGTCCCCAAGCAAGCTTAAAACTCAAAAACGACTCAAGACTTGGCAAGCCTAAAGATCTAATCAATTTCGCACAAATTTCATGCAATCAAAACAGTTTTTCTCTCCAATGATCTCCCCCCTATATTAATGTAATCCCCACATTCATCTACTTTAAACAGTTGAGAATTTATCATTCATGCCATCATTACTCTAAGTTGAGGCTCAGAGATACACACAAGGGAAGATCACCTATCTCAAACAATTGCCTTCCTCACAAGGGCATTTAAAATTTCACTCGTTCGCTCAAGTTTGTCAAGGTTATCAACTTTTCACTCAATTTCACATATCAAGAGCACTTCCCATGAATTTGATTTTCATCTCAAAAATGGTTCCCACGAAAACATGCATGCAACATCAGAAGGTCTTTTAAAGGTTGTAATGGGGCCTGGCTGAGGGTAGGATAATGAAGGAAATTTAGGCTTAAGTCCCTAGGAACTAAGAGAGCATGAGCATTTTGACACTTTTTCCACTCAAATTCCTTTTTCCAATTTTTCATTTGAGCTCGGGTGACTACAGCCTTTTCCTTGCTAATCTTTTTGTTCTGCCCCTTTTTCCCTTGGCAAATTTTTTTTTTGTTTTCTTCTTTTCTCTTTTTTTTTCTTTTCTTTTTGCCTTGGGTTTCAACCTTTATTTTTCTTTTTCTCACCCCAAAATGACATACCTCCTTGTAGCCACCCCAAACTTAGTTTCTAACAACCTTTCTCTTGCTCATTTCCATGCTCTCCTAATCCTAAGATTGGGTTAACATGGTTTTTCAGATTTTGGCTCGTAATGTAGGGTCACAAGAAACAATAGGTCAATTGGGCTCAATTTGGCTAACTAGGGAACATGCATGAGGGATGGTTCATTTTAGGCCAAGTAGTTAATTCAAAGAAAATTGCCTAAATCATTTGATGCAACACATAAACATGCAAACCATGAAGAGATTCAAGCAAATTCGAGAAAGTGCAACTTAACAGTGATTCACACAATCAAAAACAGAGTTGGAGGCTCAAATCCTCACCTGGACATTTTGCAAATTGTTTGACCGAGATACGATTCCTAGTGTGTGCACCCCCTCACCCCAAACTTATCAATAATCAAGTAATCACAATAAAATTCTCAAAGTTCAGTTTTCAATTTTTAAGTGGGGATAAACTTTTCTAATTTCTGAACTTAGGGGAAATCATCAATGGTCAAATAATTCATGCAATCAATCTATGCTCAATTTAATCAAAATCCAACAAGCTTGCCGACACGACATTCATACAACAACTCTTGATCTTCTCAAATTATTCAAGAGCGACAAACAAAAACAAAAACAAAAAGAACAAGAAAACAAAAGTTAAGAGAGGAGAGGAATACCTAGCTTGGGTTGCCTCCCAAGTAGCGCTTGTTTAACGTCCCGAGCCTGACTCAAGTCACCCCAGAGGGTTAATCCGGACGTAGATCTTGCTTGCCATTCCATGCCTCAGTCCGTATTCTGTAGGCTCTTGCCCTTTCATAAGCTCTCCTACTGTTCCCGGACAACTCATTTAAGTCCAGCATCCGTCTATAATCAGCACGAACTCTCCACCCCGTGATGGTGTTTTTTGGGATCAACTCATTGTTTGCATTGACCACCACGGTTGTGCCACCTTTCAACCTTGGTGCTTTACCCTTCTTTTTCTTGCCCTTGCTGTTGAGCTCTTCCTTTGTACATTCTTCCCCTGGGAGACTCAGTAAGGCTTCCATGTCTTTCAACCACTCGAGATAGACCTCATCCCCCAAAGGGCCTTTTTCCTCACTGTCCCCATCATGGGATTTTACCGACACTTTTGCAAGTGAAGAACCATGGGCTTCCCTAGTTGCCCTTGCCTTGGCAGTTGGATCCACCATATCCAATCGATACACTTCCGTCCTCTCTGCAGGGT
Source organism: Sophora flavescens (assembly GCA_030762895.1). Classification (NCBI taxonomy): domain Eukaryota; kingdom Viridiplantae; phylum Streptophyta; class Magnoliopsida; order Fabales; family Fabaceae; genus Sophora; species Sophora flavescens. The sequence goes on from CM061069.1 coordinate 60,064,489, forward strand.
GCTTCATTGTTTCAAAGAGATTGAAAACTACCTCCTCATCTTGCACCCTTAGAGTGAGTTTCCCTTGCCGCACATCTATCAAGGCACCCCCAGTGGCCAAGAAGGGCCTACCCAATATGAGAGGAACCTCGGCGTCTTCATCCATATCAAGCACTACAAAGTCCGCCGGAAATATGAGCTTGTCCACTTTTACTAACAAGTCTTCGACCACCCCATAAGGATATTTTATAGAGCGGTCGGCCAGTTGGAGCGACATCCGTGTATCCTTAACTTCTTGGATTCCCAACCTCTTCATCATAGAGAGGGGCATCAAGTTGATGCTTGCCCCTAGATCATATAATGCCTTCCCTACAGTCATCTCCCCAATGGTACATGGTATCGAAAAGGAACCGGGATCCTTCAACTTTGGAGGGAGTTTTCTCTGAAGAATGGCACTACACTCCTCGGTCAAAGCAACCGTTTCCTCGTCCACTAATTTCCGCTTCTTGGTGAGAAGATCCTTCATAAACCGGGCATATGATGGCATCTGTTCCAAGGCTTCCGCAAATGGAATGTTAATCTGAAGTTTTCGGAAGACATCAAGGAACTTATTGAATTGCTTATCCTGTTGAGGCTTCTTCAATCTTTCAGGATACGGTACCTTCATGTAAGGTGGGAGGTCTTGGGGTTCAACCCACTTCTTCTTTCGGAACTCTTCATCCACAAGTTTCAGCCTTCCCTCTTGCTCCGGTGCCTTGTCACTTGCCAACCCTTCTTTCTCTGGTTGCTCTTCCTCAACGGGTAGTTGTTCCAGGGCCTTGTCATCCTGAGAACTAGTTGCACCCCTGTTAGGTTCCAACACCCTTCCGCTTATAGTAGGTATGACGTTGCATTGTCCCTTGGGGTTGTTTTCGGTATTACCTGGGAAAGTGCCCGGGAGACGCTCATTAAGTTGCTTTGCAAGCTGGGCCATCTGTGTCTCTAGATTGTGAATTGCCGCCCCTGTATACGTTGTTAACTTGTCAACTTTCGTATTTATGTCGATTGACAATTTCTCCATTGCTGCATTCATCTTCTCAAAAGTTGTGCCTGTAAAGGTTAACAACTTCTCAAAAGCCAGCTCCCACGGTTGTCTTCCACCATCTGTTATTTGCAACTGACTAGGCCCTGGAAGAGCCTGCTGGGTATTGCACTGCTGAATTCCAATGTTCGGCCTTATACCCTGCTGAGGTTGTTGCCAATTCTGCTGAGGAGGTTGTTGACCGGCTAGACCACCATTAGCATTACTCCAAGCGAAACCCGGATGGTCTCTCCTCATGTACCCCTATTCGATTCCCGATTGTAGTCATTTTGTCTGTTCCTCCGATAGTTATTCTGGGGCACGGTGTCATAAAAGTTGTGGCACGAGTCCACATGTTCTCGAGGGAAGTTGAATGGACAGTTTCGAGTGTCATGATCTCCATTACAATTACCACAACCTGGAGGCATTCCCTCGTGTATCACATTAGCCTTCTTGTTCTCTGACAAAGCCGCCACTTGCGTCTTCAATGATTTGACTTGCTCTAAAATGGCTTCCATTGTTCCAGCACTGACTCCACTTGAGTTTTCCCTACCACGGTTGTAATCATTATATGACATCTTCTCCAATAATGCCCATCCATCCTCAGCTGATAAATATGAGAAAGAGCCGCCAGCTGCGGCATCACAGTTCATCTGATAGCGTCCCCTTAACCCATTAAAGAAATGTTGAACTTTAGAGACCGGGTCAAAGAACGCTGAAGGGCATCTTCTCAAAAGTCCGTTGTACCTCTCCCAAGCTTCATTATACGTTTCATCCTCTGTCTGCCTGAAAGATGTAACGGCTATTCTTGCTTGTGCCGCCTTCTGAGGAGGAAAGTATTTGGTTAGGAACTTTTGTGCCATTTGCTCCCAAGTTCGATCTTTGTTCCTATCCAAGCTGTCAACCCAATCGCGAGCGACATCCCTAAGAGAGAGAGGGAAAAGTCGCAAGCGAAACTCATCCTGTGAGACTCCTCTTGTCTTCTTTAAGTCACAGGCTTCAAGGAAGCGAGTGATGTGTCTATGAGGGTCCTGTTTGCCACTCCCATCAAATTGATTCTCCCGGATCTGGAATGTGACACATGCTTCAACTCTGAAGGAGTCTGTGTTCAGGTTGCCCCTCACAATAGAAGAGTCACAATCACCCAAGCTGAGTAGATCGTACTCGAAGAGAGGCTTGTAACGAGGAGGAGGAGGAGGAGGAGGATTTTCTTCGGCCATCCTCTCGATAGTGATTGCTTCAAGCCTCTTTCGCTCTCTGGCTTCTTTCCTTAAGCGCTTCTCGGTCTTGGTGATCTCCGAATCAAATAGCAGTTCCTCTTGTGAGAGGGTACCTCGCATACAAAAACACGGCAAGACCAAGTGGAATCAAAGAAGTAGAGAGAAATAATAAAGATATAACAGAAAAAATAAAAAGAAAAATCAACTTAAACAATCAATCAAATTTCCTAAGAATTAGGAAAACTGGCTGTGCCAATCCCCGGCAACGGTGCCAAAAACTTGTTGTGACTCCGGCAAGTGTACCGGGTCGTCGCAAGTAATAAAAATAACACGGTAAGTAATTACCGAGGTCGAACTCAAGGATTGGGATACCAATTCGACTAATCCGCGGGAAGTCAGATACGTTCGGTCAAGTTACAGAAGGTGGTTGAGAGAGAGAAGATTAATATCGAAATTCAATTAACAAGTCTAAATAAACTAATTAACTAAAAATCAGAAAACTAAAATGTCCAAGGTCACAAATCCACCTACCCAATATGTACACCCAAGTGATGATGAATTCCTCCCTAGGTTCAATTACAATGTCAACCGGGACCCCTAAATTCTCCTAAATCCACTCTCGTGCTCATTAGGACGTATTCGACGATTGGATTAATTACTTACTAGGTCTCATAATCCTAATCTCAAATTATGTTAATTCTTGTTCCCTATATGGTTGCACCGATCTCCTACTCACTCTCGTGCAATATTCGATCGATGATCCTAATTCAAGTTCTAAACGCGAATCGCTGACTAAGCCTCATCACGTTAACAAGTCAATCACGCAACACGTATGATTAACACAATCAAATCAGAATTAGAAAACAAGAATTGAATTAAAGGAGAAAAACATACATCATATCGAATTTACATCGCCCTGGGTGGCTTCATCGTTCCCTCGGACGACGGGGATTAGTTCCTCATGCTCATAGACAAGCGATCGGACATAATCACCATCGTAAAATAAAAAGAAACCAGAAAAGGAGACGCAGCTCCAAGGAGAAATAAGGATTCGTAACTACTGCCCTAACCTAAGTGGAAAACTGCCTCCTAAAGTTCCATCCCCGGTTCTGATATGCAACAGCCTTTAAATAGTAATCCTGATCTGCGCTCTCTCGCGAGGCGAGCAGTCTCTCGCGAGGCAAGAATTAAAATTGGCGCGCTTTCAATTTAAACTCTCGCGAGGCGAGCAGCCTCTCGCGGGGCGAGTCTTCAATTCTAGGTCTGTGACCTTCATCACGGGCCGGGCCGTGATGGTCTCTCGTCTTGCGAGGTTTTCATGAGCTCGCGAGGCGAGACACCTCTCGCATGGCGAGACTGGAAGTGATGACTTTTGCTTTGCTTTGTTGACTTTCGGGCTCGTGGGGCGAGCAAACACTCATGAGGCGAGTGTCTCCGATCTGCAATTTCCATTGCTTCGACTTTCCTTGACTCCTGAGCTTCACTTATTTAACCTGAAAACACAAAAAACACCCACAAGCGTAATTCTATCCAAAATAAGCTAAAAACTACACAAAAGACGCAAAACGAGTCAAAGTCCAACTCAGGAACAAAACAAGGCAAATTTGGGCGAAAACGAGAGTGAACTCGGATAAATAGACACATAAACCCTAGTTCATCTAGTCATAAAACTAGATAAGCCAGAGGCTTATCAATAGCCAGCAGGGCCAGGCCATGATCTCCTCCAACTTCATTTTTCCATGTCTTTTTGCTCTTCATGCCTTCATAACCTGCAAATACTTGGCAAAAACATCGATTTGTGATCTTTATTTTCTTAATCTTCTCAAATTATTCAACAACCAAATTCAAAAACAAATTAAAAGGGGAAAGAAAGCTTGGGTTGCCTCCCAAGAAACGCTTATTTACGGTCTTAAGCTTGACCATACTCCCTTCAATCAACTGGGATCAGATGGGTTTGGAAGTACAAGAACACATCTCTTCCAAGGACGTCCTTCAAAGAGCCTATTTAGTTCATATGGCCACATGGGCTTTCGCTTTGCCCTTTTCACTCTGAGTTTTATGGCCTTACTTCCTCCCGGGGGAAGTTTTAACTCCATATGTTGAGCAACTCCAATTTCATCATTATTTGGTGCATCATTTGTCATGCAAAGTTTGGGAGTTGTTTCCATGTTAAGCTCTTCCTTCACCTTTGGAGGCATTATCTCAATCCTGCACACATGACTCTCAAAAGGAGGGTTGTTATATGAGTTAGTCAAATCAAAATTCACTCTTCCTTTCTCTACATTCAAGGAGAGCTTACCATTTTTTACATCTATTATTGCTCCAGCTGTGGCCAAGAATGGCCTTCCAGGAATGATAGGGAATTTAGAACTCCTGTTCATGTCCAACACCATGAAATCGGTAGGAATGAAAAGTTTCCCTACCTTTATGGGGACATTCTCTAGTATGCATAGAGGAGTTTTAGTTGAGTCATCCACAAATTGTAAAGAGAACTTGGATGGATTCAATTCCTTGGTTCCTAACCTCTCAAAGATAGTAAGCGGCATCAAACTTGCACTAGCCCCTAAGTCACATAAGGATTAGTCTATTTTCACTTCTCCAATTGAGAAAGCAATAAAGAAACTTCCTAGATCTTTTAGTTTAGGAGGCATATTAGTTTTTATCATGCCATCATGTTCCTCAATTAAGCTCTAAGTTTCCTTTTCTACTTGCTTTTTCTTGACCAACTTTTGTGGGGAAAGGTATTGGGGGTTGGTAAGGTGGTTGAGGGACATATTTTGGCTCTATCTCTTCATGTCCACTCATGTCCTCCTCACATTCCACATCCTTTCCAACTACCCCAAGCTTATGATCCCTCAAGTATATAGCATTACAGTACTCATTGGGATTAACTTCGGGTTGTCCTGGAAACGTACCCTTAGTTCTAGAATATGTACTAACTTGTTGGGTAATATGAGTTTCTAACATCTTATTATGGATGGCTAAGTTACCTACCTTCGATTTTAACTCTTTTATTGCCTCATTGACTGCCCTACCTTGTTGCCTAAACTCTTCATTTTGCTTTGTTTGAGTTTCAACAAAATTTTTCAAAAGAGACTCAAGTTTAGACTTTTGTACCCGGGGATACCCCGATGCGGGTTTCCTATTACCTTGGCCTTCCTGGAATTCGTGGTTCAATGTGTTGTTGTAGTTCCCATAGGAGAGATAAGGATTATTCTTCCTCACTTGGTTGTATGGATTTGGGGGAACATAATTTGGCAACTTCGGGTTCGTGTCATAGAAATTGTGACAAGAGTTCACTTGTTCCCCCGAAGCACTGGATCCAGGAGCAATACCATGTGGGCACTCCATTATGTCATGTCCCTGTATTCCACAAATCTCACAAACAACATCAGTAGCACCTATCTAACTCACATTAGCCTTTTCAAGCTTATCAAATCGTTTATTCAATGAGTCAAATTTAGACATAATTAAATCATTACTATTCATTTCAAACTTACCCCCCGAAAGTTTTTTCGGGTTATTACCTCTTTCCGAACCCCATTGGTGATAGTTGGTGGCTATGTTTTCAATGATATTGAACGCTTCAGTCAGTGGTCTATTCATGAAGGCTCCACCAGCTACGGAGTCAAGTGACACCTTCGAAGAGTAATCCAATCCGTTGTAGAAGGTATGCACTAACAACCACCTCTCGAGCCGATGATGTGGGCAAGACTCTTGCAATCCTTTGTAACGATCCCAAGCTTCGGATAAGCATTCTCCGTCCTTTTGGAAGAAGCCGATGATCTAAGTTCGTAGGTAAACAGTCTTGGATGGAGGGAAGAATTTCTCCAAGAATGCCTGCTCCAGTTGGTGCCAAGTTGACAAAGTATTAGCGGGCACTTGCTTCAACCAAGTTTTTGCCTTTCCAGTCAGAGAAGAGGGGAATAACCTCAAGCGAATAGCATCAATCGGGACACCTTGAATTCTTATTGCATCGGTGAACTCCAAGAATGTCTCCACATGATCAGTCGGGGTCCTCCGAGGGTAATCCTCCAAATTGATGTTGCCTAATCATGCCAATTAACTGAGGTGGTATAGTGTAGTTCTCCGCCTCAATTTCTGGCCTAGCAATCCCAGTTCGCAAACCCCTAGCATTTGGGGCTGCGTAGTCTTTCAGTAATTTGGTATCTGGTAGGTTCGCCATTAGTGGAATGAGAATCAACCTTTCTCTCGCTCTTTGTCTTTGTAGTCTCCCACGTCTATGAAAGGTCCTTTCGATCTCGGGGTCAACTTCAATAAGATTTCCAAGACTTTGGGATCTTCACATAAGAAACAAAAATACCTGCAAAGAGAGAGATAAATACTAGAAAATAAAAATAAAAATAAAATTAAATTTAAAAAAAAAGTCCAGAAAAATCAATTTAAAAATTGGATTGAAATTCAAGAAAGCACAGTCCCCGACAACGGCATCAAAAACTTGATGGGGCGAGAATCCGCAAGAGAACGGCTTTGGCATCAAGTAATAAAAAGATCGAACCCACAGAGACCGTGATCTTAAATAACAAGTTATTATTAAATTAATTAAAATAGACAGGAAAAAGATTTGGAAAAGATTTGGTTTTTAAAATAAGAATTAACTAACAAATCTAGTAATTAAAACGCAATCAAATAAAATTGCAATCAAATCAAATCTGGAGATTTTCATATTAAAATATATTTCCTGGAATTGGGTTACCAACAAGACTGCTCATGCTACTAAATTGACTACCCCTCTTGTTAATTATCAAAATTGCTTTGACGGGGAATTTATCCTAAATAAGTTAATGTTCCCTCTCAAGATACAAGAACCGTGCCCAATTAAACCAACCCCTACTCTCGTGGTAATTGAATTTAAATCGGACCCTTTAAGCTTTGTGACAATTCAGTGAACCCTTGAAGGACCGCTTCTAACTCTCGTGATTTAAGTCCTAAGTTCAATCCCTATAGATCCAATACCTAAGTTCACCGCTAGGTTCATCCTTAGAGTATACTATCTATGACATGCAAATAAGTGCACACCAAATTCACAAGTAATTCATGCAATAGGAATCAAATCGAAAGCAAATTGGAATTAACAAAGGGAAAACATCAATTCATAACATTAAACAAGTCTTGAGCATAGCCCCAAATCCTAGAAATAAAAAGACTACTCAAGCATTGCCATGTTCATAGCAAGCTTGATTAACAAAAGCATAAAAAAACCTAAGAGAGAAGAAGAAATTGAGATGAAGAGAAATCCTAATTTTTGCCTAAGGTAGCAGCCCCCAGATATCCCTATTTTCGAGCCATAGTGTCCTATTTATAATGTAGGGTAACTTGAATTCAAAACTGTTACAAAATCAGATAAAATCAGCAATTAAATTTTCAGATATTGCGTGTCACAGCCATGATCCCTGTCACGGCCAGGCCGTGCTAGATTCTGTCTTGGAAAACTTGGCATTGGTTGGCCTGTCATGGCCGTGATGGCCATCACGACCTGGCCGTGACAAGTTCTGAATTTTGCGTGCTTTTCTTTTTAGTCTTGCTCGATCATGATCGTGATGGCTATCACGACTAGGCCGTGATGGGCTCTGTTTGGCTCATTTTTCTTGCATTTCAAGCTCCATCTTCATGCAAGCTCCAACATAATTGATCCTGAGCATTTTAATCTTCAATTTCTGCACGCAAACACCACAAAACCACCTTACCTGTTCCAAGGTGAAAACTAACAAAAATCAAATTAAAAATGCCTAAACTACATGAAAATGCATGCAATATGATAAAGAAATATGAGGGGTAATCACACTCATCACTCCCAATGATGTAGGCTCGGCCATGAGGTTTTTAATTGACTAAAAATTTCTAAAATTCCAAAACTCTTGGATTAGTGATCCTTAAGCACTTGCAACATAAGATCAATGATCAAAGCTCAAATATATTGAAATAAAATCCTCTAACTCCACATAGAGTTAGGTTCGGTCATGACTAGATAAATTAGCTAGAGATATCAAAATTTCACATACTATTAGATCCATGACCTTAGAGTAGTATAGAGTTAAGATAAATTATCATAAGTTGAAGAATGAAACAAAATCTTTCAACTCCTCAAGAACATAGTTTCGGTCATGAACAAAACAATAGGTTAGAGATTTTATTTTGATTCAACAACTTGGATTCAATACATACATGAGTTAGAAGGATTGAATCATGTATAATTTTACAAAAAAAAGAAAAAGAAACAAAGTTCCTCCACCTATACCAACTAGGTTTCGGCCATACATAAAATAGTGAGGAGGAAATTTTTGTTTGATCCATGCTCTTGGATTATAAACATAGAGATGATTATAAGATCATGGAAATTGGTTTAATGATCATAGGATTTTTCTATAATTTTCTAGAGATTCTCAAAGTTCTAGATCTAGGAATTTCAAATGATGATCATGGCCTTGAAACATGAAAATGAATGTAGAACATGATATTGATTGAGGGAGATGAGTATGGTATACCTCTTAGAAGTTGAAAAATGGCAAGAGATCAAGTGCTTTCTTCACAAATGGTCATTGAACCTCTAATGTCATCATGACAAACATGTGGTTGAGATTGAAGGAGAGATGACTGATTTGTGACCACAAAACAAGGAGGAAGTAGCCAATTTGAACTTGTCTTGCCTTAAACATGGTTAATATTTAACTAGGATAAGTTAGGTTAGGGGTATTTTGGTCTTTTCACACTTAAACTCATCATTACATAAATTAAATGCTAGGTGAGTCACCCCTATGACTCACCACCCTAGGTGGCAAGATATCTCAGCATCCGATGTCGGGTTTTGTCTCTGCACGTCTGTTCTGGACTCCGTCGATTACCTGATTTAGGTTTTACGCCCGAAACATGTGTAGCGACCAAGAAAAAAAAAAGACTAGTTTTCCTTTTAGAGGGAAAACATGGAGTCGCCACCAACTTTATTTAATTTCGGGAAAGTTGGAAACCCCTTCAAGAATAAGCTTCGGGTTCGGGAGTCGATTATGTCTAGGGAAGGCATGGGGACTTAACCCCACGGCACCCTGGAACATCCATAAATGGTTACCCAAAATTAGTTGTGTAAATTATTAGTAACTTTGAAATATTTGTTTTACCCATTGTGAATCTCTTTATTAAAACTTCGTGAGGTTGAACATGACACGTAAGTCCACAGAGCCACCTCTAAATCTGAAGGGTTGAACAAGACATTTGTCATAGGGCAACCCTAAAAAAAAGGTTGTTTTAATCAAGTGATCATCCTTTATTTTTTATGTAAAGTAAATAATTTTTATCTCTTGAAAATGGGACAGAAACGTAGAAATGAAACTTTTTACTAACTTATTCAGAGAATAGAAGCATACAGAAATAAGAGTGCCAAGAGAAATTTATTAATAATATCAACGAAAAGAACAAAGATTACCAAACGGGAGTAGAATAAGAATGACTTTGTTTACTCCCGGTGGTAAGATTTTATGATCGAAGTCTTTACATCCAATCTCCCTGGCTCCTTCAGCTCTTCCTTCTTAACCACTTCTAATGATAGGGAAGAGAAAAGGAAGCTCAGATTTCTGATCTTTCTTCCTCACAACAAAAAGCTCTCCTTCTTTTCTCTTTTATTTGTATCTTTCCTCTCTATCTCCTCTCTGATCTTTCCTTTCCTCTCAAGAACAGTGTTCTCCCTTCCAAAAAAAATCTCCCTAAGAAAATATCAGATCATAAGTCCTTCTCCCAGAAAATCCTCCCCTACTCCTCTCTTTTTCCTCTCCTTTTATAGACAGAGGAGAGGGCTTCTTGCTTCTTCTCCGTTGACTTCAAGGTCAGTTTGCACGAATACTTAGGGCTTGGGCCGTTCTGAACAGTAGAAAGGAGGGGATTTGATGTAAGGGTTGCACGCTTGAAAATGGAAGGAGATGGGTGTTTTTGTCTGATGGGTATGAAGGCTTTTTAGGGTTAGGAGTGAGGCTGCTATGTTACGGCGAGGGAGGAGATGGAAGAAAAAAGAAAAGACCAATGGGTAGAGGAGGTGAAAAAAAAGGGGTTCTGAGCAGAGATAACGTGTGTCCAGATGGGGTGGTATGAGTAGCAGAAAGGTGGTGATTTGATGTGAGGGTTACACACTTGAAAAGAGAAAGGAGATGGGGGGTTTTGAGCAGAAATAACGTGTGCCCAGACGGGGTGGCGTGAGTAGCAGAAATGTGGTGATTTGATGTGGGGGTTGCACGCTTAAAAAGAGAAAGGAGATGGGGGCTTTTGTCTGATGTGCATGATGGCTTTTTAGGGTTAGGAGTAAGGTTACCAGGTTAAAACAAGGGAGGAGGTAAGGAAGAAGGAGGACCAATGGGTAGAGGAGGAAAAGAGGTCTTGCCTAGTATGTAAAGTGGGTAGGAGGCGTAACTCACCTTTCTTTCCTCTTTGTTGATTGTCTTTTTCTCCTTGTTTTCTTCGTCCTTTCCTCCTTATCTTCTCCTTCTTCTTTCCTTATTCTTTAGCCTTCATCCTGAAAATAAAATTATAGTGGACGAAACCTCTTCGTCCCAACAGAAACTTAGATATGCAAAAGTAGATATACACTGGACGGACGTCCTCGTCCAACAAGAAAAGATAATTGCAGTGGACGTAACCTCCTCGTCCAACAGAAATTAAAATAATTGAAGTGGACAGAACCAACCCGTCCATTGACAGTGCGATGGGATCGGCCAGGGCCAACAACAAGTGCAAAGCAATGGGCGGGACCACCCCGCCCACCGGCAAAGTGTAATGACTGGGCGGGACCACCCCGTCCATTGGCAAATTGCGATGGGTGGACGGACCCAACAGCAAGTGCAAAGCAATGGACGAGACCACCTCGTCAACCAGCAAGTGTAATGACTGGACGGGATCACCCCGTCCATTGGCAAGTGCAGTGGACTGGACGGGGCCAACAACAAGTGCCAAGCAATGGACGGGACCACCCCGTCCACCAGCAAGTGTAATGACTGGGCGGGACCACCCCGTCCATTGGCAAGTGCAGTGGACTGGACGGGGCCAACAACAAGTGCCAAGCAATGGACGAGACCACCCCATCCACCAGCAAGTGTAATGACTGGACGGGACCACCCCGTCCATTGGCAAGTACAAATGTGATGGGCCAACAGCAAGTGCCAAGCAATGGACAGGACCACCCCGTACATTGGCAGGTGCAGTGGACTGGACGGGGCCAACAACAAGTGCAAAGCAATGGACGGGACCACCCCGTCCACTAGCAAGTGTAATGACTGGGCGGGACCACCCCACCATTGGCAAGTGCAGTGGACTGGACGGGGCCAACAGCAAGTGCCAAGCAATGGACGGGACCACCCCGTCCACCAGCAAGTGTAATGACTGGACGGGACCACCCCGTCCATTGCCAAGTACAAATGTGATGGACGAGACTTCCCCTTCCAATGGCAAGTCCCACATGATGGACGGGGCTTCCCCGTCCAACAACAAGTACAAATGTGATGGACGGGACTTCCCCGTCCAACAGCAAGTGAAAACGTGATGGACGGGGTTTCCCCGTCCACAGCAAGTGCAAATGTGATGGACGGGACTTCTCCGTCCAACAGCAAGAGCAAACGTGATGGATGGGGCTTCCCCGTCCAACAGCAAGTGCAAATGTGATGGACGGGACTTCCCCGTCCCCGTCCAACAGCAAGTGCAAATGTGATGGACGGGGCTTCCCCATCCAACAGCAAGTCCCATATGTGATGGACGGGACTTCCCCGTCCAACAACAAATCCCACATGATGGACGGGACCAACAACAAATTAGCTATGAGTTCCCTAATTTCTTCATTTTTTCTTTTTATTTTTATTAGTCTCCTTGAAGCACAAAAATCACGAGAATTGGAATAAAAAATGGACAAAATGGGTGTTCACAGTTGCCCCTCTTTACTTGTTGCATACTAGAAGACATGATTAGTCGTGACTTCTCATGTATTGTAGTAATGAACAAGTAAAGAAAATGAACACATATTTTATCCGAAAAACATGAGGAGCTCAGAAGAAAACCTTATAGTTTGGAAATGAAATTGCAGTGAGTCTTAGCTCGAAAGTAAAAATACAGTGAACCTCAGAGCTCGAAAATAAAAATGCAGTGGACGGAACCTCCTCGTCCAACAGGAAAGTAAATATGCTGTGAGCCTCAGAGCTCGAAAATAACTTGCAATTAGCCTCAGAGCTCGAAAATAAAATTGCAGTGAGACTCAAAGCTCGGAAATAAAAATGCAGTGAGCCTCAAAGCTCGAAAATAAACTTGCAGTGAGACTCAGAGCTCGAAAATAAAAATGCAGTGAGCCTCAGAGCTCGAAAATGAAAATGCAGTGGACGGAACCTCCTCGTCCAACAGGAAAGTAAATATGCAGCAAGCCTCATAGCTCGAAAATAACTTGCAATGAGCCTCAGAGCTCGAAAATAAAATTGTAGTGAGCCTCAGAGCTCGGAAATAAAAATGCAGTGAGCCTCAGAGCTCAAAAATAAACTTGCAGTGAGCCTCAGAGCTCGAAAATAGAATTTCAGTGAGCCTCAAAGCTCGAAAATAAAAATGCAGTGAGCCTCAGAGCTCGAAAATGAAAGTGGACGGAACCTCCTCGTCCAACAGGAAAGTAAATATGCAGCGAGCCTCAGAGCTCGAAAATAACTTGCAATGAGCCTCAGAGCTCGAAAATAAAATTGCAGTGAGCCTCAGAGCTCGAAAATAAAAATGTAGTGAGACTCGGAGCTCAAAAATAAACTTGCAGTGAGCCTCAGCTCGAAAATAGAATTGCAGTGAGCCTCAGAGCTCGAAAGTAAATTTGTTGTGAGCCTCAAAGCTCGAGAATAAAATTGCGGTGAGCCTCAGAGCTCGAGAATAAAAATGCAATGAGCCTCAGCTCGAAAACAAACATGCAGTGGACGGAACCTCTTCGTCCAATAGAAAATTAAATGGAATGAACGGAATCTCCTCGTCCAACAGAAAATAAACATACAATGGACGGAACCTCCTCGTCCAACAGGAAATTAAATGCAATGGACGGAAACTCCTAGTCCAACAGAAAATAAACGTGCAATGGGCCTTAGAGCTCGAAAATAAAAGTGCGGTGAGACTCAGAGCTCGAAAATAAATAATCAGTGATCTGAAACAAATGAGAATCCCTTCCTTTTGAGGACAAAGGAACCAATTGCTCCCTGGAAAAACTTCGATCAACGAAACCCTTGTTCATCGGTCACTCTGGGACGAGGCATCACTCATTCTTTTAACAACATTGGTCACCCACGAATCTGCTAAACTCCGGATGTTATGTAAGCTTATTTGCATCATTCGTTTGTCGTCCATTGCCTGCTACCTCTTCCACTGAATCTGAAGTATTGAGCCCTCTTGGTTCAAACCATTCACTGGTGCTACCATTAGAGTTATCAAATCATATCATTAAACTTATATTTACTTTTATTGAGACATGAGAGTGAACACGATAGGGGAGTGTGGGAGAAAACCTCTTGCCTTAATATGAGAATTTAGGTTGTTAAGAGACAATAACAGTGAGAACAAAGTTACAAAAGGGATCATGAAGATTAAAAGAACAAAGATAAGCAAAGAAAATTACGAAAATCACATAAAATTTGCCCCAGTGTTGGTCCCTTGATTTTCATTTAATTGATTCCCCTCAGCCTTTTGATGACACAGATCTTGGCTCCTGTTTCTAATTCTTCAAACACACCTTCTTCGATCATTCCTTAATAATTTTGCCCCAGTATACTCAGCCAGATAAAATTGCCCCAGTATGGTGGGTGCTTGCAGAAGTGTTGGACCCCATCCTTCTCCTAGGCTGCCCTTGCAGGTTAACAGCCTAAGGTTTCTTTGCCCTAACTTTTGCCTAGGTTGTCCTCTCGGGTTTTCAACCTAGCGGGCCTTTACTTTTCTATTGTTCTTTTGCCCTAACTTTTGCCTAGGCTGCCCTTTCGGGTTTTCAACCTAGCGGGCCTTTGTTTTCCTTTTGTTTTCATTGTTCTTTTGCCCTAACTTTTGCCTAGGCTGCCTTTTCGGGTTTTCAACCTAGCGGGCCTTCAAGCGTAGAATTTTTTCACAGCATCAGAGTTTACTGGCCTTGGTAGCTCTTCCTCATCCATGTTTTGCAGAATCAAAGCACCTCCCGAGAATGCTTGTTTGACAATATAAGGGCCTTCATAATTTGGTGCCCATTTTCCTCGGGGATCCTCTTGACTAGGGAGGACTTTCTTTAAGACCAGGTCTCCTGCACGAAATTCTCTAGGATGAACCTTTTTATTGAAAGCTCTTGCCATTCTATTTTGATACAATTGCCTGTGACAGATAGCTGCCGGCCTTTTCTCTTCTATCATGTTCAACTGCTCATATCGAGTTTTCACCCACTCAGATTCTTCTAAGTCTGCTTCCATCAAGACTCTTAGCGAAGGGAGTTCTACTTCGATAGGTGAGACAGCCTCCATCCCGTACACCAGAGAGAAAGGGGTTGCCCCAGTGCTTGATCGTATGTTAGTCCGATAAGCATGTAGAGCATATGGCAGCATTTCGTGCCAGTCCTTATAATTTACAACCATCTTGGCCACGATCTTCTTGACATTTTTGTTTGCTGCTTGAACTGCACCATTAATTTGAGGCCTATAAGGAGCCGAATTGTGGTGTTTGATTTTGAGACCTTCGCAAAATTTTTGAATCTCGGTACCATTAAGATTGGCAGCATTATCTGTGATTATCCTCTCTGGGATCCCGTATCTACAGACAATGTCCTTCCTGAGGAATTTGAGGGACACCCTTTGAGTTATGCTGGCATATGAAGCAGCTTCTACCCATTTAGTGAAATAGTCTATTGCCACCAAAATGAAACGATGACCATTGGAAGCCTTGGGATTAATGGGACCGATGACATCTATTCCCCACATCGAAAAAGGCCATGGGGATGCTAAACTATGCAGTGGAAACGCAGGTGCATTAACTCGGTCTGCATGCATCTGGCATTTCTGGCATTTACGAACATGCTCCATGCAATCTGACTCCATAGTAGACCAATAATAGCCACTTCTCAATATCTTCCTAGCCATCATGTGACCATTGGCATGAGTCCCACAGATTCCTTCATGAACTTCAATCATGGTCCATTTAGCTTCGCGAGCATCCACACATCTGAGTAGGGTACCATCATATCCTCTTTTGTACAAGACTTCCTTGTTTAAGAAAAAAGCCATAGCCAGTCTTCGGATGGTCTTTTTATTTACTTCGCTTGCCTCCACCGGGTATTCCTTGGTCTGGATATATCGCTTGATATCATGATACCAAGGCTTACCATCAGGTTCTCCTTCCACATGAGCACAGTACGCCGGTTCATCTTGCACTCTAATTTGGATGGGTTGGACATTGACATGGATATCCAACTTGGTCATGGCAGCTAGTGTGGCCAAAGCATCAGCAAATTGATTCTTGTCTCAACTTAAATGCGAGAAAGTAATCTCATCGAACTTTGCAATCAACTGTGTCAAGTATTTCTGATACGGGATCAACTTGGAGTCCTTGGTCTGCCACTCACCATTGACTTGATAAATGATTAAAGCTGAATCCCCGAAGACTTTCAACTGCTTTATACCCAGTTCAAGTGCCATTTGCAATCCACCAGCACATGCTTTGTATTCTGCAATATTATTTGTACTTTCGAATTTCAGTTTTATGGCCATCGGGTATTGCCTGCCACTTGGTGAGATAACCACCGCTCCTATACCACTGCCATGCATGTTGACTGGTCCATCAAAATACATTTTCCACACATTTTCTTGTTCTTCGTCTTCCTCAAGGGACATTACCTCTCCATCCGGAAACTCAGAATTGACAGGCCATCCATCCTCAAGAGGATTCTCTGCTAAATGGTTAGCAATCACACTTCCTTTGATGGA
The DNA here is from genome assembly GCA_030762895.1 of Sophora flavescens. Classification (NCBI taxonomy): domain Eukaryota; kingdom Viridiplantae; phylum Streptophyta; class Magnoliopsida; order Fabales; family Fabaceae; genus Sophora; species Sophora flavescens. The sequence continues at coordinate 60,080,682 of CM061069.1, forward strand.
CTTCTGGGTCACGTATTTGATGTCAAATTCTGACAATATCACTTGCCACTTCGAAACCCTTAAGGAGATATAAGGACTTTTGAAGATATACTTCAAAGGATCCATTAGAGAAATTAGCCAAATGGTGTGATATAACATGTACTGTCTGAGTTTTCTGGAGGCCCATACTAGTGCACAACAAGTCTTCTTGATTGCCATATAACGAGCCTCACAAGCGTTAAAGTTCTTGCTCAGATAATAAATTGCCTGCACCTTCCTGCCAGATTCATCATGTTGTCCTAGCATTGCCCCCATTGAGGTTGGCAATACGGTGAGGTAGAGTAATAATGGCCGGCCTTGGGTAGGTGGTACCAACACTGGGGGATTCAGTAGATATGTCTTTATCTTATCAAAGGCTTCTTGATAGTCATCATCCCATCTTCCTGGATTATTCTTCCTGAGGAGTTTGAATATTGGTTCACATTGAAATAGACAACTATAAACACGAGAAGGGGGGTTGAATTGTGTTTATCAGAATTTAAGCAAAGCTGAAATCTTTTCGCAAATAGAAAGCTAGCTTTGGACGAGTGGAAGAATACAAGATGGACGGGTGACTATTGCACACACACCACTTGACAGATACAAGAAAAACTAAAGCAATTAAAGAGTTTAAGGGAAGAGAGATTGACACGGTGATTTATCCTGGTTCACTCTTCAAATCAAAGAGCTACGTCCAGTCCTTGGCAGCACCAAGATTTATCCACTATAACTGATAAGGTTACAGACTCAAGTATTATTTGCACACCTAGCCTTTTCAGGCTCAAGACAAGTATTATTTGCACACCTAGCCTCTTCAGGCTCACTCTGGTTTGTTTGAGAGATTGGTTTTGTAATAAATACAATTTCTCACAGGCAGATTTTTCACTAACACTCAGAGAGTGGTTTAAATGTAAGACTCAGGAAAGTCTGCGTAATAACTTCAAAATGATTGAAGAATAAAGAATAAAAGAATGAAGAAATAAATGCTCAGAGTAATGGCGTTTTAATGCAATGTGGATTCTCTCTTTTTTCTTCATCTTCAATGGCTTCTGTATTTATGGTCTTCAAGCATTTAGGATCCGTTAGAGACATCCCCTCAGATGTTGGCTTCAAGCAGAACTTCATTAATTGCAATAGAGTCGTTCTGAGTAGTCATTAATGCAATAGAGTCGTTCTGGGAAGCCATTAATGCAATAGAGTCGTTGGTTGTACTCTAACATGAAGGATCATGACTTTATTCATCATGCTACAGCCATATAAAATTTATGCAGAGAGCTTTTTGTACTTTACTGAGTACACTTCCCTTTTTGTGTAAGGACCAGAGGTACTAGGGAATAAAGCACGTTGGAAGCATTCTTTAACTGGTCTTTGGTTCTGATTATCCAAGGTTGCTTGAGAGAGTAGCTTCTGACTTTTCTTGATAATCGTGAAACTGAGTAGGAGAGAAGGCTTCAAGTCTCTTTCTGATTCTTGAACTAAGATTCTGATAATCCTTAGAGAATTTGTGTTCATAAGATAAGTGCTTCCATCTTGAAAATAATCACGTCTATCTAGTCATTTGAGTTTTCATTCGGGCTAGTAGACGAGCTCCATATTAAGGACTCAGCAAGTCCAAAGACTAGTGGACGAGCGCTTATGTCACCTTTAGTGGACGAGCACTTCTGTTACTCTAGTGGACGAGAGCTTCACAACTTTTAGTGGACGAGAGCCTCAGTTACTTTCTTTGGCGAGAGCCTCGGTTAGTCCGGTGGACAAGAGTCTCGATTACTCTAGTGGACGAGAGTCTCAGTTACTCTGGTGGACGAGAGTCTTAGTTACTCTAGTGGACGAGAGTTTCTTGCCACGTCATTGGACGGATACAATTTTACCTTAATGGACGCGCTATTCTGATGCTTTAATGGACGCGCTATTCTGATACTTTAAAGGACGAGCTCCAAGTGCCACGTCATTGGACGGATAATTCTGATACCTCACTGGACGGGTTTTTCTGATACTTTGATGGACGCGCTCCAAGTGCCACGTTAGTAGACGGATAATTATGATACCTCACTGGACGGGCTTTTCTGATACTTTGATGGACGAGTTATTCTGATACTTTAAGTAGACGTGGCCTTCTGATACTTATAGTAGACGCGGCCTTCTGATACTTTTAGTGGACGCGGGTTTCTTTCTCTTGTGTTTTGGACGTGCGCTTCAAACATTTGCGATGGACGAGAGCTTCAATCTTCAAACAGTGTTGGACGGATGATTCTATTTCTTAATCTGCACACTCAATAGATAGGTTAGCAACCAATATGAAGGTTAATTAAATCATTAACCAATGTTTAGTTTTCATCAAAACTTAAGGAAATGCATATCAAACATTTTAGAGACTTAACACACATGTGCTAGTCATATTTGCAATGAAGCGCACAATGTAGTTCAATCTTCCAAGAAAACCCCTTACTTCTCGCTCGTTCTTAGGTGATGGCATATCGCGTATTGCTTCCACCTTGTTAGGGTCCACCTTTATTCCTTCTCTACTGACAACAAAGCCAAGTAAGTTCCCCGCGGATGCATCGAAAGTACATTTTGCAGGGTTGAGGCGTAACTTGTACTTTCTTAGCCGTTCGAACAACTTTATCAAAACTGCCACATGTCTTTCTCCTTCCTTGGACTTGGTCACTATGTCATCAACGTATACCTCTACCTCCTTATGCATCATATCATGGAACAATGCCACCATAGCACGTTGGTAAGTGGCCCCAACATTGTTTAATCCGAAAGGCATCACCTTGTAACAAAAAGTTCCCCAAGGACTGATAAAAGTTGTCTTTTCTTTATCTTCATTATCCATGAGGATCTGATTGTACCCAGAATACCCGTCCATGAAAGAGAACCTGTGACTTCTGGCTGTACTGTCTACAAGGACATCAATATGAGGTAGGGGGAAATCATCCTTTGTACTGGCTTTATTCAGGTCTCGGTAGTCCACGCACATTCTGACCCTTTCATCCTTCTTTGGTACGGGACAATATTAGCTACCCATTCCTGGTGTCTAGCTACTTCCAGAAAGCCAGCCTACAACTGCTTGGTCACTTCTTCCTTGATCTTCAGCGACATCTCAGGATGCATTCTCCTTAATTTTTGCTTCTTTGGAGCCACATCTGGGTATAAGGGAATTTTATGCGTTGCTATCTCAGGATCTAGACCTGGCATATCTTTGTAGGACCATGTAAAAACATCCAGATATTCTTTGGATAGTGCAATCATTTCTTCTCGCTCTGGGTTATCCACTATTTTCAACTCCTTCTTATCTTCCTCCGTTCCCATATTGATCACTTCTGCAATCTCATCATTCGAGCTAATCCCTTCCTCTGACCGTTTCACCACTTTTATGAATTCTTCAATGTCTTCTTCCTCCTCATCGGATTCAAGATTGTATTCATCAGCGGCCGCGAGGGAATTAATAAATGAGCTTTCAAAGTTCCTCTCCTGAGGTAAATCTTTAGTGGAAGAAGTATTCCTAGAAGAAAAAGTCAGGAATAGGAGAAGTATAGGCAAGGGTTTTATTTATGACAGAAAAGCTTAAACAAAATAAATAAATGAAAGAGAGAAAAGAAATGATGGAATCAAAAGGAAAACACCAGACAAAGTGTTACATTCTCATTCATGTCTCAAAGCAAGTAAACATCAATTAATAATTAGTACAATAAGATAATTACTTCATGGAAATAACATCAACAAACGGTTCAGATCGCCAATTGTTGAGAACTTCATCTACTTCAGAGTTTAAGTTTCTTCCTTCCTCAGGCATACGGGCAGCCATCCTGGTCCGAGATCTGGTATCGTAAACTTGGGTTTGATTAGTGTCAGCTTTCCTAGGTCATGCAATAGTTCCCGAATCCTCAGAAGGATGTGACTCTGTAAAGTATCCTAGAATCTCATTAGTAAACCCAAAATTTTTGTGTATGTGTATGTATACATGTGAAAGTTAACATTCTTTGTTTGATCGCGAAAGTACTCTTAGGAAGACTGTCGTATACACCAATAGCAAGAAAACTCATCCTGCAATCAAATCTAGTGGTATGGTTCCCTCTAGCTTGAATGCAGTTGGTGTCAAGTCCAAGGGAGAATCCACTCCTCAATAGACCAAACCCGTACTAGCAACGTCCTCATTTTTTACACAAAAAACACGTCATTTTTAGGGTAAAAATATAGTTGATGACATATCTAAGGGAGAATGCACTCCTCGATAGATATCATCTAAAAACGCTCGACAGACATGGATGAAAACTTCCATTTCATTATAAATATTCCGATACAAATCACGAGTCTTTGACCAAAATAAAAGAAGCACATTGATGGTTTCCATCCTTCTCCAAGGTCCACAAGGTTCTATGTTAAGAGCCTCATCCTCTTTTTCCTGATCCCTCGGGCAAGTTTCTCAAAATGATTGAAGAACTTGGTCACCTTCGGTGGAAGTTGAAGGAAATGGTTCACTCTCATGTGGATGGATGCCTCTTCAAACCGCTCCACCAGCTGGGAAGTGTGATATTGGAGCTTATCCATCACGTCCTCGTATTTTCTCTTCCATGCTTCCTTTTCGTTCATTACATCCCCCACCACTAATTTCCATCCCTTTACCCATTCTGCGTGACGTTGAGCTTCAACCCTTTCAGAGTCTTTTACCGTGTTTCTCAGCCAATTTTCTCTCATGTTAGCTTCTGCCAGTTGCTCGCGATACTTGGCTGCTTCATTCCATTCTTGATCAGAGTACACTTCTGTTTGGGCTAAGGATTCCTGCAGGGATTCAACCCTCTCTTCTAGTATATGTATCGTTTCAACGTGATCCCCTACACTTGTCTCGAGCTCTTTTTTCTTCTTTTGAAGTTTGATAAGCATCTTCTCTTGACATCCTATCTTTGCCAACAGCTCTTGAATTTCTTCTTCTTTGTCTTTTCTTGCCCTTTTTGCACGACTCAGGGCTTCATGGGCATCGGCGCATTCATCCTTCAAATGCTCAATCTGTAAACTCAGCTTCTGCACTTGTCTTTGGAGCGTGATAATAGTTACTTCGGCAGCTTGGTCTTTGTCATCAAAAATCCTCATATGAGCTTTTAAAACCTCGATCTCTTTCAACATTTGATCTTTGGTTAGGGGATTGTTTTCTTTATGGAGAGGGGATATAGGTCTTGGAGGAAGACCTCTTCTTGCCTCTCTCCATACTTCATATCTTTTGTGTGAGCTATGATTCGCCTTCCTAATTCCTCTGGTCCCTTTACATGAATATCATTCCATGCTGACCTCACTGCTATCGTCTAACTTTTGATGCCTTCACCTTCTTGGTATAAGAAGAATATCCCATCGAGCAGCTCTTTGGGGGGTTCATCTTGCGTCCACTTGAGTTGACGCATTACCAAAGCTGGTGAGTACGATACACAACCTCTGGGACCCATTAGTGGAACATTTGACAAACTTCCACAGCTGAGCACAACTGAATCTCCATTATACTATGGACACATCCAACTTAATGACCGCAGGTCGATCTGATCAAACTCTCGCTTCCACTCATATAACTTACGTGACTTTAGTTGCATGCGAGTGAATCCTTTCAGTGGGTCATCTGTTCTATCAATCTTATCACGAGCGTACAAGTGAGTCATGATCCAGACATACAATATTGACGCACAACATCGTAGTTTCCCTTGTTGATTCTGATGACAAACCTGTAGGGAGAGGAAGGTTTCAGCTAAGATAGCAGGGACCGGGTTTACACCATATTCTTCGACCCTATAGAAAACGTCCATGACAGACTGATCAATCAGATCTGGTACAAACGGAAAGAGCACCAACCCATACATCATGAGGGCTAGTACTTTGTTGAAAGTAACCCATCGTCGTTGCTGGCCCAACTTGTTGAGATATACTTCCAAAAATCGTCTCTTCATCCCTTTGGTGGTTCCCTTTTCTGTTTTCTCTATCTGTTCCGGTTGAAGCTCCAATAGACTTGCTATCTTCCGATCTGTTACAAGTTGGCCATAATACATGTAGAAGTGAGTCTTCTTTTGAATGGGCAGTCTTAGCATATAAGCATACTCTTCCATGGTTGGAGTGATGTTCAAGTTAGGCAATTCAAAACACCTCAAAGTTGAGTTCCAATATTGGGCCAATGCACTCAGAGCGGGAGCTTCCACTGGAACACGCAACAGGTCTAATATTCTACCATACTTGCTGGAAAAGTCTGAGCGTGCTTCTTCTGGCATTTGCTGGCTGAGTTCACATAATCTCTTCACGTCATTGAGCGTCACATCGATCTTGATATTTTTCTTGGTACAACTCGCGTTGCTAGTACTCTTCTCTGAACCAAGCTTTTCCATTTTCTTGCTATAAGGTGAATACCAAAATCTTCAAACAGGGAGAGATACAAAAAAAATGAGTATAGTAAAGCAAATATATCTTGCATGATTCATGTTGTAGGGGACCCAATGGGGTTGAAAACCCTGATGGGTATGCATCACCTTCATTATGACATAGCGCCTATTAGATATGCAATAATATTTGAACATGTCATTCAGGTTTGAGGCAGCAATGTGGTGCCCCTAGTTTCGTGAATATTCACGATGAGCATGCATGACAATTTATGCTTATGATGATAGATGAGGGAAAGAAAGTACGCCCCCTTTTGCCCAAAGCCAGGTAAAACCTAAGGATGGACACGCCTTAAGGTTAGGACTCTAAACAGGTTGGCCACTAGGTCTGCTCTATTAGTGAGAGTTGGGACGGGTCTAGACCTCTAAAAGTCATGGTCCCCAGACTGCCCTCATAAGAGTATGATTCATGAATCTAGCCACAAGTAGGGATAAACCCTCTCAATATGACTATTCCACGACCTCATGTACAATCTGAGTGGTGAACTGACCAGTATTAGGGAGGTACAAGACCTCTTCAATAACAACGTCAGAGCACCGCCTAATCCTTGGGTTTTTGAGCAAGCTCGAGTATAGAGCTAAGTGTGTGTGCAATATGTGATAGTGATGTGTGTGAAAGAGGGCATACAAACTTGTAACACTTAAAAGTAAAAATAAAAAGAGAAGACAAGAAGAACCTACAAAACACAAACATAAATATATATAAGAATGGTTATAAGTCCTCTACCCTATTGTTAAAACATGGGAAAAGAAAAGAAAGGAGGAGGAAACAAAAACATTGTTGGTGAAACACATATAATAATAACGTGAGTTAAAACGCCTGCACCACTAACTCTTCTTATTTAAATAAGAGGAAAAACCCAACCAAAAGGACAATCCAAACAAACAGCACTGTAAATAAAAACATGTTTTGTCATTTAATTATTGTAAGGAGAAAAAACGGTAAGATACAACCATAAAAGGTAAAACAAATAAGCTACAAATTACTAAAAATTTGCAAAACCAATTTTTATGGGCTTGACTTTCTTAAAAGAAGTCCCCAGTGGAGTCGCCATCTGTAGCGACCAAGAAAAAAAAAGACTAGTTTTCCTTTTAGAGGGAAAACATGGAGTCGCCACCAACTTTATTTAATTTCGGGAAAGTTGGAAAACCCTTCAAGAAGAAGCTTCGGGTTCAGGAGTCGATTATGTCTAGGGAAGGTATGGGGACTTAACCCCACGACACCTGGAACATCCATAAATGGTTACCCAAAATTAGTGGTGTAAATTATTAGTAACTTTGAAATATTTGTTTTACCCATTGTGAATCTCTTTATTAAAACTTCGTGAAGTTGAACATGGCACGTAAGTCCACAGAGCCACCTCTAAATCTGAAGGGTTGAACATGACACTTGTCATAGGGCAACCCTAAAAAAAAGGTTGTTTTAATCAAGTGATCATCCTCTATTTTTTAGGTAAAGTAAATAATTTTTATCTCTTGAAAATGGGACAGAAACGTAGAAATGAAACTTTTTACTAACTTATTCAGAGAATAGAAGCATACAGAAATAAGAGTGCCAAGAGAAATTTATTAATAATATCAACGAAAAGAACAAAGATTACCAAACGGGAGTAGGATAAGAATGACCTTGTTTACTCCCAGTGGTAAGATTTTATGATCGAAGTCTTTACATCCAATATCCCTGGCTCCTTCAGCTCTTCCTTCTTAACCACTTCTAATGATAGGGAAGAGAAAAGGAAGCTCAGATTTCTGATCTCTCTTACTCACCACAAAAATCTCCCATTCTTTTCTCTTTTCTTTGTATCTTTCCTCTCTATCTCCTCTCTGATCTTTCCTTTCCTCTCAAGAACAGTGTTCTCCCTTCCAAAAAAAATCTCCCTAAGAAAATATCAGATCATAAGTCCTTCTCCCAGAAAATCCTCCCCTACTCCTCTCTTTTTCCTCTCCTTTTATAGACGGAGGAGAGGGCTTCTTGCTTCTTCTCCATTGACTTCAAGGTCGGTTTGCACGAATACTTAGGGCTTGGGCCGTTCTGAACAGCGGAAAAGAGGGGATTTGATGTGAGGGTTGCATGCTTGAAAAGGGAAGGAGATGGAGGTTTTTGTCTGATGGGTATGAAGGCTTTTTAGGGTTAGGAGTGAGGCTGCTAGGTTACGGCGAGGGAGGAGATGGAAGAAAAAAAGATAAGACCAATGGGTAGAGGAGGTGAAAAAAAAAGGGGTTCTGAGCAGAGATAACGTGTGTCCAGATGGGGTGGTATGAGTAGCAGAAAGGTAGGGATTTGATGTGAGGGTTGCACGCTTGAAAAGAGAAAGGAGATGGGGGGTTTTGAGAAGAAATAGCGTGTGCCCAGACGGGGTGGCGTGAGTAGCAGAAAGGGTGGTGATTTGATGTGGGGGTTGCACGCTTGAAAAGAGAAAGGAGATGGGGGCTTTTGTCTGATGTGCATGATGGCTTTTTAGGGTTAGGAGTAGGGTTACCAGGTTAAAATAAGGGAGGAGGTAAGGAAGAAGGAGGACCAATGGGTAGAGGAGGAAAAGAGGTCTTGCCTGGTATGTAAAGTGAGTAGGAGGTGTAACTCAGCTTTCTTTCCTCTTTGTTGATTGTCTTTTTCTCCTTGTTTTCTTCGTCCTTTCTTCTTTATCTTCTCCTTCTTCTTTCCTTATTCTTTAGCCTTCATCCTGAGAATAAAATTGAAGTGGACGGAACCTCTTCGTCCCAACAGAAACTTAGATATGCAAAAGTAGATATACGCTGGACGGACGTCCTCGTCCAACAAGAAAAGATAATTGCAGTGGACGTAACCTCCTCATCCAACAGAAATTAAAATAATTGAAGTGGACGGAACCACCCCGTCCATTGACAGGTGAAGTGGACTGGACGGGGCCAACAACAAGTGCAAAGCAATGGACGGGACCACCCCATCCACCAGCGAGTGTAATGACTGGACGGGACCACCCCGTCCATTGGCAAGTACAAATGTGATGTGGCCAACAGCAAGTGCCAAGCAATGGACGGGACCACCCCGTCCATTGGCAGGTGCGATGGGATGAGCCGGCCAAATAAGAAAGTGCAAAGCAATGGACGGGACCACCCTGTCCACCAGCAAGTGTAATGACTGGACGGGACCACCCCGTCCATTGGCAAGTGCAGTGGACTAGACGGGGCCAACAGCAAGTGCCAAGCAATGGACGGGACCACCCCGTCCACGAGCAAGTGTAATGACTTGACGGGACCACCCCGTCCATTGGCAAGTACAAATGTGATGGACGAGACTTCCCGGTCCAATGGCAAGTCCCACATAATGGACGGGGCTTCCCCGTCCAATAGCAAGTACAAATGTGATGAACGGGACTTCCCCGTCCAACAACAAGTGCAAACTTGATGGACGGGGTTTCCCCATCCACATCAAGTGCAAATGTGATGGACGGGACTTCCCCGTCCAACAGCAAGTGCAAATGTGATGGACGGGGCTTCCCCGTCCAACATCAAGTACGAATGTGATGGACTGGGCTTCGTCGTCCAACAACAAGTCCCATATGTGATGGACGGGACTTCCCCGTCCAACAGCAAATCCCACATGATGGACGGGACCAACAACAAATTATAGGGGTGTAATCGGGTCGTTTAGATCGGATTTGAGGGGTTTCATCATCCGAACCGATCAAATTTGATCGGTTCGGATTTGTCAAATTTTCAACTACAGATCCGAATCGGATCGGTTCGGTTTGGATCATCGGGTTACCTATTTTTTTTTTTACACTTAAATATTAATAAAAAAATAGAAAAATAAAAGAAAATATACGTATTTAATTATTAATTATATTAAATATCTATATAATAATATATTAATATTATATAAAATAATTTAAAAATAAATAATTTATAGGTTTCGGATCGGTTCGGATCGGATTAGATTTCTCGGATCCGAGAGCCGAACCGATCTTGTTCGGATCAACGTTTTGGAATCCGATCCGATGATCTGAACCAATCCACCAAAACCGGTTCGGATCGGTTTGGATCCGCCGAGTTCGCGGATCGGATCAGATCCGCTTACACCCCTAGCAAATTAGCTATGAGTTCCCAACTTTCTTCATTTTTTCTTTTTATTATTATTAGTCTCCTTGAAGCACAAAAATCATGAGAATTAGAATAAAAAATGGACAAAAATGGGTGTTCACAACATGTATTTATTTTGAAAATTTTCAAAATATCTTATATCGTTGGAAATTAGATATAAATTCTATTAATTTCATTATTGGGTCAAAATTAGGTTTTCTGATCAGTAAAATCTTACTGTCAGTGAAAACCCAGACCGGGTTTCGTCTGAATTTCCAACCCAAAATTTTACCATATCCTTATAAAAATAAGTATAATATGAATATGACTTTGGTTTACCCAAAATCATTTTCTAAGTTTCAGATAAAAATATAAAAGTTTATTTATATTTATACCGATCTTAGAAAGCAAAAAAATCAGGGTGTTACATTACTACCCCACTAAAAAAAACTTTCGTCCTCGAAATTTCGTGACTCTAACTAGACAGGAATTTCTTAAACCCAAGGTCTTACTCTCACAATAAGGAATATAGAAGAACTCTGTTAATTTGAAAAGAATACAGGAATATCCAGTATGTAAAAAGATTCTTTAATAGGTTCGTGAGTGAAAAATGCATAGCTGATACATATTTACAACCATGACTCTAACAAAGTTCCTTCTTTCACAAGAATTCCTAGTGGATTAGGAACTCACCAAACGAATAGTTCCTAACCTTAAGAGAATTTATTCTTTGGACAAGAGCTTTACAAAACGACAATTGAAAAATGACAATAGTCCGACAAAAATTCAGACTGGGTCACTTTCACCAAAAGTAAAAGTGACTAGACTAAGTCTCATCTAGAAACTTCTTTTATCAAGAAATGTCTGTCCCAAATAAGAACAGGACATTCACAAAAATTCCACAATAATTGGTTCAACCACGGAAGTTTGAAATAAAAAATCTCTATCTTTAGAAAAAAAAATGATCTGGCCTAAAAACCAAGCGAAGTCACATCTGTCAAGAGAAAAGAGACTGGAATAAATTTCTTCAAGGAATCTTTGTTCTCAAAAAGTCATAAATATTATACATCGACTGGAGAGACCAACAACATAAGAGATTTTAGAGAGTCAAATACTCCAGGAAATCAAAATACGATTATACTTAGAATTCGTTACAAACTTAAAATTATGAGTCATTAAAGCTAATGTGACACCCCTTCCTGGGGGCTTCACATGATAACCCGTTGCGGAAAATAAAACTATAAATTGCTGGTCCACGCTTTGGTTTGTAATTCTTTGCTAGGTGTCCCTGTTGTCCACAACTGAAACATTTAACTCTTCTCAATGGGAAAGTCTTAGCCATATGGTTTAGGTCTCCACACTTGTAACATCTTTTGAGTTGGCCTTGGCTTTGGTTCTTTTGAGCTCCACTTCCTGATGCAGCAACAACAGGACGATATGATTGTTGATTCTGGTTCTGATTATTTCCAGGTGGTCGGAAATATGGTTTCCTTTGCACTTATTTTCCTTCCTGATTCTGAAATTAATCTTTGAACCTAGATGGTCCTCCAACATTTCCTCTATTATCTCTTCCTTTCCTCATCTGCTCTATCTTTCGACACATCTCGACTAGAGCTTGAAAGTTTCTAAGTTGCAGTGGCAGTACATATTCTTTGATCTCAAATCTTAAGCCTACTTCAAACCTCTCACATTTCCAGCTTTCATTAGGTTTCACTTGAAAGAAACGAAAATATTTGGCGAGTGATTCAAACTTCGCCGCATACTCCCCAACAGATAGATCTCTTTGTTGTTAAATTCTTGTTCCTTCTCAATTCTAGTACTTTCTGGGAAATACTTGTTCAGAAATGCGTTTCGGAACACATCCCAAGTAATTTCCTGTTGATCAGCTTCCATAAGTTGTTTATTACCTTTCCACCAGTACTCCGCATCTCCTACCAATAAAAACGTAGCATATGAAACCTTAACTCCTTCTGGGGTAAGAATGAGTTCAAAGATTTTCTCAAATTCTTGTATCCACAAGTCAGCTTTCTCTGGTTTAGTATCCCCCTAGAACTGTGAAGGATTCTGGCGTCGAAATGTAGTCAGACCTCTGTCTTCCGCAGCTTGTTGATTCCGAGCAGCTATAGGAGTTGTCTGCATTATAATAGCAGCTGCAACATTCTCCATTGCTTGTGCAGTATCCTCCACTCCACCTTCATAGTTATCATCCATATTACCACGACCACCAAGGGGACCACCTTTACGACCGCTTCCACGACTGCGTCCATGTCCACGTCCACCTTTTGGTTCTGGTTCCATAACTGACCAACAAGACAAAATCAGTCAATCTGCAACCAGAAACTGAAACGTATACTTACGTGTTTAAAACACATTACTTCTAAGAAGTAATTCAATCTAGGTATCATCTACAACTCGTGGGTTCTCATAAGGTCTCAACCCAATTAGAACCCCTCATAACACACATACTTGGGTGTCAACACACATTGTTTCGACAAGAAAACAATTCAAGCAAGGTCCAACCAAAGATCACACAACAAAAACATAACAGACCTATTCCCCAAGGTTCCCGAAAGTCTCGACCAACTCTGATACCACTCTGTAACACCCCCTTTGAGCATTACTTTGTGAACACATGCGGAAATAAATTAAAAAGTAAATTTACTGGTTACTTTCGGAAATTGATTTATTTTAAGTCAGAAAATCTGGGTGTAAAAATTTTTCTCCTTAACACTTCGGAAGTTTGTGATACACATAACCATAAAAAAAAAACAGTACGTTTACACTATACTTCACAACACACATACACAAATTTTTATTTATAAACAAACCTTCTACACCGTATAAGTTTTGCTTAAAAGTCTTTTCTTATATACTATTTATAAATTATCAAGACACACGTACTAAGCTTCTTAAAATGACATCCTCAAACACAAACCTAAGCCGGTCGTTCTACAAGACACTCACTGATAAGCTCCCGTGATCATCCCTATGATCACACACCTCTTCCCGCAATCCGGACTTAAGTCTCCAACTGACTTAAGGAACTCCTCTGCAACATCTGTACTCATGTACCAAGGTACAACAGAAAAACCAGACAAATGGATAAACGCAAGGGTGAGAACCAATATATGGATTTTAAAACGATAACTACATTTGCGACACACCAAACAACATATAACATAACATAAAAATATATAGTTATAAAAACCTATATAGTTATCACAACATAAAAATAATAAAAAATACACAAGGTAGTTTATCAACGGGTTTCATACCCGATCATTTTAAAAAATGCAAGGCACTCCAAGGTTCAACATCTAGCTTTTATACCTAATCTATGGAGATTCCAAACTTCTTTTCACTTGAGCAGATCAGGCTTTTACATGGCGCATTGCCCAAACTCCTGTCATAATGGTCATCTCGAAACATGGCGCATCGTCCAAAACTCCTGGCGCGATGGTCAACACGGAACATGGTGCATCATCCAAAACTTATGGCACGATGGTCATCACGATAAATGGAACATTGTGTCCATAAAAACACATTTCCCATTAAGTTACAATGATCAAATTTACGTGGCACATTGTTCGTTAAGGTACAATGGTCAACGCGATAAATGGAACATTTGTCCATAAAGGTACATTGATGTAACTACTTGAATATCTTGTCATCAAGCATTCAAGATTTTACCCAAAGGCACGTCTGCCAAAAAAATGCATGTAAAACATTTTGTTCACGTCATTTTCTTTGTGTTCATTCTTTCCTTATCGAAGTTCATAGGCTTACGACCTTTCCAACTTTTTAAACATTTAAGTTTGTCTTTCAATTTCAATAATAGGACTCAAAGTGCGAATGTGCAAATCACGAAGACCTAGACCAATGCATTCAACCCGAGGTTCGTAGATTATAAAGTACAAAACTTACATGACTTTTATAGGATAAAATAGTCCGTAGCTTCACCTTTAGGACATACAGTCCATACCATAGAACACTAGAACACCGACGTCTCGGTCACTTGGTTCGTTTTTCAACTTTAAAATCATTTTCGTTCTGTGAAATACCAATCCAAAACAAACCTCCGCAACTTATCCAAGTTATCAAAATTAATACTGTTAGGAAAAACTAATTTACAGAAAATCATTTTTCGTTGGAAATTTGTTTATAAAATCAAATCACCCAAAAACTCATTTTCCTCTAAAAAACTTTATTTGAAACTTTAGTTCTAAAAATATCGTTTGAGACTAAATCTCTATTCAAACAAATATTGTTGTTTTTAAGAATGTTTTTTGTAAATATTTTCGGAATTGTTCGTCGCTTGACGTTTTAAGTCAAAATTTGACTTTTCTAGTAAAATAATTTTCTCAACACCATAGTAAAATTATTTTTGAAACTTATTTTTTTTTTATAATAACATTTTCTAATATTTAAAAATTTCTTACGTAAAAATCAACAGTACTAAAATATTTTCAAGGTTACGCCCTCACTATGACTCATAATTCACTTTTACACCGTTAAATCATTAAAATAATAGTATTTTCCACTATTCCACATTCTTAACCAATCAAAACATTAAGTAATATTATATTACTATATTCTACCAAATAAAAATTTGTTATTTCTTATAAAACTTTTTAACGCTTTTATCCTTTTAATTAATTGAGCACTGACCACTGTCAGGCTTTTCACTCAACAATCAACATACATAAACATTTCACATCAACATTATAGCATATAATACAGTTTATAACATGCATTAAAACACGCTAACAATTAGCTGCAGATAATGAATTACAAGAAGATAATAACAACAAATAAATTAACTATGCAAGATAATTTAAAGACACCACAAACACACTCAAATAAATTATACAGACCACATACTAATAGATTCTGTCAAACGTCCGATCTTCGTAAAACTTGTAAACGATTCACACAAATATTATCCTTCAACAAAACACAACATAAAACAAGTCAGATTTTGAAGAAAACCTACTAACTCCTAATGATGTAGGTTCAGTCATGAGGTGTTTAATTGACTAAAAATTTCTAAAATTCCTAAACTCTTGGATTAGTGATCCGTAAGCACTTGCAACATAAGATCAATGATCAAAACTCAAAGATTGAAATAAAATCCTCTAACTCCACATAGAATTAGGTCTGGTCATGACTAGATAAATTAGCTAAAGATCTCAAAATTTTACATACTCTTAGATCCATGACCTTAGAGTAGTATAGAGTTAAGATAAATTATTATAAGTTGAAAAATGAAACAAAATCTTTCAACTCCACAAGAACATGGTTTCGGTCACGAACAAAACAATAGGTTAGAGATTTTATTTTGATTCAACAACTTGGATTCAATACATACAAGAGTTAGAAGGATTGAATCATGTATAATTTTACAAAAAAAAAAACAAAGAAACAAAGTTCCTCCACCTATACCAACTAGGTTTCGGCCATACATAAAATAGTGGGGAGGAAATTTTTGTTTGATCCATGCTCTTGGATTATAAACATAGAGATGATTATAAGATCATGAAAATTGGTTTCATGATCATAGGATTTTTCTATGATTTTCTAGAGATTTTCAAAGTTCTAGATCTAGGAATTTCAAATGATGATCATGGCCTTGAAACATGAAAATGAATGTAGAACATGATATTGATTGAGGGAGATGAGGACCGTATACCTCTTAGAAGTTGAAAAATGGCAAGAGATCAAGTGCTTTCTTCACAAATTTGGTTATGGTTTACTTAGAACTTTGAGAGAAAAATGGAAGAAAGCTTAAGCAAGAAGATGATGAGTTGATAAAATGAGAGTGAGAGGGCCTCTTAGGGAGTTTGGGCTGTGGAGAATGGAGGGCAAGGATGTCCAAATGGAGTTAATTTAGGGACAAAAGAGTAATCTTACTTAAGGGCAATTTTGTGAAATAAAACCAACTTAAGGACATAATGGTCATTGCACCTCTAATGTCATCATGACAAACATGTGGTTGAGATTGATGGAGAGGTGGCTAATTTGTGCCCACAAAACAAGGAGGAAGTAGCCAATTTGAACTTGTCTTGCCTTAACCATGGTTAATATTTAACTAGGATAAGTTAGGTTAAGGGTATTTTGATCTTTTCACACTTAAACTCATCATTACATAAATTAAATTCTAGGTGAGTCACCCCTATGACTAACCACCCTAGGTGGCAAGATATCTCAGCATCCAATGTCGGGTTTTGTCTCTGCACGTCCATTCTCGACTCCATCGATTACCCGATTTAGGTTTTACGCCCGAAACAAGTATTTATTTTGAAAATTTTCAAAATAACTTATATGATTGGAAATAAGATATAAAAAATTAAGTTTTATAATCAGTAAAATCTTACTGTCAGTGAAAACGCAGACCGGGTTTCGTCTGAATTTTCAACCCAAAATTTAACCGTATCCTTATAAAAATAAGTATAATATGAATATGACTTTGGTTTACCCAAAATCATTTTCTAAGTTTTTGATAAAAATATAAATGTTTATTTATATTTATACCAATCATAGAAAGATGAAAAATCAGGATGTTACATTAAGGAAAAACAGAATGAATGAGAAAAAAAACATGATAACGATTGTAATATTAAGGAATCGAGAAGGGTAAGAATATTGAGAAGTGCATTCCCTTATCCTCTTAGGTGCTTAGCCTTTCATGTATATTTTCTATCCACTCATTTTATTGGCCTCGTTACAACCTTGAATTAGCCCATTTGATTTCTGCATGCACGCGTTTTCTATATTGTGTGATCGATATGATAAACAAATTAATAGTAGTGTAAACTTAATTTGTGAAGTTGAGGGAAGCACAAACATTTAAATAGGAGTGCTTGAGTGATAATTTATCTCGTGAGATGCTAGTGGTTCCAGTTTTATTTTCTTAAATAGTTGTCATTCTCTTTAATCTCCATGATATTAACAAAGTGTGTATTGTTATTATAATCTTCATTTTTTAATTTTCTTGGATTGGGATTTGAAACAGTTGATATTTATTTTTCTGGGAGCTCATATATGTTTTGGTTTGGTGTTGCTTTGATACAAACAAGCAGTGTTCATGCTTGATGTGTTCACAAATTTTAGAGTCGTCATTTTGAAAAAGATTTTATCCAGAGATAAAGATCTAAGTTATTTGGTGAGGTTGTGTGTACAACTTTTGTTTGAGTTTGTTGGTGGCTTCTACTGTGCATCATATTGAAAGTGGTGCATGGATGTACCTTATAACTTTGACCAATGATTTAGTAAAAAAAAATATACCGACGTTTAAGATTAAAATTGATAATGGTTGAACAGGTAAACAAAAAAATTAAAATAACAATTTTGTCCCTACTCCTTTCACCTCACCCACCTATCCCACTGTTGCGAGAACCATCGACCCGGACACGAAAACATCATGAGCACAAGCATTGGAGCCACCGCTACGAACTACTGTCGTTGATTCTCAACCACCCTCCCCATGAGACATGTCATTGCTGTTCATCCCGAATTGCGCAACCCACTACGAACTACAATCGTCGATGCTTAACCACCCATTCATGGTAGAGGAGGTGCCTTTGGGGTTGAGGATGCTGCACGCAAATGACTGTGATGGTAGGTTTCGAGTGATGGAGACCCATGGTGCATTGCGTGTTTCGAGGCAAATGTGTTGATTGTGTTGCGACTTGTGGGGTCTAGGCAGCGTTAGTGTAATATCCAATAGTTTTAATTAATTAAAGGTTTTAATTGATAATATTTTTAATAGTTTTAAATTTTTTGTACAGCAATTATACTATTTTTTTGAAAAAAATTTATAAATACGTTCATAATTAATTTATGATGCCATGAATGAAAGAGTTTTGGGACAATATTTAAGAATTAAATTAAATGAGGGTTTTAAGGCATAACGTGATAGTGCATATTTGACTTGCTCTTAGTAATTAGATTAATTAAATTAATATGATTATTGATTTAATGGGTTTATTGGGCTTTTACCAACTCTAGGGCCCAATTTTATGTTTAAAAAGAGTGTCATCCCTTCCTCCATCATTCTTCAATCGTTTTTAAAAAATCCTAGAGAGAGTGTTAGAGAGCTTAGAGAGAGGAAGAGAGAAGAGAGAGTTATAGAAGAGAGAAATGAAAAGAGGAAGCTTTTGAGATTTGAAGGCTCAACTCATTTTGTTCAAAAGTTGTAGAGGATCTCTCAAGCTTTCCAATAATCCCCATCTTGCATCATCTTCTTCCTCCTTAGATTGTCACCATTTTTTTGGGTAAAAGCTTCAAGGTGAGGGAGTTAGATATTTTCATGAATTTCTCTTGTTTAATCTTTATAGTTAATGATTATGTTGATGAAATTGAAAGGGGAATAAAGATTTTGACTATGTGGTAGAACCCTAAAAATTGGGGGCGAGGACTACATGTTAAATTTTAATATGTATAACAGTGGATTAGCATTAATTAGTTATTAAATTATAATTAAATTATTAATATATCAGTTATAATATTAATTCCTAATTACGTAACCAATTGATAAAATAGTTGTTGGGTATTTACTAAAGAATGACCCTATGATGGGATGGGTCATTTCTAATATTAACCCATTGAGAGGTCCCTACTCTCTGCTGGTAGGTTATAAGAATAGCCTCCCCATTAGGCATTCTAACAATCGAATAACGTAAACCAAAACCTACCGAAAAGAGAGGAGTAACCTCTCATCTTCTCCAACATTCCGAAACCTGTTCATCTTCTTCTCATCCTTTGATCTCTTTGTGATGGATTACTGCGAATCTCCAAGGTATGAAATCCTCCTCTTTACTTTGATTAACATGAATCACATGCTATGATTTGTATCTGTATGGTATTTAGTATTATATGTTTTCCTTCAATTGGTATCAGAGCCATGGATAGATACATGTTATAGCTGTTCTGAAAATTGTTAGGGATTTTCATATCATGTTATATCAATATGAAAATTGTAAGTTTTCCTTCAACAACTTTCGTTTTCATGCTTGTTCTTCAAAATTCAAACTATGATTCTGGCCAATGATTTCGAAAATTGTTTAAGGGCTTTTCTTCTCACATGTTATTCGAGTAACATACTCGAAAATCGTTGGATTTCATTAAATAAAATGTGAGAAATCGATGTTTTTCGTTTCCCTTTTGCGTGAAACTGGTTCAATCGCCCCGCGAGTTTTGCTCGCCTCGTGATTCTGGGCATCAAGCATAAGGAATTCCCGGATTCGCCTCGCGAGATTATTCTCGCCTCGCGAATCTGGAAGCCAAGAAAACAGTGAAATTGTCATCCTCTGCTGGGTCGCCCCATGATTACGTTTCTCGCCTCGCGACCCCGGGCGGTGACTGTTCTAGAAAAATGAAAGGTCTGCTGGTCGCCTCGCGACCCCGAAGGCCGACTTGTTCTAGGAAAATGAAAGGTTTCGTGGGTCGCCTCGCGAACACTTTACTCGCCTCGCGAGTACCCGCGAAAGACCAAACGTTGCTGACTTTTCACAAGATTCGCCTCGCGAGATACCTCTCGCCTCGCGAATATTTTATGTGAATTAAGTTGTGTGTTCTATGCTGCATTTGTTATACAAAATATTTTTTTTCTAATGTATAATTGTAGCATGACTATTGATATTTTGTATAGTTATGAACTCACCTATCGTGGGTATAATTATACAAAATTTGTGTTGTTAAACAATTAATTATTCTAATGTGTATGGTATTATATTAATAATAATTATACCTTATCGGTGTATTATTATTAATGTAATTCGTTATTATACATTGTACTATTGTCTTAAGCTTATGTCAATTATGGTTTCGAGACCACTATCGGTATTAGAAATTTTGGTGATGTAAGTTCAAGTACATTGTATTATTCTTCTTATTATATTTCTTATTTATTATGATTCGGGACCCTTAGGCGGAATTATAATGAATAAGAAATTTCTATTATGGGCAAGATTGGCTGAACATATATATATATATATATATATATATATATATATATATATATATATATATATGGAATCATATTGCCTTCAACTCTTAATGATTCCTATTCTCTGTTTTATATCAGCCTCCTTCCCAAATTCTGTCAAAACTCTGAATGGGACAAACTATGAGGACTGGAAAGAGTCTCTAGATCTCTACTTAACTATTGCTGACTTGGATCTAGCCTTAAGGGAAGACAAGCCAGCAGCTCTCACTGATGAATCTACTGCAGCACAGAAGATTGCTTATGAGAAATGGGAACACTCTAATAGAGTGTGCTCAAAGTGATGAAGTACACTATGGAGAAATCCATCGGCAGAGTATCACGAGACCAATAATGCTAAAGAATATCGGGGAAGTCATTGGGCGAAATTTATGACTTTTGAGAAGGCTCGGAAAAGTCAATATCTTTCCTTGTTTGACAAGACCAAATATGATGGGGTCAGATGGTGTGCGTGAGCATATCATGAAGTCGATGCACTATTACAACAAACCGAGATCTCTTAAAGTGGAAATTGGTGAAAGCACTTTAATCTACCGGGTTCTTGAATCTCTTCCTTCACAATTCGATGTAATGAAGACCTCTTACAATACTCAGAAGGCTGAATGGACAGTGGATGAGATGATTGCCATTGTTACACAAGAAGAAGATTCCATTAGAAAGGGTAAATCTCACAGTGCTCATTTTGCTGCATCTTATCCAAATCAAACTTCTAAGTCAGGCTCAAGGTTTGTGAAGAAAGATCAAAAGGGAAAGAAGAAAAATGCAAAACAGCATCTGCATGCTAAGAAAGGTTTCTTCAAGGGTAACTGCAAATATTGTAAGAAGTATGGCCACAAGGTAGAGGATTGCTATTTCTTGAAAAAGAAACAAGAGAAGCAAGGTATATTCCTGGCTTTAACATGCTTTGAATCCAATGTCATTGATGTTCCTCCAAATACTTGGTGGTTAGATTCAGGTGCAACCATTCATGTTGTGAATTCCTTGCGGGGGGTTCACAAGCCCGAGGAAACCAAGTGATCTTTGAGTCCAAGATTATAATGGGAGATGGAGCTGGAGTTTCATTTATTGACATTGGGATTGTTTCTTTACTTTTGCCTTCGGACATAATTTGCTTTTAAGAGATGCTGTGTATGCACCTTCTATGAGAAGGAACTTGATTTCTGTTTCTGCTTTGGATAAATGTGGTTACACTTTTAAGTTTGGTAGTGGGAAATTGCTTGTTTATTCAGATTCTGTTTCCGTTGGTTCAGGAATTTTACGTGATGGCCTTTATATGTTAGATCTGCATGACATGTCTGTTAATTCTGCTGTTGGAAACAAACGCAGAGGATTAATGAACAATCTTCTATGTTATGGCATCGACGTTTGGGGCATATTTCTAGGCCCCGTATTGAGAGGCTAGTCAAGGAAGGTATTCTCCATGATCTAGACTTCTCCGATTTTGATACATGTGTTGATTGCATCAAGGGCAAATTTACTGCCAAGGTTAGGAATAAAGCAGCAAATAGGTGTGACGATGTGTTACAGTTGATTCACACCGACCACTGTGGGACCTATTACACCCACTGCCATGGGTGGATATGGGTATTTTATTACCTTTATAGATGATTTCTCGAGATATGGATGGATAGATCTTCTGCAAGAAAAGTCTAGTTCTCTAGATGCTTTCAAATCCTTTAAAGGTCATTGTTGAGTTGAAAACAGGTAGGAAAATAAAATGTGTAAGATCCGACAGAGGTGGAGAATTCTATGGTAGATATAATGAGACGGGTAGAAACCCGGGACCTTTTGCCGATTTCTTGAGGAATGCGGTATTGAAGCTCAATACACTATGCCTGGTACTCCTGAGCAAAATGGAGTTGCAGAGAGGCGTAACCGCACACTTATGGAGATGGTAAGATGTATGTTGAGCCATTCATCATTGCCGGACTTTCTTTGGGGAGATGCCTTAAAAACTGCTGTCTATATTCTAAATCAAGTACCCAGCAAGTCTGTACCAAAAACTCCATATGAGCTCATGAGTGGAAAGAAGCCGAGTTTGAAACATTTTCATGTATGGGGTTGTACGGCAGAAGTTAGACCTTATAATCCTCAGTCTAAGAAGCTTGATCTTAAGACTGTTAGTGGCTTCTTTATTGGCTATTGTGTGGGTTCCAGAGGTAGCAGATTCTATTGTCCATCTCATTCTATGCGAGTCGTTGAATCTGATCGAGCGGTTTTCTTTGAGGATGACTTGGATAGTGGGAGTGATATACCACGACCAGTTACTCTTAAAGAAGATCACACCATTGTTCCTATACCAGCTGTTCCTTTTCCTACAGGAGTTTTGATTCCAGCTGATGATGTTGATCAGAATCTTCAACATGAAGATGGTGTGGCAGCACCGCTTGTAGATGAACAAGAACATGATCTTATTGTTGATGAAATTCCACTGAGACGATCTCAAAGAGTGCGCAGACCTTCCATACCAGATGATTATGTTGTATATCTTCAGGAACATGAGTTTGACCTCAATGATGATGATGATCCTATTACCTTTGAGGAGGCAATTTCTAACTCTCATGCTTCTGATTGGCTGAATGCTATGCATGATGAGTTGTCTTCTATGTCTCATAATGGTGTTTGGAGTCTGGAGGAATTGCCAATAGGTTGTAAACCTGTTGGATGCAAATGGGTTTTCAAAACCAAACGTACTCCAGATGGTAAAGTTGAAAGGTACAAAGCCAGATTAGTAGCTAAAGGCTATAACCAAAGAGAAGGCATTGACTATAAGGAGACCTTCTCACCAGTCTCTACGAAAGATTCATTTCGAGTTGTCATGGCTTTGGTAGCTCATTTTGATCTAGAACTTCACCAGATGGATGTGAAGACGGCATTTCTGAATGGAGACCTTCATCAAGATGTTTACATGGTTCAGCCTGAAGGTTTTTCTTCAAAACAGGCAAAGAGCACTTGGTTTGCAAGCTGAATAAGTCTATTTATAGACTGAAACAGGCCTCCAGGACAATGGTATTTGAAGTTTGATCAGGTTGTCACTTCTCTTGGCTTCAAAGAAAATGCCTCGGATCGGTCGTTTACTTGAAGACTTGTGAGGGTGGATTCATCATTCTCGTTCTATATGTTGATGATATACTTCTTGCTAGCATTGTGTTAAAATCCCGATCGAGACAAAACTCATGTTGAGCAGACCACTTTGATATGAAAGACCTTGGTGATGCTTCGTTGTTTTAGGCATCCAGATTTATCGTGATAGGTCACGTGGTGTTCTTGGATTGTCTCAAAAAGGATATATTGAAAAGGTCCTCAAAAGGTTTAACATGCATTCCTGCTCCCCATGTGCTTGCACTGTTCAAAAGGGTGAAGAAAAATTCTCTAAATCTCAATGTCCTAAAAATGATGTAGAAATAAATGAAAAGAAAAAGGTCCCATATGATTCCTCTGTTGGCAGTTTAATGTATGCTCAAGTTTGTACTCGTCCCGACATTGCTTTTGCTGTAAATGCTTTAGGGAGATACTTGAGCAACCCAGGTTTGGGTCATTGGAAAGCCGTAAAAAAAGGTCATGAGATATTTGCAGGGAACCAAAGATTATATGTTGACCTATAAGAAGTCTGATCAACTTCAGGTCACGTGTTATTCTGATTCTGATTTCGCAGGTTGCCCTGACGACCGAAAATCTACTTCTGGCTTTATCTTTATGATGGCAGGAGGAGCTATTTCTTGGAAAAGCGTCAAACAGACGCTTACAGCTACTTCTACCATGGAAGCAGAGTATGTTGCTTGCTATGAGGCTACTTGTCAAGCCATGTGGCTGAAAAATTTGATTTCTGGCTTTCATATTGTTGAAAGCATATCTAGGCCACTTGTGATATATTGTGACAATCTCTTTCTGTGAACTTCTCTCATAACAATAGAAGCTCTTCTCGCACTAAGCATTTTGATGTGAAATATTTGTTCGTTAGAGAGAAGATTCGGGAGTTTCAGACTCGTATTGAGCATATTGATACAGGAAACATGCTTGCTGATCCACTAACCAAAGGCTTAACCTGTTGGAATATTCGGTAATCATGTATTTCATATGGGCTTATTTAAGTCTTTTGATGCATTGGTTTAGTGGGAGTCCGAAACCATTATTTGCCCATTATCGTTTTTATGAGATATGTAAATTGACGTCATTCTTGGTTTCATATCTCTTATAGCATTTTAAGATGCTTGGACCAGCTTTTGAATTGCATATTTCTCTTTATTAATTATATGCAATTTTATATTCATCAATCTTTATGTGAAATATGAGTCTTTAGCATGTATGATTTACTTCCCTATCGGATACTATTTCTGCATTGTTAAAGCTTGTATTTCTTATACTGCTGGTTAACGTGTGCTTTGATCGTAACTGGTATTTCTCTTTAATAATTGATTAATGCTATCCAAGTGGGAGAATGTTAAATTTTAATATGTATAACAGTGGATTAGCATTAATTAGTTATTAAATTATAATTAAATTATTAATATATCCGTTATAATATTAATTCCTAATTACGTAACCAATTGATAAAATAGTTGTTGGGTATTTACTAAAGAATGACCCTATGATGGGATGGGTCATTTCTAATATTAACCCATTGAGAGGTCCCTACTCTCTGCTGGTAGGTTATAAGAATAGCCTCCCCATTAGGCATTCTAACAATCAGAATACGTAACCAAAACCTACCAGAAAGAGAGGAGTAACCCTCTCATCTTCTCCAACATTCTGAAACTGTTCATCTTCTTCTCATCCTTTGATCTGCTGTGATGGATTCTGCGAATCTCCAAGGTATGAAATCCTCCTCTTTACTTTGATTAACATGAATCACATGCTATGATTTGTATCTGTATGGTATTTAGTATTATATGTTTTCCTTCACTACATTGTTGGTGCTTAAGATTTGATGTTTTCTTATGACGTCTCGTTTTTGCTCTGAAATTCTGACATACATGCAATAAAAAACTTGTAACTAGAGTTGTAGATATACGAATGAAGTGAAATTGGTCTTATTTGAAAGCTAACACACAGAGGTACATAGTGTATGAATTTAGTGAGTTTTGGAAACATGATGTGTTCTTAGTGAATTTTTGAAAACAGGGCTATTGTTGTCCCGTATGCACCCTGACAGTCTGTATTCAGAAAATCATATCTTTATTTATGAAACTTGGATTGAGATTAAACTTGTTGCGTTTGAAAGATTAAATATAGTGGTATAATGTGGTAAAATTTCGTGATTTAAGGATACCTGAGTAAGTCCCAGTTTAATTTTGAAAATAGAGTATTATATGTTTTGGATATACTCAAACATGTTTTACTTCAAAATTTATATATGGAGTAAACCTCATTTATAAGTGAAACTAATGTCATTTGAAAGTAGACATGTAAGTCTTTCTGTAGTTAAATTTTTTGAATTTATTGACTTCTATAGTATTCCCAATTTTCGTTTGAAGTTGGTTAAGGTGCTGGAAACATTATCATTAGTCATGTATTAGTGAATTTATAACTATGCTAGGATGCGTGCTTAGTGTTGTTGCCTTTTAAATACAGCTTCCCTCTATGCTTGAATATTTTAGTAAATGTGTTTATATAATGAATTTTTTTATTTACATTGTGAATATATATTATATTGAATTATGTTAGTGTACATTTTGAAAAGTATCAATAGAGTGATGATAGTATGTGAATGCAATGATTGTGTTGTTGCTACCTATGGTTGTGATTGAATATTGAAAGGGTATTTGGTGGAATGAATTGAAATGACATTGATACGAATCTTTGGGTAGGCGAACCAGGGAGCGGGAGGCTTTGGTATATAAATATTACCTCCGGGGACGAGGGGACCCCGTTAGATACCCCGGGCGTTGAGGAGGGATGTTGATGTTAGCCGGATGGTGCGGTATCTCCGGGATATGAAATTAAAACCGTCGGGTGGGGGACCTTGAGAGAACAACCCCAAGTGGATCCAAAGATTCGATGTTTTTGATATGTATCCGCTTATGAGAGAGACATGAGTTTGAGAATTGAATTAAGCGCAAGTCATTCCACAAGTACTATACAATTGGGCAAGAAGCCCGCATGTGATATGATGTGTATCGATGCTGCGATATTTGACTTGACATGGGTTTCGTGTTGACATGAGTAAATGCTTTCATGTTTGAATACTACGATTTTATTTTATCTTGCATGTCTGCTTGTGTTTGGGGAAGTTCCCTCACTGAGTCAATGGATTCACCCCACGCTTAATATTTATGTTGCAGGAATCCTCAAAGCCGCCAAAGCCTTGAATGTCATGTGGAAATATATATTTTTATGGGTCGCACCCATAGTTTAAGATGTATCTAGTTAGCCCAGGACTTTGTAATTTATGTTTTTTTTTTATTCTGAAGTCACTAGTGCAGAAAAGGGATTCCACATCGGAGTTTACACATCGGTTTCTTGTAAACCGATGTGTAAAACGAGGCGGTGGCATTTTTGAAATTAAAATCAAAGTATTACACATCGGTTTAGAGATTAACCGATGTGTAAAACATTTCCACATCGATTATTTCTAACCGATGTTTAAAATTAAAATTAAAAAAAATTAAAGTCAGAATTTTTAACATTTAACATCGGTTCTATACGAACCGATGTGCAAAATAGTGATTAACCACATCGGTTTCTATCTAACCGATGTATAAAATTATAAAAAAAATTAGAATTTAAAATTTTACTTTTTCACATCGGTTTTAGTAACCGATGTATAAAATTATAAAAAAAAAAATTTGAATTTAAAAGTTTACTTTTTCCACATCGGTTTTACTATAACCGATGTGTATAATATGGTTAACCACATCGGTTTTTCCTATAACCGATGTGTAATATTCCTAATTTTTGTCATTCCCTCCTTCTTCATTCCGCGCCTCTCCCATTCTTCAGTTTATGAACCCTAAAACACAAAACACTCCTCCTCTCGCTAACGCTAGCTTCTTCTTCCTTCACGCAATCACAGCTCGAAGTTCATCTCCTCTCTCATCTCCTCCTCGAAGTTCATCTCCTCTGCTAACGCGCGGCCTCCCAGCTCACCGGCCTGTCTCCGCTTCTGCCTCCGCTTCTGCTTCTCCCTCCGCGTGAAAGGTATTTTTGTTTACTTTTTTTCTTTGGCTGAAATCCTATTGTTTAATATTAGCATTACTCATAAAACCGACGGCGTGGGTTGTTGTGTGTGGCGGAGTAGGACATTGGTGCGATGGCTGTGTGGAGCTTCTAGAACGGCAAGTTTTCAGTTCACCTGGATATGATATCCTTTTCTATGAAATGGTTTATGCACTTCATATATAATTGATTTTATTTATGTATGTGGACGTGTTATACCCTTAACTAGCAAACATATTTGGAGAAGATCAGCCCACCGCTGCCATGGGATGTTGAAAACAACTACAAACTCGAATTTGTTGAATTATACTATGAGGTAACCTTTCTCCAAATTTTTGTTAGTTTGAGTTTGATTGCTTTCTTGAAATGTAATCATATTTTTATTTGAAAGACATGTAATGTTGAACTTCACATGGAGCAAGGCCAGTAATACCCTCCATTTGTGAACAGTTCACTTGTGGTTTCTCTTGCTTGGGGATGGAGTATTGTCAGACATGCCAAGATTTATCTTGTGCCAGTTATTGAATATTTTGGTAGTGAAAGACATAATGCTCAAAGCTTGTATGCTGGATTGAAATCAAATGTGATATTGCTTTAGTATGCATATATTGATTCTCAAAATTTGCCAACTGTTTTAATTGTTGAATCCATATTGAATGGAAAAAGTAAAATCAGCATTGTGCAAACTGTAAAGACTTGGTGATGAATAGAAAGATGCATATGAGGATTTTAAACACGACATTGACATGTTACTTTTGAAGCTTTTTTCCCTCCTCCTTTACAATTACTGTCTAGTTTCTTTTAATGGGTCCATTACCCTGCTTTTGTGGTTTATAATGTGTTAAAATAGTATAACTTGGGTGTGAAGGACATAAACAATGAGGAATGCATGTATTGCTCTTAATTTATGGTGAACCAAATTTTATTACTTATGATTAAAACTTCTCCAAATTGTTTAAATTTTTACATGCTACACACACACACAGATGTTGCCAAGCCTGTCTTCAATTTTTTTGACCTTATTTCATTTGCTTGAAAGAATATGACCAAAAGATACAAAGGATGTGCAGTGGGAATAGACCTTGGCATGACATACTTGTGCATTGCAGTATGGCAGGAGCAACACTATCGAGTGGAAAAACTACACCTTAATGATTGAACTTGATAACTAATTATTTATTTACTTTTACCTGATTACTCAAGTATAGAAGTATGCATCATGGAAAGCTACCACTAATTCTTGATTTAGTTTTACCTGGTTGTGAACTTGTGATGATTTTTGTATATGGTTGTGATGGGAACTTCTTATTTCCAAAATTGGCTCATGTACACTGACATAACTTTAAAATTGATTTTTTTTTCTTTGGCTTCTGTGTTTAATTGGTGAGGTTTTGTCAGATTTTTACTTTAAACTTAAAAGTGCAAGTCTCTATCATCTACCATCCCATTTGCATTCACATGCCCCCTCATAGCTTATGTGCTTCTAAATTTTCTTGTGGCATTTCCTGTTTCGTGACAGACGCAGGTTGTTCTGTAACATATTATATTTCTTTGTTATGTAATTGCAGGTTGTGTCTCTTTTCAAAATGATATTTGAAATGTGAGTGTGCCATTGATTTGAATACTTCTCGAGCTTTACATGTTCTTTGTCAAACTTCTTTCTAAAAAGCACATTTCTTTGTGGCAGATATACAACTTGTGTGGTACCAATAAGTGCCTTCTTCATGTAGATAGTATTTGTTTGATTTTGTGTATTATTTATGTGAATCACTTCAGAGTAACTTCTTGTCAGCATGCATCTTCTTGTCAAGTGTAAAAAATGTCTAATGCTCGTCTAAATAAAATTTCTAGTAGTTAGATCTTTTTGGCCATTGACCTATATACTTGATTATTCGACGGAGTTCTTCATACATATCCTATATGACTCATTTTTAAGCATTTCTAACATTTAGCATTTCTACCAATCATTGCCGCTGGCCAACTTTCTTACTCTATTTGCAGAACAAGAAATTGACAGGTGTTATTTTCCTGGACTGCGGATTTGATTTGAGGAGTGTCTTTGACTCCGTTGCATAGTGCTACTGCCTCTGGTTTCTTCACTACTCTGCTGTCTTTGCACAATAACAACTAGACGTGTCTCTCAGAAGGTACGTTTTGGCTGAAAAGCTTTCATTGGAGTTTTAATGTATTTTCTTGAAGATTTATTTGATTCGAGAATATGCCCACAATAATTAGTAAAGCCTTAGTTTCCCGTTTGAGATGCAATACTAATGAGCGTACGTGTATGTGCTTAATGTACCGCTCATTGTGTTGGATCTTGAATTGTCCAAAGTTGGACAGTTTGGGAAAAACTTTTTCTTAATTCAGTTAAAATAGTTATTCATTGATTCTAATGTTATATACTTGATGAAAGTTCGGATTAACACATTTCCTTTCATTCTCCGGGTGCATACTTTATCGTGGTGGATGTCATCGCGTTCAAGTAGTGTACGTCGGAGACCGCAGGGAAATGCTGCCGAAATTTTGAGATGTTGATGCTCGAGTCCCTGTGCCCACTGAGGAGGTTCAAACAGTGGGTCAGGCCCCCGGTAACTTCATCCTTTGGCCAAGAAGACTGGTCAGCTTTCTTGTTGCATCTGAGGTATTCGGTTAGTTGTGTTTTTCTATATTCATAGTTGAAATAATTTATTATTGTTTAAAGATAATGCTTTATTTCTATTCGTTATAGGATGTTGGAAATGATATTGTGCCTAAAAGGTCGGATCTAGGAAGACCAGACATGTCTGCTCCTGCCAAGGTATTCATTTGACCATTTAGTTAATAACGAATTAAATAACTTAATTATCCGTGATTACTAATATATATCTATGTTGTTTAGGGGATCGACAAAGGGGCACCTGGCCATGGTGATGTTTTTAAAGTTCTGGCTATACAGGTTGTCACCATGGAGAATGACGTAGCCTTGGTAAGGTTGGAACATGATGCCACCGTGATGAACTGTATATCCCAAAGAAGGAACTTATGGAGATGGTACTCAATAAAGAAATGGCTAGTTCTGCACACATATCGTTATGGTGCACGTAAGTACATTTTATTTATAAGTTAAGTAATTAATTTTTAAATACTATGATAATTAACATGTTTTTCCAATATATTAGGTATCTGCATCGTATGTTAGTCGATCAGGGTAACCTGGCCCTTTATGGGTTCATTGACCCCATGTTCATTCAGGGTGATATTCTCCTAGCATCAGAAGACCCGGTCACTACCATACGTGATATACTTGCCCGAGACGATCATCAATTCTATCTTGCGCCTTATCTCAATAAGTAAGTACCGGTTATTTAAGTATAACTATATATGACTTAGTCACTAATCGCTTCGCAAATACAAACCGGCATTGGCAAATCGTTGCTCTTGTACCCAAGAATGAACGTCGTGGTCTTCTTCTCGCTCATTGGGAAATAAGCCTAGAATCAATCAAGACGATCATCGAAACGTAAGCATTAAAATACTTTATAATCAGTAATGCAGTTGTTTTAATTATCTGAAATCTATTAGATATACTTTAATTAATGTTTTTGTCATGATAGGTCTATTAATGCAACCCACATGTTCGTGGTGAAAGGCGTACTCGGGCTATCAGATGGATTATTCCTAGCGTAAGATATTTATTAGTTCAAATGCATCAAATGCAGTGGGTACAATAATTGATTTCTATTTTATTTAATTCCTCATATTCTAATTGGGTTTCATTTGTACGTAGTCATGTATACAACATGGATCATGGGAATGTGGCTACTATGTGATACAGTGGATGTTGGAAATTATCTCCTCCAGGATCACTGAAAGATGGCACGAGGTAAATGTTAATTGACACAATTAGAAGTAATAGTATATATTCGTTATATGTTTTATGTTAGTTTATTACTTAAAAGATATAATCTTTTGTCCAATTAAACTTGCAGATATTCAACAATCCAACTCCATTATCTGATTCCGACATCAACAACATAAAGATGCGTTGGACAACTTTCTTTCTTGAAGTGTACCAACCATAGTTTGTATATATGTAGTTACTTTAAAAACTTATCATGTACTAGCTATTACTTTTGACTGATCATATGTATTTTGATATGAAATCTATAATATATCATGTAGCTTTTTGGATCCTCAAGGTCGTTGTCAAAGTGTTTCTAAGGTGAGATATTCGCAGAGATCAAAATTGAAGAGAAAAAAATGAAATATTTTTCAGCAATGATTCGACCTTTGTGTTTCTGGATTTGAAATCGTTGATCCAATCACTCTATTTGTTAGATCCGCCGTGGTGTTGTGTGATTTTTGGTGGTGGCCTCTAGACTTGGTCTCAGTGGCCGGAGGTGGGTTGGAGTAGTTGGCCAGGAGCCAACGTTGTAAGGTTCGCCTTTGCCAAGGAGGGACTGATGACGAGGTTGTGGTAGTAGCAGCGGTGGTACTTAGAAAGTGCATAGATGCACCACATTTGTCATACTGCATAGTAGATGACACTTTATTTGTTGGGCTTTTATGGGCTTGTTGAGTGGAAGGAGTATTATGGGTTGTATACTAAAACATATAAAAAAATGATTGTTTTGCTTACAATAATAATTACCCTTACGTGAGCATAAAAAAAATTATGCTTACAAAAAAAAAAACGGATTTCAAGATACAAACACAACAATGACCGGTTGCTGACCAGCTACAAAATTAAGGAAAATATTTTTTTAAAATGGGTTTGTTATTAACGTGAATAGGTAAGAATATGTTTACCTTTAAATTGAGTGAGTTGAAATTTTCATATACTTTACCAAATTATCAAGTCACTAAAAGAACATACATCAATATTTTGATCGAAGTTAATTGATTATATTTTTTAATATTATTTTCATGATGAGCTTTGTATTAATATTATTATTCAAGTTTTAGATATTTGGTCATGGAATTTGGGATTTTGTTACTTACCATGTGCATTCAATTGAGAAAGAGCTTTCCAATCATAGCTCTGCTGGAAGAGAAGATAGAGTTGTTGCTAAGAGTATTTGACAGAGACCCCTACTGGATTTGTAAAAATCAATGTTGATGGTTCTTATCTCCCTTTGTTAAAGGCTTCTATGAAAAATTGGGTCCCTGTAATGCCCTGGTTGCAGAGCTTTTGGCTCTTGTCCGAGGTATTGGCTAGTGAAGAAAGTCGTCTTCGAAGTTGACTTTAGTATATTGATGATTTTTTTTTTCTCTAAGGGGCATATTCATATTGCTCCTCTCAAACCCTTGCTCGATGAAGCTCTGCATCTCCTAAGGCTCCCGGATTGGAGGCCTTCTATTCAGGTGGTTTCGCTGGAGGTGAACAAATGCTCAGATCTCCTTGCCAACTCGGGCCATCGATTAGTGATGATAGGAGAGGAAGTGATTCTTCTGATGTAATTACTTAATTCTCCCTTTGATATCTAAAAATATATATTATATATTTAATTTATATATTAGACACTTAATTTGACTCTTCTCATGAAGGAAAGTATTCTCTGAAAAATAAGATAAAAATAAATACATGGTGAAAATAGGATAGAATTTAAAAATAAAACAAACTAAGAAACCTTAACTACGTCAACCTATTTTACTTCTGGAAGACTAGCCGGTGTTTGGTGCAGTCAAAAACTGTGTGAATATGTGACTCTACCAAAAACAAGTGTCGCCACCGGTAATAGACATATCCACGGACATCAACTGACAGTGGCACATAGATACAATACAATATACCTTTTTCCTGCTCCTTTGTCTTATAATGTAATAATTTAATGTTTTATTACCTCCCCAATGTCTTTGTTGACTTATGTCTTATATGGAAAATGTTAAGTAACATGATTATATATATATATATATATATATTGAAGGGGTGATCATTTATATATTGTGTAAGCTAATTAGTGTTTTAGGGTATTGGTTCAGAAATTAAAAAAAAGTTTTCATTGAAAAAATGATGTATTCAAAACTTAGATAAATGTTTTTTTGTTGATAAAAAAACTTAGAGAAATGTTATTCTTGGTTTTTTTTATGAAAACTTGACTTTATTGAAATTCTTGACCAATATACTTAGAATATTGGCTAGCAAGACCCTGATAATATTTATTATGTTAGATTTTTTTATATAAATTAAAAATTAATTAAATATTTGTAATTTGAGTAAAATTTACTACATTCAATCAAAATATTTTCTTCCTATTAACATGTATGTTAGTTTGAGTTAAAGATACTTAAGTTCTTTAAATTTATAATTCTAAGCTCGATTCCATAATTTATATGTATGAAAAATGAAATGAATCATAATTAAATAACATTAAACCTATATAAATATAAAATAAAGTGTATACATTTTTCTATATTATTAAAGTAAGAAAATTTCATAGATAAAAAATTTTGACTGTTAATAATATATCAAGAGTTTAACAAATATAAAAAAGTTTTATACAGACGTCCAATCATATTTCACCATTATGTCACTTTGTTATATTAGTTCCTAAAATATCATCATAAATATCTATGTGATGAGATATGATTAGATGACTCTGTAAAACTTTTTTACACTGTCACTGCTTATACATTAAATCCATATATCAAAATTAAACTTGTATTATTATTTTTTATTTAAACTACAATTTTAATCTCCACATTACATATTTAACTAAGGAAACAAAATATCTCTTGCTTCAAAAGTACTTAAAAGTCTCTCGATATGCATACATAAACTTGCTAACGAATATCCTTGAAAACTCTTTAAGGAATCGATAACAACAAATTTTTACCATTCATCGTTCTCCTTTTATTCCACCAATTATAATTACCGACGAAAATATATTGAATTCTTCAAGCCTCGTGGTGCAATGTGATTGGTCTCACTTTCTTTTATAGCACACAGTTATTCTAACTGGCGCTACAATCATTCACTTTTAAACACAAACACTCCTTATTTATATTCATTCAATTGCACCTGTCTTGTCCGTACCATATTTATTCATTCATCGTCTTTCTTCTCTCTCTCTTTCTTCTTTGATCGGTTCAGTCATCACATCATCAGTGGTTTGGTTTTAGTTGATAGAACATGCAGTCAAGTCCTTTGCTTCTTGAGGAACCCATTAGGATGGCTTCCATCCTAGAGCCATCTAAGCCTGTCAGCATTTTTCTTTTCTTATTGTATTTTTTTTTATTTTTTTTTCTTGTCTCCTTTTGAAGTAATGTGTTCATTGTGTTCTGTTGGTTCTGCTAATATACTCTTGGTTAAGCACTGTGATTGATTATTATGAGAAAGAAAGCAATCATCTTTTGGTGACCCTTTTGTGGTATTGTTATTTGGAGTTAATGTGTGGTATTGTTGAATCTGCTTATGATTGCTAAATACAAAGGAATTTGGCAGATCAAGTTGAAAAATGACTGTCATTGATGAAATGAAAGACACTTTTACTCTGACCAATGGTTTTATATTGGTTTCCTAGCTAATTTGTGTTGTGTTTGTTCTCCTAATCTTGTCTTCTTTAAAGCACTGTGATCATGATAAAGAAATCAACTTTTGGTAACCCATTAGAGTTAATGTGTGAGTATTGATGCTACTGCTTTTGATTACTAATGAATTTGGCAGATCAGGTTGTAAAATGTCCGTCAATCTGGCCTGAGTTAGAATTTGCTAGTCAACGGTGTATTTTCAAAAATTATTTGTACACGTTTCTATGATAACCATACGGTGCTGGTTCTTCAAACCTGGGGGAGAGGATTCTGACAAATCTCACAAAATGGATAACTGTTTTTTTTTTTTTTTTTGTTGTTGTATGGAGGGTAGCATAGGTTTAAGTTTGGATATGGGGTCATGTATATAATTTAGTCTTTAGGTTATTATTTCATTATTTTTCACATTGGTTTTGGTAGAACTAAAGAAAGTGTTAGTCTTTGAGATATGGAAATTAAGCATGGAGTTTTGAGATATAAAGAAAAAAGTTTAGTCTTATACATTTCCTAGAGAATTTCTCGTCCTTATTCATTGAAGATTTTCAGTGCTTGTCAATTTGGATTAGATTGAAGTATTTGAAATGCATTCTGCAGACTTTCTTTCCAGCTATGACAAAAATTGTTGGCACACTTGGTCCAAAGTCACGATCAGTTGATACAATTTCCCGTTGTCTTGATGCAGGAATGTCTGGTAATCTCCCTTAACGACCTTTGACTGTTTGTGATCTTTGTTTGAAAATTGATTATAGTTTTTTTTTTTGTAACACAATGTTTTCCTCCACTAGAAATGAATTGTAAGATGGGTTATTTTTTTTCACATATTGCTATTTTGTCAGAAAATTAGAATAGCTTAGTCAATCAGAACCGTGTGGTTTTTAGACCGAGTTGGAAGGCCTTGTAGTTCTGCAAAAAAGTAACTTTGAGTGGACTGAACTACAAATGACCTATTGCTTTCTGCCTTGTCACAGTTTTTTTTTTCTTTCCACTTTTGGGGAAAATAAATATCATGGTTTAGTTGAATAGTTTATGACTTTATGTCTTTCTATTCTTCCTTTATTGTTTGGACATTGGAGTGGCCCTTTAATGTCTACAGTCAGCTTCTTAGTGGTCTGTTTTGTCTTCTTAATTCTTCTTTTCTTACCATGTGTTAGTGGCAAGGTTTGACTTCTCATGGGGTGATCCAGAATACCACCAAGAGACATTGGAAAATTTAAGGGCTGCTATCAGGAGTACCAAGAAACTCTGCGCGGTAAACTTGTCATATGATGACTTGTGAGATATCGTTATGTAATTATAATGTTGATACATTAGCTTCTATCTTTAAATGCATTTTCTACAAGTGCAAATACCTTCTGAAGGAAATTAATGTAAAAATATTTACATTTTGATCCAATTCCAGGTTATGCTAGATACTGTGGGTCCAGAATTGCAAGTTGTGAATAAAACTGATCGCCCAATTTCCCTTGAAGCAGACACATTAGTTGTCTTAACTCCAGATCAAAGCAAAGAAGCTACTGCAAATATCTTACCAGTAAATTTTAGTGGGCTATCAAAGGTCAGTGTACCTTCTCCATGCATTTCATATTTAATGGGGTGTGTGGAATAAGTTGATAGAAACCCGGATCCTAGTGTCAGTAGGGACCGTGGGCCAGCAATTAAATATGTATATTATAGGAGAAACAAAAAATTAAATGTAGTAATTTGGGTAGTTATGCATAGGTGTATGTGTTGTTTGTGTAGTATTAGGAAGTGGGAGTAAGGGACAGTCATTAATCTTGTAGTTCAGTTCTGCGTTGATGTTTGGCAGAGAAGAAATTTTATGAAAGAGCGGTGCTCTGGGATATGGGTCATTCTCTTGCATTTGTGTGTTTCTCTACCATTAATCTACCGAATTTCATACCTATAATTCTGGGCTTCTATTATAAATCTGTTGAGTTCAGCATATTTATGTGTCTAATCCCTAAATGCTAGTTACCCTCTTGCACTTTTGAATTTGTTGTTACTTTTTATCAGTTGTTTTCTTATTGCATCTTTGTATTTCATCCAGATTATACTTTATAAGTTGTTCTATGATTCTTAACTGTGATTTTAGTCTGTGGAATGATTGGTTTGGTATCATCAATTTTTGGATAGAACCTGATTTCTTTCCTTTTCTTCTTTTATAGTTTGAGACCACATTATATTTGACTCATAATTGATAAGGATTTTCTATGGTATATTTGATGATTCTGTGTTTCCATCACGGCCTTTTGAATGGCTCATCTGCTGAAGTTCATGAATTTTTTGAATGACAATGCCTTTGAACATTAATTTTATAAATCACTCTGCACTGATTGGCAAGGAAAGGAAATTATGCCCCATACTAGCAGCATCTGATACAAAAGCTCCTTGTTTCATATTGTTTAAAATTTCAGTCTATTGGTTGTATTGGTACTAGCTGTAATCACTTATCATCAATCTTTGCATGAATAAGTAAAACCTATGACTAAAACACTACCATCTGAATTAACTCTATTTTTAATCCTATTTCTGCCTTTTGTTCCAAGTGGCTCTAAAGGTTTGTTATTCGAGTTTGTAGGGCTGCATCTTTAGTTTGTATCTTTCTTGTATTGTACTTTGATTATGTGTACAATGTGGCGTCCCCTTAACTAAGGTGTCCATAATCATGCAGGCTGTGAAGAAGGGTGATACTATTTTTATTGGTAAATACCTGTTTACAGGAAGTGAAACAACTTCTGTATGGCTGGAGGTAATGCAATCTTAGATTATCTAGCTCAATCTTTAATGCTTCTACAAATAGTCTATTCCGATTTAGCGATTATCTTATTAAGTTCGGTTGTATATATTGTTGGAACTTTGACCTCTTTAGTGTATGTAATTCAGTTATATGCTAGCTATTCATCTATACTATTTGTAAAAGCTTGGTGGTCAACGATGCTATTGCAATGAGTTACCCTTATCTTTTCAGTATACTATGCAGTCCATACTTTTCGTTCAAAGATACTTTTGTTTAGGCACAAAATTTAAGAATGATCTAGACTCTAGACCCACTCATTATGTTCTTTAAAGCCATACAATGACAAAACAAATAAGAAAATACTAGAGTATAGTACAAGTATATGTATTAAGTCTAGTGTATGTATTAGTATCTGCATAATTGAATATGCCAAGTCAGCATATTCAGTTATGAGTTGTAACTAATTCTGTAACTGCCAAATGTAACTACCAAAGGCTATATATATGCCTGCTGTAACAGTTACTAAGCAATGAAAAATGAAATCACAAATTCTGTGAAACTCATCTATGAATTCTTCGATATTCTCTCATTATGGTATCTAGAGCTAAATTCTGGGCCTAGACTCTCTTCTTCATTCTTCTTCGTCATTTTCTCCATTCTTCGTTCTCAATCGACTCTTCAATGGCTGCAACGAATCCTTTCATCAACAACAATGACGCTTCGGCGAACTCTCAGGTGCCAGCGAGCTTCAATCCATTGATATCGATCAAACTTGATGATCAAAATTACCTACTGTGGAAACAGCAAATTGAAGCTGTCATCATCGCACACAAATTGCATCGGTATGTTGTAAATCCTGTGATTCCCCCTCAATTCACGATGGAGGCAAATCGAGCCCTAGGAATTGAATCGGAAGCCTATCAGCTATGGATTGTTCAAGACCAAATGCTATTTACGTGGCTCCTCAGTTCTCTCTCTCCCTCGATCCTGCCTCGATTCATCGGATGCAAACACTCTTGGCAAGTTTGGGAAAAGATTCATAAGCAGTTCCAAGCTCATCTTCGAACGAAAGTTCGTCAGTTCAGATCGGAGCTCAAAAACACAAAGAAGGGATCTCGTTCGATTTCCGAGTATCTCCTCCGAATTCGTGCCCTAATTGAGTCTCTGCAAGCTCTTGGAGATTCTGTCACTGATCAAGACCATATCGACACTGTTCTTGAAGGTCTTCCAGAAGAATACAACAATTTTGTCATGATGATCTATGCTAGACCAGATCAAACCTCGATTGATGACATAGAAGCTCTCCTGTTGATGCAAGATGCTCAATTCGAGAAATTCCGACAAGAACTACCCTCGCCATCGATCACTGTTAATATGGCTCAAGCATCGACTCTCCCTCACTCGTCCTCCTCTCCCAATTTTCAACAGCATCGCGATGATTTCAACAGTGGAAATCGCGGTCGAGGAGGTCGTGGGCGTGGGCGTGGACGTGGACGTGGTGGTCCAAAACCCACCTGCCAGCTATGTGACAAATACGGTCATGATGCCTACAGTTGCTGGTATAGGTTTGACCAAACCTTCGTTCCACCCCAAAGAGCTCCACTCCAATCTAATTTTCCTCAAGGTCAGCTGCAGAACCGTAATCAATTTCAAGAACCCAGTCAATTCCAGAATTCAGGGTCTTCTGAGCATGGTTATGGCCATCAATCTCAAGGTATCAGGCAGAATTTTAACGGTCCCTCTGCACGACAGCAATCCTAACTCAGTGCCAATCTAGTGATGCAACAACCTCAGTTTGTTCCTAATACTCAAGAGGTGCTGCAGAGACCATTTGATAATCAGTCATGGTTCCCTGACTCAGGAGCCTCTCATCATCTAACAGCAGACCTCAATAACCTCAGTCGTAGCAGTCCCTTCACAAGCCAGGACCAAGTTCTTATGGGAAACAGCCAAGGTCTCTCCATTGACTCCATAGGTTCCTCCAAATTCTCCTCTCCCTTCCATCCCCATATCATTTTCACCCTGAATAATCTATTACTTGTCCCTAAAATAACTAAGAATCTGGTCTCTGTCTCCAAGTTTGCACGAGACAATAATGTCTATTTTGAGTTTCACCCTTTTTCTTGTTATGTGAAATCTCAGGGTTCTAACCAAGTTCTTCTCGAAGGCTCACTTGGAGGTGATGGGCTATATAGCTTTGACAACATCAACATCCTCAAGGAGCCTTCCTCCTCCTCTTGTTTTCAACACACTCTTGGCAATCCAGCTCCTACTGAGCCCTTAGCTAAGTCTTCTTCTACTTTACCTGCTGTAACAACTACCTTTGCCACATGGCACTATAGATTAGGACATGCGTATACCAATGCTGTTAAATCTGTTCTACAACTTTGTAATATACCCTCATTGAATAAAACTGATTTTGAATTTTGCACTGCTTGTTGCATGGGAAAATCCCATCGTTTATATGCTCCACCCTCTACTTCCATTCATCCCACTCCATTTGAACTAATACACAGTGACCTCTGGGGTCCATCTCCTTACCAATCCCATGGTGGTTACAGCTATTACATTACTTTTGTGGATGCACACACTCGCTTTACATGGCTATATTTTCTAAAACAAAAATCAGATGCCTTAAATGCCTTCAAACTGTTTTCAACCCTTATCTCCACTCAGTTTTCAGCCCAAATCAAGGCTGTCCAAACTGATTGGGGAGGAGAATTCCGACCCTTCTCCAAATATCTACCAGATCTAGGTATCATTCATAGGCTCACTTGCCCCCACACATCCCATCAGAATGGGACAGTGGAGCGCAAGCACAGGCAAATTGTTGAAATGGGACTTAGACTACTTTCTCATGCCTCCATGCCTCTTAAATTTTGGGACCACAGCTTCACACAAGCTGTTTACCTAATCAATAGATTGCCCACAGCAGCACTCAAGTCTCATTCCTCTCCATTTCATGCTTTGTTTGGTACTATTCCAGACTACTCAAGTCTTAGGATTTTTGGTTGTGCTTGTTTTCCATTCTTGAGACCTTACAATCAGCACAAGATGCAATTCAGGTCCTCCGAATGTATTTATCTTGGCCTATCTCCTCAACACAAAGGACACAAATGCTTAGATTCTAATGGTCGTATTTTTATTTCAAAGGATGTCCTATTCAATGAGTGTATATTTCCCTACCCAAAATTGTTCCTCTCTGCTCCTAATGTACCCGGGTCGTCCACAACTTTCCCAGCCTCTATACCTGTCCCTGTCTACCCACCTCTCAATGCCACTCCCTTAAACCAACATCCTCCCTCCTCTCAACCCCCTTCTGGTTCAGGTTCCCCTTCATCTGAACCTCCCTCTTCTTCCTCACATCTACCGAGTCCTCAGTCAAGTCAACATGTCCATACTAGTCCAATTTCACTTGTCCCTACCTCCTCTGTCTCACCTCACCTCAGCCCTATATCGAGTCAGCTTGATAACACATCTCCAACTTCACCTGCCATCTCTTCTTCCCCATCTCTTAACCCTCAGACTAGTCTACCCTCATCACCATTGCCTCCTAACCCTCCTATGAACACTCATCCTATGCTTACTAGGTCCAAAACTGGCCTTCTACCACCGAGACTGTTCTTAAGTCATGTTGAGCCTCGGTCTGTCAAAGAGGCCCTTTCCCATCCTCAGTGGCTTACTGCCATGAAAGAAGAACATACAGCTCTTCTAAAGAACCAAACCTGGTCCCTGGTTCCTCTCCCCCCCAACAGGACTGCTATTGGCTGTAAGTGGGGTTTTCGGGTTAAGGAAAACCCTAATGGCACTATTAACAAATTTAAGGCTCGGCTGGTTGCCAAGGGCTTCCACCAGCAACATGGTTTTGATTTCCATGAAACATTCTCACCTATCGTGAAACCAGTGACAATTCGTGTTATTCTCACCTTGGCACTCACCTTCAAATGGACTATCAAACAGATTGATGTGAATAATGCCTTTCTAAATGGCATTCTCAGTGAGGAAGTATATATGACTCAGCCTCCAGGGTTTGAACATGATGACAAGACTTTTGTTTGTAAGCTCCACAAGGCCCTTTATGGCCTCAAACAGGCTCCTCGGGCATGGTATGAAAGATTAGCTACTGCACTCATTCAGTTTGGGTTTCACACTAGCAAATGTGACCCTTCTTTGTTTATCTACTCCAGGGGCTCCTCTTCTCTGTATGTCCTAGTCTATGTTGATGATATCATCATCACTGGTCCATCCCCTACAGTAATACAGGATCTCATTCATAAACTCAATATGCAGTTTGCACTCAAAGAGCTGGGGGATCTTGATTACTTCCTTGGAATTGAAGTGACACATCTGCACACAGGGGAACTCTTGCTCACCCAAACCAA
Organism: Sophora flavescens; assembly: GCA_030762895.1. Taxonomy (NCBI): domain Eukaryota; kingdom Viridiplantae; phylum Streptophyta; class Magnoliopsida; order Fabales; family Fabaceae; genus Sophora; species Sophora flavescens. The sequence continues at coordinate 60,122,955 of CM061069.1, forward strand.
ATACATCAGGGATCTCCTGGGCAAGGCCAATATGGCTGATTCAAAGGGTATCTCCTCACCTATGGTGAGCAATTGCAAACTCACTCGTTTTGGGACTGATTCTGTCTCGGATCCACACCTCTATAGGTCTATTGTTGGAGCACTGCAGTATGCTACTCTCACTCGGCCTGACATTGCCTATAGTGTCAACAAAGTCTGCCAGTTCATGGCATAACCACTTGAAACCCACTGGAATGCAGTCAAAAGGATCCTTAGATACCTAAAAGGCTCTATTAACTATGGCCTGCTGCTCAAGCCAGCCAGTTCTCCTAGTCCCTTCACTATTCATGCCTATTGTGATGCTGATTGGGCAAGTGACCCGGATGACAGGAGGTCTACCTCGGGCTCCTGCATTTTCTTTGGGCCAAATTTAGTTTCTTGGTGTTCCAAAAAGCAGCCTCTAGTGGCAAGGTCCAGCACTGAAGCTGAGTACAAAAGTATGGCAAATACCACTGCTGAAATCATCTGGATCCAATCTCTGCTTACTGAACTTGGAGTTTCCTTCACAGCACCTCAACTATTCTGTGACAACCTCAGTGCAGTCTCACTGGCTCACAACCCAGTTCTTCATGTCAGAACCAAACACATGGAGCTTGACATTCACTTTGTTCGAGAGAAAGTTCTGTCTAAGGCTCTACAGGTCACTCATGTGCCCAGCACAGAGCAGCTTGCAGACTCACTAACCAAACCCCTGTCTTCATCCAAATTCACTGAACTTAGAACCAAACTCAATGTGGTCTGCTTGCAGCAACCACCTTGAGCTTGAGGGGAGGCTACTAGAGTATAGTACAAGTATATGTATTAAGTCTAGTGTATGTATTAGTATATGCATAACTGAATATGCCAAGTCAGCATATTCAGTTATGAGTTGTAACTAATTCTGTAACTGCCAAATGTAACTACCAAAGGCTATATATATGCCTGCTGTAACAGTTACTAAGCAATGAAAAATGAAATCACAAATTCTGTGAAACTCATCTATGAATTCTTCGATATTCTCTCATTAGAAAAATTATCCAAGACTTTTCTATTCAATATATTTTCCATTAGTTTTCTACTCAATGTTCATAAACATTTTAAAACTGAATTGCTCCAAATTATTCTTTGGATCCTAGAAATCTACAAATTTTCATTCTAATATTTGACTGAATCATAATAGCATCTTCTTATTTATTCATATGTAGATATAAATTATGTACAAATGACTAACCTTTTCTCACTCACATAGAACATGTATTGAGGATAGTAGTTCAACAAAAAAATGATGATGATGATAATACTACTTCTACTAATAATAATAGTAATACCAAGCCACCTGAACGCAATAGCAAAGTGTAATAATATTACTGAAAATAATTCAAAAAAAAAATCATTGGTAATCATGAGTTATTATCATAGTATATAAATCACGGACATTTACAATGTCAAGTTCTATTTAATTTCAATATGAAGGGGGAAGTATTTTTACTAGGATTTGATTCTTGGAAGAACCATAGTCACTTAGAAATTCAATATAGAGGATATTAAAGTATTTGATTCCAGCTTTGGATGATTTAACATTTCTAGTAGGCATTGCGTTATATTTGTTTCCATTCCCCTCTTTTTATTGCTTAACCTCTTTTATCATTCTTCTCTCTTTATTTCTTGTTCTATAGTCTATATTAATGCTGTATAATACAAAGTTTGTTTTGCATCAATGATAGAGTTGCCACATTCATGGTGCCTATTTGCAGTTAGCTTTCTAGGAAGCACTATATGACACAGAATGGAGAAAGTAGAATACTGCTGATACTTGAAGTCAGAACTCTTCTTTTCCATTACTGCCACTGAAATAGTTTTGGTTTCACAATGCAGGTCAGTGAGGTGAATGGTGATGATGTCACCTGTCTCATAAAAAACTCTGCTACACTTTCTGGGTCATTGTATACTTTACATGTCTCTCAGATTCGTATTGATCTTCCTACTCTTAATGATGAGGATAAGGAGGTAACTTCAAGACCTTTGTGTGCATAAAGTAGTTAGATCGACATTATGTGGTCGAGTTTCCAATATACTTTGCATAAATTTTTTTAAATTTTCATGGAGAGAATTGGATTATATTTGGTTGTTGAAATAATAGCTTGATTTAATCAATGCTTGAAACTTTAAATTTTTGTCATAAAATAGCTTATCTTTCTGTTAGCCTGTCAATTTGGAAAACATACTATTTATTTGGAAATCCAAAAGATTAATGTATGTGTACCCTGTATATGCAACAGATGTGAGTTTTTTTTTTTGTTTTTGTTTTATCTGCACCAGTCACCAAGGTATATACTTTGTTATTTTCTTGGATTTTTGTGAATCTAAATGTTCCTCTTGACATTTCACTCACTAACTCAGGTAATAAGAATGTGGGGTGTTCGAAACAATATAGACTTCCTATCATTATACACCCGGCATGCTGAAGATGTTCGCCATGTAAGGGCTATTCCTGAATCCTGATAGGTTTTATCTTATTTATAATTTATTTATTTTATCATATATTTTCCCCTGTTCTCCCCCTGTTCTCCTGTATATTGTTTTTCATGTTTACTGTTTTAACTTTCAACTTCAAAATTTGCTTATTTCTCATAGCACTGTTGATTAAGTAATCATTTTCTATTTTAGTTTAAACTCAGCATTGAAAAAAAAAAAAGAACATAAATAAATGCTGCATTTTCATTCTGCAGGCTCGTGAGTTTCTCTCTAAATTAGGTGACCTCAAGCAGACACAGATTTTTGCTAAGATTGAAAATATAGAGGTAAGAACTTCAAGTTCCTTTGCACAATATTCCCTTCGGATCTGCTTCTCTACTAGACATTTGCACTAGTTCAAATCCATTGGTGAGTGTGCTTAATGGTGATTCTAAAATGCATGTTTTCTCTAAAATTCTCATAGGGATTGAAACATTTTGATGAGATATTGAGAGAAGCAGACGGTGTCATCCTCTCTCGTGGAAATTTAGGGATAGACCTCCCACCTGAGAAGGTCAGCTTTTATATCAACTGAAAAATCCAATGTTATATATGATTTACTTACAGTGGGATAATAGTTGTTATGATATGTTTCCATTTTGTTTGGTTCAGCATCATATATCTTATTATGGTTTTTACAGCATTCCTTACTCTCAGTATAAAAGTTAACAGTTAACTAGAATCTTGTATGTATCTGTATGGATTTGGCAGGTCTTTTTATTCCAAAAAGCTGCCATTTACAAGTGTAACATGGCTGGAAAGCCAGTTGTTGTCACACGTGTTGTGGATTCTATGACTGATAATCTAAGACCTACTCGTGCTGAAGCAACCGATGTTGCCAATGCAGTGTTGGATGGTAAATTTTTTTCCTGACCTAAGTTCCTTTTTGTTTGAGTCCTGCTTGATTTATTTTTATTTTGATTCCACTACAGAATGTTCTAGAGTCTTGCATTCGATACATGTGCATGCTTCTATTACTCATTAATATTCCTTCAGTTTATTATGTTCATCACTTTATGCATAAGTATGCCATGCATGTTTCATGTTTAAATATGTTGTCTTCTTTCTTTTGGATCAGGAAGTGATGCAATTCTCCTTGGAGCAGAGACCCTGCGGGGATTATACCCTGTAGAGACCATTTCTATAGTTGGAAAAATTTGTGCTGAGGTAGGTTGTGTGTTACCTTGAAACAACATTCTTATAACACTTCTCACTATAAAACAAAATTATTTGTCACTCTTGTTAGATCTTTGTGATAAAGTTCTCTTTGGCTATCTTTTAAAAAAATCTTTAATTTTGCAATTTTGTTTTTCCTATTGCTAACTGATCTCTCATCTTCTGTTGCTTTTGAATTGATTTCTTGTTATTCATAGAAAGTTTCTGAGTGCATATTTGATACTTTGATAATTTATGGCTTCTCCCTGCAGCCAGTTCATAAAATTATTTCCACAGTCAAAGCTTCAAACTTTTTATTTTTTCATTTTTAAATATGCTGCCTCTTACAACATTTGAAAAGGGTTTCATGTTTACATTCATTTCCTTGGTAACTTGTTTTCTTATTCTTGCTATAATGGTAATTGCTGTTAACCGCAAATGGTTTAATTTGTACTAAATTGTTAAGATACACTTTAGTCTTTAGCTATAGAAATTATCTCACTACCAGATTTTGTTTTCAGAAATGATTTGTCTTTCCTATTCATAGTTATATCATTATATACTTTCCTTTTGTCCTGAGAAATCTGTGCAACAAGTTTGAAACAATCTTTTTCTTCTTTTGCTTTTTCCTTGTCTTGTTGAATTTGAAATTATATTATTCTGTTCTCATTGTGGTAAATTTAAGTTGATTGATTATCCAATGCTTACTGTTTCCTTGAAGAGTCAAGACTCTAGTTTTAACACCCCTCATTCCTTGAGGAGATAAATGTAAAACTGAAATTAATAGGCTGCTCTTTGCAGGCAGAGAAAGTTTATAATCATGATTCGTACTTTAAGAAGGCTGTCAAATATGTTGGAGAGCCAATGAGCCACTTGGAATCAATAGCTTCCTCGGCGGTATGTTTCTTGGTTGTACTACTAAATTTTTCTCCATCATCATCCTGCTATTCACTTGCTCAAAATATTATATACTGGTTGAATTACATATTGGGAAGTAAATTTCTTTGTGCTAAACATACAGGTTCGAGCAGCCATCAAGGTTAGGGCCTGTGTTATTATTTGCTTCACTTCATCCGGAAGAGCTGCAAGGTTTCATTTTATCACCTTCTATGACTCCCCTTTATTAAAAAGATTCTCATTTTTGGGGTTATTGATGCAAGAGTTCAAATTTTTTGATTTTTTTCTTTCAGTAATTCAGTTGATGTTGGATTTTGAAGTCATTGACAGTCATGTTCTATTGTGTATTTATGTAGGTTGATTGCTAAGTACCGACCAACCATGCCTGTTATATCTTTTGTCATTCCTCAACTAAAGACAAATCAACTCCGATGGACACTCACCGGTGCTTTTGAGGTATATAATTGACATGAGTTGTTAAAACTCAATTGAGCAACTTAAACTAAATGTAGCAAATTCACATAGATGGTAGGGATAAAATATAAATCTTGATTCGAGTCATCTTTATTAAGTGTCTTGAATGAGCTCTCAGTCCAGTTTATTGCCTGATCGATTTTGCTAAACTGAGTGGTTACTATCTGGAGATCTGTAATGGAGCCTGATAATAAACCCAGATTGAGTTAGCTTCTTCTACCATAGAAAACTTCAGTTCTTGATAAACAGTTTATAAATAGTTTTATACTTTTATGCATTAATTTCTTAGTTTCCACAAGATAATCAATTATAGTCAGTTTTATTATGTCAAATTAATTCTTTTTTATTTTTTGACAACTTTTTACCTTGCTTAAAAAACGAAGTCAATTTGAAATTTTCTTACATGAAAAGCATATGAAAGTGTAAATTATTTCATCAGTTGGTTTCGGTTACTGAAAATTAATCTTGTGAAACCCTGGGGTTAACATTTTGTCCTTTGAATTTCTAATACTGATCAAACTTAATGTGGAGAGTCATTAACATGTAGAAAATTTGGTTCAGTTTGTGTTTGTTGACTTCCATTATGAATTTTGATATTGAAACTAATCAATTCTTGCTATCCGTTTCCTTTCATGATCCTATGGCAGGCTAGGCAATCACTTGTTGTGAGAGGTCTTTTCCCTATGCTGGCAGATCCACAACATCCTGTAAGAATTATTCAATGTCCATTGATATTAATGGGGAAAGAGAACCATAAAACAATATTAAAATACTCAAATTTTAGGATTATTCTAATCTAGGATTGGGACTCAAGTAAACTAATTAGATCATGTTTTCTTCCACAAATTTGGGGTTAGCCATTGCAAAATGTTAAACTTGACTACTATTTAGTATTGCTGTGTTTGTCATCCTACACTTCAGAGTTAATTTGGTGATTTTGTGACTTGGGTGCAGGCTGAGTCTAGAAGTGGAACAAATGAATCAATTTTGAAGGTTGCTTTAGACCATGGCAAGACTTTTGGCATCATAAAGCCACATGACCGAGTTGTTGTTTGCCAGAAAGTTGGTGACTCATCAGTTGTGAAGATTATTGAGCTTGAAGATTAGAATTTTGTGTCATTTCGAGAATGCATAATAAAATTCCTTGTGTAGTTTCATCCTAGCATTTTCTGTTTCATTTAGTACCAACAATTAATGGTACATATTATAGAGGTATCCCCACAAATTTTGCTGAATTAAGTCATGCAATCCTACTCTACTAGTTGGTGAGTGATTTAGAGTGGTTGTGTTGTTTGTTGTTTAATTGTTTTAACAGGCAAAGGCAGTTTTGAACTATAATGGTATGTAAATTGCAAAATGTTATTATTAATATTTCCTAAAACTATTTATTTATTTTGTCTTGTATATATATATTTTTGGTATAGATTTTGTCTTGTATATTGATAATCACAAGTAGTTCTTTATTTAATTTATTTACCCTAAATTCTAAGGCTCGTGATTCATTCATACTACTACAATCGTCAACAAGTGTCTTTAGGGTATTGTTTAAGGAACCAATAGAGAAAATTATATATGGGAAATAATGTATTTAGCATGTCAAAAAGTATCTTTTTAAAATTCCTTAATCAATATCCTTAAGACATTCGTTAGCAATAACCTTTAAAAAGCTATAAAAATAGATGTCTCTAAAGCTAACTTCAACAAAATGCTTTGTATCTCATTCGAGGAATTACTCACTTGTCAAAATCACCATGAGAAGAAAATATTTGCTTGGTTAAATCGATCATTTTATCCTTATACGTGATATTGATTTCTGATTATAAATTTAGTCTTTATAAAGTAAAAAAAAAATCATATCAATTCATATGAGCTCATTTTGGAGACATTATATTTTACTTTAATCTAGTGTATATTTTCTAATTTCCCTGCCCCCTGTTTGGCACATGGGAAAAGTAAACCATCAACAACGCCCATAATTTTCACATTGGATTGAAGACAGTTTCATTCTCTTAATCTGAAAAGACAAAAACACTAAAACCTTCCCAAACTCCCTCCCCAGTTTCAAAACGTGTTCACCCTACTGGTATTCATCACTCGCACGCAGGATTGGAACACCAAAAATCTTCACTTTCTGCATTTTATTTGGTGGGTTTTTGTTTTTCTCAGCCAACCAAGCAACAAACAATCTTCATCTGGGGTCTGAAAATTCATGGTGCTTTGTTTGGAAAAGCACTGACATTGGTGGTTTGGATTGAGAAGGGTGATGGTGAGAAAGGAGATTGAGAATAGGGGTTATGGAAGGAGATGGGTTTGGGTGGTGGTTTCTTTCGTCGCTGTCTTTGTTGGCCATGTCTTCCGGAAGGATAGCTGTACCGGAGGAGGAATAAAATCCGGCCACCGAGTTTGGATACCCGATCCAATCAAGGCGGTAAGGATAAAATATCGATATTATTAATCTGATATTATCTTAAATAATCTTATCCGGTTATAAGAGATAATATCCCTTAAATTAAGGATATGATATTGATATTACCTTTAATAATCCTGATATTATCTCAAATAACCTTATACGGTTAAGGGATCAATTTAAGAAATTATCTTAATCAATCCTGATATTATCTCACACAACCTTATCTAGTTAAAAGAGATAATATCCCCTAAATTAAGGAAATCACATCTCAGAAGATTTAAGAGATAAAAGGAAAATAAAAGGAGGAGAACCCAAGAGAGAGACTCACTTTTCACTTACCCCGGTGACTCTCCCTTAAGCGTATTAGAGAAACTAGCTCGACCAAGAAACTATTGAAGAGTCCTTACTCGCTGGTATTCATGAGATACAAGATTAAGGGATTGAGATCACCGTATTATGGCCAAGGTTGAACCTAGAACTACGTCTCTGTCTTTGATTCCCATTGGGATACGTAGGACCGGAATACAATATTCTGTCAAGCCATAATCTAAAACAACCCCCATTGTTCACTCTTGGTTTGACGTTCTATGGCGAGATTCCGGCAAGTCGGATTTCGGCAGGAACATTTGGCACCCACCGTGGGGCCAGGTAAAACTTTGCCCCGACCGCACCTTCAAGAATAATAATTGGTGGAACCTAAGCTAAGCTTTTGAAGCCATGGCTACACCTTCATTCCTCCTCTGCCTTTCTCTATTGGCTATCACACTTCGCTTTGCTGAGTCGCAATCCTTCAACGGAGTAAACTACGGCCAGGTCGCCGACAACCTTCCGACGCCGGATGCCACCGCCAAGCACCTCGAATCCACCACCATAGGAAAAATCCGTCTCTACGGTGCCGATCCCGCTATCATCAGGGCGATGGCCAATTCCGGCATTGGAATCGTCATCGTCGCCGCCAACGGCGACATTCCGAGCCTGACCTCCAATCCCAGCACGGCGACTCAGTGGGTGAACGCGAACGTGTTGCCTTACTACCCAGCCAGCAACATCACTCTCATTACCGTCGGCAATGAGGTGTTAACCTCCGTCGACAAGGACCTGTACTCGCAGCTGATGCCGGCAATTCGAAATCTCCAAAATGCCCTCAGCTCGGCTTCTCTGGGCGACGGGGTGAAGGTGTCGACGGTGCATTCCATGGGGTGTTGACTCGGTCGGATCCACCGTCAACCAGGTCGTTCAACCCGACGCTCCAAGACACCCTCAATCAATTGTTGGCGTTTCTCAGGAATAACAAATCGCCTTTTACAATCAACCCATACCTGTTCATCGCTTACCAGACTGACCCGAGGCCCGAAACGCTGGCATTTTGTTTGTTCCAACCCAACCACCAGACTGGCTCCGGATTCGAAAAAGGATGAACACCACCGTCATAAGCTCGTCGCCGCCACGTTCCAACTCCGACCAGCCATCACTTCACTCCACGTGGCCGCTCGACTCGCCCGAAAGGGCGGCGTCAACCACCGGCGAAGATCCATCGCAAACCGACCCCCACTTTATAGAGCAGCATCGTATGTCGTGGGTCTTACCAGGTGCGTTGGATCTGTGAGAGGACGACCGTCATTGCCGCTGTCCCAAAATCGTCCCCTTTCCTGGTCGTATGGTTTGTCCTCAGATATGCGGAAAAATACATAGATCATATCTCCTCCGCCTGGGACGATCGTGTCGTCGTTTCAGACCTCGCAATCGGCACCCTCAAGCTCACACCCAATTTCTGGTAGCATGAATTTACAGGGCTCGAGCGCAACTCCGACTCGGTAACATCGTCGTCGCCGACCGTAAACCCAGTTGTCACATACCCGCCGCCACCACCTACAACAGAAGTCTCTAGATCTGTAACAAACACATAAATGAGAGGATTGCTAGCCACCACCGTCGTCCTGCTCGGTAACCACCAGGCCCACCGCCACTCAAACCATGACTCTTGCCACACGTTCTTTCTCGGTTTTGAGAGAGCAGATCTACATCAATCGAGGTTGCAGCAGAGATTTGTGGAAAGGGAAGCTCGGCCACCATAGCTCGGCCTCAAAGCTCGGTCACCACAGCTCGGCCTCAGAGCTCGGCCACCGCAGCTCGGCCTCGGAGAGCTGAAGAAGATGTCTCAGAGAGCTGAAGAAGATATCTTAGAGAGCTCGGCCAGCACAGCTCGGTCTAGGAGAGCTCGGCCATATGGGCTTGAGGGAATGCCTAAATCAGAGGCCGCGAAATGCTCAGGTGATATTGTTCTTTAAATCTAGGTTAAATCTAATATGATTTGATATGTTTTGCTCCCCGCCTTTAATGTTGTGTTGTGTAGCATCATATCATATTATTTACATATCTGAGCAAAGTGATGTTCGGATGATACCACTTCCAGAGTCACAAAATTTGCGACTACAAAGTGCTCGACCAAATGCCCACTGCCGCCATTGGCAGAGAGTGTAGGCTACATCATTCTCCGTCCTAACGCCACACTTGATGATCCACCTTCTCCAGCAAATACAATGTTGTCGGCTTTGAAGACACACTCCGTTGTAACAATGCCTTCCTCTGGAGTTGGTTCTGTGATTCGTATTTTGGGCGTCACACGCCCTGAGTTTCCACAACACTGACCTCTGTCTCATTTCTGTTTAGACGCCCTCAAACTCTAATCTAAGGTTGAGCTCCGGCTCCCTTGAAAATAACAGGTCGAAGCTCCGTGGTTCCCTTTCCACAAGGTCGAGCTTCGGCTTCCTTAAAAACTCACAGTTCAGCTCCGGCTCCCGAAAGGTCGAGCCAAAACTCCCTCTCGAAATTTGACTAAGAGGAAGAGCGAGTCGGAGCTCCTCAAATTAAAACCATAGAGGCCGAGTCAGGCTCCCTTTATAAAAATCATAGAGATCGAGCTCAAGCTCCATTTAAATGGAAGAGTGTGGGGGAGAACATCTCCCTTGGAAAATAAAGTTCCATCAGCTCGAGCACTCAAACACCATACCAACTCACAAAAAACAAAAGTCCTAAAAAGGTGTCGTCGAAACGCCGAACCTAAAAAGGCAAAAGCCTAAAGAGGTTGACTGAGCTGAAAATCGATCGAGCTCAAATTCGAAATGTCGGGCCTAAAAGGGCGAAACTAATACCTAAAGAGGTTGACAGAGCTAAAATCGAAAGGCCGAACCTAAAAAGGTAAGCAAGAAAAACATGAAATAGTTAACTATGATAGGGCCGAGCTCAAAAAGCTCACGAGGCCAAATTAAAACGCCAAGCACAAAAGGCGAATAAGAACTTAGGAAAGTTAACCGAGTAAATCCAAATACTGGGTTAAATACCATAAGTATGAAGTCGTTATCATTCATAAATCAAAAGTACATATGGCATAGCCAAGGGTACAAAATATCTTAAAAATTTGTTGAGTTACTCATGGGCATTCCCATAAGCAAAGACCCCATCAAGGTTGGAACCAATAGTGTCTTCAGCTTACGAAAGAGCAACCGAGGATGGCTCGAGCACGACCACTTCAGTTCCTCTGTTCTCCTCCTCTCCCCCAACCTGCTCTTCATTATTCTCCTCTTCCTCATCATCGAGCTCGGACAAAGGAACCATTATGCCATCTTTATTAAAATCCTTGTCCACACCGGCTCTCGATAGATCAGAATCAGGAAGAAAGCGCTGGATTTGTTTTCTAGCACGCGAGAACCCAGAAACGCGTTCCCTTATAATCTGGGCTTTAGCTTCCTTCAACTCGAACTGAAGCTTGCAATTAGCCTTTTTCTTAGTAGCAAGAAACTGCTGAAGATTGTCAAGGGAAAGCTTTAAAGCCTTGGCAGCCCTCTGAAAGTCAATCCTTTCATTTTAGAGAGCTCGGATTGAGGAGAGGAGTTGGTCTTCTCAAGCTCGACATTTCGAGTTTTCAATTGCCCAATTAGCCGAGCTTGCTCTTCGCACTTTGCCACGGCTTTTTCAAGCTCATCCACGTGCGCAAAGTTCGGGCACCTTCCGCCTTCATGCTTTTCATTATTAGAAAGCTCGCAGCTCGAAACGCGGGTAATGGAGGAGACTCAGAGAGCATAAGCGGCCGCGGCTTTCATGCTGGCGTCAGTGCCTTATTCTAGTAAAAACCGAGCATATGCTAGCTTAATAATTTGAGAATCCACTAAAGGGCCCGAGCTAAAATTGTCTAGCCAAGAACAAAGGGCAGAAGCCCAAAAAGCCGAGGTCGAGCTATGCTCCCTCGCACTACGCACTGGAAAAAGTCGAGGTCGAGCAATGCTTCCTCCCTTGCGCTAAAAATCCTAGACCGAGCACAACACCTTCGCACCAAGATAATGTCCACAGCAGATCATAGACCCAAGATTTGAAGGAAATCCTGGTAGTGTTCGACCCAATAAGCTGGAATCCCAAGTGAGACTTGGCTCCGCACAAAAATCCGGCGAGTGCTCGGCCAAGTAAGTCGATAACCCAAGAAAGACTTGGTTCTACAAATAACAGATTTTCGAGCAATGCTCCCACGAATCATAGTCCAAAGTCCTCGGCACCAAAAAGCGTGTTAAGATATACGGGTTGACTTTTAAGCTCTTTCGCTTATTTCAAGCTTGGAGCTTGGGGGGCTTATGGGGATAAAGGAAGGATATTCTCGGAAATTAAAGAGAAAGGATATCCCTTAGCCTACAGCTCGATTGTTATTATGAAGAACTTGTATAGAATCTATTTTCTCAAACAAATTGGAAAAGATATTAGGAAAGTTTATTCTGAGATACACCTTCAAGATCGGTAAAAATAATGACATTCAAGGTCAAGTGTCAAGTTAGTGGGTATTTCAAAACCCACCAGATGAAAGGGTTAAGAGCTACTCGAAGAAAATATTAAGTGCTCTCAAAAGCTTCAAAGACCGAGCTACATTCGGAAAAAGGCGAGTCAAGTTCAAACTCTCAAGATAAGCATATTGAAAGCATAAAAAATTTCAGCTGAAATACAAGCCTGAGGTAAATTCCTAATGACCGAGTTTGAGCTTGACTTTCCAGAAGATCGGTTGAGCTCCTGCTCCCGACTACTGGTTGGAGCTCCGGCTCCCTACTCGGTTGAGCTCTGGCTCCCTACTCGGTTGAGCTCCGGCTCCCGACTACTTGGTGGAGCTCCGGCTCCCGACTACTAGGTTGATCTCCGGCTCCCTACTCGGTTGAGCTCCGGCTCCCGACCACTCGGTTGAGCTCCGGCTCCCGACTACTCGGTTGAGCTCCTGCTCCCGACTACTGGTTCGAGCTCAGGCTCCCTACTGGTTTGAGCTCCGGCTCCCCACTTGGTTGAGCTCCGGCTCCCGACCACTCGGTTGAGCTCCGGTTCCCGACTACTCGGTTGAGCTCCGGCTCCCGACCACTCGGTTGAGCTCCTGCTCTCGACTACTTGGTGGAGCTCCGGCTCCCGACCACTCGGTTGAGCTCCGGCTCCCGACCACTCGGTTGAGCTCCTGCTCCCGACTATTGGTTGGAGCTCCGGCTCCCGACCACTCGATTGAGCTCCGGCTCCCGACTACTCGGTTGAGCTCCTGCTCCCGACTACTTGGTGGAGCTCCGGCTCTCGACCGCTCGGTGGAGCTCCGGCTCTCGACCGCTCGGTGGAGCTCCGGCTCTCGACCGCTCGGTTGAGCTCCTGCTCCCGACCACTCGGTTGGAGCTCCGGCTCCCTACTTGGTTGAGCTCTGGCTCCCGACTACTTGGTGGAGCTCCGGCTTCCGACTACTCGGTTGAGCTCCGGCTCTCGACTTATCGTTTGAGCTCCGGATACTCGCGGGACTTGTATCTCGGTCGAGGTGTAAAGCTCGTTACACCTCGACCACTTACCTCACTGACTTGAAAGGCTAAAGAGATCAAGTTTCTAACCTCGTAAGGCCGAGGTATCAAGCTCGGACACCAGGAAATCAAAAGAAAGGATTGTTAGGCCATTTTCCAAAGCCGCTAAACTCGAATGTTGACCGATGTATGAAGATTGGCCATCGAACTGTGGCAAAAAGGGGAGAAGTCTTACTCAATAAATCCTGAGCTCGGATAATTTTAAAGCCAAGCTCGGCTCCTGTCATGAAAACGTCTACGCTCTGTTGAGCTCGAAGCTTGGGGGGCTTGTGTACTGGCCGAGGAATAAAACCCGGTCACCGAGCTTGGATACCTGATCCAACCAAGGCAGGAAGGATAAAATATTGATATTATTAATCCTGATATTATCTTAAATAACCTTATCCGGTTATAAGAGATAATATCCCTTAAATTAAGGATAGGATATTGATATTATCTTTAATAATCCTGATATTATCTCAAATAACCTTATACGGTTAAGAGATCAATTTAAGATATTATCTTAATCAATCCTGATATTATCTCACACAGCCTTATCTGGTTAAAAGAGATAATATCCCCTAAATTAAGGAAATCACATCTCAGAAGATTTAAGAGATAAAAGGAAATATATCCAGATCTCTTAAAGTCATTGGGATCCTATTATAAAAGGAGGAGAACCTAAGAGAGAGACTCACTTTTCACTAACCCCGGTGACTCTTCCTTAAGCGTATTAGAGAAACTATCTTGACCAAGAGACTATTGAAGAGTCCTTACTCGCTGGTATTCATGAGATACAAGATTAAGGCATTGAGATCACTGTATGGCCAATGGTTGAACCTAGAACTATGTCTGACTTTGATTCCCATTGGGATACGTAGGACCGGAATACAATATTCTGTCAAGCCATAATCTAAAACAACCCCCATTGTTCACTCTTGGTTTGACGTTCTATGGCGAGATTCCGGCAAGTCGGATCTCGGCAGGAACATTTGGTGCCCACCGTGGGGCCAAGTAAAACTTTGCCCCGACCGCACCTTCAAGAATAATAATTGGTGGAACCTAAGCTAAGCTTTTGAAGCCATGGCTACACCTTCATTCCTCCTCTGCCTTTCTCTATTGGCTATCACACTTCGCTTTGCTGAGTCGCAATCCTTCAACAGAGTAAACTACGGCCAGGTCACCGACAACCTTCCGACACCGGATGCCACCGCCAAGCACCACGAATCCACCACCATAGGAAAAATCCGTCTCTATGGCGCCGATCCCGCTATCATCATGGCGATGGCCAATTCCGGCATCAGAATCATCATCGTCGCCCCCAACGGCGACATTCCGAGCCTGGCCTCCAATCCCAGCACGGCGACTCAGTGGGTGAACGCGAACGTGTTGCCTTACTACCCAGCCAGCAACATCACTCTCATTACCGTCGGCAATGAGGTGTTAACCTCCATCGACAAGGGCCTGTACTCGCAGCTGATGCCGGCAATTCGAAATCTCCAAAATGCCCTAAGCTCGGCTTCTCTGGGCGACAGGGTGAAGGTGTCGACGGTGCACTCCATGGGGTGTTGACTCGGTCAGATCCACCGTCAATCGGGTCGTTCAAATCGACGCTCCAAGACACCCTCAAGCAATTACTGGCATTTCTCAGGAATAACAAATCACCTTTTACAATCAACCCGTACCCGTTCTTCAATTACCAGACTGACCCGAGGCCCGAAACGCTGGCATTTTGTTTGTTCCAACCCAACCACCAGACTGGCTCCAGATTCGAAAAAGGATGAACACCACCGTCATAAGCTCGTCGCCGCCACGTTCCAACTCCGACCAGCCATCACTTCACTCCACGCGGCCGCTCGACTCCATCCTAGTGCGCAACGTCAACCACCGGCGAAGATCCATCGCAAACTGACCCTCACTTTATAAAGCAGCATCGTATCCTCAAATCGGATCGTTGGTCTCACCAGGTGCGCTGGATTTGTGAGAGGACGACCGTCATCGCCGCTGTCCCAAAATCTTCCCCTTTCCTGGCCGTATGGTTTGTCCTCAGATATATGGAAAAATACATATATCATATCTCCTCCGCCTGGTGTAACGCCCCCCCTTGAGGGCATTACTTACGTAACACGTGCGGAATTTAAATTAAAAGATAATTTGCTGGTGCTTTCGGAAAATAATTTATATAAGTATACAAGTGTCTGAAATTGTGTATAAAAATTTTGTCACGACTCTTAAGCTTTGATTGGCACACAGACTTACTATCATAGTATGGCAAGCCTATTTAATTTAAAGAATATACTTGAATAAAAGCTAGTATTTTACGAAAATTTCGACAGAGTCTCCTCTGTAATTCGGACATCCCGGGTAAAAGAACACCTGCCAAAATAATTACATTTTCATTCCAGAATTCCAGTTACACCAAATACAACCAGGCATTAATATGCTAAAGATAGTTATATCAATTAGCTATACATGACCAAAAGGAAAAGTTTAAGTTTTCATTCAAAAGAGACGCTCTCCGAGCCATAAACATTCCATTTTAAAATATAGACTCTCTGAGTCATACTCATACATACTTATCAAAAATCCAAGTCTCAAACCCTAAGCTGGTCATTCTAAAAGTTATTCCTGAGAAGAACTCACGTTGTCGTTCCACAATCAAATACTTCATCAAGCAACTAGATCTAAGTCTCTGAGTGACTTAGGAAGACTCTTCTGCACATCTGTACTAAAATACCCAGGGTACAATAGCAAACCAGAAGAAACCTGATATGTTTGTAAGGGTGAGATACCGACAAATGGATATATCACACAACAACCATATACATGATACATACATCACATAATCATATAAGCAGTTAAATCATGCATATACATAACATAACAGTATTATATCAAAGGGTCTCAAACCCGCACAGTCAATCTTTGAAAATATGCATGGCACTACAATATCAGGCTCTAACTTAATCTCCGGAGGTCCCAACATCCTCAAAATGAGTTGATCAGGCTCGATACACCATCTCATTGGCTAGCTAAGCACAACGATAATACACCGTCTCATTGGCTATTTAGGCACAACGATTATGCACGTCGTTTCATTGTCCATTTAGGCACAACAATACACATACACCGTCTCATTGTCCAATTTAAGAACAACGATAATACACCGTCTCATTGGCTAGCTAAGCACAACGATAATACACCGTCTCATTGGCCATTTAGGCACAATGATTATGCACGTCGTTTCATTGTCCATTTAGGCACAACAATACACGTACACCGTCTCATTGTCCAATTTAAGAACAACGATAATAAGGCACGTCTGCCTGGGGAAATGCACATGAGAAAATATTTTATTTAAAAGGATTTCTTTGTGTTCATTCTTTTCACCGTCATTTGCTCAAAGCTAACGACTTAAATCATCATTTCCCCATCACTTGAAAACTCAGAAGCATAGGACTCATAGTCCGAATGCTCAATCACAATGCCCAAGACCGTGGCCGCAGTCAAGGGCTGTGGTCATAGAAAACAACCTTCACCTTTAATCATGTTCATCACACGCGGTTAGAATACACAGTCCAACACAGTGCGATTAGGACCTAAGTCCATAACATCATAACCAGGACTCGTAGTCCCAAATTCACACTGATTCAAGATCACGTGCGCATCACTGAATGCTAGAGGCGATGTCTCGCGTACTAGATTCTCTTTCTTAAGTACTTATTTTTCGTTCAGTGAAAAACAAATTCAAAACCGAATCCTCGATAACCTATCCAGGTTATCGGAAAGTTTCTAAAATATTTAGGAAAAACCTTTTCTTTGAAAATATTTTATAAAGCATCTTTGAAATTCTTTTGTCTTTGAAATATTTCCCCCCAATAGGATATTGCCAAATAATCTTGAAAGTTTTTCACTTGGAGACACGTAGTTCGAAAAGGATTTTTCTCTTGTATAAAAATAGTTCACCAAAATCATTTCAACATTTAAAACAAGTCCTTTAAGTTTAAAGAGCTTTTGGAAAAGAACACCAATCCCTTCATCTTCAAAGCTTATTAAGGTTTTTAATCCTTATTATGGTTGAGCACAGACGCACGTCTGGCTTAGCAAACTTTCAATCAACAACAGTATATATATCATCAGTGCAATGCTAATATCACAGTTGAAAGCAGTTCATCACATATATGCATTATATCATTTAGAAACAAGTACAGTCCAACATCAGATAATAGCACAACAGTTCAAGTACATTAGATAATCAAGTAAGATCAATCAACAGGTAAATATCCAATTAAACACTTACACACATGCATACAGTTATTGAATATCCCTAGGCAAACTCCCCTTAACTTTGAAGACAAGTAAAGGATCCTCGTCTTAATGCTCACATTAGCTCATATCTACTCCATCAAGCAAGCATAGCCGTGTCAAACGTCTCAGAGAGGGAATCCAACAACGCCTAACAACCAAAAATCAAGAAATCAATTTCACATGATTAAACACACATTCTAACTTTATCTAAACACTTAATCCAATTACCAAACAAGGTTATTTTCAAAGAAAATCACGTTTGGAGCTTACGCTTCACAATACCCTTTAAAGAAACTTTGTTTTGATTAAAAGATCATGAAAAAGAACTTTGGAAATCATCCATTAAGAGTCCTAATTGCACTAAATCATAATTAATTTCACAAAAACATACCCAAATTCAAATAAAATCAAATTGGGGTTTTAGGGCTCCTTATTAAAATTTAGGGAAGACTCAGAATAATGAAATTGGTTTAGGGAAACACAAATTCACAATCCTAATTTTATAAAACAAGCTTTAATCTTAAGATTAAAATCTGAAATCAGAGGGTTAGGGTTAGGGTTTCAAAATCAATTTGGGGGTTTTCAATCTAGAAGAGAATAGGGGTAAACATTTACCCAAGATGAAGAGGAAAGGAGAACACAGCAACCATGGTGGCTCGAACGGCGTTTTGGAGGTGGTCCGAGCGGCTGAGCTCCGAACTAGATTCGTGAGATGAGGGGAGCGGGGATGTACAGCCCTCTCCTTCCTCCTCTAGATGCGGCCGGACGACTGAACGGCGGCCAGGAGGCGACGACGCTACGGAGCTCGCGGTGGCACAAGACCAGGCGCGTTTCGCACGGGACAGGGACGGCTGAGGACCCGAAACAGATGCGTGTTTTCTCCTCCTCGCGTGGCGGTCGAAGCTTCTCCTCGGCGGCACGCGACTCCGAGCGGTGCAGGCGGCGGCGCGCGGCTTCCCGGCTGGTGGTCGTGATCTGAATGGAGAGGGATGGAGTTAGGGAGAGGGAGGAAGAAGAAGAGAGTAGCAGGAGAGAAAAACAAAAGAAAAAGGGGAGAATGAGGGGGAAGTATCGGGTCTGATGCTAAAAGTTGGAGAGAGAAGTTCATGTTTTTAACTTAATATTTAGTAATAGGTACAAAAATGAGTGATAAATATTAGGCCTAAAATAAACATGTTTTTACTTTTTAGGATCTAAAAATAAAGATTGATAAGGATATGTTTTCGAAATTCAAATTAGAGTAAAGATTAATAGTTGAACTGATCAACTAAGAAAATACTCAGTCCAAAATTTAATCTCCGATTAAGGTCAAACCAGTTTATTTTCAACTCTAAAATTAAATAGAATGAAAATATGAAAATGCTTTTCTCTTAATCATATTATTTAAAATATTTTTCTGTACTGGTATAATAGTGACAATAACGTAAATTATTGTCTAGTAAATGTGCATTCACTGAAATAAGTCAGTGCTAACGCACCCAATAAAATAATTTGAAGAGAGTAATTTAATTACTCAAACTAAACCACGTAACAAAATAAACTTAAACATCTAAATAAAATAATTAATCATAGGTGTAAAAACTAGGGTGTTACACCTGGGAAGATCGTGTCGTCGTTTCAAACCTCGCAATCGGTACCCTCAAACTCACACCCAATTTCTGGTAGCATGAATTACAGGGCTCGAACGCAACTCCGACTCGGTAACATCGTCGTCCCCGACCGTAAACCCAGCTGTCACATACCCGCCGCCACCACATACAACAGAAGTCTCTAGATCTGTAACAAACACAAATGAGAGGATCGCTAGCCACCACCGTCGTCCTGCTCGGTAACCACCGAGCCCGCTGCCACTCAAACCATGACTCTGGCCACACGTTCTTTCTCGGTTTTGAGAGAGCATATCTGCATCAATCGAGGTTGCAGGAGAGATTTGTGGGCCACCACATGTCGGCCTCAGAGCTCGGTGATGAGTGTGATTTCACCTCATCTTTGTCCATCATTTTGCATGCATTTTCATGTAGTTTAGGCATATTTTTATTAGATTTTAGGTTAATTTTCCTTTAGAATGGGTAAGGCGGTTTTCGTGTGTTGTTTTGAAGATATCAAGGGTAAAATGCTCAAGATCAACCATGATGAAGTTTGGATGAAGATAGAGCTTTAAAAGTGCAGAAAATGAGCCAAACAGAGCCCATCACGGCCTAGCCGTGATGCCCATCACGCAGCGTGATGCCATGATCGAGATCGAGCAAAACTGAAAAAGAACAAAGGCTGAAGTCAGAGTCTGTCACGGCCTGGCCGTGATAGCCATCACGGCCGTGACCCAAAATCACCACAAGTCAGAGCACATCACGGTCATAGCCGTGAAATTCATCACGGGCCATGAAAGGAAGGCTCGCGTCGCGAGAAACATTTCGCGTCGCGAGAAGGCTAGATTTTGCAAGAGTGCCAGAAACAGAGACTGTCACGGCCTGGCCGTGATGGCCATCACGGCCGTGACGCGCATTACTTGGATCAGAAGCAACCGAAATAGATCAGATTTTGAGTTGGATTGGGACTCTAACTTCCCAATTTCTATAAATAAGGATCAAGGCATCAGATCATGGAGGGATCCATCATTCTTCATCTAGACTTGTACACAAGGACTTAGGCATAGATCTCTCTTCTCTTCTCCTCCTCTCTTCTCTTTTCTGATTTTCACTATGTTGTCAACCCAGCTTGTCATCTCCATGGCAAGACTCGAGTAGTAGTTTGTTTCTAGGGATTGGGGCTCTGCCCGAGTTTTGTAAATGTTGTTGATTTGATGTAAAATCGTTGTTGATTTCGTTATTGTTTTAGATCTGATTTCTAGTGTGTTAACCACTCGTAAATTCGGCAACCGCTTATTTGCATGACGTAGACGTTCTAAGGAGGAACCTAGCGGTGAACTTAGGATTTCTAGGGTGTTTAACTCGTAAAATTCGGCGGCCACTGGTTTGTGAGATGTGATTGATCTAAGGAGGAACCTAGCGGTGAACTTAGGTTATTTGCATGACTTAGACATTATAAGGAGGAACCTAGCGGTGAACTTAGGTGTCGGACCTATAGAAGTCAGACTTGGGACTGAAATCACGAGAGTTAGAAGCCGTCCCTCGAGGAGCAACGAGTTGTCACGAAACGCAAAGGGTCCAATCTGGGATCGACTACCACGAGAGTAGGGGTCGGGTCAATTGGGCACGGCTTTTGTAACCCGAGAGGGAGCTTAAGCTATTAGAGGATAAACTCGCCTTCAAGGCAATTTCGGTAATCAACAAAGGTAAATCAGATTAGCAACATAAACAGCCTCAAAGGTAACCCAAATCCCTAGGAATCCATTTAGATCCAAAACCTCATAAACATTTGTTTTCTGTTTGTTTATCATTTAAATTCAAATTCAAAAACCCTTTTCACTCAAAATATAAAAATCCTTTTTACACTGTCCAGGTCTGATCGATTCGAAAACCGATTGCGATTCGAGAACACAGTCTCTGTGGGTTCGATATCTTTTATTACTTGACGGCAATCCGGTACACTTGCCGGAATCGCAGGAGCGTCGTCGCTCGTCGACTTACGCCACATCAAGTTTTTAGCACCGTTGCCGGGGACTGTGCCTTTTCGAATCTTAATTCAATTTTTGAATTGATTTTTCTGGACCTTTTATTTTTATTTATTCATTTAGTTTTTATATCTGAAAAAAAAAAATTTCTTTTCCTTCTATTGTATCCATCTCTGTGTGTTATATGCAAAGATCCCTAAGTCTTGGGAGCCTTAGTGAGATTGATCCGGAGATCGAGATGACCTTCCACAGACATAGAAGACTACAAAGAGAGGGAGAAAGGTTGAGTCCCGTTCCACTCATGGCGAATCAACCGGATACAAAACCTTTGAAGGACTACGCAGCCCCAAATGCGAGAGGCTTGCGAACTGGGATTGCAAGGCCAGAGATTGAGGCGGAGAACTACACTATACCGCCCATGTTAATCAACATGATTAGGCAACATCAATTCGGAGGATTGCCTTCGGAGGACCCGACCGATCACATAGAGACATTCTTAGAGTTCACCGACGCAATCAGGATTAATGGAGCCTCGGTCGATGTTGTACGTTTGAGATTGTTCCCCTCATCTCTCACTGGAAAGGCGAAGGCCTGGCTAAAGCAAATTCCCGCTAACACCTTGACTACTTGGGACCAACTGGAGCAGGCGTTCTTGGAGAAATTCTTCCCTCCATCCAAGACGGCCTACATAAGAACCCAGATCACCGGCTTCTTCCAGAAGGACGGAGAATCATTATCGGAAGGTTGGGATCGATACAAGGGACTGCTTGAGTCTTGCCCACATCACGGACTCGAGAGGTGGTTAATAGTGCACACCTTCTATAACGGATTGGATTACTCTTCGAAGGTGTCACTAGATTCTGCAGCCGGTGGAGAATTTATGAATAGGCCTCTTACTGAGGCATTCAACATCATCGAGAATGTCGCCACCAACTACCACCAATGGGGATCCGAAAGAGGTAATAACCCGAACAAGATTTCGGGGGGTAAGTTTGAAGTAAGTAGCATTGATCTGATTATGTCTAAATTTGACTCACTAAATAAACGATTAGATAAGATTGAAAGAGCTAATGTGAGTGCAATAGGTGCTACTAACACTATTTGTGAGATTTGTGGAATGCAGGGACATGACATGATGGAATGCCCTCGTGGCATCGCTCATGGATCCGGCGCTTCGGGTGAGCAAGTGAACTCTTGTCACAACTTCTACGATACGAACCTGAAGCTGCCCAACTATGCTCCCCCAAATCCCTACAACCAAAGGAAGAACAACCCTTACCTCTCCTACGGCAACTACAGCAACACGCTCAACCATAAGTTCCAAGAGGGCCAAGGTAATAAGAGAGCCGCACCGGGGTATCCTCAGGTACAAAAATCTAAGCTCGAGTCTCTCATGGAAAACTTTGTTGCCACTCAAGCTCAGCAGAACGAGGCAATAAAGGAGCTAGCATCTAAGGTAGACCACTTAGCCACTCATAGCAAGATGCTAGAAACCCAGATTGCCCAACAAGCCGGCACGTACTCGAGACCTAAGGATACATTTTCGGGGCAACCTGAAGCAAATCCCAATGAGCATTGCAATGCCATACACTTAAGGGATGATAAGCTTGGGGTGGGGGTAGCTGAAATGGAGGTGGAACCGGAGGAAGACACGAGCGAAAAGGAAGAGCCAGAACCGAAGTATGTCCCTCCACCACCGTACCAACCCCCGATACCTTTCCCACAAAGGTTGGTCAGGAAAAAGCAAGTAGATGTAGAGACTAAAATGCCTACTAAACTGAAAGACCCAGGTAGTTTCTCCATCTCTTGCTCGATTGAACAAGTGCAAATTGACCAAGCCTTATGTGACCTAGGGGGGCTAGCGCGAGCTTGATGTCCCTCACTATCATGGAAAGGTTGGGAAGCAAAGAGTTGAGACCATTCAAATTCTCCTTACAATTTACGGATGGCTCAACTAGGACTCCTCTAGGCATACTAGAGAATGTTCCTGTAAAGGTAGGGAAATTCTTCATCCCTACCGACTTCCTGGTATTGGATATGAAAGGGAATTCTAAATTCCCCATCATTTTAGGAAGGCCATTCTTGGCAACCGCTGGAGCAGTAATAGACGTAAGGAATGGTAAACTCTCTCTAAATGTAGAGGAAGGTAGGGTCAATTTTCATTTGACTAACTCTTATAACAACCTCCTTTTTAGAGCCATGTGTGCAGGATCGATTTAACGTCTCCAGAGGTAAAAGAAGAGCTCAACATGGAAGTAACTCCGAAGATATGCATGTCTAATGATGCACCCAGCAATGATGGAATTGGAGTTGCTGTCCATACTGAAACAAAACTTCCGCCGGGAGGAAGGAAGGCTAGGAAGCTCCGAGAGAAAAGAGCGAAGCGGAAGCATTATTGGCCGTATGAGCAGAAACGGCTTTTTGAAGGAGTTCCTTGGAAGAGAAGTGTTCCGGCACCTCTACGTCCAGCCGACCCCGGTTGATTGAAGGAAGTATGGTCACTCGGCCACCGCAGCTCGGCCTCGGAGAGCTGAAGAAGATGTCTCAGAGAGCTGAAGAAGATATCTTAGAGAGCTCGGCCAGCACAACTCGGTCTAGGAGAGCTCGGCCATATGGGCTTGAGGGAATGCCTAAATCAGAGGCCGCGAAATGCACAGGTGATATTGTTCTTTAAATCTAGGTTAAATCTAATATGATTTGATATGTTTTGCTCCCCGCCTTTAATGTTGTGTTATGTAGCATCATATCATATTATTTACATATCTGAGCAAAGTGATGTTCAGATGATACCACTTCCAGAGTCACAAAATTTGCGACTACAAAGTGCTCGTCCAAATGCCCACTGCTTCCATTGGCAGAGAGTGTAGGCTACATCATTCTCCGTCCCAACGCCACACTTGATGATCCACCTTCTCCAGCAAATACAATGTTGTCGGCTTTGAAGACACACTCCGTTGTAACAATGCCTTCCTCTGGAGTTGGTTCTGTGATTCGTATTTTGGGCGTCACACGCCCCGAGTTTCCACAACATTGACCTCTGTCTCGTTTCTGTTTAGACGCCCTCAAACTCTAATCTAAGGTTGAGCTTTGGCTCCCTTGAAAATAACAGGTCGAAGCTCCGTGGTTCCCTTTCCACAAGGTCGAGCTTCGGCTTCCTTAAAAACTCACAGTTCAGCTCCGGCTCCCGAAAGGTCGAGCCAAAACTCCCTCTCGAAATTTGACTAAGAGGAAGAGCGAGTCGGAGCTCCTCAAATTAAAACCATAGAGGCCGAGTCAGGCTCCCTCTATAAAAATCATAGAGATCGAGCTCAAGCTCCATTTAAATGGAAGAGTGTGGGGGAGAACATCTCCCTTGGAAAATAAAGTTCCATCAGCTCGAGCACTCAAACACCATACCAACTCACAAAAAACAAAAGTCCTAAAAAGGTGTCGTCGAAACGCCGAACCTAAAAAGGCAAAAGCCTAAAGAGGTTGACTGAGCTGAAAATCGATGGAGCTCAAATTCGAAATGTCGGGCCTAAAAGGGCGAAACTAATACCTAAAGAGGTTGACAGAGCTAAAATCGAAATGCTGAACCTAAAAAGGTAAGCAAGAAAAACATGAAATAGTTAACTATGATAGGGCCGAGCTCAAAAAGCTCACGAGGCCAAATTAAAACGCCAAGCACAAAAGGCGAGTAAGAACTTAGGAAAGTTAACCGAGTAAATCCAAATACTGGGTTAAATACCATAAGTATGAAGTCTTTATCATTCATAAATCAAAAGTACATATGGCATAGCCAAGAGTACAAAATATCTTAAAAATTTGTTGAGTTACTCATGGGCATTCCCATAAGCAAAGACCCCATCAAGGTTGGAACCAATAGTGTCTTCAGCTTACGAAAGAGCAACCGAGGATGGCTCGAGCACGACCACTTCAATTCCTCTGTTCTCCTCCTCTCCCCCAACCTGCTCTTCATTATTCTCCTCTTCCTCATCATCGAGCTCGGACAAAGGAACCATTATGCCATCTTTATTAAAATCCTTGTCCACACCGGCTCTCGATAGATCAGAATCAGGAAGAAAGCGCTGGATTTGTTTTCTAGCACGCGAGAACCCAGAAACGCGTTCCCTTATAATCTGGGCTTTAGCTTCCTTCAACTCGAACTGAAGCTTGCAATTAGCCTTTTTCTTAGTAGCAAGAAACTGCTGAAGATTGTCAAGGGAATGCTTTAAAGCCTTGGCAGCCCTCTGAAAGTCAATCCTTTCATTTTAGAGAGCTCAGATTGAGGAGAGGAGTTGGTCTTCTCAAGCTCGACATTTCGAGTTTTCAATTGCCCAATTAGCCGAGCTTGCTCTTCGCACTTTGCCACGACTTTTTCAAGCTCATCCACGTGCGCAAAGTTCGGGCACCTTCCGCCTTCATGCTTTTCATTATTAGAAAGCTCGCAGCTCGAAACACGGGTAATGGAGGAGACACAGAGAGCATAAGCGGTCGCGACTTTCATGCTCGCGTCAGTGCCCTATTCTAGTAGTAAACCGAGCATATGCTAGCTTAATAATTTGAGAATCCACTAAAGGGCCCGAGCTAAAATTGTCTAGCCAAGAACAAAGGGTAGAAGCCCAAAAAGCCGAGGTCGAGATGCTCCCTCGCACTACGCATTGGAAAAAGTCGAGGTCGAGCAATGCTTCCTCCCTTGCGCTAAAAATCCTAGACCGAGCACAACACCTTCGCACCAAGATAATGTCCACAGCAGATCATAGACCCAAGATTTGAAGGAAATCCTGGTAGTGTTCGACCCAATAAGCAGGAATCCCAAGTGAGACTTGGCTCCGCACAAAAATCCGAGCAGTGCTCGGCCAAGTAAGTCGATAACCCAAGAAAGACTTGGTTCTACAAATAACAGATTTTCGAGCAATGCTCCCACGAATCATAGTCCAAAGTCCTCGGCACCAAAAAGCGTGTTAAGATATACGGGTTGACTTTTAAGATCTTTCGCTTATTTCAAGCTCGGAGCTTGGGGGGCTTATGGGGATAAAGGAAGGATATTCTCGGAAATTACAGAGAAAGGATATCCCTTAGCCTACAGCTCGATTGTTATTATGAAGAACTTGTATAAAATCTATTTTCTCAAACAAATTGGAAAAGATATTAGGAAAGTTTATTCTGAGATACACCTTCAAGATCGGTAAAAATAATGACATTCAAGGTCAAGTGTCAAGTTAGTGGGTATTTCAAAACCCACCAGATGAAAGGGTTAAGAGCTACTCGAAGAAAATTTTAAGTGCTCTCAAAAGCTTCAAAGACCGAGCTACATTCGGAAAAAGGTGAGTCAAGTTCAAACTCTCAAGATAAGCATCTTGAAAGCATAAAAAATTTCAGTTGAAATACAAGCCTGAGGTAAATTCCTAATGACCGAGTTTGAGCTTGACTTTCCAAAAGATCGGTTGAGCTCCTGCTCCTGACTACTGGTTGGAGCTCCGACTCCCTACTCGGTTGAGCTCTGGCTCCCTACTCGGTTGAGCTCCGGCTCCCGACTACTAGGTTGATCTCCGGCTCCCTACTAGGTTTAGCTCCGGCTCCCGACCACTCGGTTGAGCTCCGGCTCCCGACCACTCGATTGAGCTCCGCTCCCGACTACTCGGTTGAGCTCCTGCTCCCGACTACTGGTTCGAGCTCAGGCTCCCTACTGGGTTGAGCTCCGGCTCCCCACTCGGTTGAGCTCTGGCTCCCGACCACTCGGTTGAGCTCCGGCTCCCGACAACTTGGTTGAGCTCCGACTCCCGACCACTCGGTTGAGCTTCGGTTCCCGACTACTCGTTTGAGCTCCGGCTCCCGACCACTCGGTTGAGCTCCGGCTCCCGACTACTCGGTTGAGCTCCTGCTCCCGACTACTTGGTGGAGCTCCGGCTGCCGACCACTCGGTTGAGCTCCGGCTCCCGACCACTCGGTTGAGCTCCTACTCCCGACTACTGGTTGGAGCTCCGGCTCCCTACTTGGTTGAGCTCTGGCTCCCGACTACTTGGTGGAGCTCCGGCTTCCGACTACTCGGTTGAGCTCCGGCTCTCGACTTATCGTTTGAGCTCCGGCTACTCGCGGGACTTGTATATGGGCCGAGGTGTAAAGCTCGACCACTTACATTGCCGACTTGAGAGGCTAAAGAGATCAAGTTTCTAACCTCGTAAGGCCGAGGTATCAAGCTTGGACACCAGGAAATCAAAAGAAAGGATTGTTAGGCTACTTTCCAAAGTCGCTAAACTCGAATGTTGGCCGATGTATGAAGATTGGCCATCGAACTGTGGTAAAAAGGGGAGAAGTCTTACTCAATAAATCCTGAGCTCGGATAATTTTAAAGCCAAGCTTGGCTCCTGTCATGAAAACTTCTACGCTCTGTTGAGCTCGAAGCTTGGGGGGCTTGTGTACTGGCCGAGGAATAAAACCCGGTCACCGAGCTTGGATACCTGATCCAACCAAGGCGGGAAGGATAAAATATCGATATTATTAATCCTGATATTATCTTAAATAACCTTATCCGGTTATAAGAGATAATATCCCTTAAATTAAGGATAGGATATTGATATTACCTTTAATAATCCTGATATTATCTCAAATAACCTTATATGGTTAAGAGATCAATTTAAGATATTATCTTAATCAATCCTGATATTATCTCACACAACCTTATCTGGTTAAAAGAGATAATATCCCCTAAATTAAGGAAATCACATCTCAGAAGATTTAAGAGATAAAAGGAAATATATCCAGATCTCTTAAAGCCTTGAGGATCCTATTATAAAAGGAGGAGAACCCAAGAGAGAGACTCACTTTTGACTAACCCGGTGACTCTCCTTTAAGCATATTAGAGAAACTAGCTCGACCAAGAGACTATTGTAGAGTTCTTGCTCGCTGGTATTCATGAGATACAAGATTAAGGGATTGAGATCACCGTGTGGCCAAGGGTTGAACCTAGAATTATGTCTGACTTTGATTCTCATTGGGATACGTAGGACCGGAATACAATATTCTGTCAAGCCATAATCTAAAACAACCCCTATTATTCACTCTTGATTTGACGTTTTACGACGAGATTCTGACAAGTCGAATCTCCGTAGTCTGGCACATGATATTTTGGGGACATGATATTTTACTTTAATCTAGTGTAGATTTTCTAATTTCCCTGCCCCCTGTTTAGCACATGGGAAAAGTAAACCATCAACAACGCCCATAATTTTCACATTGGATTGAAGACAGTTTCGTTCTCTTAATTTGAAAAGACAAAAACACTAAAACCTTCCCAAACTCCCTCCCCAGTTTCAAAACGTGTTCACCCTACTAGTATTCATCACTCGCACGCAGGATTGGAACACCAAAAATCTTCACTTTTTGCATTTTATTTGGTGGGTTTTTGTTTTTCTCAGCAACCAAGCAACAAACAATCTTCATCTGGGGTCTGAAAATTCATGGTGCTTTGTTTGGAAAAGCACTGACATTGGTGGTTTGGATTGAGAAGGGTGATGGTGAGAAAGGAGATTGAGAATAGGGGTTATGGAAGGAGATGGGTTTGGGTGGTGGTTGCTTTCGTCGCTGTCTTTGTTGCTATGGTCATGTCTTCCAGAAGGATAGCTTTCTTTGGAGCCATTGATAGGGCTTGTCAGTGTGCTCGGGTAATTTCAGTGTCTAAATCCATACAAGTTCATCAGTTTTTTCTTTCTTTTTTGTTATTTCTCTGAACTTTTTTTTTTTATAGGAAAAAAAAATCAGTAGTTATTGGGTTATGTTAGTGGCGGAGTTGAACCCGTGACATCCTTGTCACTTCAAACCCTATGTCCTTCCCCCAAACCACATTAACCCCCTTATAACTCCGGTTATTTCTCTTAACTTCAAGTTTGAAATTCTGAATCTCAAAGTAATGTGCAGTTTATTGTATTTTAAGTTGTTGCTCCTTATGTTCTTTGTTTCAATCATAGATAATGTATTGCTGATTATGGGAATTTTTTTGGTACAAATCATATATCTTTATATGATTTACTGTTTTTTTTTGCTGTTTGTGACAATGTATTCCACTTCTAAGAAGACCATACCTCACGTTGTCATACACAGGAAAATATTACATTTTGTTTTGGATGTTTTAAAGAGTAGAAATGTTGAAGTATGTTTTTCCATAAAGTGTTTTCTGTGCTATATGACTAGAAATTTTATTCTTTTAATCAACAATTAATTTTTATTTTAATTTTGTGCAGGGTACATCAAAGTATAGTGGCATGGTGGAGGATTGTTGTTGTGATTATGAAACTGTGGACCATCTTAATGAGGAAGTGTTGAATCCGTCCCTTCAAGAGCTTGTGAAAACCCCATTTTTTCGGTACTTTAAGGTTTGCTTATTTCACTTAGATCTACATTTTTCTTTAATACGTACTGACTAACATCCTTGTCTGTGCTGTTGATGCTCATGGTTACCTAGAATGTGATGAGAACCATCTAAACCATTATGTCTTGAAGAGGCCCTTCCAGTGTTAATGTGTAGTTTTTGTCTCCAATTGATCAGTATCAGTTCCTAACTTCCTATTCGTTAATTAAATTGTAAAGATTGCCTATCGTCAGATTCATGCCAAATGTTATGGAAGCATGAAGCTTCCATGTAATTATGATGGCATACGCGTGGCACATGCAAATCCATCTGCATTATCAACTGAACTTAGTGTCCTTTGCCTCAAACTTTTCTAACTAGAGTGATTTTAAAATTTTGAACTTGCTACCCTCCTCAAGGTGGAAAACGAAATTGTATGTTAGTGTGATGTTGGTTCAGGGTGAATGTTAAATATGTTGATCTAAATCTTTTGAACTTCTAGTGAATGGTCCTCAAGATTATGTGCACCCATGAAATTATGTAAACTTGCATACTTAACCAACACTTTGATGATGAATTATATGTAGGAATACCAATCACAGAATCACGTTGATACAAATCTTAGGAGAATCGCACCACAAAAGCTAGCTATTGTGGTTGGAGAGTCCGATGTCATATAAACCCCACACCAGAATCCCATAGTCCCATACCTTTCAATTAGATCCTAACACATTTTTTTGTTTAGACCCTCATGTGTTTTGCTTGTGCTAAAGACTTGATGAAATTTATTGTAGGTCAAGTTATGGTGTGACTGCCCTTTCTGGCCCGACGATGGTATGTGTCGGTTGCGAGACTGTAGTGTATGTGAATGCCCGGAAAATGAGTTCCCTGAATCATTTAAGAAGCCCCATCGCCTTTCATTGAATGATCTCGTTTGTCAAGAAGGAAAACCTCAGGCAGCTGTTGACCGTACCTTAGATAGCAAAGCTTTCAGAGGATGGACGGAAATAGACAATCCCTGGACAAATGATGATGAGACTGACAATGGTGTGCTACTGTATATACTGATTCAGTTGTCAATTTTTTCAGTCATAGTTGTAGTTTATAGTAGTAATTCTGTGAAGTATTAGGTATTAATACTGAAATATTGGAATTAGGACCCATAAATAAATATATTTTGGGTAACATCAGATTTTCTGATGTACTTCAAATGAAGTTATCCAGTGAATAGTTTTTGTTTGGTCTTCTTGATACCCTGAGATATCATTATGATTTTGTTTCAATTTGATCCACACATGGTGTAAAATTTCTCATATCAAAAAGCAAGGTGCCATATCATTGTAGTAACTAGCATTTTTCAGTTCCAGTAAAAACTTTAAACTATTTTTTTTTAATAAGTGGAAGCATAGGATTCACTGATAGTGTAAATACTTTTTATATTGCCGGTGTATCAAAATTTCTGTCTAGGAAATGAAGTTACTCAATTAAAATTTGATGGCATGTTTGCCCTTACAGATGAGATGACATATGTGAATCTTCAACTGAATCCTGAAAGGTACACTGGTTACACTGGTCCATCTACAAGAAGGATATGGGATGCTGTCTACTCTGAGAACTGCCCCAAATGTAAGTTGTCTTTGAATGGCTTACGCTCTTCAATCTTTTCTTTTTTCTCCTTTTCCTTTTATGTTGTTCAAATTGTAAGTACTAAATGAAGTGAGTCAATAAAGTGTTCCTATATAGTTTGATGATGCAATGGGCTAATAATAACTTTGAATACGAATTTTTTTTTCTTTCCAATCATATAATGGCTCTTGTTTGTAAGTGATGGAGTGGATGTTAGTAATGTTCTCATTCATTCATTCATTCATTCCTTTTAACTAAAAGATATTATTAAACTGATCATAAAAGATAACTGTTTTTATGCTACCTATGGTTCGATGATGTAGGGAGCAGTATATGAAGCTCCTAAGCTATCTAGTTGTGCATCCTTTATATTTATAATGAATTTTTTTTTTGTCTTCTTTAGATCCATCACAACAGTCATGCCAGGAGGAGAAAATTTTGTATAAATTGATATCGGGTCTTCACTTGTCCATATCAATACATATAGCTGCTGATTATCTATTTGATGAAGCAACAAATTTGGTAAATCTCAAGTTCCTCGTTTTAGTAGTAGCTAATTTTCTGTTTGAAAAAAAAAAATACATTGCTTTTGAGGATTTATGCAGTTTATTGCATACTTGAGCATTTAGGTAAACTGCTATTTGGTTTTCATTTTACAGCCTTGAATTTATTTCATTTTCTTCTGGTATAATGGACCTTGTAGAATGAAGTTTTTTTTTTTCAATGCACTAGTGGGTTGGGCTATGGTGCACCACCCATGTTTTGCCCCACCCACTACACCACCCATATGTGGTAAATTTTGGACCAATCAAATTGCCACATGGGTTTGGTCAAAATTTCAAACTTTCTAGTTGTATTTATACTGCAGTCAAATATATGAATACAGTATATTGTAGTATAGTATATGTACTCTTTGTATTCTCAAATTTAACCCATATTAAAATAATGTTTTTGATTAAAAAAACTGATTATATTGCAAAATAGTATTTTAATATGAATTAAAATAATGTTTGTTGTCACTAATATTTTGCAATATAATCAGTTTTTTTTAATCAAAAAACATTATTTTAATATGAGTTAAATTTGTAAATACAAAAAGCACATATATTATACTACAATATACTGTATTCATATAGTTTGACTACAGTATAATACAACTAGAAAGTTTGAAAATTTGACCAACCTATGTGGTAATTTGATTGGCCCAAAATTTGCCACATGGGTGGTGTAAAATGTGGGTGGTGCACCATAGCCCAACCCTGCACTAGAATAATTGGGACATGGGCTCATCTTGAAGCCAACTGCACACATTTGCAGCATATTCTTTTATTGTAATCCAATCATAGTAACTTTGAGAAGTTTGTTTGAAAATCTAACTTCTTTATTTCTTTTTGATTATTTCAGTGGGGCCAAAATCTTGCTTTGTTGTATGACCGAGTCCTAAAATACCCCGATCGTGTCAGTAATTTGTACTTCACTTTTCTCTTTGTACTGCGAGCAGTAACCAACGTAAGTATAAATTGTTCTAGTTTAAAATCATAATACTAAATCCATATATGATCCATCTTAGTTTTTTCTTCTTTTAGAAATACTACTTAATAATGTTTTCTTAATCCAATATTGAACTGGATACCACTTTAGGCCGCAGATTATCTGGAACAGGCTGAGTACGATACTGGAAACCCTAATGAGGACCTTAAGGCACAATCATTGATGAAAAAGCTACTTTTCAACCCCAAACTTCAAGCTGCGTGTCCAATTCCATTTGATGAAGCTAAGCTGTGGAAAGGCCAAAGTGGACCTGAGCTAAAACAGAAAATTCAACAGCAATTCAGAAACATTAGGTATTGTCTAAAGACTAGTGGCATAGCTCTGGCCATAACTAAATATTATCCATCAAAAAGAGCTTTGTTGTGGCTTAGTCTCTTCTTACCATGCTTTATGTAACTAATAAACATGTAGGAAAGCCAATTGGTTATCAATGGTTCTATTTCCTTCTATTTGAAACTAAGGCTCGGAAAACTTTTTTGGGGAAGGAAACAGGATATATAGGTTGGATTTTGACTCATTTCCCCATCTTTGTTTTTAGTCCTGCAGTATGGTTCGGCCTTTCATCTTTGCCTTTTGAATTTCTGCTTTCTGATGGATGCAAGTGGGTTATATTGACTTTTCAATTGCTAAATGTAACTTTTCACAAACAACCATACAAAAATTCATTATATCTACTTGCCCTTTATTATGATACTACTGATTGATTCAGTTAACACAATGCTTAATTTGATATATCTCACAAGAAATGGAATATTTATTTGTGAAATACAGTGCATTGATGGATTGCGTTGGATGTGAGAAATGTCGATTATGGGGGAAGCTTCAGGTTCTTGGTCTTGGGACTGCATTAAAGATTCTCTTCTCTGCTGATGGTCAAGAAAACTCGGGTCAAACAGTAAGTACATTTGCTATAGCTCTCTCCCCACCGCCTTTTTTTCTGTCACCTTTATGCATGTTACCTGAAATCAAATTGGTTCTGCAGTGACCTTTATATTCTTCTGCCAATACTATTTAAATACTTAACTAAGACATATATGTCTTCCTTAACTCCATTTACCTATCCTGCTAGGGACATAATATGATAAGAAATGTTAGCAATACACTCTTTTACACATTCTCTTCTATACATTCTTCATTATTGTATGGAATTTAGGTGGTGCCCATTAGCGAGTGGGTCCATGTGATTTAGTGGGTCCCACGTGAAAACCACTCAATAATAGTGTTGAAGAGAGTGCGTAAAAATGTTTATTGCTGGCGTTTCTTCAATATGATAGTTAAGAAGTTGTATTCCAGTATTCTTTTTTCATCTCAGAGTTAGAATTGCTAACTTTCTGGTCAGGTTAATCCATGTAGATGATAGCTAGTATGGTAGTATTTGTAGTTCTGTATCATAATGTAACATTTTTTATATGCACATTATTTGATTGTCAGAAGCCTTTCCATTCTCTCTATCAAAAGAAAAAAAAAATGATGCCTTCACATAAAGGAATATTGTGGTTCCAATTTCCAAATCATGGTGTTTAAACACTGACCATTCAGTGTCACAATATGGTATAACAAAGTCAAATACGCATTATTTTTGTTTAAATTATTCACATCCCTTAATTTTTCTTAATTACACATCACCTCTATTTTAATAACCTAGAGTGAGCTCTACAAACAAGCAAACTTTGTGAAAAGATGAAATAAAATTCAATGGAGGTTTAAGTTTTCAAATAAGGTAAAATGTATGGCAGGTTAGAGCAATTTACTTTAACTTCATTATTTTTAGAATGTTACATGCTGACTATAAACAGTAAAATGACACTGATCAACACCCTTTATGGTCCTCAGCTGCAGTTGCAAAGGAATGAAGTAATTGCATTGATGAATCTTCTCAATCGACTTTCAGAATCTGTCAAATTCGTCCACGAAGTTGGACCTACAGCTGAAAGAATCATGGAAGTAAATGCACATAAAACACCGATTAGCTCATGGAAAAAAATATGGTCCTATGTACTTAAAACATAGGTAACATACTCTACAATGAGTATTTGTTGTTCCTCTTTGAGGTTATTGTGTTATTGGTTTGATGTAGCTAATTGAGAGCATTGCATGTGGTATCTGCAGGTAGCAGCAATTGACATTACTCTGAAGACTAATACAGGCCAAAAAAAATATACTAATAGTAAATGGAGATCTCTTACGTGGATGTAATTCCCACTAATTTTGATATACTCTTTTTACGGGGGTAACAAAGGTTGTAATATTATCCTATGCTTCCCTTCTACCAAAGAAAAAACATGAAGAACCACGCCTTAATGACTATCCAAACCGTTGTATGTGGATAATATATATGTGCTCATAGTAAATGATATCACATGTTACAGGAAATTTTGAATCCAGACCAAACCAGTGGAGGGAAAGATATGAACAAAAATACCGGCTGTTCTGAAGCCAAGTCAGAGTGCCACTCATTGTCAAAGTGACTATAGTCCAGGAACATCAAAGAACTCATCAAAACCATTCAATCTCATTAAACTTGTATAGGACAAAACTTGGGTATAATTTTATAGTTACATTAGGTGTTTTTCAATAGGATTAAGACATGTAACGGCTCATACACATGTTATATTTTCATTGATGCATGTTAGACATGTCATAACCCCTTATTGATAAACATTACGTAATGTATTTATGAAATTATATTTAAGTTTTGTCCTTCTCCATATCCTCCTTTACAATATGATGCGTTTGATATCAATCATATTTTAATATTTTTGAGTAAGTGAGATGACAATAAAAGTTTTACATGTTTGAAGCAATGGATAAAACATTATTCTCGAGCCTGAAAATAAAATTAGTGAAGTAAACTTGTAAGTTTTCAAATAAGAAACAAAGGAACACATTTAAAGATTTAAGAAATAAAACAAATTAAGGTTAAATAAATCATTTGGTCCTTGCATGTGATATTGATTTTCAATTTAGTCCCTATACATAAAAAAAATTCAAATGAATCTTTATTTGCGTGTTTGGATATGCGGCAGGAAGGCTCTGACGCACGTCCACTCTAAAGCAATTACTTGTAGCTTATGCTCCCCAGACGCAATTCCAAGGCATGTTATTGCTGTTCCAAACATGCACTATATATACAATTATTTTTAATTTGTCCTCATCGTTTATTAGTGTTATAATTTAATTATGTTAGTTGTTATGTTGATTTTTCTCCTTTGTTGGGATTTGAACCTTAGACTTCCAACTCATTCAATTCCTAATACCTTTAGCTCAAACCAATTGAGCTAACTAACCCCTTTTTGCAATTACTCCTTGGTAATGGAAGCAGTTAAGGTCAAATCTGTGACTATAATCTGCTGATGGCTATTAATTAATTAAGTTAAATGAATCAAATATCAAAATTTCATCTTTGCAAGCGAGTATTTGCAGGACTAAATGAAAGGTGCTACCTTTTTAGATGTTTAAGCTTAACCCTATTCATCAATATATTCAATCCATAATCCGGATTTAAAATATTAGTTAAATCCAGCAGCTAAGCCAGATCCTGGTACAAAAACTAGGATAAAATGCTAAACGGTTAATAGATGAACATTGAGCCAAAAGTACCAAACTGACAAATCATACAGTCACTTCAAAGTAATTAGCAAATTGCCCAATAAACAAAATTTCCAACATGCTTGAATCTCAATTGTTAGATGGTACATTGATGGGTATTTTCTCAGGGTATTTGGTGATTATACCCAAGATATTATTTTACAAAAACTTAAGGCACAACAATCGGAAACTGTTTCAGATGAAGAAATAAACTGAAAGGGACAAAAATGGGGTTGTGGTGCATCCACACTGATTGGTGGAAAATTTATTGTATGTCCTTATAAAAGAAGTCTTCTTATATCATTGAAGTTTGACTGCAAAGCGGAGAGAAATGCACCTGCAAAATAGAGTTAAACCACATAAGCCTCCCTTTAAAACAGTGTGTACCTTAATGTATCTAGCTACAGTTAACCAAATATTAGAATTTAAGTAGCCTAGTAGTCAAGTTAGTTTGGTACTTGATTAATCAATATACAAACTTCTTTAGTTGTTGATTATGTTTGTTTTTGGGTTAAATTATGTCGTAAGTTCAAAAAGTTATACGATGAATTAAAATGGAAACATGGTGAGCAAGCATTTGGGTCACTTGCCCATTATTCATCTAGGAAACAATTTAACCAGCCAAGGAAAGCTTTAACTAAGCATTTCTTATCACGTGTATAAGCAAAAATTATTCCCGTATTCATTGTATTGAATATATGACAATGCAACATCAGAAACCATACGACATTAATGTAACAGTAACAAAACTGGCTAACTCAAGTGTTCTAATTACACATACCTCCAACTTTTCCATCAAAAACACGATGATCAGCAGATAATGTTAAGTTCAGCTTATTGACAACTGCTGGCTTCTCAATTCCTAGCAAATAATAATCCGTGTCAAAACAACTTAAAATTTTAGCACAAGTGGGGCATGCAATAACATCCATAAATTTATACCATCAGTTCCAATTACTGGTTCCACAACTTTGTTGCCTCTCCCTACAGCTAGAATGCAAGCCTGCAGCATTTGATAAACAAGCCAATAAAGAGCAGCAGTAGAAAGAAGCAATAAAAGACTATGAATAAGTTGAAGTCCACAAGGAGGGGTCTACAATTTTAGTAATCATTCTCAGACTAATAAACCAGGCTTTCTGGTTAACCAGAAATCCAATGTACTCTTTCCGGGTTATTTTTTTTCTTTTTCCTTTTACCCCTCCAATAAAGTTTCATATTAGGAATTAGTAGCCCTTGGTTCACTGACGGTTTGATTATTCATTGCCATAGTACAGAGTAGAGGAAATAGAATTTTGCTTTGTCTTTACTAAACAAACAAATTAGGGGATAAGTGAAAGAATAGAAAAAATTTCATGAAGGGTCTGCAACTAGAGTGACTATTAAGAATTCTGTAAACCTCAAATCTCCAGTTATCTTTTCTTTCTTGTTTCTTACAAAGAAAATCATATTAGGCAACATTCTTCATTGCTATAAATCATAGAATAGAAAAAATAGAATTTGGTTTTTCATCTTCACAAAATGGATAAAATATTGAGTAAGTAAAAGAACAATGGTAATAAACTATGGCACATTCAAAAAATATTTAAATTAGTAGAAACTTATTTCTATTTATTAAGAGAAGTTATATATCTATTTATGGATATGAGTGACTACTGACTGGAATTAGACCTGCACATGGTGTATTCAGTCTACTTCGCTACATCCACCCCTAAGTAAACTTTATATTTATATAGATTGATGTACCTGAAAAATTATATAGATTGCAAGCAGTTTTACTCTTTATATAAGGCTAGTAAATTAGATGTTGTAACTTGTAAGTCTGCATGTGAGTGCATGTGTGCGTGCTAGAGAGAGAGAGAGAGAGAGAACCTGTGGTGGGTTTATAATAGCACAAAATTTGTCCACAGGAAACATTCCTAAGTTTGAAATGCTGCATTAAGGCAATGTACAAGGCTCAGAGTTATTGCTTTTGGCATAATAATAACTTTTTTAAGAAAAAAATAATAATGAATTGGGAGTTTCCAAGCATGCAGACATATGTAGTCAACTCACCTAAAAGTCCCCCCTTGGAACTCATGTGGCGTCAACTTGCCGGCACGTGCCTTTGCAGCTAGTTCCTTGACCTGGAGTATCAATATAAACCAACAAAGTTGTGCAATAAGAAAACAAGACAAGGAGACCTTATTTCCAATATTTTATTTACTTAGAAAGACTCTAAATGCCCAAATTTAACACTAACAGATGAGAAGTCAAAATAAAGTCATTAACAAGAAACCAACATAAATGACTTGAAATTACCTCTGAGGAGATTGCGGATATTGTCTTGTGATCGGCATTTTTTATTATTGGAGTCATTAAGCCCTATAGCCACACAAAAAGTTTGAGTGCTTTGTAAAATAATACTGACAGTTTAAACACCACGAAATTACCTTCTCAGTGGCAACTGCTATTGATATGTCAACAGAATCACATAAAATGACCTCACCCTTCTCAGTATTCCAGTATGCTGCCATAATGTAAATTGGATTTCAGCATTGGAAACTCCTATGGAGAATATTTCAGTTTTAAGAGTAGGCAAGCAAATGGGAAAAGAGCAATGACAAACACATGGACACTAAAGAATGCACGAAGCCAAGAATGAAACATAGATCGCATTCTACTAGTATCCAAGCACAGGATTGTTAGTAATATATATCTACGTTACAATATTTTTTAACACTTGACTTCAGTATGTGGCAAAATAAAATAAAATAAAAAACATTGAAGATTAATAGCAGCTGGTTGGATTGATAGACAACAACTTAAGCTCATGTCACTCCAAAATAGACATAACACAGGATATAAAATCCAAAGAAATGGACAAAAATGTAATGAGCAATGACAGGAGCGTGGACACTAAACAACAACCAAGCTTTTCCCACTAGGTGGGTTCGGTTACATGGACCAAATAACGTCATAATGTCTTATCATAAATCATATCTATTAACAAACCATTTATATTTAAATCCTTCTTAATGGTTTCGTCTATAATCTTTTCTGGTCTCCCATAAATAAAGGATGCTTTCAGCAAACTACTGAAATACAGATGTCATCGTTTTCTACATCCAGGAAAGGTAAAGTACTACCCGAACTTTAAAACATGTGTAATAAGATGGACAGGTAATTACAATTCAATTAAAAACAATCATTAATTTTGTGAGTAGAACATCTGACACTATTGGGGAAAACCCAAGTCTCACATTGACTAATAAGAGTTTATAAGTAGTGGGCAATCCTCGTCCTCTGAACTATATTTTGGGATTGAGTTAGGCCCAAAATCTAATATGATATTAGAGCTATCCTAGATCCATTGTTGAGTCACCCACCATGTAATCCACGCACCAAGCCTAATAGTGCTGGGCGTGAGGGGATGTATTGGGAAAAACCCAAGTCCCACATTGACTAGTGATAGTGTCTAATAAGAGTTTATAAGTAGTGGACAATCCTCATCCCAGAGCTAGCTTTTAGGATTGAGTTAGGTCCAAAATCTAATATATCCCCCAAGATAATTATAGGAAAATACAGCAAGAATTTCTATAAAAATAAGAAGAAATTATTTACCGTTTGCTTCTGGTACATTTCTGAGAGCAGCTGCTACAACTTTGATAATAATGTCATTCACCGAAACTTTAACGTCATACTGCTCTGCAATCAAGGAGCAAAATAAAGAATATACCGTATTGCAAATGCACCATTACCAAGAGCAACACAATTTACTAGTCCATACCTTTAAGATCCTTTCTAAGGGAAAGAAGGGGATCCAGTATAACATCTGATACATGCCAACGAAAAATCATATTAATTAATCAGGGCACACAGATTTTTTTGCACTTTGCACAAATATTGGTATGCAGGGGGCACAAGGGAATAAAAACCTGATGATAAATATAGGTGTGGTGTATTTTGTTTTGATTCTAATAACCTCTTGGCAATCACCTGCAAAGCAATCAAAAATAATTTACAGACGAGTCATCATATATACTTGGGGGGGTTGGAGGAAGTACAGTTGAAATTGTGGAAAACTGTGTTTACTTAATTATCCTAGGAAATAGTGTGTTGGAAATAACAAATTGTACTAAAAGGTATCAGGACTCCTCTATTAGGAAGTAGTTCCTCTCTTAGGAAATAGCTAAAGTTATTGTTGCATAGGAATCAGCTCAATTATTCCTGGTAAATAGGTGCGCATTAATTATCCAAGTGTATATATAACTCATTGATATATCACATGAATTTGAATGAATAACACTTTCATATACTTCAAATTCTGAGATGATATCAGAGCAGTTCCAACCTTGGATTGCTCTTGCTTTCCGCTGAAACCTTTTTTTTCTTTTTTATTCCGAAATTAGTAGGCCTTCATTGGCGACAATTCCCTGCTTGTCATTACATTCCTTTATCTCTTCTACATCAATCGGGCTTCATTGCCGATCTCTTCTTTCAACCAGCCGCATTTGCTGGTTCATCCCTTTGCTGGTCACATCAAATCAGAAGCAAAGTTGGATGTATTGTCAACCTCTCAATAACCTGGCTCACTGAAGGGTCCAAATTGTGACAGTTTGTGGTGCACTTATTGCATTAAACCACACATGCTTGTTTGAAATACTGGACAATCCACCAAGTCGGAATGGGGGCAGAAAAGAGACCATTCATGCAGCAATATAAAGGTCAATGCTGCTGCAGTATCACAAACAAAATTAGAGCCTTAACCAAGAGGGGATTGAGTGGTTAAAGTCACTGATAAGCAGTCTTGAGAAACCCTCGGGTACTTGTTCTCTGGTATATTCAGGTAAGTTTCCATTCTTTATTGGATTGAATGCCTCGGGTACAACTTATCCTAATTGTTGGATTATGGGCTTTGGAGCCAGTGCCGTAGGACATATGACCAATGTAAGAATAGAATATGTGAATATTGTGTGTCAATATGGCCACACATGTATGCTATTTATAATCTCATATTAGGGTACAAGAGAATCAATAATAAATGCAAAGGAATCAAATCAAATCTCTAATTAGTAACGAACCCCTAATTACTAGCACCTATTCATGTATTTATTAAGCACATGTTAAATATGCTTTCTAACACTTTCTAACACTCCCCCTCAAGCTGAAGCATATATGTCATATGAGCCAAGCTTGTTACAAATGTAGTCAACACGAGAGCCTCTAAGGGACTTAGTGAAAATGTCAGCCAACTGGTCACTAGAGTTGACAAAGTCAGTTGTGATTTTCCCTAAAAGCACCTTCTCTCTTACGAAGTGACAATCTATTTGTGTTTGGTTCGTTCATGAAAGACCGGATTTGATGCAATGTGAAGTGCAGCCTGATTGTCACAGATAAGTTTAGTATTTTGGATATCTCCCAATTTTAGCTGTTGGAGTAGTTGCCTAAGCCATGTAAGCTCACACACAGCTGCTGCCATAGCACGGTATTCAGCTTCTGCACTGGATCTGGCAACAATGTTTTGCTTCTTGCTTCTCCATGAGATCATATTTCCTCCAATAAGAACACAATATCCAGAAGTGGACCTCCTATCTGATGGAGATCCTGCCCAGTCAGCATCAGAGTAACAAGTGATTTTGGTATTGCCTTTGTCTTCATATAATAATCCTCGTCCTGGTGCATTTTTGATGTACCAAAGAATACGCATGACAGCATCCCAATGGCTATCACATGGGGCATTCAGGAATTGGCTTACCACACTAACTACAAAGGTGATATTAGGTCTGGTGACTGTGAGATAGTTGAGTCTGCCCACAAGACGACGATATCTTCCGGGGTCTTTCAATGGCTCCCCCTGACCCGGAAGAAGCTTGACATTGGGATCCATGGGAGTATCAGTTGGACGGCAATCAAGCATACCTATCTCAGTAAGAATATCAAGGGCATACTTCCGTTGGTTGATTGAAATTCCTGAAGTGGACTGGGCAACTTCAATCCCTCAAAAGTACTTGAGAGGACCCAAGTCTTTTGTCCGAAAATGTTTGAAGAGGTGTGCTTTGAGCCGCCGGATACCATCCATGTCATCACCGGTAATGACGATATCGTCGACATAGACAACAAGATAGATGTGCCCACCAGAAGGAGAATGGATAGAGAAAACAGAGTGGTCAGCCTCACATCGGGTCATGTCAAACTGTAATAAAGCAGAGCTAAACCGACCAAACCAGGCACGAGGAGACTGCTTCAATCCATAAAGAGAACGGCAAAGCCGACAAACAAGTCTAGAATCACCAGAAACAGTAAATCCTGGGGGCTGGTCCATATAAACTTCTTCCTGTAATTCGCCATGCAAGAAGGCATTCTTAATATCCAGCTGGTGAAGAGGCCAATGATGAATGGCAGCCATGGCTATAAAAAGACGAATAGAACTGATTTTGGCCACAGGGGAAAAAGTATCCCCGTAATCTAGACCAAAAATCTGCGTATAGCCTTTAGCCACCAAACGAGCTTTGAAGCGATCAATATAACCATCGGGTCCAATCTTCACCGTATAGACCCAACGACAACCCACACTAGTCTTGTCAGGAGGCAAGGGAACAATCTCCTAAGTACCATTAGAATGCAACACTTACTTAGAATGCAACACTGCCATCTCTTCCAACATTGCCTTGCGCCAGTTGGGATCAGCCATGGCTTCACCTGTAGACTTAGGAATAGGCACAGAATCCAAAGCAGAAACAGAGGAAACATAGGAAGGAGATAAACAGCCATAATTTAAAGTACAAGCATAGATGAGATTAGGATTGCGAGAGGACCGAGTATCTTTCCGTAATGCAATGGGAAGTTCAGGTGCAGGAGGCGTAGATGGAGGGGCGGTTGGAGTCGGAGATAAGACTGAAGGATCCCCGGAAGGAGGCACCGCAGAAGCCTGTGTCCGCCGCTGGTAGGTACGCAAAGGAGGTGGAGTGGGAGCAACAATAGGTGCCGGAACAACTGGTGGAATATCTGGAAGGTCCTGAGTGAAGTTGACATCAAGGACGGCGGAGGTGGAGAAGAATGGGACAACTTCAAAAAAGGTGACATCAGCACATACAAGATATCGTTGAAGTTGTGGACAAAAACAACGATAGCCCTTTTGCAAACGTGAGTAACCCAGAAAAATACATTTGAGAGATTTGGCTGAGAGTTTGTCTTTTCCTGGAGTTAGATCATGGACAAAACATGTGCAACCAAAGACACGTAGAGGGATAGGATAGAGTTCTTCTTGTGGATACAAGAGAGAGTAGGGAACCTGATTATTAAGAACGGAGGAAGGCATGCGGTTGATAAGATAGCAAGCAGTGAGAAGCACATCACCCCAAAAGCGAAGAGGAACATTATTGTGGAGGA
The DNA here is from genome assembly GCA_030762895.1 of Sophora flavescens. Lineage (NCBI taxonomy): Eukaryota > Viridiplantae > Streptophyta > Magnoliopsida > Fabales > Fabaceae > Sophora > Sophora flavescens. Next base: position 60,166,598 of record CM061069.1, read on the forward strand.
GTAGCGTACGAGCTGTTTCAACCAAGTGGCGGCGGAATAGTCGCCGGACAGTGGGTCACGCCGGAGAGCAGCAGAAAAAACTGTTTGATGTTGGGCACGTGAAACGCACGAGCCGGAGAACAGCCGCGCGTGGAGGAGCGTGCGGCGGCGGTTGGTGGTGTGGTGCCGGCGCAATGGTCGCCGGAGGATGCCGGAGAGGATGGTGGGGTCACACCGGAGGGTGGAGGCACGGTGGAACGGAAAACGGACCACACGGTGGTTGCGGGTACTGTTCACCCGAAAATAAGAACACCACTGAGCAGAGATGGAAGAGATGGCAGCGTTGCATTATAATGGTACTTGGGAGATTGTTCCCTTACCTCCTGACAAGACTAGTGTGGGTTGTCGTTGGGTCTATACGGTGAAGATTGGACCCGATGGTCATATTGATCGCTTCAAAGCTCGTTTGGTGGCTAAAGGTTATACGCAGATTTTTGGTCTAGATTATGGGGATACTTTTTCCCCTGTGGCCAAAATCAGTTCTGTTTGTCTTTTTATAGCCATGGCTGCCATTCATCATTGGCCTCTTCACCAGCTGGATATTAAGAATGCCTTCTTGCATGGCGAATTACAGGAAGAAGTTTATATGGACCAGCCCCGTGATTTCCATCAAGTTCGGTGATTCTAGACTTGTTTGTCGGCTTCGCCGTTCTCTTTATGGATTGAAGCAGTCTCCTCGTGCCTGGTTTGGTCGGTTTAGCTCTGCTTTATTACAGTTTGGCATGACCCGATGTTGAGAGTCCCACATCGATTAAAGATATGGCCTTAGTAGTACTTATAAGGCTTGGACAGTGCTCACCTTACAAGCCGGTTTTGTGGGGTTGAGTTAGGCCCTAAGCCCGAATTTAAGATGGTATCAGAGCCTATCCTAGATCTGTTATTGGGCCATGTTATTCCACCCGCATTAGTCCACGCTTCAGATGTCCAGTCCTGAGCGTGAGGGGGTGTGTTGAGAGTCCCACATCGACTAGAGATATGGCCTTAGTAGTACTTATAAGGCTTGGACAGTCATCACCTTACAAGCCGGTTTTGTGGGGTTGAGTTAGGCCCAAAACCCGAATTTAAGATGGTATCACAGGGGCAGAGAGGGTCGCCGGAGTGAAGGGAATACGGCGGAATAGTCGCCGGACAGTGGGTCACGCCGGAGAGCAGCAGAAAAAACTGTTTGGTGTCGGGCGCGTGAAACGCACGCGCCGGAGAACAGCCGCGCGTGGAGGAGCATGCGGCGGCGGTTGGTGGTGTGGTGTCGGTGCAGTGGTCGCCGGAGGATGCCGGAGAGGATGGTGGGGTCACACCGGAGGGTGGAGGCACGGTGGAACGGAAAAACGGACCACACGGTGGTTGCGGGTACTATTCACCCGAAATAAGAACACCACTGAGCAGAAAAATAACCTAAACTACTGATACCGTGTAAGAATAGAATATGTGAATATTGTGTGTCAATATGGCCACACATGTATGCTATTTATAATCTCATATTAGGGTACAAGAGAATCAATAATAAATACAAAGGAATCAAATCAAATCTCTAATTAGTAAATATTAAGCACATGTTAAATATGCTTTCTAACACTTCCTAACAACCAACATATGTGGTTGAGATATGTAAATAGAACGGATATGACATCCAAAATCAATAAATAAATAAATAAATAAATAAATGAACTCTGCATCTATGCATGTATAACAAATGGCCAAGGATATTTTCTGGGGGAGGAAAACAATGTGTTGAACACACTAGATAGAGGGTATAAAAATAATCCTGGCCTAAAGTAGGTCTAAGAACAAACATTTCCTCTAAAATGTTAAGTATTTAGCTCCAAACAAAAGAGTCCCTTCTGTGAATACTGTTCATATATCATTATTCAGGAATAGGAATAATTTTCATTACCATGCAGCATGCTCCCTGAAAGAAATGAAGAACCTTATTTATCTTTTAACTCAAAATTCAATGGGCCTACCTTGCGAATCTGACTATTAGGAAAATCTTCATAAGCATCTGACTGCTTTAAGGCAGACTTTGACTCTTGTGATGCTGCAACTTGTTGATGACTTTGAGAAGACGATGCCTTTTCTTGAGGAGAAACGGGTTTTGGAGACAATTTTCCTGATTTAATTGCAGAAAGAACATCCCCTTTCAGTAGGGTTCCATGAGGACCAGATGCATTCAGTGTCGATGCATCCAATCCATATTCTGTAATTAGCAACTTTGCAGCCGGACTAATCCTTCTTGTATTACTTTTTTGTGCTTTGACCTCACTTTTAGTATCATGTTGGGTAGCCTTCTCCTGTTGGGTTGTTGAACTGCTGCTAATAGAACTCTTTACAGCTTCAATATCACTTGCATCTTCAACCTTGTACAGCAGCAGGCAGCATAAGTATTTTCATATACTTCAGTGCTTTTCATGACAAGTAAATCATAGCAATTTAGTAAATCAACCAATAAATAGATATATTGTCAGACATTTTATTAGTCTGTGTTTCAAAAGAAGATGAACAAATTATTAGGCCTCAACCTTCACCCTAAGATATTTCACATTGCATTGCCAGAAGTTACAATACCGGTAAAGCATTTTCACACTTACTGTTATTGCAATAGCTTGTCCGACAGCCACTTCTTTTGAACCTTCTGGTACAAGTATCTTAGCCAAGAACCTAGTACCCACATTAAGCCCAAAAGTAAAAAAGAAATTGAATAAAGACAGGGTACAAATAAAGTTCATGTGTAAAATAAAGCAAATAAAATACAAGATATGAGCTAAAAAATTTGGGTCAGTAATTTGACAATAACAATTAGCAAGATATTTAGAAAGAAAAAGAATTTAATCTACTACAAATTGCATCAATGAAAGAGACACAATTTGCTGGTTTTGCTTTTGTGGAACTTTACTGCTTGATAGAAACTAATTAACACCGGGTATGTAAACACTTCGGTAACACATCAGACACATAATATATTTACCCTTCATATAACATGCCCTACGTCTTCACTACATTCAAACATTATTTAAGATGTGACATCTTGGCCATAAAGCTCTTTGTCTAACAACATGTTGCAATGTATGTTGAGAGTAAACAGGGAAAGAGAGACATGATAAACCGTGTGTATCAATTACACTACGGATAACTGACTATATGTTGATCTAGTACAAAGAATCAAGTCAATGAATCTAGACACGTCACACTATATGTACAGTGAATCTCGACACAAGTTACAAGGCAATATACTAATTACCCTAATTACATATCCAACAAAGTACACAACCATACCAAACAAACAGAATATTTACAATGAATGGTTTTCAGTATAGGGAAAGACTATTACCCCTCTTCAAGACTTTCAAATTCAAGGGTAGCTTTGTCCGTCTCTATCTCACATAATATGTCACCCACTTCAATCTATTATAGATAAAGTAGATGTTAATGCATAGCAAACAAAAGACTAAATGGATGTCAATGAGTATTCACATCCTCCACAGTTCAAAATATTTTTTTTTTAAAAATGATGAAAAAGGAATCTCATTCAAAACCTTATGTTAAAACATAACTAACCTTGTCTCCTTCTTTTTTCCTCCATTTAGCAATATTTCCTTGGTTCTGTAAAGAAAATAATTGAAAAGTAATGCTTCTATAGAAGGAAAGAAGATTCATGTTGGTAATAGGAACGAGTAGCATCAAAATGTTCTCACCATTGTTGGGGACAAAGCTGGCATTTCAAGGAGGACATGAGGTGGAAGTTCTGATGCATTAATCTTAGTAGAAGTCGATTCTGGTTTCCTCTCGTCATTTGCCTCATCCTGATGAGTTGGTTTCTTTTCTTTAACCCCGGTCTCATTCTCACCCACAGAAGCAGGAACATTTTGAATATCATTTGGATCCTCAACCTTGTCAAGGCAGTTAGAAATTACACTAGACATCAATTAAAATCCCACAAATTAATAGTTTTAAATCAACTAAGTTAACAATTGCATGGAGGAAAAAAATTCTGTTGTAAGAGTTATGATTTACCAAAAACACAACATTTAAACTGTAAATTTTTCTAGAGGACCATTGGAAACTGGAAACTGAAATAAATTTCCTATGTCCAATTTGCATATAAATTTCACAAAAAGAACAAAGTTTATGTTATATAAGCCACTAACAGCATGTGTATGTGTTATTAAATTGTTTTTGTCCACAATTCAGAGAGAACGTTTATTAAATTGGTGAAGACAAAAAGTTAAAGCAAATTATTTCAGATCACCCGAGGCAAAGGGTACTTTGAGAAGTGTTTATTTAGCACTTTAGAAACCAGAAAGGAGCAAATAGGGACATAGACGGAAAATAATTGTTAAAGTTAACTTTATCGAAAGAACATAAAATAAATTAAATGGAACAAAAGAAAACTTGAAGGAATACAATATTGTTTGAAGTAAATTTTGCAGTGGTTTGCACAATATAATGATGCAAGAATCGGAACTTAATGATGGCTCACTGTTATTGCAATTGGTTGTCCAACAGGCACATCCTTTGAACCTTCAGGTACCAATATCTTAGCCAGAAATCTGCAGGAATCATCCAATTGCCTCAGCACATTCTATTATGTACTCAAATTTGCACATCTCATATGTCTACGCTCTAGGGTCAAAATCAGTCAAGTGTATTAAACCTTGATATAATAGAAAGCTACAATGGGAAATCATTTCATAAAAAAATTTGAAATGGGGAAAATTTCCAAGAAAATCAATGCTGATTTTTTTTTTTTTTGGCATGTAACAGGCATTTATGCATCAGACATGCATACAAAGTACAGAGGACAGCAACCTGGAATACGTACAGAACACAGCAAAGAGGAAAAACAAAAAATTGACTACAAAAACTCTTGGGTAGTTTCCTTGATAATTATTATTGAGCATTAATTGAGTATTGCCATTAACAGCAATCAAAATTACAAAATTAGAGGTTTCTTACTCCTTAATAATGTGAACTTTTAAGTTGTCCGATACTGGTCTTAAAGCACCAAGTAATCTAGAGTTTTGACCTTTCACCCCTTCTCTGATGCTAGTTTCAGTTCATGCTTAACTATCTGCAGTAGGTAGGGCAAAGGTAATGCTGTGTTTATGCTCCAATAGGCTTCAACTGATAGAGCATGCTTAAATTATTATTAAAAACATTATGGAGACTTTACTTAACAGCTTGAGATTTTAGGTTGAGTGGTTCTTCTGCAACAAACCTATAATAACTAATTGATACAGTTATAAAGACGGAACCCGACAGATGTTTGTTTACCATTGAAAATGATAACTCATTGCTTATTAAGTATCATTAGGCTAAAGTAAAATGTACTAGAATGGAGCTTGATCTAACTTGAATTTGGGTGAAATCCATGTTGATAACTATTTGATTAATATTTGAACTCAATACAAGGCTTTATGCCCAATCAAATCACCAGCTTGCATATAGAGCTCAATTATGTATTAGTTATACATTCATACTTGCTTATAAAGTTAGACGTGTGCACTTATTTATGTATAAAACTATATTTAGCTCATAATATGCATATATGCTTTTAATGCAACTCACATATTAATTTTTCCTAAATTTCAATCACTTCAATGAATCACAGATGCCACCGAAATAAAAATGCATTGATTCACATTTTACCTTTTATATTCTAACTTACATCTAAGAATCCTTCACCTCAAATTTAAATTTGAATCAAGATAATAAACATTATTTGAGTCAAATTCCAGCTTGAGCTCACACTCGTGTAAATCTCAATCCAATTGTTTTCTTAGCTGCTGGTCTCTCAGGAATTGTTCACCAACAATGCTTCTGATTTGTTACTTACCCCCCCCCCCCCCCGAAAAGAAGTGGAACATAAATACTAATTTTCTTGATGAAAATAAACTCCAGTGTATGCAGTTCAACTTACAGGTCATCCAAAAGTTAGGAAGAAAAACTTGAAAAGAAGAAACAGAAAATTACCCCTCTTCAAGACATTCAAATTCAAGAGTAGCTTTGTCAGTTTCAATTTCACATAGTACATCACCCACTTCTATCTGTTAGATTAATCAGTGGCAAGGAGAAACTAATTAATCAATTAATTAAAAGAAGTCAATCTCCATAATGAAAGCATCAAAGCAAACAGAATTGTGATTTACAACCATAAAGTTTAAGAATGCTATATGCGAACTGACCTTATCCCCTTCCTTCTTCAACCATTTTGCAATATTACCTTGGGTCTGAAACCATGATAAGAGGTCAACAACACTCCATGGAAGTCCTTAAAGGAATAGTGACAAAAAAGAGAGAAAAAAAAAACTATTTGTTCCCACAAGCTCACCATCGTAGGAGATAAAGCAGGCATCCCAACGACCACATGTGACGAATCTATCAAAAGGGGAACAAAATTAGCAAAATACATAACCAGATGCACATGACTTAACATATACCCTTTAATCAACAAAATTTTGTTAAAATATCAAAAATAGATAAATTAATCAAATGCATATAGATACACAATCTTGACTGGATACCAAGTCACCGAAACTTGCTAAAAATCAGCTGCCACCATGAAACTGTGAACAGAAGTGCTACAGTGATGTGAACAGTGTCAATTGTGCCAAAAGGCCCAAAAACCAAAACTAACATTTTATTTGTATAGAAGAATTTTTTGGGGGGTTATACCCAGGTGCAATCACCAAGGAAGGAAGGTGGCTTGATGGAGGATCAAACCTCCAACATCAGCATCACACCTAAGTCTTGAAGACATGGGCTGGTGCTAGTTGAGCCGAAGCTCGTTAGCACAGAAAAAGAACTTTTATTAGAGAGAAAAAGGGAAGTGCAATTATGAGTCGGATCCTCCACAACAAGAAAGTCTACATACACAAACGAGAACAGGGAAAGACTAAGAATGCAGCAAGGCTGCCCAATCTCTTTGCATATCTAAGATGGCAACACCCTTGAAGCAGAATAAACAGCAGCCATGAGCAGAACACCAAAAGAGAATCCAAAAATTCTTGACAGAATGCAGCATTATTCTCCTCCCCCAGCCCCACTTCTTATCCATCTCATCTTGTATATGAACAAATTATCATAATCTTTTGACTTTCCTACCCATAAGAGTCTCTAATATTTAGTTTTATAAGATATGTAATTATAAATGAAAAGGCAGCAAGTTGCAGGGCATGAATTGGTAGCAAGGCATCATTTTACCTCTTTGGTTTTTTTAATGGGTGATATACATGTGATGACACACAAAAGAATTAACATCCAAGACAAATATAACACAATCTCTCAAATAAAGAAGGAATGAAATCTTCAGAATAGGAGCTTCCATAACCACTGTAAGGAAACATACATCATATTATGAGAAGCATACAAACATATTAAGTGAAGCAACAAAAGTAAAACCCTAAATAAATAAAAGATTGGGAAATAGGAAACTAAAAGTGTGTACCTGAAGAAGAGAAGTATTTGACATCAATCCACTGCCAAATTGTTGAAAGTTGTCAGAAAACATAATAGCCACGATTAGATGTTTTTTGTTCATTTAAATACTAACCTTTGATTTCAAAGAACTATCACAAACTCCAGTGAGCCTAGACAAAGAAGCAGACCTGATAAACTTCGCAATTAGTGAACAGCCAAGATAACAATGTAGAAAACAGGGAAACATGAACTAAAGAGAAAAAAGTGACATTCATGAGACAAGTCCATGGAAGACGATGCCAGTCCCCCCATGAATTCTTAAATTAAACATACTGGAGGGACTTGAGAGTAGTATCTGGTCAACAAAAGGAGTTCAAAGCTGACTCATGCATCTGAATTGGATTAGACCATTTGATGCTACTTGAGTTGATGACTCTATATTGGTTTGGTATCACATTTTTATTGCAGAGGTTCAAGCCAGGCAGATTGGTTTCAAAGAGAAAGAAGCTGGTAATTGTTAGGAACCAGGAAATTACAGAACAGAAATATAGAAGAAAGTAGTGTGTTATTGATAATCCCTAGCCTATAATGAGGAATTACAGTGCTGGGAAGAAGAAGAAAGAAGAAATACAAGATAACAGGCAATTCGAGAGTGCCTTGCTCTCCCAAGAGTTTCCAAGTTCAATCCCAGTCTGAACCTTCTCTTACCCTCCTCTCCTAGTTATATTGCTCACTCCATCTAACAGAATACACACATTTCCCACCTCATCTAACAGAATTCACACCTCACACACCCATTCCACACTGCTGCTATCATTAGGCAGCAGTTTGTTACAAATCTCCTCTCTCCTAGGAATAATCTGGTGCTTTGCACCTTTGGAGCCACTTAGTGGGCTTCCATTTTCCCCTCTCATAAACTAAAGTCGGTTTGGGCCTCCTTATGTCCGCATCAATACCCTCCCCTTCAAAATTCACCTTGTCCTCAAGGTGAACAAGTGAGTGGCTTCTTGAGCACACCTTTCCGGGGTCCCACTGTTTGAAGCCCGACTGTGGAGCTACTGTAGTTGTGTGTCGTGGTCCACCCGGATCCCACTGTTTCTTCCCCGCAACTGGGATATCCCTTCCATCACTTGTGAGTGAACCTAACTGAGAAGTCAATTCTATTTGAGGCACCCAATTCTGCCACCACTTCAACACTTCTTCCAAACTGCTTTGGACCAGGACTATATCAGCTGACTCTACAGCTACATTAGTTCCAGAAAGATCATTCCTTGTATCTGGCTCAGTGTAACCTGCTTCCTTTGCTTCAGCAACTACCTCATTGAAAACCCGGCCACCTTGGGAGTTATTAATGATGTAACTCAAAGTCCCACTGAATGTGAGTTTAACCCATTCTGCTAATGCCTTCTGCTTGAGGGACCAATAGGCAAGAAGTATGGCTCCAGCATTCCATACAATGAGAAAAATTGCTTGCCAAACCTTCCCTTGACATGTTGCAATTTCAATCCTACAGTCAAAGTCTCCATGGTGTTGATCGCAAAAGCAGAAGCTGTATGATGTCAATCCACTAGTATCAAAAGAAAGGTTACAGTCCCCATGAGAGGAACATCGTTTTGGGCATCATTCAAGTGAAAGAGACATGATAGTTGGTGCTTTTGAAGAGTCACTGCTGGTATTAAAATGTTTCAGGCCAAAACTCCAAGTACCCTCTACTAGCATGCATAAGATAGAAATAAACTTTGCATCACTTGAATCATATTGCATGAAAAACATAAATGGCCCACTTCTCCTAGGCTTGCTAGCATAAACATAGTTCGAACTATCAAGATTTGAAGCCTGGCCAAGATTCATTGGGTTCTGACCCTTACTTGCCATACCAGGCATAGACGTCATTGGTGCTGAGATTCCAGTTCCTGCTATTCCTCTTGCAGCCCCCATTCCCGTAGGATTGCCAATGGGTCCAAGACCAACTGTGCTATTTCTAAGGTTACTCATTCCCACAGCAGTTCCTAGTCCCATCATTTTCCTCTGCATTTGTGGCTGTCGTTGCTGTAACATCTGAATCTGGAGAGGTGAAGGCTTGTTGAGCATGTGATTACCCAATGACATGTTGGAGTTCTTCCCAGCTGTGTTTAAGTGTGAAAGCTGATTCTGCCCAAGCATCATAGGAGATCTCTGGAACTGGGGATTCTGCTATTGAATGAGAGTGTGTTGATTTTGTTGCAGCTGCTGTTGCTGCTGCTGTTGCGGTACTGCTTGTTGCGAGTCCAGTTGCTGTGGCCTTGGAGCCCTCAGTACTTCTATTTTGGTTCCTCCTAGGGCTTTATGTTTATCAATTGCTTCAGCAATAAAACCAAACTTGATGGGCCATGTACCTGTAATGTTGGGCCCAAATTCCATCCATGTATTTTCTGAATCACACTCTCTAATTCTTGGGTGAGATACAAACTCTAGAATTCTAGTTTTCATTTCATCATGTTGGGCCTGGCCCATTAGGTTAAAAATGTAACCCAACTTACCTTCTGCACCCCACCTCATCTTCATCAAGACAAAGAGGTTAAGCAACGGCAGCACCTCCCTTCCTCCCTTCATGGCCATTGTCTTCACGGTCGCTAAGCAAGGACAGGGATCCGGCGAAACTAACGGTGGTGCTGTCATCGGCAGTTCAGCCACGTCCGATGACGACCTGACCTCCGCCTTGGGTACGTCTAGATCTGGCGGTTCTGGCGGCGGCAATACCTCCAATCCTACCTTGACGAAAACTGTGTTCACAGCCCCTAAACAAGGACTGTGGTACGGCGGTGCTGACAGCGGCAGCTCATCCACGCCAGATGACGACTCCGCCTCCGCCTCCGCCTTCGGCACACCCATATCCGACGGCGGCATTACACGCCCACCACCGCTCATTATTTCCACCAAACTACCTCCGCCACCACCAACACAGCGGTCGTCGTCGTTTCTGCTCCGGCAACAACTTTGATTTTTCGTTTTCATCTCAGAAAGATCCGAGATATCGCCACTGTCACCTTCCTTTTCCGTTTTCATCTCAGAAGGATCCGAAACATCAACTTCCACCTCGGTCTCCACCTTGTGCGCAACCTGAAATCTCCTCTCCTCCTCTGGAATTTCTCGGTTCGCCTTCATCTCTCCCTCCGTCTGCGTTTCGGGTTCTGTCACAGTATAGAGAACACTGTTGCTGGACCCATCACTTCCTCTAGCATTGTCTTCCTCCTCCGCATCCTTCTCTTCTGCGTACATTGTCGGAGTATGGCGGCGGCGACTTAGAGCATGATCTCGTCGAGATCGACGTCTGGAGTAGTCGCCCTTCCTCCTTTTCCAGAGTTGCTTGATCTCATCCAGCCGAGACTGATATTCTTTCCTCGATTCCCGCAATCTTCCCTTCACATTTTCCACTTTGGACTCCATTGCAGTTCGTGCAGTGATCATCAAAAGCTCCAGGAATCGTGAGCTTTGATACCAATGTTAGGAACCAGGAAATTACAGAACAGAAATATAGAAGAAAGTAGTGTGTTATTGATAATCCCTAGCCTATAATGAGGAATTACAAGATCTTGGGAAGAAGAAGAAATAAGAAATACAAGATAACAGGCAATTCGAGAGTGCCTTGCTCTCCCAAGAGTTTCCAAGTTCAATCCCCATCTGAACCTTCTCTTACCCTCCTCTCCTAGTTATATTGCTCACTCTATCTAACAGAATACACACATTTCCCACCTCATCTAACAGAATTCACACCTCACACACCCATTCCACACTGCTGCTATCATTAGGCAGCGCTTTTGTTACAAATCTCCTCTCTCCTAGGAATAATCTGGTGCTAAGCACCTTTGGAGACACTTCGTGGGCTTCCATTTTCCCCTCTCATAAACTAAAGTCGGTTTGGGCCTCCTTATGTCCGCATCAGTAATCTAATTCACATTTGTGATTGGGTGATCAAAAAGGAAGACAACTTCAACCCAAATAATCATAATTAGATATTACCAAAATTGCCTACCTTTTTTGAGACTAACAATCCCTGTCTTCAAAGTTCAAACCAATCCCATAAATAAGAGTGGAAATAAGATTTAAAAAAAATCTAAATTGCAGTTAATGAGGAAAAAATGCAGGTCAATGGATACAAACCTTAGATTCCCATCACCACCAACAGAAAAAATCCCTGAATTAGAAGTTCTGCATCAAGAAGATAACCCGTTATGCTATTAGAACCTTGAAAGCAGTGTTATAAGGATGAAAAAAGGCACCAAAGCAGCATTATAATAAATGCGATTCTTTGAATTTCAAAAGCCTAGCAGTACTTCAAAAGCAATGAAAGCAATTTGGATATGACATGTTATAAGTAAAGGATGGCACAAATTATAACGTGCACGATATTTCTGCAAAGATGTATCAAATACAAAAATTAAAGTAAACATGACAGGCATAATGCCAACACTAAGTAATTGCTAGCACCATTTTAGTTTAGTGTTCAATTAACCTAATGGAAGCAGGACAATTTGCACATGGTAAACAAGCTTAGAAGTTACTCAGTCGACAAGATCAAGAACAAACAACATTATCCATGTACCTAAATATGAAACCAACATCAAATCATTTTCCTTTTACAACTACATAGACCATAGTCATATTCTTTTATCATTATTACCAATAGATATCCATTAACCTGCTAACTGCAATGAAGGCTGAACAAAACAAGTACAATTTGGTTTGGATGGACAGTTCAAATAACTGCTGGCATTTCGAATGAGCACTCATTCAGATTTGAAACAAGCTACAAAGGTTATATGTTCTCTACATTAATTTGATCCCAAGAATTTACATCGAACACACAAAACATGTTCGATAAGAACTCATAGCATTGATATGGCTCTACAAGAACATAGGCGTGTCCAAATGAAGCAAATGCCCATAAACTAGTAACCAATCCCAATAAAAGAAATACTATACCGCAATATGAAGAGCCAGAACAAAGGAGCAAATGAAAGATGCTAAAAAGCTTTGGCAATGTGCTCGCTTTGCGGTTTTGGTGCATTTGGTTGGAAATCTAGAATCTTTATAGAGTGCTAGTTGTCTCTCAAGTTCATTTGGGTTAGAGTGTTTTTCTAGACTCTTTGTGGTGTTCTGCTCACGACCTTTTAAAGGGGTGTCTTTGACAGATATGCAAAGAGATTGGCATGCTTTGCTACATGTTTCTTGTTCTTGGTTTTTGTTTCTCCTTGTTTTTTTTTTGGTGTTCTTTTTTAATTTCTTGAGGATTTCTTATCCTCTAACATTTATACCATTCTCTTCTCTCAATAAATTCTTCTTTTATCAAAAAGGGAGCAAATAAAAAGAAATAATTTTTAAAACGAAGAAAGATGCAGATTCAGTACTACTCTCCAAGCCTCATAGTCATCTAGTTGAATGAATCAATGAATAACAACTCACCAAGTAATTTATAAAGGGAGGGATCACAAACTTCACTTCAAATAAAATACCAAATACCAAAATGTATGAGGAATGTGAGTTGCAACCAGCCAACCACTAAACTGTTCCTCTAGCTGTCCTTGGTTATTACAACAACAACTGAAGCCTTTTCCCACTAGGTGTGGTCAACTACATGGATTAGACGACAACATTGTATTCTATCATAAATCATATCCTCAAAAATTCATTTACTTCTAAGTCCTTTTTAGTAGTTTCTCCTATGATTTTTCTTGGTCTCCCTCTACCTTTAACTATTAGGCTATCCTCCATTTGATCTCCTTATCTTAATGGAGCTTCTATTGGTCTTCAACTCACACGACCAGACATCCTAAAAACTAAAATGAGATCCTACCATCTTTTCGTCAATAGATGTTACCCTTACTTTCTCTTTGATGAATCCTAAGCCTATATTATCGTCATATCCTCATCTCTGCAATACTATACTGTGCAGTAAAATTTTCCTTTTAACCAGAGAGACACCTTTTGATCACAAATAACCCCCAAAGCACTTCTTTATTTCATCCACCCCGATCCTATGGTCTAATCTCCCTTTATCTCTTTGTCACTATGTATGATAGGTTCAAGATACGTAAACCGTGAGACTTGTGGGATGGTATGATCTTCAATTTTCATCTCTAAGCTAGTGTTAGAGTGCTTCTTTGAACTCATATTCCATATACTCCACTTTACTTCTACTTAGTCGAAATCTATGTACTTCCAAAGATTGTCTCCACAGCTTTACCTTACTATTTATTCCTTGACTCACTCAATTTTTCCACCAAGATTATATCATTTGCAAAAAGTATGAATTTTGGTATTGGCTCTTGATTATGCTAAGTAAGCAAACCCAAAATAAAGTTAAAAGATAAGAGCTCAAAGTTGACCCTTGATGTAATCCTATAGTTATATGGAAATCTTCTATGACCACCATGCATTCTCACATAAGCCTTAACCCTATTATAAATATCTTTGATCTTTGATTGATCGTATATAAGTGATACGGACTCCTTTCTTCACCAGAGTCTTCCGTAGAATCTCTCTTGGCACCCTATTGTATGCCATTTCCAAATCAATAAGAACCATGTGCAGACCCTTTTGCTTCCTCGGATACCTCTCCAACGATCTTTGTATAAGGTATGTTACTTCCATGGTTGACCTAGCTAGCATAAAGCCGAATCGGTTCTATGAAATGTTAGTATCTTAACTTAATCTTCATTCAATTACCATTTCTCATAGTTTCACAGGATGACTCCTAAGCTTAATCCCTATGCAGTTGACACACTCCTATATATCTCCCTTGATCTTATAAATAGGAATCGAAATGTTTCTCCTCCATTCATGTCATGTGCCATTTTCTTCTACCTCGTTATCTCGTTAAACATCCCCGCGAGCCATTCCCAAACACCCAAGCACTGAAAAGATGCGCAATTGATGACAACAGGCCCACATAGATGAAAAACTAGAGCAACACAATTCCTATTTGCAAAAAACAGAACAACCCATATGCTAAAAACTCTGAACCCCATTATCAAAACCAAAACAATGGAAGAACACAGAAAAATCTCAACGTTACAACAAAAAGGTTCAACACACAGCAACATGAGAGAGAGAGGGGTTACCTGGAAAGGGATCTGGTGGAGGAGTAAGAGGGTGTTGAAGACAGGATGCGAAGGGAACGAGAGATGAAAGGATGACGAAGGCGTGAGAGTGCCATCGCTGAGCTGAGAATCTTGAATGTCTGCGTTGCTTTTGGTTCTAAGATGGTCGTGATTCGTGAACTTCTGCAGTTCTGCTTCTTCTTTTTCTTTAATTAAAGTATATTCTATACATTGTATTGGTTTTCAACCTGGTCTTATTTGAACACACCTACTTCTTTGCACCAGTGCCATCCGTGTCATCAATTATTATTATTATTATTATTAATTTATCATTAATAATGTGAATTATATCTCTAAATCTATTAAGTCCTTTTTTTTATCTCAAATTAAGGTCAATGTATCAAATGCTTTCTTCGCTTGTTTCATAATTTGGCTTCAACTTTTTCTTCCCACCCACATTATTGATATTCATTCGTTTCCAAGGGTTTTAATTACTAGACAGAAATGATAAGCAAAAACCTTAAAACAATCTTTGTCTATAATTTGAGAACAGAAAAAATTAATTTTTTATTATTTTAAAATGACATTACAATACGTAATGTAACAATATGCATTAAGTGTTTCTCATTGATTATTACCAATGATTAACTAATAATCTTAAATCATATAACTGATCCACATATCCTCATTACCATCAATATGATGGAGTGGAATAAGAAAACTTAGTATGATTATCAAATATTTTGGTTTTGGAAAAAGACGATTAAAATACATATAGCTATCATAAGAGTTTGATGTCGGAAAATCCACTCAAGATTAGAAAATAAATTCATAATCAACATGTAAATACATATTAAGGAAGAATGACAAAATTTTGAGGGATTGAGATTAGAATGGAGAGGGAAATTAAAACTAAGAAAGAGAGATTGGGAAAGAAATGGTTTTCGGAAATTTAAGATTATGGATATATGAATAAGGAACTACAAAGATAGACTATGTCTACTCTCGGTAGCAGAGACAGTAATCATCTCATAGAGGGATGGCCATCTCCGAAAAACACGACAGCGGCACATGCATTAGATGGACATAACTAATTAAAAAATTGTTTTAATATTAACACTAGCAAAAGGGATTATAACTTTATATATTGACATATAGATAGATGTCATGACACAAATTTTGATTATTTTCACATAATATTGTTTTCATTAGGGCCTTTGGATTTTACCTTTGAGTGTCACATTTGAGGACAATAACAATCATTCTCAAGAGTTGCGTTCTTTTCATGCTTCTTTTTTTGTTTCTTCTAATGTATTTAGACAATTCATTTAATTTCCAAATTCACCTAACGCTCTCTCAATCAAGAGTTGTGTCCTTTTAATTCCCTATCGTTATTTTGTTATTTTATTTTACTTTTTTCAATGCATTGGAACGCAGCGTGTTTAAACACCTTTATCAAAATCATACAAATAAAATATACTTTAGTAATACAGTTGTTTTTACTCAAACTCGTGTTGATATGATCCAATCAAAATCAAAATGAAGATATATATATATATATATATATATATATATATATATATATATATATAATCATGTGAAAATATATTATAAATTCGTATACTAATTTAAAAAATTAGCCCCATGGATAAAAATATTTAAATTATTATCTTCACATTTAAAATATTAACTTCAATATAAATATTATAGATTGTACATAATCATATACATATAGGTATACATATAAGTATGTTTTCATGTAAAATTTTTAACCTCGTGTAAGATGCTTCAAATTTGAACATGATGTCATATTAGTAATAATGCTATTAGGGAAGAATTTCTTTCATCGCTTCCAAATTTAACATCATTTTTCGTCCTCCCTCAGTTCAAATCTTTTAACATAACTTTGTTTCCATTAGAGCCATTGGGCTCTAACTTTGAGTATCATGTTCGATAACATTAATAACCATTTCCAAGAGTTGTATTCTTTTCATTTACTGTATTTATTTACCTACCTCTTCCAATGTATTGGGACAACTCACTTAATTTCCCAAGTTCACTAAATGTTCTCCCAAGCTACATTTGTGTCCTTCTCATTCCGTATATTTATTTTGTTGTTTTTTTATAAATGCATTGGAAACCAATATATTTAAACATCTTTCTCAAATGCACACAACACATTTAAACATCTTCTTGAGAGCATAGAAAACTTCATGAGCTATGGTAATATTTATTGTCTTGGATCAACCTCATACAAATGCATTCTAGTTTTTTTTTGTTAGAAATTTATTGTTAAATATTTATTGTATTTTATTTAGAAATATATATTTTCCTTCATTTCATTTATAATTTTGTCAAAATTGACAAAGGAATGATTGATGTTAGTATAAAAGTTACGGTTGTTCTTAAGTTGAGGGTCAGCTGGTATGCAAGCATTATTATTTTATATAATTGGGTATTCAAAGTCACTCCAAAGTTAAATGTTTCACATCATTGCATTCTATCAAAAGACCATCACACTGAAGAGTACCTCTAGTAGTAAGTTGGATCCTCCTACCCTACATTAAAAAAATTCAAGAAATTTAAATATTAGTCATGAAAGAAATTGTAAAAAACTCATAGTTAAAAAATATTAAGCAGTAATTATAAATAACACTTTCTCATCTAAAAATGCCAACTCTACATTATCTCCCAATTGAGGTTGTAAGAAATTTGATTGTTTCTTAAGCCGTAGCACTCTACTTTGATCTTCCATTTATCTTTTGATGGTGAAAGGTCACTAATAAATTTAATTTTAGCCATGAGCGGAAGATATAAAAACAAACTCTAGATGAACAAAATTTCTCAGCATATGCTTAATTGAATTTTATATTTTTATTTGATTGTGTACATTTTTATGGTACCTCTATTAGGTTGGATAAATAGTAAACTCACATCGGGAATATAGGAGAAATAAGTTAAAGATTTGAGTAAATTACATTGGGAAATCATTTATCGTCTTGAAATTTTTTATTTGCTTTTCTTTTTGCACAAATCAAATTACTTCATTTCATTAATAATGATGTTCCAAATACAAGAAGGAACTGAATTAAAAATAGCGCGAGGAGCGTAAGAGATAGATGCCCTAGCCAAAGCATGAGCACTACCATTAGCTTGTCGCCTAGCAAAAGCAACTTTGTAATTGTTGTTTGAAAATAAAATGGATCTACACTCATCAACAAGAGATCCATACTCAGACACATCAGATTTAGCATTGTAGATGTCATCCACTACTTGTTTGCAATCCATCTCAAAAATCACCATTGTCAAATTTAAGTCCTGCACCCATCTTAAAGCTTGAAGTAAACCCCAAACTTCACTTTCAGCTACTGACATAGAGGCTTGAATCCAATCAATTATGGTTTTGTAAAAGATAGTTGCATTGTTCCTGTTGTGAATTATGCTTTGTGTCAATCTTTGGACTGATGGCAGAAAAGAATACACACACACTTGAGTTGAAAGCAAGAAAGAAAACTGAGTTTAACAGAGAAAGAAAAGAATGAATAAGGCACACTTTATTGTGGTTCAGGGCTGAGATCCAAAACCCCTACATCCACACTGAGTCGATCTTATTAAGCAAAACTGAATACGGGACTTTTACTGAAATCTGATATACAATCACTCTCTCATTCACACCTATAGCAATGGCTATTAATACTACTGCTGAATGTACAAACATATAGAATTCTATATCACAATGTGCACAAAGGGAAAGCCTAAAATAGTTACAATTGAATTTAACTAACTTTCAAACTGATATCACTTTCTGTTATTCTACAATATCACAACCTAGCTTGATCTCCAATCAGTTAGCTTTAGCTCATTGATGATCCACAATGCTAACATATTAACATTCTCCACCTTGGATCTTCAATTTTTAGCTAAGTTGACTCTGCCAGTCCCTTGAAGAGACTCATACCCTGCAATTTCGAACATTAATCAAATTTAAACAATGTGTAAATTTAGTTCCTGAAACTACCTTGGTAAGCATGTCAGCTGGATTATCTTCACTAGCAACCTTTCTTATTACTATCAACTTTTGAGAAATTATATCTCTTATAAAATGTAGCCTTATGTCTATGTGTTTTGTTCTTTCATGAAACACTTGGTTTTTAGAAAGACAAATAGCACTTTGGCTATCGCACCAAATTGACACAGGGAGTGTTGATCCCTCAAGCTCACTGATAATGCCTTTTAACCATAAGGCTTCCTTGATAGATTCAGTCAAGGTTATATACTCTGATTCAGTGGTAGACAAGGCTACAATTGATTGTAAATTGGCCTTCCAACTTACCACATTTCCATGTAGAGTAAACAAGAATCCAGTCAAAGACCTTCTTTTGTCAAGGTCTCCTGCAAAGTCTGCATCAACATAACCTGAAAGGCCTTCTGAATTTTCATTCCTTTTGCCATAAACCAAACCAACAGAAAGTGTTCCTCTCAAATATCGAAAAATCCACTTAACAACAAGCCAATGCTGCTTTCCAGGATTGGCCATAAACCTACTGACTATACTTGCTGAGTATGCTAGGTTTGACCTTGTGCAGACCATGGCATACATCAAGCTTCCAGTAGCATTTGAGTAAGGGATATTTTCCATATATTTGAATTCTTCTTCTGATTTAGGAGAATGATCAACTGAGAGTTTGAAATGAGCAGCAATAGGGGTAGATACTGGTTTAGCAGTGGACATATTGAACCTTTTGAGCAGCTTCTCCACATAGCTGGACTGAGATAAAAATAATAGGCATTCATCTCTTTTTCTAGAAATCTCCATGCCTAAGATTTTCCTTGCTGCACTTAAGTCTTTCATTTCAAACTTAGAACTTAGCAACTGTTTTAACTTGCTGATTGCATCCTTATCTGCACTTGCAATTAGCATGTCATCAACATAAAGCAAAAGATAAATGAAACAGTCTGAATTAGTTTTCTTAAAGTAAACACAACTATCATAAGAACTTTTGTTGTATCCATTTGAGATGACAAATGTGTCAAACCTCTTTTACCATTGTCTAGGTGACTGTTTGAGACCATAAAGAGACCTTTTTAACAAACAAACTTGGTGTTCCTTGCCATTTACCTCAAAACCTTCAGGTTGTTTCATGTAGATCTTCTCTTCTAATTGTCCATGTAAAAAAAGCAGTTTTTACATCCATTTGTTCTAGTTCAAGATCATGTACAGCAACAAGAGTCAAAATTATCCTAATGCTTGTGTGCTTCACCACTGGAGAAAAGATTTCATTAAAATCTACTCCTTCCCTTTGTGTGAAGCCTTTTGCCATAAGTCTAACTTTGTATCTTCTCTTCTCCACTCCAGGGACTTCTGGTTTCTTTTTGAATATCCATTTGCATCCCACAATTCTTTGCTTGTCAAGTTTATCCACTAGTTCCCAGGTTTTGTTTTTCATGAATGATTCAATCTCTTCAGTCATGGCTGCAATCCAATGTTCTTTGTCAATACTTAAGTTAGCTTCCTTGTAGCTAGTGGGATCAGAGTCTTTATACTCAAGTTCCACATCCAAAGCATAGGCTATAAGGTCTGCATTACCATACCTTTGAGGTGCCTTTATTTGCCTTCTTGTCCTGTCTCTTACCAAATTATAGGATGTGACTGGATCACCTGTTTGAGGAATGGTTTCTGCAACAGGTTGAAATTCTGATTCTTCCTGGAAAAAAGATTTTTCTGCAGTGTCCTCCACCTCAAAATGCACTCCCTGATCTGAAGAAGTACACTACTTAGGAGACATCACTTTCTCCTCATCATCTAACATATCTTCTTCCTTAAACACAACATCTCTACTAATTATGGACTTAGGACCAGTAGGCTCAGTTAGCCATATCTTATAGCCTTTCACTCCCTCAGGATATCCAAGGAAAATTCCCTTCTTGGATCTTGGTTCTAATTTTCCTTCATTTATATGAACATATGCAGTACTGCCAAAGATTCTCAAATTATCATAATTTGGTGCCTTACCGATCCATAATTCTTCGGTGTTTTAAAACCTATAGCAGTGATGGACACCTATTTATTAGATAGCATGCAATCTTGTTGATCTTTCCCCAAAAGGTTTTAGGCAACTTTGCATTAGACAACATACATCTAACCCTCTCCAAAATGGTCTTGTTCATCCTTTCAGCAAGACCATTTTGTTGAGGTGTTAATCTTATTGTTCTATGTCTCTGAATGCCACTATTTTTACAGAAATCAGAGAATTCTTCACTAAGGTATTCCAATCCATTATCTGTTCTTAACACTTTCACATGCCTTCCAGTTTGATTTTCAGCTAAGGACTTCCATTGTTTAAAAAGTTTAAAGGCTTGGTTCTTGTGTTTAAGCAGATAAACCCGTACTTTTCTTGACTTGTCATCTATGAAAGTGACAAAGTATATAGCTCCCCCTAGTGAAGAAACTCTAGGAGGCCCCCATATGTCAGAATGCACATAATCTACAATGATGTTTGTAGTGTGAGTTGAATTAAGAAATTTTACACGTTTTTGTTTTCCATATATGCAATGTTCACAAAAAACATAGTTTTTCAAAATTTCCTTTACCAATTAAACCTTGTCTGTGCAATTCTTGCAATCCTCTTTCACTCACATGTCCCAGCCTATAATGCCATAACTTTGTGGAGATATTAGCAGATACAGAAACTAGGCTAGCTGAGTTTAGGATAGTGTTACCTTGAAGTTTATAGAGGCCATGCTTTCTAGTGCCTTTAAAGGTCAACAGGTTCCCTTTTGTAACCTTCAAAGCTCCACATTCTCCTTTGAATGTGTAGCCTGCTTGATCTATCATTCCTAGTGAGAGAATATTTCTTTTCAGATCTGAAACATGCCTCACTTATGTGAGCAGCTTCATAGAACCATAAGGTAATTGCACTTTTACAGTTCTTATGCCAACTACCTTGCATGCCTGGTTGTTTCCCAACAAGACCTTTCCTCCATCAACTTCTTTATATAACTGAAACCATTATTGATTCGGAGTCATATGAAATGAGCAACCTGAATCAAGAATCCACTCATCAACACAGTGATCAGTTGATACTGCAAGGACATCAGCACTTTCATACCCATCAGCAACTACTGCTGCATCATTGGATTCATGGTTTTTCTGATTCTTCTTTTTCCTCTCAGGGCACTCCCTTCTATAATGCCCATCCTTATGACAGTAGTAGCAGTTTTTCTTGTATTTGGACTTTGATCTTTTATGATTCTTGCTCCTTGATTCTTTCTTGTCATTTCTTCCTCGAGCATCCCCTGAGACACCCCGATGTGCCCCTTTGTGACATTTAGTTTAAAACCTCATTATTTAATTACTTAATCGCACGTTTAACGTGAAAATTACGTAAAAATTGAAACTTAATTTCTTAAGCAAATAGATTCATATAGAATAGAATATGCAACAGAAATATATTACATATACTTAAAGCATCAGAGTTATCCAAACACTGTTTTCAGGGCATCCCATCAATAGGATCCCGAACTGGTGCATAGTTATACAAAACATAAGCGGAAAGATAAAGCTTCACGACATAGACGCACTGGCCATAACTAACTAGACCCTAATCACCATGGGTCACAACTCGTCCTCCGGCATCCGGTTCGTAGGGAGTTCCATCCAACTCCTCCTGGTTATGTTCATCCACGGGGTCTTCTCGTATGGTTCCACAAGGAGACAAAATACAACATACGAGAAATATACGAGGGGATAAGAAACAGTTCTATCATCAAAAGCGGAAAAGAGTCATAGTAAACTATACAATAATTATCACAGACACAACCTCAATCAATCATCCATCTTCCATAAAATTCTTATATTCATCCTACCCTCACTCCTACAACTAAAACTCGATACTGAACATGGCTATGGTTTCATCATCATAGTTATGGTTATCGGTCAATAGTCCAAGCGACACGTCCCATTCCCGGTGCACATCCTTGGTCATGGTGAGAATGCTCATGCAAAGCAATGACACTATAGCTGCACAATAAACCCGGTGCACACCCCGGACCGTGGGTGCTCATGCAAAGCAATGACACTATAGCTGCACGATTATCCCGGTGCACACTTTCACCATGTTAAGAACGCTCACGCAAAGCGTGACACTACAGCTGCACGATGATCCCGGTGCACACCTCGTCCACTCCCAGAGGTGCTCATGCAAAGCAATGACACTCGTAGCTGCACAAGTTAAGTTTACCCTTTGGACGATCCCACAAGGACTTCGGGTCTAGTATGTGTCCCACATACGGTTATAGAAACAACACAACTTATGAACCTCGCAGACTCCTATGGTCATAACCTAGTGCTTTAACCTCTCATCAAGACCTCAACACATGCTCTATGTCACAACACCTCTTTAACATATTTCATGTAGGTTAGGCACCTCTAAAAATCATCATGATCCTCACGCCCAAAACAACTCATATCTTCGACCACATATATATCTTCGCTTAATCCACTAAGCATAAAGTAAATACCACACAGATCATGCATAACATCAAGTCAATCAAAGATATTTCAAAACATCAACATAGCACTAAATCAGTTCAATAAAGATAATAAAACTCAAATCAACCATCAACAGTATAAACATCAACCTAATATCGATCAACCTACAATCCCCGAATCATCATGGATGTTTTATAAAAGCAATTTAAAGCGATTCTGGTCTTGTCGATTATTCGACTTCTAGTAGGGTTTAGGTCACCCTACATAATTACTACATAATTTACTACTTATCGATTCCGACGATAGGTTGATTCTTTCCCCCACCTGGGTTATCACCGAACTCTCGAACTCGAAGCTCCTCGTTTCCTCCGAGATGGAAGTCTAAGGTTACAAAACATGAAATCATGAGTTAAAACTCAATCAAAGAACACTAACCACAAGGTACAGGTTCGGTTCATACAATAAACTAGGATTAGGATTAGGGGTTTCGGAAATTTATGCGACTCTTGGATTTATGATCCTTAAGTGCTAGGAGTTTAAAACATGATTACTTTGAACAAAGTTTGAACAAAAATCCCACAAAGTTACACTTGATGGAGATTCGGTCTTGACCAATAAGATAGGCTAGGAACATTTAAACTTTCCAATCTCTTTGGTTTAGCATCCATTAATAGTAAGGAGCTCAAAACCATGATCACTTTGAAAAAAATGAAAAACGAAACACCCTAGGTCCATAACCTTTAAGATTCGGCCATCCTTGGGTTTCTATGATAAAAATCTTTAAATTCTTCCAATCTCTTAGACCTTTTAGCATCCAATAACTTATGGAGCTCAAGTCTGTGATCATCTTGAAAGCAACATAGGACTTTAAATAACAAAGCTCATAACCACATAAGGTAAGAACAACATAGGTTTATAAGTAATTAAGGTATAATGACATAAGTAAATGAATCATAAATGACATAAAGTAAATGACATAATGTAAATGACATAAAGTAAATGACATAAATATAAATGGCATAAAAGTAAATGACATAATGTAAATGACATAAATATAAATGGCATAAAAGTAAATGACATAATGTAAATGACATAAAGTAAATGACATAAATATAAATGGCATAAAAGTAAATGACATAATGTAAATGACATAAATATAAATGGCATAAAAGTAAATGACATAATGTAAATGACATAAAGTAAATGACATAAATATAAATGGCATAAAAGTAAATGACATAAAAGTAGAGTAAAAATCTTTAAACTTTCCAATCACTTTAGACATAGCATCCTTTAACATAAAGGAGCCTTGGTCCATGATCATTTTGGGAAACAAATCTTTAACTTTCCAATCACTTTAGACATAGCATCCTTTAACATAAAGGAGCCTTGGTCCATGATCATTTTGGAAAACAAATCTTTAAATACAAACTCATACTTGTAAAAGTTGAAACAAGATCCATCTAAACCATATGCATGGTTTCGGCCTCATTAGAAAGTAGAGGTTAGGAAACTTTGTTTTATACAACCTTTTAGTATGTTAAACTACAAGTAAATACAAGACCATAGAAATTGGTTTCAACTCAAAAGGAGTTTTCTACCATTTTTGAGAGATTTTTGAAGATAAAAGCTCATATATGACATAAAGAAGAAACTTTAGAAAAAGATGAAGTTTTTAAAGAAAAGAATACATGAGAGTATTACCCTAAGCAAGAGGAACAACTTTTATGAAGAACACTTAGTGAAAAGAAGAAGAAAAACTAAAGCTTTGGAAGCTTGAAGTTAAGAAAATATGAAAGCTTAAGAGTTTTAATGGAGTAGGAGAAAGGAAAGTGATGAAGTGAAGATGAAGAGTGGTATTTATAGAGGAAAGGGGGAGGGTGCACGGTTTTGAGAAGAGGAAGCAAGGCTTGGAGAGGAAGTTTTGGTTTAAGGCATTGTTTGGATCATTTAAGGAAGGTTTAATGGGTTTTTGGAATAAAATAGATTATAATTTGAAAAGGGTAATCATGATTACTTTAAAGTGTGTCATAAGCATTTAAAGTATGTCATAAGCATTTAATTTGGCATCCCATCAATCCTTCCCTCATCCTTTAGGGTTCCTTTAACTGTTTAAATACGTAACCGGTTGCACATCCGATCGTATTTTCTGAAGGTTTCACCCGAATAAAATATTTTATTTTATTTTATTTTTGAACGAAAATTTTCAAAGTACCCAAAAGTTGAAGGAAACATGATAAAAACATTAACCGTCTCGTTCACGGGTCAAAATTAGGTTTTCTGCTCAGTAAACTTATACTGGCAGTGCAAAACGAGCACAGACTTTCGTCTGAATTTTCAACCGAAAATTTTACTGTGACTTCATATGATAATGTGGATTAGGAATATGATTTTATTTTATTAAACAAAATATTTTCTACTTTCATATTAAAATATAATTACTTATATTTTAATTGATTTAACAGTATAATGAAAATCCGGCTGTTACATCCCCTCCTTCTCCCTTTATATCATTGATTCTCTTTTTCAATTCTCTGGAATTAAGGGTAGCCTTGACCTCTTCAAGGGTGAGTGTTTCTCTCCCAAATAGCATGGTGTCTACCAAATTCTCGAAGGATGGAGGCAGAGAGCATAGCAACATTACTTCTTGATCATCTTCATCAATCCTCACATCAAGGTTTTTCAAATCAAGAATTGCCTTGGTGAATAGAGAAACATGTTCTTTGATTGATGAGCCCTCCTCCATCTTCAGCTGATGAAGCCTCTTCTTCAGATACAACTTGTTAGTCAATGATTTGGTCATGCACAAGCTTTCAAGCTTGAGCCAAACACCTTCTGCAGTGGTCTCATCCGCGACTAGGGATGTCAATTTTATCCGTACCCGCGGATACCCGCGGATAAAATCCGCAACGGGTACGGGGCGGGTAGTTAAACGGGTACCCGCGGGTAAAATAAACGGGTAATTCCAATACCCGTTTATAAACGGGGCGGGGGCGGGTATCACACTATCCGTGCCCGCGGATACCCGTACCCGTTACTTAATTATTATAATACCCTTTATTATATATATCTACTCTCAAAGTCCTTATATCATTTTCTAGATAATTTTCATCTATTGTGTTGTTTCATGGATATTTTAAGTGTGATGTATTAATTTGTAGGTGCTATTTTGTTCAAATATCGGAAGATATTAATGTGGTGGTTTGTTTAAGTTTTATGTATTTTTTTTAATTAAAAAAGATTTATTTTTTTTATAACTACCCACGGATATCCGCGGATACCCGTGAAAACCCGCGGATACCCGTGAAAACCCGTTAAACGGATATCCGTGCGGGTACGGGGCGGATACGGGTAGTTTTTTTATCCAACGGGGCGGGTAGCGGGTAGCCAATATCCGTGCCCGCCCCGCCCCGTTGACATCCCTATCCGCGACTTCCCTTAAAACCTCCTCACCAAGGGAAATAATTATGGTGCTATGAGCTTTCTTGATCAGTTCTTTCTTTTCTCTTTCTGCCAAGGCATCTTTGAGTCCTTGGTGGACAAGAAGGGTCTTCATCTTGATCCTCCATAGGCTGAAATCATTGTCACCATTGAACTTTTCAACATCAAACTTTGTGGTGCCTATTACGGAATAAGCCACAATCGAATAGCTACTGATACCAATTGTTGTGAACTATGCTTTGTGTCAGTCTTTGGACTGATAGCAGAAAAGAATACACACACACACACACACTTAAGTTGAAAGCAAGAAAGAAAACTGAGTTTAATAGAGAAAGAAAAGAATGAACAAAGCACACTTTATCGTGGTTCAGGGCTGAGATCCAAAACCCCTACATCCACATTGAGTCAATCTTATCAAGCAAAACTGAATACAGGACTTTTACTGAAATCTGAGATACAATCACTCTCTCATTCACACCTATAGCAATGGCTATTTATACTACTGCTGAATGTACAAACAGATAGAATTCTATATCACAATGTGCACAAAGGGAAAGCCTAAAACAGTTACAACCGAATGTAACAAATTTTCAAACTGATATCACTTAGTTATTCAACAATATCACAGTCTAGCTTGATCTCTAATCATTTAGCTTTAGTTCATTGATGATCCATAATACTAACATATTAACAGTTCCTTATACAAAGACCCATGCCAATGCGGTTAACCTCTTTAAACTGAGCTGCATCGACATTGCATTTTAGATAACCATCCATAGGTGGATTCCAACTTACTGCATGTGTCACGGCTGTACTGTGACTAGGACCCTTCCTGCGTGCATAAGTCCAACCATGATACACTGCTTCTATTCTTTGGAGAACTTGCGCTGTTGTTTAAGTGGATCCTCCCAAAGATTGCAATTTCTATTTTTCCAGAGACTCCAAAGCACCATGCCAAATAAAGCAAGCTTTTCCTTGTTAACACAGTTGCAGATTTTGAAAAACAATTCCGTAAAATCCTGACCGTGAATCATTTGTGCCTCCAAAGTGTCACATAGTGAACATAGTTGCCAGCATTGCTTACTAAGATCACACTCTATAAATGAGTGCCAATTTGTTTCAGGCTCAACTCCATAACGGACGCACAACATGGAGCAAGGAACACCTCTTGTCTGCAGCTTCATACATGTGGGAAGACAGCTCATGCAAAGCCTCTAGACAAAGGTTTTAACCTTAGGAGGAACTTCAATGCCCCATAGTTTGTTCCACTCACCACCAACTTTCAACTCCTCTCTATCAACAATTTCCTCCATGCAAACCCAGTAAGCACTTCTTACAGAATAATGACCTTTCCTATCAAATCTCCAAATGATCAAATCTGGCTTAGACAAATTTAGCAACGGAATTTTCAAAATCTCCCTCGCATCTCTAGGACCGAAACTATTAGAAATAAGTGCAGCATTCCAATTTGATGTTTCAAAATTAATAAGAGGGGAGACTTTTTCAAAACCACCATTAATACTAGGAGCCGAATGAATTTTAGGGTCATCAACATAGTGTTCCAAATGTTGATAAGAGCACCATTACCAACCTTCCATCTATAGCCTCTCTCAAGCAATACTCGTGAAGACCAGATACTACGCCAAATGTAACTGGGGTTATGACCAACGGCAGCCCCTATAAAATCCCCTTTAAGGAAATATTTTGCACTGAAAATATGAGAAACTATAGTATCCGGGTTGGTTAAAATTCTCCAACCTTGCTTCCCCAACATTGCAAGATTAAAAGCATGAAGATCTTTGAAACCTATTCCCCCCCATTCCTTCCTCATGGTAAGCTTATCCCAACTAAGCCAATTAATTCCTCTTTTATCACCTTTATATGAGCCCCACCAAAAAGAATTTAACATTCGTTGAATCTCCCCCTCAATAGAAGTATGAAGGAGAAACACACTCGTGCAATAAGTGAGAATAGCCAGGGCAACTGACTTAATTAAAACCTCCCTACCAGCTTGGGAGAGTAACTTGCTGCTCTAACTAGAAATTTTCCTCCACACTCTATCTTTAATGTAATTAAAAATTGGTTTTTTTTCTTCTACCAATCACAGAAGGGAGACTAAGGTATTTTCCTGTTCCAAGACACTCCACCACTTCCAAAATATTAGCAATACAATTCTTTTTCTGACTATCCACATTTTTGCGGAAGTAAATTTCCGATTTCTGCATATTGATAAATTGACCTGATGTTGTAGCGTAAGTATTCAAAATATTTTTCATGGTATTAGCTTCACCCTCATCAGCTCTAAAAAAGAGAAAACTGTCATCAGCAAATAGTAAATGACTAATAATAGGAGCTCTCCTGCAAATCTTCACACCATGAATTAAACCAGATCGCTCAACTTTCTTGATTAAGGCAGTTAGACCTTCAGCATATAGAATAAAAAGATAAGGGAAAAGAGGATCCCCTTGACGAAGACCTCTGCTAGGAAAAATAGGTCCACATTTATCATCATTAATAAGCATATGTGACTGAAGTAACACACATTTTCATCCACAAAATCCATTGATTACCAAAACCCATAAGATCCAAAATAGCTAAAAGATAGCCCCATTCAACCCGATCACATGCCTTGCTAATATCAATTTTCAAAGCTGCATCTCATTTCTTGCCACTGGTCTTGCATCTTAAATAATGGATAATTTCCGAAGCAACAAGAACATTATCAACAATGGATAATTTCTGAAGCAACAAGAACATTATCAACATTATTTGCTTTGAAAATATATATAAATCTATAAATATTCTAATTACATAGATTTATTAGTAGCTCAAACATGGATTTTAACATATATCTATAAAGTTCATGTCAAGGAAAAAAACATATATGATATATCTATAAAGTAGTCATATTTTCCGCAAACGTCTTATAATTATTTATACCAAAAAATTATAAATATAAAAAATTATTTTATTTGCTTTAAAATATAATATTGGAAATAGGTGTCATATTTTATTGGTATGAGCTAAAGTTATGATAACAATTTTTATTGATAATAATTTAGGAATCTTTGTTTATCATAATTCATGTACAATAATTTATTTTTAGTTGCTTTAAGTAAATTAATTACATTGGAAATTATTGATAATCTTCAATATCAATGTATTTATAATATTTTATTATTTATTTATATAGATATTGATGGGAGAGGAAAAGCCAAGAGCCCAAATAGAGAGAGAAAAGAAAGTTTAGTCAAACACATGGATGATTGTCAAATGTACAATCTTAATAAATGCAAGCCTTGTAGATGAAGCAAATAAAAGAATAAAATAACAATTAACAAATAAAAAGTAAAAAGTAAAACTTTTCAAAAAAAAATGACATGATGCCACCTCAATGTACAGTAAAATAGGCTATCCAACTTTTATATTAGTATAGATTTGGACACCTTTAGCTTTATCTCTATTTCTCGTTTACTTTCTTTTTATCTTCTGTGTATACACGCTTCTCGAAAATACACTTAAACGGTGTCCCATTTTGAAGTACAAAATAATTCCCCATAAATTACATTAAAGGTCCCTTAGATTTATTTCTTTTTTCAACGTGGTCCTTTAAGTTTATTTCGGGTCAAAGAAATCTCATAGGTTCGGGGTGACAAAATGTAACTTTTATTACTATTCCTGTATAATCTCTTATTTTTTGGCCTATGTGGCGCACCCGAGTCTCGCTGACACACTGATATAACAATTAAAATAATAAAATAATAATTTAAAAAAATAATAATAAATAAATAGATTTTTTTTATCTTTTCTCCTTATTCTTTTTTTTCTTCAACAACCCACTGTATGTCTTCTACGGCGGCGACGACCGGACGGTGGCACTCAGTAGCACCACCAAATCTCACCCTTTCACACTCTCTCTCTGTGACGACCATGAAGTTGACACAGACAAACACAAGGAGGGGGTTGAATTGTGTTTGTTAATAATTTTTGAAAACAACCTTTAAAACTATTTTTGAACACAAGAAGATTAAATCAGAAGCAATCACAAAGAAATAGATCTTTTTTAAAAAGCTTTAACAAAAGCAATATCAAAACCACTCAGTCAGTAAAAACAAATAAAGCAGTAAGAGTTTAGGGATAGAATGTTCACACAAGATGTTTTATCCTGGTTCACCCTCTTCCAACCAAGAGTTACGTCCAGTCCCTTCCATTTGAAGGGTTTTCTCCACTATTTTCCAAATAGATTACAACCAAGTATTCAACACCTCTCTAGGCTTACAAGTATTCCTTTCTTTCCAAGGCCCTCCAGGCTCAACTCACTATGTGTGAGGATATGAAAGTTTAAGATCAGTTGAATATTGCAACAACATTCAAACTAAAGAATACAGACTCTTGCTCTTAAAAGAAAATTAGAATGAGTGATTATCGATTGGCAAAAAAGTAGTTCTTCAGAACTTGAGGTCTTCTATTTATAGCGACCTTCTTCTTCACTTGTATTTCTTCAACGGTTATTTTGAATTGTCTCATTCAAAGATAGCCTTGAATGCATGATATCCGTTGTGACTGATAGCTAGATTATGGCAATGCTGAAAAGTACTATTGGTTATCGAGGTAGCACAAAATGGAGGCTCACTGCTCTGAGCATTGCAGCTTGAAAACTTGTTGTTCCTCCTTTGTGTACAGTTTAGCTTTTTCCAGCCATAAAGTTGTCATCGTACAGATCATTTTGCAGTTTCTCATTGTACGATTCTGCTTTTTGCATTTCTTTGATGGTACTACGTTTCTTTTACAACAAGGTAAAACATTAAAGCAGATAAAAAAATGTGAAGAACAAATTTTCTATAGAAATAAATATCAATCATTTGAAATAAATTCAAGAGATTCGGATTGCATCTATTCATTCAAGAGATGGAGCTCGTCTACTTAAGAACTCTGTCTACTTATGTGAGACTAAGTCTGTTCACTATTTTATTTTGCTGGTCTGGTGACGTGGCATATCCTCTCGTCTATCAAGTCTTTGGACTTGTTATACCTCGGTGAGTTATCATAATCTCCGTCTGGTGATGTGGCACTTAGAGCTCGTCTACTTGATTATTTTATCTTTCAGTTCATTCAATTCTACCAATTATTCACGTCTGCTGACATGGCAAGCTAGACACATCTACTATCAAGTCTTTGGACTTGCAATATGTAAGTAAGTTATCTTGATTTCCGTCTAGTAAACATTTAGTGCCTCGTCT
The DNA here is from genome assembly GCA_030762895.1 of Sophora flavescens. NCBI lineage: Eukaryota > Viridiplantae > Streptophyta > Magnoliopsida > Fabales > Fabaceae > Sophora > Sophora flavescens. Next base: position 60,198,301 of record CM061069.1, read on the forward strand.
ACTTAAAGAAACCAGTCTACTCAACTAAATAAATAAACAACTTTACCGATATTAGAGCAGCCGTCTACATGGGTGGATGCGTATTTTTCTCAAGGAGTCCAACGAAAATTTATCCCAAGTTTCCATTACTTATATTATAAATATTCCTGTATAACTGAAAGCACATGTTAGATCTCAACTAACACTTTGCCAAGCAAATTTAATCCTTTTGTTAATATCAAAACGTAGAGATTATTTAATTCAAAACTACTTTGGTTCCAACAATCTCCCCCTTTTTGATGATGACAAAAACTGATTAAATTTGAAAAGTAAAGTCTAATAGAGCTTGCAAAGCTCCCCCCAAGACAAAGCATTCAGATATTTAATCAGTAAAAGCATATGAGACAAACTGCATATAAGCTATTAGATCAATGCAACTGCTTATCAAACTTAGAGTATATATGAAAGAATAAATAAGCATAGTTTAGCAGATATCAGAGCAATAAGCAAACAGAAGTATCAGAGTAGTTATAAACAGAATATGCATATGTAGATGAATACGAGCTTTTCAAAACCGACTTTGTATATATAAAAAAAAATCTATTTTCTTTCCTTTCTCCCCCTTTTTTGTCATCATACAAAAAGGTGAAGGGAGTGGACCATCATTGTCAGTAACAAAAAAAATTCAAAGTTAGGCAGAAGGAGGTGGTGGAGGAGGTTGATTCTGAGTCTGGGTTTTCTTGAAATCAGTCAAAAATTCCAGCATTTTGTTCACAACCTCTAAGGTTGGAGCCATAGATACTTGAACTCTCTGAGAGATTTCCTCAGCGATCTTCTCACTCATCTTTTCAACCTTATCTTCAACCAGCTTGACAACTCTTTCATCAACTATCTTGCCAAGAACTTCTTCAAGATTTGGTGGCAGAGCATGTTGTCTCGAACTTTCAGCACATTCTTGGAAATGAGCAGGTACTTGAAAGGTGCTTAATGCTCTGGAATGTTCAGGATGGTCTGAAGGGTGAATGATAAGCCTCTGGCTCATCTAGTTTTATGGCTAGTATGACCAGGGTTTTGTGCAAATTATATCCTATTTTCACCCAAATTAGATTAGATTGTCCTCAAGCAAGGTTTTGAGTCTCTAAAGTAGTTTTAGGTTAATTCAGCCAGTTTTGAGTCAAATAAAGCACCTATGGCTATTTTGTTGTTTTCAGGTTAAGTAGAAATTGAGGGAATAAAGAAACAGGGGATTCGCCTCGTGAGAGTCTTCTCGCCTCACGAACCTGAAAGCCAGCAGAACAGTAAAAATGTCATCCTCTCTGGTTCGCCCCGCGAACAGCACCTCGCCTCGCGACCCTGAAGGATGACTGTTCCAGAAATATGCAAGCTCTCGGGGTCGCCTCGCGAATAACTTCTTCGCCTTGCAATAATGGAAGTCAGAAAGCATCACGGTTGGCCCCTGATGTTCATAACGGGCGTAATAAGAAGACTCTTCAGTTCTTCACCCCGCGAGCCGTTCTTCGCCTCGCGAGAATGCCAAAGGTTGCTGACTCTTCACAATATTCGCCTCGCGAATTAGGGCTCGCCTCGCGAGTGGGCTGAATTTCTGAATAATTATAAAAGGTTGTTCTGGACAGATTGGAAGAACTTTTGCTTCTCCATAGTTTTTACATTTTCTGTGTGTTTTCGTTTTTCCACGAGGAACTAAATTTCATAGATTAATCTGCTGTAATTGATTTCCACCGTACTTGAGGTTTTGTAATCCCTGTTTTGTATGCTTTTCCCTTTTCAATGCCATGTTATACATTTCTGTTTGTTTAATTCAGGAGTGTATAGTGTCGTGTTGATTCATTTCAGTGATGCTATGTTCCTATACTTAATCGCGTTTGTTTAATTTGCGTGTGTTCATTCATGTTCGTTTAGTTCATGAGGGCTTAACCCCGTTTGTTTAATTCGGGAATAGGAACATGTATCCGTAGTAGTGATTTCGTTTGTTAATTGTTGCTACAACTGAAAGGGGATTAGAATCTGCTTAGGGCTTGGGATTACATGAACCGATGATAGTTGTGAAATCAAGAACAGTAGATTAATCATTTTTAGCTATTTGATAACTTCTTTGAACTGCCTTGTTTTATTGCTCTGTTATTACTTTGTTTTCTTATTTGCATCCCAATCCAAACCCTCCCAAAACTGATTTTTGTGATAAATAACACTTTAAGAGTCCTTGTGAGATGACATCCGAGTTGTCGCCCTAAACTACAGTTTTAAAACCCGCTCGTTCTTTTTGGCGCGTGCGCGACAGCGCGACCAAAAATTGGCGCCGTTGCCGGGGACTCTTGGTTGTTATTCTTCACATTTTATTTTTCTTTTATTTTCGTTTTTGTTTTGAATTGGTCTGGCTACTAGGTCCAATTGCCCTGAATTGTGTGATTTTGATCCTAAAATTGAAAGAACACTGCACACACGCCTTAGAGAAATTCGGGCTAGCACTAGTAGTGATTCTAATTCTAAAACTGTTTATGAAAACATGGGAGACCAAAGGACATTAAGACAGCTTGCTGCCCCTGATGTAAATTACAATGGATTGTGTATTTCATATCCTGGTGCTGATACTCCTTTTGAATTGAAATCTGGTTTCATTCACTTGTTGCCAAAGTTTAATGGTCTTGCAGGTGAGGATCCACACAAGCACTTGAAGGAATTTCAAGTTGTCTGCTCCACAACCTCGAGATCAGAGGGAGTCATTAAGGATAGCATCAAGCTGAAAGCTTTTCCGTTCTCACTCCAGGGAGCTGCAAAGGATTGACTGTTATATCTTGAGCCCAACTCTATCACCACCTGGAATGATTTGAAGAGGGTTTTCTTAGAGAGATATTTTCCTGCTTCCAGAGCTGCGTCAATAAGGAAGGAAATATGTGGCATCAGGCAAGGGAATGAGTCGTTAGCTGAATATTGGGAAAGATTCAAACATTTGGTATCCAGTTCCCCCCAGCATCAGATTTCTGAACAACTTCTTATCCAGTACTTTTATGAGGGATTACTGCCGATGGATAGGAATCTTTTGGATGCTGCTAGTGGGGGAGCACTTGTTGATAACACCCCAGTTGCTGCCAAGCAACTCATTGAAAATATGTCACTGAATTCCCAGCAGTTTACTACCAGAAGAAATTCTGTTGAGACAAGAGGTGTGCATGAGGTCCATAGTTCCTCGTCCAACCAGGCCCTTGAGAATAGAATGGATGAGCTAACTTCTTTTGTAAGGCAATTGGCAATAGACAGGGTTCAGCCTGCAAGGTTATGTGGCATATGCAATTCTCCTGAGCACCCATATGATGCATGCCCCATCCAGAGAGAAGAGTTTGTCAGTGAAGCACCTCAAGCTTATGCAGTAAATCCCTATAATCAAGGAAATAGTCAGAACCGGTACAGCACTCCAGACCTCTCCACAAATAGGTACCATCCCAATTGGAGGAATCATCCTAATCTTCGGTATGGGAACTCATCCCAACAACAACCGATGGCACCTCAAAATCCTCCTTAAGTGACCACTTCTGCACCTTCTGGACCTTCACTGGAGGACATGTTCAAGCAAATGACTTCACAATTGACTTCACAAATGAATGCACAAATGACTACACTTTTCCAAAGCAAAATTGGGCAGTTCCGAGGCACGCTTCTAGGCCTCACAGAGGCACGATGTCGGCGAGCGAATGATGCTAGCATTCAAGATTTGAGGACGCAAGTTGGACAGCTTGCCACATCCATAAATAACATACAGCAAGGTCAAGGGACAACCCAGCTACCTGCACAGACAGTGATGAATCCCAATGCCGCCAATCCTAATGTGAGTGCCATTTCTCTGAGATCTGGAAGAGTTGTTGAGGCATCCTCTGGAAAAGATGAAGACACTGTGGAGGTAACTCCTGAGCCTACTGTTGATGTTGAAGCTGAGAAGGTATACATACCACCAATCCCTTTTCCACACAGTTCAGAAAAATAAGAATATTGGTGGTGAAGACAAGGAAAGGGAGATTTTAGATGTGTTCAGAAAGGTAGCCGTGAATATTCCCCTTTTAGATGTGATCAAGCAGGTGCCTAAGTATGCCAAATTTCTGAAGGATCTATGCACCAATAAGAGGAAGTTGAAGAATAATGGGAGAGTTGATTTGGGAAGAAATGTTTCAGCTCTTATCCAGTCTAAGCCTGCACCAGAAAGAGTTGCTGTTTTAGCCCCTACTCAGGAACTACCACAAAAGTGCAAGGATCCGGGCACATTTACTATTCTATGCACTATTGGGGATAGAAGATTTGAAAATTGCATGTTGGATTTGGGAGCCTCTATAAATGTCATGCCTACATCTATCTTTAATAACCTTGATCTTGGGCCCTTGCAGTATACAGGTCTCACCATCCAGTTGGCTAACAGGACCAGTGCCCGCCCCATGGGAATGGTAGAAGATGTGCTGGTGCAAGTTGATGATTTGATCTTCCCTGCTGACTTCTACATCCTGGACATGGCAGGAGAGACACATTCCAGTAGATCACCAATAATCTTGGGCAGACCATTCATGAAGACAGCCAAGACTAAGATTGATGTTAACGATGGGACTATGTCTATGGAGTTTGGTGATATTGTGGCAAAGTTCAACATCTTTGATGCTATGAAACACCCACTGGAGGAGCACTCGGTTTTCCAATTAGAGTTGCTTTCTGAGATTATTGAGGATACCCATGAGGACCTAGTTTCTGATTTTCCTTTTATTTATGGTTTTGATGATTTATATTCATGTACTAACTGTACCGACACTAACCCGTGTGCTGTTTGTGCTGAGTTTCTTGATTCAACTTTGCAGGGTGATAGTGATAGTGAGAGTGAAGCTGTCTGTTCTGCAGGAGTCCTTGACATCATGGCTACTCCTAATGTACCATCCATTGAGCAGCCACCCTCCTTAGAGCTCAAGCCACTTCTTGGAAACCTGAAGTATGCCTACCTGGAGACGAATGAAAAACTTCCAGTCATCATTTCCTCCAGCCTTGATTCTGACCAGGAAGCTAAGCTTTTAGAGGTTCTGAAGAAGCACAAGAAGGCTATTGGGTGGACCTTAGCCGACATCCCAGGAATTAGCCCCTCCAGATGTATGCACAGAATTCTATTGGAGGATGGGGCTAAACCAGTAAGGCAGGCCCAAAGGCGGCTAAACCCATTGATTCTGGATGTGGTGAAGAAGAAGGTGACTAAACTTATGCAAGCAGGTATTATATACCCCATCTCTGATAGTACTTGGGTAAGTCCAGTGCAAGTTGTACCAAAGAAGTCCGGTCTCACAGTAGTTAGAAATGATAATAATGAGCTTGTACCCACTAGAGTCCAGAATAGCTGGCGAGTCTGTATAGATTATAGGAAGTTGAACCAGGCCACCAGAAAGGATCACTTTCCTTTGCCGTTCATAGATCAGATGCTGGATCGACTGGCTGGTAAATCTCATTACTGCTTTCTTGATGGCTTTTCCGGGTATTTCCAGATCCATATTGCCCCTGAGGATCAGGAGAAGACCACTTTCACGTGTCCCTTCGGCACGTTTGCCTATAGGAGGATGCCATTTGGCCTTTGTAATGCTCCTGGCACCTTCCAAAGATGCATGCTTAGCATTTTTACTGAATTCATTGAAAATTGCATGGAGGTGTTCATGAATGACTTTACTGTATATGGCTCCTCATTTGATGCATGTCTGCATAGTCTGATTTTAGTTCTACAAAGATGCATTGAGACTGATCTGATTTTGAACTATGAAAAATGTCACTTTATGGTAGAACAGGGGATTGTTTTGGGTCATGTAATTTCTAAAGAGGGTATTTCCGTAGATCCTGCAAAAATTGATGTGATTTCTTCATTGCCTTACCCATCTTGCGTACGCGAGATCCGTTCTTTTCTTGGCCATGCAGGTTTCTACAGGCGCTTTATTAAGGACTTCAGCAAGATAGCTCTGCCATTGTCAAACCTGCTGAAGAATGATGCCATGTTCCATTTTGATGAAAATTGCAAGAAGGCATTTGACTACCTGAAAAGAGCATTGACCTCTACCCCCGTCATCCAGCCCCCCAGATCGACACTCACTTTTGAACTCATGTGTGATGCTTCCAATTTTGCTGTGGGAGCGATTCTGGCACAAAGGGTGGGCAAGGTTGCCCATGTAATTCATTATGCTTCTAGGACATTAGATGCTGCACAATCCAATTACACCACCACTGAGAAAGAACTGCTAGCTGTTGTGTTTGCACTTGATAAATTTAGGTCTTATTTGCTAGGTTCAAAAGTTATTGTTTTCACTGACCATGCAGCTCTGAAGTACCTGTTAAAGAAACTAGAAGCCAAGCCAAGACTGATCCGGTGGATGCTTTTGCTCCAAGAATTCAATGTGGCGATAAAAGACAAGAGTGGAGCTGAAAATCTGGTAGCCGATCACTTGAGCCGAATAGCAAGGGATGATGACCCTTCTCCCATCCAAGATGACTTCCCTGATGAGAGACTTCTACATCTGTATGGGGTAACACCCTGGTTTGCTGACATAGTTAACTTTCTTGTTGCTGGTGTTGTTCCTGCAGGTACAAGTAGATCCAAGTTCCACAAGCTCAGAAGCGATGCAAAGTACTATGTGTGGGATGATCCGTACCTTTGGAAGTTTTGCAGTGATCAGGTTATTCGGAGGTGTGTCCCCGATCATGAGACAGAGTCTATCTTGCACTTTTCACATGCCTCTCAAGTTGGAGGACATTTTGGACCACAGAGGACGGCAAGAAAAGTCCTTGATTCTGGGTTCTACTGGCCCACAATTTTTAGAGATGCCTATGAGGTCTATAGGAATTGCAAGGAATATCAAACAGCAGGCCCTGCCATCACTCGTAGGAGTGAGATGCCTCAGCAGCCCATGCTTTTTTATGAGGTTTTTGATGTGTGGGGAATTGATTTTATGGGTCCTTTCCCTGCTTCTTTTGGGTTTCTGTATATTCTTTTGGCTGTTAACTATGTTTCAAAGTGGGTGGAAGCAATCCCCACTAGGACTAACGATGCTAAAGTTGTTTCCAAATTTGTTAGGTCCAACATTTTTTGCAGGTTTGGCATACCTAAGGCTATCATCAGTGACCAGGGCACTCACTTCTGCAACCGAACCATGGAAGCCTTACTCAGGAAATATGGAGTTGTGCATAGAGTTTTCACTGCTTACCATCCCCAGACCAATGGCCAGGCTGAGATATCAAATAGGGAGATCAAGCAGATTCTAGAGAAGATGGTGCAGCCGAATAGAAAGGAATGGAGCCGCCGTCTGGAAGACGCACTGTGGGCTCATATGACCGCTTTCAAGACGCCTATAGGAATGTCCCCCTTTCGGCTTATATTTGGTAAGGCATGTCATCTCCCGGTGGAAGTTGAGCACCGTGCATATTGGGCAGTCAAGTGCTGTAACTTGGAAATGAAGAAAGCTGGTGTTGAAAGGAAACTACAGCTGCAGCAACTTGAGGAGCTTAGGCTAGAAGCCTATGAAAGCTCCAGGATTTATAAAGAGAAAACAAAACTTTTTCATGATAGGATGATTGCTAGAAAAGAATTTTTTGTGGGCCAGAAAGTCTTACTGTTTAATTCCCGCCTGAAATTGATGACTGGGAAACTTAGGTCCAAGTGGATTGGACAATTTGTTGTTACTAATGTGTTTCCTTTTGGTGCAGTAGAGATTAAAGATGCAGGTAGCAACAAGTCCTTCAAGGTTAACGGGCAAAGGCTGAAGCCATTCCATGGTGTGGATGCTGGTGTTCCTGCGGATGCTAATGTTGAGGAGCTCTCCTTGGAAGCTCCCACATACACTGACACTTGATCAGGGGGTACCATTTCCTTTCCCCCACTCTGATTTTATTGTTATGTTGTTTCATTGGGGACAATGCATGTTTTAAGTGTGGGGGAGGGAACTAGTTGTAGTTTTGTTTTGTTTTGTCTTTCTTTTAGCTCTTGAATAAATTGATGTGATGAGTCTTATGTTGGCAAGTTTGCTGGATTTTGATTGATTTTCACAGATTGATCGCATGATTGATGTGATGATTCCCCCTAGGCTGAAAAAATTTTTTGTTTTTGAAAAGTGATCCCCATGTGATTGAAAACTGAACTTTGAGATTTTGTTGTGATGGCATGATTTATGAAAAGTTTGGGGTGATAGGAAGCACACACTAGGGGTAGAATCTCTGTCAAACAATTTGCATGAATGTCGAGGTGAGGTTTTGAGCCTCCAACATGTTTTCTAACTGTGTGAACTCACTTTCAAGTTGCACTTTCCTGAATTTGCTTGAATCTCTTTATGGTTTGCATGATTATATGTTTGCTTCAAATGATTTAGGCATTTTCTTTGTAAATAGCTACTTAGCCTAAAATAACCATCCCTAATGCATGTTCCCTAGTTAGCCCCTTTGAGCCTAATTAGCCTGTTAATTCTTGATAACCTAATGTTATAAGCCCAAAAAAATCTGGAAAACCATGTTAACCCGATCTTACGATTAGGAGAGCATGGAATCTTAGAAAGAGAAAGGGTGCAAGAAACTAAGTTTGGGGTGGCTACAAGGTGTAATATGTTGTTTGGGATTGAAAAAAAAATACAATAAAAAGGTTGGAGCCAAAGGCTTGTAAAAAAAAAAAGAAAGAAATAAAAAGTACAAAAATTTCAAAAAGGATATTGAAATAAAAGAGGCTGTAGTCACCCAAGGCAATTGGAAAGATGAATGAGAAAAGGAACTTGAGTGGAATTTCAATGTTTTGAAGTGTTTCATGCTCTCTTAGTTCCTAGGGTCTTCAGCCTAGTTCCTTTGTATATCCTACCCTTAGCCAGGCCCCATTACAACCCATAAAAGACCTTTTGATGTTGCATGTATGTTTTCTGTGGGAATCATTTGGAGATGAAAATCAAATTTATGAGAAGTGTTCTTGAAAAATGAAACTGAGTGCAATGTTGATAGCCTGACACAAACTGAGTGATTGAGTGAACACTAAATGCCCTTGTGAGGAAGGCAGTTGTTTGAATTTGGTGATCTCCCTCTTGTGTGTAACTTGGATCCCCTGCTTAGATTAATGATTGTTTGAATGATGAAATTATCAATTGTTTAGAATGAATGATTGTGGGGATTGCTTTGTTTGAAAGGGGGGAACATTGAAAGAAAAATTATTTTGGTAAATTGCATGACATTTGTTCAAAGTTGATTGAATCTTTTAAGCTTGCCATGTCTTGAGTCTATTTAAGTTTTTGAGTTTTAGTTTGCTTGGGGACAAGCAAAGTTTAAGTTTGGGGTATTTTGATAAGCCTCTGGCTCATCTAGTTTTATGGCTAGTATGACCAGGGTTTTGTGCAAATTATATCCTATTTTCACCCAAATTAGATTAGATTGTCCTCAAGCAAGGTTTTGAGTCTCTAAAGTAGTTTTAGGTTAATTCAGTCAGTTTTGAGTCAAATAAAGCACCTATGGCTATTTTGTTGTTTTCAGGTTAAGTAGAAATTGAGGGAATAAAGAAACAGGGGATTCGCCTCGTGAGAGTCTTCTCGCCTCGCGAACCTGAAAGCCAGCAGAATAGTAAAAATGTCATCCTCTCTGGTTCGCCCCGCGAACAGCACCTCGCCTCGCGATCCTGAAGGATGACTGTTCCAGAAATATGCAAGCTCTCGGGGTCGCCTCGCGAATAACTTCTTCGCCTCGCGATAATGGAAGTCAGAAAGCATCACGGTTGGCCCCTGATGTTCATAACGGGCGTAATAAGAAGACTCTTCAGTTCTTCGCCCCACGAGCCGTTCTTCGCCTCGCGAGAATGCCAAAGGTTGCTGACTCTCACAATATTCGCCTCGCGAATTAGGGCTCGCCTCGCGAGTGGGCTGAATTTCTGAATAATTATAAAAGGCTGTTCTGGACAGATTGGAAGAACTTTTGCTTCTCCATAGTTTTTACATTTTGTGTGTTTTCGTTTTTCCATGGGGAACTAAATTTCATAGATTAATCTGCTGTAATTGATTTCCACCGTACTTGAGGTTTTGTAATCCCTGTTTTGTATGCTTTTCCCTTTTCAATGCCGTGTTATACATTTCTGTTTGTTTAATTCAGGAGTGTATAGTGTCGTGTTGATTCATTTCAGTGATGCTATGTTCCTATACTTAATCGCGTTTGTTTAATTTGCGTGTGTTCATTCATGTTCGTTTAGTTCATGAGGGCTTAACCCCGTTTGTTTAATTCGGGAATAGGAACATGTATCCGTAGTAGCGATTTCGTTTGTTAATTGTTGCCACAACTGAAAGGGGATTAGAATCTGCTTAGGGCTTGGGATTACATGAATCGATGATAGTTGTGAAATCAAGAACAGTAGATTAATCGTTTTTAGCTATTTGATAACTTCTTTGAACTGCCTTGTTTTATTGCTCTGTTATTACTTTGTTTTCTTATTTGCATCCCAATCCAACCCCCCCCCAAAACTGATTTTTGTGATAAATAACACTTTAAGAGTCCTTGTGAAACGACATCCGAGTTGTCGCCCTAAACTACAGTTTTAAAACCCGCTCGTTCTTTTTGGCGCGTGCGCGACAGCTTGACCAGTGAACCACAGCCAGAGCTTGTGGTTGAGAAGAGTGATTTCCAGAGGTGCTTTATTTGGGAATGGACTCAGCAAGCTCTTCCTCATTACCCCTTAAGTCAACAATAGTGGCATTCATGCCAGGTCCTTCAACTACAATTTCGTCTTCTATGTGCTCAGAAGGAGGTGAAGGAGGGGCAGAATTAATCACAAGAAGGGGTAAAGTGGTTGCTGATACTTCCTTTGCCCATTTAATAGGGGTAGGAGAATTCCACATTCCTACTTGTTATAGGAAGTCCCAAGAGATCTTTGTAGATCATGTATCTGAAGTTTGAAAGTCCACATTTGCCTCTGACTTTAGGAATGGCCTTTTTCTCTTCTTGGGTTAGACCAGAGGAAGATGCTTCTCTTGTGCAATGAATGATGTGGGATTTTCAGAAGTCAGCAACACATTTTTCATTAATAATCCCAATAGACTCAGATCTCAGATAATAGTCCAGCAAGGAGTAGTCAAAGGTTTCTTGATTCAGATCAAGCATTACTGATTCAGCTTGTGGCATTACTCCTTTGAATCTTCTAAGCTTCTTGTCCTTGTCCTTGTTCAGATTAATCATCTGTAGTCTTGGACAGGTCATATAGGGTATGATTCAAACTCTTGTTTCTTTATTATGCCTCAGCCATGATGGAGGGACAAAATGTGCAGCTCTGTCAACTCTGAAATGACTGAATTCCCACTTCAGTATTTCATAGATGAGCTGATCCTTGAAGAAATCAGAGGCCCTCCCATAGACACTGGGATGCTTAAAGGATACCCATTTTGTGTCACTGTCCATGATCATAAGGACATGTTGTGAGGATCTCGCTCTTCTTTCAGGGAGGGTAGGAAGATTTTTCCTTAGTGGGTCTGTCTCCCAGACACTTATCAGATGTCTCTGAACTCCATCAGTGAAAGGTATGAGAGGTGGAGTTTTGACAAGATTAGGATAGATTTTCCTGGGAGGGAATCTTTTCTGGGGCAAGTGAGTGACTAAGGGTCCAAGGTTGTTGAACATCTGTGAAGGAACTTTTGTGATTAGTTTGCAGTCAGGATGGGGTTTATGGTAGGGTTCAACTGATGGGTCTATTTCTTCTTCATACTCAGGTAAGGGCTACCACCTATCAAGGATGTGTTCAGGTTCAGGCTGGTGAGTGAGAAACAGAACTCTCCAATCTCTATTTACTTTAGCCCAATCCTCAGATTTGCAATCATAAACAACATAAATTGGAGTGGAAGGAAATAAAGTTCTTAATGGTTTTGGGAAGGGAGCACCAGGGGAAATGCCAGCATCTGGTTGATTGAACCAGGGATCATCGTTGGGATAATTGGTTGAAATTGTGGTCTAAATGAGGAGGTTATTTGTGAGCGAGCAAGGGAATGTGTAGGTAAATTTGTGGTTTGGTCAGTTTGTGTTGGTTAGGGTGAGGGTGGAGATGGAATATAAACATTGTCAGTTATGTTTTGGTTAAACACCTCATTTGGAGTAGAGACGGTAACATTTTCAATAGAGGCAACAACAGCAGGGAGAGTATCATCTCTATTTTCTAAACTAGACACTAAGGCGTTTACTGCTATTTGAACATGATCATTAGCAGAGATGGTTACCTTAGAGGTCATAGTTGTTCTGGCCTTTCTTGCAGGTTGCCTTCTGGTTTGTGTTGAGACAGGCACAAAGGCATCCACAACAGTGACAACAGTAGTAACAACAGAAGTTTTCTGCTTCTTCAGGATGGTACTGATAGGAACTATGTCCTCATCAGCTTCCTCATCCTCATTGTGTGAGAAGATGATTCTTCTTTGCTTCTTCACAGCAGGAGCACCAGTAGGTTCCCTAATTAAAATGCCACCAGCTGTCCTCTTGGGGACAGGTTTCCTTGCTGCAATGGTCTTTTGCCTAGTTCCTCTTTTTATTCCTAGGGCTTCAGCATTGTTGGCCTCACTCATTTCTTCCTTGATTTTCATAGCTTCTTCTGCTTTGACCAAGGCATTTTGTTTGTAAGTACTTAGTTGCATGCCTGAGAGATTGCTTATCCCAAAATCAGCAGCAGACATTCCTTTCTCAGATAGAATTTTGTTCTGATCTTCTTCAAACATGGCAGCAAGGACATCATAAACACCTTGATTCCTGAGAATCTTTGATAGAAGGTGAGTGTAGGGAATGGTAGATAGGTTCTTTATATTTTGCATAGCATGTTTGAATCTATTAAACAGAATCCAGGGAAGGTTGATTTTGGTTTCCCAGAAGAGATTGCACAGGCAGAATTTGTGGAGAGCAGAGAGGTTGTCGTTGGAGCCATTCTTGTGTAAGACAGTCTTGTTCAGAATCTGATGGAGGATTCTGATTTCATCTTTCATCTCAGCAGACTTCCAGGAATGAGTTCTTACAGTATCTTCTTTCATTAGGGTAATAACAATGGTCTCAGAACCACCAAGTCTTCTTCCCAAGTATCAGTAATCACCAAACCCTCTTGGGCACAAGCAATAACATCGGAAATGGTCTTCTCAGAGACAATCACCTTCTTTCCCAGCACGAAGCTAATAATCTCAGTTTCAGTGATTGTAGGTTTCCTCTAGAAGGTCCTAATGAGGTTGGGGTAGATTGATACTTTCTCTAAGAACATGTCGTCCCATCCAACTGCATTTATATACTTGCTTACATTCAAGTTGTACTCCTCCAGGACTTCAAAATTAAACTGGTGTTCAACCGCTAAGTTCAGAGAATTAGTGACGTAGGAATGGACAGGGAGTGAAGGTGAAGCCATGTTTTGAGGTTTGATGGTTAGGGTTCAAAGAAGCAAAGAAACAGAGGTTCATGAAAAAACTCAGAGGCAATGAAAAGTTTTTCAGAGGGAAGAGAAGTTGCTCTAAAGGTTTATGAATTTCAAAGGTTTTTCTTTGAAAATAATTCGAAAGGAAAATTAATGACAAGATATGTCATTAAGAGTAAAACGACGTTGTTATTTTGAAACCATAAAAAGGTTATGATGGGATTGATGGAAATTACTGACTCAGCAAAGAGAATATACTAGATATATATGTCTAGTAAGACAAAATAAATGCATTTTATAAAAATATGCTTAGACGCAAGCAGTTGTGGACGCGTATGAAATTATACAATGGACGCAGTAAAAAATAACAGTAGATGCAACATATAGTGGACGTGCAACACAACATGCAATAGACGCAGAAATTTAACAGGCATTAGATGTACATATGCAATAGACGCAAAATTATCAAAACAATTTTCTCAAGACCGGACGCCTAAATCAATCCACACATATCATGTTAAGATGCTTTCTAATAAAGATAAATCTGTCCTCTGCAAGAGGTTTAGTAAGGATATCTGCCTATTGATGGTCAGTATCTACAAATTGAACATCAAACACACCTTTTTGCACATAATCCCTAATAAAATGATGTTTAATCTCTATGTGCTTAGTTATAGAATGCAAAATTGGATTCTTAGATAGATTTATTGCAGCAGTATTATCACACATAAGTGGAATACTACTTACAAACACATTATAGTCCTCCAATTGATTTTTGATCCAAAGAAGTTGTGAGCAGCAACTTACAGCTGATATATACTCAACTTCAGTAGTTGATAAGGCAATGGTACTTTGCCTCTTGCTTGACCAAGAGACAAGATTAGCTCCATTGAAGTGACATCCTCCACTGGTGCTTTTTCTTTCAATTATATCTCCAGCATAGTCAGCGTCATAGAAACCAACTAATCTATAATCTTCATTTTTCTTAAAGCACAAACCAAGATTAGTAGTACCTTTTAAATATCTAAAAATTCTCTTAACTGCTGATAAGTGAGATTCTCTAGGATCATATTGAAATCCAGCACACAAATATACACTTAACATAATATCAGGCCTAGACGCAGTAAGATATAAGAGAGATCCTATCATACCTCTATATACCTTTTGGTCTACCTTTTTCTCTTTATCATCTTTGTTTAGTATGGAAGTGGGGTGAATAGGGGTATTCATTGACTTACAATCATCTATTTTAAACTTCTTCAGAAGCTCCTTTGTATACTTAGTTTGATGGATGAGCACCTCGTCCAAGGTTTGCTTTACTTGAAGTCCATGGAAGAATTTGAGTTCTCCCATCATGCTCATTTCAAATTCTTTCTGCATTAACTTAGAGAATTCTTTGCAAAGAGCTTCATTAGTAGCACCAAAAATGATATCATCAACATAAATTTGCACAACTATGAAATTAGACTTAATTGATTTTCTAAACAGAGTTGTGTCTACTTTTCCTCTATTAAAGTCATTTTCCATAAGAAATGAACTTAGCCTGTCATACAAAGCTCTAGGGGCTTGCTTAAGGCCGTACAAAGCTTTCTTAAGCTTATATACATGTTCAGGGTGGGTTTCACACTCAAAACCCAGAGGTTGCATAACATAAACTTCTTCATTAATAAGGTAATTTAGAAAAGCACTTTTAACATCCATCTGAAAAAGCATAATACTATGATGTGCAGCAAATGAAAGTAGAATTCTAATTGCTTCTAATCTAGCAACATGTGCAAAGGTTTCAGTGTAATCTATACCTTCTTCTTGATAGAAACCTTGAGCATCAAGTCTTGCTTTGTTTCTTAGTACCTTACCATTTTCATCAAGTTTGTTTCTGTAAACCCACTTTGTTCCAATCACTGATTTGTCTTTGGGTAGGGGAACCAGAGTCCAAACTTCACTTCTTTCAAACTGATTCAGTTCTTCTTGCATAGCAAGAATCCAACCATCGTCAAGCAGAGCCTCGTCTACTGTCTTTGGTTCCAACTCAAAGACTAGTGCAGAAATATCTTGTTCTCTGAAAGTTGATCTGGTTCTTAGCTTGTCATTGGGGTTTCCAATGATTTGATCTTGTGGATGATAATTATTGAAGTACCAAGATTTTTGAACTGCATCATGTTGAGAAGTGGAGGTTTCTGGTTGTTGAGTGGGGTCGTCTGCTTGATCATCAGCTTTCATCTCTGGTGTGTCTCTTGAGATGTTTAGATCAAGATCTGCAAAAGCTTCATCTAGCTCTGATAATTTCTTATCAGGCTGTTTGTCATCAAACTTGACATGAATACTTTCCTCTACCATCAGAGTCCTAGAATTGTAAACTCTAAAGCCTTTAGAAGTTTCATAATATCCTAATAGTATTCCATTATCTGTTTTAGCATCAAACTTACCAAGTTGATATTTAGTATTCAGTATATAGCATTTACAACAAAAAGGATGAAAATAATATATGTTGGGTTTTCGTCCTTTCCACAGTTCATAAGGAGTCTTGTTCAGGATAGGTCTAATGTATATTCTGTTCTGAATGTAGCAGGCAGTGTTAACAGCTTCAGCCAAAAAGTGTCTAGGGATAGAGTTGTCATTGAGCATAGTCCTAGCCATCTCTTGAAGAGATCTGTTCTTTCTCTCTACCACACCATTTTGCTGTGGTGTTCTAGGTATTGAGAAGTTGTGAATGATACCACTTTCTTCGCAAAACTTATGAAATAGCTCATTTTCAAACTCTCCCCCATGGCCACTTTTGATTGAAGTGATACACAAGCCTTTTTCATTCTGTGCACGTTTGCAGAATACATAAAAGACTTTGAAAGACTCATCCTTGTGAGTTAGGAACATAATCCATGTCCATCTAGTGTAGTCGTCTACTATGACAAGACCATTTTTCTTACCACTGACAGAAGCAGTCCTTGTTGGACCAAAAAGATCAAGGTGTAGCAACTCTAGTTGTCTATTGGTACTAACGACATTCTTAGATTCAAAAGAACCTTTGACTTGTTTTCCTTTTTGACATGCATCACAGAGAGCATCAGATTTGAACTTAAGGTTTGGTAGTCCTCTCACGAGGTTATGCTTGTTTAGCTTTGAAATTAATTTCAAGCTTGCATGACCTAGACTTTTTGTGCCAAATCCATCGCTCATCTTCAATGGACACAAGACATGAGACACTTTGATTTGAGAGGTCTTCCAAGTCAATCTTATAAATATTTTTTTGCCTCTTAGCAGTGAATAAAAGTGATCGATCATCTTTCTTGACAGCTACATATTCTTATCAAAAGAAACTGCATATCCACTATCACATGATTGATTTATGCTCAGCAGATTATGCTTCAAGCCATTTACTAAAAGAACATTATCAATGGAGGGAAAATGTTGTTTACCAATTTTACCTATACCAATGGTCTTCCCTTTCCGATTTCCTCCAAAAGTGACCCAGTCACCATCTTTGGGCTTAAGGCTTTGGAACATAGACCTTTCTCCCGTCATGTGACGCAAGCAGCCACTGTCCAAGTACCAAGACATCTAT
Organism: Sophora flavescens; assembly: GCA_030762895.1. Taxonomy (NCBI): domain Eukaryota; kingdom Viridiplantae; phylum Streptophyta; class Magnoliopsida; order Fabales; family Fabaceae; genus Sophora; species Sophora flavescens. The sequence continues at coordinate 60,215,229 of CM061069.1, forward strand.
TTTCTTCCCGTTGTTAAGCAAATCTGTAACAGGTATTATCTTATCTTTAGGTACCCAAACTGACTTGGGTCCTTTCTTGTTAGTTGTCACTTGACGAGTATGCTTAGCATGTTTATTGTGTATGCATATAGATGTAATATGTCCACTTTTTCCACACACTTTGCAAAAGGTGTTGGACGATCTAGACTTAGCTTTAGCATATTTATCTAGAACATTTGAAGCTCTATGCCGTGTATGTGGTTTTGACTTTTTGTGAGATGCTTCTTGCTTCTCTTTGTCATAACCAAGTCCAGATTTATCATGAGGTGACCTAGAGTACCTTAAAATGAGACTAAGCTTATCTGAGCCACCTACAAGCTTTGAGAGAGAGTCTGTCAGATATGTTACATCTTGTTTCAGTTTTGAAACTTCACAAGAAACATCGGGCTCACACTCCATTTTGTCATCTAGATTGACATTCACTGATTTTAGTATGTCATTTTCATCTTTAAGGTTTTGTTTCTCAGTGCAGACCCAATCATATTCTCTAGACAGTTTATAAAATTTCTTTTTGATACTCCTATACTCTCATGATAGTATGGACAACTCATGCAACAATTCATCAAAAGCTTCTTGAAGAGTGGATGGGTCAGAGTCTATTACCTCAGCATCAGTGTATTCACTTTCTGATGCAGTGTCTGCCATGAGACAGATATTTGCCTCTTCCTCGGCTTCATTTTCTTCATCTGATGAAGACAGATCAAGATCCTCCAATGTAGCCATTAAGCATTTCTTCTTTTTGAAGAATTTCTTTTTATCCTTTTGTTCAGGGCAGTCATCTTTGAAATGACCAGGTTTTTTGCATTCAAAGCACAAGTGTGGACCTTTTTATTTGGAGTCTGACTTCTCCTTGAAAAACTTTTTGTTGAATTGCTTCCTTCTGAAACCACCTTTCTTTCTCCACATATGTTGAATCTTCCTAGAGATGAAGGACAATTCATCCTCGTCTGATCCTTCATCATTATCAGAAGATCCAGACTCATCTGATGACTCAGTAGCTTTGAGAACCTTTGATTAGCTTGCTTTCTTCGCCTTTAGGGCAATAGATTTTCCTTTTATGGAATTTTCTTCTTCATTAATTTCAAGTTCATGAAACTTGAGAGATCCAAGAAGCTCTTCCAGAGAGAGTGTATTCAGGTTTTTGGCTTCCTGAATAGCAGTAACTTTGGGTCTCCATTCCTTGGATAGACTTCTTAGGATTTTTCTAACATGATCTCTATTTTCATAAAATTTTCCAAGAGATCTGAGACTGTTGGTGATGGTTTGGAATCTTCCAAACATTTGGTCTATTGTTTCATGTTCACCCATTTTGAACAGCTCATGCTGATGGACCAGCATGCGATCTTTGATTCCTTTACTTGTGAGGAACCCTCATGAGTTAGGGCAAGAGTATCCCAAATTTCTTTAGCAGTATTGCAGTTGTGAACTTTGTCATGTTCAGATCTGGTAATAGCACACATGAGATAGTGCTTACCCTTCATATTCAACTGATGTTGGTTTTTCTGCTCTTGAGTCCATTGGGCTCTAGGAACTGCAACTCCAGCTTCATCTCTTGGCTCTGTGTAGCCGGTTTCAATCAGCTCCTAAATATCTACATTCTGCGCATCCAAGAAGGCCATCATCCTCTTCTTCCAGTAGTCATAATCTGTTCCATCAAAGAGAGGAGGTCTGTTGATAGCTTGTCCTTCTGCATCCATGGTTGTTGGATCATACTCCCTCAGCACTTGTTTGATGCTCAACCCTTTTGAGGCTGAGGTCTTGTTGACACGAATCTAGGCAAGTATACCTAGTCGAACAAGTAATACGGTGGTGAGACCGGATATCGTGTCCACGGGGATCAGTTGCCAATTACCAATTCACAAATCAAACAACTATCTAGATTAAATGAAGAAAGATCAAAACATAAACTAAAGCAACAAAAGCAATAAAATATTTTTGGTCTTTTTGGGGAATTTTATCAAACACTTGGAATGCAAAAAAAGGGATGTTGGGACTAAATTTCACTAAACCTTTGCCTCATGCAATACTAAGACCACCAATCCAGTTTATGCTTCAGATATTAAAATCAACCCACTAGATTACTCAAGTCCTAATTCCTTAGATGACAAGAGCCTAAATTCCCTAATAGACCCTAATTCCTTAGGTGGCCTAATTAGTGAATTTGCATTAAGAGTAGGGATTACACGATTACTAATAAACCAAACTCCATTCCTAGATGCAAGGTTTACTAGGTGATTAATTCCAGATCCAGAATTGATAAGAACATCCCCATTGCAAATCAAATCTCAGAATCAATTCATGGATGGCCAACCCACAAAAAGCATTAAGCAAAGGAATTAAACACTAATAGACAAAATAAACACAGATTGATAAATCAAAGTAATTACATGATATTCAGTTTTGCTACATCTAATCCCAACAAAAAGGGATTTAGCAACTCATAGTAATAGAAATTACAAAATAGAAAGAGAGAAGAGATGAAGAAAACTCATGACGAATCCTCCAATCTTCTTCCGATCCAAGAGCAGAGAAAAACCACCCCTTTTTGCTTCCCAAGAGTCTCCCTAGGGTAAAAGTGCTCCTAGGATAAAAATCTTTTTTTTTGTGCGTGATCAAAGTCTCCCTTTTCTGTCTTCAAGTCTCCCCTCTATATGATGCACATGATCAATCCTTTATTTTTGGTTGGAGATAAAAATTATGTCTTTAATTTGATGAATAGGTAAAAATCATATCAAGCATGATCTTATCCATCAATTATGCTCTGTGTCAATCTTCGAATTCTATTCCATTTAAAATCTTGTGGGCCCCACTTCCCAATTCTTAAATCACGCTCTCACACTTCCACAATTCAATCAAGCTTGTAAATTTTCACTTTAATAGGATGTGGTCCCTTGCTTTAATTATCAAAATCAATTTGCCTTTCAAATCCCATACTTCACGTTGCTGGCCCTTTCCAAATTTGCTTTATGCCAATTGCCAACTTCTTCAATCAGTTTTATTCATGTGGGCCGTGATACTAATTGCTCTTTCAATCAGATTAAATTCATGCTGCAATCTTATCAATTACCAACTTATGTATCTTCATTAGCATTAATTGGCAGGCAACCACATGGAGTCTTTGACCAAGTCCATAGCGTTGACAAAGTAAAAAATCCAATTGAACAAAGTCCTGTGCATGCCCTTCTCGTTTTATGGCAACTAACGTGATTTGGGATTCTCGCGGGGCGAGATTTTGAAATTCTCTTTTTTCTTATTTTATTCAATTCTCCAAGTTTCTTGAGTCATGCTCATTCTTCATGCAAATTCTAAATTAACTGGACTTGAGCATTTTAATCATTAATTCCTACAAAACAACACCACAAAACCGCCTTACCCGTTCTGGTCGCGCTATCGCGCACGTGCCAAAAAAAACGAGCGGTTTTTAAAACTGTAGTTTAGGGCGACAACTCGGATGTCGTCTCACAAGGACTCTTGAAGTGTTATTTGTCACAAAAATCAGTTTTTTTTGGGGGGGGGGGGGGGGGGGTTGGATTGGAATGCAAATAAGAAACAAAGCAAAACAAAGCAATGAAAATAGAGCAAGTTGAAAGGATTATCAAATAGCTAAAGACGATTAATCTACTGTTCTTGATTCACAACTATCATCGGTTCATGTAATCCCAAGCCCTAAGCAGATTCTAATCCCCTTCCAGTTGTAGCAACAATTAACAACGAAATCGCTACTACGGATATATGTTCCTATTCCCGAATTAACAAACGGGGTTAAGCCCTCATGAACTAACGAACATGAACGAACACACGCGAATTAACAAACGCGATTAAGTATAGGAACATAACATCACCGAAATGAATCAACACAACACTATACACTCCTGAAGTAACAAACAGAAATGTATAACATGACATTGAAAAGGGAAAAGCATACGAAACAGGGATTACAAAACCTCAAGTATGGTGGAAATCAATTACAGTAGACTAATCTAGAAAATTAGTTCTCCATAAAGAAAACGAAACACACAGAAAAAATGTAAAAACTATGGAGAAGCAAAAGTCCTTTCAATCTGCCCAGAACAGCCTTTTATACTATTCAGAAATTTAGCCCACTCGCGAGGCGAACCCTCATTCGCGAGGCGAATATCATGAAGAGTCAGCAACGTTTGGTCTTCTTGCGGGGCGAAGTATTTCTAGCGTGGCGAGGAATGGAACAGCCATGCTTCTGGCCTTCAGTCATGCTTCAGGGTCACGAGGCGAGGTGTTGTTCGCGGGGCGAACCAGAGAGGATGCCATTTTTACTGTTCTGCTGGCTTTCAGGGTCGCGAGGCGAGAAAACTCTCGCGAGGCGAATCCCTTGTTTCTTTATTCCCTCAACTTCTACTTAACCTGAAAACAAAGAAATAGCCATAAGTGCTTTATTTGACTCAAAACTGGCTAAATTAACCTAAAACTACTTTAGAGACTCAAAACCTTGCTTGAGGACAATCTAATCTAATTTGGGCGAAAATAGGATATAATTTGCACAAAACCCTGGTCATACTAGCCATAAAACTAGATGAGCCAGAGGCTTATCAAAATACCCCAAACTTAAACTTTTCTTGTCCCTAAGCAAACTAAAACTCAAAAATCAAAAAGACTCAAGACCTGGCAAGCTTTAAAGATTCAATCAACCTTGCACAAATTCAAGCAGTTTCATCAAACAGTTTTCTTCAATGTCCCCCCTTTCAAACAAAGCAATCTCCACAATCATTCGTTCTAAACAATTGAGAATTTCATCATTCAAACAATCATTAATCTAAGCAGGGGATCCAAGTTACACACAAGAGGGAGATCACCAAATTCAAACAACTGCCTTCCTCACAAGGGCATTTAGTGTTCACTCAATCGCTCAGTTTGTGTCAGGCTATCAACATTGCACTCAATTTCACTTTTAAGAGCACTTCCCATAAATTTGATTTTCATCTCCAAATGATTCCCACAGAAAACATGCATGCAACATCAAAAGGTATTTTATGGGTTGTAATGGGGCCTGGCTAAGGGTAGGATATACAAAGGTACTAGGCTGAAGAGTGAAGACCCTAGGAACTAAGAGAGCATGAGCTTTTTACACTTTGAATTTAAACTCAAGTTCCTTTTTTCATTTTTCACCTGCCTTGGGTGACTACAGCCTTTTTATTTTTTTAACACTTTTTTTTTTTATTGTTTTTCTCTTTTTCTCTTTTTCTCTTTTTCTTTTTCTTTTTTTTTTCCTGCTTTTCTTGTTTTTTTTTTGTTTTTTTTTCCTTTTTTTTTATCAATCCCAAACAACACATTACACCTTGCAGCCACCCCAAACTTAGTTTCTTGCACCCATTCTCTTTCTAAGATTCCATGCTCTCCTAATCCTAAGATCGGGTTAACATGGTTTTCCAGATTTTGAGCTCACAACATAGGGTTATCAAGAAATAATAGGCTAATCAGGCTCAATGGGGCTAACAAAGGAACATGCATTAGGAATTGGTTCAATTTTAGGCTAAGTAGTTATTTACAAAGAAAATGCCTAAATCATCTGAAACAAACACATAAACATGCAAACCAAAAAGAGATTCAAGCAAATTCGAGGAAGTGCAACTTGAAAGTGATTTCACACCGTTTAAAACATGTTGGAGGCTCAAATCCTCACCTGGACATTTATGTAAATTGTTTGACAGAGATTCTATCCCTAGTGTATGCTTCCTATCACCCCAAACTTATCATAAATCATGCCATCATAACAAAATCTCAAAGTTCAGTTTTCAATCACATGGGGATCACTTTTCAAAAACAAATTTTTTTCAAGAAACCCATTGTTCAACCTAGGGGGAATCATCACATAAATCATGCAATCAATCTGTGCAAAATCAATCAAAATCCAGCAAACTTGCCGACTCAAGACTAACACAACTTATTCAAGAGCTAAAGGAAAAAAACAAGACAAAACAAAACTACAACTAGTTCCCTCCCCCACACTTAAAACATACATTGTCCCCAATGAACAACATGACTATTAAATCAAAGCGAGGGAAAGGAAAGGGTACTCCCTCAGGTGTCAGTGTAGGTGGGAGCTTCCAAAGAGAGCTCCTCAACATTAGCATCCACAGGAACACCAGCATCCACACCATGGAATGGCTTCAGCCTCTGCCCGTTAACCTTGAAGGACTTGTGGGTACCTGCACGTTTAATCTCTACTGCACCATAAGGAAAAACGTTAGTAACAACAAAGGGGCCATCCCATTTTGACCTAAGTTTCCCAGTCATCAATTTCAGGCGGGAGTTAAACAGTAAGACTTGCTGGCCCACAGAAAATTCCTTTCTAGCAATCATCCTATCATGAAAATGTTTTGTTTTTTCTTTATAAATCCTGGAGCTTTCATAGGCTTCTAGCCTAAGCTCCTCAAGTTGCTGCAACTGCAGTTTTCTTTTTACACCAACTTTCTTCATGTCCAAGTTACAGCACTTGACTGCCCAATATGCACGGTGCTCAACTTCCACCGGGAGGTGACATGCCTTACCAAATACAAGCCGAAAGGGGGACATTCCTATTGGCGTCTTGAAAGCGGTCCTCTAATCCCACAGTGCATCTTCCAGACGGCGGCTCCATTCCTTTCTATTCGGCTGCACCATCTTCTCTAGAATATGCTTGATCTCCCTGTTTGATATCTCAGCCTGGCCATTGGTCTGGGGATGGTAAGCAGTGGAAACTCTATGCACAACTCCATATTTCCTGAGTAAGGCTTCCATGGTTCTGTTGCAGAAGTGAGTGCCCCGGTCACTGATGATAGCCTTAGGTATGCCAAACCTGCAAAAAATGTTGGACCTAACAAATTTGGAAACAACTTTAGCATCGTTAGTCCTAGTGGGGATTGCTTCCACCCACTTTGAAATATAGTCAACAGCCAAAAGAATATACAGAAACCCAAAAGAAGCAGGGAAAGGACCCATAAAATCAATCCCCCACACATCAAAAACCTCACAAAAAAGCATGGGCTGCCGAGGCATCTCACTCCTACGAGTGATGGCAGGGCCTGTTGTTTGACATTCCTTGCAATTTCTGTAGACCTCATAGGCATCTCTAAAAATTGTGGGCCAGTAGAACCCAGAATCCAGGACTTTTCTTCCCGTCCTCTGTGGTCCAAAGTGTCCTCAAACTTGAGAGGCATGAGAGAAGTGCAAGATGGACTCTGTCTCATGATCGGGGACACACCTCCGAATCACCTGATCACTGCAAAGCTTCCAAAGGTACGGATCATCCCACACATAGTACTTTGAATCGCTCTTGAGCTTGTGGAACTTGGATCTACTTGTACCTGCAGGAACAACACCAGCAACAAGAAAGTTAACTATGTCATCAAACCAGGGGGTTACCCCATACAGATGTAGAAGTCGCTCATCAGGGAAATCATCTTGGATGGGAGAAGGATCCTCATCCCTTGCTATTCGGCTCAAGTGATCGGCTACCAAATTTTCAGCTCCACTCTTGTCTTTTATCTCCACATTGAATTCTTGGAGCAAAAGCATCCACCGGATCAGTCTTGGATTAGCTTCTGGTTTCTTTAACAGGTATTTCAGAGCTGCATGGTCAGTGAACACAATAACTTTTGAACCTAGCAAATAAGACCTAAATTTATCAAGTGCAAACACAACAGCTAGCAGTTCTTTCTCAGTGGTGGTGTAATTGGATTATGCAGCATCTAATGTCCTAGAAGCATAATGAATTACATGGGCAGTCTTGCCCACCCTTTGTGCCAGAACCTCTCCCACAGCAAAATTGGAAGCATCACACATGAGTTCAAAAGGGAGTGTCCAGTCTGGGGGCTGGATGATGGGGTTAGATGTCAATGCTCTTTTCAGGTAGTCAAATTCCTTCTTGCACTTTTCATCAAAATGGAACATGGCATCATTCTTCAGCAGGTTTGACAATGGCAGAGCTATCTTGCTGAAGTCCTTAATAAAGCACCTGTAGAAACCTGCATGGCCAAGAAAAGAACGGATCTCGCGTACGCAAGATGGGTAAGGCAATGAAGAAATCACATCAATTTTTGCAGGGATCTCTTTGAAATACCCTCTTTAGAAATAACATGACCCAAAACAATCCCCTGTTCTACCATAAAGTGACATTTTTCATAGTTCAAAATCAGATCAGTCTCAATGCATCTTTGTAGAACTAAACTCAGACTATGCAGACATGCATCAAATGAGGAGCCATATACAGTGAAGTCATCCATGAACACCTCCATGCAATTTTCAATAAATTCAGTAAAAATGCTAAGCATGCATCTTTGGAAGGTGCCAGGAGCATTACAAAGGCCAAATGGCATCCTCCTATAGGCAAACATACTGAAGGGGCACGTGAAAGTGGTCTTTTCCTGATCCTCAGGGGCAATATGGATCTGGAAATACCCGAAAAAGCCATCAAGAAAACAGTAATGAGATTTACCAGCCAGCCGATCCAGCATCTGATCTATGAACGACAAAGGAAAGTGATCCTTTCTGGTGGCCTGGTTCAACTTCCTATAATCTATACAGACTCGCCAGCTATTCTGGACTCTAGTGGGTACAAGCTCATTATTATCATTTCTAACTACTGTGAGACTGGACTTCTTGGGTACAACTTGCACTGGACTTACCCAAGTACTATCAGAGATGGGGTATATAATACCTGCTTGCAGAAGTTTAGTCACCTCTTTCTTCACCACATCTAGAATCAATGGGTTTAGCCGCCTTTGGGCCTGCCTTGCTGGTTTAGCCCCATCCTCCAATAGAATTCTGTACATACATCTGGAGGGGCTTATTCCTGGAATGTCAGCTAAGGTCCACCCAATAGCCTTCTTGTGCTTCTTCAGAACCTCTAAAAGCTTAGCTTCCTGGTCAGAGTCAAGGCTGGAGTAAATGATGACTGAAAGTTTTTCATTCGTCTCCAGGTAGGCATACTTCAGGTTCCCAGGAAGTGGTTTGAGCTCTAGGGAGGGTGGTTGCTCAATGGATGGTACATTAGGAGTAGCCATGATGTCAAGGACTCCTGCTAAACAGACAGCTTCACTCTCACTATCACTATCACCCTGCAAAGTTGAATCAAGAAACTCAGCACAAACAGCACACGGGTTAGTGTCAGTACAGTTAGTACATGAATATAAATCATCAAAACCAGAAATAAAAGGAAAATCAGAAACTAGGTCCTCATGGGTATCATCAATAATCTCAGAAAGCAACTCTAATTGGAAAATCGAGTGCTCCTCCAGCGGGTGTTTCATAGCATCAAAGATGTTGAACTTTGCCACAATATCACCAAACTCCATAGACATGGTCCCATCATTAACATCAATTTTAGTCTTGGCTGTCTTCATGAATGGTCTGCCCAAGATTATTGGTGATCTACTGGAATTTGTCTCTCCTGCCATGTCTAGGATGTAGAAGTCAGCAGGGAAAATCAACTCATCAACTTGTATCAGCACATCTTCTACCATTCCCATGGGGCGGGCACTGGTCCTGTTGGCCAGCTGGATGGTGAGACCTGTATACTGCAAGGGCCCAAGATCAAGGTTATTGAAAATAGAAGTGGGCATGACATTTATGGAGGCTCCCAAATCCAACATGCAATTTTCAAATCTTCTATCCCCAATAGTGCATGGAATAGTAAATGTGCCCGGATCCTTGCACTTTTGTGGTAGTGCCTGAGTAGGGGCTAAAACAGCAACTCTTTCTGGTGCAGGCTTAGACTGGATAAGAGCTGAAACATTTCTTCCCAAATCAACTCTCTCATTATTCTTCAACTTCCTCATGTTGGTGCATAAATCCTTCAAAAATTTTGCATACTTGGGCACCTGCTTGATCACATCTAAAAGGGGAATATTCACAGCTACCTTTCTGAACACATCTAAAATCTCCCTTTCCTTGTCTTCACCACCAATCTTCTTATTTTTCTGTAATCTGTGTGGGAAAGGGATTGGTGGTATGTATACTTTCTCAACTTCAACTTCAACTTCAACAGTAGGCTCAGGAGTTACCTTAACAGTTGCTTCATCTTTTTCAGAGGTGGCCTCAACAACTTTTCCAGATCTCAGAGAAATGGCACTCACATTATGATTGGAGGCATTGGGATTTATCACTGTTTGTGCCGGCAGTTGCGTTGTCCCTTGAGCTTGCTGTATGTTATTTATGGAAGTGGCAAGCTGTCCAATCTGTGTCCTCAAATCTTGAATGCTAGCATCTGTTCGTTGCTGAAACTGTGCTTGTGAGGCCTGGAACTGTCCTACTTGATGCTGAAACTGTAGATTGGTTGCAGCCATTTGCTTGACCAAGTCTTCTAATGAAGGTCCAGAAGGTGCAGAAGTGGTCACTTGAGGAGGATTCTGTGGTGCTGCCATCGGTTGTTGTTAGGATGAGTTCCCATACCGCAGATTAGGATGATTCCTCCAATTGGGATGGTACCTATTTGTGGAGAGGTCTGGAATGCTGTGTCTGGATTCTGATCATTGTTTCCTTGATTATAGGGATGAACTGTATAAGCCTGAGACAGATCAGTGACGAACTCTTCCTTCGGAATGGGGCATGCATCATACGGGTGCTCAGGAGAGTTGCACATGCTACACAACCTTGCAGGCTGAACCCTATCTATTGCCAATTTCCTTACAAAATAAGTTAGCTCATCCATTCTATTCTCAAGGGCCTGGTTGGACGAAGAGCTATGGACCTCATGCACACCTCTTGTCTCAACAGAATTTCTTCTGGTAGTAAACTGCTGGGAATTCAGTGACATATTTTCAATGAGTTGCTTGGCAGCAGCTGGGGTCTTATCAACAAGTGCTCCCCCACTAGCAGCATCCAAAATATTCCTATCCATCGGCAGTAACCCTTCATAAAAATACTGGATAAGAAGCTGTTCCGAAATCTGATGCTGGGGGCAACTGGATACCAAATGCTTGAATCTTTCCCAATATTCATCTAACGACTCATTCCCTTGCCTGATGCCACATATTTCCTTCCTTATTGACGCAGCTCTGGAAGCAGGAAAATATCTTTCTAAGAAAACCCTCTTCAAATCATTCCAGGTGGTGATAGAGTTTGGCTCAAGATATAACAGCCAATCCTTTGCGGCTCCACAGGGTGAGAACGGAAAAGCTTTCACTTGATGCTATCCTCGATTACTCCCTCGATCTCGAGGTTGTGGAGCAGACAACCTGGAATTCCTTCAAGTGCTTGTGTGGATCCTCACCTGCAAGACCATTAAACTTTGGCAACAAGTGAATGAAACCAGATTTTAATTCAAAAGGAGTATCAGCACCAGGATATGCAATACACAAGCCATTGTAGTTTACATCGGGGCGACAAAGCTGTCTTAATGTCCTTTGGTCACCCATATTTTCAAAAACAGTTTTAGAATTAGAATGACCACGAGTGCTAACCCGAATTTCTCTACGGCGTGTGTGCAGTGTTCTTTCAATTTCAGGATCAAAATCACACAATTCAGGGCAATTAGATCTAGTAGCCAGACCAATTCAAAACAAAAACGAAAATAAAAGAAAGAAAGAAAAATAAAATGTGAAGAATAACAAACAAGAGTCCCCGGCAACGACGACAATTTTTTAGTCACATTTGTCAAGACGCGCGCAAAAAAAGAACGAGCGGTTTTTAAAACTGTAGTTTAGGGCCACAACTCGGATGTTGTCTCACAAGGACTCTTGAAGTGTTATTTGTCACAAAAATCAGTTTTGGGGGGGGGTTGGATTGGAATGCAAATAAGAAACAAAGCAAAACAAAGCAATGAAAACAGAGCAACAATTCTAATTTGCAGTGGATTATCAAATAGCTAAAGACGATTAATCTACTGTTCTTGATTCACAACTATCATCGGTTCATGTAATCCCAAGCCCTAAGCAGATTCTAATCCCCTTCTAGTTGTAGCAACAATTAACAACGAAATCGCTACTACGGATATATGTTCCTATTCCCGAATTAACAAACGGGGTTAAGCCCTCATGAACTAACGAACATGAACGAACACACGCGAATTAACAAACGCGATTAAGTATAGGAACATAACATCACCGAAATGAATCAACACAACACTATACACTCCTGAAGTAACAAACAGAAATGTATAACATGGCATTGAAAAGGGAAAAGCATACGAAACAAGGATTACAAAACCTCAAGTATGGTGGAAATCAATTACAGTAGACTAATCTAGAAAATTAGTTCTTCATAAAGAAAACGAAACACATAGAAAAAAATGTAAAAACTATGGAGAAGCAAAAGTCCTTTCAATATGCCCAGAACAGCCTTTTATATTATTCAGAAATTTAGCTCACTCGCGAGGCGAACCCTCATTCGCGAGGCGAATATCATGAAGAGTCAGCAACGTTTGGTCTTCTTGAGGGGCGAAGTATTTCTAGCGTGGAGAGGAATGGAACAGTCGTGCTTCTGGCCTTCATTCTCGCGAGGCGAGACATGTATCCGCGAGGCGACACAGAACGGGTTGCATTTCTCTGGAACAGTCAGCTTTCAGGGTCGCGAGGCGAGGTGTTGTTCGCGGGGCGAACTAGAGAGGATGCCATTTTTACTGTTCTGTTGGCTTTCAGGGTCGCGAGGCGAGAAAACTCTCGCAAGGCGAATCCCTATTTCTTTATTCCCTCAACTTCTACTTAACCTGAAAACAAAGAAATAGCCATAAGTGCTTTATTTGACTCAAAACTGGCTAAATTAACCTAAAACTACTTTAGTGACTCAAAACCTTGCTTGAGGACAATTTAATCTAATTTGGGTGAAAATAGGATATAATTTGCACAAAACCCTGGTCATACTAGCCATAAAACTAGATGAGCCAGAGGCTTATCACGTTCCAAGGTAAAAAATAACAAAAATCAAATTAAATATGCCTAAACTATATGAAAATGCATGCAAAAATGTACATGAAATATAAGGTGGAATCACACTCATCAAATCACCCCAAGCTTGTTCATTTGCTTGTCCTCAAGCAATCACTAAGGCCAGAAGATAAAAATAATCAGAGCATCGATAGTGAATCAAGAACCCGAGTAACTAATCCAAGTAACAGGCATTTTCAAATAATTCAGCAAGAGACGATCAATTTCAAGTCCAATTAGACGCTTAGGTTTCCTAGACTTACATTCTCACTGATTCGGGCACTCCTTCTCACCTCACTCAAGTGTTAAGGATATATGACAATTCGCTCAATTTCCTCAAGGAATGAATTCTACCATAAGCTTGACTATTAACCAAATCTCTACTTTATTAATAAAAACAATTAAGAATCAAGAGCTCTTTTACTTTGGTTGTAACGGGGCCATGGGATTAATCGTTAGGTGGGGAAATCAAGAAAAGGAAATTTCAAAAAGGCTAACAAAATATCAAGCATTGCAAAACATGACACCTTCTAAAATACCTTTTTGGGTTTTGATTCATTTTTCCACCTTTCTTTCTTTCTTTTCATTTTATTTCTCACTTTCTTTTGTCACCCCCTTCTCTATACTCTCTCTTTTTTTTATGGAGAATGGGAGATTTTCAATTCAAGAGAAATATTTTCTGACTTTCTCATCCCATACTTTTTCAACTACCTTTGTACCCTTTTTGTAATACTTTAAAAGGTGCCATACCACGCATATTCATCAAAATAATTCATGGTACCAAGAAAAGTATTTTATTTTTTCAGGCTCAAAATTGGGCAACTAAGGGGTAGCATTTAGTCAATCAAAGCTCAGAAGGCCGGAAAAATACCTAGTGCCTCAATCATTTTCAAAAATATTTTCAAAAATTTTTAAGCTTCAAAACGGTTTCAAGTCAAGTTCTAGAGAATACAATCCAAGAGGAATAACACTCTATCACAAAGAATGGTAGATTTAGTGAGTACCCCCTTTTTGGCTCAAAATCTCACATTTTAGTAGTTCAAAAATCAGTGAGAAACACAAATCTACGGAACCATATGCTAATTATCAACTATCCAAGATTATCTCAAGCATTTTTTATTTGTAGCCTTATCACCAGAATAAAAAAAAATTGGGTTCAAGAATTCACTATCTCAATTTAATTGGCACTCAGTTCTCACAATTGGATGCATAATCTAATCAAGGGGGTAATCGAATCATGTGATCATGCAAACTATGCCTATATGAATGCAATCATGAAAAATGCAAAAATTCAAAAATTTTGCAAAAATACCCCTACCCCAAGCTTAAAAACTTACATTGTCCCCAATGTAAATAATCAAGTCGAAGAGAGGAGAAAAGTGGAACACTCACCGAGGCGGTAGCGGGTGCTGGTTCACATGCCTAGTCAGAGGGATTGCATGAAAAATGTGTCACGGCCGTGATGCTCCTCACGGGCAGGCCGTGATCAATTCTGGTCCATAGGACTAGCCTGTCACAACAGTGACCTCCATCACGGCTAGGCCGTGATGCTCTCGGGTCTTCAGGGTCCTCTCATCACGCCCGTGATGGGTATCACGGTTGGGCCGTGATCCTTTCTGATCTTCATGGCTGGCTCATCACGGCCGTGACCAGTGTCACGGCCTGGGCGTGACGATTTCTGACTGTGTTTGGCCTTCCCCTTTTTGCTTCTCCTTCCTCCTTACCCTGAAAACACTTAACAAATCTATTAGTTTATGATCTTTTTCCTCTTGATCTTCTCAAATTATTCAAGAGCAAAATTTCAAAAACAAGTGAAAAAGGAAAAGAAACTTGGGTTGCCTCCCAATAAGCGCTTCTTTAACGTCACTAGCTTGACGTGTAGATGATCTCAAGGATCACGAAGGTGCACAGCTGTGGTCAATCTCTCGATGTCACCACCCAAGTAGGCCTTGAGCCTTTGGCCATTGACTTTGAAGGTTCTTTTTGAAGTAGGATCCTCCACTTCTATAGCTCCACGAGGTGAGGCTTCTTTGATAATGAACGGTCCCGACCACTTAGACTTCAACTTGCCCGGAAACAATCTCAGCCGGGAATTGAATAATAAAAATTGTTGTCCCGACTGAAATGTTTTCATCACGATCTTCTTGTCATGGTAGGTCTTGACTCGCTGCTTGTAAATAGCTGCATTCTCATATGTATTAAGGTGCATCTCCTCTAATTCATGCAGCTGATTGACTCTTTTTTCACCCGCCAGAGTGGCATCAAAATTTAAGAACTTCAATGCCCAAAAGGCTCGATGCTCCAACTCTACGGGTAGATGACATGCTTTCCCATAGACCATCTGAAATGGAGATAACCCCACAGAAGTTTTCAATGCAATCCGGTAAGCCCACAAGGCATCGTCAAGCTTCTTTGCCCAATCTTTTCTTGAAGTGGCCACAGTTTTTTTTCCAGAATCCGCTTAATCTCCCGGTTAGAGACCTCCGCTTGCCCATTTGTTTGCGGATGATATGGAGATGCCACCTTATGCCTCACATCATACTTGGTCAACACATTTTTCAGTTGTGAGTTGCAGAAGTGAGATCCTCCATCACTTAAGGACCCTTGGGACACCGAACCGGGCAAAAATGTTCTTCTTGATGAACTTAATTACTGTATAGGCATCATTCTTCGGTGTTGCAACGGCCTCCACCCATTTGGAAACATAGTCCACCGCCACCAAGATATATTGATTAGAGAATGAAGGTGGTAGTGGACCTATAAAATCTATGCCCCAACAGTCAAATACTTCAATCTCCAATATGTTTTGCAGTGGCATCTCATCCCTTTTAGATATGTTCCCGGTCCTTTGGCACTTGTCACAACTCTTCACATGATTGTAAGAGTCCTTGAAGATTGAGGGCCAAAAGAGCCTAGATTGGAGGACCTTTGCAGCTGTCCTATCCCCATTGTAATGTCCACCATATGGAGAGTTATGGCAATGCCACAAAATGTTCCTTGCTTCCTCTTGACTAGCACACCTCCTCCATAAGACATCCGGTACAACCTTGAACAGAAATGGGTCATCCCACATGAAATGGTTGGCATCCCGGAAGAATTTCTTCTTTTGTTGCCAAGTGAGGTGCTCTGGAACAATATTGGCTACCTTGAAATTTGCCATGTCGGCAAACCATGGTCTTTCATGCACCAGAAATAAAGCCTCATCCGGGAACTCATCCCAAATGTCCTTTTCTTTTGCAGCAACCTCTTCATTCACTAGCCGAGATAAGTGGTCAGCCACCACATTTTCGTTGCCCTTTTTGTCCTTAATGACTAAGTCAAATTCCTGCAACAATAGAATCCACCTTATGAGTCTTGGTTTTGAATCTAACTTAGTCAACAAATATTTAATAGCAGCATGATCAGTAAAAACAGTGACTTGTGAACCAATCAAGTATGAACGAAATTTTTCCAATGCAAATACTATGGCTAGCAACTCTTTTTCATTTGTTGCATAATTTATTTGGTTCTCATTGAGAACCTTGCTAGCATAGTGAATGGCATGAAAAAACTTTTCCCTCCGTTGTCCCAAAACTGCCCCAACTGCATAGTCACTGGCATCACACATTAATTCAAATGGTGACTCCCAGTTGGGTGCAACAAGAATGGGAGCGGTGATCAATCTTTCTTTCAAAATTTGAAAAGAGGTAAGACAAGCAGTATCAAACACAAATGGTGTGTCCTTGTTTAAAAGGCTACACAACGGCTTGGCTATCTTTGAAAAGTCTTTGATGAACCACCGGTAGAAGCCTGCATGATCGAGAAAACTCTTCACACCCTTGACATTCACTGGTGGAGGTAGTTTCTCAATTACCTCAATCTTGGATTTATCCACTTCGATCCCCTTAACTGAAATCTTGTGCCCGAGCACAATGCCCTCCTGCACCATAAAATGACACTTCTCCCAATTTAAGACTAAATTGGTGTCCATGCACCTCTTTAACACAACAGCAAGGTTAGACAAACAATTATCATAAGAGGAACCGAAAACAGAAAAATCATCCATGAAAACTTCAATGTATTTTTCTACCATATCAGAGAAAATGGAAAGCATGCACCTTTGAAATGTCGCAGGTGCATTACAAAGACCAAAAGGCATCTTTCGATAGGCAAAAACTCCAAAGGGACATGTGAAGGCAGTTTTCTCTTGGTCTTTCGGGTTAACCGCAATTTGGTTATAACCCGAATAACCATCCAAGAAACAATAGTAAGCTTGCCCAGCCAACCTCTCCAACATTTGGCCCATGAATGGAAGTGGGAAGTGATCTTTCCTAGTAGCTTGATTTAGCTTTTGGTAATCTATACACATTCGCCAACCTGTGACCGTTCTAGTTGGGATCAACTCATTCTTCTCGTTGTTCACAACGGTCATGCCACCTTTCTTGGGAACCACTTGCACCAGACTCACCTAAGCACTATCGGAAATCAGATATATCATTCCAGCTTCAAGGAGTTTCAGCACCTCCTTCCTTACCACTTCTTTCATTGTAGGATTGAGCCTCCTTTGCGATTGGACCACCGGTTTAAATTCAGCCTCCATCATGATCTTGTGCATACAAAATGCAGGATTAATACCTTTCAAATCTGAGATGGACCATCCAATTACTGTTTTATGCTCTCTAAGCACCCTTACAAGTTTCTCCTCTTCCAACTTGGACAATACATTGCTCACTATGGCAGGATTTTCATCATTCTCACCAAGGAACACATATTTCAAGTGGGGAGGTAGAGGTTTAAGCTCTAACTCGAGCTTCTCTTGGACTTCATCCTTTTTCAGCTCTTCTTTCTTATTGTTGACAGCAAGTTGATAGGGTTGAGCTTCCAAATCACACAAACACTCCTCTATTTCCTTCTCCTCTTTCTCATCAAGATTTTCAATAGAGTTCATAATTACCTTCTCAAGAGTAGAGGAATGGTGCTGTTGTGCAAAGACTTCTTTAGCCACTACATCCATAATGTCCATGCGGAAACAATTCTCTTCATCACTCGGGCGATGCATAGCTTCAAACACATTGAAAGTAACCTCTTCATCTTGCACTTTGAGTCGAAGTTGGCCTTTTTATACATCTATCAAAGCACGACCAGTTGCTAGAAAAGGTCTCCCCAATATAAGTGGGACTTCTGCATCCTCCTCCATGTCTAATATCACAAAATCCGATGGGAAGATAAACTTATCCACTTTAACCAAAACATCTTCCAGAATACCATAAGGACGCTTAATTGATCTATCTGCTAGTTGCAATGCCATCCTTGTTGGTTTCACCTCACCACCTACAAGCTTGTTCAAAATTGAAAGCGGCATCAAATTGATACTCTCCCCCAAGTCACACAAGGCCTTCCCAATAGCAACACTCCCAATAGTACAGGGGATTGTAAAACTATCAGGATCTTTAAGCTTTGGAGGTAGCTTCCTTTCAAGTATCGCACTACATTCTTCTGTCAAGGCAACAGTCTCACCTTCTTTAAATCTCCTTTTCTTTGTAAGCAACTCCTTCATGAACTTTGCATAAGTGGGCATTTGCTCTAGTGCTTCAGCAAAGGGTATGTTGATTTGCAACCTCTTGAAGATGTCAAGAAATTTGGCAAACTACTTTTCCTTCTCCTTCTTCTTGCTTAAATGAGGATATGGCAACTTTACATAAGAAGGGATCTCTTGAGGCTTGTCTCCTTCTTTCAAAATCTGACTTTTAGTCCTCCTCAGAATTGAATTTTCATCCACTAGCTTTTCTCTCTTGTCTTTTTCTCTATCTTTTTCTTCTTCCTCTATTACAACCTCTTTGCCTTTTTCCTCATTCAACTCAGTTTTTTCAGCATTCATCTCAGTTTTTTCAGCATCTCTTTGATTTTTCAACAAAGGCTCACCACTCTCTTTCTCAAGACTTTTACCACTCCTCAAAACAATAGCCTTACAATGATCTTTAGGATTTACTTGAGTATTACCTGAAAAACTGCCGCTAGATTGTTCCGCTAGTTGCTTTGCAATTTTACCAACTTGAACCTCCAAGTTCTTTATGGAAGCATGCATCGGTGTTTTTCTGGTTTGACATGGACATTTGCATGAATTGATTGAGGGTGTTCTCCAAGATAGAAGTCCGGTCTTGAGGCGGCTGTGTGGGATGAGGCTTGCTTGCTTGTCCGGCATCTTGTTTCCAACCAAAATTTGCTTGATTCCTCCACCCTTGGTTGTAATTGTTGGAGTATTGGTTGTTACCTTGCCGCCCATAGTTTCCCATATAATTAGCTTCCTCATGGGAACTAGGAGTGGCCTCACAATTTCCATTGTCATGATCTCCTCCACAAAAATCACATCTCATTACCTGTTGAGGTGGCATGGTTGTCCCTTGAATGGTTTGAAGTTGTTGTGGGAGTTGAGCCAGTTGCTTGGTGATGGACTCAAGTTGTTGTGTCATAAGCTTATTTTGAGCCAAAAGTGTAGTTTGTGAATCTAACTCCAACACTCCCCTTCTTGATGTGGTACCTTGGTCATGATGCATCAAATAGTCATTAGATGCCATAGCTTCTATCAAAATCAGTGCTTCCTCCGGTGTCTTTGTGTTCATGGAACCTCCAGCTGAGGCATCCAACATATACCTGGTTGACGGCCTCAATCCATTGCAAAATGTTTGCATTTGGGTAAGATCATCAAACCCATGATTTGGACATCTTCGGAGCAGATCTTTGAATCTTTCCCATGTGTCATGAAGAGTCTCACCCTCTTGTTGAGCAAAGCTTATGATATATATCACCCCTTGTCTTCACAAATCTTGAGGCGGGAAAGAACCTTGCAAGAAATTTTGCCTCTAAGTCATCCCATGTAGTGATGCTTCCCCTTGGTTGAGATTGGAGCCAAGACTTGGCTCTATCTCTTAGAGAGAAAGGAAACAACCTTAGGCGAAGTGCATCATCGGAAGCACCATTTATCTTCATCGTATTACATAACTCCAGGAAGTTGGAGACATGATTATTAGGATCCTCTTGCTCCAACACGGCAAATTGATTTTGTGCAACCATATTCAAGAAAGCTGGCTTGATTTCAAACTTGTTGCAATTCACTGGAGGCCTCACTATGCTAGTGACATGACGGTTGACATTTGTATTAGCATAATCTCCAAGTGTCCTCCGTGGAGCACCTTCACCATTGCCTACCATCTTGAGTTCTTCTTGATGAACTTGAGAAGTGGAAGTCTCTTGTTCTCTTTCTTGTTGCTCTACTAACTTCTGTTGTCTTGCTTGCTTCCGATTATCCCTAGCCGTTTTCTCTATTTCAGGATCGTAGAGAAGTTGGTCAGCTGGGACAGTACCTCGCATACACAAAAGTCTAGAGACCAAGACTGTTAGCACTCAAGGACAGCAAAGAAAAATAGATCAGTAAAACAGAAAAATAAAATTGTGCTTAAATTAGTAACCGAAATGGGTATGCTAATATTGAAACTCAGTCCCCGGCAACGGCGCCAAAAACTTGTTGACACGAATCTAGGAAAGTATACCTAGTCAAACAAGTAATACGGTGGTAAGACCGGATTTCGTGTCCACAGGGATCAGTTGCCAATTACCAATTCACAAATCAAACAACTATCTAGACTAAATGAAGAAAGATCAAAACATAAACTAAAGCAACAAAAGCAATAAAATATTTTTGGTCTTTTTGGGGAATTTTATCAAACACTTCGAATGCAGAAAAAGGGATGTTGGGTCTAAATTTCACTAAACCTTTGCTTCATGTAATACTAAGACCACCAATCCAGTTTATGCTTCAGATATTAAAATCAACCCACTAGATTACTCAAGTCCTAATTCCTTAGATGACAAGAGCCTAAATCCCCTAATAGACCCTAATTCCTTAGGTGGCCTAATTAGTAAATTTGCATTAAGAGTAGGGATTACACGATTACTAATAAACCAAACTCCATTCCTAGATGCAAGGTTTACTAGGTGATTAATTCCAGATCCAGAATTGATAAGAACGTCCCCATTGCAAATCAAATCTCAGAATCAATTCATGGATGGCCAACCCACAAAAAGCATTAAGCAAAGGAATTAAACACTAATAGAGAAAAATAAACACAGATTGATAAATCAAAGTAATTACATGATATTCAGTTTTGCTACATCTAATCCCAACAAAAGGGATTTAGCTACTGATAGTGTGATTTTACATCATGTTTCATATACACTTTTGCATGCATTTTTCATATAGATTAGGCATTCTTTATTTGATTTTAGTTAGTTTTTCCATTGGAACGGGTGAAGCGGTTTCTTGGTGTTGTTTTCCAGGAATTTAAGGAAAAATGCTCAGAATTAGCCTTGATGGAGCTTGGATGAAATAGAGCCTGGAAAGAGAAGAAATTGAGCCAAGCAGAATTCTGAAGCTTCGCCCCGCGAGAGGCCACTCGCCTCGTGAGCCTGAAGACCAGCCTGTGCTAGAAATGTCATCTTCTTTGCCTCGCCCCGCGAGAGGCTACTCGCCTCGCGAGCCTGAGGACCAGAAGCAATCACACCCAGGCCCTGATACTCATCACGGGCGTAATGAGAAGACCCCTTTCTGTCTCGCCTCGCGAGCCTGAAGGCCTGACTGTGCCAGAGCTGTCTCCCTTTCTGTCTCGCCTCGTGAATTACCTTCTCGCCTCGCGAGAGAACCAATATCTGAAGATCAGATTTTTAAGATTCGCCTCGCGAGCCAGGTCTCGCCCCGTGAGCGCGCGAAACTCAGAAACTCTGTTTATAAGATGTTTTAGGGCAGAATTGATGAAAAGAAGTTGGGCACTTGGAGGCACTTGGAGGCTGCGGCTGGATTAGGGTTCCAACCCTAAAAGGGGATGTTTTCCTTGCTCTGGGAATGGAAGAAGATTGGAGGATTCTCCTATGAGTGTTCTTCATCTCTTCTCTCCTTCTCTTTTGTATTGTTAATTATCATGAGTAGTTAAATCCCCTTGTTGTTGGGGTTAGATGTAGCTTTTCTGAACTTGTTTGTATTTGATTTGGTTTCAATGCAAGTTTCTATTTCTTTATGAGTGTTTGATTCTATGCTTAATGCTTTTCTTGGCTTAGCTACCCATGGAATGATTTGTTGCTTTGATAGACAATTGAAAGATTGATGTTAGGGCATGCTCATGAATCAAATGCCAAGTAGTTCATGAACCTAGACATAGGTCTTGGGGTGCTTGCAATCTTATAAGTCTTGACTCTTAATGCAAAATCTCAGGTTATTCCACCTAAGACATTAGGGCTTAATTTGGGATTTTAGGCTCATTCCACCTAAGACATTAGGGTTTGAGTATTTAAAAAGGTTTGATTGTCCTAATTGAATTAGGACTTGTGTTGATAACTGTAACACCCGGGTGCCGACGAGGGCGGGGAGTGATCGCCGGTGCAAGAAGGCATGGACAAGGAGCGGCTCCTGGCAGGCTTCTAGGCGGAGGGACACATGAATGAACCGATTACACACCTGAATGAGAGGGATCCTGAGACTGTGTAGGTATGGGACTATACAGTTGAGGATGGCTTATATGAATTGATTGGTACTACCTATACTAACAAGATGCATCTTCTTTTCGGTAGCCCATCACTTAAGAACTCCACAGTTAAGCGAGCTTGACTTGGAGCGATTCTGGGATGGGTGACCTCCTGGGAAGTTTTCCCAGGAAGCGTGTGAGTGAGGACAAAGCACGCTGAAAAGACCCGTGTTGGTCTGTGGGGACAGTCGTCAATCCATAGAGCAGCCAGGGATGTTACAAATGGTATCAGAGGGGCACCTCTCCCAGTACGGTGTGGTTCGGGGACGAACCAAGCGGAAGCTGGTGGGCATGTAACACCCGGGTGCCGACGAGGGCGGGGAGTTATCGCCGGTGCAAGAAGGCATGGACAAGGAGCGGCTCCTGGCAGGCTTCTAGGCGGAGGGATACATGAATGAACCGATTACACACCTGAATGAGAGGGATCCTGAGACTGTGTAGGTATGGGACTATACAGTTGAGGATGGCTTATATGAATTGATTGGTACTACCTATACTAACAAGATGCATCTTCTTTTCGGTAGCCCATCACTTAAGAACTCCACAGTTAAGCGAGCTTGACTTGGAGCGATTCTGGGATGGGTGACCTCCTGGGAAGTTTTCCCAGGAAGCGTGTGAGTGAGGACAAAGCATGCTGAAAAGACCCGTATTGGTCTGTGGGGACAGTCGTCAATCCATAGAGCAGCCAGGGATGTTACAATAACCATTTCATTGCAATTAGGGAATGATTAGTGTAGTCTAACCCTGACAATTTTAACCGCATTTCTGTTGCCCTCCAAGTGTTTGATAAAATACCCAAAAGACCAAAAATATTGTATTGCTTTTGTTTCTTTATTTTATTATCTCCCTTCATACCATAGTTTAGTCTAGATAGTTTTTGAGTTTGTGAATTGGTAATTGGCAACCGATCCCTGAGGACGATATCCGGTCTCACCACCGTATTACTTGTTTGCGACAAGGTGCACTTGCCTTTATTCTAAAAACACGCATCAGCTACTCATAGTAATAGACATTACAAAAGAGAAAGAGAGAAGAGATGAAGAAAACTCATGACGAATCCTCCAATCTTCTTCCGAACCAAGAGCAGAGAAAAACCACCCCTTTTTGCTTCCCAAGAGTCTCCCTAGGGTAAAAGTGCTCCTAGGGTAAAAATCCTTTTTTGTGTGTGATCAAAGTCTCCCTTTTCTGTCTTCAAGTCTCCCCTCTATATAATGCACAGGATCAGCACTTTATTTTTGGTTGCAGATAAAAATTATATCTTTAATTTGATGAATAGGTAAAAATCATATCAAGCATGATCTTATCCATCAATTATGCTCCATGTCAATCTTCGAATTCTGTTCCATTTAAAATCTTGTGGGCCCCACTTCCCAATTCTTAAATCACGCTCTCACACTTCCATAATTCAATCAAGCTTGTAAATTTTCACTTTAATA
Source organism: Sophora flavescens (assembly GCA_030762895.1). Taxonomy (NCBI): domain Eukaryota; kingdom Viridiplantae; phylum Streptophyta; class Magnoliopsida; order Fabales; family Fabaceae; genus Sophora; species Sophora flavescens. The sequence continues at coordinate 60,239,130 of CM061069.1, forward strand.
GGATGTGGTCCCTTGCTTTAATTATCAAAATCAATTTGCTTTTCAAATCTCGTACTTCATGTTGCTGGCCCTTTCCAAATTTGCTTTATGCCAATTGCCAACTTCTTCAATCAATTTTATTCATGTGGGCCGTGATACTAATTGCTCTTTCAATCAGATTAAATTCATGCTGCAATCTTATCAATTACCAACTTATGTATCTTCATTAGCATTAATTGGCAGGCAACCACATGGAGTCTTTGACCAAGTCCATAGCGGTGACAAAGTACAAAATCCAATTGAACAAAGTCCTGTGCACGCCCTTCTCGTTTTATGGCAACTAACGTGATTTGGGATTCTCGCGGGGCGAGACTTTGAAATTCTCTTTTTTCTTATTTTATTGAATTCTCCAAGTTTCTTGAGTCATGCTCATTCTTCATGCAAATTCTAAATTAACTGGACTTGAGCATTTTAATCATTAATTCCTGCAAAACAACACCACAAAACCGCCTTACCCGTTTCAAGGTAAAAACTAACAAAAATCAAATTAAATATGCCTAAACTATATGAAAATGCATGCAAAAATGTACATGAAATATGAGGTGGAATCACACTCATCAGCTCCGATACCAACTGAAGTTGACACAGGCAAACACAAGAAGGGGGGTTGAATTGTGTTTGTTAATAATTTTCAAATACAACCTTTAAAACTATTTTTGCACACAAGAAGATTAAATCAAAAGTAAGTATTCAAGGTTTTACTCCATTAGTTTCCAAATAGATTACAACCAAGTATTCAACACCTCTCCAGGCTTACAAGTATTCCTTTCTTACCAAGGCTCTCCAGGCTCTAACTCTAACAAAGAGATTTAACTTATGATCTTCTTAACTCATTATGTGTGAGGATATGAAAGTTTAAGATCAGTTGAATATTGCAACAATATTCAAACTAAAGAATACAGACTCTTGCTCTTAAAAGAAAATTAGAATGAGTGATTATCGATTGGCAAAAAAGTAGTTCTTTAGAACTTGAGGTCTTCTATTTATAGCGACCTTCTTCTTCACTTGTATTTCTTCGATGGTTATTTTGAATAGTCCCGTTCAGATATAGCATTGAATGCATGATATCCGTTGTGACTGATAGCTAGATTATGACAGTGCTGAAAAGTACACTTGGTTATTGAGGTAGCACAAAATGGAGGCTCACTGCTCTGAACATTGCAGCTTGAAAACTTGTTGTTCCTCCTTTATGTACAATTCAACTTTTTCCAGTCATAAAGCTGTCATCGTACAGATCGTTTTGCAGTTTCTCATTGTACGATTCTGCTTTTTGCATTTCTTTGATGGTACTATGTTTCTTTTACAACAAGGTAAAACATTAAATAGATAAAAAAAAATGTGAAGAACAAATATTCTATAGAAATAAATATCAATCATTTGAAATAAATTCAAGAGATTCGTAGTGCATTTATTCATTCAAGAGATGGAGCTCGTCTACTTAAGAACTCCGTCTACTTATGTGAGACTAAGTATGTTCACTATTTTATTTTGCTCGTCTGCTGACATGGCATATCCTCTCGTCTATCAAGTCTTTGGACTTGCTATACCTCAATGAGTTATCATAATCTCCGTCTGGTGACGTGGCACTTAGAGCTCGTTTACTTGATTATTTTATCTCAATTCTACTAATTATTCCCGTCTGCTGACGTGACAAGCTAGACACGTTTACTATCAAGTCTTTGGACTTGCTGTATTTAAGTAAGTTATCTTGATTTCCGTCTAGTAAAAATTTAGTGTCTCGTCTACTTAAAGAAACCAGTCTACTCAATTAAATAAATAAATAACGTTACCAATATTAGAGCAGCCGTCTACACGGATGAACGCGTATTTTTCTCAAGGAGTCCAACGAAAATTTATCCCAAATTTGTCTCAACTAACACTGTGTCAAATAAATTTAATAATTTTATTAATATCAAAACATAGAAATTATTTAATTCAAAATCATTTTGGTTCCGACCGAACATCTCCACAACAAAGCAGCAGCTTCACGTTCTCTCTTCTCTCCCTTATCTCTATTCGTTTCAGTGCACAAACAGCGCCACTGTCGTCCACTGTACGCGGATGTCTCTCTTCCTCATTTGTGTTCGCATTGATCCAACATTTGACTGAGTTTAAAAACATTTGAATCCGACACCCAAAACAAAGATGATAATCACAATTCCTGAATCAGCTCAGATTGAAAAACTCTAATTTTCAATGGAAAACTGGTTCATTCAATTGAAAAACAGGTTCATTCAATTGTAAAGATGGTGAATTTGGAAGTGCACGTACGGTGTTTGATGAAAATCCTGGCCCAAAGTTTGGTTCTTTGAATGCCAAAATCCTCATCCTCTACATCTCAATTTGAATCATGATAATAAGGGGTGATAAAGGCCCTAGAAGGAAACACCAGAAGGAACAAGGGCTTTCTTTCCACCCACCTCTAACAACAATAAGGTTGGCAAAGGTGGCGCTTTGACGACAAAGGCAGCGGCGTGGAGGGTGGGGTGGATGCTTAGAGATGGTGACGGTGGGAGTGGAGGTGGGGTTGTTTGAATTCCAGTGAGGAGTTGAGGAGGGTCGTGGAGCTTACTGGAATTCTTGTGGCAGTACCGAGGAGAAAGAAATCAAGAACCAGATACTTGTCTAGGTTGCAGATCTGAGAACGACCGTCAAAGAAGACCATTGCCACTGTCGCGCCGCCGCCAGAGAAGACTCTAGTAGCTTCCTTGAAGAAGACAAGAGAAGGTTGAAAAAATAATGAAAATAATAATTTTATATTTATTATTAATTGTTATTTTTAAAAATTATTAATTTATTGTTTTAATTATCACATCAGCAGGCCAACCAGGCTTGGGAGCGCCACGTAGGATAGGAGTTGGCGAATTTGGAAGGAATGATAAAAAAAGCCAAATTTTATCATTCGAACCTAACTTATGGGACCTACTTGAAATAAAATAAACTTAAGGGACCTGATCGGAAAAAAAACTTAAGATACCAATAATGTAATTTTTCCTATAAAATATTAATTTTTTTTTTACTTCAGTTCTTATATATGTATATGATTATTATCTTTAATTAATTTTATTTTTGCCAATTTATTACTGTTATAGTATTGTTTGATCAAATTAAAGTATAAAGATCAAATTGTCATGTATGGAGATCAAATATAAACTTTTTTCCATACTTAATAATATTTTTACTTTGATTCATATATATGAAAATTATTTTCGATTTAATCTTTATATTTTAACTTCAACAAAAAGTATTATATTATGAATAAACAATGAGCACTAAATTAAAAATAATCATAGGAATCAAATTAAAATCGAAAGTTATGTATAGAAATTAAATGTATATCCTTATGTATCTATAACAACGATTTTGAATATTATTAACCTTGTCGATTGTTGTCTCACTTTTTGATATTCAAATAACAGAACCGAATGACTATTAGGCGGTAGGCACTCTGATGGCAACATAGACCTAAGACATATGCCAACAACCTCACTTGCATATGAAGCTCACCTTTCTTCTTTGCATAACTCATAATTATCTTTCACCATACAATACTTTTACAATATAATACTCTTGGAGCAATCATTACTTTTTAAAATCGGTCCGATACATAGGAGGATTGGAAAGGAGAGTTGTTCATGATTTAACCGATTCAATCGGTTTAATAGGTGGTAGAACCGGAAAGTATAGGTAATTAACAATTAATCCACATAATCAACCAATTTAATTCAATCAACATGTTCATTGTACTTGCACCTTTTAAATATTCACATTATAAAATTCCAAATGTAGAGGCATCTAATTAAATAAATTTTCAATTGCATGACGAGACCACTCTTACTTGACTTCCTTGTTTTTGACAGCAGAAGCAATATTTAATAAGAAGTCATGAGCCATAATGTGCCCAAATCAAGTGATCCTAAACATGTTTGTTTCTTAAAAAAAATACCAACTATCAATGCTCCATTAATCAAGTAATAACGGCAAAAGGGGTGGAGCTAACTTACAACAAAAAACAACTGCCATATTGGAATCAAATCATCATACTAACAGACAGATCAGATGCAAACGACACAATCAAATACAAGTAGACAAATATAGGTCAGCAGCACTAAACCCAGAAACACACATTATATATAACATTTGAATAAGTCTAAATATAAGTATATGCCGTTAAACGTTTCTAAAGCAAAGAACAAATCACAACATTTCCATGCTAAAAATGAGAAGAAGAAAAATAGCTCATAATAGAATATATGGTTAGTTAGTTGGTTAGGAGTTAGTTACACTTGGTTATGGTTAATTAGTTGGTTAGGAGTTAGTTACATTTGGTTAGCCTAATCAAACTCTATAAATAAGAAACTAATGTACACATTTTATCATCTTTTTTCAATCAATCAACTTCAATGTTGCCTCATGAGTATTATCAATATGCTCTCTACCTCTCTACTTACTGTGATCTTCCTATCACTCATCCATGGATCAGAAACATGGTATCAGAGCGATACCGTGCTTCCGCAGACATGGATGAAGATCTCAGTGACTCAGATTCAGAGAGGAAGAAGAGCATGATTCCGATTCAGGGGAGAACGATCACGGTGAAATTGTTTTCGACAGGACTCGGATCTTGTTGTGGCTCCACTGATTCCGATCAAGTTGATCAAGCCAGAGATAGAAGGTTCTGCGATCAATATTGGAGAAATTACATGCATTATCGTCGATTCAAGTTCCAACATCTCCAATCTTGCATCCGAATCTGACGTTTCTGAAGCAGCTGAGAAATCGAAGGAGTTCACAGATCGCATCATTTCCACCTTCGTCAACTGCAATCTGAATCCTGAATCAGGTACCGATTCTTCCATCATCGCCGATCTGATCTCTGAAGCCGCTGAGAAATCGAAGAAGGAGAAGGTAGATTTGGTAGCTCCTAAACCGGTGAATCTGGCACCAGATTCATATTCATCGGCCTTCGACAGCCGTCGCGCCGATCTCGGCATCGCATCCTTCGTCAACCTCTTCTGCGAGCATCTGACTGTCTTCGATCCTGGGGGAATCCTCCTCAACTTTCGCAAGCCAGCGGCTAGCTCCGTCGCATTCCGATCCGCCATTTTACAACTCCACCGCGACAGCGCCGCCACCACCTTGTTCTGAGTTCGTTTTTGATCCCGGTGGAGCTCTGACAGACACTGTGTTCGCCGTCGGATTCCGATATAGATTTGGTCACCCCCGCGTATGGATCACCGTCTTCGATCCTGGCGGAGCTCTCGCCGCCGTCTACAACTCCTCCGTAGGCGCCTTCCCCACCATCAAACATTCCAGAAGTCTCATCTTCCGCCTTCGATCTCGAGTTTTCTGTCACCATTCCAAGTCCCTGCATTGATTCCATCCTCCTTGTTGTCGAGGTTGCAGAGGCTTCTGAGGTGCGACACGTTTGATACGAAGCCCGGCCGTGCCGCCTTGAGGAACTTGGTTTGAAAGAGGATGCAAGAGGAGAAAGGGAACATCTCGAAAGTTCCAGAAGCTTCCCATGACTGACTCAGGAGGAGGCACCCTTGGAGTGTTGCATTACACACAACAATTGGGCTGGGCCATTTTTTTTTAGCCCTTGATCAGCTTGGATTTGGTTGCCAACTGATTGGACCTCGTTTTTCTCTCTCTTTATTTCTCCTTTATTGTTTGGTTTAGGCTGCTGGATTGTTGGGCCTTATTATGTATTTTTCCCTTTGTTGCTTTATTGTCCTTTTATTCTTTTACAAGTTGTAGTAATATTTTTTTCAAGCTTGTATGTTCAAGCTGATTGTGGTGTTACCACTTATCAGCTTGCGGGAGGGTAATAGAATATATGGTTAGTTAGTTGGTTAGGAGTTAGTTACACTTGGTTATGGTTAGTTAGTTGGTTAGGAGTTAGTTACACTTGGTTAGCCTAATCAAACTCTATAAATAAAAGACTAATGTACACATTTTATCATCTTTTTTCAATCAATCAACTTCAATGTTGCCTCATGAGTATTATCAATATGCTCTCTACCTCTCTACTTACTGTGATCTTCCTATCACTCATCCATGGATCAGTAACAGCTCACCAAATGCAGCGGTCTAATTACGCTTAACTGCAGGTGTTGTTACATGGCCGTGTACAGGGCAAGCTGTTAGTCAAGGCCATTGCCTTAGCCTCTATTTATTTTTATTTCTTTTTAATTTTTACTATATATATACATATGCCAATTTACTTGGCAAGTGAACAAGAACTAATTCTGCATACAGTAGATGCATTATTGAGATTGAAAATCAACCACAAGTAGTGTAATACACATTTAATGAAAATATTATTGATGAGATCACACATTCAGCTGAATAATCTTTCCGCTTTGAATATTTTCTATACATATTAGCTAGATCAATCTATTTATTAAATCTTATCTAAGATCAACAATATTGCAAGATAAATTAAATGAATTTACCATCTTGTCTATTGAAAGTGAAATGTTAGAATTACTTGATTAAAAAACTTTGATGAATGAATTCGCGGCTTAAAAAACTAGAAAATTAATATAAAAATTTATAATTTATATAATATTAAGTTTCATTTCGTCTGAGGCCCCAAAATTCTTATACATGGTCGACTTGGGTGTTGATGGCTCTAAAGCCTTGGTTGCAAATTAAAATCCAGTCTTAAAAGAACATGGAGGCCAAAGTTCCTACCCGAAAACTCGCAAAAGATGATCCTCCAACGGCTGCATTGGCAGCAGCACTTGCCAGAGAGAGTGAGAGAGTTGTGGGATCACAGAGAGGATTTTTTTTAAAAAAAAATATAGGGTAATAATAGCAGAAATATTTTTTTAAATGAGAACGCTAACGGTGCATCCTAAAATGTGCTATTAAATGCATCCTATGCGTAACAACCGGCGCTGTCTTCAATCCTCACGGCTGATATTGGAGGATCAATCCTCCATTGTCTATAACTGTATATTTATCATTTAAATAAATGAACGGGCAAGATTAATTATCATCCAACTGGTAGAGCCTGTAACTTTGGTAACGGGGAACCAGAGGAAACGTTAATGGCTTTGTACCATATGTGGAACCCACCTTCACTGTTCATCTACAATAACCCATCCCCCTTCTCTCTCACACACACACACAAATAATATCACAAGAGTCATAAAAAAATAATAGCAATAACAATGTACACCAATAAATATTCATCAATTATTACAGTAGTAAAAAAAATTTTACCTTGTAAGAATTAAAAGAAAGTTACCTGCTGTACTGGCCGAAGATATAAGGCCGAGGATTGTCAACACGACCGAGCTCACTCTCGTAAGTGTGCCGTGACCCGAACTCCCATAGAGCCGAAGACCTGTTGATACACTTAACACCCGAGGATAACTACTCGGGCCTATTCCAATTCCAGGCCACGGATGAAGATATCTCGGCCCCGAGCTATCCAGCCGCAACTGACCGGGCTGAATATCTCGCTGGTCCAAATATCTCTACGTATAACTCGGAGCCTTATCCATATCAATTGTCTAACTGCAAGGACGATCTGATCCTAACAAATAGGATCTCAGTAACCATCTTACTCAAACGGTTGCACTGAAAATATCTATAAATAGGGGCTCAACCCCCTCACTTAGAACTACGTTTGCTTTGATTCCCATTTGGATACGTAGGAACAGAATTCACATTCTGTCAAGCTAATTCCAAAACACTCCCACTGGACTTTCTCCGGCCGAGTATCTCCTAACTGAGATATTTGGACGGAACATTTGGCGCCGTCTGTGGGAATCGAAGCAAAACTTTCCCATACCACAAACCATGGTGAGAACAAGGAGCGGGAACTGTAGGAGAGGGGAGCCAGAGAATGCTAACAATGGGGATAATGGAGAACAATCCATAAACCTAGCAATGACGACCGACAATCCCATCATTCAAGAACTCCTCGCGCAAGTGGCAATGCTGAGAAGGGAGAATGAGGAGATTCGTCGGCAAAACAGCCGTCGGGAACGAGAACAAAGCAGAGAAAGGTCTGCCTCTTCTCCTCATGAGAGAGAGCGTCAGACAGCCGAGAATGAAGGATCCAGAAACATGCACAGAGAAGGAGGCCCACAACCCCGTGTTTCTCATCATGTTGATCAAGCAGGCGAGGAGGAATTTCCTAGGCAGGCCCCTGAGCTTTCACTTCAAGCAAATAGGCCTAATGAAAGGGCCGGCGTGCGGAGGCCGAGACATCCCTTCACCGATGCCATCATGGGGGTTCCTCTTCCAGCCAACTACAAACCAATAAACATTGACAGGTATGATGGCACCTCGGACCCGGAGCGTCATTTAGATGCTTTCACTACTCAGATGTACCTCTTCACCGACGATGATGCTGTCATGTGTAAGGTCTTTCCTACTACTCTGAAAGATGCTGCATTAAGCTGGTATACCCAGCTACCGCCAGCATCAATTGACTCCTTTGACACGTTTATGACTAAGTTCAATTCTCAGTTTGCCACGAGCCGAGCTCATCAAAAAACCTCAGCCTCGTTGGTAAACTTTAAGCAAGAAAAAAACGAGTCTCTGCGTGATTTTATGGCCAGATTCATCAAAGAGACTGTTCTCATCCGGAATCTCAGTGCCGATGTTGCACTACATACTATCTTGACCGGGTTACGGCCTGGCCTTTTCGCCAGACACCTAGCTCGAAAGCCTCCATCCAGTATGGATGAGTTGAGGAGAAAAGCTGCCGGATTCATTAATATGGAGGAAATAGAAGAGTCTAAGAAAAAGGAAAGAACCGATGATTCCGATAGACGAGAAGGGAGAGAGAAGAGGAGGGCTGGAGGTGACAATCAGAAATTCAAAAACACATCTGAGCATAGGGGGCCAAAGTATGAGTACTATACCCCCCTCAACACCAATGGAGCTCGGGTGTTTGAGGAAGCATACAACGCGGAGCTTTTGCAGCTCCCCAACCGTGGCCACACGCCCCAGAATGCTGATCGACAGAAACATTGTCGGTACCATCGTAATTACGGGCATACCACCGAGGAGTGCTGGGTCCTCCGAGATAAGATTGAAGAGTTGGTGCAAGCTGGCCATCTCAATAATTTTGTTCGGAGAAACCACAACAATGGCGAGGGGCGTGGCAGAAGTAGAAGGAGAGGAGGTGACCAAAGCCCGAGAAGGGGCGGCGGTCGACAAAATAATGAAAGAACAGAGACCAGAGAAGTCCAGAATGAAAGGCAATAGGAGGATAATGTGGTCCGAGGTGTGATAAACACTATTTCAGGTGGATTTCCAGGGGGAGGCACAACAAGTTCAGCTCGGAGAAAGCACCTGCGGGCTATTCGGCGATCAACTCCGGATCCCAAGCAAACCCCGAGGATTTCCCCACCTATTATCTTTTCTGACGAAGACTTCGTGGGGGTGGATCCTAATCAAGATGACCCTATGGTAATCACCATGCAATTGGCTAATTTCTCGGTCAAAAGAACCCTTGTCGACCAGGGGAGCTCGGCGGATATCTTATATTATTCAACATTTCAGAAGCTCGGGATCCCAGAGAAATCTATTCAGCCATACGACAGTAAGCTCGTCGGCTTTTTAGGGGAACAAGTGGATACACGAGGATACATTGACCTCCTGACTACTTTTGGGGATGGCAAAACATCCAAGACTATCATGGTCAGGTACGTGTTGGTTAATGCAGTAACATCGTACAATATCCTGATCGGAAGACCATCTTTGAACGAGTTAGGAGCTGTGGTCTCTACTCCCCACCTCACAATGAAATTCCCTTCCAACTCGGGAGATATAGTTGCTGTCCGGGCTGATCAGAAAATGGCCAGACAGTGCTACGCTGATAGTTTGCGTGTAAGCAAACTCAAACTTACACCTGCAGAAACATTGGACAGGGGAAAGGACAAGTCTGTAAATTCTGTTAACTCTGTTGAACTGAACCCAAGAATGGACATGCAGGAACAACGGCCACAACCCATTGAGGAGTTGGAAAAGTTCCAGTTTGGTTCACAGCCCGATCAGTGCACCAAACTCGGCGGTCAACTTGAGCCGAATTTGAAAAAGAAAATAAAGGAAGTGCTTCGCAGCAACGTTGACCTATTCGCTTGGACCACGTCAGATATGCCGGGAATTGATCCCGACTTCTTGTGCCACAAACTGGCAATTTGTCCCGAGGCGAAACCAGTGGCCCAAAGGAAAAGGAGACTCGGTGAGGAGAGGAGAAAGGTTGTGGAAGAGGAAACAGCGAAGTTGGTCCAGGCCAACTTTATTCGAGAAGTAGAGTACACTACCTGGCTGGCCAACGTTGTTCTGGTCAAAAAAGCAAATGGCAAGTGGCGCATGTGCACCGATTACACGGATTTGAATAAAGCTTTCCCAAAGGATTTCTATCCTTTGCCGAGTATTGATAGACTGGTGGATGGAGCCTCCGGATACAGAATTTTGAGTTTCTTGGATGCATACTCGGGGTACAATCAGATTCGAATGTATCCCCCAGATGAGGAGAAAACAACTTTCATAACTGAAGGCTCGAATTATCATTATGCGGTAATGCCATTTGGACTGAAAAATGCTGGAGCTACATACCAAAGGCTCATGGACAGGGTGTTCGAAAAACAAATCAGAAGGACTATGGAGGTTTATGTGGATGACATGGTCGTAAAATCCAATGACCCCAACAGCCACCCAAAAGATCTGGAGGAAATTTTTCAGCAGCTGAGAAAGTATAATATGAGGTTGAATCCAGAGAAGTGTGTTTTCGGTGTCCAGGGTGGAAAATTCCTTGGCTTCATGTTGACACACCGGGGAATCGAGGTGAATCCTGATAAATGCTGGGCTGTGATTGAGATGCGAAGCCCACAAAATATTAAAGAAGTGCAAAGACTTGCAGGACGACTGGCATCATTATCTCGGTTCCTACCCAGATCTGCAGAGAAAGCTCGGCCTTTCTTTAGATTACTGAAGAGGCCTCAAACCTTCACATGGACCGAGGAATGTGAGAGGGCCTTCGTCGATTTCAAGGCCTTTTTGTCTTCACCACCGATATTAACTCGACCCATCTCTGGGAAAGAGTTGTACTTATACCTGTCAGCCACCGAGCATGCCATCAGTGCGGTCATTGTACAGGAAGTGGAGAAAGTTCAAATGTCGGTCTACTTCATTAGCAGGGTTCTTCATGATGCCGAAACCCGGTACCAAGTCATAGAAAAGCTGGTTTTGGCCTTGGTAACTGCAGCTCGGCGGTTGCGTCCGTATTTCCAAAGTCACCAGGTGATTGTCAAAACCGATCACCCGATTAAGCAGATTCTCAAAAAGCCCGAGTTGGCAGGCCGCATGATTGCTTGGTCGGTAGAGTTATCCGAGTTCGACTTGAAATACGAGTTGAGAGGTCCTCTGAAAGCTCAATGTCTCTCCGACTTCATGGCCGAGCTTAATCTACAGCCGATAACCGAGGATATCTGGTGGAATTTGTATGTGGATGGATCCTCGAATGTCAGGGGCAGTGGAGCTGGGGTGATTCTGGAAGGACCGGGAGATCTGATCCTGGAGCAGTCACTAAAGTTTGAGTTCAAAACCTCAAACAACCAAGTCGAATATGAAGCCTTGATAGCAGGGTTAACACTGGCAAAGGAAATGGGGGCAAGGGCTGTTAGATGTCGGAGTGATTCACAGCTAGTCACTGGGCAAATATCTGGAGGGTATCAAACGAAAGAGCCTCAGCTTACCAGGTATTTATGTAAGGTCAACCAATTAATTTCCAGCTTTGAGAAATTTGCTATTGAGCACATTCCCCGAGAAGAAAATACTCGGGCCGATCTGTTGTCCAAACTAGCCAGTACAAAGAAGCCGGCTCACCATAGAACAGTTATTCAAGAAACCCTGAATGAACCAGGTATCACGTTTGGGGAGGTAATGGCCAACGAGCCGGTTGACCGAGAATGGATGACGCCCATATGGGAGTATTTATCCTCAGAAACCCTGCCCCCAGATCACGCTGAGGCCAGGAAGATCAGGCTCCGAGCAAGTCACTTTGCCATCATCTCCGGAGAATTGTATAAACGGGGATTCTCGGCACCGTTGTTAAAATGCCTGACAAGGGCACAGTCAAAATATGTTATGGAAGAGGTGCACAGAGGAATCTGCGGTTTTCACAGTGGAGGCCGATCAATGGCCTCCAAAGTAGTCCGGGCAGGGTACTATTGGCCTACCATCCGAGAAGATTGCATCGAATGGACGAAACAATGTGATGAGTGCCAAAGATTTTTCAATATAAATTGTACCCCACCCGAGGAACTTTACACATTAAGCTCGCCTTGGCCCTTTGCTATGTGGGGGATGGATATACTTGGGCCATTCCCTGTAGCCAAAGGACAGGTAAAATTTCTCTTGGTAGCAGTAGACTACTTCACCAAATGGATTGAAGCGGAGCCTTTGGCGAAAATTACCGCCGAAAAGGTACAAAAGTTTGTGTGGAAAAACCTCATCTGTAGACACGGAATTCCCTTTGCAATCGTCACAGACAACGGAAGACAGTTTATAGATAAGACATTGCAAGAATTCTATGCCAACCTCGGCGTTAGACACCACGTCACGTCGGTTGAACATCCTCAGACCAATGGGCAAGCCGAGGCAGCCAACAAGGTCATTCTCGGAGAATTGAAGAAGAGAGTGGGAAAATCCATAGGAGTTTGGGCAGAAGAATTGCCCAGTATCCTCTGGGCCTACCACTGCACGCCTCAATCCACTACTCAAGAAACACCCTTCAGGCTAACATATGGAGCAGACGCCATGATCCCAGTGGAGGTTGGTGAGCCGTCTTTCCGGCGTATGCAACATGAGCAGAATGATAATGAAAGCAACTTAAGGGTCGAACTTGACTTGGCAGAGGAAATCAGGAAGGAGGCTAAAACCAGGGAGGAAGCTTGCAAACAGAGAACAACTAGGAGGTATAATTCAAGAGTGAGACCGAGGAGTTTCCTGCGTTGAGACTTGGTGCTGAGAATAAAAGGAGAAGCAAGGAAGGATCACACGGAAGGCAAGTTGGCAGCAAACTGGGGAGGGCCATTCCGGGTGGTAGAAAACTTGGGAAACGGAGCATATAGGTTAGAAGAGTTGTCCGGGAAGCCTATCCCGAGGACCTGGAATGCTTCGCATTTAAAATTTTATTATAGTTGATGTATATAGTCAGGTGATGTACATTTTTTCCTACCTCGGTATTTTGTCCCAAAAAGGGTTTTGACCGAGATGGTTTTAACGAGGCACACTGTAGACTTCCTTTTTATCCAATAAAAGAATTTATTATGAACATTGTTTTGCTTTCTTAATTTGCCGATGTATGTGTTTCGCGAACAATAAATTGTTTAAGGCCAAGTTTGAGCCTAAAGGCCGAGTACGAGCCATTAAATTGTTTAAGGCCAAGTTTGAGCCTAAAGGCCGAGTACGAGCCATTAAATTGTTTAAGGCCAAGTTTGAGCCTAAAGGCCGAGTACGAGCATTTGAAATTACTTAAGTGAAATAAAATACGAGCAGTAAGGAGAATCAAATTGCAATTTAAAGGCCGAATCCGAGCCATTAAAATTTATTGATAATACCGAGTACAATGTCGAAAGAAAAAACAAGGTACGAGTCGAGTACTAGAAAGTACTACAACCTACATAAAGAGCTGAAATTGAAAATAAGGCCCCCCCGGCTTGCCAGTCGTCCCCCCAATTAGGGTAGGGGCAAGATCAGGTGGCCAGTATTCTCCCCAATCGGACGCCACGTCTTTCTCTCAAGGAGGAAAGTAATCACTTCCCCCTGCGAAAGCTGGACGATGAGGTGCTCGACCCGCTTAGGGAGTAGACGGCCTCTACCCCTTTCTCGACGCCCGAAGACTGCCATTCTCCCTGTTAACATCCTTCTTGGAGGATTGAATTGTAAAAGGAATTCTGGATCCCATCTCCCACTTACATCCTTTTTGGCAGCTATGAAACTCAAAAAAGGATGTTAACTGGGAGAGGGGAGCGTAAACCCCTAACACTATCATAGAACTACTCGGATTGAAGGAAGACGAATTTGGCTGGTGGGAAAGAATGAAGAATGAGTTAGTGGAGCAGCGAAACAGCCCTATTTATAAGGGGTGAGAGGCGTTGGAAAGGAAGAAATATGCATTGGGAAAAGGTTTGTCGGAAAAACAAATCTCGAAACTCAGCAAAAAGCATTAATTGCATGAACCCACTGCGGTTTCCAAAGCATATAATGCATGACTGCATGCGTAAGGCGTGAATCATGTGTTTCACGTGTGACAACTACCGTCCGTTTTTAATATGGACGGTAGAATACCTCGGTCTTAACCGAAGATTTGTTTAAACAGGCCGAACACAACGTCGGAAGATAAAAAAATACTTCAAGTGTATCTCGGCCAGACAAGAGGCTACAAGAAAAGGGAAAGTCATCAAAATGGTAACAATTTTCATTGAGTAAAACAAAGTTACAAGGGCACAAGCCCGGTACAAGGGATGAAGAAAACAAAAAACTAAGTTACTCGTCCCTATGACTCTCCTCGGCCTCAATATGATCCTTGGGGGAATATTCAGCCCCTTCCACCTCCTCTTCCTCTTCGGGAATTATGGGAACAAGTTCCTCGTTCAACACCTCTTTATTGACATCCACTCCCGAAAGATCAACCCCTGGGGCAAAAACCTCAACCTGAGCAATGGCCTTGTCAAAACCTTTCCGATGCTCGATAATAATGCAGTTAGTGGCCTCTTTTACATCCTCCTGGAGCTCCATCCTGGCCTTGGTCTCTGCCTCCAAGGCAGCTTTAAGTTGCTCAATTTCAGCTTGAACCTTTTTGAGCTCCTCTTCAGCACGAGCTCTACCTTCTTCAGCCTGAGCTTTACTCTCCTCAGCAAATTTTGCTTTGGTGTTAAGCTCGGAGTTCTGGCCATTCAACTCGGTGATGGTAGTGTTCAGGAGATTATTAGCCTTGGCCAGCTCGTCACGCTCCGTGGAGGTCCAGGTAAAATCCCCCTTCAGCTTCTCAATAGAAGCCAGTTCGGCTCCCAGTTGCCGAGACTTCCTTTCAGCCTCCACTAAATCTCGGTTGGAAAAGCGGGCCAAGGCAGCAGCTCGGATGCAGTAGGTGGAGAGAGCCTCCATGCTAGATTGAGCCCCTTGTTGCCTCATTAACCGGAGATCTGCGGGCTTTAGGAAGTTTGAGTCGAAAGAAGGGAAGGGGTTGAAGTCTTCACCCCAGAGGGATGAGGTCCCTGCCTTTAGAGAAGTGTTGTACCATTTCAGCTCGGTGGATGGAGGGGGTTGTTCTTCTCGCCCCGCGGTTCCGGTCTCCTGAGTAGTAGGGTGTGGGGGACTTGGGCGAGGTGGGGGAGAATCTTCGGTGTCAACTACAACCTCTACCCTCTTTCTTTTTTGAGGGGCGGATGATGAAGTTCCCTTCGCAGAGGCCTTGGTGGGAGGAGGTCTTTTCTTCTTTTTCTCAGTTGAGGAGGGACCCTGACCCTCTTTTGCAGCAGCCTTTACAAGCTTGGAGAAGTCGAATTTCCCCATAATGACTGCCAAAAAGAAAGAGTTGTTACTACAACAACACATACAGAAAAGATTCAAAAACTAAAAAGCCGAGCACTTACTTTTCAGGTCAGTTCTCGGAGTAGATGAGAAGGGGAGTTTCAGAAGGCGTCCACAATGGAGGGGCCGAGGAAGTTTTTCTAGTATGTCTATATCCCGCCTATCCTCGACCGGAAGGGATTGGTACTCAAAGCCAACGAATTTTGTGGGGGAGGATTGCCAGTATAAAGGAAACTTGGCGCAGTTATCATCGTCAAAAAAGTGGGAGGAGTGAGAGCCCGAGGGGCAAACTCGGAAGAAGCTGACTTTGAAATCTTTATACGACGATGTGTATAGACTAAGCAGTCCTCTCCGGTTCAACCCATTAAGGGAAATCCATCCCATTTTCTCACCAAACCTTGTTTGGTAAAAATACAAAAATTTTGGAGTGGTGGGCTCCATCCCGAGGTATTTACATAGGATTTGAAAGGCTTTCATAAAAGCCCAACTGTTGGGATGGAGCTGAGTAGGTGCGACGTTCATGGTTCTCAGAACGTCACACTCAAACTCGGTAAAAGGAAGAGACACACGCAGTTTATCAAATAGTGTTTTGTACATGTATGTAAAGGGGGGCTCGGAAGGACGAGCCTTGAGAAAGACGCACTCGGTACCCGAGCATAGAGAACAAATAAACTCGGACTCATCTCCAGACGCCGAGATATTAATTTGGGACCGAAGTTGATCAATTGATTCTGGGGTCTGGAAGTCGGAGAAAAGGGTCCCAACCTCGCCTTTAACCCAGGTATACCCAGGAAGGGTAATATCGGGAACAGGGTCTTTTGGAACCCTTAGGCGTTGTTTGCGAGTGGCGGGTTTGGACACTGGGGGAGAGGGAGAGCCAGACCTAGGAGAATCGGACTCAGAAGAATCAGAATCAGTTGAAGACGACCGGGAGGAGGACGGTTCCACCTCTCCGACGTTCAGTTCCTGTGAAGGAACAGAAGAAGCGGAAAGAGAACCCCCAATGGGGGAAACCTCGCGCTCAATTAGAGGCGAGGTATTGGACTCAGAAGACATGGACGAACTCATTTGATAAGCAGAAATTAAATTTAAAAGCACGAAGAAGAGAAGGAGACAGGCGTGCACGAAGAATGACAGATGAAGAAAGAGTGGTGGCAGAAACTTGGAAGACGAAGGTGAAGGGCGAAGGGGGATAGGCAAGGTAGAAGGGAGTTGGAGTCAGAGGGGATATTTGTAGCTGCGGTTGATGACACGATCAACGTCCCACGTTCCATCAAGCCCAAAAGGCGCGACTTTAGATTTTCCCCTCATTAAATGGGCGCGGAACTCTAGGGTTTCTTACCTAAAGCGTGCCGCAGAAGTATTAGGGGGAATGATTGTCTTCTCTGACAAAGAGGAAAGATTTGACTGAAATGACAGCTAGGAATGCGGAAGTTTGTGTGGCCGAAGAATAAGCTCGGTTTCATAACTTATCAGCTCTTTCGCTTATTTAAGCTCGGAGCTCGGGGGGCTTGTGTACTGGCCGAATATATAAGGCCGAGGATTGTCAACACGACCGAGCTCACTCTCGTAAGTGGGCCGTGACCCGAACTCCCATAGAGCCGAAGACTTGTTGATACACTTAACACCCGAGGATAACTACTCGGGCCTATTCCACTCCAGGCCACGGATGAAGATATCTCGGCCCCGAGCTTTCCAATCGCAACTGACCGGGCCGAATATCTCGCTGGTCCAAATATCTCTCCGTATAACTCGGAGCCTTATCCATATCAATTGTCTAACTGCAAGGACGATCTGATCCTAACAAATAGGATCTCAGAAACCGTCTTACTCAAACGGTTGCACTGAAAATATCTATAAATAGGGGCTCAACCCCCTCACTTAGAACTACGTTTGCTTTGATTCCCATTTGGATACGTAGGAGCAGAATTCACATTCTGTCAAGCTAATTCCAAAACACTCCCACTGGACTTTCTCCGGCCGAGTATCTCCTAACTGAGATATTTGGACGGAACATTTGGCGCCGTCTGTGGGAATCAAAGCAAAACTTTCCAATACCAAAAACCATGGTGAGAACAAGGAGCGGGAACTGCAGGAGAGGGGAGCCAGAGAATGCTAACAATGGGGATAATGGAGAACAATCCATAAATATAGGGAGTAACGATGACATTAATGCTAAAGTATCTATTTAAAACAACAAGAGGCAATAAAAAAAATCCCCTAATAACAAGTAGCAAATAATATCACAAGAGTCATAAAAAAAATAATAGCAATAACAATTTACACCAATAAATATTCATCAATTATTACAGTAGTAAAAATTTTTTTTACCTTGTAAGAATTAAAAAAAAAGTTACCTGCAATTTAGAATGAATACTGCTACAAAAAAAATTATATTATAAGTATAGGGAGTAACGATGACATTAATGCTAAAGTATCTATTTAAAACAACAAGAGGAAATAAAAAAATTCCCTAATAACACGTAGCAAATAATATCACAAGAGTCATAAAAAAATAATAGTAATAACAATTTACATCAATAAATATTCATCAATTATTACAATAGTAAAAAAAAATTACATTGTAAGAATTAAAAGAAAGTTACCAGCAATTTTAAAGGAACACTGCTAAAAAAAATTATACTATAAGTATAGGGAGTAACGATGACATTAATGTTGTTACAAGGTAAAAAAAAATTTTACTACTGTAATAATTGATGAATATTTATTGGTGTAAATTGTTATTGCTATTATTTTTTTATACCTCTTATTATTGCTATCAATTGTTTTATTTTTATTTTTTTAAATATTGGTAGGCGCTAGTCTGACTGGCGTCTTTGACCCTCAGAGTGAAAAAAATAAAATATGCCACGTATCCAAAAGGACCTCCCATTGGTAAATAGTTTCAGAACAACCCTAAATTGGTAAATAGTTTCTAAAAGTAACCCAGTTTGGTCAAAAAGCCGATTTAATCAAATGTGGTTCGTTCCGGTACTGATTGTTACGTAACATAAAAACCTATCGTATTTTTCTTCGCAAAATTTCACCCGAAAAATTCATATTAAAATAAATAATTTCTAAAATCATAAAAATAAATATAACTGGGTTAGAAAATAAAATTTTGAATTTTCAAAATTTTAAAATTATTTTCGGGTCAGTAGAGCTTAACTGACTGTGAAAACTCAAACCGTAAACGTCTGAAATTTTCTACCGAAAATTCAACTGTACATTTCTAATATAAAATATATAAAAATTTACTTAATTTGGTCTATCAAAATAATTCATCACCATTTATGAAAATAAAATCTTAGATATTCATATAATCACAATTTACAGACAAGCAGAAAAATCGGGGTGTTACAAACCGTACTTTTAATAAAATAAATTATGAGCATAAAATTTGGTTTATTAAAATAATTCTTTACAAATTATAATAATAAACACTTAGTTATTCACATAAACACTTATCTCTTTATGATACTTGTGTCACTTGCACCCTTACACTTGGCGCACATGCACTTGGTGTTGGCGACACCCTTATACTTTGCACACATGCACCTTCACACTTTGCACACATGCACCCTAGTATCTTTGAACCGATTTTAACTAAATTCGGACGACCAAAATATTCCATCATACGATCTTCACATTAGGATGATAAAATCCTTTCAACCTCTTTATACTTAATTAATTAATTAATTACAGTATCCCTTTACTGTAATTTTTGGAGCATAACATTTATCATCGAAATAGTAAATTATTATATTAGTTAAAAAACCAAAAGCAAAAACCGGTAAGTAACCGGTTATTCAATCATTTTTTCAAAATTTTCATGGCCGGTTGACCGGCTAGATCTGGTGCCGTTTAATGGAGTATTGATACTCAACCCCATGGTTAGAGTATTGAAGATAGCGCATTCATATGGATACTTTTGCTATTCAGATTCGCAAGTAAACGGATCCGTCTTCAATCCTCACGCATAATGTGGGAGGATTGATCCTCTTGAAAGCGTAGCCGTTGATATACTTATTTTTAAATGGAACGGCACAGATTTGTTGTGTCAGAACCGGTTGAAAGGTTAGTGAGAGGTATTTGAGACTACTGGTTACCGGTTATTACGGTTTGACACAACTTTCGAGGACAATCTCCTTCACCCTTTCGTAACAGCTCTCTCCCGAACCTTTTGTTCCTGTATCTTGTGTTTTTGTTCATCCATCGTGTTTGTCTTTCTTAGCATCCATGAAATGGCAAAGGGGCTAGTGTGAGCGATTTATCGGATGATGATAAATGAGTGAAGAAGTAATTTTTTTATTTTTATGTTGTCGCAAGCGTTTTTAACCCAAAACCCAGCGGTTCGAACCATGCTCTATGGAGTGGGTATGGGGGATGACGCTCTGTGGTATTTAAAAATGGGGGATGTATACTGTGCAGTTTGAACGTGTGCAGGACAATAATTGTGTCATGGTTAACATTGTTGGTGTTTTTTGCTTGAATGTAAAGTGAATGGGAGTCATTGGTGCTGTTAATCAGGAATGTCCGTTATAATGTTAATCTTTGATTTAATAATATGTCGGTAAACCATCTCCCCCACTGCAAATGATGTATGGTATGGTTGCAAGCATCTGGTTGATTTGTCGAATGCTGTCTAAGATCGGTGCCGGAGTATATGCTTGCGTCTTAAAGGTTAAATATTTATGCAAATTATCATGGTATGAAGATATAAAATAATATATTTGTGTTGGTAAGATGTCGGAGAGAAAGCAGTTTCCTGGATGAAGCTACCATTAATGGCGATATGTTTTGATGTTGGTGTTCAGCGACCGAATGCAGATGGGTCGCAATAATTTATTTAGTGGGCCAGTGCGGTGCTTGAGCCCTTTAGTCTGTTGACGGGTTTATTAATGAAATTGAATTTTGATTTAGCCCGCTATTGAGTTGGCCAGTTGGCAGAGATGGCCTTGAACATTTTGGGCCTGGTGTTGGGTCACGAATTGATAAGATGGAATGGTGTTTTTTAAGG
Source organism: Sophora flavescens (assembly GCA_030762895.1). Lineage (NCBI taxonomy): Eukaryota > Viridiplantae > Streptophyta > Magnoliopsida > Fabales > Fabaceae > Sophora > Sophora flavescens. The sequence goes on from CM061069.1 coordinate 60,259,759, forward strand.
AAAAAACTAACAGTTTTAGGTGGAAAAAATGCATAAAAAATTATTATAATAAAACAAATGTATTTATAGAAAAAGTCAAACAGCAATATAAATTAATATTGCAGTAAAATTATAAAATTCATTTAGTGGAAATGTGATGGTTGGTTTAGTTTGTGTTTTGTTTTTTAACTATTGTACAGACCCGTGCCATGCACGGGATATGCTAATTTTTTAGAATTTCATTTTAAATATGTATTTGTTGGTTTCATATTTTTTTATTTAAATTTTTTTGTGTGTAATTATATACCAAAAGTTGTTAAAAAGTTATTTTGTCTGAACCTCACAAAGTGTAACAGAGATTAACTTAATAATTATATTAATATTACAATACAGATAATGACTCTAATTAAGTATAAATAGTAAGTATATACTGTCCACTACACAATTTTAGTTGTAAATTGAAAAATAAAGTGATCGTTTCGGTTCAGATTGGTCTGCATATAAAATACTTGAAACCGAGAACCGATGCAAACACTCTCGGGTTTGATTTGGTTAGGCACAAGAACAGGCAAAAATCAGACCCAAGGTAGTTGCTTTGGTTTGGATCTTGAGGATCATCGGGTAATCGAGTGAGAGTCTCTATTCCCTTAAATATTAGGGTTTGTAAGCCTCACTTGAAAAATACAGGTTTTTTATTTAGTAGTTAGGTCCGATCCCAGAACAGTCCGACCAGTTCTAATGAAGGTTGTTTTATTAAATATTTAGGGTAGTAAGATCACGTAAAAGGGACTAGCCGTAGTGTTTGTTTAGTGACAAAGCTTTTGGATCTTTCATGTGTCTGGGTGATACTCCTGATACCCGTTTGTGTTTTTATGAAACCAAACATTAATCCACTGATTTTAAATGATAATAAGATTACTTGATATCATGATAAAAATGAATAATACACTTATAGACATGATAATAAAATGACTAATTAGAAACATTTTTAGTTTAGGGACATACTTGAAAATTGGTAAATAGTTTGTGTGTGTTTGGATTCACGGTTGAAACCTGGCGAATTGATTATATCTCCCGTCAGACATGATTTTGGTGAAAACAGGGTGTTTGGCTACTGTCAGATAAAGTTGAATTTGCCTACAGAAGCGATTCTGTAGAGAAGCTACAAAAAAGTAGCTTTTGCATTGACTTAAAACTTATATTGGCTTAATGATGTGTTGTACAAAAATGTGATTGTTCCAAGTGGTAAGAGACTTAGGCACATTAAGCAAATGCTCAGGGATTCGAATCCTGACTCTTGGACAAGGGGAAAATCTGGTTTTGAGGGTTCGAACCCACCTTGTGTGCCAAACAGGTTCCCCGACGGAGACTAGTCGCTACTAACGGTGGTGGCTATTTTGTACGTAGGTCATGGTTATCCCAAAAAGTTAATAATTAACTTTTGTAATTAACATTTAAATTCCTTAATTAATATATTTTAAAAATTAATTAATAAAAATAATTTTTTATAGGAATTAATAAAAAAAATTAAGAATTTAGTTAATCTACATAATTAACTGAAAAATTTAACTAAAATTATTAATTATTAAATTAACTAATATAATTAGTTAACTAATTATATTAATTAACAAGCCTATGTTAATTAAAATAAGTAATTAAATATTTAAACAAATTAATTAAAATTTATATTAATTAAAAAATTAATAACAATTAAAAGTTAAATGGTTGAAAATATTTTTTATTTTATGATAATATGGGGAATATTACAAAAACTATGTATTATTAAATAACATATGGTTATTTAAAATTATAATAATTAAATAAAAATTATACTCCCTCCGTTCTTTTTCTTTGGTATTTTTAGCTACTTGTTTTTGTTCCAAAACAATGGGTGTTTTATAAACCCAAGGTATAATTGACCAATATTTTCCATGTATACCCTTATATAGAATTAAGTTGATTTGCCTTGAAAATACACAAAATCTTCCATAAATGGCCTAGTGGAGTATGGAGTATTTATTTAGATTGGCAAATGCCATTGAACTTGTAAATAATTAATGACAGAAATAAGGGTATTTTGATACAAATATATACAAACAAATTAATGATTTCTTAATCTATGGGTAGAAATCTTAAAACACACACAAAAAAGGGAGGAAGTAACATATTAAAAATTTAAACATTAATAATAAAGTGTAATGAGGGTATTTTAAAGACTAATTAATATGTAACAAAATAAAGACTAATTAATACTTTACGATGTGTAAAGTCTATTTTACTGGTTATTTACCCCAAAAAAATTAATAATTAATTTTTTCCTTCTTTTCCGATCTCGGTCAAACCAAAATCCGAGACCTAATGAAGGGAAACATTATTTTTGAACTTTTTTTCCACACATTACAATGACCGGAGCTGCACACTTAAAACCGGATGACAAAAAGGAAAATTTCATTATAAGTGATTGATTACCGCCTATGACAGTCAGAAATTAAGAGAGGATTGATACACAACTCCTACGTTGGAGTATTGTAGAATCGTCCGTAACAACCACATTGTTGTCAGGTTTTGTATAAGTTACAGTCAATGCACCTGGAAAATTTCCGTTAATTTAATCAGATTCCAGTCCTCTCTGATCTATAATTATTTTTTTGTTTTCAAATCTTCTTTATTAATTGGTTTTCACATCTTAGACTACGATGGTATAACAGTTTTTTTTTTCCACCCAAAAATCATTAGAATAGAGGAAGTGATGATAGACGCGGAACTATTTTCTATCTGAAAATGACGTGGTAAGAGTTGATAGAGAAAAGCGTTGGAAATATAGGGTTAGTGTGAAATTCCATTTTAGTAAAGAATGGATTGAGTGAATAATATATATTTTTTTGGTCGATGATTGAGTGAATGATATAAGTGTGAAAACTTCTATATAGACTCGTTATCTTAAGATGTTATATAAAATACGCGGATTCGAGATGTTTCGCTTGACTTTTTTTTTAAATGTCAAAGTAATATTTTGGTCCATATATTTGATATGAATTTTTGATATTGTCCCTATATATAAAAATTATTAAAATGATACATATACGTACAAAAAATATTTGTTTGGTCCTTATACATTACCCATTTGGTCCCTGTTTCGTCCAAATATCTCGGATATGAGATACTCGGCTGAACGAGGATTAGTAAGGTGTTTTTGGATTGTGCTTGACAGAATGTGGATTCTGCTCCTACGTATCCAAAAGGGAATCAAAGCAAACGTAGTTCTGAATGAGGGGTAAGCCCCCTATTTATAGTGATCTCTCAGGATCAAGCTCCGAAATAAGCGGAGGAATATTTGGATCAGATCGCGATCATGAGGAGAGATATCCGGAGCCTGATTGTCCGGAGTGACATTATGGCTAGCGAGATATTCAGCCCAGTTAGCTGCGGATGGATAGCTTGGGGCCGAGGTACCTTCGTGCGTGGCCTGTCATGGAAAGGGACCGAGTAGTTATCCTCGGGTGTCAGGTGTGCTGACATGTCCTCGGCTTCGGAGGGGTTTGGGCCAAGGCCCATTCGTGGGGGTAAGCTCGGTTGGTCCAGTGTATAGACGAGTTCTCGGTCTTACATTCTCAGCCAGTACACAAGCCCCCCGAGCTCCGAGCTTGAATAAGCGAAGGAGCTGACACGTATGAAACCGAGCTTATTTTTCGGCTATGCAGTTATCCACATTCTCAGCTGTCGTTTCAATCAAGTCTTCTCTCTCTGTCAGAGAAAGCAATTATTTCCCTATTACTTCTTCGGCACGCCATAGACAAAAAACCCTAGAGTTCCGCGCCCATTTAATGGGGGGAAAATCAAAAGTCGCGTCGGGACAATCAAAAGTCGCGCCCTTTTTGGGCCCGATGGACAATGGGCTTCCAATCGCGGGCTATAAATATCCCCTCTGGCGCCAACTCCCTCCTACTTTGCTTACCCTTCTTTGCCATTCACCCTCGTCTTCCAAGTCTCTGCCACTGTCTCTCTGCTTGTCATCCTCCAGGTACGCTCCGTCTCTTCCTTCCCTTCGTGCTTCTAAGCTCTATTTCTGGTTTCCAGATATGAGTTCATCTGTGTCTTCCGAGTCGAATACTTCGCCTCTGGTTGAGCGCGAAGTTTCCCCAATTGGGGGATCCCTTTCTGTTTCTTCTGTTCCTTCACGGAAGCGAGCGTCGAGGAGGCGGAACCGTCCTCCTCCTCGGGTCATCTTCGACCGACTCGAGATTCTTTCGAGTCCGATTCTCCTAGGTCCGGTTCTCCCCCTCCCGAGTGTCCAAACCCGCCGCTCGCAAACAACGCCTAGGGTTCCAAAAGACCCTATTCCCGATATTACCCTTCCCGGGTATACCTGGTTAAAGGGGAGGTTGGAACCTTTTTTCCGACTACCAAACTACCGATTCAATTGTTCAACTTTGGTCCCATATCAATATCTCGGCCTCTGGAGACGCAGTCCGAAGTTTATTTGTTCTCCGTGCTCGGGCACCGAGTGTGTCTTTCTAAGGGCTCGTCCTTCCGAGCCCCCCTTTACATATATGTATAAAACACTTTTTTGAGAAACTGCACGTGTCTCTTCCTTTTATCGAGTTTGAGTGCGACGTTAGAGAACCATGAACGCCGCACCTACTCACCTTCACCTAACAACTGGGCTTTTATGAAAGCCTTTGATTCTATGTAAATACATAAGGATAGAGCCCACCACTCCAAAATTTTTGTACTTTTATCAAACCAGATTTGGCGAGAAAAAGGGATGGGTATCCCTTAATGGGTTGAACCGAAGAGGTATTCTTAGTTTATTCGCATCGTCGTATAAAGACTTCAAGGTTGGCTTCTTCCGTGTTCGCCCTTCGAGTTCTCATACCTCCCACTTTTTTGACGAGAATAAATATGCCAAGTTTCCTTTATACTGGCAATCCTCTCCCACAAAATTCGTCGGCTTCGAGTATCATTCCCTGCCGGCCGAGGATAGGCGGGATATAGATGTACTAGAAAATCTTCCTCGGCCCCTCCATTGTGCACGCCTTCTGAAACTCCCCCTCTCCTCCACCCCCAGGTCCGACCTTAAAAGTAAGTGCTCGGCTTTTTAGTTTCTTAAGTATTTTCTGCATGTGTTGTTATACTAACAACTCTTTCTTTTTGACAGTCATCATGGGAAAATTCGACTTTTCAAAGCTTGTCAAGGCTGGTGTTGGTAAAGAGGGTCAGGGTCCTTCTTCAACCGAGAAGAAACAGAAAAGACCTCCTCCCACCAAGGCTTCTGCAAAGGGGGCTTCGTCATCCGCCCATCAAAAAAGGAAGAGGGCAGAGGTTGAAGTGGTCGCCGAAGATTCTCCCCTTCCTGGCCCAAGCTCCCCTCGCCCTACTACTCAGGGGACGCAAATCGCGGGGCGAGAACAGCCACCTTCTGCCCCCCTCGAGCCAAAATGGTACAACACTACCCTGAAGGCAGGGACTTCATCTCTCTGGGGTGAAGACTTCAACCCCTCCTCCTCTTTCGACTCGAGCCTCTTAAAAGCCGCTGATCTTCGGTTTATCAAGCAGCAGGGGGCCCGATCTAGCATGGAGGCCCTCTCGGTCTACTGCCTTCGCGCTGCAGCTTTGGCTCGTTTCTGTAGCCGAGAGGTGACGGAGACCGAGAGGAAGTCTCAACAATTGGAGTCTGAGTTTGCTGCTATCGAGAGGTTGAAGGGGGATCTTTCCCGGCTTTCCTCCGAGAATGAACGCCTGACTACCACCCTTGCTGACATTAATACTCGGAACTTTGAGCTGGACTCTCGGGCAAAATCAGCCGAGGAAGGCAGAGTTCGGGTTGAGGAAGACAAGGCTCGTGCCGAAGAAAAGCTCAAAGAGGCTCAGGCTGAGATTGATCGGCTCAAGGCTGCCTTGGAGGTTGAGATCCAGGCTAAGATGCTGCTCGAGGAGGACGTAAAGGAGGCCACCAGCTGCATTGTCATCGAGCACCGGAAAGGTTTTGACAAAGGCATTGCCCAAGCTGAGGTTCTAGTTCCCGGCATCGACCTTTCGGGGGCCGATGTGAACATGGAGGTGGTGAATGGGGAACTTGTTCCCATTATTCCCGAGGGGGAGGAAGAGGTGGACGTGGTGGGGGGCTCTCCCGAAGGTCACATAGAGGCCGAGGAAAGCCATAGGGGGGAGTAGCTGTTGTAGTTTTTTGTTTTTTATCCATCCTTTGTACTGGGCTCATGCCCTTGTAACCTGACATTACTGAATGAATATCATTATCATTTTACTGATTCTTTGTTGTATTTGGCTTGTTGATCAAATCTTAGGCTAAGGCCGAAACACTCTACCGTCCACAATGGACGGTGGTTGTTACACGAGAAGCACGTGTTTTACATTTTGCGTTGTCATGCATTAAATGCTTTGGAAACCGTAATGGGTTCACGCAATCGCTGCCTTTTGCTTAGTTTCGAGGTTTGTTTTCCCAACAAACTCTCACGCATGCTACTTCCTTCCTTGCTTATAAATAGCGCCCTTCTGCTGCCTCACTCATTCATTCCTCATCCTTTTCCATCAGCCAAGTTCGTTTCTTACTTCTCTTCCATCCGAGTAGTTCTATGCTAGCGTCAGGGGTTGATCAGCCTCTGGCTCGACTAGTTTTTGACTAGTAAAGACCATGGTTTTATTCGAGTTTAATCTCGTTTTCGCCCAAATTAGGCTTGATTGTCCTCAAGCAAGGTTTTGAGTCCCTTAAGTAGTTTTAGGGTTATTTAGTCAGTTTTTGAGTCAAATAAAGCACTTATGGCTATTTCATGTTTTCAGGTTGACTTAGAGTCCAAGGAATGAAGGAAACAATGGAAATTGCAATCTGGAAACACTCGCCACGCGACATGATACTCGCCCGCGAGAGTGAGGACCAGCCAGTGCCAGAAAAGTCATGTTCTCTGCCTCGCCCCGCGAGCTATTGCTCGCCTCGCGAGCCGGAAGTCAGCAAGCATTACGGTCATCCCGTGACACCCATCACGGGCGTGAAGAGAAACCCCTGGAAGACAGAGACCATCACGGCCTGGCCGTGATAGGCATCACGACTGTGACAACCCAGGTTTTGAAGACTCGCCTCGCGAGAATAACGCCTGCCTCGCGAGAATACAAATTCAAGAAGGCGCCATTTTAATATTCGCCTCGCGAGAGGCCACTCGCCTCGCGAGACTGCGCAGTTTCTGAAAGTTATAAATAGCTGTTTAGGGCAGAACAGAAGGATCTTTTTGCGAATCCTTGTTTTCGAATTTCTCTGGTTGTATTGCGTTTTTGATGGAGAACTAGTCTCCTTGATCAATCTGCTGTAATCGGTTCGCACTGCTGCTTGAGGTCTTGTAATTTCTGATTTAATTCTCTTCTCTCTTTCAATGCTATTCGTTATTCTCTGTTTGCTTAATCCAGTTTGTATTGAATGGGTATTGATTTGTTTCGATGATTGTGTGTTCCTAAACTTAATCGCGTTTGCTTAATTCGCGTGCGTTCAATTCGTGTTTGCTTAATTCACGAAGGGCTTAATCCGTTTGCTTAATTCGGAATTAGGAACATATGTCTCGTAGCGTCGGTTTCGCTTGTTAATTGATGTTACAATCGAAAAGGGTTTAGAATCCGCCAACACTTGAGGTCTTGTAATTTCTGATTTAATTCTCTTATCTCTTTCAATGCTATTCGTTATTCTCTGTTTGCTTAATTCAGTTTGTATCGAATTAGTGTTGATTTATTTTCGATGATTTTATATTCCTAAACTTAATCGCGTTTGCTTAATTCGCGTGCGTTCAATTCGTGTTTGCTTAATTCACGAAGGGCTTCATCCGTTTGCTTAATTCGGAATTAGGAATATATGTCCCGTAGCGTCGGTTTCGCTTGTTAATCGATGCTACAATCGAAAAGGGATTAGACTCCGCTTAGGGCATGGAATTACATGAACCGATGATAGTGGGAAACGAAACAGCAGATTGATCATCTTAGTCTTATTTGATAATCACGTAATTTGCTCTGTTTTTATGCTCTGTTTTCATTCTGTTTTCCAATCAATTTCAAACCAAACACCCCCCCCAAGAAAACTGATTTTCTGCGATAATAGCACTACAAGAGTCCTTGTGATACGATACCCGAGTTGTCGCACACTAAACTACATTTTTACTAACCGCTCATCTTTTGACGCGTGCGCGACAGCGCGTCAGGGGTTTACGCTCCCCTCTCCCAGTTAACATCCTTTTTTGGGTTTCACATCCGCCAAAAAGGATGTAAGTGGGAGATGGGATCCAGAATTCCTTTTATGATTTAATCCTTCAAAAAGGATGTTAACTGGGAGAATAGCAGTCTTCGGGAGTGGCGAAAGGGGTAGAGGTCGTCTACTCCCGGAGTTGGCCGAGCACCTCATTGTCCAGCTTTCTCAGGGGGAAGTGACTACAGCCTCCCTTGAGAGAGACTAGTGGCGCTTGATTGGGGGGATTGGGGGCCGTCCGGACTTGCTCCTGCTCTGATTGGGGGGACTACTGCCCCACCGAGCGGCCCTTGTTTTCAATTTCGGCTTTCGACCTCAGCGTAGTGCTCGGTCCCTTGAATGTACTTTTCTAAGAGTCAAACTTGGCTTTATTTTTGCGCATTGTACTAGGTTTCCTTGAATGTACTTTTCTAGAATCAAACTCGGCTTTATTTTTGCCTTGCGCATTGTACTCGGTTTCCTTAATAAAATAATGGCTCGTATTTTGTTCTTTGCCCATATTCGGCTTCACTAATTTCGCGGCTTAAATTCAGCGTCAATAACTTAATAACTCGGATTCGGCTAATAAGATCGTGCTTGACCTTTATACTTAACTTTATGGCTCATACTCGGCCACCAGGCTCAAACTTGGCCTGTAGAAGATAATCGGCTTGAACTCGGCCGCTAGGCTCAAACTTGGCCTTTAGAAGATAACCGGCTCGGACTCGGCCGTTGGCTCGTACTCGGCCACCAGGCTCAAACTTGGCCTTTAGAAGATAACCGGCTCGAACTCGGCCGTTGGCTCGTACTCGGCCACCAGGCTCAAACTTGGCCTTTAGAAGATAACCGGCTCGAACTCGGCCACCAGGCTCAAACTTGGCCTGTAGAAGATAATCGGCTCGGACTCGGCCGCCAGGCTCAAACTTGGCCTTTAGAAGATAACCGGCTCGGACTCGGCCGTTGGCTCGTACTCGGCCACCAGGCTCAAACTTGGCCTGTAGAAGATAATCGGCTCGGACTCGGCCGCCAGGCTCAAACTTGGCCTTTAGAAGATAACCGGCTCGGACTCATCCGTTGGCTCGTACTCGGCCACCAGGCTCAAACTTGGCCTTTAGAAGATAACCGGCTCGAACTCGGCCGTTGGCTCGTACTCGGCCACTAGGCTCAAACTTGGCCTTTAGAAGATAACCGGCTCGGACTCGGCCGTTGGCTCATACTCGGCCACCAGGCTCAAACTTGGCCTGTAGAAGATAATCGGCTCGGACTCGGCCGCCAGGCTCAAACTTGGCCTTTAGAAGATAACCGGCTCGGACTCGGCCGTTGGCTCGTACTCGGCCACCAGGCTCAAACTTGGCCTTTAGAAGATAACCGGCTCGAACTCGGCCGTTGGCTCGTACTCGGCCACTAGGCTCAAACTTGGCCTTTAGAAGATAACCGGCTCGGACTCGGCCGTTGGCTCGTACTCGGCCACCAGGCTCAAACTTGGCTTGTAGAAGATAATCGGCTCGGACTCGGCCGCCAGGCTCAAACTTGGCCTTTAGAAGATAACCAGCTCGAACTCGGCCGTTGGCTCGTACTCGGCCACCAGGCTCAAACTTGGCCTGTAGAAGATAATCGGCTCGAACTCGGCCGCTAGGCTCAAACTTGGCCTTTAGAAGATAACCGGCTCGGACTCGGCCGTTGGCTCGTACTCGGCCACCGGGCTCAAACTTGGCCTTTAGAAGATAACCGGCTCGAACTCGGCTGTTGGCTCGTACTCGGCCACCAGGCTCAAACTTGGCCTTTAGAAGATAACCGGCTCGAACTCGGCCGTTGGCTCGTACTCGGCCACCAGAATAAGATGCCTGCAAAATAAATACTTCGGCAAAACAAGAGAAAATAAAACCATATTCATAATAATTTTTGTTTTTTATTGAATGGAGTCCGCGGTGTGCCTCGTTAAAACCTCCCCGGTCAAAACCCATTTTGGGAAAAAATACCGAGGTAGGAAAAAGAGTACAGCACCCGACTATATACATCAGCTGTAATAAAACTTTAAATGGGAAGCATTCCAAGTCCTCGGGACAGGATTTCCTGACAATTCTTCTAACCTATATGCCCCGTTCCCCAGGTTTTCAGCTACTCGGAATGGCCCTCCCCAGTTTGCCGCTAACTTGCCATCCGTGCGGTCCTTCATCGCTTCCCCTTTTATTCTCAGTACTAAGTCTCCGTGCAGAAAACTCCTTGGCCTCACTCTTGAATTATACCTTCTAGTGGCTCTCTGTTTGCAGGCTTCTTCTCTGATTCTGGCTTCCTCCCTAACTTCTTCTACCAAGTCAAGTTCGACCCTCAGATTGCCCTCATTGTCATTCGGCTTGTATTGCGCACGTCGGAAAGACGGTTCACCAACCTCCACTGGGATCATGGTGTCTGTTCCGTACGTCAGCCTGAAGGGTGTTTCTTGAGTGGTAGATTGAGGCGTACAGTGGTAGGCCCAGAGGATACTCGGTAACTCTTTTGCCCAAGCCCCTTTGGATCTTCCTACTTTTTCTTCAGTTCCCCGAGGATGACCTTGTTAGCTGCTTCGGCCTGCCCATTGGTTTGGGGGTGCTCAACGGATGTAACTTGGTGCTTAATACCGAGGTTGTCATAGAATTCCCGTAGCGTCTTATCCACAAATTGCCTTCCGTTGTCAGTGACGATTGCAAAGGGAATTCCGTGCCTACAAATAAGGCTCTTCCATACAAATTTCTGCACTTTCTCGGCGGTGATCTTGGCCAAAGGCTCTGCTTCGATCCATTTGGTGAAGTAGTCCACCGCTACCAGTAGGAATTTGACTTGGCCTTTGGCTACAGGGAAAGGCCCCAGTATGTCCATTCCCCACATAGCGAACGGCCAAGGCAAGTTTAATGTGTGAAGTCCTTCAGGGGGGGTATGATTTACATTGGAAAATCTCTGGCACTCATCACACCGCTTCGTCCACTCCATGCAATCAGCTCTGAGGGTAGGCCAATAGTACCCTGCTCGGACTATCTTGGAGGCCATTGATCTGCTTCCACCGTGAAAACCACAGATTCCTCGGTGAACCTCTTCCATGACATACTTGGATTGTGCCCTGGTCAGACATTTTAGCAAAGGCGCCGAGAATCCTCGCTTATACAGCTCCCCGGCGATTATGGTAAAGTGACTTGCCCTGAGCCTGACTTTCCTGGCTTCGGCCTGATCCGAGGGTAGAGTTTGTGAGGATAAATACTCCCATATATGTGTCATCCACTCTCGGTCAACCAACTCGTTGGCCATCACCTCTTCTGTCCCGATGCTCGGTTCATTGAGGGTTTCTTGAATAACCGTTCTGTGGTGTTCCGGCCTCTTTGTGCTGGCTAGCTTAGACAGCAAATCAGCCCGAGTGTTTTCTTCCCGGGGAATGTGCTCAATAGTGAACTTTTCAAAGCCGGAGATTAATTGGTTGACCTTACACAAATATCGGGTGAGCTGAGGTTCCTTCGCCTGATAGCCTCCGGATATTTGTCCGGTGACTAGTTGTGAATCACTCTGGCACTTAACGGCCTTTGCCCCCATTTCATTCGCCAGCCTTAGTCCCGCTATCAAAGCTTCATACTCGGCTTGATTGTTCGAGGTTTTGAATTCGAACTTTAACGATTGCTCCAAGATCATATCTCCCGGTCCTTCCAAAATCACCCCCGCTCCACTGCCCCTGACATTCGAGGATCCGTCCACGTACAAATTCCACCATATATCCTCGGCTACTGGCTGTGGATGGAGCTCGGCTATGAAGTCGGAGAGGCATTGTGATTTCAGAGGTCCTCTCATTTCGTACTTCAAGCCAAACTCGGACAATTCTACTGACCAAGCAATCATACGCCTCGCCAATTCAGGCTTTTTGAGTATCTGTTTAATCGGGAGATCCGTCTTAACAATCACTTGGTGACTCTGAAATTACGGGCGCAACCGCCGAGCTGCGGTTACCAAGGCTAAGACCAGCTTCTCAATGACTTGATACCGAGTCTCGGCATCATGAAGCACCCTACTGATGAAGTATACTGGCATTTGGGCTTTCTCTACCTCCTGTACGATGACTGTGCTGATAGCATTTTCGGAGGCTGACAGATACAGATACAATTCCTTCCCAGGGATGGGTCTTGTTAATATCGGCGGGGAGGACAGAAAGTCCTTGAAGTCGACAAAGGCCTTCTCGCAGTCCTCGGTCCACTTGAAAGTTTGGGGCTTCTTCAGCAGTTTGAAGAAATGCCGAGCTTTCTCTGCGGATTTGGGTAGGAACCGAGATAATGATGCAAGCCGTCCTGCCAATCTTTGTACTTCTTTAACGTTCTGCGGGCTTCTCATCTCAATTACGGCCCGGCACTTATCGGGATTGGCCTCAATTCCCCGGTGCGTAAGCATAAAGCCGAGGAATTTACCCCCCTGGACACCGAAAACACACTTCTCCGGGTTCAGCCTCATGTTGTACCTCCTCAGCTGCTGAAATATTTCTTCCAGATCTATAGGGTGGTGGCTGGGGTCATCGGATTTCACCACCATGTCATCCACATATACTTCCATGGTTCTGCCAATTTGCTTCTCAAATACCCGGTCCATAAGTCTCTGGTACGTAGCTCCCGCATTCTTCAGCCCAAACGGCATTACTCTGTAGCAGTAATTTGACCCCTCAGTAATGAAGGCTGTTTTCTCCTCATCCGGGGGGTACATTCGAATTTGGTTGTACCCGGAGTATGCATCCAAGAAGCTTAGAATTCTGTATCCGGAAGCCCCGTCAACCAGCCTGTCAATACTCGGCAAAGGATAAGAGTCTTTTGGGCATGCTCTGTTCAGATCCGTGTAATCAATGCACATGCGCCACTTGCCGTTTGCTTTTTTGACGAGAACGACGTTGGCCAGCCATGTGGTGTATTCTACTTCTCGGATAAAGTTGGCCTTGACCAACTTCGCTGTCTCCTCTTCCACTACTTTTCTCCTCTCTTCACCTAATCTCCTTTTTCTTTGGGCCACTGGCTTCGCCTCGGGACAGATTGCCAATTTATGGCATAAAAAGTTGGGATCAATTCCCGGCATGTCAGATGTGGTCCAGACGAATAGATCGGCATTTCTGCGCAGCACTTGCTTTATTTCTTCTTTCATAGTAGGCTCAAGGTGACCACCGAGTTTAGTGCACTGTTCAGGCTGCGCGCCGAGTTGGAACTTCTCTAACTCCTCAATAGGTTGTGGACGTTGTTCCTGCACGTCCATCCTGGGATCCAGCTCAACGGAGTTTACTGAATTCACCGCCTTGTCCTTCCCCCTGTCTAGGGTTTCTACTGGTGCGGGTTTAAGTTTGCTCACCCGCAAACTATCAGCATAGACCGCTTTGCCATGCCATCCTCGATCTGCTCGGACAGCCACTATATCCCCCGAGCTGGAGGGGAACTTCATCGTGAGGTGGGGAGTAGAGACCACAGCCCCTAACTTCGTTCAAGGACGGTCTTCCGATCGGGATATTATACGATGTAACAAAGCATTAACTAGCACATACCTGACCATGATGGTTTTAGAAGCTCGCCATCGCCAAAAGTGGTCAAGAGGTCAATATATCCCCGAGTATCAACCTGCTCCCCGCGAAGCCAACGAGTTTCTTGTCGTCGCGGCTGAATTGATTTCTCCGGGATCCCGAGCTTCTGAAACGTTGAGTAATACAATATATCCGCGGAGCTCCCCTGATCGACGAGGGTTCTTTTGACCGAGAAGTTGGCCAACTGTACGGTGATCACCATGGGGTCATCCTGGTTGGGATCTACTCCCACAAAATCTTCATCGGAAAAGATAATAGGGGGGAACTTCGGGGAGGCTTGCCAGATACCGAGTTGACAGCTCGGATGGCTCGCAGATGTCTTCTCCGAGCTGAACTTGTTGTGCCTCCCCCCGCAAACCCTCCTGAGATGGTGTTTATCACCCCCCGGATGACATTGTCCTCTTCCCGTCTTTCATTCTGCCTCTCTCTGGTCTCTGCTCTCTCATCATTTCGTCGATCGCCGCCCCTCCTCGGGCTTCGGTCACCCTCTCTCCTTCTGTTTCCACCGCGCCTCTCACTGTTGTTGTTGTTTCTTCGGACAAAGTTGTTGAGGTGGCCAGCCTGAACCAGCTCTTCAATTTTATCCCGTAGGACCCAGCACTCCTCGGTGGTATGGCCATAGTTGCGGTGATACCGACAATGCTTCTGGCGATCCGCGTTTCGGGGGGTGTGGCCACGATTTGGGAGCTGCAGAAGTTCCGCGCTGTACGCTTCCTCGAACACCCGAGCCCGATTTGTATTGAGGGGAGTATAATGATCATACTTCGGTCCCCTCTGGAAATGCTCGGCCGGGCCTTTAAATCTCGGCTTATCACCCCCTGCCCTCCTCTTGTCTCTACCTTCTCGCCTGTCGGCATCATCGGTCCGATCCCTTTTCTTGGACTCCTCCACCTCCTCCATATTGATGAAACCTGCAGCTTTTCTTCTCAGTTCGTCCATGTCGGCTGGTGGTTTCCGAGCTAAGTGCCTAGCAAAAGGGCCAGGTCTCAACCCGGTCAGGATGGTGTGTAGTGCAACATCGGCACTGAGATTGGGGATGAGTACCGCCTCCTTGCTGAATCTGGCCATGAAGTTGCGCAGGGATTCATTCTTCTCTTGCCTGAAGTTCACCAGTGAGGCCGAGGTTTTTTGGTGGGCTCGGCTCGTGGCGAACTGAGCGCTGAACTTGGCCACAAATGTATCAAAAGAGTCCACCGAGGCTGGGGGTAGCTGAGTGTACCAAGTCAACGCTGCCTCCTTCAGTGTGGTTGGGAAAACTTTGCACATGACAGCATTGTCATCCGTAAAAAGATACATCTGCGTGGTGAAGGCGTCCAAGTGGCGCTCGGGGTCTGAGGTGCCATCATATTTGTCAATGTTGATGGGCTTGTAGTTGGCTGGCAAGGGGACCCCCATGATATCGTTCGTGAAAGGATGCCTCGGCTTCCGCAGGCTGGCCTTGTCATTAAGTCTGTTTGTTTGGAGTGAAAATTCTGGGGCCTGCCTATGGAATCCCTCTTCCTCTGCTCGGTTGTTGTGGTGGGAAGCCCGGAGATGAGGACCCCCTTCCCGATACAAGTTTCTGGACCCCTCAATCTCGGGAGGTCGGCGCTCTCTTTCCTGTGAGGAAGAGACCGACCTTTCCCTGCTTTGCTCTCTCTCACGACGGCCATTCTGCCGGCGGATTTCTTCATTCTCCCTTCTCAGCGCTGCAACCTGCGCGAGAAGCTCCTGAACCACGGGATTGTCAGTCATTCCTGCTGGGCCTACGGATTGTTCTCCATTATCCCCGTTAACTCCGTTGTTGGCATTCCTTGGCTCCTCCCTCCTGCAGTTTCCGCTTCTCGTCCTCACCATTTTGTGTGGTATGGGAAAATATTTGCTTCGATTCCCACAGACGGCGCCAAATGTTCCGTCCAAATATCTCGGATATGAGATACTCGGCTGAACGAGGATTAGTGGGGTGTTTTTGGATTGTGCTTGACAGAATGTGGATTCTGCTCCTACGTATCCAAAAGGGAATCAAAGCAAACGTAGTTCTGAATGAGGGGTAAGCCCCCTATTTATAGTGATCTCTCAGGATCAAGCTCCGAAATAAGCGGAGGAATATTTGGATCAGATCGCGATCATGAGGAGAGATATCCGGAGCCTGATTGTCCGGAGTGACATTATGGCTAGCGAGATATTCGGCCCAGTTAGCTGCGGATGGATAGCTTGGGGCCGAGGTACCTTCGTGCGTGGCCTGTCATGGAAAGGGGCCGAGTAGTTATCCTCGGGTGTCAGGTGTGCTGACATGTCCTCGGCTTCGGAGGGGTTTGGGCCAAGGCCCATTCGTGGGGGTAAGCTCGGTTGGTCCAGTGTATAGACGAGTTCTCCGTCTTACATTCTCGGCCAGTACAGTCCCTATACAAAGTAAAAAATTATTAAATTAGTCTTTAATATGGTGTACGACAGGGACCAAACGGATACTTTTTGTACGTATATTGACCATTTTAATAATTTTTTTATGTATAGGGTCTAAATCGAGAGTTCATGTCAAGTATATGGATCAAAATATTACTTCACTTTTTTTTTGTTCAATTTTTTTTAAATAATTCAAATAAAGTATATTATCTAATTAGAATCACATTTCGACTAACATATAAATTAAAATTGATTTTATTATAATTAATTATTTTAATATTTATTTTTTATCATTTCAACCAAACATATATATTTTTATAAGCCACAGTATAATTAAGGAGTACAAGAGGTTCTCGAACACAAATATATGCTCTAATTATATCCAAAAACATATAGTACGAAAAGGAGGAAATGGATCAAACTGTGTGTTTCGGGCTCGACGACGGTGTTAGTTAACGGCTGCCCAATGGAAGAATTCTCTTTGCAAAGAGGATTAAAACAAAGGGATCCTCTCGCCCCTTTTGTATTCCTTGTGGTGGCGGAAGGCTTGAATGACCTAGTTTCAAAGGTGGTATCGGAAGGACTGTTTAAAGGGTTCGGGTTTGGACGGGATAATATGACAATTTCCCATCTTCAATATACGGACGACATATTGTTAGTTGGTGAAGCTTCGGTAAAAAACATTTGGGCTATAAAATCCATCCTAAGATGCTTTGAACTCGAGTTGGGACTTAAAGTCAATTTTATGAAGAGCAACATCATAGGAACGAATGTGGAAGTGGTTTTCTTGAAGAGGACGCGGGATTTTTGAATTGCACAATCAGTAAGGCACCTTTTATCTACTTGGGAATTCCAATTGGGGCCAATCCAAAGCGTGTAGAGACTTGGAAGCCAATGGTGGACAAGATCAGGAGGAGGCTTTCGAATTGGAAAAGGAAAAAACTATCCTTAGGAGGTAGAATAGTGCCGATAAATTCCGTGCTATATATCCAACCTTCCTATCTACTATCTGTCATTTATGAAAGCACCAAAAAAGGCGGTCAACAAAATTACTTCCATTCAAAGAAACTTCTTATGGGGAGGCAATTATGAAAATAAGAAGATCGCTTAGGTAAAATGGAGTGATGTGCGCAAGCCAAAATCAAGTGGAGGGTTGGTTATCAAAGATATACATTTGTTCAATCTATCACCGGTGGGAAAATGGTTGTGGAGAACAATTAGAGAAGAGAATTCCTTGTGGACTAGTGCAGGAAGTGCTTTTTACGTCAGTTGAAATTGCTTTTTAACGTCTGAAAAAAACCTGACGTTATTAGAGCAAACGTTAAAAGTAACTTTTAACTTCAGTTGATTAAATAACTGACGTTAGAAGTACACTTTTAACGTCAGTTATTTATTTTAACTGACGTAAAAAGTGTTACTTATAACATCAATTGTCTAGAATAACTGACGTTATAAGTAATGTTTTTTTTTTAAATTACTTATAACGTCAGTTGTCTTGAACAACTAACGTTAATGTTTTTTTTTATTCTGTTACAATATCCATTCCCCCAGCTATTTCTTGCATTCAGTAAATTAACACAGTCCAGAATATACAGAATAAGCATATTACAGAATTTGCACATACACTCAAATTTAACAAAAAAGGGCTTCATTAATACATTATGATGCAAAACCCTCAGAGATAAAAACATCATTAAGGAAAAAGAGTACCCTTAAATTTTATTAAAAAAATAAAATAAATACAAAGAACCAATGGGGGGATAAAAAACCAAAACCCATTGATAGAAAAAACATAACTAAAAGTTTCTAAGTATTTTAAATGTAATTAATACAAATCTATAAGTTTCTAATTATTAACTATACATCTTCTAAATACTCGGGAGGTATATTTGTCATTCCTTTTTCTTTAGGATACTTAAAGAAAAATTTGTAAACCGC
Organism: Sophora flavescens; assembly: GCA_030762895.1. Taxonomy (NCBI): domain Eukaryota; kingdom Viridiplantae; phylum Streptophyta; class Magnoliopsida; order Fabales; family Fabaceae; genus Sophora; species Sophora flavescens. Next base: position 60,277,839 of record CM061069.1, read on the forward strand.
ATCCTCAAGTCTTTAAACTCTTTTTTGTCAAGAGGAGATTGGTAGCTAAAAGCTTGCACACGTTCAAAAATTCAAGGTAACATTAACGCAAGGAAAAAGAAAACTAAAATATATAATTAAATAAGTTGTTTAATAAAGTATTACCTTCTTTCATCCCTCTGTAATAGATGCGGAGACTATGTTCTGCATATGATGCATCACATAATAGCCATACGACCAACCGACGACTGAAATCGAGACTACAAAAGAAATGAAATTTAATGTCAGTTAAATAAACATATATACTTCTACATTAGTAATTAGTAATTATAATATTAATTACTATTTAACAAACCAGCAACCTTGAGGATAATCCATTCAGGATTTCCTTTAGACTTAGTAGTCATACTCCTCCCGTTGGCACACCTTAAACTACAAGCCTTCAGCGCACTATCATAAACAGAATATTCATGTCAATTAACCAATTCATCATGTCTGTAATAAAATTAAAGCAAATGTTAAAACTTAAATTAAATAGAAGATTAATCACTCACTTATTGATAGGTTCCACCACCTCCCTGGCGGGTCCCGGTGGAGAGAGCATAGGAAGAAGACAGTATGCCTGGCAGGATGAATTATGAGAAATTGCCAATATCCATTCAATATGTACAATGCCAGATATAGCTCTTTTCGATCACCACCTCCCAGTAATCTCGTTAAGTATGCAATGACTTCTTTGTGATTGGCAAAGAAAGTAGGCTGAAGGGAGTAGGACTCTAAGAAGCCGCATAGGTTGGAGCCCCTCTCAAGTTGAACCCGATGGAGATACCTACAATATGAAATAAGTGGATGTTAATTGCATAATATATTGAGGTATCAATAAATCATAAAATTAAAATAAAATATATAAATTGAATTAATTATAAAATTAAAGCATACTTATGTGGACCAAAGACTCACAACCGTGGTGCATAGTTACTCGTCATCTTTGCAAAAAAACCTAATATCGTCACCACCGAATACAAAACCAAGCTCATGCGGGTCAATTGGGTGTGCCAGTCATCCATCGTGCTCCAACGAGCATTCAAAAAGAACGGACGCAAAATCCTCACCAATCGAGAACAAACGAGTGATGAAAGACAGCGAACTCGCCTTTGCCTTCAATATTAAATAAAGTATATAAGGAGTTGAGAATAAAGAAAACATAAGTAAGTAATTGAGAAATTTGATCATTAATTATGAATATACCTTCCGAGCCAACTCTAGCTCATGCTGCGCCAGTTCAAACTCCCGCCGTTTCACCTCCAACTCATGCTCACGATGTTTGACCTCCAACCCTCTCTCGTTATCTCCCAAGTCATCCATCTCCACATGAGTCCTATGATAGCTCTCTTTTGTGCTCACATGTGAAGGTTCAGCAGCTCCCGCGGTGTCCTGGGAACCCATAGAAGAAAGCTCCTTAACAAGCATCTGCTTGAAGGATGAGTTGGATAAGAAGCGTCTCATCAGCTGGTCTGTAATGACCGGGTCGAAAATGAGCTGTTGTGTAATGGATTATCTAAGTGCATCCTCGTTGACCCTCCTGCATGAATCACATTTGCCATAAAATTCTTTGATGCCCACCATCCCTGGAACACCGATCACCCGACCAGGGTGGTCGTGTTTGCCTAGAGTAGTGATCAATATATCCTGGCGTCCAGAAAGGACGAACGAGCCCTGGGAGAATTTATACTTAAGCTCCACCTACAATGAAGACAAGAAAAAACGTGTAAGAGAAAGACCCACGTGCTAGCCATCTTACTTCGTCAGAAGCAGTACTACCATCCTTAAGCATTTCTTCCTTGAACCAATGTAAGAAAGTCTTGTTATGCTTGTTCAACAACCACCTTTCGTTCATTCGAGGGTTTTCTTCCTTGACTTTTATTTTATGTTTACAAAAGTGAGGTTGAACAAAATCGATGTTGTTCATTACATACAAATGCGGTTGAAGCACTTCCTCCCGACTCTTGCTATTAATCGTTACACCAAGTGTACGCTTACCTTGACATCTTCTCTCATCACGACGAGGCTTAGGAACCCCTATAGGATCCGTGTTAGGAAGGTAGTTTGAACAAAACTCGATAGCTTTTTTTGCAACGTACCTTTGAACAATAGATGCTTCAGGACGATGTGGATTCTACACATATCCTTTCAAGATCTTCATGTATCGCTCAACTGGGTACATCCATCTCAGAAAAACAGGGCCACATAATCTAATCTCCCTCACCAAATGAACAAATAAGTGAACCATGATGTCGAAAAAGGAAGGAAGAAAATACATCTCCAATTGGAACAAGATTGTAGTAGCCTTAACTTCCAACTCATCCACTACATATAGCATTGAAGAATGAGCACAACCGAGTAATGACATGTCTCACATTTTTTGGAGCAATACCACAAATAGCCACGGGCAGAAGTTGTTGCATCAAGATGTGGAAATCATGAGACTTTATGCCAACCAATTTGAGATCACCAAAGACAAGCCTCTTGATATTTGAAGAGTAACCATGTGGAACTTTAATGTCCTGAAGACACTCACAAAAACTTTGTCTCTTTTTTTTTGACAAAGTATGACATGCTGGAGGCAAATAAGTCTGCTTACCATCCTCAACAACTGGAGCTAACTGCTTTCGTATACCCATAGCAACGAGATCGAGATGAGCATTCACAACATCCTTTGTCTTGCCTTGAATGTTGAGAAGCCTCCCGATCACACTATCACACACATTTTTATCCACATCCATCACATCAATGTAGTGTCTGACATCAAGCTTGCGCCAGTATGGAAGATCAAAGAATATTGACCTGTTCTTCCATGTTTTTCTCAGTAGCCTTACCCTTCTTTTTGAACTTGCCGAAGATAACATTGATGTCCTTTACTTTTTGATAAACCTGCTCTCCATTTAAGGTCGTCGGAGCATCTTCAGTCTCTTGGCATCCATTAAAAGCTTTTTTCATCTTACGATATAGGTGATCACGTCTAAGAAATCTCCGATGCCCAAGGTAAACCGTCTTCCTTCCCTGATGCAACTGAGTGTAGTATGTGCCTTCCTCACATATAGGGCATGCTTTATGCCCCTTAACACTGTACCCAGACAAGTTCCCGTATGCTGTAAAGTTATTGATGGTGCAAAATAACATGGCATGGAGCTTGATAGTCTCATGATAATGCCCATAAACTACATCAACACCTTCGACCCACAGCTTCTTCAAGTCTTCAATCAAGGGACTTAGATAAACATCTAAGTCATTTCCCGGTTGCTTTGGGCCCGAAATCCTCATAGATAACATCATGTATTTGCGCTTCATTCACAACCAATGAGGTAGGTTGTAAATTATCAAGATAACGGGCCATGAACTATGAATACTACTTAAGTTACCATATGGATTCATTCCATCCATAGCAAGTCCAAGACTTAGGTTTCTTGCCTCATCGGCGAAGTCCGGAAACAAAGTATCAATATTCTTCCATTGCACAGAATCAGCCGGATGACGAACCTTTCCACCACGTTTCCTCTTATCATGATGCCATATAAGATTCTTTGCATCTTTCACATTAGCAAACAATCGCTTGAACCTTAGAATTATTGGAAGATACCACAACACCTTCACAGGAGGACCCTTTTTTCTCACATCACAAATCGAATCATCAAGATCATCACCATCATCACCATCCTTCACTTTGTAGCGTGATAACCCACACTTGGGGCAATCATCATTGTCTTCATAAACACCCGTGTACAATATGCAATCATTGGGGCATGCGTGTATCTTCTTATACTCCATACTCATCGGACACAATACCTTCTTGGCCTCATAGTTACGGTCAGGCAATGTGTTGCTATCTGGAAGCAAGTCTTTCAACAATTCAAGCAATTCGGTGAAGCTTTTATTGCTCAATCCATTTCTCGCCTTCACACAAACAAATTTTAACACCACCGATAACCGTGTATGTGTAGTACACCCGGGATACAAAGGCTTATCCGCATCACTGGACAACCTTTCATACACATGTGCTCGCTGAAAATATTCTTGTCCAATATCACGGATCATGTCCTCCACTCGATCATCCTCCATATCTACGTCAACATCCTCACTTTGAGAGACACTTGGCTTAGTACTTAACAACACATCACCATGCTATATCCATCTTGTATAATTCAAGCAAATCCCACTACAAATAAGATGAGTACGTATATACTTGACCGTACATTTCCTCGTATTCAAACATTTGACACAAGGACAACATAACATTCCTTTACTTTTAGGAACATTCCTTTGAGCAAATTCTATAAAATCATCCACCCCCTTCAAATACTCATCACTTGTGCATTTACAAACCATTCAACAACGATCCACAACTAGATAGGTTCTGTAGATATAAACACATATATCCAATATAAGCATAATAGGGGAGATTGGAAAAGAGCACTAGTACTTTAAAACCTGACAACCAAATATATACAACCACTACACTCTATCCCTCTTTGAAAACCTATTTGAAAACCTAACATTCGTGATTCAATAAAAAAGATTTTTCTTTTCATATGCAAAGCCGACATTAAACCTAAGTATCATTTCAAACTCAAGATCTCATATGATAATGTTCATTTGTATAATTATAGCTATCAACGATTCCTTTCTCTCTCTTTTTTTCCCATAAAATACCACCAATAACTCTAAAAGTGTTTCACCCAAAACAACCTAAACAACATTCACTTTTTTTTTTGAAATAACTACTTTACTAACTATTTTTTTTAAATAAAAGATTGGATTTTTCCATCTCTTTTCTAAATTCAATCCTTGTTCCTCAACTTTCCCATCATCCAAACAAACAAACAAAAAATCTTGCAAGAAAGACATTTCTAAAACCCAAGTTCCTAATGTTAATACATAACAGTAACACAAATCGCGAAAGCAAGTGAAACGAAATGAACAAAGACAGAGGGGGTGCATACCTGTTAATGGGGTGACAACCAAGTTCTAACAAGTGAGAAATCCAAGAACCAAAAACTCGATGGCAGTCAATATTAATGCTCTCGTCTGAAAACCAAAAGAAAAGAAACTAAAGGTTTTATTGAAAAACAATACAAATTTTGTAACTTTGAGTCACAGAGGTTAGAACTAGCATTGGCAGAGCAGAGCATCAAATGCAGAAGCAGAAGCAGCCCTAAAGAAGATGAAAATGCGATAACAAAGAAGTGGAGTGGAGGGATTGAAAATGCGATAACAGAAGCAGGGCTTCAGTTAGGAAGAACATGAAAATGCAAAGACCAAGATCACAACATGAAAACCAAAGAAAAAAAGAAAAAAAAAACTAAAGAGATAACAGTAACACATTAGGGTTTCATACCTGTTCTTTTATTGCGCGTGGAGTGGTTTAATGGAGTAGAGTGGAGTGACGACTGAAACTTCAATGAGCAGAAAACAAGAATGACATTCATATATATTGAGATATAAGAGTAGACAGAAGAGAGAAGATGAGAGTAGAAAGATAAGAGACCTCACCAGAGATATGACGATCGCGACAGTGAGGGTATAGAAGGAGCTCGCACGGTGGTCTGCGGTGGCTGACAGGAGGGGGGAGGGAGGGAGGGAGGGAGGGAGAGAAGCGTTAGGGCAGAGAAGGTTTGTGCAGTGAATGGATATAGAACTGATGAATGTGATGAAGAGAAAAGGGCGCGGGTAACATATACTTTATAAAAACATTACAGATCACTTTTTACGTCAGTTCTTAAAATAATAGACGTTAAAAGCCAACTTTTACGTCAGTTGTTTAAATAACTGACGTAAAAGATGAACTTTTAACTAACGTTAAAAGTGATGGGAGTCACTTTTAACGTCTGTTGTTAAAACAACCGACGTTAAAATTCATTTAAATGATCCAAGTATTTACGGTTCTGCCACCACGTCATTTTTAACGTCTACATTTTGTTTAACAGCTGTTAATCTAACTCGTTAATTGAATATTTTCCAGTATTGTGGTTTAGGCATTTGGGGTTACTTGAAATTTCAAGGCAACCAGCCAGCAAACTGTTCCTCAGGATGATGGAGGGATCTGTGTAGTATTGAAATGGGAAGGCATGCCCCTACAGGTTGGTTCAAAGATGCACTAAATAAGAAGGTGGGTGATGGTACGTAGGTCAACACCTTTTTGGAATGAATTGTGGCTGGAAACTATCTGTCTGAAAATTCTATATCCTGGGCTATTCTCAATGTCGGTAAATCAGGAGGCAATGGTGGATGAAATGGGGACTTGGGTTGATCAAGTTTGGAATTGGAACTTACAATGGAGAAGACAATTTTTCACTTGGGAGGAGTCTTTGTTGCAGGAACTTTTGGGACCTCTATCAAGGATTACTCTAAGGACGGGAATTCAAGATGTATGGCAATTTAAACACAACAAGGATGGCAACTACTCTTGCAAGTCGGCGTACATGATTCTCATTCAAAATAAAATGCGCATGTTGAATCCGGAAAGACCCATTGTGGATGTGTTCTTCTCAAAGTTTTGGAACCCGATAACTTCAACAAAAAGTATTATATTATGAATAAACAATGAGCGCTAAATTAAAAAATAATTTTAGTTATAGGACTCAAATTAAAATCGAAAGTTATGTGTAGAAATTAAATGTATATCTTGGTGTACCCATAACAACGATTTTGAACATTATTAACCTTATCGATTGTTGTCCTACTTTTTGATGCCCAAATAGCAAAACTGAATAAGTATTAGGCGGTAGGCACTGGGATGGCAACATAGACCTAAGACCCTTGCCAACAACCTCTCTTGAATGAAGCTCACCTTTCTTCTTTTCATAACTAGTAACTCCAATCAATACTTTTATAATATAATACTCATGGAGCAATCATTACTTTTAAAAAACGATCCGACACATAGGAGGATTGGAAAGGAGAGTTGTTCAAGATTTAACCGATTCAATCGTGGCTGAACTGGAAAGTGTGGATAATTAACAACTAATCCACATTATCAAGTAATCTAATTCAATGAACATGTTCATTGTACTTGCACACTTTGAATATTCACATTATAAAATTCCAAATGCAGAGGCATCTAATTAAATAAAATTTTCTATTGCATTAGACCACTCTTACTTGACTTCCTTGTGCACTTTTGACAGAAAAAGCAATATTTAATAAGGAGTCATAATGTGCCCAAATCAAGTGATCCTAAATATGTTTGTTTGTTAAAAAATACCAACTATCAATGCTCTATTAATCAAGTAATAACGGCAAAAGGGGTAGTGGAGCTAACTTACAGCAAAAAACAACTATCATATCGAAATCAAATCATCATGCTAACAGATAGATCAGATGCAAATGACAATCAAATACAAGAAGACAAATAGATCAGCAGCACTAAACCCAAAAAACACACATGATATATAGCATTTGAATAAGCCTAAATAGAAGTACATGCCAATAAACGTTTCTAAAGCAAAGAACAAATCACAACATTTCCATGCTAAAAATGAGAAGACAAACAATAGCGCACCAAATGCAACGATCCAATTACGCTTAACTGCAGGTGTTGTCTCCAGGACCGTTGTACAGGGCAAGGCTGTTAAGGCCATTGCCTTAGGCCCCTATTTATTTTTTATTTCTTTTTACTTTTTACTATATATACATATGGCAATTTGCTTCACTAGTGCAGAAAAGGGATTCTACATCGGAGTTTACACATCGGTTTAGTATAAACCGATGTGTAAAACGAGGCGGTGTCATTTTTGAAATTAAAACGAAAGTATTACACATCGGTTTAGAGAATAACCGATGTGTAAAACTTTTCCACATCGGTTATTTATAACCGATGTGTAAAATTAAAATAAAAAAATTAAAACTCGGAATTTTTAACATTCAACATCGGTTCTTTTTGAACCGATGTGTAAAATGGTGAGTAACCACATCGGTTTTTAAATAACCGATGTATAAAATTATAAAGAAAAAAAAATAGAAATTTAGATTTTACTTTTACACATCGGTTTTTATTAACCGATGTATAAAATTTAAAAGAAAAAATCAGAATTTAAAAGTTTAATGTTTACACATCGGTTTTGTCATAACCGATGTGTATAAGATGTTTAACACATCAGTTTTCCTTATAACCGATGTGTAATAGTCCCAATTTTTCTATTTCCCTCCTTGTGTTTTGTGCCCTCATTCTTCAGTTTCTGAACGTACCCTAAAACACAACACTCCCTCCCCTCTCGCTAACGCGCGCTTGTTTCTGTTCTGCGTTGTCACTGCTTTTCCATCTCTCTCACTGCACTCACATCCGCGAGCTACCCTCAGGTATGCGTCTCTCTCTCTCTCATTCTCATTCTCTCTCTGCATTTCCTTCTTCTCATTCTCTCTCTTTCTTTCTCTTTCTCTCTCTCGCTCCCTTCTTCACGTCCTTTTTCCCTTTTCAATCGTAGACAAAGAAGACCACTGCGATCATGCGAGCCTTCATTTTCTGCTTCGTAAGAGAACCACTGAGAACGATCATCCGCGAGCTACCCTCGTTTGCGTGAAGAGCGCCATTTTTGCTCGTCCCTCAGGTATATATTTGTTTCTTGTTTAGAAAAGTTATGAACTTTGATTCGAAATGGTTGGATAATATACTTGCATGTGTTGTTCTGTTGCTCCAAGACTGGATTTTTCCAGTGGTGGTATCATCCGTCACGGCCAGTCTTTGCCATCACGGCTAGGCCGTGACGGATTCTCGCTTGGAGGTTGCTTCACTGGTTGTTGTTCTGTCGGGCCGTGACCACCATCACGGCAAGGCCGTGATCGCTTCTGCTGTGAGGGTTGGTTCGGTTGGCATGTCACGGCCGTGATGGCCATCACGGCCAGGCCGTGATAGGTTCTCGCCTTGGAGGTTGCTTCACTGGTTGGTCCGTCACGGCCGTGACCACCATCACGGCTAGGCCGTGATCGGCCCGCTGTGAGGGTCTGGTTCGGTTGGCATGTCACGGCCGTGATGGCCATCACGCGCCAGGCCGTGATAGGTTCTCGCCTTGGAGGTTGCTTCATTGGTTGGTCCATCACGGCCGTGACCACCATCACGGCTAGGCCGTGATCGGTTCCGCCCGTGAGGGGTCCTGGGTACAGTGACATGTCACGGCCGTGATGGGCATCACGGGATGGCCGTGACCAGTTCTGACTTTTCCATTCTTTCTTTTAAGCTATACTCAATCACGGCCGTGATGGCTTTCAAGGCTAGGCCGTGAAGGGCTCTGTTTGGCTAATTTTCTTCACTTTTCAAGCCCCATCTTCATGCAAGCTACATAAATAGTAAAGCCTTAGTTTCCCGTTTGAGATGCAATACTAATGAGCGTACGTGTACGTGCTTAATGTACCGCTCATTGTGTTGGATCTTGAATTGTCCAAAGTTGGACAGTTTGGGAAATTTTTTTTTCTTAATTCAGTTAAAATAGTTATTCATTGGTTCTAATGTTATATACTTGATGAAAGTTCGGATTGATACATTTCCTTTCGTTCTCCGGGTGCATACTTTATCGTGGTGGATGTCATCGCGTTCAAGTAGTGTACGTCGGAGACCGCGGAAATGCTTGCCGAAATTTTGTCGAGTATGAGCCTGAGAGTTAAGGACTTACTGTTAACCGAATGTTGGAAAAGTTTCTTCTCGAATGGGATAGGGCCATACCCTGCCATAAGAAGTGGTTGATGAATATGTTGGACTAAGTACGAAGGTATTGGTTTAGTCATGGATCGCGGTTGGATGAATGCTAGACGGACAAGTGATGAGTATGAGAATGGAGTGGAAGATTTTCTACAGTTTGCAAAAACAAATGCTCCTGATAGTGGTAACTGAAGGTTTTATTGTCCTTGTGTTAACTGTTTGAATGAGAGACGACTAGAAGGCCGAGGAGATACGTGATCATCTTATTTGTGAGGGGATTTGCAAGAGTTATACAACATGGATATGCCATGGTGAATCGTTAGACAGGCCGAGGGTGTCGGATAGAGAGGAAGTTGATGACGTGGAAATGGACGATGGACTAGAGGACATGATCCGTGATGTTGGGCAAGAGTCTTTTCGGCGCGCACATGTGTATGATACTTTGTGCAGTGATGCGCAAGTGGCTTTGTATCCGGGGTGCACTAATTTCACACGGTTGTCTGCGGTGTTAAGATTGTTCAATGTGAAGGCGAGAAATGGGTGGAGCGATAAAAGCTTTACCGAATTGCTTGAGTTGTTGAAAGAAATGCTTCCTGAAGGCAACACATTGCCATCTCGAAACTATGAGGCGAAGAAGATATTGTGTCCGATGGGTATGGAGTATAAGAAAATACACGCTTGCCCCAATGATTGCATATTGTACAGGAAAGAGTTTGAAGAGATGCACGAGTGCCCCAGGTGTGGGGTATCACGCTACAAAGTGAAGGATGGTGATTCTAGTTGTGATGTGGTCACCAAAGGTCCTCCTGCGAAGGTGTTATGGTATCTTCCCGTGATTCCGCGGTTCAAGCGATTGTTTGCTAATGTAAATGACGCAAAGAACATTAGATGGCATGCAGATGAGAGGAAGTGTGATGGACATGCTTCGCCATCCTACCGATTCTTTGCAATGGAAGAGAATTGATAGTTTGTTTCCTGGATTTCGGCAATGAGCCCAGAAACCTCGTGGCTTGGACTTGCTACCGATGGAATGAATCCATATGGAAACTTAAGTAGTATTCATAGTTCATGGCCTGTTCTCCTTGTAATTTACAACCTGTCTCCTTGGTTGTGCATGAAGCGCAAATACATTATGTTAAGTATGATGATTTCGGTCCTAAACAGCCAGGAAATGATATTGATGTTTATCCGAGTCCCTTGATTGAAGACTTGAGAATGATGTGGGATGAAGGCGTTGATGTGATCGACGGTATTGCCGTGAGACATTCGGGATTAGTGCCATGTTATTTTGCACCATCAATGACTTTCCAAAGATACGGAACCTGTGTGGGTATAGTGTTAAGGGGCATAAAGCATGTCCAATATGTGAAGAAGGCACATGTTACCATCAACTGCAACATGGAAGGAAGACGGTCTACCTTGGGCATCGGAGATTTCTCCGACGTAATCATCCTTATCGTAGATTGAGGAAAGCTTTCAATGGACTTCCGGAGAATGAAATTGCTCCGGTGGCCTTGACTGGAGAGCAAGTTTATGAAAGGGTGAACAACACTAATGTTATCTATGGGAAGACCCAGAAGAAGGCTACAGAGAACCCACTTGAGGTGTATCCGTTTCTTGACAAGGCGACGTGGGATCGCTTTGTTCAGAGCCGACGTGATCCCAGCTTTCAGGTTAACTTATTTGATTTGTCTCTAAATTTATGTAATTGCATTAATTTCATTTACTTATGTAATTTAATTGTCTTTTATTTATAACAGGAGAAGAGGAAAAAGTGGCAGGAAAACCAAAGCAAGAATGTCTACCCCCATGTCATGTCTCGTGGGGGATATAAAAAGCTTGTTAAGAAAATGGTTGAAGAGGAAAAGAAAGCACGTCGGAAAGAGCATCTCAAGCGGATCCTAATGCTGAAAATCTTCCGGAGGTTGTTGATCCACCTCCACCCCCAAGCCATCGTTCATGGAAGAGGGGCCGACAAAGAAAAACGGGACAATATACATCCGATGAGGCCCGCCAAGTAGCTGAGAGGATTGTAAGTATAGTTTGTTGTAATTGTCATTTTAAGATTGTTACCGAATTGTAATGTGACCTGATATTTTTTTGTGATAGGATGCCTTGGATGATCACCTAACCCAAGGAACCTTTGTTCCTAGAGGACGCAATGATATCTTATCTATCGCCATCAGTAAACCAGACCACCCGGCCGTGTCATTGGTGTTGGATGGGGAGTCGGCATTCGCCAATACCATGGTTCATCTTCACACCAATGCCACAGGATTCGGTTGCAGATAGAGCACAACTAAAACAGGAGATTGCAGCCGAGCTTCGACAGGAGATGAACGAGCGGTTGCCCAGCAGATGGCAATATTTACTTCTTTGTCCCAAAGAGATGACAAAGGTGTCCAACCCTCTGTCCAACCCTCTCGTCCATGTGAGCACTAAGGGCTCATGTGATCCTCCTCATCATCCCGAAAATGATGATGATGTCATTGCCGATGATGATGATGATGATGACGACCCTGATAGGTGAGAGCTGTATGTTGATGATCATCATCATCATCGCCGCTTAGTGGCATTGGGTAGGGCATATAATAAGTTAGGTAATACCATACACCATCGGTTATTACCGGGATGATCATCCGAGGTGTGTCTGTTGAGATTATTCGAGATGCTGATGCTCGAGTCCCCGTGCCCACCGAGGAGGTTCAAACAATGGGTCGGCCCCCGGTAACTTCATCCTCCTCGGCCAAGAAGACTGGTCCGACTTTCTTGTTGCATCCGAGGTATTCGGTTAGTTGTGTTTTTCTATATTCATAGTTTAAATATATTTATTATTGTTTAAAGATAATTATTTATTTGTATTTGTTATAGGATGTTTGAAATTATATTTTGCATAAAATTTCGGATCTAGGAAGACCGAGAGATGTCTCGCTCTGTCAAGGTATTCATTTGACCATTTAGTTCATAACGAATTAAATAACTTAATTATCCGTGATTACTAATATATATCTATGTTGTTTAGGGGATCGACAAAGGGGCACCTGGCCATGGTGATGTTTTCAAAGATCTTGCTATACAGGTTGTCACCATGGAGGATGATGCAGCATTGGTAACGTTGGAACATGATGCCACCCGGGAATCAGTATATACCAAAGAAAGAACTTATGGAGATGGCACTCAATAAAGAAATGGCCAGTTCTGCACACATATCGTTTTGGTGCACGTAAGTACATTTTATTTATAAGTTAAGTACGTAATTAATTTTTAAATACAATGATAATTAACATGTTTTTCCAATATATTAGGTATCTGCATCGTATGTTAGTCGATCAGGGTAACCTCGCCCTTTGGCCTTTATGGGTTCATTGACCCCATGTTCATTCAGGGTGATGTTCTCGTAGCATCGGAAGACCCGGTCACTACCATACGTGATATACTTGCCCGAGACGATCATCAATTCTATCTTGCGCCTTATCTCAATAAGTAAGTACCGGTTATTAATTTAAGTATAACTATATATGACTTACAGTCACTAATTGTTCCGCAAATACAGCAAGCATTGGCAACTGTTGCTCTTGTACCCAAGAATGAACGTCGTGGTCTTCTTCTGCTCATTGGGACATAAGCCGGCGAATCAACTGAAGACGATCATCGAAACGTAAGCGTTAAAATACTTTATAATCAGTAATGCAGTTGTTTTAATTATCTGAAATCTATTATATATACTTTAATTAATGTTTTTGTCATGATAGGTCTATTAATGCATCCCACATGCAGCGTGGTGAAAGGTGTACTCGGGCTATCAGATGGATTATTCCCAGCGTAAGATATTTATTAGTTCAAATGCATCAAATGCAGTGGGTACAATAATTGATTTCTATTTTATTTAATTCCTCATATTCTAATTGGGTTTCATTTGTACGTAGTCACGTATACAACGTGGGTCATGGGAATGTGGCTACTATGTGATGCAGTGGATGTTGGAAATTATCTCCTCCGGGATCACTGAAAGATGGAGTGAGGTAAATGTTAATTGACACAATTAGAAGTAATAGTATAGATTCGTTATATGTTTTATGTTAGTTTATTACTTAAAAGATATAATCTTTTGTCCAATTAAACTTGCAGATATTCAACAATCCATCTCCATTGTCTGATTTTGACATCAACATCATAAAGAGGCGTTGGGCAACTTTCTTTCTTGAAGTGTACCACCCAAAGTTTGTATATATGTAGTTAGTTTAAAAACTTATCATATACTAGCTATAGTGTACGTACCTTTGACTGATGATATGTATTAGTGCTCGTGTCCGGTTCAATTCTTCTTCTCTCGTGTTTTGATGTAGCTTTGATAAAGTGTTGTTTTCATTCATTCGAAATTAATTAGGCCCGATGCCCTCTGTTTTGATTCTGTGCTCACTAGTCATTTGATGAAATGTCGATTATTTTTAACCATATGTGTAAGAGCTAATTGGTCTGTGCTAAGAAAATTGAATGAAGTATGTTTTGCTTTTGAATGATTGTGTCAAAACTGGTTTGGTGTTCTCGTTGTTGTTTCTTGTTTGATCAGTGGTACTTTGGTTTGTTTATTGATCTGCATTAGTGAAGCATGAATGATTGAAATGTAAATAATAGATTAAAAAAAAATGAGATTTTACACATCGGTTCTCAATAACCGATGTGTATATTTAACTTTATACATCGGTTTTGCCTAAAACCGATGTGTAAATTTAACTTTACACATCGGTTCTTTAGAAAACCGATGTAGAAAGTCAATTTTACACATCGGTTTTAAGCAAAACCGATGTAGAAAGTTAAATTTAAAACTGCTTAACAATTGCTAAATTAATTTTACACATCGGTTAGTATAAAACCGATGTTTAAAATATACTTTAAACATCGGTTTTAAAACCGATGTGTAAAGTGGCAATAAACCACATCGGTCGTTTCCACATCAGTTTCAAAACCGATGTGGAAAGCCAAAAATAACCGACGTGGAATCCCTTTTGTGCACTAGTGCTTGCCAAGTGATTAAGTAACAAGAGTACATGCAAGACATAATTCTACATACAGTACATGCATTGAGATTGAAAATCAATCACAAGTAGTGCAATTCACATTTAATGAAAATATTATTGATGAAATCACACATTCAGCTGAAAAATATTTTAGCATTGAATATTTTCTATACATATTAAATCAATCTATTTCTTCTATTGAAACATGATTTGAACAATTTTTACAATATGAAACTATTTTTCGTTTTTTATTTGAATCCAAAAAATTTAAAGCTTTAGATGAAGATGAATTGAAAAAATATTGTTTAATATTGATTTTTTTTTTTTAAGATTTAGTGAACATACAGATATTAATGGTCATGATTTATTTTCAAATTAAAAGTATTGAGATAAGTTTTAAGAGAAGAAATTAATACTCCAATAGAAGTATTAAATTATATCAAAACATTATAATTTTTTCCAAATATATATATTGCTTATAAAATATTATGAACAATACCTACTACCGTTGAAAGAAGTTTTTTTCAAAATTAAATTTATTAAATCCTACCTAAGATCAATAATGTTACAAGATAAATTAAATAGATTTGCCATTTTAATTGTCTGTTGAAAGCAAAATGTTAGAATTGCTTGATTAAAAAACTTTGATAAATAAATTCGCAGCTTAAAAAACTAGAAGATTAATATAAAAAGTTGATAATTTATATAATATTAAATTTCATTTCGTCTGAGGCCCAGAATTCTTATATACGGCCGCCTTGGGTGTTGATGCCTCTAGAGCCTTTGCAAAGTAAAACCCAATCCCAAAAGAAGCATGGAGGCCAAAGTTCCTACCCGAAAACTCGCAAAAGATGATCCTCCACCGGCTGCATTGGCAGCAGCACCTGCAAAATGGTGGTGGTGTGGTCACATAGAGAGAGTGAGAGTGTTGTGGGATCACAGAGAGGATTTTTAAATAAAAAAAATATAAGATAATAATAGCAGAAACATTTTTTTAAATGAGAACGCTAATGGTGCATCCTAAAATGTGCTATTAAATGCATCCTATGCATTCTTTTTATAATGTACCGACTAAAGTACTGGCTGCTTAGTCACCCTGATTTAATTTGATCATCCAGGCTGCTATGGTTTTGAAAACTATGAGCTTAAATTAAAACTTTACAGCCCGCCATTTTAAAAATTCATAGTAAATTTGAAATTAACATTACATGAAATTCTAAGCAAAGAAAAGAAAATGAGATAGAGAAGAAGCTAAATAATGAAACCTGGCCTGCAAAGTTTTAGCAATAAAATGAAAAAGGGTAAAATCAAAATAAAATAATCATTCAAAGTATGAAATCCAAAGCAAACATTTTATTATTGGTAAGCGATAGCATTGTGTACATCTCCTTACAAAAAAACTTAAACCACTAAAAGACACTTACATTGACACACAAACGATAGAATGAAACTAATTAACAAAAGAAAAAAACACACTTGCCTAAAACTAAAGCTAGTAATCCAGTCTTTTGCAAGGTACATGAAGCATGTAATTAATATATACTTAGTGCTTATATCCTAATTGGAATAGCTCGCAGGGGTTGATCCAAGTCCATATCCTTTGGATTCATATCATTTTCAAGTTTCCAATCAAAAGTGTTGATTAAAGACCCCAACATCGAATGCAACATTCTCATAGCTAGTGGCGAGCCGGGACATATTCGTCGCCCACTACCAAATGGAGTAAACTGAAAATTTTGGCCTTTGACATCAACATTTGACCCCAAGAATCTCTCTGGTGAAAATGAATTTGCATCATCCCATATGCTTGCATTCCTTCCAATAGCCCACTCATTGATTAGAACTCGTGCACCCTGTGGGATTGTGTACCCTAAGAGTTCAGCATCTACCTTGGCTCTTCGAGGGAGTAAAAGTGGAGCTGGAGGATACAAACGTAAGGTCTCTTTTATTATTGCTTGTAAGTATGGGAGTCTGGTAACATCTGATTCCACAATAGGATTGCCTACTCCAATGCTTTGCTCCAACTCCTTTTTGGCTTTTGACATAGCCTTAGGGTTGTGGAGTAGTTCAGTCATTGCTCTTTCTAAAGCATATGCAGTTGTATCTGTTCCCGCAACAAGTAGATCCTGTTACAAACCATATAGTTAGCTTAGTGAGAAATTCAGAAATTGTGTGGCCATTCAATATATACGTAGTGAAAAGCAAGAATAATAAAAAGAAAAGAGTCATTCTATAATTTGGAGCCAGTGTTTTAAATTGTAGATGTAGGTTGCGATCGTGGTAGTGTTGCATTTACCGCATTTGCAGACAATTGTAGGAAAATGCGATCGATACAACAATTGTGGTCGCGTTTCTGTTTCGGAGATCTCAAAAACCAAAAATGTTGTGGTCCCAATTACGGTTGCAGACCTTTATTTAAAATCTTGGACAGTTGATTGAAATCCCCAAAATGCACTCCACCCCTTTCCCCTTCCCTTCTAAGGCCTCCTATAAGCCTCTCCTTGGAAGCAAAAAAACGAAAAAGAAAAGAAAGAGAGAAAATTACCAGCAAGAAATGTCTAATCTTTTTTCTGTCCATCATCTGGCTATTCTGTTGAGAAATGTTGAGCAGGGTGTCCAACATGTCATTGTTTGTGACATAATCTTTCCTTTTTCTTAGTTCCAATCGTTTGTCAATCAATCCATCTAGGATTTGAAAGAACTTGGTAAGGTAAGAAGATGTGCGCCTTTTGAGGCCTTGCGGGTCAAGTATCTTGAATACTGGGAGAAAATCCACCAAGTTTGGTGTTCCCGTTAATTTCAAGAGAGTTGCCACTACATCCTTATACTCATCATCCTTACTCACAGATTGAACAAAATCCTCAGACACAAAAGTGTATGACAAAAAATTAATGCAAGTCTTGAAAGCTGCTATTCCAACATCTACTGCTTCACCAGTTAGGCTGAACTTATGGATATCATTGATGAGTTCTTGCAGTTTCTTGCGTCTAAGGTCTTGGCTTGCATCAAGGGTCTTGTTGGAGAATAATTCATTATTGCATATTTTCCTAAAGTCTCTCCAAAGAGGTGAAACTGGGAGGAAAGGCAAGCTAAGACGATCGTGGTTAAGAGCTGTAACAACTTGAGGAACTGTTCTATCTGAGAATAACACATCATGGGTTTGGAGAACCTCTTTGGCTACGTTTGGTGATGAGATTATTATGGTAATTGATTGGCCTACTTTCAAACACATTAATGGGCCATAGATATTGGCAAGCTTGGCCATTGTTTGTTGTGGCTTTTTGAACAATTCATGAAGGTTTGTGATAATAGTAAGAAGGGATGGTCCCGGTGGAAGCTGCTTGTAGTTTGGTTTTTTGCTTCCTGCATGTAATGAACGAAGAACTTGTATGATAGTGCATGTGAACAAGAGGAGCAAGATACTGTTCAGAGAATCCATATCTGGAATCTACATCACAAGAAAAAACGCGTATAGTATTTATGAGATATCATACCTTGGGGCAAATGTAACGCTCGAAAGTCTAGAAATTAAAACAACCTCATGATTAAGATATGCATGGTAATGCTTATAAAAAAGAAAGAAAGAAATGCATACTAATAAACTAAGGAGTATGTTAAAGAGTGCTCTAAGGATATTGTTTAAGGAACCAATAAAAAAAAATTGTATGAAAGATAGTGTATTTAATATTTTGAAAAATGTTACATCCAGTTTTTCAATATAGATTTTCCTTTTATGTGTTATTTAACCAATACCCTTAGGGCACTCGTTAGCATGACTAAAAAACTAATAATCCATATATTTTTTGATCAATAATGATTTGAATTCTCAACGATAGATGAATTGAGGAAGTCAAGGAAAAACAAAATCTAGTTCAATATTAAGTTCATATATAAACTAAGCTTACAAAATAAAATCCAACCAACTTTTTCGTAAGAATATTTTTACTACTTGAAGCATAACTTGAGGTTTTTTTCACAAATAAGAATGTCCATCTAATACATATATCTATCTATCTATCTATCTATCTACCTACCTTTTGAATTTGAAGGAAAGCGTTTTTTGCTTTATTCACTTTTTGCTAGGGAAAGAAAGTTATGAAGTTTGTTAAAGAATAGAAAATGGTTTGAGTTGGAAGATCTGAGGAGGGAGTAGCCATGGTTCGGGGTTTTTATACTAAGAAGTGAATGAGGATAGGAGTAGGCATATTAATTATTACATTTATTTAATACATGCGTAACAACCACATTGTTGTCAGGTTTTGTATAAGTTACAGTCAATGGCGCACCTGGAAAATTTCCGTTAAATTAATCAGATTCCAGTCCTCTCTGATATTAAATTATTTTTTAGTTTTCAAATCTTCTTTATTAATTGGTTTTCACATCTTAGACTACGATGGTATAACAGTTTCTTTTTTTTTTTTCACCCAAAAATCATTAGAATAGAGGAAGTGATGATAGACGTGGAACTATTTTCTATCTCAAAATGACGTGGTAAGAGTTGATAGAGAAAAGCGTTGGAAATATAGGGTTAGTGTGAAATTCCATTTTAGTAAAGAATGGATTGAGTGAATAATATATATTTTTTTGGTCGATGATTGAGTGAATGATATAAGTGTGAAAACTTCTGCATAGACTCGTTATCTCAAGATGTTATATAAAATATGTGGATTCGAGATGTTTCCCTTGACTTTTTTTTAGGTTAAAATAATATTTTGGTCCCTATATTTGATATGAATTCTCGAATTGGTCCATAAACATAAAAAATTATTAAAATAATATATATATATATATATATATATATATATGTACACTACAAAAAAAAGGTTATTTAGCGATCGAAAATAGTGACCGAATTTGTTGGTTGCTGTTTGCGACCGAAATGGCGACCGATTGTAGGATCTACATGAAACACCAAGTTATAGTTGATACTGCGACCGAAATAGAGCGTAACAGAGTTACCGGTCGCTATTTCGGTCGTTAAATAAAGAAAAGTAAAAGTCAAAATTGGCTGACTTTTTAGCGATCGAAATGGCGACCAAGTTAAATGCAACAGTTAAATTTTATTTATATTTGCGACCGATATTAATTCGGTCGCTAAACGGCGAGTAAAAAAATTAAAATAGAGCGTGTTAGCGACCGATTTTAAATCGGTCGCTAAATTTATGAATTCAAATTTCAAATTAACCCATTTAGCGACCGAATTATTCGGTCGCTAAAAATAAAATCCCTAAATCCAACAGAACCCCCTTTCTTCCTCACTTTCGCCCGAATCTCCTTCTCTCTCATCGTTTCTCTCTTCGTCTCGCGAGCTCTGGCCACCACCGTCATCCCCTCTCCTCCGATAAGCTCTCATCTTATCCATGTCTCTCCATCCCCCTCTCTCTGTCTCACCGTCTCTCTCTCTCTCCATTTCTCAGCTTCTCTCTCATCCTCCTCCTCTGACCACCACCACCATCCTCCTCTTCCATAGGTAAGCTCTCTTCTTCTCTCCTCTATCTCTCTCTGTCTCACGCTCTCTCTCTTGCTCGGTTCTCTCTCTCTGTGTCTAAGTTTCTCTCTCTATGTCTCTCTCAGGTGCTGCCACCTCCTCCTCCGACCACCACCACCATCTCAAGGGGCTCTGTTCACGCGGCCACCACCCCCACAGTCTCCTCTGATCAATTTTGTCTCAGGTTAGGGTTTAGAGAATGATTAATGATTATGTCTCAAGTAATCAACAATCACACTCTTTGCCAATCTTAAACAAGCAGACCATTAATCAAAAGACTTGGTCCATTGATAGTATGAAACATGATTATTGATTGATTTATTGATTGTATGACACTTCATAGCTTTTCTAGACTATATTGATTGATTTACCTATTCAGGGCACTAGTGATTGGTAAATGCTCTTAAATTGGGGGTATTTTACTGCTATTGTAAACCCTCTTTGAATGTATTTTTTATTTCATTTTGACCGAAGCTTGGTACTGTGAATATAACTGCTTGAAAATGTACTTGACTGAAACTAAAGAGATGACGATGCTATTGTGAATGTAGCTAGTGTGCATTTTTTTATTTTCATTCTTTTGATTTTATGCAACATAACTGTATTCACTATTGACTAAAAAATGCTCAATTTTCAAGTATGATTATACTAGTCTTGATACTAAAAATTAAGAGAACTTGTGAAAACTTGTTATGCTTGTTTGTTTAAAAATGCTGAATTTTCAAGTATTATTATACTGGCCTTGATACTAACAAATTAGAGAACTTGTTAAAACTTGTTATGCTTGTGTTTGTGTTGTTTCTTTGTTACACACTTCTCTTTAGCACAAAGCATGCTGAAACTGATATTTTTATATGAGAGCTGGAGGGGTAGTAATCACATGGAATCTTGGATAGAACCAATAGAAAAACCAAACTTGATCCCTTGTGTGCAGTGACTTGAAAAATAGATTTGCAAGCTTTCTAGATTCTCATAGGCAATGTAAATCTCATGCTTTTGAACCATCCCTTGTGTTTGATCTTTATTATGTTTTCCATTTTGTACATGTATTTTATTGGTTAAGGTTTTAATTCAGCATCTAACAATTAATGAAACAATGCCAAATATCTGAAAAATGGACTTGTACATTATGAATGCTACATGAAGTTACTCATGTGCCTTCACCTATATAGTTTAAGTTTTGAGAGAGTTGATTCATGATTTTGAAAAACATCGCAAAACAAAACCGATAATTAAGAGAGTGAGTTGAGTGGTTCAAGATTCATGAGTGCATCGAATTAGTTGCAAAGTGACAATGTATGAGAGCCTTAAATGTTAGTTTCTTAAATGTTAGTATTTGACAGGATTAATTTTATTTATGCATTATAGGTCATTGCTCTATTTCTCGTGAGTTGAAACCGAGTCCCTTCGTCCCCTCTCCATCTCCACAGGTAATCAATTTGTCGTAATGAAAATTTGTTGAACTTTTATATTACTAACTTGAAGGTATCCCCGCCTCAAAGGCAAGATGTTGATTGTGTGCTGATAATTTAATATTTATGAATGTATTTGCAATTATGTGTTGTTTGTTAGTGGAGAGCAGAGCTCAATAGGATGTGATCCTGTCAAAAAGACGGGATGCTTGTTGTGTGTTGCTAATTTAGAAGTTATGCATGTTTTTGACAATTATGTGTTAGTTGTTAATGGAGAGCGGAGCTCAATAGGATGTTTACTACTATATTTTATCTAAGTTTGTATTGAATTATGCTTCAATATATATTTGTTGAAGTATGCTGCAATCCTTATAAGTCAATTGTTTTATTTTCTGCTAGAGTTAATTATTAAGTTACGAAAGCCTTAGTTTCCTATTTGAGATTCAATATTAATGAGCATGCATACCTTCTCAGGGTACGCATGCTCATTGTATTGAATCTTGAATTGTCCAAGTGGGACAGTTTGGGAAAAAACCTTTTTCACACTTGTACAATAGTCATTTCCATGTTCAAATACCTTATATACTTGTTGAAATCTCGGTCTGATGCATTTCCTTTTGTTCTCCTGGTGCATACTTGATCGCGTTGATTCTCACCGTGCTCGAGTCGTGTACTTGGAGACCGATGGGAAATGCTGTCAAAATTTTGTTAAGTATAAGGTATTTGAATAAGGGAATACTATTATTAGCCGAGTGTGGTAAAGGTTTCTTCTCTAATGGGATAGGTTCGTACCTTGTCATAAGAACGAGATTGATGGAGTTATTGGAATGCACCGTAATATATAAGTGTTATTGTAGTGTTGGTTAGGCTATTTAATTACCAACAATGGATATTCCGGAGAATCGGAAATGGATGTATCGTAGGTTGGATCGGAATAAACGTCTTAGGGAAGAGTATAGAGTTGGAGTGGGTGAGTTTATAGAGTTTGTTGTTAGCCATGAGAGATTTATACGGCTGAGCGGTGATCATTTGAGATGTCCTTGCAAAAGATGCAAGTGTCAATCTTTCAAAAGCGTGGATGGAGTTGTAGCCGATATTTATGAGAAGGGCTTCATGCCTGATTACTATTGGTGGAGTAACCATGGTGAGACGTTGCCTGATTTAATCCCGGTTGTGTTTGATGGTTCGTACTATGGAAGTGGTGACCGGAGGGAAGAATTGAATCCATACGAGCAGATGATAATGCATCATGCTGGACCATCGGTTGGTGTTGTACTAGAAGAAGATGGTGGAGAAGATGGTGGAATGGGTTCCCAATACATAGAGGAGAATCTGAATCCCGAAGCTCAAAGATTCTATGATATGCTGAGTGCTGCACGATCTCCATTGTGGGAAGGATGTCGGGAGTACACGGAGTTGTCGATGTGTATGGAATGTTGAGTATCAAATCTGACTACAATATGCAAGAAGGCTATTTTAATCGCCTCACCAGGTCAGTGTCCAAGGCATTGCCAGAAGACAATCGGATGCCTACTAGTTTTTATCATGCAAAGAAGTCTGTGGAAAATTTGGGTCTGGGGTGTTTGAAAATTGATTGTTACCCGAATGGATGTATGTTGTACTATAAGGATGATTCAGCGGAGACATAACATGTTGTCGATTTTGTGGTGCAGATCGGTATACGACTACCACTAGGATGGGCATTGATAAGAAGAGGTCGCTAAAAAAGATGTGGTACTTTCCGCTCGTGCCAAGACTTACAAGATTGTACTCTTTGATGGCCACTGCAGCTCACATGAGGTGGCATAGTGAGCATGAGAGGGAGCAAGATGTCTTGTGTCATCCATCCGATGGAGAAGCTTGGAAGCATTTTGATAGGGTTCATATGGCCTTTTCGCAGGACCCTCGGAACGTCCGATTGGGGTTATCTATTGATGGATTTAATCCTTTCAGGCAGTCTGGAAAATCATACTCTTGTTGGCCGGTTATCCTGACTCAGTACAATCTTCCCCCGGGGATGTGCATAAAGCGGGAGTTTATGTTCCTAACGGTCATAATTCCGGGTCCGGCTAATCCAAAAGGTAAGACTGATGTGTACTTGCAGCCGCTGATAGATGAGTTGACGATGCTGTGGAATGATGGTGTGTTGACATATGACGTATCTTTGAGGCAGAATTTCATGATGAAAGCAGCTTTGATGTGGACGATCAACGACTTTCCCACCTATGGGATGATGTCGGGTTGGATGACCGCGGGGAAGCTTGGTTGCCCAATATGTATGGAGCGATCGAAGGCATTCATGCTTAAAAACAATCGAAAGATCTCATATTTTGATTGTCATCGTTAGTTCCTTCCAGAAGATCATCCATATAGGCGGAAGAAGAATGCATTCAAGAAGCATTGTGCGGAGACAACACCGCCTCCACCATGTTTGTCTAGTCCTAATGTATGGCGGAGAGTACAGTACTTACCGCTCGTCCATGAATCCCAAGGAGAACATATTACCGATTATGGCATCAACCATAATTGGACAAAACAAAGTATATTTTGGAGGTTGCCGTATTGGAGGACGCATCTACTCTGTCACAATATTGATGTCATGCATACTGAGAGGAATGTTCTTTTGAATGTGTTTGACACTGTGATGAACATCAAGGGGAGGACAAAGGATACAAATAAAGCCCGATTGGATCTGGCTGAAATTTGTAATCGGAAGAAGCTTGAGTTGCAGGACGGTGGTCGTGGCAGACTTATCAAACCGAAAGCAAGTTATACACTAAGCAAAACACAGAAAGTGGTCGTCTGTAAGTGGGTTAAAGAACTAAAGCTACCAGATGGGTATGCTTCCAATCTGGGTAGATGTGTTGACATTAAGGAAGCAAAGTTACATGGAATGAAGAGTCATGATTGCCACGTGTTCATGCAACGGTTGCTTCCAATTGCGTTTGACGCATTACCAAAACCAATTTGGAACCCACTTGTTGAGCTTAGCCACTTTTTCAGGGAGCTTACATCGACAACACTAAATGTGAATCAATTAAAGGATATGGAAGTCAAGATACCCGTTTTGTTATGTAAGCTGGAGCAAATCTTCCCGCCGAGTTTCTTTGATTCTGTGGAACACCTTCCAGTTCATCTACCTTACGAAGCAAGAGTTGGTGGCCCAGTCCAATATCGTTGGATGTATCCATTTGAGAGTTAAACAACATCAACTATTTTACTTAATACATATGAAATTCACGAACACGAAATCGTAATTTAGCTTTCCCGAAAACTAGTAATTATTTGTATGTATCCCTCTTTAATAGGTTCCCGCACTCCCGTAAACACAAAGTCAAGAACAAAGCACGAGTGGAGGGTTCCATTTGTGAAGCATACTTAGTAGAGGAGACTTCCACTTTTGCCTCTTATTACTATCCGGACGAAGTTAACACGAGAAGGACAAGGATGCCTAGAAACGTTGATTCGGGCGAAGGAAGTTCAACTAGTCCTCCTATATCAATATTCAACTATTCGGGCAGATTTAGTGGCAAATCAAAAGGATATTTCTTGGAGCAGCGTGACATTAATGCTGCTCATCTGTATATCCTTCAAAATTGTGAAGAGGTGGCGCCATATTTAGAGTAAGTTTCTACAATGTCTTTTATAAGTTCAATTGACATTTATGATTATTAATCGTCCTCCTGCTAATCTCCCATATGTAGGATGTACGACAATTTTCTAAGGGATCTCCAACCTGACATTTCAAACGATCAGGTTGATCAAGAAATTACTTCTCACTTTGCTACGTGGTTCAGTAAATATGTAGGTTAAGCATCTTCGTTTGTTGCAATACATTTTATCTCCTTAAATATATATCATGTATAAGAATATATAATATTTGATTTTTTAGGTACTAGATCCAGAAAACAATGTTCAAAATCCATTGTTGACAAATTTGGCATGGGGGCCTAACAGATGGTTACATCATGGAATACTTACATTGTAAATGGATATAAATTTAACACAAAAACATGGAATGAAGGAATGCAGTCGTGTAACTATGGTGTTTGTATGCGAGCCACTGATGGCAATGTAGGGGATGATTTCTATGGGGTTCTAACTGACATCCTTGAACTCGATTATACCGGTTTCCCCGTGATGAAGTTAGTTATCTTCAAGTGTGATTGGTTTGATCCTACTCTTGACGTAAGGACAAAAATCGATAAAAAATATGGTATTGTTCAAGTTAGGCTGTCTCGTAGGTATAATAAGGCGTACGACCCTTTCATTTTTTCGCAACAGGCAGATCAGGTTTATTACTTGCCATATCCCGAAGGACATCAAGGCTGGTTGGGTGTTATTAAGATAAAGGCTCGCAGTATAATTACTAATAATGTAATCAACCAGCCTGAAAAAGATGCTCCGTACCAAGATGATGAGTTTTCAAGACCCCACGTACCGTTGCAAATTACGTCGGACATTATTGTTAATTCTCTGGAGGACATTTCCGGAAATGGGGAAGAAGTTGAAAGAGAGTTAATGGATCAATCCGAGTTGGACGCATCTAGCGAAGGCACATTCCGATCAAGTGGGACTGATGAGAGTGAGGGTGAATTTAGTGACGGGGATTCTACTTAGGTAATTTATTTATGTCATAATTCATTGTGTAAATGTCATTCTACTTAGGTAATTTATTTTTGTATTATTTACACTGTTGTGTAATCATCTTTTCATTTTTTACACAGATGGCAGATTCCTCTAGAGGTAGAGGTCATGGCAGAGGTCGTGCTGCGAGAGTCCTTCTGCCGGCCGACCCACAGCCTTCAGATCGAGACCACCCTACCAGCACCTCTGTGGACGGGACACATCAGGGTGATGGAGTTGCACCCCCTACCCAGCCTCATGTGGTTGGGACACAGGCTGCACCGTCATCATCCACACCAATGACAGGACCATCATCATCATCGGGACAGGAGAGCCGTGGTCCATCCGACAGGAGGATTCTTTTTATCCACAGGGGGATAACGAGTAAGCTAATTTAATTTTTTAAAATATATAAAGTATTGTTAGTTTCTATTTACTTGTTTTTTTTTATTTATTTATAACATTTATTAATGCTCTAATTTTGTTGCAGCTTTCTGCCCGCGAAGGGCCCTTCTGATTCGATGTCGAAGATCCTGCTACGCAAGTTTGGTAGTCCATGACCTACATGGAAGGCCATCCCAGGGGGCCATAGGGATCAGTTGTTTAAAGAGTTTAAGGTAACAATTTATTAAGTTATTTAAATTAAATTTACATTATATATATATATATATATACACACGAATTTCCTAACAACTATAAGTTGCAGAAAGAGTATAGGTGAGACGTAGCTTTAGTGGGTCTCATCAGGAACATATTTGAGCACAAAGGCTCACTGGTCATGAAGAATTTGACGAACAAGTTGAGGAAGGGTAAGAATAAGGGGAAGTGAGTGGATCCTGAGATCAGGAGGTAGCTGGACCAGTACTGGGTTACTGAGAAGTTCCAGGAGATCTAGGCCACAGCTTGGCGTAATCGAGCTTCTGATGGTGGCGCATGTGCTTGGACCGGCGGGTCTAAATCAGTCGCCACCCATTACGACGAGCTATTAATACTTAAAACTTTTGACTTAGTATACTATTTAATGAGTTTTCATTTTTAAATATTCTTATGAATTTAAGATTATATTTTTCTGTGTAGAAAGCACAGAAACAGCGGGCCCCCACTACTATGGAGTTGGTGGAGAGGACGAAGAAGTTGAAGTCGGAGACAAGGGTCAACAACAAGGCCCGTAACTATGCTGTAAGAAAAAAAACAATTTAGTGTTTACTTGTAATTTATTATAATTGATTTGTTAATATTGATTATAATTTTAACTAAATCTCTTCATCTATACTTTGCAAGTGGGCTTCAACGAGAAGAAGGACGATGCCATATCACGTGCCTCACAGTCACAAGACGAGGCCTTGACTGGTGATGGGCCCAGCTCTCCTATCTCCATCGATGATAATACCATTTATTTGGAGGTCGTCGGGGGCAGGAACAAGAAGGGGCACGTGTATGGCCTCAGACACCTGGGAGGCGAGTTTATCGCTTCATCATCCGGCACGCCTGCTCCTTCCTACACTGATACCATCCTTCAGGAGCAGTTCAACCAAATGCAGGATACCATCACGCTGCTGAACGTGGAGCTTCGGGAGAAAAGCTAGAGAGAGCAGCAGATGGCGAACCAGATTGCATAGTTGACTCAGGCACACCAGCAGCTGATGCAGACGAGCATTGAGCAGGGCCAAACTTTGCGGCTGGTGTTGGAGCAGATGGGGATCCAGACTCCAGATGCTCAAGGTGATGCTCTGATGGTTGTGCCGCCTGCTGCCGCTCCTCCAGTTCCACCGCCAGCTACTGATGCTGCTACTACAGAGGACGATCAGATAACAGACGTCGGCGGCACGGACGCTGAGGATGATTGGGTTCCTCCACCTCCCCCTCATCATGACTGATTTTTTTTCTTCATTTTTTTGATTTTAAACGATTCTTGTACGACACTTTGGATTTTTTTAATATATATCATTATTTCTTATGATTGTATATTTCATTAGTAATTTGGTGTGTTTTATTAGTAATTTTGCTAAACTTTAAAGAAAAACAATTTTTTTTATTATTTTAAAAATTAAATTTTAAAAAATTAAAAAAATCCAGTTTAGCGATCGAATTAGCAACCAATAATTCGGTCGTTAAACTTTAGTTAACATTAAAAAATTGTGGTCTAGCGACCAAATATCGGTCGCTAATATAGGTTAACAGTAACCAACATTAGCGACCGAACTAGCAACCGATTATCGATCGCTAAAAATGGTTACCCAAACAATGCGACCAACCGTGTAGCGACCATTTTTTATTATTTAGCGACCGAAATTACGGTCGCCATTTAGTGATCGAATTTATATTTCGGTCTCTAAAATCTTAGCGACCAGGTTATCAACCACCACCATGCATCGGTCACTAATTCGGTCGCTAAATTAAATAGCGGCAAAATTAGAAAGTTTAGTGACCGAATATGCCGATCGCTAAATAGTTGATTTTTTGTAATGGTATAAAAATACTCATTTGGTCCTTATACATTACCCATTCGGTCCCTATACGAAGCAAAAAATTATGAAATTAGTCCTTAATATGGTGTACGACAGGGATCAAACGGATACTTTTTGTACGTATATTGACCATTTTAATAATTTTTTATGTATAGTGACTAAATTGAGAATTCGTGTCAAATATAGGGATCAAAATATTACTTTAACTTTTTTTTTTGTGTTCAATTTTTTTAAAATAATTCAAATAAAGTATATTATCTAATTAGAATCACATTTCGACTAACATATAAATTAAAATTGATTTTATTATAATTAATTATTTTAATATTTATTTTTTATCATTTCAACCAAACATATATATTTTTATAAGCGAAAATATAATTAAGGAGTACAAGAGGTGTTTGAACACAAATATATACTCTAATTATATCCAAAAACGTATAGTGCGAAAAGGAGGAAATGGATCAAAGTGTGTGTTTCGGGCTCGATGTCAGTGTTAGTTAACGGCTGCCCAATGGAAGAATTCTCTTTGCAAAGAGGATTAAAACAGGGGGATCCTCTCGCCCCTTTTTTATTCCTTGTGGTGACGGAAGGCTTGAATGACCTAGTTTCAAAGGTGGTATCGGAAGGACTGTTTAAAGGGTTCGGGTTCGGATGGGATAATGTGACAATTTCCCATCTTCAATATGCGGATGACATATTGTTAGTTGGTGAAGCTTCAGTAAAAAACATTTGGGCTATAAAATCCATCCTAAGATGCTTTGAACTCGAGTCGGGACTTAAAGTCAATTTTTTGAAGAGCAACATCATAGGAACGAATGTGGAAGTGGATTTTCTTAAAGCGGCCTCGGGATTTTTGAATTTCACAATCAGTAAGGCGCCTTTTATCTACTTGGGAATTCCAATTGGGGCAAATCCAAAGCGTGTAGAGACTTGGAAGCCAATGGTGGACAAGATCAGGAGGAGGCTTTCGAATTGGAAAAGGAAAAAACTATCCTTAGTAGGTAGAATAGTGCCGATAAATTCCGTGCTATCCAACCTTCCTATCTACTATCTGTCGTTTATGAAAGCACCCAAAAAGGTGGTCAACGAAATTACTTCCATTCAAAGAAACTTCTTATGGGGAGGCAATTATGAAAATAAGAAGATCGCTTAGGTAAAATGGAGTGATGTGTGCAAGCCAAAATCAAGAGGAGGGTTGGGTATCAAAGATATACATTTGTTCAATCTATCACTGTTGGGAAAATGGTTGTGGAGAACAATTAGAGAAGAGAATTCCTTGTGGACTAGTGCAGGAAGTGCTTTTCACGTCAGTTGAAATTGCTATTTAACGTCTAAAAAAAACCTGACGTTATTAGAGCAGACGTTAAAAGTTTAACTTTTAAAGTCAGTTCATAACTGACGTTAATTAACGTCAGTTATTTATTTTAACTGACGTTAAAAGTGTTACTTATAACGTCAGTTGTCTAGAACAACTGACGTTATAAGTAATGTTTGTTTTAAAAAAATTACTTATAACGTCAGTAGTCTTAAACAACTAATGTTAATGTTGTTGTTGTTTTTTTTGAATTCTGTTACAATATCCATTCCCCCTGCATTAAGTAAATTAACACAGTCCAGAATAAACAGAATAAGCATATTACATAATTTTCACATACACTCAAATTTAGCAAAAAAGGGCCTCATTAATACCTTTTGATGCAAAACCCTCCTTAGGGATAAAAACATCATTAAGGAAAAAGTGTACCCTTAAATTTTATAAATAAAATAAAATAAATACAAAGAACCAATTGGGGGGGGGGGGGGGGGGGGAAAAAAAAACAAAACCCATTGATAGAAAAAACATAACTAAAAGTTTTTAAGTATTTTAAATGTAATTAATACAAATCTATAAGTTTCTAATTATTAACTACACATCTTCTAAATACTCGGGAGGTATATTTTCCATTCCTTTTTCTTTAGCATACTTAAAGAAAAATTCTGCAAACCGCATCCTCAAGTCTTTAAACTCTTTTTTGTCATGAGGAGATTGGTAGCTAAAAGCCTACACACGTTCAAATAATTCACGGTAACATTAACGCAAGGAAAAGTAAAACTAAAATATATAATTAAATAAGTTGTTTAATTAAGTATTACCATCTTTCATCCCTCTGTAATAGATGCGGAGACTATGTTCAGCATATGATGCATTGCATAATAGCCATACGACCAACCGACGGCTGAAATCAAGACTACAAAAGAAATGAAATTTAATGTCAGTTAAATAAACATATATATTTATACATTAGTAAATATTAATTATAGTATTAATTACTATTTAACAAACTATCAACCTTGAGGATAATCCATTCAGGATTTCCTTTAGACTTAGTAGTCCTACTCCTCCCGTTGGCACAGCTTAAACTACAAGCCTTCAGCGCACTATCATAAACAGAATATTCATGTCAATTAACCAATTCATCATGTGTGTAATAAAATCAAATCAAATGTTAAAAATTAAATTAAATAGAAGATTAATCACTCACTTATTGATTGGTTCCACCACCTCCCGTGGCGGGTCTCGGTGGAGAGAGCATAGGAAGATGACAGTATGCCTGGCAGGATGAATTATGAGCAACTGCCAATGTCCATTCAATATGTACGGTGCCAGATATAGCTCTTTTCGATCATCACCTCCCAGTAATCTCGTTAAGTATGCAGTGACTTCTTTGTGATTGGCAAAGAATGTAGGCCGAATGGAGTAGGACTCTAAGAAGCCGTATAGGTTGGAGCCCCTCTCAAGTTGAAGCCGATGGAGATA
The DNA here is from genome assembly GCA_030762895.1 of Sophora flavescens. Lineage (NCBI taxonomy): Eukaryota > Viridiplantae > Streptophyta > Magnoliopsida > Fabales > Fabaceae > Sophora > Sophora flavescens. The sequence continues at coordinate 60,309,315 of CM061069.1, forward strand.
CCTACGATATGAAATAAGTGGATGTTAATTGCATAATATATTGAGGTATCAATAAATCATAGAATTAAAATAAAATATATAAATTGAATTAATTATAAAATTAAAGCATACTTACGTGGACCAAAGACTCACAACCGTGGTGCATAGTTGCTCGCCATCTTTGCAAAAAAACCCAATATCGTCACCACTGAATACAAAACCAAGCTCATGCGAGTAAATTGGGTGTGCCAGCCATCCATCGTGCTCCAACGAGCTTTCAAAAAGCACGGACACAAAATCCTCACCAATCGAGAACAAACGAGCGATGAGAGACAATGAACTCGCCTTTGCCTTCAATATTAAATAAAGAAAGTATATAAGGAGTTGAGAATAAAGAAAACATAAGTAAATAATTGAGAAATTTGATCATTAGTTATGAATATACCTTCCAGGCCAACTCTAGCTCATGCTGCCCCAGCTCAAACTCCCACCGTTTCACCTCTAACTCAAGCTCACGACGTTTGACCTCCAACTCTTTCTCCCTCCCTGCCAAGTCATTCACCTCCACATGTGTCCTATGATAGCTCTCTTTTGTGCTCACATGTGAAGGTTCGGCAGCTCTCACGGTGTCCTGGGAACCCGTGGAGGAAAGCTCCTTAACAAGCATCTGCTTGAAGGATGATTTGGATAAGAAGCGTCTCAACAGCTGGTCTGTAATGGCCGGGTCGAAAATGAGCTGTTGTGTAATGGATTCTCTAAGTGCATCCTCATCGACCCGCCTGCATGAATCACATTTGCCATAAAATTCTTTGATGCCCACCGTCCCTGGAACACCAATCACCCGACCACGGTGGTCGTATTTGCCTAGAGCAGCGATCAATATATTCCGGCGTCCAGAAGGGACGAATGAGCCCTGTGAGCATTTTTCCTTAAGCTCCACCTACAATGAAGACATGAAAAAACGTGGAAGAGAAAGGCCCACGTGCTAGCCATCTTACTTCGTCAGAAGCAGTACTACCATCCTTAAGCATTTCTTCCTTGAACCATTGTAAGAAAGTCTTGTTATGCTTGTTCAACAACCACCTTTCGTTCATTCGAGGGTTTTCTTTGTTGACTTTTCTTTTATGTTCACGAAAGTAAGGTTGAACAAAATCGATGTTGTTCAATACATACAAATGTGCTTCACTTCCTCTCGACTATTGCTATTAATCGTTACTCCATGTGTATGCTTACCTTAACATCTTCTCTCATCATGATGAGGCTTAGGAATCCCTATAGGATCCGTGTTAGGAAGGTAGTCCGAACAAAACTCAATAGCTTCTTCTGCCACATACCTTTGAACAATAGATGCTTCAGGACGATGTGGATTCTTCACATACCCTTTCAAGATCTTCATGTATCGCTCAACTGGGTACATCCATCTCAGAAAAACAGGGCCACATAATCTAATCTCCCTCACCAAATGAACAAATAAGTGAACCATGATGTCGAAAAAGGAAGGAGGAAAATACATCTCCAATTAGAACAAGATTGTAGCAGCCTCAACTTCTAACTCATCCAAATTGTGGGGGTCAACGACTTTGCTACATATAGCATTGAAGAATGAGCACAACTGAGTAATGGCATGTCTCACATTTTTTGGAGCAATACCACGAATAGCCACGAGTAGAAGTTGTTGCATCAAGATGTGGCAATCATGAGACTTTAAGCCAACCAATTTGAGAGTAACCATGTGGAACTTTGATGCCCTGAAGACACTCACAAAAACTTTGTCTCTCTTTTTTTAACAAAGTATGACATGCTGGAGGCAAATAAGTCTACTTACCATCCTCAACAACCGGAGCTAACTGCTCTCGTATACCCATAGCAACGAGATCAATACGAGCATTCATACCATCCTTTACCTTGCCCTGAATGTTGAGAAACGTCCCGATCACACTATCACACACATTTTTCTCCACATCCCTCACACTAATGCAGTGTTTGACATCAAGCTTGCGCCAATATGGAAGATCAAAGAATATCGACCTGTTCTTCCACATGTTTTTCTCAGTAGCCTTACCCTTCTTTTTGGACTTGCCGAAGATAACATTGATGTCCTTTACTTTTTGATAAACCTGCTCTCCATTTATGGTCGTCGGAGCATCTTTAGTCTCTTGGCATCCATTAAAAGCTTTTTTCATATTACGATATGGGTGATCACGTCTAAGAAATCTCTGATGCCCAAGGTAAATCGTCTTCCTTGCATGATGCAACTGAGTGTAGCAAGTACCTTTCTCACATATAGGGCATGCTTTATGCCCCTTAACACTGTACCCGGACAAGTTCCCATATGCTGGAAAGTCATTGATGGTGCAAAATAACATGGCACGAACCTTGGAATTCTCGTGATAATGCCCATCAACTACATCAACACCTTTGACCCACAGCTTCTTCAAGTCTTCAATTAAGGGAGTTAGATAAACATCTAAGTCATTTCCCGGTTGCTTTGGGCCCGAAATCATCTTAGATAACATCATGTATTTGCGCTTCATGAACAACCAAGGAGGTAGGTTGCAAATTATCAAGATAATGGGCCATGAACTATGAATACTACTTAAGTTACCATATGGATTCATTCCATCCGCAGCAAATCCAAGCCTTAGGTTTCTTGCCTCATTGGCGAAATCCGAAAACAAACTATCAATATTCTTCCATTGCACAGAATTAGCCGGATGACGAACATTTCCATCACGTTTCCTCTCATCATGATGCCATATAAGATTCTTTGCATCTTTCACATTAGCAAATAATCGCTTGAACCTTGGAATTATTGAAAGATACCACAACACCTTCGCAGAAGGACCCCTTTTTATCACATCACAAATCGAATCATCAAGATCATCACCATCGTCACCATCCTTCACTTTGTAGCGTGATAACCCACACTTGGGGCAATCGTGATTGTCTTCATAAACACCCGTGTACAATATACAATCATTGGGGCATGCGTGTATCTTCTTATTCTCCATACCCATCGGACACAATACCTTCTTGGCCTCAAAGTTACGGCCAGGCAATGTGTTGCCCTATGGAAGAAAGTCTTCCAACAATTCAAGCAATTCAGTGAAGCTTTTATCGCTCCAACCATTTCTCGCCTTCACACAAACCAATTTTAACACCGCCGACAACCGTGTATGTGCAGTACACCCGGGATACAAAGGCTTATCCACATCACTGGACAACCTTTCAGACACATGTTCTCGCTGAAAATATTCTTGTCCAATTCTTGTCCAATATCACGGATCATGTCCTCTAGTCGATCATCCTCCATATCTACGTCAACATCCTCACTTTGAGAGACACTTGGCTTAGTACTTAACAACACATCACCATGCCATATCCATCTTGTATAATTCAAGAAAATCCCACTGCAAATAAGATGAGTACGTATATCCTTGACCGTACATTTCCTCGTATTCAAACATTTGACATAAGGACAACAGAACATTCCTTTACTATTATGAACATTCCTTTGAGCAAATTCTATAAATTCATCCACTCACTTCAAATACTCATCACTTGTGCGTTTACAAACCATTCAACTACGATCCATAACTAGATAGGTTCTGTAGATATAAACTCATATATCCAATATAAGCACAATAGGGGAGATTGGAAAAGCGCACTAGTATTTGAAAACCTAAAAACCATATATATACACCTGCTACATTCTATCCCTTTTTGAAAACCTATTTGAAAACCTAACATTCGTGATTCAATAAGAAAGATTTTTCTTTTCATATGCATAGCCAACATTAAACATAAGTATCATTTCAAACTCAAGATCTCATATGATAATGTTCATTTGTACAATTATAGCTATCAACGATTCCTTTCTCTCTCTTTTTTCGCATAAAATACCACCAATAACTCTAAAAGTGTTTCACCCAAAACAACCTAAACAACATTCACTTTTTTTTTTGAAAAAACTATTTTACTAACTATTTAAAAAAAAAAAAAGATTGGATTTTTTATCTCTTTTTTTAAATTCAATCCTTGTTCCTCAACTTTCCCATCATCCAAACAAACAAACAAAAAATCTTAAAACAAAAAAGCAGCGAGAATGGCTTTTGTAAAACCCAAGTTCCTAATGTTAACACATAACAGTAACACAGACCACAAAAGCAAGTGAAACGAAATGAACAAAGACAGAGGGGGTGCATACCTGTTAATGGGGTGACAACCAAGTTCTAACAAGTGAGAAATCCAGGAACCAAAAACTCGGTGGCAGACAATATTAATGCTCTCCAACTGAAAACCAAAAGAAAAGAAACTAAAGGTTTTACTGAAAAACAATACAAATTTTGTAACTTTGAGTCACAAAGGTTAGAACCAGTATTGGCAGAGCAGAGCATCAAATGCAGAAGCAGCCCTAAAGAACATGAAAATGCGATAACAAAGAAGTGGAGTGGAGGGCATGAAAATGCGATAATAGAAGCAGAGCATTAGTTAGGATGAACATGAGAATGTAAAGAGCAAGATCACAACATGAAAACCAAAGAAAAGAAACTAAAGAGATAACAGTAACACATTAGGGTTTCATACATGTTCTTTAATTGCGCGTGGAGTGGTTTAGTGGAGTGGAGTGGAGTGGCGGCCGAAGCTTCAATGAGCAGAAAATAAGAATGACATTCATATATATTGAGATATAAGAGTAGATAGAAGAGAGAAGATGAGAGTAGAAAGATAAGAGACCTCACCAGAGATATGACGATCGCGACGGTGAGGGTAGAGAAGGAGCTCGCACGGTGGGCTGCGGTGGCTAACCTGGAAGAGAGAGAGAGAGAGAGAGAGAGAGAGAGAGAGAGAGAGAGAGAGAGAGAGAGAGACAATGGTGGATGAAATGGGGACTTGGGTTGATCAAGTTTGGAATTGGAACTTACAATGGAGAAGACAATTTTTTGCTTGGGAGGAGTCTTTGTTGCAGGAACTTTTGGGACTTCTATCAAGGGTTAATCTAACGGGGGGAATTCAGGATGTATGGCAATTTAAACACAACAAGGATGACAACTACTCTTGCAAGTCGGCGTACAGGATTCTCATTCAAAAAAAAATGTGCATGTTGAATCCGGAAAGACCCATTGTGGACTTGTTCTTCTCAAAGTTTTGGAACCCGATAACTTCAACAAACAGTATTATATTATGAATAAACAATGAGCGCCAAATTAAAAATAATTTTAGTTATAGGACTCAAATTAAATTCGAAAGTTATGTGTAGAAATTAAGTGTATATCTTGGTGTACCCATCACTGAAAATTTTGGCCTTTGTCATCAACATTTGACCCCAAGAATCTCTCTGGTGAAAATAAATTTGCATCATCCCATATGCTTGCATTCCTTCCAATAGCCCACTCATTGATTAGAACTCGTGCACCCTGTGGGATTGTGTACCCTAAGAGTTCAACATCCACCTTGGCTCTTCGAGGGAGTAAAAGTGGAGCTGGAGGATACAAACGTAAGGTCTCTTTTATTATTGCTTGTAAATATGGGAGTCTGGTAACATCTGATTCCACAATAGGATTACCTACTCCAATGGTTTGCTCCAAATCTTTTTTGGCTTTTGACATAGCCTTAGGGTTGTGGAGTAGTACAGTTTTTGCTCTTTCTAAAGCATATGCAGTTGTATCTGTTCTCGCAACAAGTAGATCCTGTTACAAACCATATAGTTAGCTTAGTGAGAAATTCAGAAATTGTGTGGCCATTCAATATATACGTAGTGAAAATCAAGAATAATAAAAAGAAAAGAGTCATTATATTATTTGGATCCAGTTCAGTTGGTTAATCTGCGGGACATGAATCGTGAGTGTGCTGATCAAGGTTTTAAATTGTAGTTGTAGGTTGCGATCGTGGTAGTGTTGCATTTATCGCATTTGCGGACAATTGTAGGAAAATGCGACTGATACAACAGCAATTGCGGTTGCGTTTCTGTTTCGAAGATCTCAAAACCCAAAACGTTATGGTCCCAATTAGGGTTGCAGACCTTTATTTAAAATCTTGGGCCGTTGATTGAAATTCCCAAAATGCACTCCACCCCTTTCCCCTTCCCTTCTAAGGCCTTCTATAAATGTCTAATCTTTTTTCTGTCCATCATCTGGCTATTATGTTGAGAAATGTTGAGCAGGGTGTCCAACATGTCATTGTTTGTGACATAATCTTTCCCTTTTCTTAGCTCCATTAGTTTGTCAATCAATCCATCAAATATTTGAAAGAACTTGGTAAGGTAAGAAGATGCGTGCCTTTTGAGACCTTGCGGGTCAAGTATCTTGAAAACTGGGAGAAAATCCACCAAGTTTGGTGTTCCAGTTAATTTCAAGAGAGTTGCCACTACATCCTTATATTCATTATCCTTACTCACAGATTGAACAAAATCCCCAGACACAAAAGTGTATGATAAAAAATTGATGCATGTCTTAAAAGCTGCTATTCCAACATCTACCGCTTCACCATTTTTGCTGAATTTATGGATATCATTGACGAGTTCTTGCAGTTTCTTGAGTCTAAGGTATTGGCTTGCATCAAGGGTCTTGTTGGAGAATAATTCATTATTGCATATTTTCCTAAAGTCTCTCCAAAGACTCGTAAAGATTATGTTGTCAAGAAAGATAAGGTAATAATTGTGTAACACCCCGATTTTTCTGCTTTCTAAGATCGGTATAAATATTAATAAACGTTTATATTTTTATTTGAAATTTAGAAAATTATTTTGGGAAAACCAAAGTCATATTCATATTATACTTATTTTATAAGTATACGGTTAAATTTTTGGTTGAAAATTCAGACGGAACCCGATCTACGTTTTCACTGACAGTAAGATTTTACTGATCAGAAAGTCTAAATTTGATCCAAGAACGAAATGGATAGATTTTATATCCCATTTCCAACGATTTAGATTATTTTGAAAAAATTTCAAAATAAATAGGTTATTATATTTGATTCGGGCGTCAAAACTTACATCGAGTAATCGACGGAGTCGAAAACGGACGTGCAGAGACAAAACCCGGCATCGGATACTGTTTCATATTGCCACCTAGGGTGGTGAGTCATAGGGGTGACTCACCTATCGTTTAATTTATGTAATTATGAGTTTAAGTGTGAAATGACCAAAATACCCCTAACCTAACCTATCTTAGTTAAAATTTAACCATGGTTAAGGCAAGACAAGTTCAATTTGGCTACTTCCTCTTGTTTTTGTGGTCACAAACCAGCCACCTCTCCTTCAACCTCAACCACTTAATTTTCATGATTACTTTAGGCATGAAATTACCAAAATGTCCTTAAGTTGGTTTTATATCACAAAATTGCCATTTTGTGAGATTACTTCTTTGTCCCTAAAATTTTATGACCTGGACCCTTTTATCCCCCATTTCCCACGGCCCAACCCACCACATTAGGCCATTACATTCATTTTTAAGCATCACTTCATCTTCTTAATGAGTTTGCCTTCATTTTCTCTCAATATTCTCCAAGTTCCATAGCCAAAATTTGTGAAGAAACTACTTGATCTCTGCCATTTTTCAACTTCTAAGAGGTATACCATATGTGACACCCTAAACTCGGGTCATCACATGGTTACCCGTTTGCGGAAATAAAACTTAATTTGCTGGTTGCTTTCAGAAAATAATGTTTTCTCAACGTTCATCTTTTCAAAATATGGTGATAAAATTTTTTCTTTTTCTTTTAACCTCATAACCACAACAACGTAATCAAATCACACTTAAATACACATTGTATATAAGTCATACAACTATACTGCCTCATATGTTTTCACACCTAAATCATAATCAGTTTTATCCTCAAAACATAATATAACATAATAGGACCTAAGCTGGTCGTAACTAACAGACACTACAACCAACAGGAGCAGCACAGCATGCTTCAAACTAGACAGCCTTCCTCTTGTTGTAGGGATCATACTCCTTGTAAGACTCTGATATGGCTGTAAGGGTGAGACACCAATATATGGATTTATCACCATAACTAAATGCGTAACACAAAAGAAGGCACATACATATATACATGTCTACAACAACGTACTCATTCATATTATATCACATCGTTTATCAATGGGTTTCACACCCCAAACATCAACGTTGGAAAACTATGCATGAACACTTCAATACATCATCTAAACATTCACACCTAATCTCATGAGATATCTCCAACCTCGTGATGAGTTGATCAGACTCGATAGTTACAGGCACATAGCCATAGACACGCAGTCACAGACACACAGTCACAGGCACACAGCCAAAACCCATCTCACACTGTCCAACATCGTGGCACAGGTGATTACAACATTGATGGGGCCTCATTGTCCACCCGGCACAATAAGAACATCGTTGGTATGATCTACCCTGACGCTGCAAGGTAATCACTCGTTTGATCATGGCACGTCTGCCAAATGCATGCAAGAAAACATTTTGTTCTCAACACTTTTCTTTGTGCTATATCTTTATTTGTCAAAGCTCTCAAAAGCTTACAACCCATCATCGTTTCAAACATCGAATGCTCTCAAAAGCATCATCGTTTTAACATCGAATGCTCTCAAAAGCATCATCGTTTTAACATCTTTACAACTTTTATTAACAACACAGGACCTCAAAGTCCGAGTGCTCAATCACGAAGCCCCTAGACCGTTGCAATCAATCTTAGGTTCGTGGTAATAGAAAACAACTCAAAACGTTTTAACTTCTTTACGTAGATACCCAGTCTACCACACAACGAACCTTAATACCCCGACGTCTCAGTTATTAAGTTCCATATCATCGTTTTGCATCGTTTTTGTCTGTGAAAAACAAATCCAAAATAAGACAACGTCTTAAGAACACTATTACCCCGACATCTCGGTTATTAAGTTCTATATCGTCCTTTACGTCATTAAGTAAAACTCATTTACCGAAAATCCTTTCTACTTGAAATTCGTTTGTAAAACGTCAAATCATCAAGAACTCTTTTACTGAAACTTCAACTCTAAAAATTAAATCAATTCAGATTAAATCTCTTTTCAAAATAAGTACTGCTGTTTTTAAACTTTCACCGTAAATAATTTCGAAACTTGCCATCGTTTATCATTTTCCAAGAAAATGTTTTTAAAGTCAAACTTTGACTTTATTATTATTATTATTATTATTATTATTATTATTATTATTATTTTATTATTATTCTAAAGTATTTTCGAATATTAATTTCACAAAATAACTTTTTATAATATTTCAGAATTTCTTACGTAAAAATTAGCAGTACAAAAAAAATTTCACAGTTACGCTCTCACCGTGACTCATAAATTTCTTTTACACTAATAAATCCTTAAAATAATAGTATTTCTCAAAAACTCATTATTTTTCCAAAATAATATTTTCCACCACTATTATATTCCAACATTCCCCATAAAACGTTGAATATAATTTTCACAGCTTATTAAATCTTTTATCTGATTAATCGGTTGTGCACTGACCACTGTCAGGCCTCTCAAACAACATTCAACAACATCATCAAATAATTAAATAATTAAATTAAAAGCAAATATAATATACTACTCCAGATAATTAAATAAATTAAAGCATATCAATCACCGATACACAGATAAACAACACAGCGTAAACAACATAAACAAATAACCACAACCACATATAAATCATATCAACCACACTAAAAGCAAATAGTTATTGAGAAAATCCCTCAGGTAAGCTCCCCTTACCTCTTGAAGCTCCTCAGTGAAATTAAAAGAACTCTGTCGATTGTCGGAAACCCTCGTACGCCATAAAATAATTAACCTTCAACAACACATCCAAACAACCAATCAAAACAAGCTAAACAAACACCTAATCCTCTCTAATAGGTCACGGTCTCTTAGGGTTTTGTGGCTCAAAATCTCCAAATTTGCTTAAGTCATGGATTAATGATCCTAATATACTTAAGGAAATGGATTAAGGCTAAACAACAAAGTTAAGAATCAAAACCATCCTAATCCTCTAATTGGTAGATTCGGCCAACACAAGAACATAGGGTTAGGGTTTTTAGTTTAATGAACCAACTAGGATTCAACAAGTATACAAGTATGTATGATGAAAGATATGATCATACATCAAAAGCAAGAACAAAAACTCCATCCATCCTTTCCTCTAGGATTCGGCCATGACATGAAATTATGGCTAGGAATCTTAGTTTGATATAAGAACCTAGATTCATCACTAATACATGTTCAATAGATGATTAACATGATCACTTCCATGACAAGAAATCAAATTTCTATACCTATTTTTTTGTATGATTCGGCCTAGGCTAGAAATAGGGGAAGGAAACTTTTGTTTGAAACAATATCTTAGATCATGATAGTAGAGATAATAATAAGAACATAGAAAGTGGTTTCACATTTTTAGGATTTTTCTATGATTTATGGTGATTTTTCAAAGTTATGAACATAAGCTTGAATCTAGCTTGAACATGGTGATTTAAGACTTCAAAACATGAAAAATTATGAAGAAAATGACATTAAATGAAGGTAGAGAGTAAGAATCACCTCTTGAATAACAAGAAATGAGCAAGAAATGGCAACTTTCTGCACAAACTCATCAAGCTTTTTGATTAAGAGAGAAAATGGAGAAAATTCTAAGTGAAGAAGATGAAGACACTTGTAGAAAGTGGTGGAATGATGTAGAAGTTTGCCCCTTGGAGCTTATGGGCAGCCAAGCCTCCATGGGACTTGGGCCTTGCGCAATTTGCTTGTGGAAGTCCAAGCCCATTACCAATTTTCCAACATAAAACATGTTTAAGTCTTTAATAAAAGATAAAGGAAATTGAATGAGAAGAAATTGGTTTAGGGAAATTGAAATATTAAACATGATATTGGACCATTAGGGTAGCATCCCCACATGAGTTTTGATTAGCAAAAACTGATCCAATTTACTTGGAAGATTTTATAAACTAGTTTAGGGACCAAAATGCAATTAAGAATAAGTTTAAGGACCAAAATGCAATTTCCATAGAAATTGTCATTATGAGGCCATGTGCACCATTAATGTGTTCACATTGGTGACTCACCATATTTGACTCATTGGTATTATCCGTTAGCGGCTCCCGAAAATCCTGTAATCTGCTCCATTGCTTCCCCGATTTAATATGACGCTCGAATAAAATATAATATTTCACTTTTTAGTGAAATCTTTCAAAATAACCAAAATCGTAGGACATTAAATAAAAACCTTAAGTTTTTCGTTCACGAGTAAAAATTAGGTCTTTTGAGCAGTATAATTATACCGTCAATGAAATTCGCGGGCCGGGATTCGCCTGCTGCAAATATAATATTTTAATTTTTACGCTAAATTTTTCAAAACTTCCAGTATCTTAGAAAATACGATAAAAACATTTTTCATCTCGTTCACGAATTAAAATTAGGTTTTCTGAGCAGTAAACTTTTACTGTCAGTGAAAACGCAGACCGGGTTCCGTCTGAATTTTCAACCCAAATTTCATCGTAACCCTATAATATAAATCATGATATAGAAATGATAGTGGTTTACCCAAAATCATTTTGAGTCTCGGATAAAAATATATATTTATATATTTATTACCGATATTAGGAAGCAGTGAAAATCGGGGTGTTACATTACTACCCCACTTAAAAATTCGTCCTCGAAATTTCATGACTCAAAACTGAACACGATCTCTTAATCCCAAGGTCATACTCTCACAAGAAAGTATATAAAAGAATTTTATCAATCTGATAAGAATACAAGAATATTATGTACATAAAGATTCCTTAACAAATTCAGGGAAGTAAAAATGTATGATCGGTACATGTTTACAAACTTGAATCTAAGAAAGTTTCTTCCCTCACAAGAATATCTTTGCCAACAATTTAAAAGAACTATGGTCCGTCAAGAATTTGGACTGAATCACTTTCTACCAAACGTAAAAGTGACTAGAGCAAGTCTCATTTGAGAAACTAGTTTTGTCTATAAAGTGTCTATCCTGAACAAAACAATAATAGGATAGTCTAAACATATAGAATTCCACCATGAAGTTTAAAAGAAATAGATAATTTCAACATATCCACACACAATCCATCGAAACAAGTATGAATTGCACCCAAATTCGAAAAGTAAACTTAAAAGATTACCGTAGTAGTTTGAAGTCTCAGCTCCCCACACATTATAAACTCTATCCGTAGTCTTTGGCTTGACAGCATTGGTGTTATTGACAGCCGGTCCACGCCTTGGCGCATTGCAATCTCTCGCCAAATGTCCCACTTGATTACAATTGAAACACCTAGTCCCCTTTTCAGGGCAAGTATTCATCATGTGATTTGGATCCCCACATCCGTAGCACCTTTTAAGTTGGCCTTGACTTTGGTTCGTTTGTTCACCACTCCCCGATGCAACAAAATTCGAATGATGTTGTTGTCGATTCTGGTCATTTCCTGGTGGACGGAAATAAGGCTTCTGCTGATTTCGTTCTTCTTTCTGATTCTGATTCTGGTTCTTAGAACGAGAGGGTCCTCCGGCAATCCCCTTATTGTCTTTTCCTTTCCTCATCTGTTCAATCTTCCGACTCATCTCAACCAACGCTTGAAAAGTTCGAAGTTGCAGAGGTAAGACAGATTCCTTAATTTCAAATCTCAGTCCCGCCTCTAACCTCTCACACTTCCAGCTCTCATTGGGTTGTGCTTGAAAGAAACGGAAGTATTTGGCAAGTGATTCAAACTTAGCCGCACACTCTCCCATAGGCATGTCTTGTTGTTGTAATCCCAGAAATTCCATCTCTTTCTCGATCCTAACGCTCTCTGGAAAATACTTATCCATGAATGCAGTTCGGAAAACATTCTAGGTAATCTCCTGATGATCAACTTCAAGCAATTGTTTAACACCCTTCCACCAATACTCCGCATCTCCTATCAGCAGGAAAGCAACATAAGTAACCCTTGCTTTTGCAGGAGTAACCACCAGTTCAAAAATTTTCTCCAGCTCCTGAATCCATAAGTCAGCTTTCTCATTATCAACATCCCCACCAAATTGTGAAGGATTTTGGCTTCGAAACGCAATCAGAGCCTTGCCTTCTGCAGCTTGTAGATTCTGGGCATTCATAGATGCAGTTTGATTGGCAATTTCAGCTGCCACATGTTCCATAGCCTGAGCGGCATAGTCCACTCCATCATCACAGTTCTCATTCATATTACCACGGCAACCAATAGGACCACCTCTGCGACCACGTCCACGACCGTGTCCACGTCCTCGTCCACGTCCACCTTCTGGTGCTAGTTCCATAACTGACCTGTAGAACAAAATCAGTTAGACCGCAACCAGAAAATGAAATGTGCATTGGTGGGTAAACACACATTACTTCTAAGAAGTAATTCAAACAAAACTTAACTCAGAGAACACAATGTCAACATAACAGACCTATTCCCCAAAGATCCCGAAAGACTCGACCATCTCTGATACCACTAATGTGACACCATAAACTCGGGTCATCACATGGTTACCCGTTTGCGGAAATAAAACTTAATTTGCTGGTTGCTTTCAGAAAATAATGTTTTCTCAACGTTCTTCTTTTCAAAATATGGTGATAATTTTTTTTCTTTTTCTTTTAACCTCATAACCACAACAACGTAATCAAATCACACTTAAATACACATTGTATATAAGTCATACAACTATACTGCCTCATATGTTTTCACACCTAAATGATAATCAGTTTTATCCTCAAAACATAATATAACATAATAGGACCTAAGCTGGTCGTAACTAACAGACACTACAGCCAACAGGAGCAGCACAGCATGCTTCAAACTAGACAGCCTTCCTCTTCTTGTAGGGATCATACTCCTTGTAAGACTCTGATATGGCTGTAAGGGTGAGACGCCAATATATGGATTTATCACCATAACTAAATGCGCAACACAAAAGAAGGCACGTACATATATACATGTCTATAACAACGTACTCATTCATATTATATCACATCGTTTATCAATGGGTTTCACACCCCAAACATCAACGTTGGAAAACTATGCATGAACACTTCAATACACCATCTAAACATTCACACCTAATATCATGAGATATCTCCAACCTCGTGATGAGTTGATCAGACTCGATAGTTACAGGCAAACAACCATAGACACGCAGTCACAGACACACAGTCACAGGCACACAGCCAAAACCCATCTCACACTGTCCAACATCGTGGCACAGGTGATTACAACATTGATGGGGCCTCATTTTCCACCCTACACAATAAGAACATCGTTGGTATGATCTACCCCGACGCCGCAAGGTAATCACTCGTTTGATCATGGCACGCCTCGCCAAATGCATGCAAGAAAACATTTTGTTCTCAACACTTTTCTTTGTGCTATATCTTTATTTGTCAAAGCTCTCAAAAGCTTACAACCCATCATCGTTTCAAACATCGAATGCTCTCAAAACCATCATCGTTTTAACATCGAAGCTCTCAAAAGCATCATCGTTTTAACATCAAAGCTCTCAAAAGCATCATCGTTTTAACATCGAAGCTCTCAAAAGCTTCATCGTTTTAACATCTTTACAACTTTTATTAACAACAAAGGACCTCAAAGTCCGAGTGCTCAATCACGAAGCCCCTAGACCGTTGCAATCAGTCTTAGGTTCGTGGTAATAGAAAACATCTCAAAACGTTTTAACTTCTTTACGTAGATACCCAGTCTACCACACAACGAACCTTAATACCCCGACGTCTCGGTTATTAAGTTCCATATCATCGTTTTGCATCGTTTTTGTCTGCGAAAAACAAATCCAAGATAAGACAACGTCTTAAGAACACTAGTACCCCGACATCTCGGTTACTAAGTTCTGTATCGTCCTTTACGTCATTAAGTAAAACTCATTTACCGAAAATCCTTTCTACTTGAAATTCGTTTGTAAAACGTCAAATCATCAAGAACTCTTTTATTGAAACTTCAGCTCTAAAAATTAAATCAATTCAGATTAAATCTCTTTTCAAAATAAGTACTGTTGTTTTTAAACTTTCACCGTAAATAATTTCGAAACTTGCCATCGTTTATCATTTTCCAAGAAAATGTTTTTAAAGTCAAACTTTGACTTTATTATTATTATTATTATTATTTTTTATAAAGTATTTTCGAATATTAATTTCACAAAATAAATTTTTATAATATTTCAGAATTTCTTGGGTAAAAATTAACAGTACAAAAAAAATTTCACGGTTACGCTCTCACCGTGACTCTTAAATTTCTTTTACACTAATAAATCCTTAAAATAATAGTATTTCTCAAAAACTCATTATTTTTACAAAATAATATTTTCCATCACTATTATATTCCAACATTCCCCATAAAACGTTGAATATAATTTTCACAACTTATTAAATCTTTTATCTGATTAATCGGTTGTGCACTGACCACTGTCAGGCCTTTCAAACAACATCATCAAATAATTAAATAATTAAATTAAAAGCAAATATAATATACTATTGCAGATAATTAAATAAATTAAAAGCAAATCAATCACCGATACACAGATAAACAACACAGCGTAAACAACATAACAAATAACCACAACCACATAAATCATATCAACCACACTAAAAGCAAATAGTTATTGAGAAAATCCCTCAGGTAAGCTCCCCGTACCTCTTGAAGCTCCTCAGTGAAATTAAAAGAACTCTGTCAATTGTCGGAAACCCTCGTACGCCGTAAAACAATTAACCTTCAACAACACATCCAAACAACCAATCAAAACAAGCTAAACAAACACCTAATCCTCTCTAATAGGTCACGGCCTCTTAGGGTTTTGTGGCTCAAAATCTCCAAATTTGCTTAAGTCATGGATTAATGATCCTAATATACTTAAGGAAATGGATTAAGGCTAAACAACAAAGTTAAGAATCAAAACCATCCTAATCCTCTAATTGGTAGATTCGGCCAACACAAGAACATAGGGTTAGGGTTTTTAGTTTAATGAACCAACTAGGATTTAACAAGTATACAAGTATGTATGATGAAAGACATGATCATACATCAATAGCAAGAACAAAAACTGCATCCATCCTTTCCTCTAGGATTCGGCCAAGACATGAAATTATGGCTAGGAATCTTAGTTTGATATAAGAACCTAGATTCATCACTAATACATGTTCAATAGATGATTAACATGATCACTTCCATGACAAGAAATCAAATTTCTATACCTATTTTTTTGTATGATTCGGCCTAGGCTAGAAATAGGGGAAGGAAACTTTTGTTTGAAACAATCTCTTAGATCACTATAGTAGAGATAATAATAAGAACATAGAAAGTGGTTTCACATTTTTAGGATTTTTATATGATTTATGGTGATTTTTCAAAGTTATGAACATAAGCTTGAATCTAGCTTGAACATGGTGATTTAAGACTTCAAAACATGAAAAATTATGAAGAACATGACATTAAATGAAGGTAGAGAGTAAGAGTCGCCTCTTGAAGAACAAGAAATGAGCAAGAAATGGCAAATTTCTGCACAAACTCAAGCTTTTTGATTAAGAGAGAAAATGGAGAAAATTCTAAGTGAAGAAGATGAAGACACTTGTAGAAAGTGGTGGAATGATGTAGAAGCTTGCCCCTTGGAGCTTATGGGCAGCCAAGCCTCCATGGGACTTGGGCCTTGCGCAATTTGCTTGTGGAAGTCCAAGCCCATTACCAATTTTCCAACATAAAACATGTTTAAGTCTTTAATTAAAGATAAAGGAAATTGAATGAGAAGAAATTGGTTTAGGGAAATTGAAATATTAAACATGATGTTGGACCATTAGGGTAGCATCCCCACATGAGTTTTGATTAGCAAAAACTGATCCAATTTACTTGGAAGATTCTATAAACTAGTTTAGGGACCAAAATGCAATTAAGAATAAGTTTAAGGACCAAAATGCAATTTCCATAGAAATTGTCATTATGAGGCCATGTGCACCATTAATGTGTTCACATTGGTGACTCACCATATTTGACTCATTGGTATTATCCGTTAGCGGCTCCCAAAAATCTCGTAATCTGCTTCGTTGGTGAAATCTTTTAAAATAACCAAAATCGTAGGAAATTAAATAAAAACCTTAAGTTTTTCGTTCACGAGTAAAAATTAGGTCTTTTGAGCAGTATAATTATACTGTCAATGAAATTCGCGGGCCGGGATTCGTCTGCTGCAAATATAATATTTTAATTTTTACGCTAAATTTTTCAAAACTTACAGTATCGTAGCAAATACGATAAAAACATTTTTCATCTCGTTCAAGAATTAAAATTAGGTTTTCTGAGCAGTAAACTTTTACTGTCAGTGAAAGCGCAGACCGGGTTCCGTCTGAATTTTCAACCCAAAATTTCATCGTAACCCTATAATATAAAGCATGATATAGAAATGATAGTGGTTTACCCAAAATCATTTTCTGAGTCTCGGATAAAAATATATATTTATATATTTATTATCGATATTAGGAAGCAGCGAAAATCGGGGTGTTACACCATACTCATCTCCCTCAATCAATATCATGTTCTTCAATTATTTTCATGATTCAAGGCCATGATCATCATTTGAAATTCCAAAATCTAAAACTTTGAAAATTCATAGAAAATCATAGAAAAATCCTTTTAAAGTAATTCCAATTTCTATGATCATATCATCATCTCTATAGTCATGATTCAAGAGCATGAATCAAAAAAAAAAAATCTATCCTATTTTTCCTAAAGTGGTCGAACCTAGGTAGAAAAGGAGCAAAGAAGTTTGTTTCAATTTTTGACATAGAACAATTGATTTAAGCTCTTCAATATCTATTGTTATTAAATCTAGAAGCTTGTTAATTTTTGAAACCTCTAGCCTATTTTATGAAGCAAGGCCGAAACTCTAGGTTTTGGTGTAAATGAATTTTTGTTTCAATTCTTGAAATAGAACACTTGATTTGATCTCTTTAGTACTTCTAGTTGTTGAATCCAAGAGATTAAAATCAAACAAAATTTCTAGCCAAAGAATTTGTGTTGGCCGAACCCTAACTCTTGGTGGGTTAGATGGTTTTGTTTCAAATTTTGGATTCATAACAATTGTTTTAGTCTTTCTAATGCCTTAAGATCGATCCAAAAGCATGAAAATTTTAAAGATCTCTAGCCAATTTTTCCTATGTTGGTCGAAAGTTATTCATGGAGTTAAAGGAATTATTGATTTAATTTTGGTCATGTAACAATTGATTATGTGTTCCTAATGCTCAAGGATCATTAATCCAAGAATTTGTGGAAATTGGAAATCTATAACCTAAGTAATCCATCATGGCCGAAACCTAACCATAGGAATTATGTGATTTTATTGGTTTTATGTTGTTAATTTTGTTGTGGTTTGTTGAAGGATAAATTGTTGTGTGAATCGTGTACGTGTTTTGTGGAGATCGGACGTCTGACGAAGTTTATTTCGGGAGGAAAATCACTCTGAGGTAATGGGAGTACCTGAGGGATTTTTTTGATACCTATATGCTATAAGTTGTGGTCCGTATAATTTATTTGAGTGTGTTTGTGGTATTTTTAAATTATATTGCGTAGTTAATCTATTTGCTGTTATTATATGCTTTAAATTGATTATCTGCAAATTATGTGTTATAGAATTTAATACATGTTATAAACTATTTTATATGCTATACTGTGAATGTTAAAATTTTATGTATGTTGTTTGTTGATTGAAAAGCCTGACAGTGGTCAGTGCTCAATTAATTACGAGGTTAAAAACATTAAAAAACTTTTTAAGAAATATCGAATTTTAATTGATGGAAATTAGAAATATAATATTACTTAATGTTTTGATTAGTTTAAAATGTGGAATAGTTAAAAATACTATTATTTTAATGATTTAACGGTGTAAAAGTGTTTTATGAGTCACGGTGAGGGCGTAACCGTGAAAATATTTTAGTACTGCTAATTTTTACCTAAGAAATTTATAAATATTAGAAAATGTTATTATAAGAAAATAAGTTTCAAAAATAATTTTATTATGGTGTTGAGAAAATTATTTCACTAGAAAAGTCCAATTTTGACTGAACACGTTTGAAAATGTCAAGCGACGGATAATTCCGAAAATATTTATGGAAAGATATTTTTCGTTGAACTAAGGTTTCAAATAAAGATTTTTAGAAGAAAATGAGTTTTAAGTGATTTGATGATTTTATAAACGAATTTCCAACGTAAAAGGATTTTCTGTAATGTGGTTTTATGCAATGGTGTTATTTCCGACAACTTGGATAAGTTGAGGAGGCCTTGTTTTGATTTGTGTTTCACAGAACGAAAATGTTTTTAAAATTGAAAGACGAACATAGTTGCTGAGACGTCTGGGTCTAGTGTTCTATGGTATGGACGGTGTGTCCTACAGGTGAAATTATGGGCTATATGTCCTATAAAACGTTGTATTGATTTTTGTGAGCTAAAATCTACGTATCTAAGACTGGTGCATCGGTCTAGATTTCGTAATTTGCACATTTAGACTTGGATTCCATTTTATTGGAATGGTTGATAAACTTAAATGTTTAAACGTTGGATTGGTCGTGAGCCTTTGAGCTTCGACAAGGAAAGAATGAACACAAAGAAAATGACGTGAACAAAATGTTTTACATGCATTTTTGGGCAGACGTGCCTATGCATTTGGACATGAATTCTTGATGGCAGGTATTCATGATGTTGCATCATTGTGCCTTGATGGACAATGAAACCATATACTATAAATAGTAACCACTGTGCCTCGTTGTGGACAATGCTATGGTTCAAATCCTGTATGCCTTATTTGGCAAAGAGAGCTTGATCAGCTCATTTATTTGGTGGTTGAATCTCCGGAGATTAGGTACAAAATTTAGATGATGAATATTGAAGTGCCATTTTTTTTAAAAACGACGCCAATTGTCGGGTATGAAACCCTTTGATAAATAATTGTTTATTTATGAATATACCGTTATGTGATGTTTGTGTGTCATGCATATGGTTATCATTTCAAAATCCATATATTGGTTCTCACCCTTGCATATACTTTTTCTTCTGGCTGTGCTGTTGTACCTTGGTACACGAGTGCAGATGTTGAAGAAGAGTTCCTAAGTCACTTGGAGACTTAAGTCCAGATTGCGGAAAGATATGCGTGATCATAGGGATGATCACGGGGTCTTATCAGTGAGTGTCTTGTGTAACATCCCTGGCTGCGAGCAAGATGTTGATGTTAACATCCCTGTCTTGTGTAACATCCTCGGCAGACAACTGCCTCTCCTTAAGGGTCTGCAAGACAACCCTCAAGTACTCCTCATGTTCCTCCTTAGTCTTGGAGTACACTAAGATATCATCTATAAAGAACACCATGAACTTATCCAAGTAAGGGTGAAAGGTCTTGTTCATGTAGTCCACGAACACAGCAGGGGCATTGGTTACACCAAAGGGCATAACCAAGTACTCATAGTGACCATAACGCGTCCTAAATGCTGTCTTCGAGATGTCCTCAGACTTAACCCGAACCTGATGGTACCCTGACCTCAAATCTATCTTCGAAAAAACACAGGCTCCGATCAACTAATCCATAAGATCATCAATCCTAGGGAGGGGATACCGATTCTTAATGGTCACCTTGTTGAGCTGTCGGTAGTCGACAGACAACCTCATACTACCATCTTTCTTCTTTACTAGCAACACTGGCGCTCCCCAAAGGGATACGCTAGGCCTAATAAACTGCTTCTGGATAAGATCCTCCAACTGTTCCTTCAACTTAGCTAGCTCTAGAGCAGACATTCTATAGGGCTCTATGGAAATAGGTCCGGTGCCCGGTACTAAATCTATGGTGAACTCCACATCTCTCTCTGGGGGTAGTACGTAAACATCCCCCAGGAAAACTTCAAGAAACTCCCGCACAACAAGCACACTTCCGACATCAAGAGGGCTCTCAACTTCCAGGGAAGACAACATCATGAACACTTGAGCTTCGTCTTCATAGAAGCTTTCACTTGGTTGGCAGAGAGAAAGGTCAGATTCTTAGACTCCTCAGGAGTTCCAAAAATCAAGGTCTTATCAAAACATTTTAAAAAGATATGGTTGAGAGATAACCAGTCCATGCCAAGAATAACATCAAGGTCTTTCAAGGGTAAACATACAAGATCAACAGTAAAGGTTCTACCATCAATAACAATATGACAATTCTTGCATGCATGAGAAGTAAGAATAAATCTCATATCTCATAAGTACAACTTGAGAAAGAATAGAAGACTTAATTCTAGATTTGTATTATTTTTGTTTTCTTTTTTCAAGGGTGTTTTTTTTTTTGATAAGCCAAAATTGTATATAGTAGAGTATAAGAGATACTCAATGACAAGTACAAGGATAGTTACATAACAGGATACAATAGAAGCTAAGGTACTAATTCAACCTAAGCCAACTATACCAAAGGTTAAGAAAATAACTAAACTTCCAGTATCAAACATGTAGAACGCCTAAGCCAGAAAAAAAAAGGCATCAAAAGTGCTAGCTATGACATAAACCATGTACTGTACAACAACACCATAAACACCCAAGACCACGAAACAGCCCAGTAAGAAACAACAAAAAAACAGCAACAAAGCCAAAGCCAAAAATCGAAAACTACAGCACCAAACTAGCAAAACAGCACCTGAACGCACAGAAAATAGTGCACCTATGATACAAACTTTGGAAGAATTAAGAAAAACAACCCAAAGGGTAAAATCTCCAATCTGTTGAGCAATAGTTTGTAGTCCCACCAAAAGAGGAATACCATGACGAAGTTCTATGTTTAATTAACTCCACAACATCCACCAAATTAACATGAGCACCATTAAAAATGATGTCATTTCTATGCAACCCGTAACACCCTTCTCGGGAGCTACATCGTAAGTGACATTTTAAGGCCGAAAAGTAGATTAATTAAATATTGTCTATAAAAAATGGGGTAATTTTTTTCTTTTTCGTTAGTCATAAATATAACTACTTTGTTTTAAATGAATGGATAACAAAATATTCCATTGTCACAATTAGGGTCGTGAGTTCGAAAATCATTTACATAATACCCAACCCGACTCATAGACATAAATCATAACAGTATACAGATACAGACTAAAGATACGGAGACACAGCTCATAAAATATAAGATACTTGGAGTGCAGCTCCATAACAGTAACATTAACTCCCAAACATACCCAGCTGGCCGAAATAAAATAGAAATGACCATCCTTTCTCAAACACCGTGAGAAGGACAAACCCAAATGACGAAATCTAGTGGAAACTCTATTTGAGTCTACTACCGACGTCGTCACATAAGACACTACTGGAGTTACTACAATAGTAACTCTCAAACTAAGCCTTTTCCTCTTCAAAAAGGAAAAAATGATCTAAGAACCATTAACAGTCTGGAAGACATCCTGTAGAAATTCCACCATAGCGTCCACAAGCTCGAACCTCAATCTCTACGACGCGTCAGCCAAGCGACATCTTGACATCTCAATCTTCTCAAAAGAATACATAAGGCACATAGCCAGCCGACATAGACAATATAAAAATAAGGAGGTGAGATTTCCATTTATCTTACACATAAGGCAGACATGCAGTGGTACGACTCTCAGGTACGTACAATTAACAATTATCAATTATCAATCATATCTACACTCATAACAAAACAATAATGTTTGACAGAAACATGACCACAACACCGCGTTTTCCTAGATAGAAGACATCTAAGACTTGAAGAATGACCTCTACGAACAGTCGGAGAGAGTGGTTCGAAGGATTGTTCTTGAGGTACCAGCCTTGGGTAATAAAGAATGCGTCAATAGAAGAGGGCGTGCACGTCATAGGCTTTTTCGGGAACATCCTACACTACCAGAAAACACGTAGCATCTATTCAAGTATGCTCGGTGTATTGCCGGATCACCACGCCACGGAGGAGCAACCCATCGGGCCTATGTGAGTATGTCATAACCCCGACATCCCCAAGCATCAACCAGATCGGCCCTACGGAATTCGCACCCGCATTAAAGTGTTAGCTCTTCTCCTAGGCACAACGGCCTTACAGAACATAGTTTCACTACGTGTTTAGGTAAAATTACCGAAAAATGCGTTCTTCTTGTCTTTCCATCAGATGTCATCTAGATTCCATAGAAATTCTTTCCACGTGCTTTCTCAGATGCTAGATGTTTTTAACATCAAGCGGAAGTTCTCAAGTCACCTTTCATCTTTGCGTAAAGTTTTCTTAAAATACTTGATTACAAAACCTAGCACATTATGAGATTGGAACATAGGTCCAATTATTTATTTCTCTGTACTTTTCTAGTTGAGCCTTTTCCTTTAGGTTTCAATAAAACAAATCATTCTGAGTCTATTAAATTTTATGGAATATGGAGAATAAATTATCCATACTTTATGACATAAGGTCGTGTTCCACCCCACATCATAAATTATTACGTTCGTATTTTCACTAAGTCATTCTTGACTTAGGTTTTTACGTTTTATGGTAAAATCACGTCTTGCCGACAAAAATCCTTTTGGCTTAAAAACAAAATATTTAGATAAAATCAAATACATTTTCAAGAATAATTTACCTCAAAGGTACTTAGGTATCAATTTTTCCAAAACATTTCCTCAAAAATCCTTAAACACATTTAACGACACGACGATTTCGCCGCTTTTTATTGAATTTAGGCCCAAAAGTTCTACTTTTTGAAAACATGGTTCTTTACCTCAAATGTATTACACTTCTAGGTTATATTACTCATATGAAAATGTTGAAACACTGATTTTACATCTTACTCTCCATTTATACGAAATTCCTAAAAATTTGACCGAACGTCGTTAATTTTGTAAATCGCGTAAATCATTTTTCAACACTTTTACACTCTAATAGTCCAAAATTCATTTTGGAGTTTTAGAACAGTTTTGTAAGTATGAAAAACAGTTTCTTACTGTCCAATTACTTTAATTTTCGAAAATTTCATTTTAGTCCCTAAACTTTCATTAATTACAAAATAGTCATTTTTCACTTAAAACCTTATAACTTTTTATTTATAACTCTAAATCACACCAAACCAACTTCTATAGAAATATTTTTCAGTTGCGCTCTAATTTTCCAGAAATCACTTTTCTGCCCCAAATATTTTTCAATAATTGCAAAAAGGTCCTTGTTTACAAAAAAGCTTATAATTTTTTATGTATTAATCCAATTAACACCAAACCAATTTCTATGGTTTTCTCTCATCAAGAACTACAATCTTAACATACAAGAACATGAATTTCAGTGCAGCCACTGAAATTCTCAGAAATTGCAATTTAGTCCCTAAGGACTCTAATTCTTAATTTTCAATATACACATCCAAATCAATTTATATATTCTTATATATTCATTCAATGCTCATAAAAATTATTCAAACAATTTAACACATCATAGAACCCATTTAACCAGTCATGGCCGAATGGCCTTAGATTACTCATGTTAAGCACTTTTTTAACAATTCAATCAAAACAACAACCAAGTTTTCAATTAGAGATCAACAACACCAAAACCACATATATCACAACCAACATATATCAAACCATATCCTCCAAGAGGATCACACACATATACAAATAAATATACAAATTTTATACTTAGGAATTATAAGACCACATATACACTATTTAAACCATCAACATATCTACATTAAGGTAGGATAGTGGTAATCTCCACCATACCTCTTGTAGACCACTTGAAGATCAAACAAACACAAGCTAAACCAAGCAAGGTAGGCCACGGTTTTGTCCACCAAAACCTAGCCATAAACAACCAACATGAAAACAAGTTAAAGAATGAAGAAAATCATCCTAACCCACTTGCATATAGGTTTGGCCAAGTTAGAAAGAATTAGCTAGGGATCTCTAAATTTTTTAAGCTCTAGGAAAATGAAAATAGAAGTCATATGAAGATCATAGAAATTTGTTTTGTGATCATAGGATTTTTCTACAATTTCCTAGAGATTTTACAAGATTCTAGATCTAGGAATTTAAAATGATGAACATGGCATAAAAATGATAAAATAAATGAAGATGAAAGCTTAGATAAGTAAGGTGATGAGGTTTTACCTCTTGAATATTGAAGAAATGAAGAAAATGATCAACCTTCACTTAGTTGAAAACTGGACAGCTTGAGGGTGTGATGGTTTTGTGAGTGTATATCACAATATCCTCATCCCAAAATCATAAACTTTGACTTGTTAGAAAGATAAGAAGAAAAGGAACAACTTTGGTGTTGAATGTTTCATTTGGTTCGGATCATAACAGAGGTGAAAAGGGCCTTCTTTCTGCTGTTTCATGTGTTGCTGAGAATTTTGGGTAGTTTCGGTATTTTGAGCATATCTCCCAATCCATTTATCCGTTTTTG
This sequence comes from Sophora flavescens, assembly GCA_030762895.1. NCBI lineage: Eukaryota > Viridiplantae > Streptophyta > Magnoliopsida > Fabales > Fabaceae > Sophora > Sophora flavescens. The sequence goes on from CM061069.1 coordinate 60,334,717, forward strand.
ATGATCTTTAGCTTGATGTAAAGAAGAGAGAAAGAGGAACAACTTTTATGTTGAGAGTTTTCGAGTTTCAGAAAGTAAGAGCGTCATAATTTTGGTGGAGATTCGGTGTTCTTATAAGTTTTGTAACTTAGAGAAAATGGAGAAAACTTGGTGAGGAAGATGAAGAAGAGTGGGGAGAGGGCAGCTGCGGTTTTGAGACTTTATATAGGCTTAGGTTTAGGCTTTGTTTGGTTCCGTAGAGTCCAAATAATGGGTTTTGTGAATATTAAATTAATATATGATTAATCATAGTTAATAGTTAACTTAACTAAGGTTATTTTGGCTAATCATGGTTAATAATATGTGGCTCACATTTGATGGAGGTGTGGCTGATTTTGGGCCACACATAGTGACTCACCAATGAGTCATCGATTCTATCCGTTAACGGTTCTGGAAATTCCGACGCAGCGACTCATTTCATTTACCCGATTTTGGTTTTGAGAGGAAAATAATAAAAACGAAAGCAAAATGAAATAGGTATGGTTGAGTATATATGGATGCACAAAATTGAGGATATGTGGGAGGTTTACAACCATGTAAAATGATTGGTTCAAAATGCGTAGCTGTGTCTTGTTAATACCCGCTAAGCTTGGGGGTATTTTGGTCTTTTTTACCTAAAAGTCATGATTACTACCATTTAATGCTCATAAATGCTTGGTGACTCATCCTCCATGAGTCATCATGTATGACTCGTTGTCCCGATCTCTTGACAGTCTCTCTGATTCCTGCGACTCTGTCGGTTTCCCGATTAGTGTTTCTGTCTGTTTTTCGATCGAAAATTTTCAAACTAACCAGACTCGTTGGAAATATGATTTAAACATAAACCATTTCGTTCACGAGACAAAATTACATTTTCTGATCCTTAAAATCTTACTATTAGTGAAAACACCGACTGTTTTTCTATCCGAACTTTTACCAAAATTCGTCCGAATAAAAATAATATTTTATTTCTGATCAGAAATTTGGAAAGTAGGATTCCTCACGGACATAATATAAAAATAAATTTCAGTTTCGGGTCAAATTAGGGTTTTCTGCCGGTATAAAATTATACTGTCAGTTAAAAACGCAGACCGGTTTCCGTCTGAGTTTTAAACCCAGATTTTAACCAAAGCTTCCTACCATAGACTAAGTTCTAGATATGATTTTGTTTTCTCCAAAATCATTTCCTAAGTCTCAAATAATATATATATATATATATATATATATATATATATATATATATATAATATATATATATATATATATACTGATATTAAAGAACAGTAAAAATCGGGGTGTTACATAACCAAATTGACCAAACTGTACAATGCCAAAACAAGTTCTTCATCTTCCTTAATCTCTTTCCTCTTGTCAAGCCCCTATGCATAAGGTAGTGAGAGACTAAATTATCTGGTGCAGCAACTGAAATACCAAGTCAGCAGTGTAGATGATTCCATAACTGCACGGAAAAAGGACCCAAGAGAAAAAGAAGTTGTGCCGATTCCTCCACATCACCACACAAAACACACCATCTCAACTGATCAGAATTAAAAACATTCCTAAGGAGAAGGTTAGAGCAAGTTGGAAGACGATCCCATAAAAGTTGCCATGAAAACGCAAGCACCTTACTCTGAACACAACTAACCCAAAAGTTCTTAAACAAGTCCTTTCCGTAAGGATGAGAGAAAATATGATCCGATTATGACAGCAAGAAGTCATAGTAGGATTTTACTGTGAATACCTTTGATTTATCAAGTTTCCACACCCACACTTCGTGCTCCTCCCTGTTAATATAGGCATGTGTCATTGTATCTGAGAAAAGAATGAAGCTTTCCTCCTCCCAAGAGAAAAAAGGTTTCCTCCATCTCTAATTCCAACACCACACACCATCATTCCAACCACCTATATCACTTATAAAACTAATCTTGTCTAGACTCAAGGAGAAAAGCCTCGGGAAGGCATCTTTAAGGATTTGGCTTCCATACCATACATGATGCCACAAAAGTGTATTAGAACCATTGCCCAGCTTCCTACAAATATAGCTAGAGAACCAAGCAGGAGAGGCTGCACTAACAGTATCTAAAACTTGAATGTCCCTCCACCACTAAGACGAATTTATGGAATTCCAACGCTACTGACCAAACTCTAAGTTAAAAGACCCATACCGAGATAAAAGAAAAGAAAGCCAGCAAGCATCACTATTGTAACACCGTGCTTTTTCGTTGAAGTGCTTTTGGGTAAGTTGTTTGGTTAATTAAGGACTTAGTGGGGATTTTGGCTCAAAAGTCCCTTTCTAATGGTTGAGCATGCTCGTGCTCAATAACCAGCACGCCTGTGCTTAAAGGCTGAAGTGTGTTTCAGTTTTTATGATGAGCACGACCGTGCTCAACAGTGAGTACGCCCATGCTCAATGTGATGATCGCCTCTCGGTGACACTAAGTTGAGTACGACAGTGCTCAAGGGTAAGCACGACCGTGCTCAGGTGCAGCCTATATATTTTAAGCACAAAACCCGAGGGTTGTACTTTTCAACCCTACTTTTGGTGGCTGCTGACCTATTTCGGCTGTCACTACTGCATTCCCTATTTCCATCATATTCAGAGTGATTCTTGAGTATTGGATTTCTGTAGGGAGCTTGTGTTTATCTGTGCTTGATATATAGGTAAGGTCTCTTTCCTTTAAGGTTTCTTTTTCTTGTTCCGATTTAGAAACTGATTAGTTTATGTTTTGGTTGACCAAGGCTTAGTACCGGAGTAAGCTGCTTGCGGATTTGGCACCCGTTTGTTGTTGGGACCGTTGTTATAGCTACCTTCAATCCAGGTACGGGGAGAATGGTAGTGTATTCATTATGCATTGGGTGTAGCGTAAGGTAAAGGGGGTTCCTATAACCCCATTGTTGTTTTGTATGAATATATGTATGAGTTAATATGTTTTATTGGTTGTTGGATAACATGTTCTTGGATGTTGGCATTATGTTTCATATTGAAGAAATGAAGAAAATGATCAACCTTCACTTAGTTGAAAACTGGACAGCTTGAGGGTGTGATGGTTTTGTGAGTGTATATCACAATATCCTCATCCCAAAATCATAAACTTTGACTTGTTAGAAATATAAGAAGAAAAGGAACAACTTTGGTGTTGAATGTTTCATTTGGTTCGGATCATAACAGAGGTGAAAAGGGCCTTCTTTCTGCTGTTTCATGTGTTGCTGAGAATTTTGGGTAGTTTCGGTATTTTGAGCATATCTCCCAATCCATTTATCCGTTTTTGATGATCTTTAGCTTGATGTAAAGAAGAGAGAAAGAGGAACAACTTTTATGTTGAGAGTTTTCGAGTTTCAGAAAGTAAGAGGGTCATAATTTTGGTGGAGATTCGGTGTTCTTATAAGTTTTGTAACTTAGAGAAAATGGAGAAAACTTGGTGAGGAAGATGAAGAAGAGTGGGGAGAGGGCAGCTGCGGTTTTGAGACTTTATATAGGCTTAGGTTTAGGCTTTGTTTGGTTCCGTAGAGTCCAAATAATGGGTTTTGTGAATATTAAATTAATATATGATTAATCATAGTTAATAGTTAACTTAACTAAGGTTATTTTGGCTAATCATGGTTAATAATATGTGGCTCACATTTGATGGAGGTGTGGCTGATTTTGGGCCACACATAGTGACTCACCAATGAGTCATCGATTCTATCCGTTAACGGTTCCTGGAAATTCCGTACGCAGCTCCGTCATTTACCCGATTTTGGTTTTTGAGAGGAAAATAATAAAAACGAAAGCAAAATGAAATAGGTATGGTTGAGTATATATGGATGCACAAAATTGAGGATATGTGGGAGGTTTACAACCATGTAAAATGATTGGTTCAAAATGCGTAGCTGTGTCTTGTTAATACCCGCGAAAGCTTGGGGGTATTTTGGTCTTTTTTACCTAAAAGTCATGATTACTACCATTTAATGCTCATAAATGCTTGGTGACTCATCCTCCATGAGTCATCATGTATGACTCGTTGTCCCGATCTCTTGACAGGTCTCTGCAGTTCCGTTTTCGACTCTGTCGGTTTCCCGATTAGTGTTTCTGTCTGTTTTTCGATCGAAAATTTTCAAACTAACCAGACTCGTTGGAAATATGATTTAAACATAAACCATTTCGTTCACGAGTCAAAATTACATTTTCTGATCCTTAAAATCTTACTATTAGTGAAAACACCGACTGTTTTTCTATCCGAACTTTTACCAAAATTCGTCCGAATAAAAATAATATTTTATTTCTGATCAGAAATTTGGAAAGTAGGATTCCTCACGGACATAATATAAAAATAAATTTCAGTTTCGGGTCAAATTAGGGTTTTCTGCCGGTATAAAATTATACTGTCAGTTAAAAACGCAGACCGGTTTCCGTCTGAGTTTTAAACCCAGATTTTAACCAAAGCTTCCTACCATAGACTAAGTTCTAGATATGATTTTGTTTTCTCCAAAATCATTTCCTAAGTCTCAAATAATATATATATATATATATATACTGATATTAAAGAACAGTAAAAATCGGGGTGTTACATAACCAAATTGACCAAACTGTACAATGCCAAAACAAGTTCTTCATCTTCCTTAATCTCTTTCCTCTTGTCAAGCCCCTATGCATAAGGTAGTGAGAGACTAAATTATCTGGTGCAGCAACTGAAATACCAAGTCAGCAGTGTAGATGATTCCATAACTGCACAGAAAAAGGACCCAAGAGAAAAAGAAGTTGTGCCGATTCCTCCACATCACCACACAAAACACACCCTCTCAACTGATCAGAATTAAAAACATTCCTAAGGAGAAGGTTAGAGCAAGTTGGAAGACGATCCCATAAAAGTTGCCATGAAAACGCAAGCACCTTACTCTGAACACAACTAACCCAAAAGTTCTTAAACAAGTCCTTTCCGTAAGGATGAGAGAAAATATGATCCGATTGTGACAGCAAGAAATCATAGTAGGATTTTACTGTGAATACCTTTGATTTATCAAGTTTCCACACCCACACTTCGTGCTCCTCCCTGTTAATATAGGCATGTGTCATTGTATCTGAGAAAAGAATGAAGCTTTCCTCCTCCCAAGAGAAAAAAGGTTTCCTCCATCTCTAATTCCAACACCACACACCATCAGTCCAACCACCTATATCACTTATAAAACTAATCTTGTCTAGACTCAAGGAGAAAAGCCTCGGGAAGGCATCTTTAAGGATTTGGCTTCCATACCATACATGATGCCAGAAAAGCGTATTAGAACCATTGCCCAGCTTCCTACAAATATAGCTAGAGAACCAAGCAGGAGAGGTCGCACTAACAGTATCTAAAACTTGAATGTCCCTCCACCACTAAGACGAATTTATGGAATTCCAACGCTACTGACCAAACTCTAAGTTAAAAGACCCATACCGAGATAAAAGAAAAGAAAGCCAGCAAGCATCACTATTGTAACACCGTGCTTTTTCGTTGAAGTGCTTTTGGGTAAGTTGTTTGGTTAATTAAGGACTTAGTGGGGATTTTGGCTCAAAAGTCCCTTTCTAATGGTTGAGCATGCTCGTGCTCAATAACCAGCACGCCTGTGCTTAAAGGCTGAAGTGTGTTTCAGTTTTTATGATGAGCACGACCGTGCTCAACAGTGAGTACGCCCATGCTCAATGTGATGATCGCCTCTCGGTGACACTAAGTTGAGTACGACAGTGCTCAAGGGTAAGCACGACCGTGCTCAGGTGCAGCCTATATATTTTAAGCACAAAACCCGAGGGTTGTACTTTTCAACCCTACTTTTGGTGGCTGCTGACCTATTTCGGCTGTCACTACTGCATTCCCTATTTCCATCATATTCAGAGTGATTCTTGAGTATTGGATTTCTGTAGGGAGCTTGTGTTTATCTGTGCTTGATATATAGGTAAGGTCTCTTTCCTTTAAGGTTTCCTTTTCTTGTTCCGATTTAGAAACTGATTAGTTTATGTTTTGGTTGACCAAGGCTTAGTACCGGAGTAAGCTGCTTGCGGATTTGGCACCCGTTTGTTGTTGGGACCGTTGTTATAGCTACCTTCAATCCAGTGCAGGGGAGAATGGTAGTGTATTCATTATGCATTGGGTGTAGCGTAAGGTAAAGGGGGTTCCTATAACCCCATTGTTGTTTTGTATGAATATATGTATGAGTTAATATGTTTTATTGGTTGTTGGATAACATGTTCTTGGTCATTGGCATTATGTTTCATATGTTATGTGCATGATTGGTTGCCTATATGTTGCTATGTTGATGATATGATTGGCATGATGATGATGGATGATTGGTTGAGATGATGGTGGTTTTTATTGTTGAGTTTTGTTGATAAAATATTAATTGACTAATTAGGCTTAAAAACGAGTTAAGATTAAAGGATTATTGTACCCTATTAATTGGTTAAAATATTATGTGAGACTCTGCCCAGAACAGTAATGTCGTGCCCTAAGCACGATCATATTGAACAAGGAGCACGCCTGTGCTCCCGGTTTGAATTCTGAAAAATGACCGCACATTAAGCACGACCGTGCAGCAGAGGAAGAACGACAGTGCTGCTGAGCACGACCATGCATGAATGGAAGCACGACCGTGCTTCACTTATGCGACCAGCACGGTCGTGCAGGGGACGAGCACACTCGTGCTCCCCTATTAGATAGAGATGGAATTAAAGGACTTAAAGGGGGTTTCTAACCCCAATCTTCCCCAATGATGACCAGTTGACATAACTAATCATAGATAAAGGTTAGACAACTTGGTTAATGATTAACAAAGATAATTAAAGATGTTGAGATGATTAAGCCAGTACCCGTTGGGGTACCGCACGTTGATGAGTTATACCTTGGTGCTTTTTGGCCAAGGGAACCTTGGCCCCACAGTTTGGGTCTAAGGTGTTGTTGATGTTGAAGTCTTGGGTGCTTATTGGCCCAAGCACGTTGAGTTGATGTTGAAGTCCTGGGAGCATTTTGGCCTGTGCAAGGAGGTGGTTGGGATTGTTTGTTGTTTGCCATGCATAGAGCATTGGAGTTGATGGTTGAGGGGTAGGTTCGACAAAGGAGAGATTGCCCGAGAGTACGGTGATCTGGCCATCCATGGTAGGTCACCCGATGGTTTGGTGACCGCGACCCCCCTTGATGTGGCATCCACGATTTGATGAGTTGGCTATCCATGGGGTTCACCCAAGGTTTGGTGAACTGCCGATGTTGGTGCTTTTATAGTCAATATGGATATGTAACTCTGAAGTCGTTCATCCTGAGTTAGAAGGATCCACATGCATAGTTGGATTAGTGGAGTAGCGTTGCATTGCACTGCATAGCATACTTGATGTTGATGATGTTGATATATATATATATGCTGATGTATGTTATGATGATGCTATGTTGTTTGTTTACCTTGCTTCCTATCTCCATGTCGTATATGTTTACATGATTCTTACTCCCCGTTGTTTGTTTGTTTGTTTGGCCTGATCGGCACCTTGTAGAGAATGGCGAGCAATCAGGAGAGGAGTGACTCTGAGGAGCCACCACTCATAGTTAGGGTTTTTCCCTTTCAGTTAGTCTGTTAGTTTCAGTTGTATTTCGAGGATTTTATTTCGGAACGGTTATACCAGCTCTGTATGTGACATTGGGGTTGGGTTATGTTGTTTATCTTTGTTATGTTTTAATTTCCGCAATGTGAACTAGTTCATGTGGGACCTTTCTACCCATGAACCTTTTTATTAAAGGACGTATGTTTTATGTTTTATCTTTATCTTTTATACTTTATAACATGCGGGGTAGTTAGGTGTCACATTTAGTGGTATCAGAGTAGGTCCGTTCTATCTCGGCCGTGGTATGAGTCCCTTGTGGAGTCCGTTGTGATTCTCGTTGTGTTCTCTAGTTTGAATTGTCTATACTTGTTATAGACAATGAAGCTTTAAGTTAGTTGCCTATAGCTTTTACCCGCTTAAGTTTCTGTATTTAAGAGTTGCGTTGGACGTGTACAGGAACTCATGGCACGTAGAGGACGCAACGATCAGGCAATTGCGGATGCGTTGACACTTCTTGCCAATGTTATCGGACAGGTCAACCATAACAACAACAATGGTGGGCTAGCTGAGTTCTGTGACACCCTTCTACCCCGCATGTTAATATAAAACATTTACTTAAAAGAGGTAATTATAAAACATGCATTTATTTGAAAAAAAATAAAAACTTGGATAAAAAGGTTTCACATCTCAACAAAATCAACGTGGAAATAACATAGTTTTAAAACAGTAAAACATAAACAAGACTGATAAAGAAAAACCCAACCTCGATGTCACATACAGAGCTGGTATAAACAAAATCCGGATACATCACGGAAACAAACTAAACAACTAACAAAACCAACAACTATAACTAAGCATTCTAACTAGAGTCGCGGCTCCTCAGAGTCACTCCTCCGCTGGCTGCTCGTCGTCCTCTGCATAAGGAAATACATGCAACAAAGAAACAGGAAAACATGGAGTAAGAAATCATGTAAACACAACGGCATGGGAATAGGGAATAAGATGAACATACATCATAGCATGGCATAGCAATATAACAACATACAATATTTATACATCATCATATAATACCATGACAACATGTTAGTCACCTAACATATGCTATGCAATACAATGCAACCCTACTCCACTACTCCATCAATGCATGTGGATCCAACTAACTCAGGAAGTCAACTTTGGAGTTACATATCCGTATTGGCCAAAAAGCACCAACACCAGCAGTTCCCCAAACCATGGAGGAGCCCCTTGGATAGCCGACGTATCATAACTGGATATGCCACCTCGGGGGCGCACGGTTCACCAAACCACGGGTGAAACACCCGAGACTTGGGCCAGATCATCATAACTAGGACAACCTCCCCTATGTTGAACATCCCCCTCAACATCAACTCCAATTCTTTATGCAAATGGCACAACAACCCACAAGGCAACCACCTCCTTTGCTTGGGCCTAAAAGCACCCAAGATTTATCACCAACATCAACATTAACACCTTAGACCCACACCGTGGGGTCAAGGTCCCCTTGGCCAAAAAGCACCAAGGTCCAACATAACAACATCTCGACCAAAAAGCATCGAGAGCATTTTGGCCAAAAAGCACCGAGAGCATTTTGGCCAAAAAGCACCAAAGCGTGACCACGTCAAGGTAACTCCATCGTGTACCGGCTAACCAAATTTATCAGTCTTTGTTATCTTAATTAATCTTTAATTAAGTTATCTAACTTGTTATCATTTGATTAGTGTATTATTACATCATCTGGGGATAATTGGGGTAAATACCCCTTTAATTCATTAATTTAGTTCTGACCAGTAGGGGGAAGCACGGGCGTACTAAAACCCCAGCATGGTCGTGCTGCCACTTAAGTGGAGCACGGTCGTGCTCACTGTCCTGCACGGCCGTGCTCAATGCGTGACCTGTTTTCCATAAATTACTGGGAGCACAGTCGTGCTCCCTGTTCAATACGGCCATGCTCCTAGGCAGGGCCATACTGTTCTGGGCAGAATTTAACGTGTTCTTGGAGTTTAGGCTCCCTAATTCTCTCAAATCAGATCCTAGGGTCTTAACTAAAACATTCGGCATGAAAATTCATCCCTCACTAACACAGTTCATGTCCTATGTTAAATAAGAGTCCTAATTAAGTCAATTAGAGTCTTATTAACATATTTAACATAACAGTAACATCATCATCAACAACATATCCAAATCAATGTGATCAACATAATCCATGTCATAACAACAACATTCATAATCATGGGTATTCATACCAATTCAACCAAAACTCATGGCATAAGACAATTCAATAGGCATACCACATCATGAACAACTCAACAATTATAACAAATAGGCACACCAATTAATCTAATTAAACATATAAACAATTATGTCATACAACCAGGAAGATCATGGCATCAATACATTATAACGACAATAAACGGGGCTATGGGAACCTCTCATCTTACGCTACTCCCTAGCCTAGTGTATACACTATTCTTCTCCCATACCTGGTACGAGGTTCGCGTTTCAAAAGAAGAAAGAAGATCCACTAGGGTCCCGTCTCGCCAGCGCTTGTCTACGACCTCAAGGATGCCAAAGAGACACTTTGGTTCAACTCTAAGATCAAGAAATCAAAAGGAAGAGATAAAGAAATTGAAAGAAAGAACACAAGGGACAATGTTCACTAATTTTACCTTTTCTAAAGTCCCGAACAGCAAGCACAACGAACCCCTATTCGTAGTGATGTTCTCCTATCAAGAAGCAGTGAAGAACGGTGCAAGAACGGGTTCCTAGAGAGAGTTTTAGGGAGAAAAACCATATGGATTCAAATAGGAAGGAGGTAGGCAGTTTTCTGAGTGTTGGGGTCGTGTAAACTAGGTTTAGGTCGAGTCTAATGGTATATATATGAGTTTGGGTCATAACGGGTTCCTATTTCAGCCCAAATTGTATACAGTTGGGTATTTTGACCATAACTTGAGCTAAAAGTTTCCGATTGAGACGTTCTTGGTGTCGTTAGAAATATCAGAGAAATATATACAAATTAATGACTAATGATCAAATCCTAAATCGGACTCTAAGATCGTCAAAAGTTCGATGGAAATTTAGAGACAGATTTGGTAGTTATTCCTAGATAGGATCCTTAGGAGATTAAGATAAGATCTTAAGATATAAACAAAAAGAGGATGATCCTATATTGATAAGGACACAAATATGATTGGTTGAGGGGCTAAAATCTAAGAATAATACTATCTCTATTTAAATACTAAATCACACGATATCTTATCATATCATTCTTAATCGCTTATTATTAATAAAATCACATCGTATATTAACATATAAAATCAAACATTAAGAGACACAATCTCATATTAATACAAATAATCATATATTAATATACATATTATCATATGCAATAATGTATACACATATATATAAATATCAAACGTATATACCAGAACTAACACATATAAACATAATGGTGAATCTTGAGGTGTTCCAAGTTCCAAGGACTGGATAAGTTCCAGAGGAACAACCCTCAGTCGTTCAAGGGAGCGTATGATCCGAAAGGAATGTTGCTATGATGCAAAAGCTCATCTTTGCTACCTTCATGCTGACTAAGGAGGCTGAGCATTGGTGGGAAACTGGTGGCAGAGGATGCAGGATGAGGGCACGGCGGTTACATGGGTTGAGTTCAGGCAGAGGTTTCTGGAGAAGTACTTTCCGGCAGACATCAAGGACAAGAAGGAGATGGAATTATTGGCTCCGAGGCAGGGATCTATGTCAGTTGGTGAATATGTTGCCAAGTTTGAGGAACTGGCGAGGTATTACACTCCGTACCAGCATACTGCAGATGAGCGTTCCAAGTACGTTAAGTTCGAGGCTGGACTTAACCCCGAGATCAAGCAAGCGATCAGCTACCAGGAGATCAGAGTCTTCCAGTTATGGTCAACAAGTGCAGGATTTATGAGGATGCTAGTCAGTTCAAGGTTGCCAGTTCCAGAGGATAAGATAGTCAAAGCGGCAAGAGGACTGATCAAAGAGACAAAGTTAAACAGCGTTATGCTCCGACCGACAGGGATTTCAAGCAGAGTGCCAAGAAACCACAGTTTCAGCAGGATAGGTTTAGGGGCGGGGTTCTCTAATGCCTCTAGACCCATGAGGTGTGGTAAGTGCGGCGCACCGGATCACTTTTCTTCTCAGTGCAAGGAATCAGCTTTGATTTGCTTCAGGTGTGGCATGTCGGGTCACATCAGCCATGAGTGTGAGGGAGCCAAGGCAGAGCCTCCCAGTGCTAGCAAGAATCGAAGTCTTTGGCCAACATATCAAGACTACTGGAAGAGTCTTTACTCTTAGTGGAGCCGAAGCCTCCGTGTCCGGTGACTTGATTCAAGTACATGTTTTATTGATGGAAACCAATTGAATGTATTGTATGATTCAGGTGCTACTCACTCATTTATATCGCAGGATAGGGTCAAGAGTCTTAAGTTGCATGTTACCTTTCTTGAATTTGATTTGCTTGTGTCTACACCCACAAATAAACTTGTTTCCACTTCTTATGCATGCAAGAACTCTCATATTGTTATTGATGGTAAAAATTTTGTTGCTGATCTTGTATGTTTACCCCTGAAAGACCTTGATATCATTCTTGGCATGGACTGGTTATCTTCCAACCACGTCCTTCTGAACTGTTTTGATAAAACCCTGATTTTGGAACTCCAACGAGTCTAAGAATCCGGGCCTTCTCTCTGTCGGTCAAGTCCAAGCTTCGATGAAAGATGAAGCCCAAGTGTACATGATGATAGCTTCTCTGGAAGTAGAGAGCAGCCCTCCTGATGTTGCTAGCTTACATGTTGTGCGGGACTTTCCTGAAGTGTTCTTTGGGGATGTTTATAACTTACCCCCAGAGAGAGATGTTGTGTTCACCATTGACTTAGTGCTTGGCATCGGGCCAATCTCTATAGCACCCTATAGAATGTCTCCTCTAGAGCTAGCTAAGTTAAAGGAATAGTTGGAGGACCTGATGAAGAAGCAGTTCATTAGGCCGAGTGTGTCTCCGTGGGGAGCACCTGTGTTGTTGGTGAAGAAGAAGGATGGTAGTATGAGGTTGTGTGTCGACTATCGACAGCTCAACAAGGTGACCATAAAGAATCGATATCCCCTCCCTAGGATTGATGATCTCATGGACCAGTTGATGGGCGCTTGTGTCTTTTCTAAGGTAGATTTGAGGTCAGGGTACCATCAGATTCAGGTTAAGTCTGAGGACATCCCAAAGACGGCGTTTAGAATGCGATATGGTCACTATGAGTACTTGGTTATGCCCTTTGGTGTGACCAATGCTCCTGTGGTCTTCATGGACTACATGAACAAGACCTTTCACCCTTACTTGGATCAGTTTGTGGTGGTGTTTATAGATGACATCTTAGTGTACTCCAAGAGCAAGGAGGTGTTAAGTCTCTAAAATGTCTGATGTGCATTTTCCTAAGTTTTAATGAGAACTAAACATTGGTTAATGATTTAATTAACTTTCATATTGGTTGCTAACCTGTCTATCGAGTGTGCAGATTAAATGATAGAATCATCCGTCCAACGCAAGTGATTAAGACGCACGTCCAACACTGTAGTGATAGAAGCTCACGTCCAACACAAGTCATAGAAGCTCACGTCCAACACAAGTGATAGAAGATCACGTCCAACACTAAAGTGATAGAGGCGCTCGTCTACTAAAGTTACACAAGCGCTGGTCTACTGAAGTGATAGAAGCGCTCGTCCACTAAAGTAACAGAAGCACTCGTCCATTGGAGTGATAGAAGCGCTCGTCCACTGGAGTCACAAAAGCGCTCGTCCATTAAGGTAATAGAAGCGCTCATCCACTAAAGAGGCATATGGAGCTTGTCTACTATGATTACGTTCTTTGGACTAGCTAAAACCTTAATGAGAGTATCCGTCCAATGACATGGCATATGAAGCTCGTCTACTAGCCCGTCCGTATGTAAAATCTTAAATGGGTAGATGGACGCGGTTATTTTCAAGATGGACGCGCTTATCCTATGAACGTGAATTCTCTTAGAATTATCAGAATCTTATTTCAAGAACCAGAATCAAGAAAAGTCAGAAGTTACTCTCTCGAGAAACCTCGGATGTCAGAACCAAAGACCAGTTAAAGAATGCTTCCAACATGCTTTATTCCCTAGTACCTTTGAAAAGGGAATTGTACTCAGCAAAGTACAAAAAGCTCTCTGCACAACTCTGATATGGCTGTATCACGATGCATAAAGCCACGATCCTTCATGTTAGAGTACAACCAACGTTCATATTGCATTAATGGCTGCCCAGAATGACTCTATTGCATTTAATGAAGTTATGCTTGAAGACAATATCTGAGGGAATGTCTCTAACGGATCCTAAATGGTTGAAGACCATAAATACAGAAGTCATTGAAGATGAAGTGTACTGAGAATACACAAAGAATCAAAGAGCCATTACTCTGCGCATTAATTTCTTCATTCTTTCATTTTGTATTCTTCAATCATTTGAAGTTATTACGCAGACTTTCCTAAGCTTTACATTTAAACCACTCTCTGAGTGTTAGTGAAATATCTGTCTGTGGGAAGTTGTATTTATTACAAACCAAATCTCTCAAAAAAACATGAGTGAGCCTGAATAGGCAAAGTGTACAAAGAATACTTGTCTTGAGCCTAAAGAGGCTAGGTGTGCAAAGAATACTTGTCTTGGAGCCTGGAGAGGCTAGGTGTGCAAACAATACTTGAGTCTGTAACCTGATCAGCTATAGTGGATAAATCTTGGTGCTGGCAAGGACTGGACGTAGCTCTTTGCTTTGAAGAGTGAACCAGGATAAATAACTGTGTCAATCTCTCTTTCCTTAAACTCTTTAGTTACTTTAGTTATCCTACGTCTATCAAGTGGTGTGTTTGCCAAAAGTCACCCGTCCATCCTGTATCCTTCCACTCGTCCAAACCTAGCTTCTGTTTGCGAAAAGATTTCAACTTTGCTTAAATTCTGATAAACACAATTCAACCCCACTTCTCGTGTTTATAGTTGTCTATTTCAGTTGGTATCAGAGCTCAGCCTCTGGGTTGAGCATCTAACAGTGTAGAGGTAAAAGGTCCTAAAGAATAGACATGACTGCTGGAGCTAGTTAAAGTGGAAGTCACCAGACTGAAGGAGCTTCCCTAACCAGACCCCCTTACTTCAATGGAGAAAACTACAACTATTGGAAAGATAGATTTCAATGGTTCATTCTATCTACAAACTCTGATATTTGGGATGTCATTACAGATGGTCCATTCATTCCCAAGAATGATGATAATACTGACAAACCAAAAGCCCAGTGGACTACTGCAGAAAAGACAAAATAGGAGCTGAACCACAAAGCCAGATATAAGATCATCTGTGCTCTCGGTCCTGAGGTGTTTGAGAAGGTACGTGCTTGTGACTCTGCCAAAGAAATATGGGACACTTTAGCTGTCACACATGAAGGAACAATCAAAGTCAAAGAGTCAAAGATTGCCATACTTGTCAGAAAGTATGAACTGTTTGTCATGGAGGAAGGAGAATCTGTTGCTCAAATGATAGGAAGATTTCAAACTATAGTCAACAGTTTAAAATCTCTTGACAAAGTCTATACCAATGCTGAGAAGGTTGGAAAGATTCTGAGAAGTCTACCTAAACAGTGGAGACCTTTGGTCACTGTTATCTCTCAAGCCAAGGATCTCACTACCTTGACCATGGATGAACTTCTTGGAACACTCACTGTTCATGAGCAAGAACTTAGAGATGAAGTTGCACCAAAGAAGGGCAAGTCAATTGCTCTGAAAGCTGATCAAAAGTCAGCAAAAGCTTCCAAGGCGCTCAAGGCAGATGAGCCATCCAATGATACTGACCAGTCTGATCATGAGGATTCTGAGAGTGATGAAGAACTGTCTCTCCTGACCAGGAAGATAAAGCTTCTCCTACAGAAAAAGAAGTTCAAGAGGGATAAGTCATTCAGAAGGTTCAACAAGGACAAGAACTTCAAAGAATCCACCTCAACAGACAAAAGTCCAATTGTTTGCTATGAGTGCAAGAAGCCTGGTCACATCAAGGCCGAATGTCCTCAACTCAAGACGGCCCCTATTAAGAAATTCTTCAAGAAGAAGAAGAAAGGAATGATGGCTACTTGGGAGGATCTGGAGTCAACATCTTCTGATGAAGAAACAAAGGAAGAAGCCAATCTCTGTTTGATGGCCAACACTGACTCAGACTCAGACGATTAGGTACATCCTGACTATGAGGAATTACTTGATGCCTTATCTAAGGCCTTTAAATCCCTCAAGAGAGAGTATGTAAAGCTCACCAGTGAGCATAAACAGAAATCTCAAGAGTGTGAGAAGCTGGCCAAAGAGAACAATGAGTCAAGACCTGAAAAGTCTAATGAAGCTAAGATCTCAAGTGAAACATCACCATCTGAAGAAGTTGAAAAACTTCAACAGAAAGTGGAAGAGCTCACTTCTGATCTTGCCAAATTTGTTAATGGTAGAGATAATCTGACTAAGCTACTTGGCTGTCAGAGGCACTCTTAACAAAGAAGGTAATGGATATGTCCATCAGACACATCATAAAGTATCAACTAAAGCTTCTACAGTATCTGTTAAGTCAACTGTAACCAAATCTACACCTGTCTGTAACTTATGTGGAAAAACTGGACATGTTATGTCTAAGTGTATCCATAAGAAGAGAAGGAAGTCTTCACAGACTCCTAGAACTAACAGAAAAGGACCCAGGAAAATATGGATACCTAAAGATCAAATAATTTTTGTTGCATATGTCCTTAACAGAACAAAGAAAACACCACTCCTGGTACCTGGACAGTGGCTGCTCGCGTCATATGACAGGAGAAAGGTCTATGTTCCTAGACCTCCAACTTAAGAAAGGAGGACACGTTGCCTTCGGAGGGAATCAGAAAGGGAAAGTTATAGGAATTGGTACTATTGGTGGTAAACCCCCTCTTCCCTATATATCTAATGTTCTTATGGTTAAAGGATTAATACACAATTTGCTTAGCTTAAGTCAATTATGTGATAGTGGTTTTGATGTTTCCTTTACCAAGGATGTATGCATAGTTAAAGACTGTTGTGGCAAAACCCTCTTTTCAGCTAAAAGGCAACAAAATCTTTATAAGATTGAACTGTCTGATCTCTCAGATCAAAGTGTAACCCGTCTGATGTCTAAAGAGGATGAGAGATGGTTATGGCATAAGAAACTAGGACATGCTAGAATGAAACTAATTTCTGAATTACATAGGAATAATCTCATGAGAGGATTGCCTGATATTAGTTTTAAGAAAGATGTCTTGTGTGATGCATGTCAGAGAGGTAAACAGATAAAATCAAGTTTCAAATCTAAAAACCAAGTATCAACCTCTAGACCTCGTCAGTTGTTACACATGGATCTGTTTGGACCAGTTAATGTTGCCAGCCTGGCTGGAAGAAAATATGGATTTGTCATAGTTGATGACTATTCCAGATACACATGGGTACTCTTCCTAACACACAAGGATGTGTCTTTAGCTTTCTCGATTCTCAAAAAGAGTACAAAATGAGCAGGATTTCTGTATTTCTACCCTTATAAGTGATCACGGGGGAGAACTTGAAAATGAGAAATTTAGACAGTTCTGTGAGGAGAATGGAATCTCTCACAATTTCTCTGCACCTAGAACTCCACAGCAAAATGGAGTGGCTGAGAGAAAGAACAGATCTCTGCAAGAGATATCTAGATCTATGCTCAATGAAAATAATCTCCCTAAGTACTTCTGGGCAGAAGCTATAAACACTGCTTGTTATGTACAAAACAGAATACTTATTAGGCCTTTTCTAAAAAGGACTCCTTATGAATTGTGGAAAAGAAAAAGCCCCAACATATCTTATTTTCATGCTTTTGGATGTGAATGTTTTATTCTGAATACCAGAGATAATCTTGGAAAGTTTGATTCTACGGTAGATAAAGGTATTTTCGTAGGATATTCTGAAAAGTCTAAGGCTTTTAGAGTATAAAATTCAAGAACTTGTATTATTGAAGAATCTGTTCATGTTAAATTCAATGATGGATTAAATACTGATAAAGAACTATCAGACCTAGAAGATGATCTTGCAGGTCTTGATATAAACAAGCCAGTAAGTCAACAACCCGATCTAACCAAAACCGAACCAGTGCCTGATGTAACAGCCTGATTTTAATTATGCTATTAAACTTGTTAAAATATAATTAATATTTTAATCTGTGAGTTAGGAAGTGGTTTTGAATAAAATAAATTCATATTCATACTCCATCTTAGGGAAGCAGGTTACCGTAAAATTTCGGGTTGAAAATTCAGATAGAAACCGGTCTGTGTTTTCACTGATAGAACAACTTTATTGGTCAGAAAGTCCTGATTTAACCCGAAACTGAAGAATAATGGATTGTATCATTTTTTTTAGTGATACTGTCTATTTTAAAATAATAATAATAATAATAATATTTCCTGCTAAAAGAATTAAATACTATATTTTGTTCGAAAGCTGAGCACGAAGCTGCAGCGATAGACCAGACAGATGAGAAAAAGGTGCCGGATCAACAATAAATTACCATCAATAATCTTGGTTAAAATATTTTGATTAAATATCTACACTAGTTAATGTCCCTAATACTCTTAAGATCCTAGTTAACTACCAGTTATAAAAACTTCTTGGGGAAGTTTAGTATTTCTCTCTCCTCCTTTCTCTCTTATTCCCGTAAGTCATCTTTTTTTTTTCTTCTTCTCTTCTTTTCTTCTCTGCTTCTTTTTCTTCATCTATTTCTTTCTTCTTTCTTTTTATTCTCTCTTCTTCTCCCTTCTTCTTCTTCCTCCAACCAGCCATCATCCCACACCCTCCACCCACCGAACCACCGTACGCTTCCAGGAGGAGACGCGTCCGACCACCTACTCCGACTCGTGTCACAGCCGCGCGATCTGGCCGACCTCCGCCGCGAAGCCGCGCTCTCCATCGTGGTAAGCATCGCGAGCCGCCGGTTTTTGTGGTGGTTTCCACCATGTGGGTTCCTTCCAAGCTTCTTCTTCTTCCCTTGTGTTGATGTGTCTTCTTTCTCTCTTTGTTTTACAGAAAAACGCCCCTGCCGCCGCTGTCACAGCTGTGCGCCACCGCCATTAGCACCACCACAAGCTCATCTACTTCATTGGGTGAGTGGTTTCCTCACTTCTTTGGTTCATTTTCAAGAAACCCCAAATTTTCCCCAAACTCAAACCCTAGTTTTAATTTCAGAGTTTGAATTTTGAAATTAATTGGTATTTTATGAAATTGGGATTATGATTAAGTGTTCCCCTAAATCAATTTTATCACTCCCTTGTTAAATTGATTTTTTCTCAATTTTCACCTTGAGCCTAAAGACCCCCAAATCTGTTTTGACTTAAACCAATGAGATTTTTTAAGAAATTAAATATGTTATTGAGCTATAATTATAGTGTAATTGTTGAGAAATTAATTTGGCGATTTGTCTGGCTGTTTCTATGTTTGGATCGGCTCTATGGGTTGTCGTTAGTGCTCGTGTTTGCTTAGAAGAGACTGAAATTACTCTCTGGGGACTCTGACTGCGTAACTGACAAGTAGCTGGATATTGCTGAACATCTTTCAGGTGGGGGAAAGAACCAATCTACCGTCGGAATGGTTAAGTAGTGTATAATATAATAATTGTGTAGGGCGACCTAAACCCTACTAGTGGTCGAATAATCGACAAGACCAAAATCATATTGAATGCCTTTCTAAAAAATCAATGATGATTTGGGAATTGTGGATTTATCGATGATAAGATATTTATAAAGTATTTTGAGGTTGATTGACTTTACTATTATTGGATTGCTATGATGTGCTGGTGGTGATAAATTACTTTGTGATATTTGAATATTTATGATTGTCTGTGTTATGCATGATCTGCCTGGATTATTTCTATGCTTAGTTGACTTTAAGTGAGGATATGTGTTGTTCAAAGATAATTGTTTGGGTGAGAATGAATAGACTTAGAGGTGCCTAGCCTAAACTAATTATTTAAAGATGAGTGGTGACATAGAACATGTGTTGAGGTTTTGGTGGAAGGTTAAGGCACTAGGTGGTTATTAATGTGGGTTGGTGAGGTTCGTGTATTGGTATTGTTGTTTGCGATCGTGTGTTGGGAACATGCGAGGTTGGAGTATCCGATCATGGATACAGGATGTCACGGGTCAGTTCTCTAACGGAAATGGGGAAAACTACCGTGATACCCTTATAGTTCTGGGTGAGTCGTCCCATATCCTAATGGGAATGAGGATGCTTTTGTATTGTGTAGTTATTCCATAATGGGAATGGGGGAATAGTATCATTCTTGGAATGAGCATCCTAACGGGAATGGGGGTGTGCACCGGTTTTTGGGGACGCGTCGCTTGGATGACTGGCTAATATCCTAACGGGAATGAGGATACTTTGGTATTGTGCAACTATTCTCTAACGGGAATGAGGGAATAGTGTCATTCTTTGAATAAGCATCCTAACGGGAAAGAGGGTGTGTATCATTCACTGGGTGAACATCCTAACGGGAATGAGGATGTGCACGGGGTGGAACCCTTAATGGGAATGGGGGTGGAACACCCTAACGGGAATGAAGGTGTTCACTAGGTGGAACATCCTAATGGGAATGAGGGTATGCCTCGATGCAAATGAGGGATGGTGGCAGGAGTGGTAGTGGCCACGTTACGTAAAGACATGGTGACAGGATTAGAGAGGTTATGTTAAAATAAAGTGGTAGATTGCATGAGAGTGGGGGTAGAGGATGACAGGGTATGCTTGAGGATGATTTGTGATGTTAGGTGTGTTGATTGTCTATGACAATTGCTGTATTATATACTATGATTCTTTTCTGTTTTTGATGATAGAAATGTTTCTTATCCCCTGTACACTTTCTATATGTTGTATTTTGTTTTATTATGGAATCGTACTAGAAGACCTGGTGGACAAACTTAATGATGAGGAATTGGACGAGACTCCCTATGAGCCGGATACCGGAGGTCGAGTCGTGACCCATGGTGATTAGGGTCGAGGTAGTATATGGCCAGTGCGTCTTGTGAGACATTTTAAATGTTTTCAGTTGTTTAGTATTTTTTTCTAAGTCTAAGCCTGTGAGGGCTCCTACCGAGAGGATACCCTTAACAGTGTTTTGGTAATGTAATAGATAAACATGGGGGTATTTATATATTATAACCTTGCGAATATTTTATGTTATTAACAAAAACTGTGTATGTGCATGAAAAACCATTTTGGGATTACTGTATCTATTTATCTCCTAAGTCTCTATCACGACTGGAGTTTGTGTATTTATTTTTCCGCTCCTGGCAGTTGATGTAAGACCAGAGATCAATTATGGTTGGATAAAGTTTTGAAGTTATAAACTGTCTATCAGGTGTTTTTCCGACGTCATACAAATCTCCGATTTTTAAAGGGGATATTTCGAAAATGAATTATGAAAATCTCTAACGCTAAATGCGTAATTAAGGAATTAATTAATAAGATTATAAGCTAATAAAACAACGGGGCACAAAGGGGTGTCTCACCTGAGGCTGAAAGACAAGTGGAACAGACGAGTCAGCAGACAAGTCAAGATCTTCATGATGATCCCAAAAGGGATTGGAAATTCAACACCCATCATCCCAAGGATCTTATTATTGGAAATCCTTCTGAAGGAGTAAGAACCAGATCCACATTAAGAGAATCAAGCAATGTGGCCTTTATTTCAGATTTGGAGCCTAAACGCATTGAAGAAGCTCTTGAGGATGAAAGCTGGATTCTTTCTATGCAAGAAGAACTTAACCAGTTCACCAGAAATGATGTCTGGACTCTTGTCTCTAGGCCTAAAAACAAGTCGATTATTGGAACAAGATGGGTCTTCAGAAACAAATTGGATGAAGATGGCAAAGTTGTCGGAAATAAGGCAAGGTTAGTAGCTCAAGGCTATAACCAACAAGAAGGTATTGATTATACTGAAACCTTTGCACCTGTAGCTAGAATGGAAGCCATACGCATTTTAATGTCATATGCTGCACAACACCAAATTACCTTGTTTCAAATGGATGTAAAAAGTGTTTTTCTAAATGGTATAATTGAAGAAGAAGTGTATGTTAAACAACCCCCTGGTTTTGAGGATACTGATAAACCAGATCACGTTTTCAAACTTAAAAAGGCATTATATGGTTTGAAACAAGCACCTAGAGCATGGTATGATAGACTCAGTTCTTTTCTCATGCATAATGGTTTTACTAGAGGACAAGTAGACACTACTCTGTTCAAAAAATGCTCTAAAGAGAACTTTATTATAGTTCAAATATATGTAGATGATATTATTTTTGGAGCAACTAATGAAAAGTCATGCAAGGAAATTTTCAAATCTAATGCAAGCTGAATTTGAGATGAGCATGATGGGAGAATTGAAGTTCTTCCTTGGATTACAAATCAAGCAGACAAGTGATGGAATTTACATTCATCAAAAAAAATATACCAAGTAGATACTCAAGAAATACAAAATGGAAAATGAAAAGCTCATGAAAACCCATATGCAACCCAATGCAAAACTCAAAGAAAGATGATGAAGGTAAAACGGTAGATCAAACTGTCTACGTGAGGTATGATTGGCTCTCTCTTTGTACTTAAGACCTGACATTCAATTTAGTGTCTATATGTGTGCTACATTCCAATCTGATCCTAGAGAATCTCATCTTAAGGTTGTTAAAAGAATATTTAGATATTTGATTGGAACTATTAATCTTGGTTTCTTTGTATTTAATATCAAAAGAATACAGATTAGAGGGATATTGTGATGCTGATTTTGCTGGAGACGGAAAAGAAAGAAAAAGCACCAGTGGAGGATGTCACTTCATTGGAGCAAGTTTAGTGTCATGGTCAAGCAAGAGGCAGACAACCATTGCCTTGTCTACTGCGGAAGCAGAATACATTGTTGCTGCTAGTTGCTGCTCTCAACTCTTATGGATAAAAAATCAACTTGAGGATTACTCTATTTATGAACATAACACATCTGTTTGGTGTGATAATTCCAGTGCTATATGCTTAACTAAAAATCCAATTCAGCATTCTAAGGCTAAGCATATTGAAATCAAACATCATTTCATTGGGGATTATGTTCAGAAAGGCATCTTTGATATTAAGTTTGTTTAAACTGAAAATCAATGGGTTGATATTTTCACTAAACCCCTTGATAAACCTCTGGCTCATCTAGCTTTATGGCTAGTATGACCAGGGTTTTGTGCTAATTATATCTCATTTTCACCCAAATTAGACTTGATTGTCCTTAAGCAACATTTTGAGTCGTTTGAGTAGTTTTAGGTTAATTTAGCCAGTTTGTAGTCAAATAAAGCACTTATGGCTATTTTATTGATTTCAGGTTAACTTAGTAGTCAAGGGAATAAAGAAACAGGGAAAATTCCAATCCTGGAGGTGTTCGCCCCGCGAGTGTATATTCGCCACGCCAACCTGAAAGCCAGCTGAACAGCAGAATATCATCCTCTCTGGTTCGCCCAGCGAACAACACCTCGCCTCGCGACCCTGATAGCTGACTGTTCCAGAGAAATGCAACCCATTCTGTGTCGCCTCGCGGATCCATGTCTCGCCTCGCGAGACTGAAGACCAGAAGCCATGACTCTTCCATTCCTCACCACGCGAGCAGTACTTCGCCCCGCGAGAAGACCAAACGTTTCAGACTCTTCATGATATTCGCCTCGCGAGTGAGGGTTCGTCTCGCGAGTGGGCTCAGTTTCTGAATATTATAAATTGTTGTTCTGGGCAGATTGGAAGGACTTTTGATTCTCCACTGTTTTTCTTTATAGAATTCTGGTTTTGTTTCATTTTTATGGAGAACTAAATTTCTTTGATTAGTCTACTGTAATCGATTTCCATCACACTTGAGGTTCTTGTAATTCCAGTTTTGTATGCTTTTCCCTTTTCAATGCTATGCTAGATTTTTCTGTTTGCTTAATTCAGGAGTGTATAGTGTTGTATTGATTTATTTCGGAGATGTTATGTTCCTATATTTAATCGTGTTTGCTTAATTCGCGTGTGTTCAATTCGTGTTCGTTTAGTTCACGAAGGGCTTAACCCCGTTTGCTTAATTCGGGAATAGGAACATATATCTGTAGTAGTGATTTCGCTTGTTAATTGTTGCTACAACCGGGATGGGATTAGAATCTGCTTAGGGCTTGGAATTTTCATGAACCGATGATAGTTGGGAAATCGAGAACAGTAGATTAATCGTCTTTAGCTATTTGATAATCTTTTAAACTGCTCTGTTTTTATTGCTCTGTTATTGATTTGTTTTCCAATTGAATTTTAAACCAACCCCCCCCAAAAAAAAAAAAAAAAAACTGATTTTTGTGATAAATAAAAATTCAAGAATCCTTGTGAGACGATATCCGAGTTGTCGCCCTTAACTACATATTTTGTAAACCGCTCGCTTTTTGGCGCGTGCGCGACAGCACGACCAAAAATTGATGCCGTTGCCGGGGACTCTTGTTTGTTATTTTCGCATTTTTTCTTCTTTTTCGTTTTTGTTTTGAATTGGTCTGGCTACTAGGTCTACTTGCCCTAAATTGTGTGATTTTGATCCTGAAATTGAAAGAACACTGCACACACGCCGTAGAGAAATTTGGGCTAGCACTAGTAGTGATTCTAATTCTAAAACTGTTTTTGATAACATGGGTGACCAAAGGACATTAAGACAGCTTGTTGCCCCTGATGTTAATTATAATGGCTTGTGTATTGCATATTATGGTGCTGATACTCCCTTTGAATTAAAATCTGGTCTAATCCATTTGTTGCCAAGGTTTAGTGGTCTTGCAGGTGAGGATCCACACAAGCATTTGAAGGAATTCCAGGTCGTCTGCTCCACAACCTTGAGATCAGAGGGAGTAACTGAGGATAACATCAAGCTGAGAGCTTTTCCGTTCTCACTCCAGGGCGCTGCAAAGGATTGGTTGTTATATCTTGAGCCAAACTCTATTACCACCTGGGACGATTTGAAGAAGCTCTTCTTAGAGAAATATTTTCCTGCCTCCAGAGTTGCATCAATCAGGAAGGAAATATGTGGCATCAGACAAGGAAATGAGTCATTGGCTGAATATTGGGAGAGATTCAAGCAATTGGCATCCAGTTGCCCTCAGCATCAGATTTCCGAGCAACTCCTTATCCAGTATTTTTATGAGGGGTTACTACCGATGGATAGAAATATTTTGGATGCTGCTAGTGGGGGAGCACTCGTTGATAAGACACCAGCTGCTGCCAAGCAATTAATTGAAAATATGTCACTGAACTCCCTGCAATTTACAACCAGAAGAAATTCTGTTGAGACAAGGGGTGTGAATGAGGTCCATAGTTCTTCTTCCAACCAGGCCGTTGATGATAGAAATGATAGGCTCACTTCATTGGTGGAGAAATTGGCAATGGATAAGGTTCAACCGGCAAGGTTGTGTGGCATGTGCAACTCTCCTGAGCACCCGTATGATGCATGCCCCATTCCGAAGGAAGAGTTCGTCATTGATTTGCCTCAAGCTTATGCAATCAATCCCTATAATCAAGGCAACAATCAGAACCGGTACAACACTCCTGACCTCTCCACAAATAGGTACCATCCCAACTAGAGGAATCGTCCTAACCTTCGGTATGGGAACTCATCCCAACAACAACCGGTGGTACCACCACAGAATCCTCCTCAAGTGACCACTTCTGCACCTTCTAGACCTTCACTAGAGGACATGTTCAAGCAAATGACTGAACAAAATCTCCAGTTGCAGCAGCAAATTGGACAATTCCAGGCACAGTTCCAAGCCTCACAGGCACAGTTTCAACAGCGAACAGATGCTAGCATTCACAATTTGCAGACACAGTTTGGTCAATCTCAACAGCGAACGGATGCTAGCATTCAAAATTTAGAGACACAGGTTGGACAGCTTGCCACATCCATAAATAACATACAGCAAGCTCAAAGATCAAGTCAACTGCCTGCACAAACAGTGATAAATCCCAATGTCTCCAATCCTAATGTGAGTGCCATTTCTCTGAGATCTGGAAGAGTTGTTGAGGCAGCCTCTGAAAAAAATGAAGAAATTGTTGAGGTAACTCCTGAGCCTTCAGTTGATGTTGAAGTTGAGAAAGTGTACATACCACCGATCCCCTTCCCACACAGAGTACAGAAAAATAAGAAGATTGGTAGTGAAGACAAGGAGAGGGAAATTTTAGATGTGTTCAGAAAGGTGACTGTAAATATTCCTCTTCTAGATGTGATCAAGCAGGTTCCTAAGTATGCTAAATTTCTGAAGGATTTATGCACCAACAAGAGAAGGTTGAAGAGTAATGAGAGAGTTAATTTGGGAAGAAATGTTTCAGCTCTTATCCAGTCTAAGCCTGCACTGAAAAGAGTTCTTGTTTCAAAGACTCCACTCAGGCACTACCACAGAAGTGCAAGATTCCAGACACTTTTACTATTCCATGCACTATTGGGGACAACAGATTTGAAAATTGCATGTTGGATTTGGGAGCCTCCATAAATGTCATGCCCACCTCTATTTTCAATAACCTTGATCTTGGTCCCTTGCAGTATACAGGTCTCACTATCCAGTTGGCCAACAGGACCAGTGCCCGCCCCATGGGAATGGTAGAAGATGTGCTGGTACAAGTTGATGAGTTGATTTTCCCTGCTGACTTCTACATCCTAGACATGGCAGGAGAGACAAATTCAAGTAGATCACCAATAATCCTGGGCAGACCATTCATGAAGACAGCTAAGACTAAGATTGATGTTAATGATGGGACCATGTCTATGGAGTTTGTTGATATTGTGGCAAAGTTTAACATCTTTGATGCTATGAAGCATCCATTGGAAGAGCACTCTGTTTTCCAATTAGAGTTGCTTTCTGAGATTGTTGATGACACCCATGAGGACCTTGTTTCTGATTTTCCATTTATTTCTGGCTTTGATGATATATATTCATGTATTGACTGTACTGACACTAACCCGTGTGCTGTTTGTGCTGAGTTTCTTGATTCAACTTTGCAGGGTGATAGTGAGAGTGAAGTCATCATGTCAGCCGAAGTTCTTGACATCATGGCTACTCCAAATGTACCATCCATTGAGCAGCCACCCTCCTTAGAGCTCAAGCCACTTCCTGGGAACCTGAAGTATGCTTACTTGGAGACGAATGAAAAACTTCCAGTCATTATTTCCTCCAGCCTTGACTCTGACCAGGAAGCTAAACTCTTGGAAGTTCTGAAGAAGCACAAGAAGGCGATTGGGTGGACCTTGGCTGACATTCCAGGAATTAGCCCCTCCAGATGTATGCATAGAATTCTATTGGAGGATAGGGCTAAACCAGTTAGGCAGGCCCAAAGGCGACTCAATCCATTGATTCTGGATGTGGTGAAGAAAGAGGTGACTAAACTTCTGCAGGCAGGTATTATATACCCCATCTCTGATAGTACTTGGGTCAGTCCAGTGCAAGTTGTACCCAAGAAGTCCGGTCTCACAGTGGTAAGAAATGATAATAATGAGCTTGTACCCACTAGAGTCCAGAATAGGTCAAGCAGTCTCAGATAGATTATAGGAAGTTGAACCAGGCCACCAAAAAGGACCACTTTCCTTTGCCGTTCATAGATCAGATGCTGGAACGGCTGGCTGGTAAATCTCATTACTGTTTTCTTGATGGCTTTTCCGGGTACTTCCAGATCCATATTGCCCCAGAGGATCAGGAAAAGACCACTTTCACGTGCCCCTTCGGCACGTTTGCCTATAGGAGGATGCCGTTTGACCTTTGTAATGCTCCTGGCACTTTCCAAAGATGCATGCTTAGCATTTTTACTGAATTTATTGAAAATTGCATGGAAGTGTTCATGCATGACTTCACTGTATATGGCTCCTCATTTGATGCATGTTTGCATAGTCTGAGTTTAGTT
Source organism: Sophora flavescens (assembly GCA_030762895.1). Taxonomy (NCBI): domain Eukaryota; kingdom Viridiplantae; phylum Streptophyta; class Magnoliopsida; order Fabales; family Fabaceae; genus Sophora; species Sophora flavescens. Next base: position 60,362,272 of record CM061069.1, read on the forward strand.
CTAGAAAGATGCATTGAGACTGATCTGATTTGGAACTATGAAAAATGTCACTTTATGGTAGAACAGGGGATTGTTTTGGGTCATGTTATTTCTAAAGAGGGTATTTCAGTAGATCCTGCAAAAATTAATGTGATTTCAACATTGCCTTACCCATCTTGCGTTCGCGAGATCCGTTCTTTTCTTGGCCATGCAGGTTTCTACAGGCGCTTCATTAAGGACTTCAACAAGATAGCTCTGCCATTGTCAAACTTGCTGAAGAATGATGCCATGTTCCATTTTGATGACAACTGCAAGACGGCATTTGACTACCTGAAAAGAGCATTGACCTCTACCCCCGTCATCCAGCCCCCTGACTGGACCCTCCCTTTTGAACTCATGTGTGATACTTCTAATTATGCTGTGGGAGCGGTTCTAGCACAAAGGGTGGGCAAGGCTGCCCATGTCATTCATTATGCTTCTAGGACATTAGATGCTGCACAATCAAATTACACCACCACTGAAAAGGAACTGCTAGCTGTTGTTTTTGCACTTGATAAATTTAGGTCATATTTGCTAGGTTCCAAGGTTACTGTTTTTACTGACCATGCAGCTCTGAAGTACCTGTTAAAGAAACCAGAAGCGAAGCCAAGATTGATTCGGTGGATGCTTTTGCTCCAAGAGTTCAATGTGGAGATAAAAGACAAGAGTGGAGCTGAAAATTTGGTAGCCGATCACTTGAGCCAAATAGCAAGGGATGAGGATCCTTCTCCCATCCAAGATGATTTTCTGGATGAACAGCTTCTACATCTGCATGGGGTAACGTCTTGGTTTGCTGACATTGTTAACTTTCTTGTTGCTGGTGTTGTTCCTGCAGGTACAAGTAGATCCAAGATCCACAAGCTCAAGAGTGATTCAAAGTACTATGTGTGGGATGATCCGTACCTTTGGAAGTTTTGCAGTGATCAGGTGATTCGGAGGTGTGTCCTGGATTATGAGACAGAGTCCATCCTGCACTTTTCTCATGCCTCTCAAGTAGGGGGACACTTTGGACCACAGAGGACAGCAAGAAAAGTCCTAGATTCTGGGTTCTACTGGCCCACAATTTTTAGAGATGCCTATGAGGTCTACAGGAATTGTAAGGAGTGTCAAACAGCAGGCCCTGCCATCACTCGTAGGAGTGAGATGCCTCAGCAGCCCATGCTTTTTTGTGAGGTTTTTGATGTTAGGGGGATTGATTTTATGGGTCCTTTCCCTGCATCTTTTGGTTTTCTATATATTCTTTTGGCTGTTGACTATGTTTCAAAGTGGGTGGAAGCTATCCCCACTAGGACTAACGATCCTAAAGTTGTTTCAAAATTTGTTAGGTCCAATATTTTTTGCAGGTTTGGCATACCTCGGGCTATTATCAGTGACCAGGGCACTCACTTCTGCAACCGCACCATGGAAGCTCTACTCCGGAAATATGGAGTTGTGCATAGAGTCTCCACTGCTTACCATCCCGGCACCAATGGCCAGGTGAGATATCAAACAGGGAGATCAAGCGATTTTAGAGAAAATGGTGCGATCGAATAGGAAGGATCGGAGCCGCCGTCTGGAAGTCGGACTGTGGGCTCAGAGGATCGCTTTCTAGACGCCAATAGGAATGTACCGGTTTAGGCTTGTATTTGGTAAGTCATGTCATCTCCCTATGGAATTTGAGCACCGTGCATATTGGGCAGTCAAGTGCTGTATCTTGGAATTGAAGAAAGCTGGTATTGAAAGGAAACTCCGATTCGGCGAACTTGAGGAGCTTAGGCTAGAAGCCTATGAAAGCTCCCGGATTTATAAAGAGAAAACAAAACATTTTCATGATAAAATGATTGCTAGAAAAGAATTTTTACGTGGGTCAACAGGTCTTACTGTTTAACTCCCGCCTGAAAATGATGGCTGGGAAACTTAGGTCCAAGTGGGATGGCCCATTTGTTGTTACTAATGTTTTTCCTTATGGTGCAGTAGAGATTAAAAGTATAGGTAGCAACAAGTCCTTCAAGGTCAACGGGCAGAGGCTGAAGCCATTCCATGGTGTGGATGCTGGTGTTCCTGCGGATGCTAATGTTGAGGAGCTCTCCTTGGAAGCTCCCACCTACACTGACACTTGATCAGGGAGTACCATTTCCTTTCCCTCACTTTGATTTTATAGTTATGTTGTTCATTGGGGACAATGTATGTTTTAAGTGTGGGGAGGGAACCAATTGTAGCTTTATGGCTAGTATGACCAGGGTTTTGTGCTAATTATATCTCATTTTCACCCAAATTAGACTTGATTGTCCTTAAGCAACATTTTGAGTCGTTTGAGTAGTTTTAGGTTAATTTAGCCAGTTTGTAGTCAAATAAAGCACTTATGGCTATTTTATTCATTTCAGGTTAACTTAGTAGTCAAGGGAATAAAGAAACAGGGAAAATTCCAATCCTGGAGGTGTTCGCCCCGCGAGTGTATATTCGCCACGCGAACCTGAAAGCCAGCTGAACAGCAGAATGTCATCCTCTCTGGTTCGCCCCGCGAACAACACCTCACCTTGCGACCCTGATAGCTGACTGTTCCAGAGAAATGCAACACATTCTGTGTCGCCTAGCGGATCCATGTCTCGCCTCGCGAAACTGAAGACCAGAAGCCATGACTCTTCCATTCCTCACCACGCGAGCAGTACTTCGCCTCGCGAGAAGACCAAACGTTGCAGACTCTTCATGATATTCTCCTCGCGAGTGAGGGTTCGTCTCGCGAGTGGGCTCAGTTTCTGAATATTATAAATTGTTGTTCTGGGCAGATTGGAAGGACTTTTGATTCTCCACTGTTTTTCTTTATAGAATTCTGGTTGTGTTTCGTTTTTATGGAGAACTAAATTTCTTTGATTAGTCTACTGTAATCGATTTCCATCACACTTGAGGTTCTTGTAATTCATGTTTTGTATGCTTTTCCCTTTTCAATGCTATGCTAGATATTTTTGTTTGCTTAATTCAGGAGTGTATAATGTTGTATTGATTTATTTCGGTGATGTTATGTTCCTATATTTAGTCGCGTTTGCTTAATTCGCGTGTGTTCAATTCGTGTTCGCTTAGTTCACGAAGGGCTTAACCCCGTTTGCTTAATTCGGGAATAGGAACATATATCTGTAGTAGTGATTTCGCTTGTTAATTGTTGCTACAACCGGGAGGAGATTAGAATCTGCTTAGGGCTTGGAATTTACATGAACCGATGATAGTTGGGAAATCGAGAACAGTAGATTAAACCAAACCCCCCCAAAAAACTGATTTTTGTGATAAATAACAATTCAAGAGTCCTTGTGAGACGATATCCGAGTTGTCGCCCTTAACTACATATTTTGTAAACCGCTCGCTTTTTGGCGCGTGCGCGACAGCGCGACCACCCCTCGTAGAAGAAAGGTTTTTATTTATTAGAGATAATCTAAACATGCATTGCATTGTTGAATGATATGTCTGAATGTTAAACTGTCTGTGCTAAATCTGTCATTACTCCTATATACATGTTCTTTTAACTAAGCATTAGTTCAGGGGGAGTGATGTTACAATAGTATAAGTGGAGTATGTCTCATATGCTTGCTGCATTACTATGATTTTCTTAACATGTTATCTTGCACTTAACATATCTCACAAATAAAACTTGATAACCCTTTTTGATGTTGACAAAAGGGGGAGAATGGGAGAAATAAGAATGGGAGAATAGAAGAATGAATAATGGGAGAAATGAGAAATGTGATAGAAATGTGTTATAGAAGAATGAATATGAATGAATATGATATGAATCTTAATAATACATCGACATGAGTATGCTCTGATAGTTGCTATAATTGCTCAGATAAATCTTAAGTAAGATTGCTCTGATAATAATTTCAAAGTTAAAACAAGTCAAACTTAATGTCTGATCTAGCATCTGCATGACGTGTCCGCTTAAGAAAATTTCAACCTATCTGATATATGCTATTTTCTTTGTTGATATTTTGAGGTTCATTAAATCATCTCAATGTTTGTCATCATCAAAAAGGGGGAGATTGTTAAGTCTCTAAAATGTCTGATGTGCATTTTCCTAAGTTTTGACGAGAACTAAATATTGGTTAATGATTTAATTAACCTTCATATTGGTTGCTAACCTGTCTATCGAGTGTGCAGATTAAATGATAGAATCATCCGTCCAACGCAAGTGATTAAAACGTACGTCCAACACTGTAGTCATAGAAGCTCACGTCCAACACAAGTGATAGAAGCTCACGTCCAACACAAGTGATAGAAGCTCATGTCCAACACTGAAGTGACTGAAGTTCACGTCCAACACTTAAGTGATGAAAGCCAACGTCCACTAAAGTGATGAAAGCCAGCGTCTACTAAAGTGACAGAGGCGCTCGTCTACTAAAGTAACACAAGCGCTGGTCTACTGAAGTGACATAAGCGCTCGTCCACTAAAGTAACAGAAGCGCTCGTCCACTGGAGTAACAAAAGCGCTCGTCCATTAAGGTAATAGAAGCGCTCATCCACTAAAGAGGCATATGGAGCTTGTCTACTATGATTACGTTCTTTGGACTTGCTAAAACCTTAATGAGAGTATCTGTCCAATGACATCGCATATGAAGCCCGTCTACTAGCCTGTTCGTATGTAAAATCTTAAATGGGTAGATGGACGCAGTTATTTTCAAGATGGACGCGCTTATCCTATGAACGCGAATTCTCTTAGAATTATCAGAATCTTATTTCAAGAACCAGAATCAAGAAAAGTCAGAAGTTACTCTCTCGAGAAACCTTGGATATCAGAACCAAAGACTAGTTAAAGAATGCTTCCAACATGCTTTATTCTCTAGTACCTCTGAAAAGGGAATTGTACTCAGCAAAGTACAAAAAGCTCTCTGTACAACTCTGATATGGCTGTATCACGATGTAAAAAGCCATGATCCTTCATGTTAGAGTACAACCAACGTTCCTATTGCATTAATGGCTGCCTAGAACGACTCTATTGCATTTAATCAAGTTCTGCTTGAAGCCAACATCTGAGGGAATGTCTCTAACGGATGCTAAATTCTTGAAGACCATAAATAAAGAAGTCATTGAAGATGAAGTGTAGTGAGAATACACATAGCATCAAAGAGCCATTACTCTGCGCATTAATTTCTTCATTCTTTCATTCTGTATTCTTCAATCATTTGAAGTTATTACGCAGACTTTCCTAAGCTTCACATTTAAACCACTCTCTGAGTGTTAGTGAAAGATCTGTCTGTGAAAAGTTGTATTTATTACAAACCAAATCTCTCAAACAAACCTGAGTGAGCCTGAAAAGGCTAAGTGTGCAAAGAATACTTGTCTTGAGCCTAAAGATGCTTGGTGTGCAAAGAATACTTGTCTTGGAGCCTGAAGAGGCTAGGTGTGCAAACAATACTTGAGTCTGTAACCTGATCAGCTATAGTGGATAAATCTTGGTGCTGCCAAGGATTGGACGTAGCTCTTTGCTTTGAAGAGTGAACCAGGATAAATAACTGTGTCAATCTCTCTTTCTTTAAACTCTTTAGTTGCTTTAGTTTTCTTACGTCTATCAAGTGGTATGTTTGCCAAAAGTCACCCGTCCATCCTGTATCCTTCCACTCGTCCAAACCTAGCTTCTGTTTGCGAAAAGATTTCAACTTTGCTTAAATTCTGATAAACACAATTCAACCCCCCCTTCTCGTGTTTATAGTTGTCTATTTCAAGAGGAACACCTGAGGGTTGTCTTGCAGACCCATAAGGAAAAGCAGTTGTACGCTAAGTTTTCTAAGTGTGAGTTCTGGTTAGAGGAAGTGAGCTTCTTAGGACATGTCATATCTAAGGGTGGCATAGCAGTGAACCCGGCTAAGGTAGAGACGGTGCTCCAGTGGGAAGTGCTGAAATCATTAACCGAGATTAGGAGTTTCTTAGGGTTAGTCGGGTATTACAGAAGGTTTATAGAAGGTTTCTCTAAGATAGCTTTACCCTTAACCCGTCTCACCAAGAAGGGACAGTTGTTTGTGTGGGGCTTTAAGTGTGAAGAGAGTTTCCAAACCCTTAAGGATAGGTTGACATCAGCACCAGTGTTAGTTTTGCTAGATCCTGGTGAACCCTTCGTAGTTTACTGCGATGCTTCTAAGCAAGGGTTAGGCGGTGTGTTGATGCAGAATGGTAAGGTAGTTGCTTATGCTTCTAGGAAGCTGAAAACCCATGAGAAGAACTACCCTACCCATGACCTAGAGCTAGGAGTTGTGGTATTTGCCTTAAAGATCGGGAGGCATTACCTTTATGGAGAGAGGTTTGAAGTTTTTAGTGATCATAAGAGTTTGAGGTATCTCTTTGATCAGAAGGAGTTAAATATGAGGCAGCGCAGATGGATGGAGTTCTTAAAGGATTATGACTTCGAGCTGACCTATCACCCAGGAAAGGCCAATGTGGTGGCTGATGCCTTGAGTAGGAAAACCTTGCATATCTCCGCTTTGATGGTTAGGGAGATAGATCTGATTGAGGAGTTTAGAGACCTTAGTCTAGCTTGTGAGTTTACCCCTAAGAGTATCAGGCTTGGTACCTTGAAGATTACCAACAGCTTGATGGATCGTATTAGAAAGGGTCAGAAGTTAGACGAGTTTCTTTTAGACCAGCGAGAATTGCTTGCTCAGGGTAGAGACCTTAGTTTTAAGGATGGCAATGATGGTGTCTTAAGGTTTAAAGATAGAGTGTGCATACCGGATGTTCCTGAGCTTAGAAAGTTGATCCTTGAGGAAGGACATAGGAGTGGACTGAGTGTGCACCCAGGTGCCACCGAGATGTATCCGGACCTTAAGAAGATGTTTTGGTGGCCTAGGATGAAAAGGATGTGGCCGAGTTTGTGTATGCGTGTCTAGTTTGTCAGAAGGCCAAGATAGAACATCAAAAGCCTTCAGGTAAGTTGCAACCTTTGAGTGTCCTGGAATGGAAATGGGATAGTATCTCCATGGATTTTGTGTCTGGACTCCCTAGGACTCCAGCTGGTTTTGAGGTTATTTGGGTTCTTGTGGATAGATTGACTAAGTCTGCCCATTTCAACCCTATGAACATGGAGTATCCTTTAGAGAAGTTGGCTAAGCTGTACATCAAGGAGATAGTTAGGCTTCATGGTGTACCCTCTAGCATAGTATCAGATAGAGACCCGAGGTTTACCTCTAGGTTTTGGGAGAGTTTGCAGCATACTTTAGGGACAAAGCTTAGGCTTAGTTCAGCTTACCACCCACAGACTGATGGGCAGTCTGAAAGGACCATCTAGTCCTTAGAGGACTTGTTGAGGGCTTGTGTGTTAGAACAATTTGGTAGTTGGGACAAGTTTTTGCCCCTAATAGAGTTCACCTACAACAACAGCTTCCATTCCAGTATTGGGATGACACCTTATGAGGCTCTTTACAGGAGGAGATGTTGAACCTAGTGATAATGTGGTGTTAGGGCCAGAGGTTGTCCAGGAAATAATAGAGAAGATCGGGATGGTTCAGGAAAAGATGAGAGTGGCACAGAGTAGGCAGAAGAGCTATCATGACAAAAGGAGGAAGGCGCTCGAATTCTAGGAAGGCGATCATGTATTCTTGAGAGTTACCCTGACGACTGGGGTTGGTAGAGTGATGTGTTAAGTCTCTAAAATGTCTGATGTGCATTTCCCTAAGTTTTAATGAAACTAAACATTGGTTAATGATTTAATTAACCTTCATATTGGTTGCTAACCTATCTATCGAGTGTGCATATTAGATAAGAGAATCATTCGTCCAACACTGTTTGAAGATAAAAACTCACGTCCAACACACAAGTGTTTTTAAACAAACGTCCAGCACTGTAGTGTTTGAAGCGCACGTCCAAAACGCAAGAGAAAGAAGGCCGCGTCCACTAAAAGTACCAGAAGGCCGCGTCCACTAAAAGTATCAGAAGGTTGCGTCTACTGAAGGTATCAGAAGCGCGTCCACTAAAAACAACAGAAGGCCGCGTCTACTAAAAACAACAGAAGGCCGCGTCTACTTAAAGTATCAGAATAGCGCGTCCATCAAAGTATTAGAAAAGCCCGTCCAGTGAGGTATCAGAATTATCCGTCCAATGACGTGGCACTTGGAGCTCGTCCAATAAAGTATCAGAACAACCCGTCCACTAAGTTTATGGCTCGTCCAATGACGTGGCAATTGGAGCTCGTCCATTAAGGTCAGTATGACTCGTCCAATAACATGGCATATGGAGCTCGTCCATTAAGGTCAGAATGTATCCGTCCAATGTTGTGGCAAGAGACTCTCGTCCACTAGAGTAACTGAGACACTCGTCCACTAGAGTAACTGAGACTCTCGTCCACTAGAGTAACTGAGACTCTCGTCCACCAGACTAACTGAGGCTCTCGTCCAGTAAAGTAACAGAGGCTCTCGTCCACTAGAGTAACAGAAGTGCTCGTCCACTAAAGGTAACAGAAGCGCTCGTCCACTAGTCTTTGGACTTGCAAAGTCCTTGATATGGAGCTCGTCTACTAGCCCGAATGAAAACTCAAATGACTAGAAAGACGTGATTATTTTATGAACGCGAATTCTCTGAGGATTATCATAATCGTTTTTCAAAAGCCAGAAAGAGACTTGAAGCCTTCTCTCCTACTCAGTTTCACGATTATCAAGAAAAGTCAGAAGCTACTCTCTCAAGCAACCTTGGATAATCAGAACCAAAGACCAGTTAAAGAATGCTTCCAACATGCTTTATTCCCTAGTACCTCTGGTCCTTACACAAAAAGGGAAGTGTACTCAGTAAAGTACAAAAAGCTCTCTGCTCAACTTTGATATGGCTGTAGCACGATGAATAAAGCCATGATCCTTCATGTTAGAGTACAACCAACGACTCTATTGCATTAATGGCTGCCCAGAACGACTCTATTGCATTAATGACTACTCAGAACGACTCTATTGCAATTAATGAAGTTCTGCTTGAAGCCAACATCTGAGGGGATGTCTCTAACGGATCCTAAATGCTTGAAGACCATAAATACAGAAGCCATTGAAGATGAAGAAAACACAGAGAATACACACTGCATTAAAACGTCATTACTCTGCTCATTTATTTCTTCATTCTTTTATTCTTTATTCTTCAATCATTTTGAAGTTACTAAAAAAGACTTTCCTGAGCCTTACATTTAAACCACTCTCTGAGTGTTAGTGAAAGATCTGCCTATGAGAAATTGTATTTATTACAAACCCAATCTTTCAAATAAACCAGAGTGAGCCTGAAGAGGCTAGGTGTGCAAATAATACTTGTCTTGAGCCTGAAGAGGCTAGGTGTACAAATAATACTTGTCTTGAGCCTGAAGAGGCTAGGTGTGCAAATAATACTTGAGTCTGTAACCTTATCAGTTATAGTGGATAAATCTTGGTGCTGCCAAGGACTGGACGTAGCTCTTTGATTTGAAGAGTGAACCAGGATAAATCACCGTGTCAATCTCTCTTCCCCTAAACTCTTTAATTGCTTTAGTTTTTCTTGCATCTGTCAAGTGGTGTGTGTGCAATAGTCACCCGTCCATCCTGTATTCTTTCACTCGTCCAAATCTAGCTTTCTGTTTGCGAAAAGATTTCAGCTTTGCTTAAATTCTGATAAACACAATTCAACCCCCCATTCTCGTGTTTATAGTTGTCTATTTCATGATGAAGACGAGGAAACTTACTCTGAGGTTCATTGGTCCATACCAGATCCTTAAAGGAGTCGACGAAGTCGCCTACCAAATAGCCTTACCACCATTCTTGTCAAACCTCCATAATGTTTTTTTATGTGTCTTAACTCAAAGTATATCCATGACCCTAGTCACGTGATAGGAGGATAGGAGGGTGAAGCAACTAAGGGGCAAGGAGATTCCTTTGGTCAAAGTGGTTTGGAGTGGGGCAACTGAGGAAAACGCTAATTGGGAGCTGAAGAACAAGATGATGGAAGCGTGCCCGTGTCTTTTTGCTTAAGGTATGTAGAAAATTCAAGGACTAAATTTTTATAAGGGGGGTGGAATTATAACACCATGCTTTTTCGTTTAAGTGCTTTTGGGTAAGTTGTTTAGTTGATTAAGGGCTTAGTGGGGATTTTGGCTCAAAAGTCCCTTTCTGGTGGTTGAGCACGCCCGTGCTTAAAGGCTGAAGCGTGTTTCAGTTTTTAAGTTGAGTACGGTCGTTCTCAACAGTGAGCACACCCGTGCTCAATGTGTTGATCGTGTCTCGATGATGCTAAGTTGAGCACGACCATGCTCAAGGGTAAGCACGATCGTGCTCAGGTACAACCTATATATTTTAAGCACGGAACCCGAGGGTTGTACTTTTCAACCCTAATTTTGGTGGTTGCTGACCTATTTCGGCTGTCACTGCTATGTTCCCTATTTCCATCATATTCAGAGCGATTCTTGAGTATTGGATTTCTGTAGGGAGCTTGTGTTCATCTGTGCTTGATATATAGGTAAGGTCTCTTCCCTTTAAGGTTTCCTTTTCTTGTTCTGATTTGGAAACCGATTAGTTTATGTTTTGGTTGACCAAGGCTTAGTACCGGAGTAAGCCGTTTGCGGATTTGGGACCAGTTTGATGTTGGGACTGTTGTTAAAACTACCTTCAATCCAGGTATGGGGAGAAGGGTAGTGTATTCATTAGGCATTGGGGGTAGCGTAAGGTAAAGGGGGTTCCCATAACCCTGTTGTTGTTTTGTATGAATATATGTATGAGTTAATATGTTTTATTGGCTGTTGGATAACATGTTATTAGCTGTTGGCATTATGTTTCATATGTCATGTGCATTATTGGTTGCCTATATGTTGCTATGTTGATGATATGATTGGCATGATGATAATGGATGATTGGTTGAGATGATGGTGGTTGTTATTGTTGAGTTTTGTTGATAAAATATCAATTGGCTAATTAGGCTTAAAAACAAGTTCAGATTAAAGGATTATTGTACCCTAATAATAGGTTAAAATCTAATGTGAGACTCTGCCCAGAACAGTACTGTCGTGCACTAAGCACGGCCGCGCTGAACAGGGAGCACGCCCGTGCTCCCAGTTTGAATTCTGGAAAATGACCGCACATTAAGCACGGCCGTGCAGTAGAGGAAGCATGATTGTGCTGCTGAGCACGACCGTGCATGAATGGAAGCACGATCGTGCTTCACTTATGCGACTAGCAGGGCCGTGCAGGGGACGACCACGCCCGTGCTCCCCTATCAGACAGAGATGGACTTAAAGGACTTAAAGGGGGTTTCTAAACCCAATCTTCCCCAATAATGACCAGTTGACATAACTAATCAAAGATAAAGGTTAGACAACTTGGTTAATGATTAACAAAGATAATCAAAGATGTTGAGATGATTAAGCCGGTACCCGTTGGGGTACCATACGTTGATAAGTTGTACCTTGGTGCTTTTTGGCCAAGGGAACCTTGACTCCGCAGTTTGGGTCTAAGGTGTTGTTGATGTTGAAGTCTTGGGTGCTTATTGGCTTAAGCACGTTGAGTTGATGTTGAAGTCCTGGGAGCTTTTTGGCCCGGGCAAGGAGGTGGTTGGGATTGTTTGTTGTTTGCCTTGCATAGAGCATTGGAGTTGATGGTTGAGGGGGAAGTTAGGGGAGATCACCCGAGAGTACGGTGATCTGGCCATCCACGATAGGTCACCCGATGGTTTGGTGACAGCGGCCCCCCGTGAAGAGGCATCCACGGTTTGATGCGTTGGCTATCCATGGGGTTCACCCAAGGTTTGGTGAACTGCCGGTGTTGGTGCTTTTATGGCCAATACGGATATGTAACTGTGAAGTCGTTCATCCTGAGTTAGTTGGATCTACATGCATAGTTGGAGTAGTGAAGTAGCGTTGCATTGCACTGCATAGCATACTTGATGTTGATGATATTGATATATATATATATATATATATATGCTGATGTATGTTATGATGATGCTATGTTGTTTGTTTACCTTGCTTCCTATCTCCATGTCGTATATGTTTACATGATTCTTACTCCCCGTTGTTTGTTTGTTTGTTTGGCCTGATCGGCACCTTGCAGAGAATGACGAGCAGTCAGGAGAGGAGTGACTCTGAGGAGCCACTACTCATAGTTCAGTTAGTTGGTTAGTTTCAGTTGTATTCCGAGGATTTTATTCCGGAAGGGTTATACCAGCTCTGTATGTGACATTGGGGTTGGGTTATGTTGTTTATATTTGTTATATTTTAATTTCCGCATTGTGAACTAGTTCATGTGGAACCTTTCTATCCATGAACCTTTTTATTAAAGGTCGTATGTTTTATGTTTTATCTTTATCTTTTATGCTTTACAACATGCGGGGTAGTTGGGTGTCACAACTATCCACTAATAGACGCCACCTCCATTTCTCTAATAAACTCAGGTTGAAAGTGTCTAGGTTTTTTACACCCAATCCACCTTTAGCCTTGGGAGAGCACACCTTCTTCCATGAAACCCACGAAATACACCTATTCCCATCCCCACCACCCCATAAAAAAGACCTTTGGATTCCTGTTAGGACCTTGAGAACCTTTCTTGGCAACCTGAAAAAGGAGAGAAAGTATACGGGGATGCTAGAGAGCACCGATTTGAGCAGCACGATCCCAGGGTCATGATTCGAACTCGAGACCTCTGGTTAAGCTGGAAGAGATCCGTATCATCTCATCAAAGTACTCTTGGGTAAGAAATCTCTAATTTAAATACTTTGTAAGAAATCTCTAATTTAAATACTTTGTATAAAAAAATGGCTAGCAAGAAGATACTTTATTGCACATAAATTACATACGTGAAAATTAAATATAGAAGGACTATTGGGACTCGATCCTTTGAAAGAGGCGAGCTGCATATATAAAGGGAAAAAAGGAAAACAGGACAAGGCATCAAAGGAATTATATTAAACATTGTTGGAAAAATTAACATAGAATTAACACATCATCAAAGGTAAATAAACATCAATTAAATATGCAAATGAATAAAACTGAAATAAATGTATATCAACTTATCAGTTTTGGCTGAGGCGTTCAAAGTACTGGGTGTATTTCACCACCAATAGTAAATTACTTGGTGCAGTTGATCTCAAGGTTAGTACTCTACAGGATACAACAGTCCTTTTTTACTAGCACTGCACGTGAAATAGCAAGGACACATGAACAATTCTTTAGATGCAAGAGAACAAGAAAACCAGTAATTTACAACTCAAATTTTCCCTCTGTCCCGTAAAGCCATCACCAGAAGACTTGAAAAGCTTTTACAATAGTAACTCCTCTCTCATTTCCAAATGACACAGACATGCAAATTTGCACCAAGAAAGTCTTTCAATTTCAGTTTACTTCCGTGATAGTAAGAAAATCAATACAGGATTGTATCCTTTTTGGCTTTATGGAAAATGAGTATCACAGCTTAACAAGCGTGCAGTGGTTTTTAATGAAATGTATCAAAGCCTCTTGGAAGTAAGTTAACGGGCAGAGTTTATTATAGTCAAAATAAAAACTGAAAGCCTTAAAAATAGGGAACAAGAGATTTGGTGGAGAACGTGGCCGTTGCAGCAACAAATTGTGGGTTGAAGGGATAAAAGAATCGGTCGATACAAAAATATTGTTATATTATTATTTGGCTTTAAAATAAATAATATGAAAATAAAATATAACAATTTCCCACATATTTATTGTAAAGTCAAATAAAAGAGTGTTCCCAAGAGCTTGAGAAATCAATGCATAAGCACCGATATCTTTTGGACTATGAACTAGTACGTAGAGCAAATGAGCTATGACCCACTAGAATGTCGGTGAGATTATAACCTCTATGAATCTCATTCCGTTTGTGAATCAGTGACCTTATCACTCACACCCATCTCTCATCCAAAGTTGTTCAACACGGTGTGATGCTTTTTGGCCTTGCACCATTACCTAGGAGTGTTCATCAACCGATCCAAACCGATTCAAACCGCAAAAATCAAACCGAAAAACCGAAAACCGAAAACCGAAAACCAAAAAAACCGCTTTTTTAAATTGGATTGGATCGGATTTTGGATCTCCTAGTGAAATCCAATCCAAACCGAACTATTACATACATATACTATTATTTTTAAAATTATAGTATTACTCATACTTAAGCATGGTTTTTCATATTTTTATGTCCCTCATTCTCTTTAATATTTTTGTTGGAATGACATATATGAGACTATTTAGAATAAAAATTAATGCTTTGAAGTTATATTTTACTAAAAGTTTTGATGCATAACATATATATACTTGATTGAGTAAATATGAAAAATAGAAAATCAATTAAGTAAATTTGAAATTAGCTACAATTTATTTGTATTGGATTCAAGGAAAAAAAATAGGATAAATGAGAGTAGATATAGAGAATTAACATAAAAAAAAAATTTAACATAAAAGAACGTGTTAAAAAATATCAATAATTATTTTTCTCAAACTCCCAAATAAAATGTTTTGTAAAAAATTCTCTAAAAATTTTCTCACTCTCCATCAAATCAAATAATGGTTTATAAGGAACAAATAATTGTTGTCTTTCATAAAGGTTCTATTGTTCTAATATAAAGAGATGTTAAAATAAGTATTGGACACCCTAAACTAGCTCACTTAAATGAAGATTATCTTTTGTCCACTATTAAATAAGTAAAAAGAACACTTGACATAAGAAAAAAAATAAAGTATAACAAAAACCAAATTATCCAATCCAAACCGTATTTGATTGGATCGGATTTTTCTAAGGAAGCAAATCGATCAAATCCAAACCGCACGTTGTTTTCATCATTGGATCAGATGGCTTTTTAGCTCAATACCGATCCGATCCGATCCCCGAACACCCCTACCATTACCTGGATTTTATGAGTGGCTCTAGAAAGTCTGCCCAAGCTTTCATAGAGGCAGCCCCACCTCAACACTATAGGTGAATCTATCAAGTGTACACCACAATCAAGCACACCACTCATTCATGAGCTATAGATTCAATAAGAGTATACACTCAACCTCCAACGTTGTAGTATTACACTATTCGACACCATAGGGATGAACTATTATAAATAATGGATAGTGTCTCACCAAATTGACAAGTGACTTGTTCTTACCCATATGAACATAGACTTGTGAATTTTTCACAAACTATGTTGGGTTACCGTCACTCTCAATTTTTGTATTAGGCATAAGTCTCATCCCCCTCGATGTATTTTCCACTAGCTTCCTGCTTAGTGGTTTTGTAAATGAATCCGCTAGATTCACTTCTGATCTCACATAGTTTAGGGATATAACCCCATCATTTAGCAGCTTCTTTACACAATTATGACGTATACGTATATGTCTCTGTTTTCCATTATAAACTTTATTATTTGTTCTTCCTATTGCTGCTTGGCAATCAGAATTTATAGATATCGAGGGAACATGTCTCCCCTATAAAGGAATATCTGCTAAGAGATTTCTTAGCCACTCAGCCTTCGATCCTGCCAAGTCAAGAGCAATAAACTCGGCCTCCATAGTAGATCAGGCTATACAGGTCTGCTTGGGTGACTTCCAAGCGGCACCACCACCACCAAGGTTAAAAATAAATCCACTCGTGGATTTAGTCTCATCAGTATCAGATATCCAATTTGCATCTGCATACACTTCAAGTACAGTGGGGTATCCCACATAACACAAACCAATATCAATGGTTCCTCAAAGACATTTCAAGACTCTACACAAAGCATTCCAATGATCCTTGTTAGGATTGTGAGTATATCTACTCAATCTGTTTACAGCATATGCAATATCAGGTCTTGAACAATTCATCAAATACACGAGACTACCAATTATTTGAGCATATTGGGTTTGTGATACATTACTCATATTATTCTTTTTTAAGTATAAGCTAGCATCATATGGAGTACTCACGGGTTTAGAATCATAAAAATCATATTTTCTGAATATTTTCTCAACAAAGTGTTCTTGAGACATTCTAAACCCATTATTTAAATTTTGATGATAAAAATTGTTTAGTCTCATTAACAACTTCTATATTGGTTCCCAATATAAGCATATCATCAACATATAGACAAATAATAACACCATTTATCATCAAATTTACTATATATGTACTTATCAGAATTATTCACTTGATAGCCATCTAACAACATCACTTTATCAAATTTATCATGCCATTGTTTAGGTGCTTGCTTAAGATCATATAGTGATATGACTAATTTACACACTTTATTTTCACTACCAGAAACAACAAACCCTTCAGGTTGATCCATTTAAATTTCTTCCTCTAAATCTCCATTTAAGAAAGCAGTTTTTACATCCATTTGGTGTACTATCAAATTATGAATAGAAGCAAGAGCTATCAATATTCTAATGGAAGAAATTCTAGCCACGGGTGAATATCACTGGTGCAATAAGTGCTTTTTACGTCAGTTAAAATTGATTTTTTACGTCAGAATACTGACTGACGTAAATACAGCTGACGTTAAAAGTTTAACTTTTAACGTCAGTTGAGAACTGACGTTAAATATAACACTATTAACGTCGGTTCTTTAACACAACTGACGTTAATTTTTTCAAAATTAACGTCAGTTCTTTAACAAAATCGACGTAAATTTTGTTAAAACTAACGTCAATTGTTATCAAGAACTGACGTTAAAGGTCTTAATTTTAATGTCAGTTGTAATAAACAACTGACGTTAATAGTGTACTGTATATTTTTATAAAATACTTTTAACGTCAGTTGTATGATACAACTGATGTTAATAGTATTTTTTTTTTTAAATTCAGTTTTAAAATATCACTCCCCTAAGCCATCCCTGCATTCAGTAAATATCCCAATAACACAGAATATCACACACATTACAGAATTGCAAAGGAAAAATGGAACAATGATCCATATGTATGCCTGTTCAAAACAATATATATTTATTAACATAGGTTATAAATGTATACTAAGTTTAAACTGACTATATCAATATCCCTTCGTGATGATCATCACGAGTGGCATGTACATCGTGCACCTGTGTCTCCTCGATTATAGTAGGCATGTTTGTTGAAAAAGAAGGAGTCTCAAGAATATCAAGATTTGAATCTTCATTTCATCACTACCATTATACATGCTTTTTCCTTGGAGAACCACGGACAACCTTTTGTTAGAAGGATCAGTGATGTAGAACACTTGTTTTGCTTGGGAAGCCATTATGAAAGGCTCATTTATATGACCTAACTTGTTGAGGTCTACCAATGTGAACCCCAATTCGTCGGTTTGTACACCACTGTTACTATCAACCCACTTACATTTAAATACCGGCACCGTAAGCTTAGTGTAATCGAGCACCCAAATATCTTCAATATATCTAAAGTAAGGTGTCGGTGCTGTAACGGGTTTTGTGTCCTTTGCACTAGAGAAGTGCATTGCTTCGGCCACGATCATAACCCCACTATTTTGCATGGTACTCTTGTTATCTTGTTCCTTTGTATAAAAGGAAAAGTTATTTATGTCGTATCCGCTCCAACATATGACGTTGAAGTTAGGCCCACGTGCTAGCCATTTTACGTCATCGAAGCGAGACTACCATCCTTAAGCATTTCTTCCTTGAACCATGGTAAGAAAGTCTTGTTATGCTTGTTCAACAACCACCTTTCGCTCATTCGAGGGTTTTCTTGATTGACTTTTCTTTTATGTTCAAATAAGAAAGGCTGAACACATTCGATGTTGTTCAATACATACAAATGTGCTTGAAGCACTTCCTCCCGATCCTTCCTATTAATTCTTAAGCCATGTGTACCCTTACCTTGACATCTGATCTCATCATGCCGAGGCTTAGGAACCCCTATAGGATCCGTGTTATGAAGGTAGTCCGAACAAAACTCAATAGCTTCTTCCGCAACATACCTTTGAACAATAGATGCTTCCGGACGATGAGGATTCTTCACGTACCCTTTCAAGATCTTCATGTAGCGCTCAACTGGGTACATCCATCTCGGAAAAACCGCCCACATAATCTAATCTCCCTTACCAAATGAACAATTAAGTGAACCATTATGTCGAAAAAGGAAGGAGGAAAATACATCTCCAATTGGCACAAGATTGCAGCAGCCTCAACTTCCAAGTCATCCAACATACGGGGGTCAACGACTTTGCTACATATAGAATTGAAGAATGAGCACAACCGAGTAATGGCATGTCTCACATTTTTGTAGCAATACCACGAATAGCAACGGGCGAGAAGTTGTTGCATCAAGATGTGACAATCATGAGACTTCAAGTCAACCAATTTAAGATCACTAGAGACAAGTCTCTTCATATTTGAAGAGTAACCATGTGGAACTTTGATGCCCTCAAGACACCCGAGAAACTTTGTCTCTCTTTTTTTGACAAAGTATGACATGCTGGCGGCAAATAAGTCCGCTTACCATCCTCAACAACTGGAGCTAACTGCTCTCGTATACCCATAGCAACGAGGTCGAGACGAGTATTCACACCATCCTTTGTCTTGCCCTGAATGTTGAGAAGCGTCCCGATCACACTATCACACACATTTTTCTCCACATGAATCACATCAATGCAAAGAATCGACATCAAGCTTGCGCCAGTATGGAAGATCAAAGAATATCGACATCTTCTTCCATATGTTTTTCTCAACAGCTTTACCTTTCTTTTTGGACTTGCCGAATATAACATCGATGTCCTTTACCCTCTGATAAACCTGCTCTCCAATTAAGGCCGCCGGCGCTTCTTTTGTCTCTTGGCATCCATTAAAAGCCTTTTTCATCTTACGATATGGGTGATCACGTCTAAGAAATCTCCGATGCCCAAGGTAAACCGTCTTCTTTCCATGATGCAACTGAGTGTAGCATGTGCCTTCTTCACATATAGGGCATGCTTTATGCCCCTTGACACTGTACCCGGACAAGTTACCGTATCTTTGGAAAGTCGTTGATGGTGCAAAATAACATGGCACGAAGCTTGAAAGTCTCATGAGAATACCCATCAACTACATCAACACCTTCCACCCACAACGTTTTCAAGTCTTCAATCAAGGGACCTAGATAAACATCTAAGTCATTTCCCGGTTGCTTTGGGCCCGAAATCATCATAGACAACATCATGTATTTGCTCTTCATGCACAACCAAGGAGGCATGTTGTAAATCACCAACAGAACAGGCCATGAACTATGAATACTACTCATGTTACCATAAGGATTCATTCCATCCGTAGCAAGTCCAAGCCTTAGGTTTCTTGGCTCATCGGCGAAATCCGGAAACATAGTATCGATATTCTTCCATTGAATAGAATCAGCAGGATGGCGAACCTTTCCATCACGTTTCCTCTCATCATTATGCCATCTAAGATTCTTCGCATCTTTTTGCATTGGCAAACAATCGCTTGAACCTTGGAATTATTGGAAGATACCACAACACCTTCGCAGGAGGACCCTTTTTTCTCACATCATCAACATCATCATCATCATCACCACCCTTCACTTTGTATCGTGATAACCCACATTTGGGGAAATCGTGTTTGTCTTCATGAACACCGGTGTACAATATGCAATCATTGGGGCATGCGTGTATCTTCTTATACTCCATACCCATAGGACACAATACCTTCTTGGCCTCATAGTTACGGTCAAGCAATGTGTTGTCCTCCGGAAGCAAGTCTTTAAACACTTCAAGCAATTCCGTGAAGCTTTTATCGCTCCAACCATTTCTCGCCTTCACACAAACCAATTTTAGCACCGCCGACAACCGTGTATGAGTAGTACACCCTGGATATAAAGGCTTATCCGCATCACCGCACAACCTATCATACACATGCGCTCGATGAAAAGATTCTTGTCCAATATCACGGATCATGTCCTCTACTCGATCATCCTCCATATCTGCGTCAACGTCCTCACTTTGGGAGACACTCGCCGTATTACTACTCAACAACATATCACCATGCCATATCCATCTTGTATAACTCAAGCAAATCCCTTCACAAATCAAATGAGTACGTATATCCTTCACCGTACATTTCCTCGTATTCAAACACTTGACACAAGGACAACATAACATTCCATTACTATTAGGAACATTCCTTTGAGCAAATTCTATAAATTCTCCCACCCCCTTCAAATACTCAGCACTAGTACGCTTACAAACCATCCAACTACGATCCATAACTAGATAGGTCTTGTAGATATACAAAACATATATATATCTAATATAAGGACAATACGGGAGATTGAAAACTATAGTTTTTAAAGATTAATTGCCAAGCACTGGTCACGGCCTGGCAGTGATGTCCATCACGGTCGTAACGTGCCAACTGAACAGACCATGCCATCATAGGCAGAACTGATCACGGCCTAGCCGTGATGCTAATCACGGCCGTGACAGATCAACCAGCAGAGCAACATGCACTCAAAACCAAAAACAGAGACGTACATTCCAAACAACTCAAACTCACGGTTTCAAGTTTCAACTACTGAGACTACAGTTTCAACATACACTCAAAACCAAAAATACAAAAATGTGCCCTAAATACTCACCAGAAATAGGTGCTCGCGTGGTGGTGGGGAGGGGAGCTCGAGTGGTGGCCAACGTTCGATGTGGTTACTGAGAGCAGAGGGACAAGGAGAGTTAGTGCGTGGGAAGGGGAAAGAGAGATGTACGTCAAGTTATTGCAAAGAATGAATGGAAAGACAGAGTTAGGGTTAATAGTGTACCTCACGGTGGTGGCGAAGAAGCCCTCGCGGTGGTTGCGGTGGAGATGAGCTCGCGATTAGGGTTCTCTTTGGGTGAGAGTGAGAGTGAGGGTTGAGAGTGATTTAGGGTTGAGCGTGATGAAAAGAGAAAAGAGACGTACGTACAGAGCGGAGTGCGTAAGGCGCGGGTGTAAACGTTACATAAAACAACATTTAACGCCGCTTGTATTAAACAACTGACGTTAAAATTAATTTTTTAACGTCAGTTTTATTAACAAACTGACGTTAAATATTAATATTTTTTTAAAAACACTTTTAACGTCCGTTGTTGAATACAACTGACGTTAAAAGTGTTAAAGTAACATTCTTCTGTAACAGTCTGTAATACTGCCTCTTCTTTTCCTCTATATTTCTATTCCTTCACAAAATGGCTCTGAGACCTGTGTTAATTGAGTGACAACAGGGCATTTCAGATAGCTAGGGATATAGGATTATTTACGTCAGCTATTTATTTAACTGAAGTAAAAATCACACTTTTAACGTCAATTGTATAAACAACAGACGTTAAAAATAAATATTTTTTATTTTAAAAACACTTTTAACTTCAGTTTTATTCAACAACTGACGTTAACAGACCTGTGTGACAACAGGGCATTTCAGATAGGGATATAGGATTATTTACGTCAGCTGTTTATTTAACTGAAGTAAAAATCACACTTTTAACGTCAGTTGTATAAACAACTGACGTTAAAAATAAATATTTTTTATTTTAAAAACGCTTTTAACGTCAGTTTTATTCAACAACTGACGTTAAAAGTGTATCTTCCTATTCAACAACTGACGCTAAAAGTGTATCAATTTAATTTTTTAGCAACTTACGACGCCTAGTAACTTCATCCCCTACTCCTATAAATAGCTTCCTTCCTTCCTTTAATTTTTCTGATTCACAATATGGCTCTGCCATGGAGATTAACTTCATCACTCTTTCTTCCTATACCTAGACTTAAAGGTCTCTGTCTTAATGGTCAAACAACTTCTGAGGTTGTGTAAATCGCATTACATGGGTGATAAGGGTGTGTAAATCGCATTATGTGAATTGCACACACCATCATCCTTCTGGAGAATCGCAGCTCTACGCTCCAAAACCTCAGCTTTGGAACCAAGTGGCTGTTCCAAGAATATTGCTGAAACGGATCGAGTGCACCCTTCACTCTGCCACGGCTCCAAAGTGACTGTGGATTCAGATGGAGCATCGACTTCAAATGAGGGAGGGGATGCATTCAATGTTGGAGATTCTGAGGATAGGACTGAGAAGAAAATGATGTTGAAGCAGAAACTTTTTTATATTTTAGTGCTATATATCTTGCGGAAATTTTTTATCTTTTAAACATGTAATTGTAACTTATGAATCACTTCAATGAGATACGATTTGATTATATATATATATAACTTGTTTTATGTTAAGTGTTTATTTATTTTAATTTGCACAAGAATTTGTTAATTTACTAATTCAAGCTAATTAATTAAGATTAAAAATAAACTTTTTTAAAAAAAAGATTAGAAATAAACTGCACTATATGGAATGATGATCTGTGTTAAGAGTGACAACAGGGAGATGACAACGAAAGAAAGATAGGAATGAGTTGATTATTTACGTCAGTTATTTATTTAACTGAAGTAAAAATCACACTTATAACGTCAGGTTTATAAACAACTGACGTTAAAAGTTTTAATAATTTCTTGCAAAACACTTTTAACGTCAGTTCATTAAACAACTGACGCAAATAGTGATTTAATATTTACAAAACTGACACCGCCTCACTTTTAACGTCAGTCCTTAAAACAACTGACGTTAACAGTGAATTAATGAAGTCTGATATTTACAAAACTGCCACCGCCCCCATTTTAACGTCTAGTTTTTGGTTAACTGACGTAAACCTTTACCGTCTAATGTATATTTTCCACTAGTGTATGTATCAAAATAATCTAAGTCCTTTTTCTGTGTATACCCCTTAGCTACCAACCTTGCTTTATATTTTTCAATGAACCGTCAAGTTTCAATTTCCTTTTAAAGATCCACTTACAACCTATTGGTTTTGCTCCTTGAGGTAGATCAACTATCTCCCATGTATGATTACTCATAATTGATTATATCTCATTGTTAATAGCTTTTTTTCAAAGAGGACCATCAGGAGAAGAAATTGCTTCACTATATGTTAAGGGATCTCCATCCATTAAGTAGATGAAAAAGTCATCTCCTAGGTTGGTTTCTTTTCTAATTTTTTTACTCCTTTTAGGTTTAAGCTCAAAATTATTAGAACAAGAAGCAGATTCACATGAGGGCTTAACAATTGATTTTTTATTTTAGATTTTAGGGGAAACACATTTTTAAAGAACTCAACATTTTTTATTTCGATAATAATATTAATTTCTAAAACATCACTTTTAAACACCAAAAATCTACAAGCAACACTGTTTTCAGCATAGCCAATAAACATGCAATCACACGTTTTAGAACCAATTTTTCTTTTCTTAAATTCAGGTAATAACACTTTAGCCAAACACCTCCACACTTTAAGATATTTTAAATTCGATAACCGTTTTTCCCAAAGTTCAAAAGGGTTTTTTGGCTAAAGTGTTTACCTGAACCTAAGAAAAGAAAAATTGGCGGAGCTGCCACTAGAACTATAGGCGGAGCTGCCGCTTCAACATTGCTTAAAACGAGAACGAGATTTCTGACTGAATACTTTATGCTTCATTGGGTTTAAGAAAGAATATAGATAGAAAAAGAGTAACAATGATTATAAGGTTGGCTTGATGATTAGGGTGAGAGAGTTAAGAAATTGAGTGATAATGATGGAGAGGATTCAAACTCCAGTCACTAACATTCACACTAAGATTTGCCTATATATATATATTTTAAAAAAATGATAGAAAAAAATTGATGAAAAAATTAATGGATTTTCAAGGTTATTTGATTTGATATGAACAAGAAAGTGAAAAGAAAGAAGATTCTTTTTTTCCCCTCTTAAACAGACGATTATGCGCATGTCATTATGTCAACACTCAACAATAAAAAAAAACTTTACAAAAGAAATCTTTTCCTGTCATTAAGAATAATAATTTGATACTCATTCTTCTCTATTTGACTATGGGCATCAGTGCTTCATTTTCAATGTATAAAAAATTGCAAAAACTCGCCCCTTAGCAAAACAGCATTAGAAGTTTCTTGGTTATTCAAGTTTCTTTTCTTCGCATCCCAGAGGAGAAAGAATTTAGATAGCACTAAAGTAAAATATGTATTTAACATCAGAAATTCTACATCGGTTTCCCAAAAACTGATGTGTAAAATAAGGCGGTGATATTTTTGAAATTAAAAGCAAAGGATTCCATATCGGTTTACAAATTAACCGATGTGTAAATATTTTCCACATCGGTTATATTTTAACCGATATTTAAAATTAAAACAAAAAAAAATTTAAATTGTAAATTTTTATCTTTTGACATCGGTTCTTTTTGAAGCGATGTGTAATATATAGATTAACCACATCGGTTTTCTGATAACCGATGTATAAAATTAAAAAAAAATTAGAATTTAAAATTTTATCTTTCCAAATCGGTTCCTGTTGAACCGATGTGTAATATAAATTAACCACATCGGTTTTCAGATAACCAATGTAATAAATTAAAAAAAATTGAAATTTTAAATTAAATCGCAAGTTTCTACATCGGTTATAATAGAACCGATGTGAAATATTACTAACCACATCGATTTTTCAATAACCGATGTGTAATATTTGACAAAACCCTACTTTTTGTTTCTATTTTCATTCCCTCTATCTGTCATGTGCCATTTTCCTTTGTTTTGGCTCTGCTCTTCCATATACGAGCAGGAACTGCTCAAGTTCTCTTGGTTCATGCTGACGAAGGCTAAAAATAGATGAACTCTAGACAGTTTTTTGAGAAAAGAGAGCTTTCTCGGTAGCAGAAATCACGTTTGGTTGCTTCACCGCCAACAACCGTTTGTGCTTGCTATTAAGAACAGAGCATTCCTTTGTTTTTCATTCCCTCCCTCGTTTTGGGTTGGATTTTCACTCGCGATTTCCATTTGCTCCACGTATTCTTCTTCTTCCACTCGCATTTTCCTCTTCCATCTGTGCCAGGTATTCGTCTTCTTCTTCTCTTTTGACTTAGCTTCCTCTTCTATTTCTTTTCTTCCTCTGCAGATCTGACTGAGATTTCGTTTCTTCCTCTGTGATTTTGTTCTTCAATACTGAGTGACGCCTCAACAAGGTTTGAACGAAAACCTAACATCTGTGATTTTTTTTTCAGATTCTTGAGATTTTTTAGATTTTTGATTTTGTGTCTGTGAAAACTGAATGGTGAGGCTCTGTCATGAGTGTGTTAGTGAGGCTAATGGTGAATTGCATCCATATACAACTGCATGTCTAGGCTCTGTCATGAGTGTGTTAGTGCCTTGTTGTGACCTCTTTGATGAAGTTTGTGTCTTGAGTCCTTGTTCTGTGTATATCTATATATATATATACATAAATATAATATACTTGTGTTGTTCTGTGTGTGAAGTGTTATAAAGTGTGATTCTGTGTCTAATCCACCATAGTGGAAATGGCTCCAAGACTGGATTTTTCCAATTGGTGGACAAAGGATACACATAAAGGAACACCAGTGGTGGTGAAAATGGAGAACCCCGGTTTCTCTATTGTGGAGATTAATGGTGCAGATGCTGCATTCAGGCCAGTAGAGAAAGGCCATGGCAAGAATGCTAAACAAGTCACATGGGTTTTGCTTCTCAAGGCTCATCGTGCTATTGGCTGTGTCACTTGGCTTACCACTGTTCTGTGGACATTGCTGGGAGCCATCAAGAAGAGGTTGATTCATAGAAATGGGGTTGCTTTGGAGAGTGATAGAGACAAGTTGGAAAAAGGGAAGTTGTTGTTTAGAGTCGTTAGAGTGTTCCTAGTGACTTCATTGGTTGTTTTGGACTTTGAGGTGATTGCTTACCTTCAAGGTTGGCACTTTGGGAATCCCAGTTTGCACACTCCTGGTACTTCTAATTATTTTTAGAACACGGGCTTCATTTTTATTTTAATGATTCAACATATAGTTTTTTTTTTTTTGATTCATTGAAAAAAAAATTAATGATGGACCCAAATAAAAATAGTAATAATAAAGGGGTGACACTCTTACAGGGGTAAATTGGTTTGGTGGAAAGAAAAGAAGTTAATTCAAAATAAATTTATCTCTAACTTAAAAACGTAAGAATGTATTTATTTTTAAAATTATTTAATAGATTAAGATTAGGATGTACTTTATTGAATTGAGAATAAATATCTTTTCATTTTTTCATTTAAAGATTGCTCATGTAGTCTTACTCCAACCGGAAAACAGAAGTTCAACGGCAACTGGTTGTTGAAGTTGTTAAGATGAATGTTTGTATGTATCACTTTAAAAGGTGTTATGCATATCTGCTCTTTATTTTGGAGATATTGATCCCATCCTTTGAGACAACACTTTGGATTTCTGGGAGCTAATCTCCGAGTATTCTGAGTCCAATGTATAGGGAAGTTAATTTGAGAATAACCTCCGATGAACACAGGAAAAGTTTAGAGAGAAGAGAGTATTTAGAGAGAGAAGTTTTTTTGTAATGATTCTGTATATTCCATTATGGCCATGGGCCTGAGCTTATAGCATCTGATGGTTACAAAAATGCATCAAAGGGAAAGTTGTAACAAACTTTCATCCCCTGTTGCCAGATCAACAAGCATATCAAAGTAAAGGTAAAATAACCAATTTTCCCTAAAAAATATAAGTCATAACAAATAGAAAAAGGTAAAACTAAACCAATAAACCAAGTGTTGCAGCATTATGAATTGCTATAACATCATTCCCTTTACACTTGCGTCGCCCTATACTTGGATTGATACTTTGATGGTTTGATTGTGTAATCTTATTTCTTCATTTTATGTAGTGGCTGTATAATGTTTTCAGGTGGTAGTTAGTGGTTAACGAACTAGTTACCTCTCTGTTCATGTTTACTCGTGTAGCAGACCCATAAGCATTAAATAATTTTCTTCCTTGAGATGATCTTTAAATTATCTGTGTTGTTTGATAAAACCATAAGTCATAACTCCTTGGCAAGATGTTCAAAATAAATATCATTAAGGTGGATGATATCATTAGGAAATTTCCATCGTTTTGGCTGAAAAGCTTCCATTGGAGTTTTAATGTATTTGCTTGAAAATTTATTTGATCCCATAATATGCCCAAAATAATTAGTAAAGCCTTAGTTTCCCGTTTGAGATGCAATACTAATGAGCACACGTGTACGTGCTTAATGTACCACTCATTGTGTTGGATCTTGAATTATCCAAAGTTGGACAGTTTGGGAAAAAACTTTTTCTTCATTCAGTTAAAATAGTTATTCATTGATTCTAATGTTATATACTTGATGAAAGTTTGGATTGATACATTTCCTTTCGTTCTTCGGGTGCATACTTTATCGTGGTGGATGTCATCGCTTTCAAGTCGTGTACGTCGGAGACCGAAGGGAAATGCTGTCGAAATTTCGTCGAGTATGAGCATGAGAGTTAAGGACTAACTGTTAACCGAATGTTGAAAAAGTTTCTTCTCGAATGGGGTAGGGCCATACCCTGTCATAAGAAATGGTTGATGAATATGTTGGACTAAGTACGAAGTTATTGGTTTAGTTATGGATCGTGGTTGGATGAATGCTAGACGGACAAGTGATGAGTATGAGAATGGAGTGGAAGATTTTCGACAGTTTGCAAAAACAAATGCTACTAATAGTGGTAACAGAAGGTTTTATTGTCCTTGTGTTAACTGTTTGAATGAGAGACGACTAGAAGCTGAGGAGATACGTGATCACAAATAAGATTAGTTCATCGGAGGTTATTCTCAAATTAACTTCCCTATACATTGGACTCAAAATACTCGGAGATTAGCTCCCAGAAATCCAAAGTGTTGTCTCAAAGGATGGGATCAATATCTCCAAAATAAAGAGCAGATATGCATAACACCTTTTAAAGTGATACATACAAACATTCATCTTAACAACTTCAACAACCAGTTGCCTTTGAACCTCTGTTTTCCGGTTGGAGTAAGACTACATGAGCAATCTTTAGATGAAAAAATGAAAAGATATTTATTCTCAATTCAATAAAGTACATCCTAATCTTAATCTATTAAATAATTTTAAAAATAAATACATTCTTACATTTTTAAGTTAGAGATAAATTTATTTTGAATTAACTTCTTTTCTTTCCATACCAAACCAATTTACCCCTATAAGAGTGTTACCCCTTTATTATTACTATTTTTATTTGAGTCCATCATTAATTTTTTTTTTCAATGAATCAAAAAAAAACTATATGTTGAATCATTAAAATAAAAACGAAGCTCGTGTTCTAAAAATAATCAAAAGTATCAGGAATGTGCAAACTGGGATTCCCAAAGTGCCAACCTTGAAGGTAAGCAATCACCTCAAAGGCCAAAACAGCCAATGAAGTCACTTGGAACACTCTAATGACTCTAAATACTAACTTCCCTTTTTCGACTTGTCTCTCTCACTCTCCAAAGCAACGCCATTTCTATGAATCAACCTCTTCTTGATGGCTCCCAGCAATGTCCACAGAACAGTGGCAAGCCAAGTGACACAGCCAACAGCACGGTGAGCCTTGAGAAGCAAAACCCATGTGACTTGTTTAGCATTCTTGCCACGACCTTTCTCTACTGGCCTGAATGCAGCATCTGCACCATTAATCTCCACAACAAAGAAACCGGGGTTCTCCATTTTCACCACCACTGGTGTTCCTTTCTGTGTATCCTTTGTCCACCAATTGGAAAAATCCAGTCTTGGAGCCATTTCCACTATGGTGACACAAACTTCATCAAAGGGGTCACAACAAGGCACTAACACACTTATGACAGAGCCTAGACATGCAGTTGTACATGGATGAAGTTCACCATTAGCCTCACTAACACACTCATGACAGAGCCTCACCATGCAGTTTTCACAAACACAAAATCAAAAATCTAAAAAATCTCAAGAATTTGAAAAAAATCACAGATGTTGGGTTTTCGTTCAAACCTTGTTGAGGCGTAACTCAGTATTGAAGAACAAAATCACAGAGGAAGAAACGAAATCTCAGTCAGATCTGCAGAGGAAGAAACGAAATAGAAGAGGAAGCTAATTCAAAAGAGAAGAAGAAGACGAATACCTGGCGCAAATGGAAGAGGAAAACGCGAGTGGAAGAAGAAGAAGAATACCTGGAGCAAATGGAAATCGCGAGTGGAAATCCAACCCAAAACGAGGGAGGGAATGAAAAACAAAGGAATGCTCTATTCTTAATAGCAAGCACAGAAGCTTTTTGGCGGTGAAGCAACCAAACATGATTTCTGCTACCGAGAAAGCTCTCTTTTCTCAAAAAACTGTCTAGAGTTCATCTATTTTTAGCCTTTGTCAGCATGAACCAAGAGAACTTGAGCAGTTCCTGCTCATATATGGAAGAGCAGAGCCAAAACAAAGGAAAAGGGCACGTGACAGATGGAGGGAATGAAAATAGAAACAAAAAGTAGGGTTTTGTCAAATATTACACATCGGTTATTGAAAAACCGATGTGGTTAGTAATATTTCACATCGGTTCTATTATAACCGATGTAGAAACTTGCTATTTAATTTAAAATTTCATTTTTTTTAATTTATTACATTGGTTATTTGAAAACCGATGTGGTTAATTTATATTACACATCGGTTCAACAGGAACCGATTTGGAAAGATAAAATTTTAAATTCTAATTTATTTATTTTTAATTTTATACATCGGTTATCAGAAAACCGATGTGGTTAATCTATATATTACACATCGGTTCAAAAAGAACCGATGTCAAAAGATAAAAATTTACAATTTAAAATTTTTTTGTTTTAATTTTAAACATCGATTAAAATATAACCGATGTGAAAAATATTTACACATCGGTTAATTTGTAAACCGATGTGGAATCCTTTGCTTTTAATTTCAAAAATATCACCGCCTCATTTTACACATCGGTTTTTGGGAAACCGATGTAGAATCTCCGATATTAAATGCATATTTTACACTGATGTATAGGTCCCATCCCATCACCTTATTTTCTCTTCTCTCCACTCTCTTTGTATATATAACCAGACAAGGAAAAAGTTCTAAATCACTCTATTTTCTCTCATTCAATTTTCTTTCTCCCCAAAATCACTCGAACCAAACAATGCATTAGGGAGGAAACGTTGGTTCACTGAACACGACTTTGGAAAGGGGCTCCTATTGATGTCAGTGGCAGCTCCGCCTATAGTTCTGGTGGCGGCACCATTGTCATTAATTTCTTCAATATGTTTAATACTAGAGTTTAATCTCATACCCGGATGGGATAAATTATTGATAATTTTTCAAATTTTTTGTTTAATAATTTTAGTATTATAAGATAACTTTTGAATTCTGGCATATTAATTATAAAAAGTTTTTAACATAATTTATAAAAATTATATAAAATATATAGAGTTTAATTGTTATATATAATTTTTTACACTATCAATCAATCTTCAATCATGGTATGAATGAATTTTAAGGTAGTTATGAGAATAGTCAAAAAAAAATTACTGACGTGGCAATTTATGATTTGATGTCTGTGTAAAAAAGCTTTACACCGTCAGTGTATAACAATTAAAATCAGATATATAATGCATGTAAATATCATATAATTAGTTAAATTGAATGACCTATTTAATAATTTGAGAAATGAAATACAGATTATAAAATTTGATACATTGTTGCTAACAATAAAACTAAAATATATTATTTATTTTCTTAAATAAAAGTATTGTTTTGAAATAAGTGTTAGAGAGTTTTGGAATATGCTAACCCAAAACAGACAGTTCATTAAATATCTTCAGCTAAAAAATAAATTATAATAAAAAAACTTTCCTTTCATAAAAAAAAAAAAAAACTTTGCTTTTTACCTGGACAACACACCACAACCACATGTCTCATAAAAATGAAAGTCTAAAAATAAAATGAGACGTGGGTTTATGGTTTAAGTGATTCAATCGGTTCAACCAACGGTTGAACGGGATGATTCTTAATTAAGTATATAATTATATAATATATATATATATATATATATATATATATATGTATGTATAAAAATCTTTATACATATATAAATAGAGTTTAATATATATTCTCAATTGAGTATAATTGTTATGCATTTGGTTGTAATTTTTTCACAATATCAATCAATGGTGTTTCACTATATGAATGACCTTTAAGATAGTTAGGATAATACTAATTTTTTTTAATGATGTAATTTGCATTGAGCAAGTCTTCTTCAGTAAAAATTTTTGGAGAACAACTTATTTGACTTAAAACTCTTTGTCCAAGATCATTATTTTCGAGAACCCTTTTATGACATAAATACATTATTTAGTACCAAATAAAAAATAAAAGAATTATAATATATTGTTAAATGTTGTTGGCAATCCCACCTTTTTTCCTCTTCAAATTTTTAGCTTCTTCAATCTCGAGATTTCAGACAAGTTTGGTTGAATGAATGACATTTTGAAGACTAATAGTCTTTGCAATCATTTTGACATATTAGGTAATATAGGTTAAATTTACTTATAGTATCTATCTATAAACAATACATTTCTATCCCCTATGCAATGTAGTTTTGTCATGTGTCAACTTATCTATGCATGAAATGTTGTCATGTGTCATGTGCCAAGTGTCAACACTACAATTTTCCGATTTATTATCCTATTTATAAATTTAACAAAAAATAGCACACTAAAAATAAAAATTGAATGAAAATTATCGAAATTGAAATTGAAATTTAAAGTTTAAATGTAACTAATCTTATCTAATTATTTAATTTATTTGAATTTTAATTTCAAATTTAAGGTCGTATAAAATGTATTTACGTAAATCTTATCAAAGTTGAAATTAAATTTAAATTACATGAATTAAAATTAATGTATCAAATCTCACCTTTTAAATAATTCATAAATTCAGAAATGTAACATATTACCTTATCTCTTTTTATCTTTCTTTATAAAACAAGTAACATTGTAACAGCTTATTTAGAATAATTTATAGATTTGATTTCAAATTTGATATTTGATTTAAAAGGCATAATAAATACAAATTTTTATAAAAAAAAGATAATTTCAAGTATAATGTTTACTTTTAAGTTTAATTTCAACCGCCACGCAAATTTGTTTGATATGCCTTTGTGGATTTGGGAAATGATATCAACTCAGTCATTGTTATTTATGGTACAAAGGTGAAGACTTACAAAGATGCATTTTGATTTATTGGAACCTCTTATATAAAATGCTATAATTAAATTTAACCTATTGGGAAATGCTATCAACTCAGTCATTGTTATTCAAGGCGTAAAGGAGAATGGTTACAAAGGTACATTTTGGTTTAGCTGAACCTCTTATATCAAATGCTATAATTAAATTTAACATATATTACCTAATCTATCAAAATGATTGCAGGGAATGTTAGTCTTCAAAATATCATGCATTCAACCAAGCTTATCTTCAATCCGAGATTGAAGAAGCTGAAAATTTGAAAGAAAAAAAAGGTGGGATTGCCAACAACTTCGGTCAATATATTATAATTATTTTATTTTTTATTTGGTACTCGATAATGTATTTATGTCATGAAAGGGTTCACGAATATAATGATCTTGGACAAAGAGTTTTAAGTCAAATAAGTTGTTCTCCAAAGATTTCTATTGAAGAAGACTTGCTCAATGCAAATCAGAGAAAGACAATGGAAGATATCAAAGACTGTATCGAGGCATGTGATTTTAATAACATTGTCTCCATTTATTTCTCAATTATTTTGATCTTATGAATTTTGAAATTTATTATCATAGAAAAAGGAGACAAGAAATAAACAAAAAAGTGCAGGTGTAACTAATTCTCATCGATATGATTTACATTTGACATATAATGACACTATTAATTGGTAACAATGTTGTATATTGACCAATATCTTTGCGATTATTAAAACAAAATTTAATTTCATTAAGAAAGGATATATGTAACATTACATTGTAACATCAAGAATATATGTCACCATTCTATTAAATTATTTTTGAAAATTAAAGCAAATTTTAAATTACTAACATGTATATTATAATTAGCATTAAGTTATAGTTTTTTAATAACTTTATCTCCGTAACGACGCTAAATAATTTTGTTCTCACTAATTCTTTTTTATCTATTATGTATGCTAGAAATGTTTGTTATATATATATATATATATATATATATATATATATATATATATATATATATATATATATTATAAATAATACATACAAATATGAAAAAACAAAAGAAAACATTTATACCGTGCCCCGTGCGAGCACAGGATCAAAGTCTAGTTTGATATATAAGAGGTTCTAGTCAACCAAAATATAAATTTGTAACCACCTTCGCGCATTGAATAATAATAACTGAGTTTATAGTATTTCCCAAATCCACAGAGGCGTTGAAAATATCACATAAGAAGCAAAGATAGCACATTCCATCCTCATACTATTTTAAGGATTTTAAAAAGCAGTGAACACCAACGGACACCCAATAAATAGATTTAATTTCAATTAAATTTGAAGTTAATAATGTATAGTGGCAGTAGTATCCTTTAAAATTTCTCGTTCATCGTCGATACCAGTAAGAAGACCAATTATATATGTCCATGATATGATAAATACTTAAAATGAGAAAGTCATATCAGATTTAAAAAATGAGACCAGAATCACAAACAACCAAAAGTAGTTAAATTTAAAATTAAAATACAAATTTCTATTTCAATTTATGGAATTTATATTAAATTTAAATTTTTATTTTTGTTGTGTTATTTTTTGTTAAGTTTATAGATTGAAATTTAATAACATCTTGTATTAAATTTAAAATAAATTAAATAATTATATAAGATGAGTTTAATTTGTATGCACTGTCAGTGTAAAGATTTTTTACACTGACAAGCAATCATTTCAATTATGATAATATTTACCTATATCCATTTTAGGTATGACATTAAATTTGAAATTTAAAAATTAGTTTATAAATAAAAATATTTACGTAAATTTGATATGACTTAAAATTTGGTTTTTATTATTTGATTTAAATTTAGTTAATTTTGGCTGATATTTTGTTTTGTTTTTTTTATTTTATTTTTTGTTAAGTTTATAAGTTCTATGAGAAATCAAAAAAATTGTAGTGTTGACATTTGACATCCATAAAATTGATGCATTTCTTGTATAGGGAATATGACACATGGTAGAACTACATTACATAGGGGACAAAAATGTATTATTTATAGAAGATAGATAGATTACGTAAATATGATATGACTTAAAAATTAGTTTTTATTATTTGATTTAAATTTATTTAAATTTGGCTGATTTTTTTTTTTTTTGATCTACTTCGAGGAGTATCACACCGTCAACCTGAGACGGGGACTAATCTCTCGCGAGAGTTTGTTCAGCACCTCGATGGGTGGCATCCCTCCCAGCTGAGATTTTTTCGATACCCAAAGCTCGAACC
Source organism: Sophora flavescens (assembly GCA_030762895.1). Taxonomy (NCBI): domain Eukaryota; kingdom Viridiplantae; phylum Streptophyta; class Magnoliopsida; order Fabales; family Fabaceae; genus Sophora; species Sophora flavescens. The sequence goes on from CM061069.1 coordinate 60,396,557, forward strand.
CGAGACCTTGGTTAAGGGGAGAGAAGTCTTTAACCACTCACGCCAACCTCAGTTGGTTTTTATTTTTATTTTTTGTTAAGTTTATAAATTCTATAATAAATCAAAAAAATTGTAGTGTTGACACTTGGCATCCATAAAATTGATGCATTTCTTGCGTAGGGAAGATGACACGTGACAGAACTATATTGTATATGGAATAGAAATGTATTATTTATAGATAGATAATTCTTTTGATGCCTTATCCTGTTTTCCTTTTTTCCCTTTATATGCAGCTCGCCTCTTTCAAAGGAGTCCCAATAGCCCTTCTATATTCAATTTTCACGTGTAATTTATGCGCAATAAAGTACCTTAATTCTAGCTAGCCATTCTTTTATACAAAGTATTTAAATTAAAGATTTATTTTATCTGTTAATCAGCAAGGTTTTAAAACGAGGTTAATTTGCACATGATAATTTTGGTACCTTCGCAATGTTTTAGTAATCAACGGGATTTTCTATTTTGTGTGACATTTTAAAGTTATCTTTTGTAGAAATAAAAATCTTGTTAATTTGTTCATCTCTTTTGAATCATCATTCAACAATCCGCGTATGAAGTCAGATTGTCTTTCTTCAATCAGCAACACATGTTCTGCTAATTAAAACCTGTGAAGTGAGGACTTTTTCTTTCTTCTTTTCCCCTTCAATTATTTTTTTAATTCCTCTGGTTCATGCTAACAATAAGAATCTTAAATTTGTCATATATATGTAGGAATTCGTCTCACATTTGGACACTTTCGTCGAAGTTTTAAATGCCATAATATTGAATTAATTGAACTTCGATCTGTGCTGGAAGCTTTTGTCTTGCGTAATAATGGAGAGGGAATGTGTCAATGATCAAGAACGTGGCAGTTGGTGGAAGATAAGCCATAAGGCATATATATTCTAATATATTTATATATATATATATATATATATATACTTATTTTCTGATTTTGTCACGATGAGAATGATTCATAAGGAAAGAGCCACAACATTTTGCAGCAAACAACATATGACGATAAATTAATCTGGTCTCCAATCGTTGAAATTTGAGGTCTTATGATGCGCTGTTAATTTGGAGCCTACAGGCAATAATTTAAGGTTGGTAAGCAACGTAACTTCCATTTATATATTTCATACAGTCAAAAGAATGCATGAAAGCTGTATAGAGATAAGAAACACGTGGAGAATTAGAAGTAACATTGGTGGACCGACCAAGATGAAGAGATTTTAAATAGGGATGATGTTAATGAATTATATATACTTGAATGGATCTACTATATATGATCCAAGAAGAAGAAACAGAAGGATTAGACAATGCGCGCAAGTGACTTTGATACTGATGATGATCATTGATCAACTTGATTCTTCCACGAATGAAAAAGACTACTTATAGATTAATGTCACACAGAGTAGAAGATAATTTTTAGTATTATACTTTTTGAAAAAAATAACGAGATAGTATTTCATTATTAACATTTTTTGCATCATAGAAATATACAATTGGAAGTCATCATTTAGGAAAGTTTTTACACGTGTCAACTTCTGGGAGCTTGCTTGGAGAGGTGACCTTGATTTATTTGCCATATTTGGAAAGTTATGGAGGGATCAGTTATTGTGGGACTGTTGGACTGTTGCTGAGCGAAATTTGGAGCCCATTTGGAGAGTTTTTGAATTTCAAAATTCAAATTTCAATGCATTGATTGAAATGATAAAAGTGGGCTGTTGGCTGTTGGTCTTCACTTTTTCATGGTAATTTTTTTCTGTCAACCACAATTTCGTTTCTCTCTTCATTCTCAATTTTGTTCTCCTTCTAATTTCTCTTTCAGTCGGTCATGCAATCCATATGTTATGAATCACTGCTCCCATTCAGTCACTCCGGGAGCTGCTGAGGTAGACATCCTTCTTCGTTTCTCCCTCTCAGTCGACCACACTGGACATCATTCTGTCCCTTTTTTGTTCTTCTAATTCCATCTGATTCTTGCTCTCTGTACCACACTGCACATCGTCAAGGTAGCAGGCTGACCAATTCTCCTTGAGAGGTTAGTTATATTTCATTAAATAAGATTAAGATTTATTATGCCTACCATGTGTTCGATCACTTGCAGTGTGGGATATTTTTTGGATTTGCTTTGTTCTCCTTAGGCTGTTGTTACGAGAGTTTTCATCTATGTTCACAGTTTGTTTTTTATTTTTGGTTTCATTGAAGGGATTTTCATTCTTGGTTCGTCTTTTTAATACTGGGTTAGTTCATCAACTTTTGTTTCTTTATTCTTTTTTGCAGTTATTTAACCATCAATTATTTGTCTGTTCTATTATTATTTTTTAATTTTTTTTTTAGGCACACAGGGCTCTAAAGATGACGATATTCACATTTGATGGTGCAAAATAGCTACTCTAAGATGATGAACTGGGCTCTCTTAAGGTTAAGGTTGGTATTGGTTCAGATTATTTTTGTTTGTCTTATGGAATACTATATTCTATTCTAATGAGTTTTGTGTTTGTTCTATTGAAATGAAGGTGGGAGGCTGTTTTTTTTCAGAGCACTATAAAGGGCCAGTGGACCCAGATGCAAAATGCAGGTCTACAATATGTAGAGAAATTCCTGATGAATATAGGATTAATATAACTTTATGGATTTGCTGTTTTTTGTTTTTTTACCTATTTCACCCAATATACTTATGTATCTTTCTCTTCTCTCTTCAGAGTTCTGAGGTAAGCCATGTCACAGTTATTATAACAGGTCTTACTGATTTGGTTTTGCAATAGGGGTTCTTGAAACACTCAAAGTTGCTCTGGTGGAATGGATTAAATGTGTTTCAAGGGATTTCTCTAAAGACTCCTACACCATTCTTTTTGTTTTGGCTTAACCAACTTTTAACAAACTGATGATTTCTGTAAAAAAAAAATATGCTTTCGTTCTTTACTCCCTTTCTTTTGTTCATTTCAGTATTTCAGTATAATGGGGAACAAATTTCGGTTGATTTGCTGGTGTTCCCTTTATTGCTATTGCTACAAGCTCCTCTCCAGCTAAATGGTAACTTTTTAATCCTCAAATCCTGTATCAATTTTTTTTTTGTGCTTTCATTTTTTTCGATGTAGATGAATATTTTTCTGGTGGAATAAAGGTTCTATAATTATTAATATTAATTAGTTTAAAGTACATGGGCCATGATTCAAAAGATCAACAAATACGGTTTACTTTTATTGATTAATGTCTTGAATGTAGAAATGAGCTTTTGATTAAAAATGGTATATATTTTCCTTTTTATCAATTTTTTCCTCTTATTCTTTAATCATTGCCCTATTTCATGCCTTTCAATTGGGTTCTTCTTCCTCTTATTGTCGCCTCAGTGTAAATGGTGTCTGAAATTTGATTATTAAGCCTTCCTGCTAATTCGATGAGTTGGGTTGAATTGAGGAATAATGCCATGGGTTTAATCGTCAGGTTTTTTTTAACTTCAGAACATAACATTTAGTGTGATTCTAAAACATTTAGGTACAAGATTTGTTCTCTTGAACAACCAAAAGATGTGAATTTTGATGCTGAGTTTCATGACTTTGATTCATTGAGCTGATTCCATTATTTTCTGCACTATGGATACTTAATTGAGGAATTAATACATGAAAGGTATAATCAACATTTATCGGTGTATAGCTTTTATTGATGAGTTTCATGACTTTGATTCATTGAGCTCCCTTTTGGCATCTGGCACAGGTTTGACATAGGCATATTTCTTCAACTTTTGTTTCTTTGCAGCCTTAAGAGGATTTTTGACCCTCCTGTTTTGTACACTATCTTTCTTAACAAGTTCTTATTCTTGACCCTCCTGTTTTGTTTCTTTTTTTTTTAATTATGAAAAGAATATACATTATCTACTAGAAACATTAAAAGGATATACCCTTGAAGTTCATATGCTTTCATATTGATAGTTATAAAATTTCATCAGAATATTTTGAGAGAGTGCTTTGCACACAAGCCTCCAAGGACTCATCATTGTCGAGTCTGCAGAAGGTGTGTTCTGAAAATGGTAGGTCAATTGTTTCTCTGCAATGGATGTTATTTTGAGCTTCAATTTTGCATTTGAGTTCATGATTTAAGGATCTATTTTAAGCTTTCATTTTTAATGCAGGATCATCACTATTTGTGGATAAATAATTGTGTTGGTTATTGGAATTATATGGCTTTATTTGTTTTTGCAATATATGGCACCATGGCAAGTATTCATTCTAAGGTATGTTTATAATTGGGCATCTACTTTTATTTTGTAATCGACAAGATTCCTATGATACATTACCATTCACATTGTGCAGGTCCTATTTGTAAGCTGTGTTTTCCATAAGGACTGGGAATCCATTAAAGGAAGCTCTCTTAAGATCTTTTGTGTAAGTTGCATGTTGTAACTTGTGTATGTTCCAATACTATGAGAAGTTCTGGACATAACCAAACTTTTCAAGTTTCAAGTAATTTTGAAATGATAATTTCAGACACTTCGAGCATTGCTCATCTAGCATGCATTAGCTCAGCTTGAGCAAACCATTTTGAAGACTTGACAACGCAATAAAGGAAATGGCTAAAGCCATGAATCAGATAAAGGCTCAAAGCTGAAGTGAAAAAACCTCTAATTAGTTGGAATGGAACAAAGGTCCCGTCTCAGTTTTCTGGACCTTTATCAGTTTATCTGCAATATCTGGATGATGGATAACTTTATCAATTGTAGTATGTATATATTTCTCCTTTCTGAAGGTAGTAGTGTCCAAACTGTCTCCTAATTTTATCTGCATGAATTTGTCATTATTACTTGCATTAATGTGTTCACATGTCTCCTAATCCTTTCGATTCTCAATCCTCCCTCTAGATTATATTTATCATAATCATGAATTTGTATCTTTAAGTTGTACAGAGTCAGACCACTGGTTTTTTGTTTGCTACATAGGTTGACAGGTAATGATATTTGGTTGTTCTACTACTCTTATTAGTTGTACAGAATATTTTGTGCACGTTTTCTACTGTATATATCCCAAATCATAACTATTTTAACTGGTATATGAAACTGAAATTATGAATAGATTGCAACATCCTTTTTTATATAGAAGATGTCATTAACATTGACAACTTAGCTTTTGAATTCTCTTAGCATAAGCTATTTTTCTATTTGAACAGGTGAGATTTTGCAAACTTTTGATATCACCAAGACAATTTGCTGCAATTATTTAAAGTCAGAAATGTGCATGAAAGATATTAAGGGCATTGTTATTTGGAAGTAAGAAAGTTGTTGTAGTGGTATTAAGAAAGGAAGGTAATCGGTTTTTCATTTTGGAAATCAGAAAATAATAGCAATTGTCTGAAAGTAATGAATAGCATACTCTTATTACTTCAGAAAATATAGCATCCAAATTTAGTCCAATTTTTAGGTTCCACGACACAGCATTCCGATGATGATTGTCACAATGGTTTCTGCATAATGTCACAGCACCCACATTTGATTGGGTCATTAATGTTTCTGCATAATAATCAAAAGTGGTTATATATATGTAAGGCAGAGGTGGTTATTGTTTGTGATGAATGTCTTTCCATTTGTTTTGACTTACTGAAATTGATGATTGTGATGAATGTCTTTCAATTTGTTTTGACTCACTGGTTATTGTTTGTTACAGAGTTAATGGGCTAAGGTGAGTAATGAATCGTAAGAAGGGCAGTAACATGTTCAATGTTAATAGTGGAATGTGAATACTTCCAATTCCAACGACTTAAAAGATAATTTTCTTACACAAGTTGCATTTGCTAAATCTAGAGCTGCTTCTTAGAGACTTTTCACCTTTCTTGCCGGCATGTTGATATATATAGCTCACCATAGCCTCTTCTGTCTTTATACAAAGTATGTCTTTCATACGCAAGAATCCTCAATCAATCCAAAATTCATAGATATTTTGATGTTTTTGGAAGATGCCATGATTGGTACATTTGTAACAAGATCACCATGGGAATCTTACATTTCCCGTTGCAATATGTTAAATGGCAGAGGATATCTCTCAACAAATGGGAATCTCATATTACTAGAATAGAAGTATGATAAGTTTTTTCATTGCTGAAATTTTCAAATTTAGATTATGCTTATTAGTGAAAGCATTTTAGAATCTTCCAATATAGTAAAATTGTATATTATCATATTGAGGTTATTTAGTAGTTTTAATTTTATTTTAATTGAGGTTAATAAATGTGGATGAGGAAGTCTTCACTGCAAGTATTACATTGTCATTTGATGAAAACCACATGACATGGTTGGAGGTACTATATATATGTAACTTAGAGGGAATTAGAGGGAATCCAATAGTAGAATAGAATTTGTAGCTTTCATGCTTAATAAGAATGTAATTGACAATAATACTTGTCGATTTATATATGTTTAGAGTATTTGAATGGATACGTGAGTATTATTATGATACATTGATATGTGTATTTGTATGTTATTTTGTAATTTTGTAGTATGGAAATTGTATCAAGATCTTGCAATTTACAATTTACAATTTACAATTTACACAGAAAGTAGTTTTTGATAGAGGAGAATTAAATCAAATAGATTTTCAAGATATAATAAAAAATAATATGCTAGATAAATATATATTTCCTAAAAATGATTAACTTGCACTAGACAAAAAGAATAAATAAATCAAAAAATATCTTATGTATATCTTATATCATATAATTATATAATATAATAATGTAACATTATAAATATTTCATAAAAATATAATAATATATTAATATCCTATCTTATAATTACCATGTAGCATACATAATATAATCGTTTACAGATACAATATTTCTTTTATAATTCCTATTGAATCAATTGATTGTCAAATACAGATTATTTCACTATTTTAATAGTTGTAAGTAAGAGCTTTCTGTGGTACACAAATGTTCCTCCCTTTTCTATGAAGTTGGGTATTGGTGTGGGGAATTTTGAATTGTTTCATAGTCAAGGACTCAACACTTTATTTTGAGATGTTAAGATAGGGTCACTCTTTTTTCTTTATTTTGGCCAATTCTAATTCATTTCTCTATTTGTTTACAAGCGGGTATACGATGGCTTTATTTCATTATTATTCATTCCTACATAAATGAACAATGAGGCACGATAATGACTAAATATAAAAAAGAGTGAAAGAATTTTCTAATACATAATCTTATTAAGCAAAACCCACCCACACACACCCACACACACCCCACAAATATGATTATTAAAGGATTTAGATTGGTATGGCTTACTACAACACATCTACTTATCATTTTATTTTCTACCTTTGGGATGCTTTCATAACTATGTATGATAAAGGAATAAAACGAATTCTTCTAATTTATAGTCACTATTTTGTATCTTTTGATCATCTTCTCACCAAGTCAAGAATATTACAATGTCATATGTATTTTATGGATTGTATATATTCCAATAACACCCACGGGGATTACAGCTACTAAAGTGTTTTGTGGAAACTAGAAAGTACATTTTGTGCAACATGTGATATTATGTATGTCATGTTCCTTATGATCATTAGCTATTCAATGCTTTGTAAGAAGTTTTAGATGGAATATATGTAAATGGAGCTCTTACCTTTCTCTTGGAGTAATTGAAAGTTCTTACTCCAGATTATTAGATGTGAGACATGGATCCGGGATAGAATCGTTGTAGATTATTAGATGTGAGACAAAATAATTTAGTGATTATTTTTATTAAACTTATAAAAATTCGATTTGTCTTTTATATTTTACATAACAACATTTTAATCCATAAAAAAACATTTTAAAATATGTCTACCTCGAAAATTTAAAATTACACTTTTCTATATTCAATACATACCACCTGGCATAACTTAATCATACAACATATAACCATGACGCCTAATATATGTTTCCTTCATTTAATTGGTTTATTTTGAAATTTATATACTCATTGGTTATGGCCAACTGAATTTTTTCAAGGAACTTTTAAATTGTTTTTATTTCTGCATGATTCAACCATATGTTTTCTCTAATGATTTTATGTGATTATATTTCTACATAATGAAATCTTCTTAGATTTTAAATCTGTCCATGAGCGACAAATGTCGTCCTGTGCATCCCACAGGTCACTTATATATAATATTAGATTATATAATATATCTTATAATTATATAATATAATAATATAATAAAATATGTCAAATAATAATATAACATAATATATAACATAAGCTCCAATTTTTTTATTTTGTAAAACATAACCCGTGTGTGGCACGTTATTTAGAATATTTAATAATATGTCAATCAATGATAAATTGATAATGCAAAAAATATTTACACTGATGAATATCAATTAAATTTATATAATAATATAATATTAATGTAATAATAAAAAAATATTATATAATCTTATATTGTATAATATTTCTTATGATATCTCATAATTATATAATATAATAATATAACATAATATATATTACATAAAAAATAATAATATTTTATCTATAAAAATAAAATAAAAATATATTAATAAATTATAAAATAATATAAATATAACAAAAACATATAAGTATTACATATATAAAACCATTATATTTTTGAAAGAGAATATGGCCCGTGCGTTGCACGGGTTCAAAACTAGTTATAAATAGTGGATATTTCCTTCTTCTTCTTTTTTTAATCTTACTGCTTTATTCTATTATAATTATTTTTTAGTAAATACATTCATTCTCTTGAAGTTTTTCTAAACCACACAACATCAAACTTACTTTAAAAATATACTTCAATTTTATTGATTTTGTTGACCGTTTAACCAAGCTAAAAGATTTTAATGAAATATTTTGTTTAATCTTATAAGGTTTGAAATAGTTGGATGAAGTGGTTAACAAAATTAAAATTTAAAATAAAATTTATATGAATATTAAATAATAAGTTAAGCTAGCCACCGCAAGAAAAATCATTCAATGGGAAATTTACTTTGAAAAAGGTTAAGCTTAATAATTTTAAAAAAATAAAATACAAACTGAATGAATTTTATAAAAAATAAAATAATCATAAGTACCTCATTCAAAGACCTTAGCAACACTCTTGCTACCTCAATAGCGTCATCGGTCCTCCTGTGTCTAGGGATGAAAATATTATCCATGGCCACGGATAAAATTCGGAAAGGGTTGAATATGGATACCAGAATGGGTAACATGAATAAAATAAACAGATATTTTCTCCACCTTTTTATAATGAGGAGGAAGGGAATATTGTGCTATCCATATCCATAGGTACCCACTACGTGAAATTACTAAAATACCCTCACACACACACACACATACACACACACACATATATATATATAACAAAATGCCCTAAAATAAGTTGATGCTTTTGAATTATGTTAAAAAATTCATTTTTTTTAGCTTTATGGGACTAAATGTACCAGAATTAGCTTCTCAATTTTATTAATGTGTCGATTGAAGTACTAGGTTAGATTTTCTTTTTGCAATTTTTAAATTTTTTTATATAACTTATATGGATACTCGGGTAATGGTTCAATTGATTCAACCGGTTCAACTAATATATATATATATATATATATATATATATATGTGTGTGTGTGTGTGTGTGTAAAAAAAATATCTATAATAAATCAAGCCGAAAATAAAATGTTTTTTGTTTTGAAAGAGAAACATGGAGTTGAGTCAGGTGACCCACCAAAAGAACTAGCCCAAAGCAATTCAATTAGTTAGAATCACCTTGTAAATGTTTAAAAAAACCTGATAAGAGCATAAACTAAAAGATGAAATAAAAATAAAAGAAAAAAACACTTGTTGGGCTCAATTTATTGGCCCAATCTTGTCCAACCAGTTTCATGCCCGAAGATCTCACTAACGAGTAATCGACTAAACAATCAATTTGATCCCTGAAATTATGAAGTACTATCAATCTGGTCCCTGAAATTATCGAAATTTCAAATTAGTCCCTGAAATTGTAAAACGGTAATCAACTTAGTCCCTCTGTTAAAAAACGTATGGACTCAGTTGATTTTAAGTTAGCAGTGTTAGGGACTTAATTTATATTAAGTGAGTAAAATGAGGGACCAAATTGATACTAACTTATCATTCAGGAACGTTTTTGGAATTTCGATAATTTCAAGGACCGAATTGATACTACTTCATAATTTCAGGGACCAAATTGAGTGTTTACTCATTGGTAATTACCCACTCCAAACCCTAGCCAGCCTCCATCACATTCTCCTTTTCTTCTCTCTCAAAATCAAAGCAGCCGCATATCTTCCTTCTCTCCAAGCTCTTCCCACCCTTCCATGGCAACATATCTCCTCGGCTTCACATTAATCTCGTGCAAGGTTAGCACAGCGGAGCTGCTGGTTCGTACACGATGGGATGAGGTGGCGGTGCTTGCAGCGAGGCTCACAGATCTGTAGGCGCAAAACCACATAACGCAGTGGTGTTCCAAGGTCTATCGCTGGTGCAGTGGTTGGCAGTGGGCGGTAACCGACCGATTTTTCTTAACCGGATCAGGTTCACCGCTCCCCCGGTTTTGTTCCAGTGCTAGCGGTTCAATAGGATTTTCTCCGATTCTTTGAGACCACCGGTTTTCAGAGTGAACCGAACCGTAAACTCAGCCGGTTCCATTTTCATAACAATTGCTAATTGTCTCGAAGAAAAAAAACCATTTTTGATTTAACACACTTTGTGACCATCATGTTTAAAGCGTACCCTAAAAAATCACTTTCGGCCATCTGAAAACCTTCATTAGTGAACTTTATATATAGAATATTATTGTTTAATCAACATTTCATCACCTATCATCAACCAAAATACAACTCTAGATCACTGCCTTAGTCAACTGTTGATGTCAAAGGCCAAAATTTTCAGTTTACTCCATTTGGTAGTGGACGACGAATATGTCCTGGCTCGCCACTAGCTATGAGAATGTTGCATTCGATGTTGGGGTCTTTAATCAACACTTTCGATTGGAAACTTAAAATAATATGAACCCAAAGGATATGGACTTGATCAACCCCTGCGAGCTTTTCCAATTAGAATAGGCACCAAGTAATTACATGCTTAATGTACCTTGCAAAAGATTGGATTATTAGCTCTAGTTTTAGCCTAGGCGAGTGTTTTTTTTTTTTCTCCTCCTTTTCTTCTTTTGTTAGTTTCATTCTCGCAAAAGACTAAAGCAAACTTTTTTTTCCGTTTCTTCATTATTTGATTCATTCTATCGCCTAGAGATGGCAAAACGGGCAACCCGCCCCGACCCGTCATTGACCCATCGAAAACGGGACTGGGCGGATTAACCCGTCTTTGTAAAATGGGTTGCATCACTCAACCCACCTCGTTTAGTGGTGGGTTGACGGGTTGGCGGATTGATCCGTAAAAAAAGAAAATTATGAAAAATTTAAAAATTAAAATTAATAACATACCAATGTCATTTAAAATATCAAAATATACAATTTTATTTTTTGTGGTGGACTAACTAATATATTAGTATATTATTGAACGAGATGAAATATATATGATCCTAATGGGTGGGTAATTGTAAACTAAAATATACAAATATATGTACAAATAATTATTGAATGGAGTAGAGTAACTAATGACTTTGTAGGTGGTTAAACTTAAAATAATTTAGTATAAAAAATTATTTTCTTTTTAAGAAAAAGTGGGTTGGTGGGCCAACCCGCCCCTAACCCGTTTTCTCGGCGGGTAAGACGGGACGGGTCAAAATGGATTGGTGGGTTGAGGATCTCAACCCAACCCACAAAAAAAGACGGGTTAAACGGGTTGGCCCGTCGAGCCCAACCTGTTTTGCCACCTCTACTATCGCCTATCACTAATAAAACGTTTGCTAAAGATTTCTTACTTTGAATGATTATTTTATTTTATTTTTACCTTTTTCATTTCATTGCTAAAACTTTGCATTGTTTCATTAATCATTAATTAGCCGCCTTCTCTATCTCATTTTCTTTTCTTTCCTTAGAATTTCATGTAATTAGAAAACTTATGTGTTGATTTCAAATTTACTGAGTTTAAAATGGTGGGTTGTAAAGTTTTAATTTAAGCATAGTTTTCAAAATCATACCAGCCTAAATAATCAAATTAAATCAGGATGACTAATTAGTAGCCGATACGTACTTTAGTCAGTACATTATAAAAAAAAATACATAAGAGATAGTTAATAGCACTCTTCAGGATCTCATTTAAAAAGATATGATCCACCTTTAATAATGTTTCCGTTATTTTTACCCCATATTTTATTTTATTTTTTAAAAACCCTCTCGGTGATCCCACCACTCTCATCACTCCCTCTATCTGACCATCACCACCACCATAGAATGCATGTACCGAAGAAGATAAGTTGATAATAAGATTGCACCGTCAGGTACGTAATAAAGATGAAATTACTTCAAACAATAATAATAAAAAAACAAGTGATACGGAATCCACTGTGGTGGAAAACAATGATAAAAAGATAACTGCCATATGAAAACCTTCATTAGTGAACAATTCGTACATTAGAATATTTAATACAACTCTAGATCACTGCCTTAGGAAAAAAAAAAACCCTAGCTAACACTAACAATTGTACTTACAATGACATGCAACATATGGATAACCTATGCTAACACAATCTGCCTCAGGTGATTTGTCTGGGAATTTGGCAGCACATGCTTGTTGACATTTGTCGCACCTGCCCACGCTGGGCAGAACAACATCACAAATCTCCTGTTCACAGTGAAAGGAGCACCAACAAGATTGTTGGCCATCCACCAGGGGCACTACCCGGGGGTGGTTTACAAACCCCCACGCCACCTGGGTTATGTGAAGCGCGTTTTGTGGTGCAAGACGCCTACAAAGGGAATAGGATCCTCTCCAGCCACGGGAGAGATCTATTATGAGAGAGAAAAACAAATTTGATAAAATAATATTATTTTCTAAATAATATTATTTTATTAAGTGTGTCCCTCTCTCATCTACCGGATCCATCCGGTAACCGGAAAGAAACCAATTCCCATACAAAGGCCCCCAGCATAAGCCACGCACTTGCTAGCCGCCACCGTAGCCGCCATCAAAACACCTATGACAACATATATAGTGGTGGATCATGAGTAACAATTTAAGCACTGCAATGTTCTAACTCAATCATAAGCACAAAATCTTTAATGAGTATATTATAATATGGATATTTTTATGATGTCTTCGATAATTTGACTGTATTGGTGTAATTTTGATATGAGCCAATAAATGAAGGACTCCTTATTCATTTACAATTATATCATTCTTTCATTCAAACTTTTTTTTTTTCACATTACACCATCAACTTAAGTAATCCTACCACTAGGCCGCACATTATATTGTTATTAGACTTGGAAATTTTAATATATACATATGTTTGTGCTAAAACCTATTGTTATTTCTCACATTTATCATTTAAAATTTATACTATCGAAGATGTCAGTCATATTTAAGGAAAACAATTTTCATATTATAAAATTAATTTCAATTGTCCATTAATTTTAATATTATTATTAACTAATTAAATGTTTATAACACTATCGTTTTCATGAATTAACCATATTGTATTATAATAAAAGTTTTAAATATTTTTTAAAAAATAGAATGAAATTCCAAATATCCTAACTCAACCTTAATAACCTTTAACCCTATAATTGGAGTGAAAAATAAAAAAAATAAAAATTCATTTTAGCATACTAAGTTGGGTCCTTCACATTCCACTATACTACACCTTTCGTGGCATAACCACATTGTCTTCTAAAAAATTTGATTTTGTTTAAAAAATTAGAATGATCCTCCAGATACCTTAAATCAACCCTAATAACCGTTAACCTTAACTTTGGAGTGAAAAATAAAAAATAAAAAATTATGTTGGAATATCTTGGCCTAAGGAGGACATAATTGAGTCAGCCACTATAATAACCCTAGCTTTGGAGAAAAATATAAAAATTAAAAAATCATCTTGGCCTATGAAAGATTTAGTTTGGTCATTCACTATGCTATTGTTTTTTCGTGACATAACCATATGGTCTTCTAATTTTTTTAAATTTGTTTTTAGAAAAATAGAATGAGCGTTCAAATACCCTAACCGAACCCTAATAACCTTTAACCCTAGCTTTGGAGTGGAAAATCAAAAATTAAAAAACGTATTGGGATCTCATTGCTATGAAAGCAATATGGTTATGTCACGAAAGCAGTAATATAATGGATGACACCCAACTGTGTCCTTCGTAGGCCAAGACGATTATTTAATTTTTATATTTTACTTCAAAGCTAGGGTTAAAGGTTTTTAGGGTTGAGTTAGGGTATTTGGAAACTCATTCTATTTTTTCTAAAAAACAATTAAATTATTTTAGAAGATAATATGGTTATATCACGAAAGGAGTGGTATAATGGATGACACCCAACTAAGTCCTCCATAGGCCAAGATGATTTTTAATTTTTTTTTTCACTTCAAAGCTAAGGTTAAAGGTTATTGTGGTTGAGTTAGGATATCTGGAAGCTCATTCTATTTTTTTTAAAAAAATTAAATTATTTAGAAGACAATATGGTAATGTCACGAAAGTAGTATTATAGTGAATGACTCAATTATGTCCTCCTTAGGCAAGATATTCCAAGATAATTTTTTTATTTTTTATTTCTCTCTCCAAAGTTAAGGTTAAAGGTTATTATGGTTGATTTAGGGTATTTGGAGGATCATTCTATTTAAAAAAATCAATTTTTTTAGAAGACTACGTGGTTATGTCATGATAGTATAGTGGAATGTGAATGACCTAACTAAGTCTTCTATACGCCAAGATGAATTTTTTATTTTTCACTCTAAATATAGGGTTAAAGGTTATTAAGGTTGAGTTAGGATATTTGGAAGTTCATTATAATTTTTTAAAATTATTTAAACTTTTCTTAGAAGACAATATGGTTATATCATAAAAATAGTAGTGTTATAAATATTTAATTAGTTAATAATAATATTAAAATTAATGGACAATTGAAAATAATTTTATAATATGAAAATTGTTTTCCTTTAGTGTGACTTACACCATAAATAGTTGTTTCAAAAAAAAATGTGTGGCTTACACCATCCATAATATAAATTTTAAATCATTAATGTAACAAATAACAATAGTTTATTAATATTTATATATTAAAAATTTGTAAAATCCGTCACAAACAATTGTTGTAGCCTAGCGGTAGTTACTTGGATTGAACCTGTACTTCTGTTGTTCGCTTGCTCGATTCTCACCAGCTGCTGCATTTTGACTTAGTTTTTATTAATTTCGCATTGGCTCTGGACAGTGAGCGTGCAAGCAGCACCCACCTTGGGTGGTGTAATGTGAAAAATTTTTGACCAAAGAACATAATTGGAAATGAAGAAAATTTGTATATTAAATAATAACTGACAAAGTATGAAATCATTTAATGCTTTCTTTTCATCTATTGACTCGTACAAAACTGCATTAATGCAGTCAAATTATCAAAGGCAACATGGAAGCATCCTTGATATGGAGAAGAAAAGGAGAATGACACTTACAACCCGTTTGATTAACAACAATTTAAGGGACAGCACAAGATAAAATGATGTGTTTCATGTTTGTTGTTAAAAATGAAGGTGGGACTGGACAAAATAATTGACAAAGGACAGGACAAAACAATAAATAATTGTCCCTCACTTAACTATGGGACAAAAAATCGTCCCATGAACAATACAATTAAAATGTCAAAAATATCCCTAACATCCTCGTCTCTCGTCGTCCCTCCCACTAACCCCACATTCGGATGCATGTCTTCCTGCGATCCAGTCCAGGCATGTACCCACTGCTCCATCTGCCATCCCCACGCACAGGTATGCTCCGTCACGCCACTCCACCGCTCCGACGTTCTCCACGCGGCGCAGATCTGTCGTTTTCCACACAAGCGCATACCCACTGCTCCATCTGCCATCCCCACACACAGGTCTGCTCCGCCACGCCGCTCCGATGTTCTCCACGCAGAGCAGATCTGTCGTTTTCCTCACAAGTGCATACCCACTCCGCCGTTTGCCATCCCCCACGCCACTCCGTCGTGCTGAGTGCTGGTATTGGTCGCGATCAAGGAGAAATTGGGGCGAGGTGGCGGTGTGCGGCGTTCGTGGGTCTGGTGCGAATGGTTCAGGGCGTGCAGGTGGCGGTGATCTGGTTCAGTGCTTTTTTTTCCTGGGGGTTGGGGTGGGTCACGAAGAAGGTAGAAAATAATAGGAAAAATACAAACTAAAAAAAATAATTATTTAAGTAAAAGAATCGGTATCAAACATAAATCAAAGGATATTTTAGTAAATTCATATTATTTGGGTACAAAATTATTTGTGCTGTGCATTGACTATCAAACATTAAACAAGACAAAAGGTTGTGCTGTGACTCCACTCCTTGTTCTGTACTGTTCTGTGCTGTTCTCCCTGTACTGCGAATCAAACGGACCCATACATACACAATGCAGTGATTTTTAAATTTACACTTATTTAACAAAAATTAGCACAATATATATTCTAAATTCTAAGATATGAACATGACTGAATTTCGAAAATATTCTAAATTGTGAGGTGTTGGTACCGATCAATTCAAGGAATATAAGAGCAACTTTAGCGGTAGGTTCTTAGCAGAGTTCTAAAGTTAAGAGTCGGTTCTTTACTTATCATTGGAGTAAGTCTATCTGGCGGATAGAGGCAACAACCGTTTACAAGGAACAGTTCCTTAACAATAAAATACAATATTTGCGTCCCAAATCGTACAAGGCGTTCACATAGATTCAGAAATGGCAGAGGGAAAAAAAATCAGAAGCAAAAAATACAATCAGGAATTTGGTTGAGGAGAAACTCAGAAAAAGAAGAGAAATGACAAACCATATGTAAAATACAAAAACATCGAAACTTCGAAAAGGCAAACCCAGATCGAACCCCAGATCGATTTCAACAATTGCAAACCATGAGTAAAATACAAAAATCAGTATAAGAAGATGATGATGGAGGAGCTGGTCGAAACTTGAGGAGAGGGGACGGTGGCAGAGGATTGAGGAGAGGGTTGAGGCTGCGGATTGAGGTGGGACCGTCCGCCTCTCATGCATCGAAATCGAGGTGGGGCAGAGGAGGTGGTGGCGGTTGTTGAGGAGAGGGGACGGTGGCAGAGGGTTGAGGAGGTGGTGGCGGTGTTTAAGGAGATGGTGGCAGTGATTGAGGGGAGGGGACAGTGGTTCAAGATGATGATGATGATGGGAGAACAACTAAAGACCTTGATCACGATGGAGGCGACGGGCTAGGGAGGGGACGGTGGTTCACGAATGGCACAAAGGATGATGGAGCGTGAATCGTTTCTGGAAGAATGGGCGTGAATGGGAGTTTCTGCAAGAAGGGGGTTTCGTGAATATTATTAATTTTATTTTAAAAAATGTTTTATATTTTTAAAGTATAAAATATATATAAATTTATATTTTTAAAATATAAATTTAAATTATATATAAATTGTGGGTATTTATTTTTTATTTTAAAATATATATAAATTTTTATTTAATTCGGAATAAAAATAAAGTTAAATGAAAGTATAAAGATATGTGGTCCATTGTGAGACCCATTAAAACTAAGTTAAGAATCATGCAGTGGTTTTTATCATTGGAGCAAAAAATGATAGGTATTCCTTAAATCCAATTTGACATGTTTGGACTCACTTTGACATAGTTGAGAATCAATGCTCCAAAAAGAATTGGAGATGTTCTAAGTGTTCAAGTTTTTCAAGATTTTTTTCAGTTATGATTTGAAAATACAGGTCCGGGGGGTTTGGCGGCGTGCATTTCGTAGCTCTAAAGTTGAAAATTATGCTGATATTTCTTGAAATTTATGTTGTATGGATATAAGTATAATAAGAACATGAATATCAAGGATCAAATGTCTTGTCCAAAAAATAATCAAGGATCAAATGTGAAAAATAAACTTCGAAGAAAGTTTTTGAAATATTAAGGGTGGTTAGACCCCAAATATTCACGCATTTTTTACTTCAATCAAACATGTCTGAAGTATTTTTATCAATATCAATAATAATAATAATAATAATAATAATAATAACAACTCACTTAAAAAATATAACAATAAAAACCAACATTAATATGAGTTTAATTATTGTTTCAAATTTATAATAAAATATAAAAATAATATTGGTTGAAATTTTACTTTTCAAGATAATAAGAATTGAAGAAAAATTAATTCGTAGTTGCCGGAATGAATGAGTTCGTTTTATATTTAAAACATGGATTTAATTATTTTTTATTAATTTTGTCAAAAAAAATTCTTTTTTATTAATTGAATATTTTAATATATGTCTCTAATTTACAGGAAAAATGGGCAAAGCCATAGGAAAACAATTAAAGGGTAATTAAAGCATGAAAAAGTGTGCTCTAAATAACTATCCAACATTAAACAATCAAACCTTTTTTTACACTATCAAACAACTAGAAATCATGGTACGTGTGAATTTTAAAGTGGTTAGGATACTGGTCAAATATTTTTTTATGATATATCAATTTTTGATTGAACGATAATATAAAAAATCTACATTAATAGTGCATACCAATTAATCTAACAAATTTATATTAAAAATGTAATTGATTTATACTTAAAATATCACAGTGAAATTATAAATTTTAATTCATACACAAAGAAAGTGATAAACTAATAAATTTAACATAGCAAATAAATTGTAAAAAATCGTCCAATTTTAGAATAAATATTTATTATCTTCGATAAATAATAATAATAATAATTTACTATAAAATAATTTTTTTACTTTTTAAGTCCGAAATCATGTGCTACCTTTACATTTACATTTTGTCTAAAGATTATTTTTTATTAATAAATAAAAACTAATTTAATAAATTTATATATTATCAGAGATCATATTTATGAGCAAAATTGAAAAACGCAATCAATTAGTCTAAGAATTTTGAAACATAATTCATGTTAAACTGTTAATATAAATATTAAACAATAAATTTAACAAAGCTAATCAATTATTATATTCATAATTGTTTTAAGTATAATTTTAATTTTAAAATGTGAATAATTCATACTCCCTCGGTTTCATTTTTTTTAACAATGACCTAGGTACGAAGTGTAACACCCCGATTTTTACTATTATTCTGTATCGGTGTGTGTGTGTGTATATATATATATATATTTATATTTTTATCCGAGATCTTGAAAATGGTTTTGGATAAACCAAAGTCATATTTATACTCTACTTTATCGTAGAAAATTACAGTTAATTTTTTGGTTGAAAATTCAGGCAAAACCCGATCTATGTTTTCACTGACAGTAAAAGTTTACTGACTAGGAAACCTAATTTTGACTCTTGAACGAAATGGTTAGGTTTTCTATCGAGTTTCCAACGACTTTAGTTGTTTTGATTTTTTTGGCTTAAAAAGGAAATATTATAATTTATTCGGGCGATATATTAAATCGGGTGAACGACGGAGCAGAATACGGGATTTCCGGGACCCGCTAACGGATCATGACTCATGTAGGTAAGTCACCATGGTGAGTCATGGTGTGACTCATCATGTCATGATTACCTTATGCATGAAAAGTCTATTATGTCCCTAACTTTTTACCAAATGCCAATTTTGTCCCTAGGTGATTTTACTCTTTTGTCCCTAAGTGAACAAATTTTGGCCCTCCTTGACCCTTGAACCCCACGGCTTCAACCCCCCAACCTTACCATTTTCATTCATTTTCACTTCATCTTCTTACATTTGCTCTCATTTCTCAAGAACACCATAAGCAAATTTGTGAAGAACTTGCTTCCTTCCTTTCAATTTATCAACATCCAAGAGGTATATCTTACTCTCCTTGATCAATAAACATCAAGTTCTTCATTGATTTTGTTGATTCAAGCCATGATCATCATATTGAAAATTCTTATATCTAGAACTTCAAAATTTTCTAGAAAATCATAGAAAAATCCTATTAATGTGATTCCAATTTCTATGAACTCATCATGATCTCTATGTTTATAACTCAAGAGCATGAATCAAAATAAATTTTCCTTTATATTATTGTTCACATGGCCGAAACCATAATTGTGAGGGTGGAGGAAATTTTGTTTCAATTTTTAGACAGTGATGCTTGATTCCATTTATTCAATACCTATTGTTGTTGAATCTAGAAGCTTGAGAATTTTGAAAATCTCCTAGTCTATTTTTGTGTTGATGGCCGAAAACCCTAACACTTGGTGTTAGAGGGTTTTGTTCCAAATTTTGATTCATGACAATTGTGTTAGTCTTTTTAATGCCTTAAGATCATAGATCCAAAAGCATGAAAAATTTAAAGATCTCTATGTCAATTTTCCTATGTTGGCCGAAAGCTTGCTCATAGAGTTAGAGGATTTTTTTCTTCAACCTTTGACTTGTATGATAATTTTTACGAGCTATCTAGAATCTCTAGATTGATGACCCAAAAGCAAGAGAACAAAAGAAATTTCCTCCTAAAATTTCATAACTTGGCCGAACCTAAGCATATAGATTAGAAGAGATTTTTGTTTCATTTTGTGACTTGTGTTGTGATTTGTATTGAACGATAAGTGGTTGGTTGTTGTGTTGAGTTTCGTGGAGGAAACAGAATTCCGAGAAGAAATTTCAAAGAGGGAAACTGTAACTTCAAGAGGTAAGGGAAGCTTACCTGAGGGGCTTTGATAGCCACGTGCTATCCGTGAGTGGTCTGTATATTTGTTTGAAGTTTCGTTGTGGTTGTTAATTTTATTTTACGTAGTGTTTTTATCTGATTTATTATTCTCTGTGATGTATGTTTATATGTGGTGTATGTGTTATATATGTTTAATGTTGATTTTGAATGCATGTTATAACTGTGAATATTTGTTATAACTGAGATGCATGAATCTGTTGATGTTTTGGTTGCTTTGACTGAGAAGCCTGACGGCGGTCAATGCTGAAAATGAAATTAAAGATAAGAACTTCAAAAAGCTTGAAGAGGAATTTAAATAATTTAAGTTGTGAAAGTTTAAGGAAAAGTTGAAAAAAAAAAAATTATTTTAATGATTTACCGGTGTAAGAGCGATCTAAGAGCAATAATGAGGACGTAACCGTGAAAAAAATTTCAGTGACGTTAATTTTTATGAAAGAAATTCTATAATAAAATAAAAAGTTATTATAAAAAGTACTTTTCAAAAATAACTTAATTTTTAGATTGAGAAATTCTTTTAAGAGAAAAAGTCAATTTTTGACTTAAAAATAATTTTAAATGCCAAACGACGAGTAATTTCGAAAAGAATTTACGGAAGATTTTCGAAAAAATGTGTTATTTATTTGAAACAGAGATTTAGTCTTAAATGACTTCTTTTTCAAGAACTAAGGTTTTTCTAGAAAAGAATTTTACGAGGAAAATGTTTTTCTCTACGATTTGACGGTTTATAAATGAATTTCAAACGGAAAAGATTTTCTGCAAAAGAGTTTTTACTCAGTGAAGTCATTTCCAACAACCTGGATAAGTTGTGGAGGTTTTGTTTTGAATTTGTGTTTCACAAAACGAAAAACGATGTTAAAGTTGAAACATGAACCTGGTAGCCGAGATGTCGGGATACTAGTGTTCTGTGATAAAGACATGTAGATTATTGATCCGTGTTACGTTGTTGTGGACTTTATGCCCTATATCACTACAAAAAATCAACTGTTTACCGGTCGCTAAACTTACTAATTCGGTCGCTATTTAAATTAGCTACCAAATTAGCGACCGATTCATGGTGGTGACTGATAACCTGGTCGCTAAGATTTTAGAGACCGAAATATTAATTCGGTCACTAAATGGCGACCGTAATTTCGGTCGCTAAATAATAAAAACGATCACTACAGAGTTGGTCGCATTATTTGGGTAACCATTTTTAGCGACCGATAATCGGTTGCTAGTTCGGTCGCTAATGTTGGTTACTGTTAACCTATATTAGCGACCGATATTCAGTCGCTAGACCATAATTTTTTAATGTTAAGTACTAAAGTTTAGCGGCCAAATTATTGGTTTCTAATTCGGTCGCTAAACTGGATTTTATTAACTTTTTTTTTAAATTTACTTTTTAAAATAATAAAAAAAAATTGTTTTTCTTTAAAGTTTAGCAAAATTACTAATAAAACACATCAAATTACTAATGAAATATACAATCATAAGAAATAATGAATATATATAAAAAAAATCCAAAGTGTCGTACAAGAATCGTTTAAAATCAATAAATAAATAAAAAATCAGTCATGATGAGGGGGAGGTGGAGGAATCCAATCATCCTCAGCATCCGTACCACCGACGTCTGCTATCTGATCGTCCTCTGCAGTAGCAGCATCAGTAGTTGATAAGCCTCTGGCTTATCCAGTTTTATAACTAGATAGACTGTGGTTTATGTGCTAATTATTCGAGTTCAATCTCGTTTTCGCCCAAATTTGAATTTAATTGTCCTCAAGCAACATTTTGAGTCTTCTGAGTAGTTTTAGGATATTCTAGTTAATTTTGAGTCAAATAAAGCATTTACTGCTATTTTATAGTTTCAGGTTAAAGGGGAAGCACTTCGAGTCAAGGAAAACAGGGGAAATTGCCATTCTGGAGATACTCGCCCCGCGAGAGGCCGCTCGCCTCGCGAGCCTGAAGACCAGCTGAGCAGCAACAGTCATCCTTTCTGTCTCGCCCCGCGAGAGGCTGCTCGCCTCGCGAGCCTGAAGGCCTGACTGTGCCAGAATTGTCATCCTCTCTGTCTCGCCTCGCGAGAGGCTGCTCGCCTCTCGAGGATCCAATTTTAAAGCGCGCCAATTTTAATATTCGCCTCGCGAGCGAGCGCAGATCCTGAATTCTATATATTGCTGTTTTAGGGCAGAGTTGAGGGGTGGTTGGTCTCCACTTGTTTTAGATCGGTTTTGGACGAATCCTTGTTCTCTGGAGCTGCGTCTCCTTCTTTTCTTTTTCTTTTATACAATTATGATTATGGCCGATTGTTTGGGCATTGTTACAAACATGAGGAACTAATCCCCTTGTCTAAGGGATCAGTGAAACCACCCACGGCGGTGTAGCGTTCAATGTGATGTTTGTTTGTCTCCTCTATCTCAATTCTTGTTTTCCAATTATGAATTTATTGCGTTGATCATATGCATGCGTGATTGACTAGTTAGCGTGTTGAGGCTTAGTAGGCAATTCGCGTTTAGAACTCGAATTGGGATCATTGATCGAATATTGCACGAGAGTGGATAGGAGATCGGTGCAACCTTATAGGCAACAAGATTTAATAGAGTTTGATGGTTGGGGTATGAGACCTAGTAAGTAATTAACTCAATCGTTGAATACGTCCTATTGAGCACGACAGTGAATTTAGGAGAATTTGGGGGTCCCGGTTGACATGAAAATTGAATCTAGGGAGAGGATCATCATCACTTGGGTATTATGCATGATTGGGTAGGTGGATTTGTGACCTTAGATGTTTAATCCAGATTTGAATTCTTAATAATTGATTTGTTATTTGAATTGCGATCCTATTTTCTTTCCCTCTTCAACCACTTTCTGTTACTTGGCCAAACTTATCGAATTTCTTGCGAATTGGTAGATTTGGTAGCCCAATCCTTGTGTTCGACCTCGGTAATTACATACCGTGTTATTTTATTACTTGCGACGACCCGATACACTTGCCGGTGACTCAACAGTAGCTGGCGGCGGAACTGGAGGAGCGGTAGCAGGCGGCACAACCGTCAGAGCATCACCCTGAGAAACTGGAGTCTGGATCCTCATCTGCTCCAACACCAGCCGTAGTGTCTGGCCCTGCTCGATGCTCGTCTGCATCAGCTGCTGGTGTGCCTGAGTCAATTGTGCAATCTGGTTCGCCATCTGCTGCTCTCTCTCGCTCTTCTCCCGAAGCTCCGCATTTAGCTGCGTGATGGTGTCCTGCATTTGGTTGAACTGCTCCTAAGGAACGGTATCGATATAGGAAGGAGCAGGCGTGCCGGATGATGAAGCGATAAACTCGCCTCCCAGGTGTCCGAGGCCATACACGTGCCCCTTCTTGTTCATGCCCCCGACGACCTCCAAATAAATGGCATTATCGTCGACGGAGATAGGAGAGCTGGGTCCATCACCAGTCAAGGCCTCATCTTGTGACTGTGAGGCACGTGATATGGCATCGTTCTTCTTCTCGTTGAAGCCCACCTACAAACATTAGTTGAAGAGATTTAGTTAAAATTATAATCAATATTAACAAATCATTTATAATAAATTACAAGTAAACACTAAATTGTTTTTTTGCTTACAGCATAGTTACGGGCCTTGTCGTTGACCCATGTTCCTGACTTCAACTTCTTCGTCCTCTCCACCAACTCCATAGCAGTGGGGGACCCGCTGTTTCTGTGCTTTCTGCACAGAAAAATATAATCTTAAATTCATAAGAATAATTAAAAATGAAAACTAATTAAATAGTATAATAAGTCAAAAGTTTAATGTATTACCAGCTCGTCGTAGTGGGCGGCGGCTGATTTAGACCCGCCGGTCCAAGCACATGCGCCACCATCAGAAGCTTGATTACGCCGAGCTGTGGCTTGGATCTCCTGGAACTTCTCAGTAGCTCAGTACTGGTCCAGCTGCCTCCTGATCTCAGAATCCACCCACTTCCCCTTATTCTTACCCTTCCTCAGCTTGTTCGTCAGATTCTTCATGACCAGTGAGCCTTTATGCTCAAATATGTTCCTGACGAGACCCTCTAAAGCTACGTCCCACCTATACTCTTTCTGCAACTTACAGTTGTTAGGAAATTCGTGTGTTTGTATATATATATATATATATATATATATATATATATATATATATATACTGTAAATTTAATATAAATAACTTAATAAATTGTTACCTTAAACTCTTGAAACAACTGATCCTTATGGCCCCCTGGGATGGCCTCCCATGTAGGCCATGGACCATCAAACTTGCATCGCAGGATCTTCGATATCGAATCAGAAGAGCCCTTCGCGGGCAGAAAGCTGCAGCAAAATTAGAGCATTAATAAATGTTATTGTTAGAATTAGTTGGACGGTGTGGACGGTGC